>CM068296.1:54493955-55777827 GCA_034768395.1 Linum lewisii
CCGGGGGTCTCAATCCTTCCCCAACCTTTTAAATGACCCTAAAGTCAAGAAAGCCAAAAGCCATCTGGGAGAGTTCTGGCGTACAGAAGACCAGAAGATTCGAGAATATGTGGCCAAGACAGGTTGGCTTTCCCAAGGACACTGGCCGGGCCCCGGCGGATGCAGTCAACCGGCCCCTGCCTCGGCAAACCCTGCTCCACACTCAGAACTTGGCGGAAAAGTTGAACCCAGAAGATTCAGGAGGTCAAAATACTTGGGAGAACCTCACTTGTCCGAGGGAAATGTTCAGCCAAAAGCCAGAACCGCCCGGCATCACCAAAACCCTAGCCCCCGGGTCCGGAGCCCTTGATGCCGAGCCGGTCGCCAGCACCGAAGGACGCCACCCGACCGCCCGGTCACCCGAACTGGGGTAATTACAGAATTGCCACCGGCGGGGTTCCGGGCACTTTCCTAGCCGCGTCCGGAGCCCCAACACGCCCCCCGGGGGTTTTCCTAATCCCGTCCGGACACGGTCACCTGCGTGCCCTAATCGCCCGGATTAGGGTTTTGTGACTTTTTGGGGTTTTAGAATTTCACTATCGGACAACTTGTGTATTTTATATTTTCTTCGGCTATCTTTTAGGATTATTTTAGTCTTACCTTTTTAGAGTTGGAGTCGGTTTTAGGCCACCCTTGTACTATAAATAGAGGCCTCGCCATCATTGAAAAGACACGTTAAGTCATAATTGAAATTTCAGAACTTTGTTCTTTTTTTCCTTCAAGTCTTTGCTCGTTGTTGCTTAGTTAAGGTTTGGTTTATCATCAAAGGTCATCACCCTTTGTTTGTGGCACCAATTTTGACTGAATACCTTGGGGTTCCTAAGTCTATACTTAGTGGATTTCAAGTATTCCCCGCGGTTTCAAAAGTTAGGATTCGTGAAGCTGGTAATATAGTTTTGGGTGTTTAAGCCGATCTCCCTTTATTGAGGAAGCGGTTCCATAGCTGGTATCAGAGCGCGGTTCAACTCTTGGACCAACAATCTATCCCCGTTTTCAGGTTTTTTTACTTGAATTCATATCCTTTAGTTTTTGTTGTTTTTAGTTTCAGAAAAACCCCAAAAAATAGCTTCATTGTGGGTTTGTTCTATTTTTTTACCTTTCTTTAAGTTTGTTGTGAGAAAAAGCTGTGGCCCATCATAGAAAAGAAAAAGAAAAGAAAAGAAAAGAAAAATCAAAGGTCTAGAAAAATTGACCTAGCAAAAAAAAAAAAAAAGCAAGGCACGTTCACAAGTAAGGTAGTAGAAAAAGTTCAAGAAGAGGGGTTTTTCAAAAGGGTAGCTACTAGATTCCGCATATATTTCCCTTGGTGAAAAACCCAAATTTGTATTTTGTCACCCCACGCCCCTAACTAAAGTTTTGGGCCCCCTAAAAACCCGAAACCCTAGGTTTAAGGTTTTTGTGTCTTTGGGAAGACTTGGAGCTAGCTTCAAAGAAACTTGAATATTGAATTAAAGATTGACTTGTTTTAAAAATTTCAAGAAACCCAAATTTGAGGTTTTTTAAAAAAAAAAAAAAAAAAAAATACATACAGAGTGGTAAAACAAGAGTGTGTGGGGGATCATAGAGGATTTTGTGAGGCTTAATTTTGATACAAGGGCAATGAGAGATTCAATGTGTTCGCCCCCCTTTTTCCCCCGCCATCCCGAAAACGGGGCCCGAATGGGAGAAATTTCGGAGCCGCGAATGGGGGGAAGGCCCCGGGGGCCCAAAGGGGGAAAATGAGCGGGAAGAAATGTGATGTGACCCCCCCTGAAGCTATTTGCCAAAATTCATGGCAAAACCCCCCGAGACTACATCGTTGGGAGAGACCCGGGAAAGGAAATTTTTTGGGAATGCCACAAATTCCGAAAAAGGGAAAAAAGGAAACCCTAGCCACTGAGTTTAGGGATATGTTTGTTGTGGTGGCCCCAATGGGAATTGATCAGGAAAAAAAGGGGCCCCCCTTTTTCCCTTTTTTTTGGGAAAAGGGGGGGTTTTAAAAAAAGATGGGGGGAGGAAGTTTGTGGAGTTCAAAACGGATTTACACCAAGTTCTTTCTTGAAGAAGGTAGATGAGGTTGGGAAACAAAAGGGAGGGAGTCCTGGTTGCAGGGTTTTCTGAGTGGGTTTGAAATGCAAGATACCCCCTTTACCGGGGGGTTGAAAAAAGGGTTTCCCACATAGTAAAACACCTCAACTTTGCTGACTAGATGCTTGTCCACGTGGCTACTAGGGTTGAGAAGGGGGAAAAAAGGCCCTTTGGGGAAAAAGGGCTACCCGCCGCCCCCCATCATTTCCCCCCGGGGAGAGGGGGACCAAAGGGCCCCCCCCCAAACCCCCTCCCGGCCCAAAAAACCCAAGGGGCCCCCGGAAACCCGGGGGAAAAAAACCCCAAAAGGGGGCCCCCCGGGAAAACCCCCAAACCCCCTTTGGGTTAAAAAAACCCTTTACTACTAACGCCCGGGCCCCAAATGCCTTGTGTTTTTTTAAAGGGTAAAAGGGGGGGGTCACATGGCAAGGGAAATGCCCTAACACCCAAACCCCTGGGCTTAAGAGGGGGAAAGTCGGGGGCGAGAGGAGGAACCATTTTTTTTAAGAATTGGGGGAAAGGGCTAGTGAAGGGAAGAATTTTATGTAGAAGGTTGGGAAAAATTTTTTTACCCTTTCCCAGCAGTCGGGGTGATCCCCCCGGCACCGCCCAGACAGCGCCCGGCCCCCCCCCCCGGGCCCCCGGGGGCCCCCCAGCACGGGCCCCAGTCCGCCCCGCATCCCCCGCCCAGCGCCCGGATCCCCCGGCCCAGCGCCCAGCACTCCCCCGCCAGGCCCAGAAATCCCCCGGCCCCCCCCCGCCGCCCCCCCGGCCCGCCCCCCGCCTGCCCGGCCAAAAACCCCGGTCCCCCCGGCCTAGCATCACGACTCCCCCGGAATCCTGTCCGCCGGATGATAAAAATTTGGGCCCCCCCCCGGGGTCTTTTGAACACCCGGGGGCCCAAATTTTCTTGACCAGAAAAAAGGGGGGGGTCTTTGACGCCTGAACCCGGGGCCCGGGCCCCCCAGGGCCCACCCGGGGCCCCCCCAGGATGAATCGCGGCCCCCCCTTTCCCGGAAAAATTAATGGAAGGGCCCCCCCGGGGTTTTTAAAAAAATCCCCCCGGGGCGAGGAAGGAGCGGAAAAAATCGGATGAGGAATGGTGAAAAAACCCTCCCCCCCCAAAAACCCCCCACCCTTTTAAAAATTTTTGTTAATGGCATTAAATTTGGGAAGACATGGAGAGAAGAAGAAAACACTAAAGGTCCGAAACATTTTTTCCCGGGGGCTCGGGGTGACCCCCCCAGGAAGGAGGGAAGCGAATCTCCCCCGGGCCCCTCGCCCCAAGTTTGGGAAAATTTGGGAAAAAAAGGGGGGAGGGGGCCCGGAAAAAAAAAAGGAGGGGGGTTTGGGGGGCAAACCCCCCTCAAAAAGGGGGGGTAAATTTTACCCGGTCCACCCCCCCGGCCAAAAAAAGGTTTTATTACAACCCCCCGGTTTCCCGTAAAGGGGAGCACCCCGGGGGGCCATAAAAAAGGGCGCCTAAAATTTAAAGGGGACGGGGTTCCAAAGTCTCAACCCCAGAAATGAGTTCAGAAAAAGCTCAGGTCTGCCCCCCGGGGAAAAGGAAGACCCCCCGGGAGATGGAAGAGAGTTCCGGGGCCATCTATGGCGAGCCCCAACCCCCAGACGGACAAAAGGGCCCAAAACCTTCCCCAACCTTTTTTCAAGACCCCCCAAATAAAACACACCCCCAAAAGCCATCTGGAGAGAGTTGGGGGCCGTACAAAAGGGACCGGGAAATTTCGAGAAAAATGTGGCCAAAAAGGGTTTGGGCCCTTCCCCAAAAGGACACGGGCCCGGGGCCCCCGGGGGGATGCAGTCAACCCGGCCCCCGCCTTAACCCTGCCCCCACTCAGAATTGGCGGACAATTTTAAGCCAGAAGATTCAGGAGGTAAAAAAATTTGGGGGAGGAACCTCACTTTTTGGGGAAAAATGTTAAAACCAAAAAACCAAAAAACCGCCCGGATACCAAAACCCTAGCCCCCGGGGCCGGGGGCCCCTTTTTGAGGGCCCACCCGGGGCGCCAGCACCGAAGGAGGCCAAACCCCACCCCCCGGGGCCCCCAACCTGCGGAAAATTTCCAAAAATTGGGCCACCGCGGGGGGTTCCCGGGGGATTTTTCCCCAGCCTTTCCGGGGTCCAACACGCGCCCGGGGGGTTTTTTTCCCAATGTCCGGACACGGTCACCCGGGGTGCCCTAACCCCCCGGGGTTTGGGTTTTTTTCCCATTTTTTTCCGGTTTTAGAATTTCATATGGGGGCAACTTTAAAAATTTTTTAAAAATTTTTTTCGGCCTATCTTTTGGGGTTATTTTAGTCTTACCTTTTTAGAGTTGGGGGGGGGTTGGGGGCCCCCCTTTTATTTTAAAAAGGCCCGGCCTTTTGGGTAAAACACGTTAATCAAAATTTTAAATTTTTAGAACTTTGTTTTTTTTTCTTCAAGTTTTTTCCCCGTTGTTGCTTAGTTTAAAAGGGTTTTTTTTATACAAAGGGCATCCCCTTTTTTTGGCACCAATTCGATAAAACCCCCTTTTGGGGTTCCTAAGTCTATACTTAGTGGTTTTCAAGATTCCCCGGGGTTTAAAATTTAGGATTCGTCCCCCTTGGTAATATTTTTTGGGTTTTGAAGCGACCCTTTTTCCTTTGGGGAACCCGGTTTTCGCATCACAAGGTTTTGACAAGAAATCGAAAAAATTTCCTTTTATTGGGGAGGTTTAAAAAAAGACCCGGGAAGGGAATGTTGCCCCAACCCATGCTGTTGGCCGAGGGAAAAAACCCCCTAGCCCCGAAAGAAGCTTCACCCCCTTTCCCTTTGAAAAACCCTCTAGGAGCCCTGAAAAAAAGGGGGTTTTTCCTTTAGTGACCCGGGGAATTTTTTCCCTGGAGTACAGAAGGAAGAGAAAAAAACCCCCTTGGCCCAAAAGGAGAGCTGTAAAAGAAAACCTGAGGAGGCATGAGAAGATTGGGCCCTTTGGGCCCCCCAAACATAAACTTGGGTGACACAGAGAGCTAGCCCAAAAACTCCCCGGAGGCCACGAAGAAAAAAGGAAAGGCCCGGGGGGAAAAAAAGAAGGCCAAAAGGAGGAGCAAAACAACCCTAACGACCGGGCCCCGTCAAGGGGGTTTTAGGGGCGAAGAAAAAAGTATTTTTTGGCAAGAATTTCCGGGTTACGGGGGGCCCCCCCCCAAACCGAAGCCCGCGTCCGCCCCCCGAGTAAAACCCGGGTTCGCGGTCAAGCCCCCGGGGCCCCCACCCCGCCCCAAACCCCGGCCCCAGCACCGTAGGGCCAGATTGGGGTTTTGACCAAAATTTTGGGCTTTTTTTTCCCCTTTAAAGACTACAATTTTTTTATGTTTATTTCCCCTTTTTGTAGGATTTTTTAGGGGGTTTTTTTTTTGGGGGTATTTAGGAATTTGGGGGCTTTTTTTTTATTATTATTAGAAAAATAGGTTTTGGGGGGAGGCTTGTTTCCCTTTACTTTTTAAAAGGGGGGCCGGCCCCCCTTGTAAGGCGACTTTTATGAAATAAACCCCCCTTTTAAAAACTTTTCTGAAAATTTTGATTGCATTTCGCGTACTGAAGGTCGATTATCATCAAGGAAACATCCTCTCTTGGCGTGGGGTCTTGACTGGCACTTTGGTTCCCCACTGTTTTAAAAATGATGGGTAAATACTTATCCGCCCCCTTTCCCCGGGCGGGGTTTTCCCCCTTGCCGGGGTTTAACTTGGGTGTTTAAAAGGGGGCGTTCCCACGGTTTCAGCGGGGTTTTTATCAGTTGGGGGCAGAGCACGGGGTTTTTCTCAGGCCACAATCTATCCCAGTCTTCAGGTTTGAAAAACCCGGGTTCATACCCCTTTCTTTTGTCTTAGAAAAAATTTTTAGAAAATTCCATCTATTTTCTCTTTTCGAAGTTTTGTAAGGCAAAAAAAAATTGGGGGGGCCCATAAGCTATTTAAAAAAAAAATATAAAAAAGTTTAAAAAAAAAAAAAAAAAAACAAAAAGAAGGCACCCCCCTTTTTAGTTTTTCTTTTTGTTGAATAGTGTGTTTAAGAAGAGGGGGGTGACTGCTTTGTTTTGTGTTTTTAAAAAAGAGCCACCCCCCACTTTTAACCCCCGTTGTAGTTTGCATGATTTCCCGAAAAAAGAATCTTAAAAAAATATTTTAAAAAAATCTTTTTTTCGTTATTTTTTTAAACCCTGTAGGTTGAGGTAAATTATGTTGGAGTTCGAATCAACAGTGCACCCTAAATAAGGGGCATGGGGGGTTCCATTTCGAAGTTGGACCCGAAAACCCCAACCCCAAGGGGGTTCCCCCACTGGGGCCCAACTAGGCTCAGCGGGCCGGGCCCCCACGGGGCCGCCCCCGGCCAGCCCCCGGTGCAACGCCTACCCACACCCCCAACCCCCCCTGCCCGCACCCCCGAGCGCCACCACCAGTACCGAAACCCGGCACTGCCCGGGCCCCCCCCCCCGTGCTGGGGAAAACCCCCGGGCTCCCCCACCCCCCCACCGAGTGCTAGCCCGATCGGCACTCCCCCCGGCCCTAGCCCCCCAAACGCTCGGCCCCCGACCCCGGGGTGCCCAGGCCCCCCGCGCCCCTGGGGCCCCCCCGGGCCCCCGCGCCCCAGCGCTCGCCCCCCGCCCACCCTACCCTGGCCCCAGCGCCCCCCCGCTCGGCCCCAGCCCCCGTCCCCCGACCCAACCCCCCAGGCCGGCCCCGGCCCCCCCAGCGCTCGCCCAGCCCAGTGCCCCCCAGGGGGCCCCAGACCCCCCGCTCGGCCCCCCCCGCCCCCCGACCCCCCCCCCAAAACGCTCGGCCCCATGGGGCTTTTCCCCGGCCCCAGCCCCTGTGCTGGGCCCACCCCGGTGTGCCCTCCTGGCCCCCCCCCCCCACCCCCGGGGCCCCGATGGCGCTACCCGTATCCGCCCCCCGCCCCCGGCGCTACCCTACCCCCCATTTTTCTGACCCCCCGTTGTCCCCAAAAGGGGCCCCCCCGCACCCCCCCCCCACGGGGCCCCCCGACCCCGAGTGGCCGTCCTCCCACGCTCACCCCGGTCCTACCCACCCGGTCCCCCCCAGTGATGATGCTCGACGCCCCCCCCCGGCTTCCCCCACCCCCGCGCCAGTTCTCCCGCCCCCCCCCCCTCCCACTGGCCACCCCCGTCGGTTTTCCTACTGCCCGCCTCGCCTCACCACGGCCCCGCCATGGCTTCCTCCCCACCGTACCACCATGGCCGCCCGCCGGTTTCCTACCCGCCGGCCCACTCCCCCGAGGTCACCCCCGACCCCGCCCCCCTGCCGAAGTCCCCTGGTTCCCTGGGTACCCCCGGGGCCCCCCTCCCGACCCACGTTCACCGGGGCCCCCTTCCCCCAGATTCAAGGGGAAATCCCCCCCCGCGTTTTTTAAGAGCTCCCGAGCAAGACCGGATGCCCCCGGGGGAGATAGAAAGGAGCCCCCCCCGTCCCCCCCCGGCCAAAATTTTGTTTTGGGGGTTTTTTTCGGAAAGGAGCAATGGGCTGAAGGGAGAGTGTTGAAGGACCCCCCCTGGTCTTCACTGAATCAAGTGAACTCCCGTCTAAGGAATGTGTAAAATGGGAGGTGTGAGTGTTAGGAAAGGATCCGAGTGGATTTGGGGAAAATCCAAGGCAATAAAGGGGGATGATATGATCCAAAACAATGCTGCCCGATGCCAACCGGTTTTTCCTACACCCACCAGAATCCCCTGGCTAGGCAAGACCCTAGTGCCTTTCAAGAAGCGCATGAATCAAGGGCAGGCCATCCCGACCCTGAACCCCAAGTATGACAAGAAATATCGCCTAAACCCTTCACTTGCAGGTAGAAAGACTCAGGGGAAAGGGAAGTTGTCCCAACCGGGCTGTTGGCGAGGGGAATAAGCCTAGCACCGAAGAGGTTTTCACCCGTTCTTTTCACCTCCCATGAGCCCGAAAAGAAGTCGGTTCTTTGAGTGACCCTTGGAAGTTTCTAGAGTCGAAGAAGAGAATCCAAGAAACCCTTGGCCCGAAGAGGAGAGCTGTCAAAGACTGAACTGAGCCGAGGCATGAGAGACTTGGGCCCTTTGGGCCCCCCGAGAATAACACTTGGGCTGACCACAGAGAGCTACGCCCCAAAAGCTACCTGGAGGCCTATCTGAAGCTTAAAGAAGAAGGCCGGCGGGAAGGGAAAGAAGGACCAAGGAGAGAGCAAACCACAAGCCCTAAACCCGCAGTCGGGCCGATAAAGGGGGTAGTTTTATGGAGCCAGAATGAAGAACATATCTTTTGGACAAGAAGTCCGGTCACGAGCCGCCCAAAGGGCCGAAGCCCGCGTCCCACCGAGTCAAGCCCGGCGTTCAGCCCCGGGCAAGCCCACCGGGCCGCCACACGCGCCAACCGGCCCAGCAGCCTACGCGGCCAGATTAGGGTTTTTGACCTAATTTAGGTCTTTTATTCTGCTTTAAAGACTACAACTATTATTTTATGTTTATTCCTTTTTAGTAGGGTTATTTTTGGGGTTTTTTGGAGACTATTTGGAATATGACTTTTTTTTATTATTATTTAGAAGTATTGATTGGGAGGAGAGTTTGTTCCCTCACCTATATAGGAGGCCGCCGGCCACCCTTGTAAGGCAGACTTTTTAAAGAAATAAACCCCCCCTTTTAAAGAACTCTGTTCTAAAAAACCTTTTTGTATCTGCATGACGCGATACTGAAGGATCGATTATCATCAAGAACATCCCTCTCTTGGCGTGGCGTCTTCGACTGGACACTTCTGGTTCCCCCTGTTATATCGACGGGTCAAAGTTACTATCCGCCCCCCCGGGTTTCCCCCGGTTTTACCTCGTTGCACGGTCTCAAAATTGCGGTGTTTTTAAGGGTGTCTGCCCCGGTTGCAGCGGTTTTTACATCGCCTCCGTCCCCCCAGCCTCCATCCCCGCCTGACCTCGCCTCCAACTTTGTCCCTTCGGCCTCCGTCCCCCAAAAACCTCCATCTCCGCCTCGCCCCGTCCTCACGTAGTCCATCCCCACGATCCATGAAGTCATCTTTCCAGATCTGAAAGCCTTTTTCAAATCTGTTCCACCCACCGTCACCTGGGGAGATCTGTTCCACCCCGGGCACCTTCCCAGATTTGCCCCAGCCACTGGGCCCTCGCCGATGTCCAGATTTTGGGTCCCAAAAGCCGTCTTCGAGATTCCCCAGCCACTGCCCTCGAGATACGCCATGCCCCCATCTTTACAGTCGCCGCCGCCGCCCCAGGTACATACTAGTGTGAATGGGTAGCATGGGTATTGGTTTTGGTTGCACTAGTGTTATTGGGTATTGGTTTTTGGGCGGCATTAGTGGGTACGTTTTAGTATTTAACCCAGTGCGGTTCATATGTGTCATTGGTTTTATTGATTAGTTATAATTTTTTGTAAACGAATTATCGCGCCCCTGGCAGGTCCGGTAAGACGGTGATGAAAGTCTAACGAGACAACTCGATGACTCCGACAAATCCGACGAGAGCGAGCACAGACATTAAAGAGTTCAACATTGATTTTTTTTTTGTTTTTATTTTATTTTAGGTAGGTAGTTTTAGTTTGAATTTGAATTCTTTGTATTTAATTAAAATGTTTTTTCTAATACCTTATTGTAACTAAACCATTAGATAAAAAAACTAATCTAATGGTTTATATAGTTCAGTATTTTTTACTGCAAAATTTTGCAGTCACCATAAGATTGCATGGATCAGCGTATGAAGATTCAAGAGCAAAGGGAAGGCATTGGATGTTTATTACCTTTTCATTATTTAAATAAAGGATTTGAGATTTACTTCCATAAGCCTATATTCTTTCTACCAAAATAATTTACCTGTAATTCATTTTTATGCAAACGAAAATTAATAAATTATATCATAGAATTAGTGGTCTATTGGGGACCGGATCAGCATCCAAACCTTTTTGGGTTTGGAAAGTTCCAAACACAATTCCAACCATTAGATCTAGTTTGACCCTTTGACCAATCTAATGGTCCAGATTTAATAGGGGCATTTAAGACTTTACACAAATAATTTAATTATTATATTTAATTAAATATTTTAATGTTATTTTTTATTTAAATACTTGTTTTTAATCAACTCACTGCCGCAGCCACGGCTGCCGACCGCCGGTCCCCGGTCTCCGGTCGCCGGCCGCCGATCGTCGGTCGCCGGCCGCCGGTCGCCGGCCGCCGGTCGCCGGTCGTCGGCCGCCGGTCGTCTGCCGCCGGCCACTTTTTTTGGTGACTTTTCCGGTTACTTTTCGATGACATTTTCCGGTGACTTTTTTTGGTGACTATTCCGACGAGGACAAGTTAACTAGTTAACCTGATTTTTATTATTAACTTATTAGCATGATTTTTTTATTCATAACTAGTTAACTAGTTAATTTGGGATTTTATAGTTAATATGTTTTTCGGTGACTTTTTCGGCAAGGCTCCGGACACCACCCAAACTCCGGACTTCGCCGGCCGTCGCCGGTCGCCGGCGACTTTTCGGCGACTTTTCCGACGATTTTTTTTGCGACTTTTCCGGTGAGGACAAGTTAACTAGTTAACCTGATTTTTATTATTAACTTGTTAGCATTTTTTTTAATTGATAACTAGTTAACTAGTTAAATTGGGTTTTTACAGTTAACTAGTTAGTTAACATGTTTTCCGACGACTTTTCCGGCGAGGACAAGTTAACTAGTTAACCTGATTTTTACTAATACCTTGTTAGCATGGTTTTTTTATTGATAACTAGTTAACCAACCGAGTTAACTAGTTACCCAACCGAGTTAACTAGTTAACCAACTGAGTTAACTAGTTACCACCAAAATTTCCGTTAACCAATTGAGTTAACTAGTTACCAAGTCGATACTAGTTATCTGATTGTGTTAACTAGTTACCCAATCAAGTTAACTAGTTATCTAATCGATTTAACTAGTTAACTAACCAAGTTAACAAGTTATCTACTCGGGCTAATTAATTAACTTGTCGAGTTAACTAGATAACTTGTAGTTAACCTGATTTTTACTAATAACTTGTTAGCATGATTTTTTGTTGATAACTAGTTAACCAACCGAGTTAACTAGTTATCAAAATTAATCAATTGTTGTTTGTAATTAGTTAACTAGTTAACATTATGATTTAGATAACTAATCGAGTTAACTAGTTAACCAATCGAGTTAACTAGTTAACCAATCGAGTTAACTAGTTATCCAATCGAGTTAACTAGTTAATTAATCGAGTTAACTAGTTAACTCCAAATCAATTTACCTAGATAACAAAAACATCATTCCAAATATGTCAAACCAACAACAATACAATACACCACCTCCATTAGTTCACCATTGACGGCTACTATTACTTTTCATTCACCACTCATTGCTATTGTTTCTTTTATGAAATGAATAATATACTGTTAACTTTTGATTACAAAATCAAACCCTATACAAACAAAACAATATGAGGATTAGAGTCATCTTCATTATGTTCAAATTCCCACCATTCTTCCCATGGGAGCATCACAACAATATCTTCTCCCTGCACCATAAACAACACATCATCAACAGTTCAACACAAAGACAAAAATAATACAACCTTAGTCACAGAAGCTCACTTTGTTAGGATCGTAAACATCATGGAGTATCATTTGCGAGCATGAATCTGTAATGTCACTCTTCTGCTCCGAGGTTGCTCCTAGTTGAGACTTCTTGTGACCACTAGCACAATCCCCAACAATACATGTTTGGCTTCAATCCCTTAAACTGCATTTCGTCAATTAGGTGCAACACTACTTATAGTTCTGCACTTTGACAATAGCCATTGGTTATGACTTATGGTGCTATAACTTACAACATCAGGAGGAAATCCCTTCAACTCCATTTGCAGTAGCAAAGTATGTGCCTCCTTCAAACAATCATGAAGCTTAACAAAAAAGATTAAGATGGAATAGCAACCTGAAATCTGGGAAGGTACAACAACAAGCAGGGTAATGCAGTCCCATGGTTGCAATCTGAAATTGAATCGAAATACAACAGCCTCAAAGATAAATCTGAAATTTAATCGAAACACAAATTGTGAATGAGAAGGAGAGATCAGAACCCCACTTATCTAAGAACTTATCACCGAGCACGGAAGGGTTGTGAGCATTCCAGTCCTTCAAACTGAGGGCGTAGGTCGAGGACGAAGGAGGGGCCGAAGTCATGGATCTCCATCTAGAACTCGGCGTAGGGGGCGGTTGAATTGGATCTGGGAGCCGAAGCAAGCGCAGACCCTCCCACAATGGTCCCAGCCCCTGAATCCGACGAATCAGCTGCTCTGCCTGCTGACCCACTGTTCGCCATCAGATATGATCTGCCACGGATCTGCTCCGCCGCCACAAGAGAAGACGAGGAGGAGGCGACTGGAGGGAGGATGAATCGGAGGAGAAGAGACGGGAAGGAGGTGGCTGGAGAGAAGATGGATTGGAAGAGGAGGAGGTGACCGGAGAGAGGGCGGATTGGAAGAGGAGGAGGTGACCGGAGAGAGGGCGGATCGGAAGAGGAGGAGCTGACCGGAGGAGACAATCAGGAGAGGGGCACTGCTTTGACGGGGGAGTAGGTATTTGCTAGGTTAAGTGATTATTTTTGGAATTCCAAAAACACCCTTCCGTTTAATTGGTTTGGAACTTTCCAAACTGAAAAGCTTGGACGCAGATCCTCTCCCGTCTATTGGTATCTTATTTTATTTTATTAGAAACCGAGAATTGAAAGAAAATAAAGAAAACTTTATTTATATATTTTTTAGAATGGTTAAGATTTCAATTATCAATTATTCTTACAAATTTATTTTAGATTAAATTCAACGGATGAGAAACCATCAAATGTCTTTACTTTCTAAGATTGGTCTATAAATTTTAGACTTAAAAATCCATGTTTATTTTAATAGAAACATATCATTTGCTGTGTAAAATGATATTGACATATCAACATAAGTATGAGTTCCTGTTTGGAATCCACTTGTTTCCTCTTTCAAATTGTAATTTAGCTTATATTCTGAGGTATGACCGCTTGAGCATTTCCAAACCTCGGTTGATTTTAATGGACGATTAAGGCGCGCCTAAGTAGACATTTTTTTCTTCTTTTACTTTTTTCCTTTCCCACGTACCTTGTCTGTGTAGTGTGTCTAGCAACAATTCAATTGTTTCCTTTATACGACATTATTGACTTTGACTATGTGTTATTGGTATTGCGTCTTTGATTGTATCTAGGGGGTGGGAACTCCGGGCTACCGGGCCCGACGCGGCCCGGTTTGACCGGGTTTCGGGCTACCCGGATGGTAGTTTGAAGAACCCGAGCCCGGCCCGGGCTATGATCCGAGTAGCCGAAACTCGGTCAAACGGGTTCGGGTCGGGCCCGGGTAGCCGTGAATTAAAACCGGCGAAGCCCAATCGGCAAAATCAGTCGGCTATTCATTTAGGCTAGTACATTCTAAAACTCCCAATTCCATTTCAATTTTCAATTACCCTGTCTCTCTTTCCTCCCGACGCCGAACGACCTAATCTCTTCCTCCATTTCAATTTTCGATCTCTCAGTCCCAGCTCTTCTCTTCTCTTACCTTCACGACGTACGAGTGTCGACTGCCGAGTTGGGAAGTCGTGGTAGGACACTCGACAACCGGTGGTCTCTTCTTCTCCGGCCGGTAAGATTTACTCTTCTGTTTCTACTGTTGTCAGAAACCATCTTGCCACACTTTGTTGCAGCAGCTGATGAGTTTTGGTTCTTGGATTATGATTAGGATGTTGAATGAGTTTTTGTGAGCCTTTGGCGGTGGTACAAGTGGGGGGTTAGGATTTACATTGTATAGCTTTTGTGTTGGTTTGGGTTGAGGTGCTGCTCTTAGCACTAAATATTGCTTCTGCCAATTAGGATATAAATTGCTTTTACCTTTGGCTTCTTATTGTGTTGATCTGCAGTGGGATTTTTTTTGTTTCTTGCTGCACTTTCTTTGTTTTCCTGTACATTACTTGGTTTGGATTGATTTTTTAGTACAAGTCTACACCAAACTTATCTCTCTTTTAATATATATACTCTCATTCATTGTGCAGTGATCAGAGCTGCAAGAAATCTAACACCCTAGCTTGCAAGAAAAGGGCAAAGTGTATAGTTTGTGGATCCATATTGAAAGCTGATCCAAATAGTGTTGGTTGCTCTTCTCTAATCAGACTTTCGGTTAAATCTATGTAGTAGTAGCTGGCTTATGTTGATGCTTAAGTAGGTCAAAAGAAGAGTTTAGTTGTTGGTCATAAGCATTAGGGTTCTTTGTGATTTCCTAACACAGCTGCTGTGATTTTTCACCATATGAACTGAGTTATGTGATTTCCTCACACAGCTGCTGTGTTGTTGCTGTGTTGTGGCTATGTTAATTCCAGCTGCTGTGTTGTGGCTAGGATTTATTGGACTGATCATGTTAATTCCAGCTGTTGTGTTACATTTGTGTATAAAGCATATGATAAAGTTCTTTCAGAAAGTGTAAATGGTGCTTGCTTTCTGAAAGCAAATGCTACTGATCATGCTTCATGTAGTTGTAAAATATCATTTTTAATCATTTGTAAATCTAGAAGGATAACATTTGTGTAGAAAGCATATGATAAAGTTGTTTCTTTGGCTTTTGTATTCCAGTAAGAATAGATTCGCTTACTCCCTTCAATGTGTTACATTTTCATTGTATTCTTTTCTTTCTTTATGCAGGGACTAGGGCAACTGCAAGGTTGGACTCTTCTGCTGTGTTGGAGTCTTGGAGTCTGGAGACATGTTGGTGCTGTGTTTTAGGAGAGTTGCTGTCACAGCAATGCTGTGTTTTAAATTCTAAACAGAACATTGGGTTTTTATTTGTGGGGGCTCAGTTTGTGTGACATTTTTAAATTCAAATGTGGACTGTGTTTTTGGAGAGGGTTGTTGTTGGGTTTTAATTTATGCTGCTGGGTTGGTTAATTGAAATATTGAATAGTTTTTAATTGGGCTAAACACTTAAACACTGCATAGTTACATTATGCGTCGGGCCGGGTTTTTTCCAGGCTTTACCCGGAAAGCCCGAAACCCGGTTTAAACCATCTTTCCATTGCCCGGGCCTGGCCCGTCTACTAATATTTCGGGTTTTTGTATCGCATGAATCTTTCATGTATTCCATAATAATAATGAAATATCCTATAATTTTTCTTTTGTTCCTTAATAGAGCATACCTCGGTGACAAGTATATCTGATCCAATCATTATCTACACAGACAGCTAGCTCTGTGTTGGTTGATTCAATTGCAGGACATCTTGACAGATGGCCTTGGTCTATTTCAGGAATTTTGGCATCAATTACAAGGTTACTCTATTGGAATCAACAGATTCAGGTGTGCAAAGTTCCAAGATCTGCAGTTCAACCAGCTCATTAGGTGGCAGTTGAAGCACGAGATAATATTTTGCCTTTAGATTGTCTTTCATCACTGTAATTATTAGTTTGTTTCAAGTAGGCCTTTCTTTGTTTTTGTATACTCATACTTTGAGCTTGTTCTCTGCTAACAGTGTGAGTTTGTTGTTTTTGCTGGTGCTGAATAAAGTCCAACTTTCGATCAAAAATACATTTTCCGAACTTATATATTATTTTATACATTTTTTCACACTTAGAAATACACAATAATGTCAATGTGTGTCAATCAGGTGGTTGTGCAATATGGACCGAGAGGTAGGCCGAAAAGAAACGTAACTGTGGAAAGTCATTATAATATTCAAAAACAATGGAAAATATCACATCGTACACTCTTGACCTGCTTTCCCCCAAGAATTACTGCATGCATGGGTTTAACTATAAATAAATAAATACCGACCACTTGCTTCACTCTTTCTTCACAACAACAACAACAACAACTTCCCAAATTAACCATCTAATTTCAATCCCTTTTCTTAACTATACTATAAGAAATGGCGTCCAGCATTTTACTCAACTCGGAAGCCGATCGTCTAACCCAGCTTAAGGCTTTCGACGCAACCAAGGCCGGAGTGAAAGGTCTAGTTGATGCTGGAGTGACGGAGGTCCCTTCCCTCTTCCCACACACCAGCTCACCTCCTCGACAATAGGTCATCATCCGACAAGAACAAATTCACTTTCCCAATCATTGATCTCGAAGGTGTGGCCACTGATCCTGCCAAGCGTAAGGAGATCGTTCAGAAAGTGAGGGATGCTTCCGCCACTTGGGGTTTCTTCGAAGTTCTTAACCATGGCGTCCCTATAAACATCCTAGAAGAGATGAAGGACGGTGTCAAGAGGTTCTACGAGCAAGATCTTGAGGAGAAGAAAGAATTCTTCACTCGTGACTACACTAGGAAGATCGTTTACAATAGTAACTTTGACTTGTACACTGGTCAAGTCACCAACTGGAGAGACACCACTGTCTGATCCTCCCAAGCCCGAGGAACTGCCCGCTGCTAACAGGTATACATAATATATCTTTGAGTTTCTAGATATCATCAATCATGAAAGGAAAATGGAATATAATATTAAGTTTGTGAATGTTTTCAGGGAAATCTTGATGGAATACTCCAAAGAAATGTTGAACATGGGTTACTTGCTATTTGAGCTCTTGTCGGAGGCTCTAGGTCTAGAACCAAACTACTTGAGAAACAAAGATTGTTTGATGGGACACAACTTTGTGTGTCATTACTACCCACCTTGTCCTCAACCTGATTGTACTTTGGGAGCGAGCAAACATGCTGACACCGACTTCATGACCATTCTCTTACAAGATCACGTTGGAGGTCTACAGGTCCTTCATCAGGATCAGTGGGTTAATGTGCCGCCATTGCCTGGATCTCTAGTCATCAATATTGGAGATCTCTTGCAGGTAACATTTTTTATAATTAATACAGATAAATGATTCTATATTTTAGTACCATGCCACCCTAACTTATACCAAGTTGTTGTCTTTTTTTTAGCTGATGTCGAATGACAAACTGTTAAGTGTGGAGCATAGGGTACTGGCGAATCGCAGTAGTGGTCCGAGGATATCAGTGGCATGTTTTTTCAGTACTGGCATGTTACCGAATCCCACAAAGTATGAACCCATTGAAGAGTTGTTATCTGAAGAGAATCCTCCCAAGTATAGTGCTACTACTGTTCCAGAATATGTGACATATGTTACAAATAAGGGTCTTGACGGAAAATCTCCTCTGCTTCATTTCAAGCTCTAAGTCTAGGGAAAACAAAATATATGGAGAGAAAATGACGTCTTTATTATTAGTAGATTGAACGGAAATCTTTTGTCATGAAAGGCGATGAATATATAACATTGTCTTAGGGTGGTGCTTATGCATTGAATAAGCTAAGGGTTTTGTGATGGGTCACATGTGCTACTTAATAACTGTTTTTTTTTTTTTTTCCTTCTTCTATTTTATGGTGTATGGTGATGTGTGCACCTAGTGTAGTAATCAGTTACGTTGCGAAAAACCATGTAATAATATTAATGCCTTATTGGACGCTTTAATACGTACGTTGTTATATTTCTTCTTGTTATGTTGAGTTTTTTTATTGTAGCTTTAATACTATAAATTAAACGTCTCTAAGTTCATAGTTGGGCTAATCATGATAGTATTTGAGTGTGGTGAGGCAACAGCCAACAAGCACCATATATCAATTGCAGCAGTCTAAGCTCTCATTTTCCCCTTTGTAATTATTCTTTAAAAAACTATTTTTAAAAGAAACATCACTCCTCAATATTAAAAATTGACCGTGTTTTATAATCGAATTTAAAACTTTGCATCTTGTGTTGTGACCGACTACAATTCCCATGACAATGGTGCAATTTTGTTGCATCTAATGCAACAATTGTCATCCACCGTTGGATCTGAGTTGTTTAATCATGTGGTCTCAATCGTATGTTTATATTTTCAAGTTATTTTAGTTTGTTGGAGTTTCCTCCCATTTTCCATCACCGAAAAGTTTCTCGATGAATTTCCCGATCACACGAGCCTCCGTTAGCGAAAATTTTTCTGCCCACGTGATCGTCGTCATTAGATCTATAATTCTGGAAAAAAAATATTTTTCTGAAAAAAAATATTTTCTTTGACAAATTTCTTGTTGGCCCGTCTGTACAGTTTGTATGCGGTCTGTACACACTGTATACATCTCGTATTGTTGTTTATATAAGTTGTATACAAACTTTATACACTTTGTACGAGAGTTGTACACTCTGTATTTATTGTTGTACAGTCTGTTGGGAAACTGTATACACTTTGTACGTGAATTATACATTATGTATTTATTTTTGTACAATTTGTATACCAACTGTATACACTTTGTATGAGAGTGGTACACTCTGTATTTATTTTGTACAGTTTGTTTTTCATACATTAGGATTGTAAATAGTTCATACAAATTATATACATTCTATATGAAATTCGTACACTTTGTATGTCATTTTACAACCTGTATATGACATACACTTTGTATAAAATTCGTACAGACTGTAGAGACGAAAAAATTCAGTGTGTCATCATTGACGCCCTTATACATAAATGATGTCCCAAAAATTAAGATCTCTCCGACCAACTCGTTATTCGACCGAGAAAATAGTTTGCCGAAAAGAGATCCCGTTCATATGAGATGAAAAGCTTAAAAAGAACAAGTAAAAAATATTGACCGTTAGATTAAATGAAGGGCTGAGATTAATGCTGCATTGGAGACAGCATTATTATGGCTGTCTCCGGAATTGTGCTCTGTTGTGACCACTGAATACTTATATCAACACGGTGAATTTCGGGTGAAGATCCAGGTTCAACCCATCCAACCATAATACCCGGAGGGGTATTTTTGTATTTTTGAAAAAATTAAAAACCCTACTCAAGCCTCTACCATCCTTCTTTCTCTCTCTTTTCTTCTAATCATCCGCAGCCGCCACAACCTGCCCCATCCAAAGCTAAATATCCTCATCGGAGCAGAGCATGTTGCAGCAGAGCAAATCGGAGCGTGCATAGCAGTAGCCGGAGCGACGTCGCGTAGCAGCGGCCGGAATAGCGGCGGAATCTGCTCCATCGCCTCCATCGTTACATCCGCCGAATCTCCGATCAGAGCTGCGATTATCTTCTGGTTGAAATCTACATATTATTCGACATTTGCGATCTCTCTGTTTTTTTCTTTCGTCTCGTGATCTTATCTACGACATGTGCGATTGAGGGTGGAATGGATCGACGATCAACCTGATGGAATCAACCCGATGCCGACGATCACCGCCGTAACGGTGGAGGTTAGCAACGGCCGACGACGACGACGGGATTGTTGAAGACGAACAGGGGATATCTTAACAATTGTGGAAAATTACATTTTAGTCACTGTTTTTTACATTATAGACAGTTTGATTGTTTAATATTAAAAACTACAATTTTAGTCACTATTTTTTATGTTGTTGACATTGTTGGAATAATCTTTGAATTATATAAACGGGTTGTCGAATAACATGTTAACTAGTTTGTATTAGATAAGTAGTTAACTAGTTAACTCGATAAGTTAATTAGTTGACTAATTTTGGTAACTAGTTATCACCTAAAAATCTTGTTAACTAGTTAAATCGATAAGTTAAATAGTTGACTAATTTTGATAACTAGTTAACTGGATTGATTAACTAGTTATCATCTTAAAAAATGTTAATTAGTTATCTTAGTCATGATGTTAACTAGTTAACTCGATTGGTTAACTATTTCTCATCTTTAAAAAATGTTAACTAGTTATCTTAGTTTTGATGTTAACTCGTTAAAAAATGTTAACTAATTATCTAGTTGATTCATCAAAAAAATAAATTATCTAGTTAACTAATTATGCTAATTTGTTAATGACCTGTTAACTAATTTTGATAACTAGTTAACTAATGTTGATAACTAGGCTTGGCAATCTAAACCGGAAAATTGGTTAACCGTCCGAAACCGAACCGGTCAAACGGTCAGAAAACCACGCTGACCGGATTTCGGTTCGGGGACGGTTATAACCGCGTCATTAAATAATGGTGACGGACGGGGACGGATTCAGAACTATCCGCACCGTCACCGTCACCGAACCCGACCCGGCGGATAAATATCCCCGGATCTATCCCCACGCCCACATTATTACAAGCCTGCATTTTTTCAATCATTCTCCTCTCTCTCAATCTATGCACCCCCGACGGCGTATATCGCCGATTTCTCCTCGTTCTTGAGGATCATTGTCGAACATCACTCCGCCGAAATTCGCTGGATACATCATAATATCCTCCAATAACCTAATCAGACCCTTCGATTTCCTTCATCCTTCCTTTCCCGATGAATTTTCTAACCCTAATTGTTTGCATGTGTGCAGGAATCAAGCTATAAATAGCGTTCTGCAGTCGTTCTTCAACCTTCCATCCTCACTTAACTGAATCAAACAAGGTCAGTATGAATAGGGAATTAGGGTTTTGTTGTTTCGATTCAGGGTTAGGGTTTAGATTTCTAGGATTTCAATTTCTTTTCTGAATTGCTTAATGCTTTCTTCGTATAAATTCTGATTCAGTTTCTTCTCTCTTCGACCCTTCCAACTCGCAGGTGCTATGAACGACAACAACGAAGCTATGGCATCTCAGGTTCTTCAGGATGAGAATTCGCCACCAACAGTAGGTGTACTGAACGGCAACAATAGTGCCAACCAAGATCATCATGCAGAAGGACAACTTGATGCACATGCCAACCCTGAACCTAATTAGGAGCATCCTCCTGTCGATGCTGAGGCAGTGACACCTCCTAACCAGAGTAAGCGAAAGAGTCCCGTTTGGCTTCATTTTGAGAGACTTAAGATTCATGAATTATGGAAGGCTAAGTGTAAGTACTGTAGGAAGTTATTGGGTGGTGATTCAAATAATGGAACATCTCACTTAAGGATCCATATCAAATCATGTATTCAAAAGAGAATACATGATGGAAATCAAAAGGTTCTTGGTCCGAATTTGTTAGGTAAAGGCAAAACAGAGTTAGTTGCTACTGCCTATAATGCTGATGTGTTTAGGAAAGAACTTGCTACTGCTGTGTTAATGCATGAGTATCCTCTATCAATTGTTGAACATCTGCATTTCAAGGATGTCACAGCACACTATCTCGACAATGGATGGTGTTTGAGGAGTCAATTGTTGAGGTAATTCAGCCTAAACTGTAAACCCTCTCTGTAAATGACTAACTGCTCAACTATTTATTTAAGTGATGGTGTTTGTTGCCTTGTTGATTTTGTTTTGTAGGTTCATCTATGTCCCAGCTCCTCATACCGCTGATAGGCTTGCAAGGTTTCTAGTAGACTGCTTGATGGAGTGGAATGTTGACACTAAGGTATCAACCATAACCTTGGATAACTGTAGCACCAATGATAGAATGCTAGAAACTGTTAAGAAGAAGTTGTCTTTACCTTATTTGATCAAAGACGGTGCTTTACTTCACATGAGATGTTCTGCACATATATTAAATTTGGTAGTCAAAGATGGTCTTGATGTTGTGAAAGATGGAATTGAGAAAATACGTGAGTCTTTGTCTTATTGGATGGCTACTCCTAAGAGATTGGAATTTCTTCTAAGAAACTGCTAAGCAATTGAAACTTAGACATGATAACAAACTTGTTTTGGACTGCCTAATCGTTGGAATTCTACTTAAGCAATGTTGATCAGTGTCATGCCTTATAGGGATGTGTTCAATAGGCTGAAACTTAGAGATGCTCAATATAACTGTTTGCCATCTACTTCTCATTGGCAATTTGCTGCCGTTGTCTGTGAGAAGCTTGAGGTGTTCAGCTTGATCTCAGACATGTTTTCTGGCTCCAAGTACCCCACAACTAATCTTTTTTCCCCTCGTGTATGCGATTTGAGGGTAAAAATATGTTAATGGATTTATGATCCAAATGTTGTGATATCTAACATGGCTCAGTCTATGTGGTCTAAGTTTAGTAAGTATTTGGATGGAATTCACCATATTTTGGCAGTTGCTATTGTCCCGGATCCTAGATACAAGCTTGAGATTGTAGAATATTATGTTGAAAAAATTGGGCCTGATGATTGTGGCTTCAGTGCTGCTTCTGTGAAGCAAGTACTATGTGATCTTATACTGGAGTATCAATTGAGGTTTGCTAAAAACCAATCCTCCTGTGGTGTTGGCTCATCTGCACCAGAGGATGGTAATGCATCCTCTAATGATCATGATTTTGAGTTGTTCCTTACTCAAAGGAAAAAAGCTCGTACAACTGCTATTCTTACTGAGTTGGACAATTATTTGAACGAGGATGTTCTTCCTCGTTCTTCTGAATTTGATATCTTGATGTGGTGGAAACTTAGTGGATTGAAATATCCTATCCTGCAAGCTATAACAAGAGATGTTTGTAACATCCCAACCTTTCCTGACAAGATATTGTCCGCTTTGGGCCTCCCCCTCACGGATTTGCTTTTGGGTGTTGGTGGGATTCGAACCCATGACCTCCTCCTCTCAAGATCAACCCCCCCACCACTACACCACAAAACGCGTCATGTCAGTTATGGTTGAATTATTCCACATAGCCCATGGATCTCCCCCCATGCTTTGTCGATGTGGGATTTGCCTAGGATGTCACATACACCCCCCCTCAAGGACTCAACGTCCTCGTTGAGGTTTGCCCCACCATCGTTCAAGAGGGACGGGGAGAGGCTCTGATACCACTTGTAACATCCCAACCTTTCCTGACAAGATATTGTCCGCTTTGGGCCTCCCCCCTCACGATTGCTTATGTGTTTGGTTGACTTCCTTCTCAAGAAAAAACCCACTACAACAAAGCTCATTCATTATGGTTGGAAAATTATTTGCACAGATGCCCTCGATCTCTGCTTTGTTCGATGTGGGATATTGACCTATGCAAGTATAACAGAGATGTTCTTGCTATACCTGTTACCTCTGTTGCCTCTGAGTCGGCCTTCAGTTCAGGAGGCCGACTTCTAGACCCCCATCATAGCAAATTGCATTCTGCCACTGTTGAGGCATTGATGTGCACCAGAAGTTGGCTTAAAGATGAACATGACAAAGGTAGAGCAGTACTACTACACAGTTCTAAGTTCTAACTCTTCAACTATTCCTTGGTTTAGTAAATTAGTACACAGTCATAACTAATTTCTTTTTGATGCAGAGCCTGGTGTTGAGAAACGAATTATGGAGTTAGAGGGCTGCTTCACAGCTATGATATTGTCTCTGTGAGTGGGAGTGATGATGAACCAGTCGACATAGAGGAAAGAGGTAACTTGCAAAAACCCTAAACCCTAAACCATGTTCATATACTAATATATTGATTAGAGAACATGTGTTTTGTGGTGTAGGCGGAGCTCAAGTGCCTACTAGATCAACTACAGATTACAATCTTGATGACATTGACTGATTTTCATAGGAAAGGTATGCGTAGTTAAATAATTTCTCTATGTATATATTTTACAATGTGAAATGTTAAGTGCAGAACGGATCTAAAAACTGATAAACATGTGTTCTTTGTTTCAGTCTTCCTCAAATGATAACTTGAAGATCAGTCAGATGAGGCTTCAGGAATGAGGACAGATGAGAGGACTTTTGTTGTTTTCTGTCAGTAGTTACTAGTTAGTAGTCAGTAGTTATTTAGTTTGATCCAGATTCCAGAATCCTGACTTCAGACTTGAGAGAGTTAGATTTCAAGCTACTATTTTGGTGTTTCATTTGAGATTTCAAGTATCTATTTTGGTGTTTGGTTTGGTACTTGGTAGTAGTAGTACAATACGTGGTTGTTTAATTTGCAGCAGATGCAAGTTTGAGACTTGGTTCAGTGTTGATGTTATTGACTTTTCAAATTTTTAATGCATCAATTTTTACGGTTTTGATTTTTGGTTGTTATTGTTCGGTTTTTATCGGTTAAAAATCACCGACAGATAACCCAAAAACCCGTCGGTGACGGGGATGGAAGGTTTTGAAAACCCTATGGGTATTCGAAACCGGGGATTATCCGTCCCCGGGGCTGAATCGGGCGGGCAATGGATACTATAAATCCGTCCCCAATCCGCCCGATTGCCAAGCCTATTGATAACAAGTTATCACCTAAAATTGTTAACTAGTTAACTAGGTAAAAATAGCATAACTAGTTAGATAACCTGTTAACAAAAAATCTCGTTAAAATTTTGATTATATGATTACTCGTTAACTAGTTATCAATAAAAAACATTGTTAACTAGTTATCAGGTTAAAATCTGTTAACAAGGGTTTTGGTTATCTAACTTGTTAACAACGGTTTTGGTGATAACTAGTTAACCAATTTTAACAAGATTTTTTTGTTAATAGGTTATCAAAATCATGATGATGTTAACAAGTTAGATAACCTATTAACAAAAAAATCTTGTTAAAATTGGTTAACTAGTTATCACCAAAATAACTTGTGAACTAGTACAGATAACTAGTTATGAACAAAAAACCTGTTAACAACACTGGTAACTGGTTATCAAACTAAAAAACACTGTTAACAGCAAAAAAAAGGTGTTAACTAGTTAACATGTCTTTGCCGGAAAAGTCACCGGAGTCTCACCGGAAGTTGGTCTGTCGACGGAGTCTCACCGGAAAAACGCTGTTAACTAGTTATCAGTTAAAAAAATACCGTTAACGAGTTAACAGGAAAAAAAAGGTGGTAACAAGTTTTTTTTTTGCGGGGCCTACCAATTAAAAAAAAAATTTTAAAGAAAATAAAAATTTCACCAGAGCCTCGCCGGAAAAGTCGCCGGCGATGTTAGCCGGCAACAGTGGTTGAGAAATAGAGTCTGAATATTTAAATATTAAACATTATATATTTAAATAAAAAAAATTATAAAATATTTAAATTAAATATAATAATTAAATTATGTGTAAAGTCCTAAATATCCCTAACAAATCTGGACCATTAGATTGGTCAAAGGGTCAAAGGGTGATCTAATGGTTGAGAAAAGGTTGGAACACTTCCAATCCTTGGAAAGGGTTGGAGCTGGATCTCTAGCCGTGAATTTCAATATTTGTTAAGATAAATATCAGTCACAGCCGCCTTTCTTTAATTATTAGTTGCTGTCAGATTATTATTATTATATTATGGTTCGTTTGGTTGGAGGATATCTACATATCATGATATGTGGAATATATTGATATTAGTAAAAGTGATTGTTTTATATCATTATTTGGGGTAGTGATATTTAAATTAGTGGTGAATTGTGAATGCATGAGTAAATGTGCCAAAATACCCTCATTTGCTTGAACAAAATATAAAAGTAGTGATAAGGCCTAACATTTAATAAAAAGCACGTGCGTTTAGAAATTAAAATTTGTAATCTCTCTTTTTAATTCGTGAATGTATTTAAAAATTAATTGCTCGGGTTAATTATACTTGTGGAATACTAAACGCCCATTCATCAAGAAAAATAATTAGTATTATATTTACCCCTAACACATCTCCCTCTTCTAGCAAAAATATAATAAAAAGTTGAAATAATTTCCATGGTGAATTCGAATTCTAACTAAAACAAATTCTAATTAAGTAATTAAAAACTAAAGTATAATTATTTATCTTAATTAATAAATAAATATAAAAGTACATAAACTCGAGACAATAATAAAATGAGAAAAAATAAATTCGGGTAATGGGGTTGATGACATTATAATTGGGAAGGTTGGGTGAGGATAGAATTGTCCAAAAACTGTGATATCAATATCACTCTGAAGATATTCACCTCCCCACATGAATATCTGTTGAGTGATATTGATATCACTTTTGACCCCAGATATCATGATATTCAGGACAGAAAAAACGATGATATCCTGAATATCATGATATCTGCAGTTATCAACATCAATATCACTGCAACCAAACGAAACATAGGATTGAGACCACATGATTAAACGAATCAAATCTAACGGTGGATGATAATTGTTACATTGGATGTAACAAAGTTGCATCATTGTCACAGGAATTGTAGTCGGAATATACAAGGATGTAACCAAAGACGGTTGTCGATTATTCAAAGGCCAGTTATATTACAAAAGGCCACCTCAAGAGACGTTGGACACAACTGCAATAACGGCTGCTCGTTAGTCGTTTCCCAGTAATTGCTGATGTTGATTTCTGGTGGGTGACCTACCATTTTTCTCGGTTTGTATGTCTACATATTCATGTACTTTTCACCAAGGTGAATTAGGATTTAAATATGCAATGAACCAAAATTGAAAGAATATTTTTTTAAAAATTAAAAAATATGAGATAATTTTAGTTTCCCACGGCCACGTGTCAAGCAGTGATTCGTTGAACAAAAAAGTCCAGTTTATATGCTAATTTTAGATTCCGATGACATGGTGTGCCAATTGTGCTACAGGTCACATCCCACATAGACGAAAATATGGTTTCAACTTGGTAAGAGAGAGCTAATCGTCTCGCTGAAAATTATCATGTTGTAAAATGTGTGGACACAATGAATGGCACGAGTTAGGTTTTTTTTGCTATATATTTACAATTACTATTTGGGTGAATTTTTTTTGGTGACAAAACCCTTCTTTTATCTCTTGGACAAAATGTAATCCTGACCGTGGATCTCATTTTTTCCCTATATCTTCTGATTTTTTTAATAATCTCTCTTTCCTCAATTACCTTAACCGCACTAATTAATTTATATTCTGTATTTAGTGACTATTTTTTATTTTATTTTTTTCAATCATCCCACTTCCTAAAAAATTATAACTAAAATATTCTCCTTCCTTAATTTACTGCCACACTCGTCTTCTTCGATGATTTAAAAGTTGCCAGCCCCCATTGTTGAGGGAACCTTCGACTCCCACTTCCTAAAAATTGATCCAATAAGTTTTTTTTTTTAAACTTATGATGCTAAACTTTCTCTGCTTTACCAACTCTACAATACATAATTAACACCATTTAATCGAAATTGAAATTAGTTTATCCTAATTGAAATTGCAGCCAATACTAAGATGAGAGTTCCCGAAACATGAATTTTGGTAGAGCATACAGTATTCTGCCAAATACTTGTATTCAAAGAAAATACTAGTATTTGGTAGCATACTAGTATTAAAGCAACAATAACACACGTAATGTAGTCAAAATCGTGATTCCACGTGAAATCGAAAACATGGGTGAAATCGGAATCATAGTTTTTAATCGTAAAATCGTAGATTTTATGAACTACTATCAAAACATTTAAGTCAACAACATATTAAGAATAAGAAGACCATTTCCCAACTTTGAAAAGTCTAGATAAGAAAAAAGAGAGAATGTCAGCTCTTAAGCAGTCATTCGAGGAAGTAATAATTAGATTTTAGATATTTTTTAGTAATAACTTCTAACTTAATTAATCAAAATCTTAAAAAAAAATTTAATTTAATTGTCTTTGTTTTGACTTATATGTAGTTGTACAAACTGGTAATTTTCCCTAGAGAGTAAAATCGTAAAATACAAGAAAAATCGTTGATTTTATAAGATTCTAAGATTTTGATCGAGATTTTACTAGATTTTACGACCCATCGATTTTGCGTGGAATCAAGATCGCTAGAGACCAGTGGAATCGTAAAACCGTAAGATTTTAAGATTAAAATCGAGATTTTGACTACATTGAACACACGTATGATTCTATTAATAGCACCTAATAGTAGTAGGCTGCAATCTTATTTGGTGCAAAATCGTCGCTTTTATTGAATGACATATGTCCCAACAATCCATTTCTAAAAGCACCTACAACTTAGCAACTAAGAGAACCCTCCAACAGACAGCGGTAGTTCAGCACATTGATTTGAAGCTAATATTATCAAAGTTGGGAACATAAAATTCCAATCCACTACCTGGGCTGTCAAGTATGA
Organism: Linum lewisii; assembly: GCA_034768395.1. Classification (NCBI taxonomy): domain Eukaryota; kingdom Viridiplantae; phylum Streptophyta; class Magnoliopsida; order Malpighiales; family Linaceae; genus Linum; species Linum lewisii. The sequence goes on from CM068296.1 coordinate 54,521,920, forward strand.
TTCTATTAATAGTGAAAGAACTTACAAACTTCCCACCACTCCTAGGTTCAGTTTGTGGGCGAGGAAATGGGAAAGTGTAATTCTTAAGGATGAGCCCACTGCTAAGTGAAATTGAATGGAATATTTACATGAACATTGTCATACATGTATCGTTCTTACAAACGTGGTAATATATAAAAACAAAAACACATAATTCTTTTTTTTTTTTTTGATGAATTGAGCAATTTTATTCATCAAAAGCTTGGAATGCCAGTACAAGGTTCAAAGTACACTAAAACCCAAAAGAGCTAACACTCTACAAACCAAGGAAGAAAACTATACACCAATATCTATAGCATGAAGTTTGGGGTACTTCTCCATATAAAACTTAATTTCCCTTTCAATATAAAGGACCATATCATGTTCATCTTCATGCTTTGAATCTCCAAATATTCTGCTGCATCTTTCTCTCCAAATCTTTGAAATGATGATTCTCCAGAGAAGCTGCTTCAACTGTCCTCTAGTGTTTTTCCCCAGCAGCACACCTCTGCAACTGCCAAATCAAACGAACTGCAACTGTCTAACTCCGGTAAAAAGCGATGAATTATTATCTTAGAGACCTTACATCCTCTGAAAATATGGTCTCTACTTTCATCCTCATCTTCACACAAGACACATCATTTATCTACAAGAGGATCCCAAGCACTGATCTTGTCCCTAGTGGTAATTCGATCTGCCACTATCATCCAAGCCACAAAACCATGCTTAGGAATAGAAAACTTACCCCAAACACTGCTGTACCACCCAACTTCAGTATACTTAGGCCTAATATCATTCCACACTCTACTCACTTTAAACTTTGGCATAACATCTCCATTCCAAAGTAAATAACCCTCAGCATCTGTGGAGATAAACTCCTGTGCCAGAGTTCTCAACTTCAAAATTCTCCTCCAATGCCAAGATCCAGCAGTCAACTCCAGCTGCCAAAACACCTTCCTCTTAATCTTGTAGTAATGAATCCAAGCCACCCAAATTGACCCAACTTTTAACTGAATTAACCATAGATGCCTTAACACATTAGCAATATTCCAGCTTCTCAAATCACTAATGCCAACTCCACCTTCCAGCCTTGGCACAGCAACCTTACTCCAAGCTATTTTAGCTCTCTCACCCTCAGCCTTACCCCAAAGGAAAGCACTGCAAATTCTTTCAACTTCTTTGATAATACTAATAGGCAGAATGAATGCAGCCATCTAGTATTGAAGAATCCCCTGAACAACGGAATTAATAAGCTGAACCCTGCCTGAGTAAGACAGTTTCTTGGATTTCCAGTCTGACACTCGTGCAGTGATTTTATCAATCAAAATCCTACAATCACATCTCCTCAATTTACCTGCTACCATTGGGACCCCTAGGTAACGAAAGGGCAAGTCCCCCTTAGCAAAGCCAGACCTCTAAACAATATCATCTGCACAATCCTCATCAACTCCAGCCATGTAAATCATACACTTATCAGGATTGAACTGTAATCCAGATATGCTTTTAAACTCCCTCAGAGCTTCAATAACCACCTCAACTGCACTGCAATTTGCTTTTGTAAAGACTAATAAGTCATCAACAAAAGCAAGGTGTGTCAAACTGACCCCTTTACACTGAGGATGGATTTGGAACCTACCTTCCTTAGCCTTTTTATCAAAGATGCAGGTTAACACTTCCATTGAAAGGACAAATAGGAATGGGGAGATAGGGTTTCCCTGCCTGAATCCTCGCTTAGCCTTGAAATAACCACTCAACGATCCATTAATATTGACAGAAATCATTGAAGTTCTGAAGCAGGCAGTAATCCACCCAATGAAACTGGCAGGAAATCTCATAATTTTCATAGCTTCTTCAATGAAAGACCACTCCACCGAATCGAAAGCTTTCATAAGATCTATTTGGATAGCACATCTAGGAGAGATCCCCTTTTTGTTATAACTACTCAACAGTTCATGAGCCATTCTGATACCATCACCTATGTGCCTCCCCTTAACAAAAGCAGTCTGGTTCATACTTATAAGAGAGGGCAAGACCACTGCAAGTCTGTTTGAAATCACTTTTGATATTACCTTATATATGACATTGCAAAGAGAGATTGGCCTATAATGCCTAATATCATCTGCATTTCTCTTCTTTGGAATAAGGGTAAGTGCAACTGAATTGACATACTTAGGCACATAACTTTCATAAAAAAAAACCCCAACACAGCATCAATGACATCATTCCCCACCACATACCAACTATCTCTAAAAAATCAGCATTAAATCCATCAGGCCCCGGACTACTATCTTTGGGAATAGAAAACAAAGCATCCTTAATTTCCCTAGGAGTAATCGGTACAGTCAGGTTCTCAGCTTTCTGATCAGAAAGGGTCAACCGAATAACAGAGGAAAGGCCAGTAATGTTTACCTCCTGGTTTTCTCCCAAAAGCTGCTTGTAAAAGTTCACTGCAGTATCAAAAATCGATTGAAAGTCGTCCACCAGCACTCCACTATCAGTTTTGATTTGTCTAATAGTATTAGTAGCACATCTTGCTTTTACTTGATTAAAGAAAAACCTGGTATTTTGATCTCCCAGTTGCACCCAATTCACTCTAGATTTCTACCTCAAAAAACTATCCTCATCAAGCCTTGGCTGATCCAACTCCTTCATACAATCTTTCAGGCGATTCATTCCAGCATCAGAAGGCCTATCATAAACCAGACTTTGTATATTCTCCACCTCCTTCTTCTTCAAAATAACCCTATTATGGATATCAGAGTAATGAGTCCTGTTCAGTTCTCTCAATCTCCTCTTAAGCCGTCTCATCTTTTCATAAAGAACATAGAAACTTTTACCCTTTACTCTCTCCCTCCAAACATCCTCCACCATTCCTCTGTAACTGGGGTGGTTGATCCAACAAGAATAGAATCGAAAATTCTTGGGGAAAGAAGCTAGACTAGTGTCATTATTCAAATACAGAGCACAGTGATCCGAATCAGCTGAAGGAATAACCTCAAGCTTACTAGAAGGGAAAATTGTCTGCCACTGCACGTTAACAAGAACTCTATCAAGCTTCCTTGACACCAGACCATCAGTCCTATTATTAATCCACGTAAAGTGCGGACCAGTAGACACATGCTCCAGCAGTTCACAGTCTTCCACACAATTCCAAAAATCATCCAAACTCTCAAAAGAAGCAGGCAGAGGGAGAGCATCATCAAGTTCCAGGAATGCATTAAAACACATAATTCAATTCCAACAAAAACCTGTCATATTAGATTTTAGACAAAAACCTGTAATAAGGAACACTCGTAAATAATTGAATAATACTAGTATCTATTGGCATACTAGTATCGATCTACAATTCCTGAAATTATTGTTCCCAAAGCCCTAAATTTGAATAATACTAGTATTCATTGTCATACTAGTATCACTTAAATAATATTGAAAATTGTACAGTCTTGAATTAAATTCGAACACAAAACCCAGAACCCCCAAATTTAATGACAAGATTGCTATGAAACAAAACCATCACGAACAGGCTCTCATGGAACAGCACATCTAAAACAAAACCATCAACCCTTCATTGAACAGCTGCTCTGAAACAAAACCCCCAATTTAAACAAAACCCAAAATCGAATTGAATAAAAAATCAAATCTCTGAACAAACCATCACCAAAATGGGCATGCAAGTAATCCGAGACTTACTAGTATGGAGCAAAGCATTATGGAGAACGGCGACAGAATCTTGAGATGGTGGAACCGAAAGGGAATCGTTGGCGTCTCTAGAAGAAAAATGGCGACGGACCAGGGGGTTGGCGGCAGCCTCTCGTCTGAAGTGAAGGAGAGAGTCAACAACGCCGGAACCTCATAACTTGTCGGTGGCCACTGCTTCAATAAACACACACACACACGCACGCGCGCGCGCTGGTGCGGGCGCGGGCGTGTGTTAGCAGTGTGTCAGTGTGTTAGACAAGTGGGTTTGACAAGGTGTTTGACAAGGGTGTCATGCACCGCTGCTCTCGGCTCTGTGACTCGGCCCGACATCCAGGGCTGTGTCTGGGGTCCTTTGCTCGGTAACTCGGCCCAGCATCCGGGGCTCTCCGGGTCTCTCGGCTCTATGGCTTGGTGGTACATCCGGGGTCCTTGGCTCGGTAGCTCGGCCCGGCATCCGGGGCTGGTCCGGGTCTCTCGGCTTTGAGGCTCGGCCCTGCATCCGGGGCTGTGTCCGGGGCCCTTGGCTTCGTGACTCGGGTCAGCATCCGGGGCTCTCGGCCCTGCATCCGGGGCTGCCCAGTGCTGTGGCCGGGGCCCTTGGCTTCGTGACTCGGCCTAGCATCCGGGGCAGGGCCGGGTCTCTCGGCCTTGCATCCGGGGCTGGCCCGTGTCTCTCGGCCCTGCATCCGGGGTTGGACCGGGGATCTCGGCACTGCATCCGGGGCTGTGTCCCGGGCCCTTGGCTTGGTGGCTCGGCCTGGCATCCGGAAGGTAAATCGTGAATTGGGGGAGTGGTTAAATAACCTACACAGCTAGAATTTGGTAATTATTGGATAAGTAAATGCTAATTTATTTACTAGTATTATGAACCGTAGGATGTAATAGGAGTCGATTTAAGGGCTGGTATTAAATTTTGTCCTGGGGACAAAAGATGGGTTTTGTCACCCACCATGCTCCCCTATTTGGGTGATATTGTACTTGCCTACTTACAAAAACATCTGCTTTCTACTATCTTAGATGATGATGTTTGTTGTTACTGTCAAACTCATAACACTTAGTGAGACTCTACATTGAATGAGTTTTTAATAACGTCAAAACTCATTCATAGAGGTGCATGATACTTTATATAATTCCATGAAGAGTTTTGGTCTTTTCACACAGATCTATTTGACTATTTATTGTATATGATCATTACAAGGATGAAGCACCAAGACTTTAACAATCCCTATGGAACCAGCCATCCACTGCAAGTAGACTACAACATATTTATACAGGTTTTTGTGGTTGGGAAAATTACCTCTTCCATGGGAACTCATGTGATACCCGAAGATACAGAGACATGACTTGAATTCAACACAGAGGGGTCCATTATCCTGTGCTGGGAAGACCTACGACACAGGGCCTCCAATTTTTTTGGCCTCATATATTTGGTCAAGTCCCCAACTACTATTAATATAATTTATTGGTTTCAGTATTGTTCGAATTACCAACATCTAAAATTGAGTTAATCAAAAGGCTATTTATCTAGGCCTTAATTTTTCTAATGCTAATCAAAGTGCTCTTGAAAATAATCACTAGTACTTCTAGATTCACTTCTTAAAAATTTTAAAATTTCTGGAACTTGTTGATTATTTTCTTAATGCAACTATAGTATATGATTTTTTTACTATTCCTATGATTATTGCTGGTGTACTTTATAGAAGTTTTTAAAAGTTGAAGTTGTTGAAATCCTTTTCACATTAGACTTAACAGATTAACAATAATGGTGAGAACAATATTTTGGGATACAAAGATTAAAGAGCTCATAGATAATTTTATATAAAAATTGCTAGAAGGATATTACTGTTTATGTAGCGATATTCTGATTTTTTTTTATAAATTTAATTTTTTGTCTAATAAATAATTTTCCTTCAAAGCATTGACTATATTTTTATGGTCATGTCTATCTTTAGAACAGGGTCTCCAAAAATGATTGGACGCCTCTAATTCAGCATGAATAGCCAAGATTTTTTTTGCCAAGATAAAGTTAACTAATATTGCACCTTTAGCCAAAGCCTAAGTTGGACACTTTCTTGCTCAAACTTGTATTACAAGATTTCGTGGAAGTCCTTGTAAGGTTCTTCGAAGTCACGAAACTTGCCTCTTCCTTGTAAATCAACAACTTTGTAGAACAAATGCTGGCAAAACTTGAATTCACAACCCAAGTCCAAATTCAACAACTGAAACTCTTTGGAAAACCAAACAACCTGCTGATTTCTGAACTTTAAAACTCTATCCCGTCGGACAAACTCATGACAAAGTTTATGCTACCCTTGTCATTAATTGCAGAAAAATTAACACCAACAACCCTATTTTCCCTGAAACCAGCAACATTACACGAGGCAAGGGTCTTAGCAAACATCTGGTCTACTAGTTCGAAGTCCTTATATGGCTCTTTGTAGTTCAGAAGATTGTTCTCTCCATTTGGCAAACAATATCATAACAACCAACCCATCGACAAAACCTTAGCTTCTCAACATGGTTCTCTAACGATTCACAAACCAGCTTCAAGTGCAGCTCCTGTGCAAACTTATGGACATGATACATTTCAATACTCGCAACTAAAAGTATAACTTTCAAGTCATTTTCAGCTATATATCTCAGAGCAGGTTGAGTTCTCAAAACAATGGACTCGGCAAAAGCTAAACCTAAAACCAAATAGAAGCTAACCCCATGAGCTAGGACTTTGAGCAAACACTTGGTAGGCAGTACCTAACTCATTGTATGGTGCTTTAAAGCATACAACATTTCCTCTTCCCTAAGAATCAACATGAACACAACAACAAATAAGAAAACAACGAAATTAAAAACTATTGTCACCCTTCCATTTCTTCACTTCGCATGCCCGCCCTACACCCTGTGCTAGTCGGCCCACTAGCATAGAGCCTCATACTATTGGGACCTCCTAAGGATAATTATTTGTATATATAATCTATTAAATATGAACCGTTGTTGTATAATATTGGGCCCATCAGCACAGTTTTTTTCAACAAATAGTTTTATTTTAGTCAATATATCGGGGGCCACCAACACAGTTGCGCCATGGTTATATATAAAGTTTAATAATATAATAATAATATTAATTCCTGTGTATGTTTATGTTCCTAAATAATATTAATCCCCTGAAATCGTCAATGTACGTGAGAAGAATAAATTAAAGGCTTAAGAGAAGTGTATATGATTTGTCCTTCATTTTCTGTGGCATTGTTTCTGTATATTTAATCTAACTCACTTTACTGTCCAAAATTAAATTTAAGGGCTTAACAAAAGTGTATAGGTTCATCTAATGTCAAACAACCTCCCAACTGCCTCCCTCCCCACCTTATCTTTTTAGTTAGATTTTTTTTTAGTTAGGATGGTGCACGATCTATGGTCCTCCATCACTACCAGAAAAGATCAGCAGTGAAAATGAAGGGATGGGTTGAAGTAATATGTGAAAATGGGAGCCAGATATGGGCTGTGATACCATTTTTAATGTCCCAACGGGATCGACATAATCTTTGGTAAATAATTACGACGAAAGATAAGCCATTAAGGCAAGAAAGGAGTTGGATGAGAAGAGAAAGGGCTGAAGTTGAGAAGAAGAGAGCCTGCAATTGGGAGAGAAATTAGGGGTTTTAATTATTCATTGATGCCTGAAACATTACAACATCTTGGCTTTTATAGTCTTCTCCTACTTTATGTTTTCACTTTAGTCACTATACTATTATCATATGACATTTTAGTCCCTAGTCATTACAGGGCCACCACAACCTCATGCGGAAACTCGACGTCCCATCCAGGTTTGGAGATTAACTCCACTAGAGATGAAGGAAAGACGGGATAGAGGACTATGCTACAATTGCGACGAACAATTTTCTTCGGGACATTAATGCAAAAAATGTTTTATTTAGAGATGATTTCGCTGAAAAATAAAGATAAGCCTCCTGATCTTTGAGGACAAGGATAGTTTGAAGGACGATGGTATGTTACATGCATGTTTTGGAGGCTCCAAGTTTGGCACGTTTCATCAAATAATTATTTATTATTATTATATTATGATTAGACTAGGATCTGGATATTTGTTGCAGTTCGAATTACGGTAAGAGTTTGTTAGTTGTTAGGCTACCTAATATTTTGTTATTATTAGGTTGGTATAAATATGTTGTTTCGGCCAGGAAGAAGGAATCGATAAGAACAAACCCTATTATATACTTTTGCTTCTTTTATTTTATCGTCCAGCTGGCTATTCACAAACACCATCACTGATTTCATCTTTCCTCGCAAGTCGATTTCCTTGACTTGTCAACATTCCGCGTTTCACCACTATCGATAAGCTCACGTACCCTCGAGCATCGTCATCTTCGAGCACGAGTTCCGAAGAAACTCCTTGGGGAAAAAGACTTTGGAGAATAAACTCACCAATCGTTACGCACTCCATTTCAGCTCGTAACAGGGTGCTTGAAGTTCTCCAACAAAATCTATCCTGCCTAATCTAACACTTTGGGTGTGTTTGGATAGGTTGATTTGGAATTGGTATTTCGTATTTGAAATTTGTGTATTTGAAATCACTACTTTTAATAGGGGATTTGAAATACAACTAAAACTACTAGGGTGGATTCATTCAAATCCAAATACATAAAGTTATTTCTAACCAAACAAGAAAATTTTGAATTTGAAATACCAAATACAAATATCAAACCTAAATCAATCTATTCGAACACACCCTTATAAATTTAATGGGGTATCTCAGGGTGGTTGAGGGTCTCTTTACTAATATTTGACCGCTATTAAGGCCGACGAGCTAGGGCTGCTGAAAACATATCGATCCTTAACATATAGAGTGTCACAAACGGGCTAAATCTTAAATGAGCCTAGACTCTCTGGTGAGCTCCATGCAAACTTATAAGAATTAAATATTTTGGCTATTTTTAACATTCTGGAATCAAATATTTAAGGTGCGGCTATTTGCAGTCCGCGTTTTACTAACGCAGTCCGTATTTTTAACATAAATGGACAATTATATCCTTGCAGTCCGTATTTACTAATGCAGTCAGTTTTTACTAACACAGTCCATTTTTTACTAACCCAGTCCATTTTTACTAAACGCAGTCCATTTTTTACTAATGCAGTCCGTTTTTACTAACACAGTCCATTTTTACTAAACGCAGTCCGTTTTTTACTAACACAATCCGTTTTTACTAACGCAGTCCATTTTTACTTTGCCCAAAAAAAGTCCATTTTTACTAACACAGTCCATTTTTTTACTAACGCAGTCCATTTTTTACTAACGCAATCCATTTTTTAATTACATAGAGAAATTATTAATTTTAAGAAGTATATGATTTTTAATAATTATTATTAATTTATTTGATTTTTTTTAATTTTTCATAAAAATATTTAGACGTATATAATTTTTCATTATTATTATTAATTTATTTAAAAATTTATATTTTTCCATCAATAATAACTTTTATTAATCATTAATTTAATTTCAACATTTATAATTTTCCACCAGTATTTTTATCAATATTATTAATTTATTTTAAATACTTAAAGTGCTATTTGTATTTTATGTCCATTTTTCTAATATATTATGAATAAGGATATTCGATAAAAACGAACTGTGTTAGTAAAAACGAACTGCGTTAGGAAAAAATGGACTGCGTTAGTAAAAACGAACTACGTTAGTAAAAAATGGAATGCGTTAGTAAAAACGGACTGCGTTAGTAAAACATGGACTGCGTTAGTAAAAGATGGACTGCGTTAGTAAAAATGGACTGCGTTAGTAAAAACAGACCACAAGGATATAATTGTCCATTTATGTGAAAATACGGACTGCGTACAGTAAAACACGGACTGCGAATAGCAACTCGCATATTTAATAGATCCTGAAATTTTTGGCCGGGTTACAAAGTGGTTCTAAACTTGAAAATGTTAGACATTGGTCATGAAATTTTTAATCGTGTTACCATCCAGTCCTACAATCACTTACGGTAACATATTCCAGCCACTTTACTACATCACCACTCACTTGTCATAAAAATTCTAACTACATTGAAAATTATGTATGAATTCCAACCTATTTTCATCTTCTCTTTTCTCGTTATTTTTAAGGTAGACAAAACGCCTAAGTAGGCTTTTTTTCCTCTTTCTTTTAGTTCCACCTTTCCTACGTACCTTGGCTTGTTTCTATAGTGTGTCTAGCATTGACTGTGTTTATCGATATCGCGTCTTTGATTGTATCGCATGAATTTGTCATGTATTCCATAATAAGAAAATATCATATGATTTTTCTTTTGTTCTTTTATAGAGCATAAGCGATCCGCCTAGAGCCCTGATGGGTGGTACCTTGCAGGGCGGATATACAAGGAAGTCAGCGAGTGTAGGAATAGTGAGGGGCAATGTAAACGTGTATGAGAGCGGGTAACAGAGAAATACAAGGCGGAAGCCAACAACCCTTAGCGTGCAGCGTAGCAGCTTGTAGTATCAGGCGTGTGGGTCCCGAGTGTTGTGTTGTCCTCTTCTCAATGGGTGACCCTGTATTTATAGGGTCCAGTCGACGCATCATGGGGATCCACATGTCATGCTCTTAGTGGACCTCATGGGGTCGCCATCAGTGTCGGGACCCGCACTACAAGAAAAGCATACATTAGTCACGGTTTTTAGGGGTCATTTGTCACGGTTTAAGGAACCGTGACTAAATCGACCTTTTTTTGTCACGGTTTTAATATGAACCGTGACTAAGTTATTTTGTCACGATTTTTATAGAAACCGTGACTAATATTTGTCACGGTGGAAATCGTGACTAATATTAGTCACGGTTCCTTAAGAAACCGTGACAAATATTAGTCAAGGTTTCTTAACGAAACCGTGACAAAAATCCTAGTGACCAAGTTGCGAGCTCAAACTTTTTAGTGACTGAATTTATAATTTTCGTGAATTATTGTATCAAACCCCCAACTCATTCCATTATGCAATTTAATCGTTAAACTTATAAGGTTAACAAAAGTTCCCAATTTTATTCTTTCCGTTATACAATTCAGTCACTACATTTTTCTATTTATGCAACTTGGTCCAAACATTTCATCAATTAACAAAACAGTCTTTCGTTCTTAGTGTCTTGTCTTCTCCGGTGACTTTGTCGTCGTCGGCGAGTCTCGACCGCCGCCGGCGAGCTCTGAGCTTCTCCATCTTCTCCTCCTTTGTTGATTTCCTCTTCTCTTTTTCTTTCTTCTTCTCCCTCTTCCTCGTCGATCTCCTCTCCTCCTCTGGTTCCCCACTCGTCGGAGCTAATTTGCCTCCGCTGGTTTCAGATCCGGTGATGTAATGGAAGATGGAAACAACAGGGAGACGATGAGGGCTGGGTCGCCGCCGTTGCAGATATTGTTGCCGGTCAATACGGGTCACCACCGTCGTTGATGGTCAATACGGGTCGTCGTCGTTGCAGATATCGTCTGAGCTTTCACAATCGGCATGGCAACTAGAGGATTTGTCGGCGGTGACGAAGAGAAGGGATGAGGAAACGAAGATGAAGAGAAGGGATGAGGAAATGAAGGTGAAGAGAAGGGTCTGTGATGGAAAAGGGAAAAGCAAGAAGAAGAAGAAGTTGAAGGTTGAAGAAGAGAAGTAGCGTCGGAGGCAGAAGGCAGGGAGAAGAAAAAGAAGAAGAGAATAAGAGAAAAAAGAAAGAGGGATTGCCAACGTGGGATTAGTCTCGGATTGCCAGCGTGGACCAAGTGACTAATTTACTCACGGTTTTCCAAAAACTGTGACTGATTAGTCACGGTTTTTGAAAAACAGTGACTAATCAGTCACGGTTTCGAAAACCATGACTAAAAAACTGTGACTAATCTAGTATTTTCTTGTTGTGCCGGGCTCTTACCGATGGCTAGTGGGAGGGACGTCAAATCTTCTTGACGTAACATGTCTGACCTCTTGTCTTGTCTTGTCAGTCCAGGGTAAGGGCAGTCCAGTTGGATAAGGCAGTCCATTCCTTGAGGTTTGAGGGTGGCTCTGTCTTGGGGCCCATCAATTGCCCCTTAGCGTGGTCTTGGGAGTGCAAGGTTCCCAAGGCGACACTATGAGTAGCTTTGGCCGCGGGTCCTGCTCTGGGGCCCATCAATTACCTCCTAGTGTGGTCTCAGGAGTGCAAGGTTCCCGGGGTGACACTATGAGTTGCTGTATTTTGCGAGGGCGGTCCGCCTACCAAATGCCTCCCTAGTATCATCTTAGGAGCGCAGGGCTCTTGAGACGATACTATGAGAAGCTTTGCTGCTTAAGGTCCTGATGGCAGTTCTGGTTTACCCTGCTCGTCCCTCCAATGTTTGTCTCCGGTTAGCTCCTAGTGGTGGTGATGCTCTGGCAGATGGTGGCAGCAATGTATTGGGGGAGGGGGCTCTTATTTTTAAGCAAAGTTGCATGCCTTCCCCTGAAGCGTGCCTTTTGGGCTTTGCTCCTGGTTGGGTGTGAACCCCACGCTCTTAGGCCTGCTCAGCCTCCGAGCTATACTCGCCTAGTGAATAGGTTCCATGTGGCCTTGCTTGTCTGTTGGCGACGATTCCTCTACCCACGCCACTGGTATAAATAGGGGTCTTCGGTCTCGTTGTCTTATACCGCACTTATATATTTTCGAGTTTCTATGAGATCTCCCACCTTCCACCTTTGTGTCCTTGCTCCCCTGTCCGCCTCGATCAAAAAGCCACAGTCACCTAAACCTATTGACATCATGCCTTCTGATGGCGAGTCATCTTCTTCCTCTGAGCCAAGTAGGTGTTGCTAACTCCTCTTTTCTTCCTTTTATTTCTACCCAATGTTTTTAGGCTTGCTTTCTTTTCTTTTACTCATTAGTACGTAGTAGAGTGAGATGCCCTTGAGTAGTTTGTCTTCCTTGTCCATAGATTTTGATTATTTAGAGGAGGTTCTAGGGCGCGCCAAGCACACAGAGGGTCTGACTCTCGTCCACGTCCTTCGAGTGCGAGGGCGGACGCTGTCCCTCTGTCGGTCCACCCCCTGGCTTTCATACCTCCTCCCCTTCTGATTTGTGCCCCTTACCTTATGTTGTAGGAGGCTACAATGAGAGGGGGAGAGGCTCCGGGGATGAAGACTCGTTTGATGCTTCTACGCCATCTTTCTTTGCTTCTTCATCTTCCTCGCCGTCTCTCTAGCACCAAAGAAGCGAGGAGTAGAGGCATTCTCAGCCCTTGACCCAGAGCGGACCTAGGGAGATGAAAAGAAAGATGAGAGTGAGTCGGAGATGGCAAATCCTTAGAAGAAGAAGGGAAGGAAAGCTACGGAGCTGCCGCCTATGCCCTATAAAGAGAACGAGGATCTTAATTTCAATCCCTTCGATGAATACTAGTCTGAGTATGAATTCTCAGAAGATGATGAGCTGCTGCCTACCCCCTCGCCCCCGACAACTGTCGACGGTTTGCTTCATGGCAGCAAGGCTTCGTGCATGAGTCCTGGGGCTTCGTGCATGAGTCCTGGGGCTTCGAGCTTCAAGTCTACGTCGTGGAGAAGTATGGGTTTAAGCTTCTTGCGTGGGAGCAGATGTGGGAGGGCGAACCTATCGACTGCCGCCAAGTGTACGGCCGGGGTACTTCTCGTATGTGAAGTCTTCCGCCTTGGCGAGGCTGGTTGAATGACTGCGAGATGACACAATGCTTCTGATGAACATGTTTTCACGCGCGTGTAGTCAAATAAGTATCAAGCACAAAGCAAGATAAATCGTATTCCACGGGTCTTCTAATAATTGTCTACTCAAATGTAAAGGCAGATTACTCAGGTTTCACACGTTGCGCGTGGTGTGAGTTCCACGACTTCTATTCTAGAAATGCAGGTAAATTAACAACTAAATTGAAAGACAGATTGAAAGATTGGTTGACTTAACAAAGACGACAGACAGGCTTAGACTTCGAATCCCCCTTAGATCACCAGAGCATTGGCAATCAACAGACAAGTGATTTTCGATTCTCGTTCAATCAATCCTAAGACACCACCATAACTCCTTACCCTTAGGTTTAAGACTGGCGAACGTTCGCTCTATCCGATCTAGCTACCAAGATTAATTAGCCGCCCGAGTACGGTCGCTTCTTGCGACGACTAAACTAACTGGTGGAATTACTAATGGTCTATGAGTTACTAGTGAAGTGGATTAACCCTAACTGGTTCCTACGAAAGGCACACTCCAATGAATAGGTTAATTGTTGATGTGGTGTTTTAAAGTGAGGCGAACATTCACTACTATCCTCAGCTTAACAAGAATCTAATCTAGGTGATCAAGCCAGAAAAGAAACACAAACAACGAAGAACAAACCAAACATGAAAAAGAAACTGATTGAACTTTGAATCTAATCACCGCCGATCCGTGACCACTTTAAAGCCCTGGGTCACTTAGGGTTCATCTAGTCTAAGCTCTACGAGTTTAGCTACTCATGGTCATAACAGCAAAAACAAAGACAGAAACATAGTTCATCATGAAAAGGAAGAACAGATGGAAACTGTAAAACCTAATTAAGACGACTCTGGCAAAGCTTTGCTCTCCGGTTAATCTTCACTCCTAGCTTCGAGTCTCCGAGATGAAAAGATGGCGTCACAATCTCATCCTGGCTCGTCGAACTCTCAAACTCTGCTCTCTCGAACTTCTTAGGTCTGGAACTTGTAAAAAGTTGTATATTATGAAGTGTGTTTATTTTTGAGCCGCCGGTTTTATATTTACTTAACCCTATCAGCGCCGGATTAGGTTAAGATTTTCGGCAAAAACTTCAGGAGTTTTCACCGAAAACTTCTTTGAAAAAGGCTGGCTTCCGTTGACTGTCCTCCTGTGATTTTTTCGTTCAGAGTTTTCGCGAAGACTTTGACTTCTCGCCGAAAACTTCTTCTTTATAAAGCAAAAACTTCAAGTCTTTTCACCGAAATTTTCTTTGTAAAGCTGGGCAGGATTTGTGTTGACTTGATTGATTCCTTGGATCGATTTCGGTGCAATTCCTTGAGGTTCCAATGCCTTAGACACGTCCTTGGTTACATTATTTGACGGCAAAAACCTATGCTATTACAAAAACACTAGAAAACCATCAAATAGACCCGAAACGGGCCAAAGTAACCAAAATGGCATGAGATAGAGCAGTTGAGTGAATATTCGCTATCCTGCCCTAAAAACCATGTCTTAAGCCAAGAAATGTCGCTTAAATGGGGCTGATAATCAAGTCAAATCGAGTGTCATCAAATACCCCACACTTAAGCTTTTGCTTGTCCTCAAGCAAACTGAATAGAAAACGCTCGAGTTCACAAATGATAAGATCGATTAAATTGAAGTTCAAACCTACACAATGAATTATTAGACAGCTACTTCTAGAACAAGAAACCTAACATGCATACCGATCAGCCAAAGAACCTGGTCTCACTAAAAACTGCACACGACAAGGAGCAATCACCAATCATGCACGAATTTGACCTGACCGACTAGACTCCTCACACAGATGTTATTTGGTACAAGGGGAACTCTCACTCTTTGTGTTTAGGGACGTGTTTCTGCTCTCAATCATTTTCTGTCATGAATTCTGTCATATGTTTGAAATTCGACCACATCTCCACCACTGTGACAACACGAGGAACTAGTCAAGAAGGACTTCCCTGCTTAGGACCATAACGAATTGTACACTACAAGGGTTAATAATGAGATGGATGATGGGAATGTATGATGATGGCTTTGGTGCGGTGTAGCTTTCGACTAACTTCCCTCGAATCTAGCTTATGGCTTCCTACCGTCTAACCAAACACGGGTGGAATAGTGTACGCTCGTCCTATGATACCCTCAAGCAGCCTAGCAGTTAGTTTTGTAATTTTTTTTTACATTTTTTTTGATTTCGTTCTTCCATATGTAGGGAGAAGAACGTTATTGAACTAACTAAAACTTTGAGACTTTTCAATTTTTCAAATTTTTTTCTTTTATTTCTTTGAGCTGATTTTTCTTTTAGTTGCTAGAGGGGTTTACACATTTGGACATAATAGCTAAGACCACTTGTTTAATGGCAATAGGCAGGTTACCACAAACCGACTTCTGGTAGGCTAATCTAGAACTACAACCACAGGGGATCAATGGGGATTGGCTGTAATATATATCGACCCGAAAGAAAAGGCTAAGCTCAAGGGTTTAAACCTAATGGATTCAATATTGGGTAGGCAATCTGGCTTAGTAGCTGAATCTAGGTGCCCCTATCATTCTAGAACTAGTGTCATCGTGTGGTCTCGAATAGGTCTTTTGCAAATTCTAACTCATTCAAGAAAACAGAAAATCACTCAACAAGAATTAAAATTGCAAGTTACGTGCAATGGATCAAAAGCTCACAGTTGGTTTGCTAGTCGGATTTGGTCATTTTCATGCAATCAGAGCGACAAGCTACAAGTGTGATTTAAAAATCTGTTCTGACCGGGCAATTTAGCATCAAAGTATACAAGTTGGTTTACAAGTTCTAGGTTAAGCAGTCTAAGCATCATTATGACAGTTTGAACAACAGCTTAACATCAAAAATCAAGAACTGAGCAATTCTAATGCTAGAGAAACTGGAAAGGTACCACGAAACACAAAAATCACAAATAAGGGCAATCAAGTTCATGCAAGGTTCTCTAGCATCCTACCCCACACTTAAATCGTTCTGTGTCCTCACAGGACTAAGCTAGAGTAGAGAGTAAATAGAAGAACCTGGACCGAGATGATTGATGTAGGGGATGAGCACGGATCTTCAGAGCTGGAAAGGGGAACTACCAAAATTCTGCCTACAAAACAAAAAACAAATAAAAGATCAAAAGGAAACAGGGACAAGTGTCCCGGATCCACATAGAAAAAAGTTGGATCAAAATCTGAAAAAAAATAAATAAAAAGAAAGGACGAGGAAGAGGATACAACCCGATCACTGCTGGTCAGGTGCACCGGGAGGTGGGAAATGGAAGAAGTTTGTGACCCGCTACTGCCATGCTAGCTGTGCCTCATACCTCTCATCCTGCACACGCATGTGCTGCTGAGTAATAAGCCATCTGGCATCTTGGGTGGCGTTGTCCTCCATACGCCACTCCCGGAGTCGATCAAGCATCTCTCCAAAGTCTCCAGGAGGCGGTCGGGGATGTGGATGAGGCACCTGGAAGGGATCCTGGTGCAAAGGGTGCTGCTGGGGTGCATACCCCGCTGGCGGCTGCTATGGGGGCATGTGGTGATGAAATTCCTGCTCCGGCTGGGGTTGCTCCTCTTCAGAATCATCTTCTTCCTCTGACTCGTCCTCTTGGGGCGGAGGAAGAAAAGCTGCCTCATAAGGACTGTAGTCCAGCTGGAGGTTGTACTCGACAACTAAGTCACCACCGACGGTGTGTACCACGTGGCGCGGGACGTCAGGTCCCCATGACTGGCTGAGGCCGAGGTCGATGATGAGGCAGCCTACGAAGTTATCACCAAGGAGGGAGCGAGGTGTCTTGGTCGTCTTGGTCTTCTGATGGAAGAGGCGTGCGAGCACCCATCCTGGATGAAGCGGGTCGCCTCTCGAATGGCACGGAGAAGTAAGAGCTCCTCTCTACTGATGTGGTGGCGATCCTTCTCTGGAGCAAAGAAAAGGGATCTACGCCAAACCATATGAATAAAGTGAAAGAGAGGGTGAGAGAGTGACCTGACGGAGTTATGAGCCATGGTCCGAGCACCTGGTATACCAGTGACGTGGCTCCAGAGCGCGTCATAGTTTGAGCCTTTGCCCGAGTTATTCTCCCAACCGAGGTGGTGGCCTCGTTAGTGCTCTGGTGGAATGCCGAGGTGGGCTACAAACTCGTCGTATGTGAGGTCTCTGCGCACCCCACCGAGATAGAAGAAAATGACCTTCTTGTGCTGCCTCCTCTTGTGCTCGTCAAGCTCAAAGGTAGCCCAGAATTTTCAGAGCGCGATGTTGAGGAAGGTGATGTGAACCGCTACAACCGTGGGCAGACGACCCTTAAACACGGCAAGTTGAGACCGTGCAACAAGGTAGAACCGTCGGGAATCGGTGGCGGAAAGTACTTTGACCCGTCGGCTATATAACAGCCGGGAACCAGAAGTGTCCAATCGAAGACGCCACGCCTAGAGATGGATGCTCTTGATGATAAGTCGATCCTTCAGTATCGCGTCATGCAGATACAATAAGGGTTTCAGAACAGAGTTCTTTCAAAGGGGGTTTATTTCATAAAAGTCTGTCTTACAAGGGTGGCCGGCGGCCTCCTTATATAGGTGAGGGAACAAGCTCTCCTCCCTAATCACTACTTCTAAATAATAATAAAATAAAGAGTCCTATTCCTAAATAGTCTCCTAAAACCCCTAAATAATCCTACTAAAAAGGAATAAAATATAGAATAATAGTTGTAGTCTTTAAAGCAGATTAAAAGACCTAAATTAGGTCAAAAACCCTAATTCGGCCGCAGTTGGGCTGCTCGGGCCAGTTGGGCCATGGTGGCGGTGGTGGGCCTGACCGGCTAGCCGTCGGGCTTGATGCGGGTGGCGGTTGTGGGCTTGATACTCGGGGCTGGCTCAGTGGCAAAGGTCTTATCCAAATGACATGTTCTTCGTGGCCGGCTTCATAGAATTCCTCTGATCGGTCCGACTGCCGATTTAGGGCTCGGGGCTGTTTTCTTCTTGGGCCTTCTCCATTTCCGCTCGAGCCTTCTTCTTTAAGCTTCAGGTAGGCATCCAAGTAGCTCCTGATGTAGCTCTCCGGGGGTTGGGTCGGTCTAAGTGTCACGCCTCGGGGCCAAAGACTCCAATTCTTCTCATGGTTTGGCTCAAGGTCATTCCTTGGAAGCTCTCCTCTCCAGGCCAGGTATTCTCGGGCTCTTTTCCTCCTATACTCCAGAGATGCTTCCAGAGGGTCGCTCAAAGGGCCGACTTCATCTTCAGGGCTTCTGGAGGTCAGGAGGAGCAGGTTGAGGTTGTTCTTCCTTGCTAGGGCTTAGATCCTTGGCCAGCAGCATGGCCTGGAATAGCATCCCATCTCGTGGAGCCTTTCTACCTGCAAGGGAAGGACTTAGTAGATATTTCAGATCATACCTGGGCTTCAGGGCTTGAAGTTGGCCTGTCCTAGGCTCTTTATGCCTTTTGTGAGGTCCTAGGGTCTTATCTCGGCCTGGTGACCCCGGTGGGGTGTAGGAGTACCGGTTGGCATCAAGGCAGCATTGTTGGATCTCATCAGAAGGCATCAGCTATGGTGGTCAACTCCAGAAGACCTGCAGCTGCCAGAGAGTCGTGCACGTTCCTATCCCAATCCTCGTCATACTCGAAGAGGGACTCCAGAGAAAGTGTCGCACGTCGGCGACATGAGTGTGCTGGAACTGCTGGTAGCGCTCAAAGTAATGCATTGGTAGGCTGGCAACGGTGGAGTGGTGCCCGATGCGGTCTGGGAATGCTGGAGGAGGTCCGGGATGACGGAAATGACTGGAGCAGTAGCTCGGGAGCCAGGTCCAGCAACGGAGGTATCCAACATGGCCTTGGTTCTCCTCTCTCGCTCTGGGTTCCTAAAATAAAACAAATGGTAACAGATTAGTCAAACTTAAAACGTACCCCACACTTGGTCGAAAAACTCAATTTCATAGAGAAATGAGGAAAACCGAGTGGGGGTGAGTAAAGCAGGTAACCGGTAATCACAAGTGGTCATAAAACATGCATAGGATCAGCAGAGCGTTAAAATAACAAGTTGGTTCATAGGTCAAACCGACATGCCAAAAAGTCAACATTATAACAAATTGAGCCCTAACCACGGCAATTACGAGCACAAATTGGTAAATGACGGCATAACATAACCTCAGACAACAACCACAGTGATATGAACGTCAATGGACAAGCATGGTAGCCAAATGAGCAACAACAGTTAATGGTTAAACCGATATTTCACAAAAGTCAACACCACAAAGAATTAAGCTCTAAGCATAGCAATTCATGATCAATTGGAATCAAACTTCGGCAAAAATCTCTGTAAACATGCTAGATCAGTCCAAAGTAATCAGTTCATCAAAATTCTCACGAAACAGTCGGCACGCAAATTGAGGTAGACCAAAAGTCAACCAAAGTCAACCCCGACGAAATTCAGCATTCTATATGTCAAAAGACTCGTAATGAAAAACTCTATAATTTACCTTGAAGACATGGAGGCCGAAAACGAACGGAAGAAGGGGAATCCATGGAGGCTGAAAACGAACGGAAGAAGGGGAATCAATGAAAAACTTGAAAAACTAGGGGTTGGCTGAACTGAAGCTCTAGAGCTCCGATTCGGACGATCTATAGCTTGAAACGATCAGGGGAAGGAGAGGGAGTGAGCGCCGGTGGTTGGTGACGTCGGTTGTGATTCAAGGGCGATGGTGATTTTTTGTTTAAAGGGGGGTTTGTTCGAAAAGAAATGAAGGGGGGAGTGAGATGAACCGGAAAAACAAAAGAAAAAGGGGGGAACTGTTTTGGATTTTTCTGAAATTTTTCGGCGATAAGAGTGCAAGTTTTCACCAAAAAGTTTAGGGTTATTATTTCTAAAATACCTTATCTTTGACGATTTATTTTAAAAATGCACTAAGTTTCGGAAACCCCAAATCTATCACAGACTTAACACCGTTAGTCCTTGTTTGTTAAATTTATACATTTTGAACCAAGTTGCTAACGGAATTAACTTTTAAGTTTTTTTTCTTCCAAACTCAGTAACCCAGGTTTCCCAAATTGGATTTTGACCCTTCTCAATTTCATCCCTTACAAATCCTCCCAAACCAACCTTCTCCTGATGAATCTCTTTCTCTCTCGCCGAATTCCGTATCGCCGGCCTCTTCATCGTCGCCGAATTCCGTACCATCGCCGATTCTCTGCTCAGTTTTCACTGCTCTCTGTTTGGTTTTGGTCCTGGTGGTGGTTTTCAGATCCAGGCAGCTGAAGTCGGTTGTGGCGGAGGAGGATTTGACTGCGACGTTCCAGTGCCGCCACCAGTCTTCCACCTTGCTCCTGCCAGTTTCAGCTACGAGGAGTCGACGAACCGGTTTGACCCGAAGAGAAGATTGGCGACGGTGGATTCAAATCAGTTTACTTGGGGCAACTCTTCGAGGGGAGAATCGCCGCCGTGAAGTACCTCCACAGGCAGCACGCGACGATCTCGGCGAAGTCGTTCTGCAACGAGATCTTGATCCTATCCTCAATTGACCACCCAAATCTCGTAAAGCCCCATGGATACGGAGGCGGAGATCAGATCTAAAGTCAATTGCAGGTACGGCGAGCTCCAAAGCAATAACGACGTCGCGATTTTCCTTGATTGCTTGACGACAACGATTTTCCTCAGATTCTGGGCAATTTTGCTTGATGACAGCGATTTTCCTCGGATTCTGGGCAGTGACGACAGCGGCAGCGGCGGCGGCGGGACATGATCAGAGAAGGTGAAGAGGTGGATGGGTTTGGGAGAAGGGTTGTAAGGGATAGAATTAAGAAGGATCAAAATGTAATTTGGGAAAACTTGGGCTACTGATTTTAGAAGACCAAAAACTTAAAAGTTAATTCTGTTAGCAACTTGGTTCGAAATGTTTAAAATTTAACAAATAAGGACTAACGGTGTTAAGTCTGGGATAGATTTGGGGTTTCCGAAACTTAGTGCATTTTTAAAATAAATCGCCAAAGTTAGAGCATTTTAGAAATAATAACCCAAAAGTTAATTGAAAATAGTCTGCCAAATTTCAAAACGAGTTTTTGCCGAAAAGTATGAAACTTTTCGCCGAAAAGTTTATAAAAAATTGGCCAGAAAACACAGTGAGTTTTAAAGAGGAGTTTTCGCCGAAACAATTGCAAGTTTTCAGCGAAAACTTTGCCCTGCAGTTTGAAAACATTTTTCGCAATTCTGGCAAACTTCGGAAAATCAGAACTAATTTAATAAAAATTGGAACAACCTCAAAAACTTGAATTTGAACCGAGGACACACAAATCACACATGAAAAATAAGAGATCATGCAAATAACACTTTTGGCTCCCCCGAACCGACTCTAAAACACTGAGTTCGACACAAACTAAAAACTGACTCCAGCCGTGGGTTGCCTCCCACGAAGCGCTCTTGATTAACGTCCTTGAGCTGGACGATACCTGGACGGTGTTAGGAGACATCCCAACTCAGGATCTCCTTGACGCTTGCGTCGGAATTCATGAAGTAAAGCTTCGGGATACCTCCGGCGAGCGTGAATTTCTTCCCGTTAGCATGGATAAGCTTTGTACGTCCATCGGGAAGATGGCCAACAATTTTGAACGGCCCAAACAGTTCTCGTGAGCGATCTTCTTCTGCAAGTGTTACAATAGAAGGAATGAGAACAGTCGCCTTCGTCTTCTCTTTAGCCTCCGGCTTCATTTCACCGGGATCTGTGATCTTTGGCGCTTCCTTGGAAAATGCTACGGCTTCTCCTTCTTTATTGACTTCTGCGCCGGTGGCTTGACAGGGATCGGATGAGGAATTGGCTCGGAAGAAGATGGCGGAGCAATTGGCATCCATGCCATTCTAGGCTTCTTCTGATTCTTTTTCCGTAACCCGCCAGGTTCTTTGCTTGGTGATGAATGAGAAGAGGAGGCTTTCAGTTACTTCTTCTTCTGCGGCTTTTGTGCCGTGGGTCCGGTCTTCTGCTTGATAACCTGTTCGACACCTGTGACAACAGTCGATCTAGAAACACTGGAAGAGACATTAGTAACGGAGTTGACAGAGGTCAACTCCACAGTTTCAACAAAAAGACAGTGAGGTTCTTCCTTCACAGGAGTGTATTGCATACCGTCCTTGAGGCGGAATGTTATTGTATCCTTACCAACCCTCAAGGTCAAAGAACCACTTGGGACATTGATTTGCATCCCGGTTGTTGCCATGAAGGGTTGACCTATGAGGATAGTAGATTCCTCCTCTCGAGTATCTATAACCACAAAATCATCTAGCAAAGTAAAAGGACCACATTGACTGGCAACGTCTTTAATTTCTCCTCTAGGCGTTTTCAATGATCTATCAGCAAAAACAAGTTGCATGCTAGTCAGTTTAAGTTCTCCTAGATTAAATTTTTCGAACAGACTTATAGGCATGACATTCACGGAAGCACCTAGATCAACCAAACTACGCTCTACTTCAACATCATTAATGTTAAGAGGTAAAGTGAAAGAACCAGGATCGGGGCACTTAGCTGGGTATGGTGAGGAAGGCTTCTTGCTACGGATGGCAGAGCGTCCGTCTTTGTTTCCCCACATGCCGGTCTCGATCCTTGCATCTGATAACAACGCTTTTGGGAAGGGAGGCTTCTCGTAGTATGGAGCAAGAGGAGGATCGTACTCCTTTGGCACCTCCTTCTTTGCTATCTTCTTCTCTGGAACTTCAATGGTCTTGAACAAATTAGAAGAAGTATCAACAAGTGAGCTCGTCGGACTTTGAATGGAGACCATCTTAGCTTGCTCCTTCCTTGGATTCGGCTCAGTTTGGCTTGGGAGCTGACCAGAGGGGCGGCCATTTGCTAGCATGTGGGAGACCTGGTTCACTGCATGCTCTATTCTTTGTCCGGAAGTGATTTGTTCTTGGTTTAGGAGAGCTTGAGCCTTGAACTTACTATAATGATCGTCAAGTCTAGTGATGATCTGCTGGAGTTTCTTGTTAAGATCACTATCCTTGTTGTCTTTCTGATGCTGTTGTCCTGTATAAGTGTTATTCAAGTATTGATTCTGACGGTTGCCAGGAGCTGTTCCATAATTGCCTTGATTTCTGTGAGGCGGCTGGTAGATGCCTCTAGTCGAATTGGTTGGCTTCTGATCTTGTAATGAATTAGCTGGTCGGTTATTCTGATTCTGACCTTGGTTCTGGTTGCGCCGATATTGTAGGGAGGTCGCTCTTGGAAATTTCCCTGTTGTTTGTAGTTGCGGTAGCCAGCATAACCTTATTGATTATTATTAAAGACTTGAGAAATGAAGTTGACCTCTTCTGTATACCAGACTTCTTCCCTTCCAAAGTTCTGGCACCGTCCTCTGTTATGAGCACAAGCTCCACACCACTCGCAATCAGCTACAAGAACGGAGGCTGATGGCGGCTTGATAGGTGTAGTAGACTTCTTCAGATGCCTTTCAACTTCTGCTTTAATGGTTGCTTCAAGATCGAGCTTGCTCCTTGATCCTTCTGATTGTTGTTCCTAGTTCCTTGACTTGGAAGCACAGTTTGCAAAATGGCGAAGAGCAACTTCAGGTGTAAGGGTAGTACAATCCCCTTCAGCTAAGGAATAGACCCATTTAGCAGATTCTTCACGAAGACGTCGAGCAAAGATTTCAGCTAACTGCCTCTGCTCGAACCCATGGTGAGGAGAGTTGTAGAGAAGTTCTTGGAATTCATTCCAAGTAACATATAAGCTCGCACCTTCCTTCTGAGAGAATCTTGAGATGCTGTCCTTGTAGGCAGTTGTTCTTGAGGGAGGGAAGTACTCTTCCACGAAGTCTTGAGCAAGAGTATCCCAATCTATGTAGCGACCGGGTGGTTTGCCAGTGAGCCACCTCTTAGTTGCGCCTTTAAGGGAGAACGGGAAGGCTCTCAAGCGTAGGGTATTCTTGTCGAGATTCCCGCTTTTGAAAGTACCGCAAAGATCAATGAAATCCGCCAAGTGAGTGCACGGATTGTCCAGTGGCCTGCCTTCAAATTGTAGATCCCTAGAGATCATGGTCAAGAAAGGAATCTTGATCTCATAGTCAGGATCTCCGTCGATGCGTGGCACGGCGATGGAAGATCGAACGCTGGTCGCGCTCGGCTTGTTGTAGTCGGCTAGACTCTTCAGTGCAGCCGGTGGTGGTGGTGGTAATTGGTCGGCCATCCTGGTAGATGGTGGAGGTGAAAGTGATGCAGTTGAAGAAGCGGATGAAGATGAGGAACTCTCCTTCTGTTCCTCGATCTTGATTGGCGTGAAAGGGGGTGGTGGATTGGTTCTGCCTTGCTTTGGAATCTGTGGTCGCTTTGGCAGAGCAGAGCTACCCGGTCTCTCTACACTCTTAGCCTTGTTAGTCTTGGTTAAGGAGCGCGTAATAGGACGGTGCTGCATAAACCTGCAAACAACCTACAAATGACAAAAACAAGCCACCCTACAAATGGCTTCGAGCTTCAAGTCCACGTCGTGGAGAAGTATGGGTTTAAGCTTCTTGCATGGGAGCAGATGTGGGAGAGCGAACCTATCGACTGCCGCGAAGTGTACGGCCGGGGTACTTCCCGTATGTGAAGTCTTCCGCCTTGGCGAGGCTGCTGAATGACTGCGACATGACACAATGCTTCTGATGAACACGTTTTCACGCGCGTGTAGTGAAATAAGTATCAAGCACAAAGCAAGATAGATCGTATTCCACGGGTCTTCTAATAATTGTCTACTCAAATGTAAAGGCAGATTACTCAGGTTTCACACGTTGCGCGTGGTGTGAGTTCCACGACTTCTATTCTAGAAATGCAGGTAAATTAAAAACTAATTTGAAAGACAGATTGAAAGATTGGTTGACTTAACAAAGACGACAAACAAGCTTCGAGTTTTAATCCCCCCTTAGATCACCAAAGCATTGACAATCAACATACCAGTGATTTTCGATTCTCGTTCAATCAATCCTAGGACACCACCATAACTCCTTACCCTTAGGTTTAAGACTGGCGAACGTTCGCTCTATCCGATCTAGCTACCAAGATTAATTAGCCGCCTAAGTACGGTCGCTTCTTGTGATGACTAAACGAACTGGTGGAATTACTAACGATTTATGAGTTACTCTTAAAGTGGATTAACCCTAACTGGTTCCTACGAAAGGCACACTCCAATGAATATGTTAATTGTTGATTTGGTGTTTTAAAGTGAGGCGAACATTCGCTACTATCCTCAGCTTAACAAGAATCTAATCTAGGTGATCAAGCCAGAAAAGAAACACAAACAACGAAGAACAAACCAAGCATGAAAAAGAAACTGATTGAACTTTGAATCTAATCACCGCCGATCCGTGACCGCTCTAAAGCCCTAGGTCACTTAGGGTTCATCTAGTCTAAGCTCTACAAGTTTAGCTACTCATGGTCATAACAGCAAAAACAAAGACAGAAACATAGTTCATCATGAAAATAAAGAACAGATGGAAACTATAAAACCTAATTAAGACGACTCTGGCAAAGCTTCGCTCTCTAGTAATCTTCACTCCTAGCTCCGAGATGAAAAGATGGCGTCATGATCTCTTACTGGCTCTTCGAACTCTCAAACTCTGCTCTCTCGAACTTCTTAGGTCTGGAACTTGTGAAAAGTTGTATATTATGAAGTGTGTTTATTTTTGAGCCGCCGGTTTTATATTTATACTTAACCCTATCAGCGCCGGATTAGGTTAAGATTTTCAGCGAAAACTTCTTTGAAAAAGGCTGGCTTCCGTCGACTATCCTCCTGTGATTTTTTCGTTCAGAGTTTTTGGCGAAGACTTTGACTTCTCGCCAAAAACTTCTTCTTTAATACTCTGACAATTTATTCTTGGATTTTCGGTGAAAACTTCAGGTCTTTTCACCAAAATCTTATTTGTAAAGTTGGGCAGGATTTGTGTTGACTTGATTGATTCCTTGGATCGATTCCGGTGCAATTCCTCGAGGTTCCAATGCCTTAGACACGTCCTTGGTTACATTATTTGACAGCAAAAACCTGTGCTATTACAAAAGCACTAGAAAACCATCAAATAGACCCAAAACGGGCCAAAGTAACCAAAATGGCACAAGATAGAGCAGTTGAGTGAATATTCACTATTCTGCCCTAAAAACCATGTCTTAAGCAAAGAAATGTCGCTTAAATGGGGCTCATAATCACGTCAAATCAAGTGTCATCAGTTTCTTATATGCTTCCCAGCTCGCCTTTGCTCAGTTGGCAACTTCCCTTCTGGCTAGGTATGGGTGTGGGTTGAAGCGTTGTGGTATGGATTGCGCTTCCCTTTAGACCCTTGGGAGCTAGATTTGCTCGACCTCCTGGGGGCGTCCCAAGGCGCGCTTCAGCCTCATGCTTGGGCGACACTGACCGCTTTTAAGGTGGCCTATGTGATGTGAACCACTGCAACCGTGGGCAGACGACCCTAACCACCGCAAGTTGGACACCGTGCAACGAGGTAGAAACCTTCGGGAACTGGGGGCGGATAAGTACTTTGACCCGTCGGCTATATAACAGCCAGGAACCAGAAGTGTCCAGTCGAAGACGCCACGCCAAGAGATGGATGCTCTTGATGATAAGTCGATCCTTCAGTATCGCAACATGCAGATACAACAAGGGTTTCAGAACAAAGTTCTATCAAAGGGGGTTTATTTCATAAAAGTTGTAAGTACAAAGTGAGGCCGGCGGCCTCTATTTATAGGGAGGGAACAAGCTCTCCTCCCTAAAGTCTAACTCCTAAATAATAATAAAATAAAGAGTCCTATTCCTAAATAGTCTCATAAATCCCCTAAATAATCCTACTAAAAAGGAATAAACATAAAATATTAGTTGTAGTCTTTAAAGCAGAATAAAAGACCAAATTAGGTCAAAAACCCTAATTCGGCCACTGTTGGGCTGCTCGGGCCAATTGGGCCATGGTGGCGGTCGTGGGCCTGACCGGCCGGGCGTCGGGCTTGCTTCGGGCGGCGGTTGCGGGCTTCGTGTTCCGGGCTGCTTCAGTGGCGAGGTCCTTGTCCATAAGTCATGTTCTTCGTGATCGGCTCCGTAGAACTCATTTGATCGGCCCGACTGCCGGTTTAGGGCTTGGGACTGTTCTCTCCTTGGACCTTCTTCCTTTCCGCTCGGGCCTTCTTCTTTGAGCTTCAGGTAGGCCTCCGAGTATCTCCTGGTGTAGCTCTCCGGGGGTTGAGTCGGTCTAAGTGTCACATCTCGGGGCCTTGGACTCCAATTCTTCTCATGGTTCGGCTCAGGGTCATTCCTTGGAAGCTCTCCTCTCCAGGCCAGGTATTCTCGGGCTCTCTTCCTCCTATACTCCAGAAATGCTTCAAGAGGGTCACTCAAAGGGCCTACTTCTTCTTCAGGGCTCTGGAGGTCAGGCTAGGAGCAGGTTGAGGTTGTTCTTCCTTGCTAGGGTTTAGATCCTTGGCTAGCAGCATGGCCTGGAATAACATTCCATCTCGTGGAGCCTTTCTACCTGCAAGGGATGGGCTTAGTTTATATTTCAGAGCGTACCTTGGCTTTAGGGCTTGAAGATGGCCTATCCGAGGCTCTTTATGCCTTGTGTGAGGTCCTAGGGCCTTATCTCTGCCTGGTGACCCTAGTGGGGTGTAGGAGTACCGGTTGGCATCAGGGCAGCATTGTTGGATCTCATCATTCCCCTCTTCTTGCCTTGGATTTGTCCTCAAATCCATCTCGGGGCCTCTTCTAGCAGTCATCACCCTCTCCCAAACTTCAGCGATCTTGTTGGCCACGGTCGGGGATGATTCAGCAGCATCTTTAGACTTAGGAGTGTCACTTGAGTTAGTAACGGACCAAGGCTCGGGTCCTTCAGCGCTTCCTCCATCAGTCTCCATAGCTCCCTTTCCTGAAAAACTATCAACAATAATGTTAAGGCTCGGGGAGGTATTCGGTGAGAGTTCCTCACTCATTTCCACATCCGGGTCAGCATCCAATCTTCTTCACTCGGGGCAGCTCCTAAAATCCGTCGGGAGGTGATCTCCCATTGAATCTTGGGTGCATAGGGGACCGGCGGTGAAGCGTCGGGTCGGGGCACTGGGGTGTCGGGGTAGGCCAGGCCGCGTCAGGCAGGGCGGCGGGTTCGGGCAGTGGGGCGGCGGCGGCGTCGGGTAGTGACGCGTCGGGCAGTGGGAAGTTGGCGGCGGTGGGCAGTGGAGAGCCGGCGGCGGCGGGCAGTGGGAAGCCGGTGGCGGTGGGAAGTGGAGAGCCGGTGGTGGCGGCAGTGGACAGCCGGCGATGACGGGCAGTGATGCGTCGGGGTGGATGGGGCCGTCGGGCGTCAGCGGGTCAGGAGCGTCGGGCATCATTGCGTCGGGAATGTCGGCCAGGTGCTTGTCGGGAGGGTCAGGTAGTGGCGCGTCGGGGCCGGCTAGGGCCGCGTCGGACCGTCGGGCAGTGATGCGTCGAGGGGGCGTCGGGCTGGGGCCAAGCAAGGCCGCGTCGGGGGCGGGCAGTGGAGTGCCGGGCACAGGGGTGCCGGGGATGCCGAGGGCGTGCCGGGCAGCGTCAGAGCGGGGTGGACAGGGCGGTGCCGGGGTCAGGTGGTGTCGGGCCGGGGTCGGTCAGGACGGCGCCGGGGTCAGGGGGCCCGTCGGGTGCTGGGGCAGAGCGCGGAGGCACCGGTGCTGGGTCTGGCGTCGGGCGCTGGTCGGGCGCCGGGGGCCGCTCGGCCGCTGGGCGCCGGTCGGGCGCTGGTGGCGCCGTGGCTGGGCGCTGGGGCTTCAGGGCTGGGCGCTGGGGCGCCGGTGCTGGGCGCTCGGGCTGGGCGCTCGGGCGGTGGTGGCGCCGTGAATGGGCGCTGGGGCGCCGGGGCTGGGCGCTCGGGCGCTGGGACGCCGGTGCTGGGCGCTGGGGTGCCGGGGCTAGGCGCTGGGGTGCCGGTGCTGGGCGCTCGGCCGCCTGTGCTGGGTGCTGGGCGCTGGGGCGTCGGGGTTAGGCGCTGGGGCAGTGCGGAGGCTGGGGCCAAGCGCTGGGGCACTAGGACCTGGGGCAGCGCCGAGGCTGAGGTCGAGCGCTGGGGCGCTAGGGCCTGGGGCAGCGCCGAGGGTGGGGCCGAGCGCTGGGGCGCTGGCCTGGGGCAGCGCCGAGGCTGAGGTCGAGCGCTGGGGCGCTAGGGCCTGGGGCAGCGCCTAGGCTGGGGCCAAGCGCTGGGCACTAGGACCTGGGGCAGCGCCGGGGCTGAGGCCGAGCGCTGGGGCGCTAGGGCCTGGGGCAGCGCCGAGGCTGGGGCCGAGCGCTGGGGCGCTAGGGCCTGGGGTAGCGCTGAGGCTGGGCGCTGGGGCGCCGGGGCCGGACGCCGGGTCGTACGGGCTTCTCTTGCCATCAGGGTAGCTTGTATCTGTCGTAGGACTCGGGAAGCATCCCCCAACGAAGCTTCTATCCTAGCTAATCTCTCGTCTGCCATGGTTAGTACTAGCAAACGGAAGCAATTTTCTATCCCCTCTTCTTAGAAATAAACTTACAACGAAAGGAAATAACGTGGCAAGGTAGCCTTGCTTTCTTTTCTTTTTCTTAACTCGAAACTAAAACAAGAATTGAAATAGAAGGGAATTTTTGAATCAATTTTCTAAGAAAGCAGTAAAGGATATGAATCCAGGTGAACCTGGAGACTGGGATAGATGTGGTCCTTGTGTTTGAACCGTGCTCTGATACCAACTAATGTGAACCGCTGCAACTGTGGGCAGACGACCCTAACCACCGCAAGTTGGACACCGTGCAACGAGGTAGAAACCTTCGGGAACCGGGGGCGGATAAGTACTTTGACCCGTCGGCTATATAACAGCCGGAACCAGAAGTGTCCAGTCGAAGACGCCACGCCAAGAGATGGATGCTCTTGATGATAAGTCGATCCTTCAGTATCGCAACATGCAGATACAACAAGGGTTTCAGAACAAAGTTCTATCAAAGGGGGTTTATTTCATAAAAGTTGTAAGTACAAAGTGAGGCCGGCGGCCTCTGTTTATAGGGAGGGAACAAGCTCTCCTCCCTAAAGTCTATCTCCTAAATAATAATAAAATAAAGAGTCCTATTCCTAAATAGTCTCATAAATCCCCTAAATAATCCTACTAAAAAGGAATAAACATAAAATATTAGTTGTAGTCTTTAAAGCAGAATAAAAGACCTAAATTAGGTCAAAAACCCTAATTCGGCCACTGTTGGGCTGCTCGGGCCAATTGGGCCATGGTGGCGGTCGTGGGCCTGCCGGCCGGGCGCCGGGCTTGCTTCGGGTGGCGGTTGCGGGCTTCGTGTTCCGGGCTGCTTTAGTGGCGAGGTCCTTGTCCATAAGTCATGTTCTTCGTGATCGGCTCCGTAGAACTCATTTGATCGGCCCGACTGCCGGTTTAGGGCTTGGGACTGTTCTCTCCTTGGACCTTCTTCCTTTCCGCTCGGTCCTTCTTCTTTAAGCTTCAGGTAGGCCTTCGAGTATCTCCTGGTGTAGCTCTCCGGGGGTTGAGTCGGTCTAAGTGTCACATCTCGGGGCCTTGGACTCCAATTCTTCTCATGGTTCGGCTCAGGGTCATTCCTTGGAAGCTCTCCTCTCCAGGCCAGGTATTCTCGGGCTCTCTTCCTCCTATACTCCAGAAATGCTTCAAGAGGGTCACTCAAAGGGCCTACTTCTTCTTCAGGGCTTCTGGAGGTCAGGCTAGGAGCAGGTTGAGGTTGTTCTTCCTTGCTAGGGTTTAGATCCTTGGCTAGCAGCATGGCCTGGAATAACATTCCATCTCGTGAGCCTTTCTACCTGCAAGGGATGGGCTTAGTTTATATTTCAGAGCGTACCTTGGCTTTAGGGCTTGAAGATGGCCTATCCAAGGCTCTTTATGCCTTGTGTGAGGTCCTAGGGCCTTATCTCTGCCTGGTGACCCTAGTGGGGTGTAGGAGTACCGGTTGGCATCAGGGCAGCATTGTTGGATCTCATTACTATGTGAAGAGAAAGGTCCGCCCGAGCGCTCGCATCTTCCGCCATCTGTACACCACCAAGATAGGCCAGAACGACATTACCTTCACGAAGCCGAAAGCCTACCTGGGCGGTGGGGTGTATGGCTCGATCAAGGCCTCCTCCGTGTGGTGGCACAGCTTCTTCTTCTTCAAAACGGATGCCCTGAAGGATGCTTTTTGGTTCAAGCGACTCCGCTCTGTGTGGTTGTACGAGGCGATAGAGAAATTCAATGCTCCTAGCCACCCTCAAGGACAGGACGTGGGAGTCATTCAACTGGTGAATTCCTGGAACTACAACCTCAAGGGTCGTGGTCGCGATGAACTGAGGTGATGGGTTGCTAACGGCGGTGAGCAGAGGGCGTCTAGGGTTGTTAGGGCCCTTCTATGTATTTCTTTATACCCCAGTGTTTGTACTGACAAAGTTTTCATTTCCATTTGATGCAGAGAGCTCCATTTTTGCAGCACTTATCAACGCCAAGGCTTGGGGTGGATCATATGACACCCAGCCTCAACCAGAAAACCTCGAGACTAAATTGGGGAAAAAAAGAGCTGAAGGGTCTCGGGGCGGCGATAAAGTGGAGCGCCCTGATAAGGATCACTCTAAGAAGGACCAAACTCCCAGTCCACCCACCAAGAAGCTCAAGGGTGGGAAATGGAAGAAGATGATTCCTTGTCGGGTGGCGACAAGAAGAGGAAGACTGACAGCGGGTCTCAAAGTTAGTCAGACCCCACTTGCCCCGTGCTGTGTAAGGGCGAGTTTAGTTCAGCCCACCTCCCCGCCATGCAGCCAACTATGGGTGGCAGTGAGATCCTGACGAAAGTCTCCCTCTAGCTGGTCATGCACTAGGATATCGACCATCCCCGATCTGAGGACAACGCTCACAAGTTGGCCATGGAGCATGGCCATGGGTGCACAGGTAAGTTTTCTTTCGCTCGTCTCTTCCGAAGTATATAGTTTTGCTGGTTTGATTATCGGTCTCACCCATGTGATGTGATGCAGGCCACCAAGCCTGGCTTGG
This sequence comes from Linum lewisii, assembly GCA_034768395.1. Classification (NCBI taxonomy): domain Eukaryota; kingdom Viridiplantae; phylum Streptophyta; class Magnoliopsida; order Malpighiales; family Linaceae; genus Linum; species Linum lewisii. Next base: position 54,554,277 of record CM068296.1, read on the forward strand.
ACATGACTGATGCCGATCCGGCCCCAGCACTGATGCCGGGCCGAGAGTACACCGGCCCCAGGCTTACACCATTACCCCCACCGAAGCCTAGAAGAGCCCAAGCCCCGGAGCTAGAAGATGCACCTGGGAGGATGCTGATCCTCAACGAGGCACCAAGGCCAGCTCCTGCTCCAGCCAAAGTCCGGTTCATGACCCGCCAGGAGCTGATGTTGACACCGAGCCCAGACCCGGACCCCGGGCCGAGCCTAGCACCCCTCCTAGGCCCCATGCCGAATGCCACGAGCTCTGGATGGACAGCAGCCCCTAAAGACATCCCTAAGGTACCCTGGGAAGAAGGCTCGAAGTAAAACTCAAAAGGCCTGGACAGATTTGAAGAAGGCCCCAAGCTAAGCCTGCCACAGGCACAGGGCCCATGCCAGCGCCCGTCAGAGGAGCACTTTTGGCCCAGATAACAATTTACCCGTGCCTTTTGGGATTTTCCAAAGGCACTAGAATCCTTATGGCCCCAAGATTACTCTCCAACAAACGGAGCTCAATTTGGAGAAATATCGAAGGAGATAGAGCTAGGCCAAGTCCTAGTAGGGCATGGATGGAGCACCAAAGAGCACTCCTCGGATGCTGACCCGAGGAAGCCTATGCTAGGAGCTGTGATCAGGCCACCACCTGAGCCTGATCCAAGGAAGGATGCTTGACCATGATGAATGCGGGAAATGGAGAGAAGAAGCCAAGTACATCCGAACAAGGAATCCTAATCAAGCTAGGATTTCCCGGTTTTGGACAGATTTCTAGTCTGACGAAGATTGACAAATTCGGGCTACTTGGAGATAGAATTGGGGCTGAATCCCAACATGAAAGTTGAAGCCCATGACGTCTACTAGTGATATGCCAAAGGGATTATTTTTCCTATTTTATTTGATATTTATTTGGCAATTTCTCCCAGAACCCGTTCTGCTGTATTTTAGAATTTTCCAGCCTCCTTTTTAGGAGTTCTAGTTTAGGTAGGATTCTTTTCCCTTATAGGATTGGAATCCGAATTTTCCCTCTTTTCAGTCTAGATTAGGATTAGTTAAAGTCCTCTTTAGATTTTCAGTCTAGATTAGGATTAGTTAAAGTCCTCTTTAGAATTCTAATTAGGACTCTTTTATTATTTTTTTATTTTATTATTATTTAGGAAGTAGTCTTTAGGGAGGAGAGCTTGTTCCCTCACCTATATAAGGAGGCCGCCGGCCACCCTTTGTATTCATGAACCCTTTGAAATAAACCCCCTTTTAATAGAACTCTGTTCTTGAAACCCCTTATTGTATCTGCATGTTGCGATACTGAAGGATCGACTTATCATTAAGAACATCCATCTCTTGGCGTGGCGTCTACGACTTGATACTTCTGGTTCCTAGCTGTTATATAGCTAGCGGGTCAAAGTCCTCTCCATCCCGGTTCCCGACGGTTTGTACCTCATTGCACGATCATCAACTTACGGTGTTCAAGGGTCGTCTGCCCACGGTTGCGGCGGTTCACATCACCATGTGTTTTCCATAGCTTATAGGGACCGCTTGTGCTCTTCTGTCGGTGGATCGGGCTCACCGGGCGGAGCAACCACCGAGTGATGATGCTATTGAGGTTGAGTTGTGGGAGGCCAGGGCCGCCACCCAGCAATGGAAGGCAAAGTACACCAAGGCCAAGAAGGATATGGACGAAGAGGTGGCCCGGCTCCTGGTAACTACCTCTTACGAACTGGATTCACTCCGCCTTGTGCATTATAACCAGGCCACTGAACACATGTTTGATCTGTATGCTGAGGAGGAAATGCGGGCCAACTCTCAAGCATAGAGTGTTCTTGTCGAGATTCCCATTCTTGAAAGTGCCACAGAGATCAATGAAATCTGCCAGATGCATGCACAGATTGTCTAATGGCCTGCCTTCAAATTGTAGATCCCTAGAGATCATAGCCAAGAAAGGAATCTTGATCTCATAGTCAAGATCTCTTTCGATGCGTGGCACGGCAATAGAAGATCGAACGCTAGTCGTGCTCAGCTTGTTGTAGTCAGCTAGACTCTTCGGTGCACCCAGTGGTGGTGGTGGTGGTTGACCGCCTGGTGGTGGTAGTGGTAACTCATCACCCATCCTAGGAGATGGAGGAGGTGAAAGTGATTCGGTGTATGAAGCGGATGAAGATGACGGTGAAGATGATGATGAGGAACTCTCCTTCAGTTCCTCGATCTTAATTGGAGTGACGGAGGGAAGTGGATTGGTTCCGCCTCTTGTTGAAATTCGTGATTGTTTTGGCGGAGTAGAACTACCTGGTCTCTCTACACTCTTAGCCTTGTCGTTCTTGGCGGTTTAAGAGCGCGTGAGAGGGCGGTGGTGCATAAACCTGTGAACAACCTACAAATGACAAAAACAAACAAAACCAGTGTAAAATCGAAGTGGATGGAAAAATGAAAGATGGAAAGTAGAAGAATAAAATGCCAGTTCTTCTTTCAAACAATTAAAAGAAGTTCCCCGGCAACGGCGCCAATTTGATGAACGTTGTAATGCGTGCAATCAAATAACTACGAAGCTGGAAAGCTAAGTAGATCGTATTCCAAGGGTCTTCTAATAATCGTCTACTCAAATATAAAGGCAGATTACTCAGCTTTAACACGTTGTGCGTGGTGTGAGTTCCATGACTTCTATTCTAGAAAAAATGCAAGGAAATTAAAACTTAAATTAAAAAACAGGTTCAAAGATTGGTTGACTTAACAAAGACGACAGACAAGCTTAGACTTCGAATCCCCCTTCGTTCACTAGAGCATTGGCAATCAACAGATCAGCGGATTTCAATTCTCGTTCAATCAATTCTAAGACACCACCATAACTCCTGACCCTTATGTTTAAGACTGGTGAACGTTCGCTCTATCCGATCTAGCTACCAAGGTTAATCATTCGCCCGGGTACGGTCGCCTCTCGCAACGACTAAACTAACTGGTGGAATTACTAACGATTTGTGAGTTACTCTTGCAGTGGATTAACCATAACTAGTTCCTACGAAAGGCACACTCCAATGAATAGGTTAATTGTTGATTTGGTGTTTTAAAGTAAGGCGAGCGTTCGCTTCTATCCTTAGCTTAACAAGAATCTAATCTAGGTGATCAATCTAGACAAGAAACATAAACAACAAAGAACAAATCAAACATGAAAGAGAAACTGAATGAACTTTGAATCTAATCACCGCCGATCCGTAACCGCTTTAAAGCCCTGGGTCACTTAGGGTTCATCTAGTCTAAGCTCTACGAGTTTAGCTACTCATGTTCATAATGACAGAATCAAAGACAGAAACAGAGTTCATCATGAAAAGGAAGAATAGATAGAAACTGTAAAACCTAACTGAGACGACTCTGGCAAAGCTTCGTTCTCCGGTAATCTTCAATCCTAGCTCCGAGTCTCCGAGGTGAAGGGATGGCGTCACGATCTCTTCCTGGCTCTTCGAACTCTAAAACTCTTCTCTCTCAAACTCCTTAGGTCTGGAACTCGTCAAAGTTCTGAATTATGATATGATATTATGAGGTATATGTTTTGGGCCACCGGTTTAAATATTAATACTTAACCCTAAATCGCCAGATTTTGCCTGGATTTTTCGGCGAAACTTGCTGAGTTTTCGCCGAAAACTTCTTTGTAAATTGGCTGATTTTCCGACTGCTTCTCTTGTGATTTTCGGACTTAGAGTTTTCGGCTCAAACTCTGACTTCTCGCTGAAAACTTCTCTTTGTAAGCTCTGTCGATTTCTTCTGGAGTTTTCATCGAAAAACCTGAAGAGTTTTCGCCGAAAACTGTAGTGATTTTCGGGGCAGGATTTTGTTGACTTCATTGACTTCTTGGATTGGGTTCGGTGCGGTTCCTCGAGGTTCCAATGCCTTAGACACGTCCTTGGCTACTATATTTAACGGTAAAAACATGTGCTAACATGAAAACACTAGAAAGCCATCAAATAGACCCGAAACGGGCCAAAGTAACACAAATGGCACGAGATAGAGCAGTTGAGTGAATATTCGCTATTCTACCCTAAAAACCATATCTTAAGCAAGGAAATGTCGCTTAAATGAGGATGATAATCACGTTAAATCGAGTGTCTTCAATGTTTTAAAGCAAGGAAGCTGTCTGGCGACAAACCCTAACTCAACACAAACCTAATCTAGGCGATCAACCAGAAAAGAAACATAAACAATCGAGAACAAAACAACCATGCAAAGAGGAACTGATTGAACTTTGAATCTAATCACCGCCGATCCGTGACCGCTTTAAAGCCCTAGGTCACTTAGGGTTCATCTAATCTAAGCTCTACGAGTTTAGCTACTCATATTAGATACAAGAGAATTAAAGACAAACAAGGAATACATCTCAGGTAGGAAGAACAGAGAAGAACTGTAAAACCTAATTTGACGAATTCGTAAAGCTTCAATCTCAAGGATCTTCAACTCTCAACTCCGAGCTCTACGAGGTGGAAGGATGGCGTGACGATCTCTTCCTCGCTTTTCGAGCTCTCCAAAACTCTCTTTCGAACTTCTTTTGTCTGGAACTTATTTTGATTGATGTGATAAAAGTATATTATGAAGTATATTCTCATTTGGGCCGCCGGTTAAGTATTTATACTTAACACTAAATTCGCCGGATTTGTTAAGGATTTTTCTGCGAAAACATAAGGAGTTTTCGTCGAAAACTTCAGTGAAAATTGATGACTTCCGTCGACTGATTCTCCTGTGAGCTGGTTGGTTAGAGTTTTCGGCTAGAACTTGACTTCTCGCCGAAAACTTCTTCTTGTATTGCTCTGCCGATTTCTTCTGGAGTTTTCGCCAAAAACCTCAGGTCTTTTCGCCGAAAACTTTAGTGTAAAATGGGGCAGGATTTGTATTGACTTGATTGGCTCCTTGGATCGATTCCGGTGCAGTTCCTCGAGGTTTCAAAGCCTTAGACACGTCCTTGGCTACTTTATTTGATGGCAAAAACCTCCGCTATCATGAAAACACTAGAAAACCATCAAATAGACCCGAAACGGGCCAAAGTAACACAAATGGCACGAGATAGAGCATTTGAGAGAATATTCGCTATTCTACCCTAAAAACCATGTCTTAAACCAAGAAATGTCGCTTAAATGAGGCTGATAATCACGTCAAATCGAGTGTCATCAAATACCCCACACTTCAGCTTTTGCTTGTCCTTAAGCAAACTGAATAGAACACGCTCTTGTTCACAAATGATAAGATTGATTAAATTGAAATTCAAGCATTAACAATGAATTATTAGACAACTACTTCTAGAACAAGGAACCTAACATGCATACTAATCAGCCAAACAACCTGGTCTCATTAAAAACTGCACACAATAAGAAGTAGTAACCAATCATGAACAAATTTGACCTGACCGACCAGACTCCCACACAGATAATATTTAGTACAAGGGGGACTCTCGCTCTCTGTGTTTAGGGACGTGTTTCTGCTCTCAATCATTTTCTGTTACTGAATTCAGTCATAGGTTTGCAATTCGTTCACATCTCCACCACTGTGACAACACGAGTAACTAGTCAAGAAGGACTTCCCTGCTTAGGACTGTAACGAATTCTACACTACAAGGGTTTATGATGAGATGGATGATGGGAATGTATGATGATGGCTTTGGTGCGGTGTAGCTTTCGACTAACTTCCCTCGAATCTAGCCTATGGCTTCCTACCGTCTAACCAGACATTGGTGGAATAGTGTACGCTCGTCCTATGATACCCTCAAGCAACCTAGCACTTTATTTTGCATATTTTCTTTTTATTTATTTATTTTTTTCTTTGCATTTCTTTTGACTTCGTTCTTCCATATGTAGGGAGAAGAACGTTATTGAACTAAACTATAAACTTGAAAACTTTTGAACTATTTTTCTATTTTTTCAAATTTTCTTTCTTTCTTTTTTTCTTTTGTTTTCTTTTTCTTTTGTGCCAATTTTCTTTTAGTTGCTAGAGGGGTTTACACGTTTGGACATAATAGCTAATACCACCTGTTTAATGGCTATAGGCAAGTTACCACAAACTGATTTCCGTAGGCTAATCTAGAACTACAACCATAGGGGATCAATGGGGAATGAAAGAATGGGGATTGGCTGTAATGTATATCGAACCGAAAGAAAGGCCAAGCTCAAGGGTTTAAATCTAATGGATTTAATATTGGGTAGGCAATCAGGCTTTAGTAGCTGAATCTAGGTGCCCCTATCATTCTAGAACTCGTGTCATCGTGTGGTCTCGAATAGGTCTCATGCAAATTCTAACTCATTCAAGAAAACAAAAAATCACTTAAAACGAATTGAAATTGCAGGTTATGCGCAATGGATCAAAAGCTCACAATTGGTTTGCTAGTCGGATTCGGCCATTTTCATGCAATCAAAGCGATAAACTGCAAGTGTGATTTTTGAAAATCTGTTCTGACCAGGAAATTTAGCATCAAAGTAGGCAAGTTGGTTTTCAGGTTCTAGGTTAAGCAGTCTAAGCATCATTATGACAATTTGAACAACAACTTAACATAAAAAATCAAGAACTGATCAATTCTAATGCTAGAGAAACTAGAAAGGCAGCAAGAAACACACACACACAATTAAGGGCAATCAAGTTCATGCAAGGTTCTCTAGCATCCTACCCCACACGTAAACCGTTCTGTGTCCTCACAGGACTAAACTAGAGTAGAGAGATAAGAAGAACCTGGAGGGTGATGGTTGGTGTAGTGGATGAGCACGGAGCGTCCAGGGTAGAGCGGAGTAGCTACTTAAGATCCTACAAAACAAAAACAACAAAAAGATCAAAAAGGATACCGGGACAAGTGTCCCGGATCCACACAGAATAAAAGTCGAACAAAGAAGGTTTAGGGGAATTTTGAAATTTTTTTTTTTAGAACGGCACAAATTCATGGCACAACACTCATAGAGCAATCTAGATTGTCTAAGTTCAATAATATCAGCAAAAATCACACCGAAACAGCAGGCACGCAAAACAAGGTAGACCGCAATTAAACTCGTCGAAATTCAACAATCAACATGTCAAAAAATTCAAAATTGAAAACCCAACAACTAACCTTTAAGACATGACTCAAGAAAATGAATGGAGAAGTTGGCCAAAAATGTGAATAGCTTGTTTCGGGGATAACCGGAGCTACAGAGCTCCGATTTGGGCGATCAAGTATGCGTTGGAATCGGACCGAAAAAAGGAAACTGATTTTCAAAACAGACACAATTTGGCGAAGAAATTCTTCGAAAAACAGGAAAAAAATAAAACAGACGCCAGTGTTCAAAATTTAAGCAAAGTATTCGGCGAAAACTTTAAGTTTTCGCCGAGTACTTATTTAAAAACTGTTTTTTTAAACCTATCAGAAAACAAATCAAAACGAAAGAAAATAAAACTGACACTATGGCTCCGCTGAACCTGATTTGAACAATGAAAAGACTGACTCAAAAATTCAAAACGGACTCCAGCCGTGGGTTGCCTCCCACGAAGCGCTCTTGCTTAACGTCCTTGAGCCGGACGATACCTGAACGGCGATCAAGAGACATCCCAACTCAGGATTTCTCTTAGGCTCGGGTCGGAGTTCATGAAATACAGCTTTGGAGATCCTCCGGCAAGTGTGAACTTCTTCCCGTTCGCGTGAATTAGCTTGGTTCGTTCTTCAGGAAGATGACCAGAAATTTCAAATGGCCTAGACATTTCTTTCGAAGAAGCGTCCTTCAGAGGATCATTCTTCTTTGGTGGCTCGGTAGAAGGTGGTTTAATGACTGGTCCCCAAATCTCCTTAGTTTTTCCTTTCCCTTTCTTCTTCGTCTCGCCAGGATCCTTAGTTCGTGGTGATTTAGAAGAAGAGGCTTTCAGTTCCTCCTCCTTCTACGGTTTTTTCGTGGTCGTCTTCTCCTTTTGATCGACAGCCTGTTCAGCACCTGTTACAGATATCTTGGGGAAAACACTTGGAATGACATTAGTAACGGAGTTGACCGAGGCCAACTCCATAGTTTCTACGGATAAGCAATGTGCTTCTCCCTTAGGAATGTATTTCATACCGTCCTTGAGACGGAATGTTGCAGTATCCTTTCCAACCCTTAATGTTAACGAGCCATTTGGGACATTAATGTTAATGTCGGTTGTCGCCATAAATGGTCTGCCTAGGAGAAGAGTAGAATATGTCCCTTGAGTATCCATTACTGCATAATCAGCTAAGAACGTGAAAGGACCACAACAAGTGATTACATCCTTGATTATTCCTCTAGGTTCTTTGAGAGATTTGTCAGCGAACACTAAATGCATGCTAGCAGGTTGTAGTTCACCTAGGTTCAGTTTCTTATATAAACACATAGGCATAACATTTATAGATGCACCTAGATCAACCAAACTACGCTCGACCTCAATGCCATTAATAATTAAAGGTAATGTAAAAGAACCAGGGTCAGAGCACTTAGCTGGGATAGGTATGGGTGATGATCGAGAATTGATAGCTGAGCATTCTCCCTTAGAGGGAGTGGAAGGTGCTTCCTTCTTCTTCTCCAAGCTGTTCTGCTCACTGCTCCTGGTTGTGATGGCCTTAGTATGCTCATTCTTCATGGCGGGGTTGCTTTTAGACGGTGGCTGACTGAAGAGAGCATTGTTAGCTAGCATGCTAGCAACTTTATTTACCATGCTCTCCACTCGCTGACCTTGAGCGATTTGTCATTGGCTAAGAGCAGCTTGGGCTTTGAACCTCTCTTCGTGATCGTTGAGCCTTGCCATAATCAGGTCAATCTTCTTTGTCATTTTGCTCTCCCAAGTATTCTCAAACGTGTAATTCTGAGGCTGCTGTCCTCCGGTGAATCCAGGGGGATCTTGATAATTATTGCTCAGGTACTGACTCTGACTCTGGTTGAATCCGAAGTTGTAAGTAGGGCGCTCTTGGAAGCTTCCTTGTTGTTGGGGAGGTTGTCTGAACTGACGGTAGTCGGGGTAGCCTCTTTGATTGTTGGTGGAGCCTTGATCAATAAAATTCACTTCCTCTTTAGACCAGTTATTTGTTGTACCGAAAATCTCCTTCATGTGTTTCTATACTTCGATCTTGATCTGATCTTCACGGCTTGGTCAGCTCTTGGCTGCTTCAAACTGTCTCTCCCAATTCCTGGACTTAGACGCACAGTTTGCAAAGTGAAGAAGAGCAGCTTCTGGTGCGAGTGCGGTGTAGTCACCATCAGCTAAGGCGTTAACCCATTTAGCCGATTCTTCGTTCATCCCTCGGGCAAAGATCTCGGCTAGCTGTCCCTGCTCGAATCCATGATGAGGGCAATCGTGAAGGAGTTCTTGGAATTCATTTCAAGCATCATATAAGCTTACTCCTTCCTTCTGAACAAATCTGGCAATATCGTCCTTATAAGCTGTAGTTCTTGAAGGAGGAAAGTATTCCTCTACGAAGTCTTGAGCTAGATTATCCCAATCGGTGTAGTGGGCAGGTGGTTTCCTACTGAGTCATCTCTTGGCGGCGCCTCTAAGGGAGAATGGGAAGACTCGTAAGCATAATGTGTTCTTATCGAGGTTCCCACTCTTGAATGTCTCGCACATGGCTAGGAAGTTCGTCAAATGTGTGCATGAGTTATCTTGTGGCTTCCCTTCGAATTGAACATCCCTAGAGATCGCTTCCAGAAAGGGGATCGTGATCTCATAGTCAGGATCGTCATCATTGTGCGGTACAGCGAAGCTAGACCGAACATTAGCCGCACTCGGTTTATTGTAATCCGCCATGGTGCGTTGAGCAGCCATTACGGAAGGAGAAGGTGTGGTGAATCTGAAGTCATGGATGAAGCGGACGAAGATGAGGAGTTCTCCTTCAACTCCTCGATCTTAATAGGGGTAGGAAGTGTAGGCGGAATTATTTTGACTTGCTTCTGAACTCGCGATTGCTTTGGCGGAGCAGAACTACCCGGCTTAAACTGAGAATGAGTGAGCGAGCGGTTCATGAACCTGTAAAACAACCTACAAGCAACAAAAGTAAACATAACCGGCGTAAAATCGAAGTGTGATGAAATATTAAAGATGGAAAGGTAGAAGAGTAAAATGCCAACTCTTCTTCCAAACAATTAGAAGACTCCCCGGCAACGGCGCCAATTTGATGAGCTGCAAAACAATGATCAAATACTACAAAGCTAAAAGCTAAGCAAATCGTATTCCACGGGGTTTCTTCTAATCGTCTACTCAAATATGAAGGTAGTTTATTCAGGTTTAAACATGATGTGCGTGGTGTGAGTTCCACGACTTCTAGACTAAGATGCAGGAAAATTAAAATGAAGTTAAAAGACAGAATGATTGGTTGGTTTAGACAGACGACAGACAAGCTTAGATTTCGAATCCCCCTTAGATCACCAAGGCAACAACAGTCACAAGACCAGCAGTTTTCAATTCTCATTCAATCAATTTCTATACACCACCATAACTCCTTACCCTTAGGTTTAAGACTGGCGAACGTTCGCTTTATCTGTTCTAACTACCACGATTAATTAACCGCCCGAGCTTTCACTTCTTGCGATGGAAGAACTAACTGGTTCAATTACTAATGATTAATGAGTTACTCTTGAAGCGAATTAACCCTAACTGGTTCCTACAAAAGGCACACTCCAATGAATAGGTTAACTGATTGAACTGATGTTCTAAAGTGAGGCAAACATTCGCTACTATCCTCAGCTTAACAAGAATCTAATCTAGGTGATCAAGAAAGACAAGTTTTAATGTTTTAAAGCAAGGAAGCTGTCTGGCGACAAACCCTAACTCAATACAAACCTAATCTAGGCGATCAACCAGAAAAGAAACATAAACAATCAAGAACAAAACAACCATGCAAAGAGGAACTGATTGAACTTTGAACCTAATCACCGCCGATCCGTGACCACTTTAAAGCCCTGGGTCACTTAGGGTTCATCTAATCTAAGCTCTGCGAGTTTAGCTACTCATATTAGATACAAGAGAATTAAAGACAAACAAGGAATACATCTCAGGTAGGAAAAATAGAGAAGAACTGTAAAACCTAATTTGACGAATCCGTAAAGTTTCAATCTCAAGGATCTTCAACTCTCAGCTCCGAGCTCTCCGAGGTGGAAGGATGGCGTCACGATCTCTTCCTCGCTCTTCGAAGTCTCCAAAACTCTCTCTCAAACTTCTTTTGTCTGGAACTTATTTTGATTGATGTGATAAAATTATATTATGAAGTATATTGTGATTTGGGCCGCCGGTTAAGTATTTATACTTAACCCTAAATTCGCCGGATTTGTTAAGGATTTTTTCGTGAAAGCTTAAGGAGTTTTTGCCGAAAACTTCAGTGAAAATTGATGGCTTCCGTCGAATGATTCTCCTGTGAGCTGGTTGGTTAGAGTTTTCGGCGAGAACTTGACTTCTCGTCGAAAACTTTTTCTTGTATTGCTCTGCCGATTTCTTCTGGAGTTTTTGCCGAAAACCTCAGGTCTTTTCACCGAAAACTCTATTGTAAAATGGGGCAGGATTTATGTTGACTTGATTGACTCCTTGGATCGATTCCGGTGCAGTTCCTCGAGGTTTCAATGCCTTAGACACGTCCTTGGCTACTTTATTTGACGGCAAAATCCTGCGCTATCATGAAAACACTAGAAAACCATCAAATAGACCCAAAACGGGCCAAAGTAACACAAATGGCACGAGATAGAGCAGTTGAGAGAATATTCGGTATTCTACCCTAAAAACTGTGTCTTAAGCCAAGAAATGTCGCTTAAAGGAGGCAGATAATCACGTCAAATCGAGTGTCATCACCATAGTACCCTGGAAGATAGAGAGGCGCGCATGTGAAAGGGAATGACACATGGGACAATGGTAGGAAGAATCAGGCGATCAGATAAGGTGTTTCCAGGCGATCACCTACAGTTAAAATAGGCGATTGGCTGGGAAGCAGACATTGAAATTCGTTTAGGAAGAGCTTGGTCAAAGACCTAAGACGATTAAGGAGTGCAGCGTCCAGAAGATCACTAGCAGTCAGGCGATCATAATCCCTTACCCAAGCAAAGCTCGGCTAAAGGGCTTGGGGGCAATTGATAGGACCTGTCTAGGCGATCATCAACAGCAAAACAAGGCATTCATAAGCCCTTACCTAAGCTGCAAGCTTAGCTAAGGGGCTTGGGGGCAATTGATAGGCCCCAGCCCCAACGACCTTGGGCTCTATGGCAGTCCACGGATAGTTCCGCAAGAGTGGGCTGGCGATCCACAAGCAAGCCCACCACAGGAGCAGTCGGCGGGCTAAGCGGTCACTTTGGGCCCGGCCCAGACTACAAGAAGGCCCTCGCAGTGGCCCAACACGGCGATCATTAGGGTTTCCAGGACACACGGACACGTGTCAGCATCCTGAAAAACCTACAACGGGCGGTCAAGATTCAACCTTGGCGGTTAAAGCAAGGGGACTATAAATACCCCCTCACCTCCACAAGGCCAGATGACAACTCTTTTACTTAGTGGACAAACGCTCCGCGGTACGTCACCCACTTTATCTCAGTCTCCCTTATAATCAAATCGTCTCTAGACTCCTTGAACTTACTACTACCCCTCTTCCTATACGAGGTTCATCGACGAATCGAGGACCAACCTACTTGGGCCTCCATCTTTATTGGACCAGGCGACTAGTCTAGAACAAATTTAGATAAAAATTTTAGATTTAAAATATGAAGTTTAGTGAGTTCATGAGTTTATTAATTAGAATTTAAATTTAAATTTTAGATTTAATAAATAAAATTTAGTATGTTTATTAATTAGAATATAGATCTACATTACAATTTAAAATATAATATTTTTGGATCATGAATAATTTTATTATTGATTGTTGTGCATTTCGTAAGCTCTTATTCCGGGAGTTTTCACTAAAATAAATAAAAAAACTATGTACCTAAATAAATGTGTTCTGAAAGTATGTACATTTGTGGGTATAAACGCCCAGGGCCCAGGCGAGTTCGCCCAAACCCCCTAAAAATACCAACCACCTGATTTAATTCGGCCCAACCACCCGATTAAATGCCATCGTTTCCACTACAGGCGTTCTCGCCCCTACCTTAGGCTTTCTCGCCCATGGCCCAGGCGATCTCGTTCAGGACCTGGGAGAAATGCACCTGATTGGGCGGTTCCGCCTGGCCCCCTATAAATACCATTCTTCCACTCCCACATCACTCTTCCAACTTCCCTAAACTAAGGTAAGTCTCCTTCCTCTCCTTATTTTTTTAGTAGGTTATTTAGGTTAGAGAATTAGTTTAGGGTTTTTAGGTTAGAGAATTAGTTTAGGGTTTTTAGGTTAGAGAATTGGTTTAGGGTTTTTAGGTTAGAGAATTAGTTTAGGGTTTTTAGAATTTTTTCGGAGTAATTTATTGACACCATCGTAATGATGTTGTAGGATTTTTACGCAACGAACGTTTGTGTCTCGCAGAGGACAAGACATTTATTCGCACCGTTACACAAGGTACGTAGTGCATACATTATTTATTGTTCTTATCTGATTGTGAACTATGAATATCTAGCTAGCTTATTTATATAGGGTGTTTATGGATTATAGGTTGTTTAGTCTTTTATACGACATTGTTAGTCTAGCTAGCTTATTTATATAGGTGATGGACGCTGTAAACGTGTGATCAAATAACTACCCCAATTGAAAAGTGAGAATAGATCGTATTCTACTCGAGGTCTCTACTAATTGACTACTCAAATATGTTAGCAAATTACTCAATTTAAACACGTTGTGCGTGGTGTGAGTTCCGTGACTTCTATACTAAAATGCGGGTAAATTAAAAGGCAGAAAGATTAAAAGGTAGACTAACAGGAAGATAGACGAGCTAGATTTTGAATCCCCCTAAGATCACCAGAACATTGGTGATCACAAGACCATCGGTTTTCAATTCCAATTCATTAAGTTTTCGGACACCACCATAACTCCTGACCCTTAGGTTTAAGACTAGCGAACGTTCTGATGAACGTTGTAGAGCGGTCAACCAAATAACTACCAACCTAAAAGCTAGGGTAGATCATATTCCATGAGCCTCTTCTACTTGCTTACTCAAATATGTTGGCAATTTTTTTACTCAAGGTTGAACACGTAGTGCGTGGTGTGAGTTCCACGACTTCTAAACTAAAAACAAGGTGAAATGAAATGAAAATTAAAATGCAGAAATAAACGAGATTGATTGATTGACTTTGACAGACGACAGGCGAGCTTAGATTTCGAATCCCCCTTAGATCACTAGAACATTGGCAGTCAACAGACTAGCGATTTTCGATTCTAGCTCATTCAGTTCATAGATACCACCATAACTCCTGACCCTTAGGTTTAAGACTGGCGAACGTTAGCTGTATCCGATCTAGCTACCAAGATTAATAAGTCGCCCGGGTACGGTCGCCTCTCGCAACGACTTAACTTAACTGGTGCAATTACTAACGATTTATGAGTTACTCTTGCAGCGGATTAACCCTAATTGGATCCTACGAAAGGCACACTCCAATGATTAGGTTAATTGTTCGATTTGGTGTTTTAAAGTAAGGCGAGCGTTTGCTTCTATCCTTAGCTTAACAAGAATCTAATCTAGGTGGCCAAACCAGACAAGAAACACAGAGACAAAGAACAAATCAAACATGAAGGAGAAACTGAATGAATTTTGGAATCTAATCAACGCTGATCCGTGACCGCTTTAAAGCCCTGGGTCACTTAGGTTTCATCTAATCTAAGCTCTACGAGCTTAGGTACTCATATTCAAAACAAAAGAATCGAAGAAAAACAAAGAATACATCTCAGGTAGGAAGGACAGAGAAGAACTATAAAACCTAATTTCGACGATTCCTTGCAGCTTCAATCTGCTGAATCTTCAACTCCTAGCACTGGTTCTCCGAGATGGAAGGTTGGCGTCACGATCCGTTCCCTGGCTCCTCGAACTCTTTTTCTACTCTTCCTCTCTCTAGTCTCTATCTTCTAATTTTCATCCAGAGTGTGTTATGTGATAATGATTTCCAGCCGCCGGTTTTTTTTTTGTATTTAAACCTAACCGCGGACAGCCTGATTTACACTAGGATTTTTGCCGAAAATATGGGGAGATTTCGGCGAAAATTTCTGTTGACAAGTTAACTTGCTTCGTCTGTTTCTGCTGTTCCGAATGGCTGGGAGTTTTCGGTGAAAACTTTAGGGTTTTCGCCGAAAACATCTTCTTGTGAGGGGCTGTTGATTCCTTCTTGGATTTTCGGCGAAAATCTCTTAGAGTTTTCGCCAAAAATCTGTGTGTACATGATGAACCATCGTTGTGCGGGTTCAATCAAATAACTAACAAAACTAACAAAAGCTAGGGTAGATCGTATTACACGGGCCTTCTAATGATCGATTACTCAAATAGGCTGGCAAATTACTCCGGTTAAAACACTTCGTGCGTGGTGTGAGTTCCACGACTTCTAATCTATGAAAATGCAAGGAAATTAAAAATTGAAACTAAGAATAGATTGGAAATTGGTTGATTAAGACAAAGACGACAGACGAACTTAGACTTCGAATCCCCCTCCGTTCCCCAGAGCATTGGCAATCAGCAGATCAGCGGATTTTGAGTCTCATTCAATCAATTCTAAGACACCACCATAACTCCTGACCCTTAGGTTTAAGACCGGCGAACGTTCGCTCTATCCGATCTAGCTACCAAGATTAATTAGCCGCCCAGGTATGGTCGCCTCTTGCAACGACTTAACTTAACTGGTGGAATTACTAACGATTTATGAGTTACTCTTGCAGTGGATTAACCCTAATCGGTTCCTACGAAAGGCACACTCCAATTATAAGGTTAATTGTTCGATTTGATGTTTTAAAGTAAGGCGAGCGTTCGCTTCTATCCTTAGCTTAACAAGAATCAAATCTAGGTGATCAATCCAGACAAGAAATATGAACAACGAAGAACAAATCAAACATGAAAGAGAAACTGATTGAACTTCGAATCTAATCACCGCCGATCCGTGACCGCTTTAAAGCCCTGGGTCACTTATGGTTCATCTAGTCTAAGCTCTACGAGTTTAGCTACTCATGTTTTCACAAAAGAATCAAAGACAAAGAAAGAGTTCATCTTGACAGAGGAAGAACAGAAAAGGATCTGAAAAACCTAATTAAGATGACTCCGGCAGAACTTCGATCTCTGGTAAGCTGCAATCCTAGCTCCGAGTCTCCGAGATGGAAGGGATGGCGTCACGATCTCTTTCCGGCTCTTCGAACTCTAAACTCTCCTTCTCGAACTCTTGAGAATCCTCGAAGTATTTGGTATTATGATTTCTGAAAAAGTCTTTTTTTGATTTGGGCCGCCGGTTAAGTATTTATACTTAACCCTAATACCGCCGGATTTTAACTGAGATTTTCGGCGAAAATATGAAGGAATTTTTGCCGAAAATTCCTTTACAAAATGGGTTGTCCGCCGGCTGAGCTCTCCTGTGTTTTTCGGACCGATTGTTCTCGGCGAAAACTTGGTGTTTTCGCCGAAAATACCTTCTTGAATGCACTGCCGATTTGTTCATGAATTTTCACCGAAAATCCTAGGTATTTTCGCCGAAAATTCCTTTGTAAATGGGAGCAGGATTTGGTTCAGTTTGATTGACTCCTTGGATCGATTC
This sequence comes from Linum lewisii, assembly GCA_034768395.1. Classification (NCBI taxonomy): domain Eukaryota; kingdom Viridiplantae; phylum Streptophyta; class Magnoliopsida; order Malpighiales; family Linaceae; genus Linum; species Linum lewisii. The sequence goes on from CM068296.1 coordinate 54,570,902, forward strand.
CGGTGCGATTCCTCGAGGTTCCTATGCCTTAGACACGTCCTTGGCTACTTTATTTGACGGCAAAACCTGTGCTAACATAAAAACACTAGAAAACCATCAAATAGACCCGAAACGGGCCAAAGTAACACAAATGGCAGATGGCTGACTTGTCCAAGAGCTTGGAGGAAAAAACCAGTGCTCTAACGGCTGCTGAGGGCGCCCCAGAGACCCTGAAGGAGGAAGCTAGCAAGGCCGTTCAGGAGGAAGCAACCAAAGAGCTGGGCGAACGAGTTCAGGGCGCGATTGATACGACCCTTGTTGCTGTTTACCATGAGTTGTGCCGTGGCGATCCCGACTGTGCCTGAATCAGGCACAGATGTTCTAGTCTACCTCTAAAAGGCTCATGGCCCGAGAGTTCAAGGAAGAGTCCGCCGACTCTCAAGTGCTTCCCAAGGCCCACCGAGAAGAGCTACTAGCGGAGGCCTACACCGAGGTGAGCCAATGTCACAAAGAGCTACGGAAGAAAGCCAAAGCTGACAAGGCCAAGGCGGACAAGGCGGACCAAAGAGGCTCCTCCAATGGGAAAAGTTAGATAGTTTTGTTTTGTACCGCCGTGTCTTGCTCCTTTATTCTTGTACCCAAACAAATTTATTGTGTGAGGTGATATATCTTCGTTTATTGAAATTTCTTCTGCATGTTTGCTTTTCCTTCTGTATATATTCGTCTTTTTCGCCTATTTTATACATATTCATTTAGAGTTAGAATCTTGGAACGGGGCTGGATTCCGCCTTGGGGAATCCGAGCCATATGACGGAGTTGGATTCCGCCTTGGGGGATCCAAACATAGCTTTAGAGTTGGATTCTGCCCAGGGGAGTCCGAACTTAGTATTAAGGGGTGGGATTCCATCTTAGGGAATTCAAGCTCAGTCTGGGAGCTGGACTTTGCCTTGGGGAGTCAGAGCTCAGCCTGGGAGTTGGACTCCACCTTGGGGAGTCCAAACTCTGTTTGGGAGTTGGATTCCGCCTTGGGGAATCCGAACTCTGTTTGGGAGCTGGACTCCGCCTTGGAGAATCCAAACTCTGTTTGGGAGCTAGATTCCGCCCTAGGAATCCGAACTCTTTTGAGGTAACTGGAAACCGCACCTGTGGGCGGTCTCTGTGCACCGTAGTTATAGTAGCTAAAAATTTGTATTTTAGAACCAGCATGGGCGTACATATATTACTTTTGATTTTATACAAGTGCGCTAGGACACATTACAAAATAAACGTAGAGACAAGGCTTCCACACGATAGCCACGACTCTATTGATCCTCTGTTCCTTCCTTGGTGTTAGACTTTCTCAAGTGCGAGGAGTTCCAAGTCTTGTGTATGGGCTCTCCGATAGGGTGCTGCAGCTTGAAGGTGTTTGGGCCAACCACTTCACGGATCTTGTACGGTCCTTCCCAATTGGCGTTCAGCTTGCCTTGTTGGGGGATTGGCCGAAAAACCTTTTTGACTATCTAGTCACCTTCTTCCAAGTGGTGAGGGTGGAGATGAGCGTTGTATCATCTGGCTAATTGAGCCTCTGCTACAAGGTAGACGCTGGCGTCCTCTCTTCGTTCTTTCATTATGTCCAGGTTTTTAACAAGGCTTTGTAGTTTTCTTCTAGGTTAAAGTGTTGTACTCTCAAACTTGGCAAGTTGACTTCGACGGGCAGCACATCAACCTTCGTTCCATACACCAACATGTAAGGCGTTTCATCAGTGGCACAAGATGTTGGGTAACTCTTCAAACCACCTCCCTTTCGCCGTGTCGACTCTCTTCTTCAATCCTTGCAGGATGAGTTTGTTGATAGCATCTGCCTCTCCATTTGCTTGAGGGTAAGCCACTAATGCCAGACGGACCACTATCTTGAAATTTTCACAAAATTCTAAGAACGTGGTGCTGTCAAATTGGGTGTCATGGTCGCATACGAAACCAGAGGGAGGCTGATCCGGGTGATGATGTTCTTCATTACAAATTTATTCCGTGATTGAAGCTAGGGCTTCCGCCTCCACCCACTTGGTGAAATAATCGACTACAACGATTATATATTTCCTCTTTCCTACTGCTTCTGGGAATGGTTCCAACAGGTCCACTCCCAGAACGCAAACGACCATGGTGATACTATAGGTTGGAGGGCGGTGGATAGAAGGTGGTGGGCACTGGCAAACAATTGACACTTGCAGCAACGTCGTACCAATTTTCGGAGTCACGGCGGATCGTAGGCCAATAGTATCCTTGGTGCAACACATTTTTTTCTAGGCTTTTTGCACCGATGTACAACCTGCACACGCCCTGGTGTATCTCCCGTAAGGCGTAGGCTGCTTCTTCCTCACTTAGACAACGTAAGTAAGGGCCCATCAAGGATTTTTTATAGATATCTCCTTCTAGAAGTACACACCTGCTCGCTCTTCGGTGGACCATTGTATCCAAGGATCGGTCCGTCGGGAGGGTATCCGTCTCGATGTAAGCTCTGATAGGGGCACGCCAATCTACATGCGTATCCTGTTGTGGAGCGGTCCCATCCTGGCCATCGATGGTCATGCACGCCATCTTTTCTTCTTCTTTTTCTTTCTCCACTATTATCATTCTTTCTTCGTCAAAGTTGAGGGCGGTCGCTAGTTTCGATAAGGCATCAACGTGCGCGTTATCCTCTCAAGCTATCTGTATGACTTCCACCGTCTCAAAATATTTGAGGGCATTCTTGGCATCGTCATTGTAAGGTGCCAATGTTTCTTCTCTGACCTCAAACATTCCATTTAGTTGATTAACAACGATGGTTGAATCTGAGTAAATTTTGAGGTATGATACCCCTATGACCTTGGCCATCTGGAGCCCTGCTATGAGCGCTCCATATTTTGCCAAGTTGTTAGTATGAGCCTTATTGAAAGACGCCTAGAGGGGTTTTTAAACTATTCACACCCCTACTTTGTTCTTCCTTGAAGCTCCATCAACATAGAGCTCCCAATAATCATTAGGGTGTCCTTCCTCCCTGACGAATCCCTCCACTACAAAATCTGCAAGGACCTGGGCCTTGATAGCGGTCCGTGGCTGAAAGTAGATGTCGTATTCACTGAGCTCCACTGCCCATTTTGACATCCGTCCTGCTACTACCATAGACTGAAGGGCAGTCTTAATGGGTAGGTTTGTTACAACATGGATGGTATGCGTGTGAAAGTACGGGCGCAGCTTCTGAGAGGCTATGATGATGCGTACGTCGACTTCTCTAGTGGGGAATACCTTGCTTCTGCGTCCACCAAGGATTTGCTAGTATAGAAGACTAGGCACTCCTCCTTCTCTGTTCTTTTCACCAGGACCGAGTTGACAGCTATAGCCGCGATGGCTACATACAGGTATAGCTCATTTCCCAGGAGCGGGGCCACCAGGACTGGCGGTGTGGTGAGGAATACCTTCAGTTCCTCGAATGCTTTGGAGCACTCCTCCGTCCATGAGAACTTGGCAGCAGCCTTCAACGTGGCGAAGAAGGGTGTCTGTCTCTCGGTGAACTTTGGAATGAAACGATTCATAGCATCCAGCCGCTCAGTTAGAGTTTTCACGTCGCCAAACGTCCTCGGGGGCGGCATCTTCACGATTGCCTCAATCTTCTTCGGATTCGCTTCGATCCCTCTTCTTGTGATTATAAATCCAAAGAATTTTCCTGAGGAACCTCCGAACACACACTTCTTGAGGTTGAGGCGAAGTTGAAAAGCCTTCAAGGTGTCGAAAGTTTTCCTGAGGTCCTTCAAGTGATCACCTCCTTTCTTGGTCTTGTGATGAACGTTGTAATACGTTTCGTCAAATAACTACCAAGCTAGACGCGAGGTAGATCGTATTCCACGGGTCTCTACTAATCGTTTACTCAAATGAGCTGACAATTTACTCAAGTTTAAACACGTTGTGCGTGGTGTGAGTTCCACGACTTCTAATCTATGAAGCAGGAAAATTGAAATGAAAACAGAAAGCAAATTGAAAGGTTGATTGACTTGACAAGACGACAGACAAGCTTAGATTTTGAATCCCCCTAAGATCACCAGAACATTAGCGATCACAAGACCAGCGGTTTTCAATCCCGATTCATTCAGTTCTCAGACTCCACCATAACTCCTGACCCTTAGGTTTAAGACTAGCGAACGTTCGCTCTATCCGATCTAACTCCCAAGATTAATTACCGTCTGTGCATTCGCTTCTGCAACGAAAAACTAACTGGCGCGATTACTAGTGATTTATGAGTTACTCTAGCAGTTGATTAATCCTAAATGGTTCCTACGAAAGGCCTACTCCATTGAATAGATTAATTGTTGATTTGATGTTATTAATTTGATGTTCTAAAGTGAGGCGAACGTTCGCTACTATACTCAGCTTAACAAGAATCTAGTCTAGGTGATCAAGCTAGAAAAGAAACACAGAGGGATTGATGAACGCTGCAGAGCGGTAATCAAATACTACCAAGCTAACAAGAGCTAGGGTAGATCGTATTCCAGGGGTCTTGTAAGATCGACTACTCAAATAAGCTGGCAAATTACTCAGATTCAAACACTTCGTGCGTGGTGTGAGTTCCACGACTTCTAATTCTAAGAAATGCAGAGAAATTAAAAATTTAACTAAAGACAGATTGGAAATTGGTTGATTAAGACGAACTTAGACTTTGAATTCCCCTTCGTTCACCAGAGCATTGGCAATCAACAGATCAGCGGATTTTGATTCTCATTCAATCAATTCTAAGACACCACCATAACTCCTTACCCTTAGGTTTAAGACCGGCGAACGTTCGCTCTATCCGTTCTAGCTACCAAGATTAATTAGTCGTGCGGGTACGGTCGCCTCTCGCAACGACTTAACTTAACTGGTGAGATTACTAACGATTTATGAGTTACTCTTGCAGTGGATTAACCCTAACCGGTTCCTACGAAAGGCACGCTCCAATTATAAGGTTAATTGTTCAATTTGATGTTCTAAAGTAAGGCGAGCGTTCGCTTCTATCCTTAGCTTAACAAGAATCTAATCTAGGTGATCAATCCAGACAAGAAACATGAACAACGAAGAACAAATCAAACATGAAAGAGAAACTGATTGAACTTTGAATCTAATCACCTTCGATCCGTGACTGCTTTAAAGCCCTGGGTCACTTAGGGTTCATCTAGTCTAAGCTCTAAGAGTTTAGCTACGCATATTCATTACAAAAGAATCGAAGACAATGAAAGAGTTCATCATACAAAGGAAGAACAGAAAAGAATCTGAAAAACCTAATTAAGATGACTCCGGCAGAACTTCAATCTTCCGGTAGACTGCAATCCTAGCTCCGAGTCTTCGAGATGGAAGGGATGGCGTCACGATCTCTTTCCGGCTCTTCGAACTCTAACTCTTTGCTCCAGAACTTGAGAGGATTCTCTAAATTCTGATGTATGAAAAGTATGTTATGAGGTCTCCTTGTATTTGGGCCGCCGGTTAAGTATTTATACTTAACCCTAATTCAGCCGGATTTTAACTAGTATTTTCGCCGAAATATTGAGGAATTTTCGGCGAAAATTCCTTTGCAATTGGATGGTTCGCCGGCTGATATCTCCTGTAAATTTCGGTCCCATAGTTTTCGGTCGAAAACTTAACATTTTCGCCGAAAACTTCCTTCAGTCGGCATCAGTGATTTTGTGCTGATATTTTCGCCGAAAATACTGAGGTATTTTCGGCGAAAATTCCTTTGTAAACCGGGCAGGAATTGTTTCGACTTGATTGGCTCCTTGGATCGATTTCGGTGCAATTCCTCGAGGTTCCAACGCCTTAGACACGTCCCTGACTACTTTATTTGACGGCAAAAACCTGTGCTAACATAAAAACACTAGAAAACCATCAAATAGACCCGAAACGGGCCAAGGTAACACAAATGGCACGAGATAGGGCAATCGATTGAATATTCGCTATTCTACCCTAAAAACCATGTCTTAAGCAAGGAAATGTCGCTTAAATGAGGCTGATAATCACGTCAAATCGAGTGTCATCAAAATATCCCACACTTAAGCTTTTGCTTGTCCTCAAGCAAACTGAATAGAAACGCTCATGTTCACAAATGATAAGATCAATTAAATTGGAGTTCAATCAAACACAATGAATTATCTGATAGATAGATCCTAGAACAGGAAACCTAACATGCATACAGATCAGCCAAACTACATGGTCTCACTAATAATCCGCACACGACAAGTAGTAGCAACCAATTATGCACGAATTTGACCTGACCGACCAGACTCCTCACACAGGATATATTTAGTACAATGGGAACTCTCACTCTCTGTATTTAAGGACGTGTTTCTGCTCTCAATAATTTTCTGTTACTGAATTCTGTCATAACTTTGCATTTCGACCACATCTCCACCACTGTGATAACACAAGTAACTAGTCAAGAAGGACTTCCCTGCTAGGACTGTAACGAATTCTACACTACTTGGGTTTATGATGCGATGGATGATGGGAATGTATGATGATAGCTTTGTGCGGTGTAGCTTTCGACTAACTTCCCTCGAATCTAATCTATGGCTTCCTACCGTCTAACCAGACACGGGTGGAATAATGAACGCTCGTCCTATGATACCCTCAAGCAACCTAGCACTTTTTATTTTTCTTTACACACTTTTCTGACTTTTCTTTTGACTTCGTTCTTCCATTTGTAGGGAGAAGAACGTTTTATTGAACTAAAACTTTTCTTTTTCTGATTTTTCTTCTTTTCATTTTTTTTTCGAAGCTTGCTTCTTTTCTTCTTTTTTTATTTTTATTTTTTTCTTTTGTGCCGATTTTTCTTTTAGTTGCTAGAGGGGTTTACACGTCTGGACATAATAGCTAAGACCACCTGTTTAATGGTTATAGGCAGGTTACCACAAACCGACTTCCGGTAGGTCAATCTAGAACTACAACCACAGGGGATCAACGGGGAATGAAATAATGGGAAATGGCTGTAATGTATTATCGAACCAAAAGAACAGGCCAAGCTCAAGGGTCTACACCTAATGGATTTTATCGTTAGGTAGGCTATATGGCTTAGTAGCTGAATCTAGGTGCCCCTATCATTCTAGAACTCGTGTCATCGTGTGGTCTCGAGTAGGTCTTATGCAAATTCTAACTCATTCAAGCAAACAGAAAACCACTCAAAAGGAATTAAAATTGCAAGTTACGTGCAATGGATCAAAAGCTCACAGTTGGTTTGCTAGTCGGATTCGGTCATTTTCATGCAATCAAGGCTACAAACTACAAGTGTGATTTTAAAAATTCTGTTCTGACCAGGCAATTTAGCATCAAAGTATACAAGTTGGTTCTCAAGTTCTAGGTTAAGCAGTCTAAGCATCATTATGAAAGTTTGAACAACAACTTAACATCAAAAATCAAGAACTGAGCCATTCTAATGTTAGAGAGACTGGAATGGAATCACGAGGCACACAGAAAACACAATCAAGGGCAATCAAGTTCATGCAAGGTTCTCTAGCATCCTACCCCACACTTAAATCGGACTGTGTCCTCACAGAACTAATTCTAGAGTTCAGAGTGAAGTAGAAGAAACTGGACCGAGATGGTTGGCGTAGGGGATGAGCACAGGTCCTCGGAGCGGAGGGAATCTACCCAAGCGAAGCAAAGGGAATCTCCCTACTGCCTACAAAACAAAAACAAATGAAACATAAAAAGGAAACCGGGACAAGTGCCCCGGATCCACACAGAAAAAAATTTGGATCGAAATCCGAAAAGAATAATTAAAAAGAAAGGACCAGAAAAGGAATACAACCCGGTCACTGCTGGTCAGGTGGGCCGGGAGGTGGAAAGTGGAGGAACTCGCCGAGCTGACGTTGCCACTCCATCTGTGCCTCATACCGCCTATCAGCGCGGTGCATATGCTGCTGCATAGTAGTCCATCTTGCCTCTTGAGTGGCGTTGTCGGTGATGCGCCACTCCTGCAGTCGCTCATACAGCTCACCAATGTCCGCGGGGTGCAGTCGGGGCTGAGGGTGAGGCGCCTGGTATAGATCGGGGATGTGCGGCGGCGACTGGTGTGCATACCCTGCCTGATGATGTGGCGAGGGTATATGGTCTTGAAATTCTGGCTGCGGCTGGGGCTGCTGCTGCTCAGCATCATCTTCTTTACCTGACTCGTCCTCGTCTTCGAGAGGAGGGTCCGCTGCTACAAGGGGGCTGACGTCCAGATCGATGTTGTACTCGACCGCCAAATCTCCTCCAACGGTCCGTACTCTGCGGCGTGGGAAGTTCGGGCCATATTCATTGTTGAGGCCGAAGGAAATGATAAGCCGGCCTACAAAGTTGCCTCCCAGGAGTGCGCGGGGACGACCGGACCTCTGAGTCTTCTTGCGGAGTAGGTGTGCAAGCACCCAACCGGGGTGAAGAGGATATCTCTCCTGGATGGCGCGAAGAAGCAAAAGCTCGTCCTTGCTGATATGGTGGCGGTCCTTGTCTGGAGCATATAAAAGCGATCTACGCCAAACCATATGAATATATTTACAGAAAGGGTGAGAGAGCGACTTAACTAAGTTATGGTCTGTGAGGCGATCGCCAGGCACTCCAGTCATGTGGCTCCAGAGGGCATGGTACTCCTCGTCATCATCATCGTCGCCCCAGCCGAGGTGATGTCCATGGTAGTGCTCGTAGGGGATGCCTAGGTGAGCAGCAAACTCATCATATGTGAGCTCCCTGTGCACCCTGCCTAGATAGAAGGTAACAACCTTCCTGTGCTGCCTCCTCTTGTGCTCATCCAGCTCGAATGTCGCCCAGAACTCCTGGAGAGCGATGTCTGGGAAGTCGGCGGTGAGCGTGGTCAGCTCCAGCAAGCCGGAATGGGTCAGTGCATCGAGCACGTTCCGGTACCAGTCATCATCGTGCTCTGAGAGCAACTCCATGGAAAGAGGGCGAACATCAGCTCCACGAGTGTTCTCGAACCGCTGGTAGCGTACAAAGTAGTGCGGGGTAGGTGAGCAACGGTGCGGTGGTACCCAGCACGGTCAGGGAAAGCTGGTGGAGGGCCCTGAACTGCGGGTATGACCGGAGCGGGGGCTCCGGAGCTCGAGGCACCATCAAGTCGTGCCTTGGTCCTGCGCTCAAAAGTGGCGTTCCTAAACAAGAAAACAAACCCGATTAGTCAAACTAAAACTCTACCCCACACTTAGTCGAAAAACTCAATCTCACAAAGAAATGAGGAAAACCGAGTGGGGGTAAGCAAAGCAGATTAACCGGTAATCACGAGCAATAAAATACATGCTTAGGACAGCCAGAATGGAATTAGCACAATCAGAGTTCAGAAGTCAAACCGACATTTCAAAATAAAGTCAACATAATAGAACATTGAACCCTATTCATTGCAAGACTATCACAAAGCGGGAAATGACGGTATAATATGATCTCAGATGGCAAACACAATAATCTGAACGAGAATGAGCACATAGGGCAGCCAAATGATCATAAACAGTTCATGGTCAAACTGACATTTCTCAAAAGTCAACATCACAAAGAATAGGACTTAGGCATAGCAACACATGATCAAACGATATAACAATTAAGCACGATACTCCCTAAGCATGCTAGAACAGTTCAACAAGTTCAGCTAACCTAGTTCACACGAAATCAGTCGGCACGCAAATCGAGGCAAACCAAAAAGTTAACCCCGACGAAATTCAGCATCCCATATGTCAAAAGATTTGTAATGAAAAGTTCTACAACTTACCTTGAAGCCATGGATGCTAAAAACGAACGGTTTGGGAGAAATCGGTGAAAAATGAAGATTTTTAGGGTTTGGGTGAACTAGAGTTGTAGAGCTCCGATTCGGCTGTTCTAGGGCTAAAAACGATCGGAAATGGGAGGGGAAGGGTGCGGCGGCGATGGCAGCGGCGGTCGGCTTTGGTCGGCGGCGGCGATGTAAGGTGGTGTCGGCTGTTTTCGAAAAGGAAGACAGGGGAGAAGGTTTTTTTCGGGCTTGGTTCGAAAATAGAAAGTGGGAGAGAGAAGGAGGATAAGACTGGATTTTAAGTGAAAAATTGGGTGATTTTCAAAGAGATTTTCGGCGAAAATAAGAAGAAATTTTCGCCAAAAATTTTAGTTAAAAAGTACTGCCGGTTTTCAAAAGAAATTTTCGCCAAAAATATGGGTGATTGTCGCCAAAAATATGAAACAGGAACGTTTGGAAAACTCTGTGGGATTTCAAAGAGAATTTTCACCGAAAAAATGGGCTATTTTCGCCGAAAATATTGAACTCTACGATTGAAAATATTTTCGCAATCCCGGCAGACTTCAGAAAATCACAGTTAAATCCAAAAAAATCGGAAAGACCTCAAACGACTTGAAACTGACACTATGACACACAGACTACACACGAAAAATAAGAAAACAAACAAGCTGAAACTTTTGGCTCCCCCGAACCGACTCTAAAACACTAAGGTTGACACAAATCAAAAACTGACTCCAACCGTGGGTTGCCTCCCACGAAGCGCTCTTTTATTAACGTCCTTGAGCTGGACGATACCTAGACGGTATTAGGAGACATCCCAACTCAGATTCTCCTTAATGCTAGCATTGAAGTTCATAAAGTAGAGCTTCGGGGCTTCTCCGGTGAGCATGAATTTCTTCCCGTTCGCGTGTAAGAGCTTGGTACGTCCGTCGGGAAGGTGGTCAGTAATCTTGAACGGTCCGAACAGTTCTGTCAAAGGATCATCTTCCACAAGGAAGACAGTGGACGGAATGAGAACGATCGGCTCCTTCTTTTCTTTGACCTCCGGCTTAATATCACCAGGATCGGTGACCATCAGTATTTCCTTAGGAGATGCTTTTGGCTTCTCCTTCCATACTTGTTCCGGCGCCGGTAGCTCGGAACGAATTGGTGGTGCAGCTGGCTCGGTAGACGATTACGGCACAACTGGTCTCCAGACCATGTGAGTCTTCGTCTTCTTGTTCTTTCCCCGAGGTCTGCTAGGTTTCGTGCTTGGTGAATTAGAAGAGGCTTTCAGTTCCTTCTTCTTTGGCGGCTTTTGAGGAGCAGACTTCAGTTTCTGCGTGGTAATCTATCCACCACCTGCAACAACAATTGATCTAGGCACACTAGAAGAGATATCAGTAACAGAGTTGACCGGAGTCAACTCCACAATTCAACAGCTGAACAATGAAATTCTTCATTCTTAGGCTTATATTTCATTCCGTCTTTAAGGCGAAATGTGACAGTTTCTGTACCAACTCTCAAAGTTAAAGAACCATTTGGAACGTTAATTTGCATTCCAGTAGTAGCCATGAAAGGTCGTCCTATGAGAATGGTAGAATCATCCTTACTAGTGTCAATGATAACAAAGTCAGCTAAGAACGTGAAAGGACCACATTTAGTCACAACGTCTTTAATTTCTCCCCTAGGAGTTTTAAGTGATCTATCAGCAAAGATAAGTTGCATACTAGGTGGTTCAAGTTCTCCTAGGTTCAATTTTTCATATAGACTCATAGGCATAACATTAACAGACGCGCCAAGATCAACCAAACAACGTTCTATCTCAACATCATTAATGACAAGAGGTAGAGTGAAAGAACCAGGAACAGAACACTTAGCTGGATATGGAGAGGAGGGTTTCTTAATACGAGCATCAGGATATCCTTCTTTATTCCCCTTCATGCCAGTCTCGATCCTTGCATTCGGCAGCAATGCTCTTGGAAAAGGAGGCTTCACGACGTACGGTGCAAGAGGAGGGTCATCCTCCTTAGGCGCCGGTTTTTGTTCTTCCTCTTCCTCTTGCGATTCAGCGATCCTGCGTAAAACAGCACAAGCATCAGCAGATAAACTTGGAAATTTTCTAACAGATACCATCTTGGCTAGCTCCTTTCTCGGATTCGGTTATGTCTGGCTCGGAAGTTGGCCAAATGGTCGACCAGATGCTAGCATGCTTGAGATGTTGTTCACAGCTTGCTCAATTCTTTGACCGGCTGTTATCTGTTCTTGATTGAGAAGAGCTTGAGCTTTAATCTGACTGTTATGATCGTCGAGTCTGGTGATGATCTGACTAAGCTTCTTATCCAGGTCACTGACATTGTTTTCCTTCTAGTACTGCTGCCCTGGATAGGTGTTATTCAGGTATTGATTCTGGCGATTGCCAGGAGCAGTTCCATAGTTACCCGGATTGCGGTACGGCAGCTGGTAGACACCTGCCGGCGGATGGTTAGGCTTCTGATCCTGAGCTGGACCAGCCGGGCGGTTATTCTGGTTCTGGTTATGGTTGGTGCCAGCATTGTAGGGAGGTCTGTCTTCATAGTTCCCTTGCTGCCTGAATTTGCGGTAGCCAGCATAACCATTCTGATTGTTAACGAAGCCTTGTTGAATGAAATTTACCTCTTTGGCGGACCAGACTTCTGTCTTACCAAAATTCTAGCATCGGCCCTCCGTTATGTGCACAAGCTCCACACCATTCGCAATCGGCAACATAGACAGAAGCTACCGGTGGTTTGACTGGTGTGGTAGACTTCTTCAAATGCTTCTCTACTTCTGCCTTGATAGCTGCTTCAAGATCGAGCTTGCTCCTTGATCCTTCAGATTGTCGTTCCCAGTTCCTTGACTTGGAAGCACAGTTTGCGAAGTGAAGAAGAGCAGCTTCAGGTGTGAGCGTAGTGCAATCCCCTTCAGCTAGGGAATTTACCCACTTGGCAGATTCTTCTCGAAGTCCTCGAGCAAAGATTTCAGCTAACTACCTCTGCTCGAATCCATGATGAGGACAGTTGTATAGAAGTTCTTGGAATCGATTCCAAGTATCATATAAGCTTTCTCCTTCTTTCTTGGAGAATCTGGCAATGCTGTCCTTGATGGTTGTTGTTCTGGCAGGAGGAAAGTATTCTTCAACGAAGTCCTGAGCCAAAATATCCCAATTAGTGTAATATCCAGGTGGTTTGCCAGTAAGCCACCTCTTTGCGGCGCCTTTCAGAGAGAACGGGAAAGCTCTCAAGCAAAGAGTGTTCTTGTCGAGGTTTCCGTTCTTAAAAGTGCTGCAGAGATCAAGGAAGCTGCAAGATAAGTGCACGGATTGTCTAGGGGCCTGCCTTCGAACTGTAGATCCCTAGAGATCATAGTCAAGAATGTAATCTTGATCTCATAGTCAGGATCTCCTTCAATGCGCGGTACGGCAATGGCAGATCGAACACTAGTCGCGCTCGGCTTGTTGTAATCGGCTAGACTTTTCTGTGCAGGCGGCGGTGGTGGTGGATTTCCGCCTGGTGGTGGTGGTGGTGGTAATTGATCAGCCATGGTAGGAGATGGAGGAGGTGAAAGTGACTCGGTGTATGAAACGGATGTAGGTGACGGTAACGGTGAAGATGAGGGACTATCCTTCAGTTCCTCAATCTTAATCGGAGTGACGGTGGAGGTGGATTGATTCTGCCTCTCCTTGAAATCTGTGATTGTCGAGGTGGAGCAAAACTGCTTGGTCTCTCTATACTCTTAGCCTTGTCGGTTTGAGAGCGAGTCCAAGGGCGGCGATGCATACACCTGTGACAAACCTACAAATAACAAAAATAAACAAAAACCAGTGTAAAATCAAAGTGGGTGGAAAAGTGAAAGATGGAAAATAGAAGAATAAATTGCCAGTTCTTCTTTCAAACAATCAAAAGAAGTCCCCGACAACGGCGCCAATTTGATGAACGCTGCAGAGCGGTAATCAAATACTACCAAGCTAACAAGAGCTAGGGTAGATCGTATTCCAGGAGTCTTCTAAGATCGACTACTCAAATAAGCTGGCAAATTACTCAGATTCAAACACTTCGTGCGTGGTGTGAGTTCCACGACTTCTAATTCTAAGAAATGCAGAGAAATTAAAAATTTAACTAAAGACAGATTGGAAATTGGTTGATTAAAACAGAGATGACAGACGAACTTAGACTTTGAATCCCCCTTCGTTCACTAGAGCATTGGCAATCAACAGATCAGCGGATTTCGATTCTCATTCAATCAATTCTAAGACACCACCATAACTCCTTACCCTTAGGTTTAAGACCGACGAACGTTCGCTCTATCCGTTCTAGCTACCAAGATTAATTAGTCGCCCGGGTACGGTCGCCTCTCGCAACGACTTAACTTAACTGGTTAGATTACTAACGATTTATGAGTTACTCTTGCAGTGGATTAACCCTAACCGGTTCCTACGAAAGGCACGCTCCAATTATAAGGTTAATTGTTCAATTTAATGTTCTAAAGTAAGGCGAGCGTTCGCTTCTATCCTTAGCTTAACAAGAATCTAATCTAGGTGATCAAACCAGACAAGAAACATGAACAACGAAGAACAAATCAAACATGAAAGAGAAACTGATTGAACTTTGAATCTAATCACCGCCGATCCGTGACCGCTTTAAAGCCCTGGGTCACTTAGGGTTCATCTAGTCTAAGCTCTAAGAGTTTAGCTACGCATATTCATTACAAAAGAATCGAAGACAATGAAAAAGTTCATCATACAAAGGAAGAACAGAAAAGAATCTGAAAAACCTAATTAAGATGACTCCGGCAGAACTTCGATCTTCCGGTAGACTGCAATCCTAGCTCCGAGTCTTCGAGATGGAAGGGATGGCGTCACGATCTCTTTCCGGCTCTTCGAACTCTAACTCTTTGCTCCAGAACTTGAGAGGATTCTCTAAATTCTGATGTATGAAAAGTATGTTATGAGGTCTCCTTGTATTTGGGCCGCCGGTTAAGTATTTATACTTAACCCTAATTCAGCCGGATTTTAACTGGTATTTTCGCCGAAAATATTGAGGAATTTTCGGCGAAAATTCCTTTGCAATTGGATGGTTCGCCGGCTGATATCTCCTGTAAATTTCTGTCCCATAGTTTTCGGTCGAAAACTTAACATTTTCGCCGAAAACTTCCTTCAGTCGGCATCAGTGATTTTTGTGCTGATATTTTCGCCGAAAATACTGAGGTATTTTCGGCAAAAATTCCTTTGTAAACCGGGCAGGAATTGTTTCGACTTGATTGGCTCCTTGGATCGATTCCGGTGCAATTCCTCGAGGTTCCAACGCCTTAGACACGTCCCTGGCTACTTTATTTGACGGCAAAAACCTGTGCTAACATAAAAACACTAGAAAACCATCAAATAGACCCGAAACGGGCCAAGGTAACACAAATGGCACGAGATAGGGCAATCGATTGAATATTCGCTATTCTACCCTAAAAACCATGTCTTAAGCAAGGAAATGTCGCTTAAATGAGGCTGATAATCACGTCAATTCGAGTGTCATCAGGGATGTTGTAACAAACCTACCCATTAAGACTGCCCTTCAGTCTATGGTAGTAGCAACGGATGTCAAAATGGGCAGTGGAGCTCAGTGAATACGACATCTACTTTCAGCCACGGATCGCTATCAAGGCCCAGGTCCTTGTAGATTTTGTAGTGGAGGGATTCGTCAGGGCAGAAGGACACCCGAATGATTATTGGAGCTCTATGTTGATGGAGCTTCAAGGAAGAACGAAGTAGGGGTGTGAATAGTTTAAAAAACCCCTCTAGGCGTCTTTCAATAAGGCTCATACTAACAACTTGGCAAAATATGGAGCGCTCATAGCAGCGCTCATAGATCGGATAGAGCTTGGATGAGCATCAGTCGATTTGTGCTTGGGTTTTCGCCGAAAACACTAAGGGATTTTTGGCGAAAACTTTAGTGTAAACCGGGGCAGGAATTGGTTCGACTTGGTTGGCTCCTTGGATCGATTCCGGTGCAATTCCTTGAGGTTACAACACCTTAGACACGTCCTTGGCTACTTTATTTGACAGCAAAAACCTGTGCTAACATAAAAATACTAGAAAACCATCAAATATATCCGAAACGGGCCAAGGTAACACAAATGGCACGAGATAGGTCAATTGATTGAATATTCGTTATTCTACCCTAAAAACCATGTCTTAAGCAAGGAAATGTCGCTTAAATGAGGCTGATAATCACGTCAAATCGAGTGTCATCAGTTCCTAGACTTTGTGTGCTAGTGGGTCTTAGTACGCATCCATCAGGTTTCATAGGTTTTTCTAAATAGCTTGCTATCAACAGAAGGTGATCGGGTCTCAGAGCGACTTTAGCCGTGGTTCACACCAAGAGGTGATCGGGTCTCGGACGGTGACTCCATAGTTCACAGTAGCTTGGTATCAGAGCTTCCGGTTCAACACTAGGAACGTAATCTATCTTACTTTCCAGGTTTATTCTTGGATCCATATCCTTTACTTTCTTGTCTTAGAAAATTGTTTCGGAAATCTTCATCTTGTATTGAGTTTTCGATTGTTAGGCCGAAAAAGCTGGTGGCCATCAAAATCAATCAAGAAAATATAAAAAGAAGTTAAGAAACAGAAAAATCAAGCAAGACCACCCTTGCCAAAATCCTTTCTTGTAAGTTTGTGTCTAAGAAGAGGGGATAGAGAAAATAGAAAATTGTAACAGCTTTCGTTGCTAGGTTTCCGTGAACCAAACCCTAATATCATCCGTTTGGTAGAAAACTTGTTAGCTTTCATTGCACTTGTTTAGTAACCATGACAGAGGAGAAGCTAGCATTGCTAGAGGCCACCTTGCCAGCCATATCACAAATATTGGCCCAGATGAAAGCCACGGTGGAAAGAATGGACAAAGAAGCTGACGAGGCTGATTTTCAAGAATGGACAAAGAAGCTGACGAGGCTGATTTTCAAACTAGCACCGGGTTAGCACCAGACCAGCACCAGGCCAAGCATCGTGCCCAGCACCAGGCCTAGCACCAAGCCTAGCACTGGGTCAGCACCAGGCCCAACACCGGTCCTGAAGTGATCCTAGCCCACAAGCCCATCGTGGACACGACACTACGGGCACCAGGCCTGAAACTCCCCATGTTTACATGGGATGGCGGGATAGGTGACGATAACCGGAGAGGATTTCCCATGCCAGAAGGAAAATACCCCATACTAGGAGCCCCAACATCAGGCCTTGGGGCTGATGCCGATCCGGCCCCAACACTGATGTCAGGCCAAGACTACACCAGCTTCAGGCCTATACCAGCACCACCACCGGAGCCTAGGAGAGCCGAAGCCCCAAATCCAAAAGACACCCCTGGTAGGATGCTGATCCTCATCCACGCACTAATGCCAGGTCCTACTCAAGCCAGAATCAGATTGATGACCTGACAGGAGCTGATGCTGACACCGAGCCCCGACCTGGGCCTCAGGACCGAGCCTAGCACCCAGTCTAGGCCTCGTACCGACTCCCACGAGCTCCAGATACCAAATAGTAATTAAAGATACTCAAAAGGAATCCTTGAAAGCCTGGTCAAGACAGGAGTCAAAAGGCCCAGACAGATTTGAAGAAGGCCCCAAGCTAAGCCTGCCACAGGCGTAGGGCCCATGCCAGCGCCCGTACGAGGAGCTATTTTAGCCCAGCCAACAACTGGCCCGTGACTTTTGGGATTTTCCAAGTGCTATGAAATCCTTATGGGCCTAGGATGAACCTCCAACAAGCCTCTTTGGAGTTGGAGAAGGAAGAAAGGAAACGGAGCTGAACCAAGCCAAAATCATGCATGGCCTAAACATCGAAGAGTGGAGCCCGGATGCTGATCCGAGGAAGCCAATGCCAAGTGCCATGATGATGTGAACCGCTGCAACCGTGGGCAGACGACCCTTGAACACCGCAAGTTGGACACCGTGCAACAAGGTAGAACCATCGGGAACCGAGGGCGGAGGAGGACTTTGACCCGTCAGCTATATAACAGCTGGGAACCAGAAGTATCAAGTCGTAGACGCCACGCCAAGAGATGGATGCTCTTGATGATAAGTCGGGCCTTCAGTATTGCAACATGCAGATACAATAAGAATTTCAGAACAAAGATCTTTCAAAGGGGGTTGTTTATTTCATAAATGTTGTCAGTACATAGGGTGGCCGGCGGCCTCTATATATAGGTGAGGGAACAAGCTCTCCTCCCTAAACACTACTTCCTAAATAAGAATAGAATAAAGAATCCTATTCCTAATTAGAATCCTAAAACCCCTAAACAAATCCTACTAAAAAGGAAAAACAATTAAATAGTCTTTAAATGCAAGAAAACAACTCAAATAGGATTGAAATTCCTAAAACCCTAATCCGGCGGTTTTAGGGTTTCCTAGTCCTGGTGGGACTAGGATTCGTCGGGCAGCCGGTCTCGGGCCGGGCCTTTGCTCGGCTCCGGGCTTCTTCTTCTTCAAACGGCGCGCCTTCGTCGGGCCTTGGGGCCTGATGCTCCGGGCTGGTCAAAGGGCTAGGGCCTTGCCAAAAGGATTGGTCCACACGGTGACCATTCCCATAAAATACTCCCGATCGGCCCGGTTCTCGGTCTAGGGCTCAGGGCGGGGCCGGTTTGGGAACTTCTTCATTTCTGCTTGGGGCTTCCTGAAGTGACTCTTGGCAGCCGACCGACTGCCAATGCCTACTCCTACACCCCGTCGGGGTCACCCACAAGGGCAAAGGCCTTAGTGCCTTATAAGAAGCGCTCAGAACCTCGCCAGATAAACCCTCGGAGGTTTACCAAGCCCCAACAAGTGGTGAGGTTCAAGAAAAGCCCTCCCCGAAGGGCTCAACAAGCACGGATGAGCGTCCGGACCCATTCGGCCCTAACTTGGGCCCCGGCGCTAATGGCAGTCAAGGCACCAAGCTTGCCCAGCTCCTCGGCTAAGAAGTCTAAGGACCCAGGAGGTGCTACACAACCCTGGGATCCTCTAGATGCCTTCCTGGAAGAATGCCGACTGAAGAAAGCCAAGCTCCAGCCTAAGGAAGCACCAACCGGCCCCGGCCCGAGCGCCCCTCCAGCCCTAGCATCAAGGCTAGGCTTCCAAGAGCTCAAGGACCAAATGATGACCTTAGGGGAACCTCTAAGGACCTTCCTAGACAATTGGGATAAACAGGGAAGGCCAGGCATGAGCATACCCGGAGAAGGCCCAAAGGCAGACTGCACCCGGGCGCCAGCCCCGGCCTCAGAAGGCCCCGATCGGGCCCTAGCACTCAGCCATCAGGGGACTCGAGCCCTAGGAGGTTTAGCACCTGCCCTCAACTCCATACAAGGCCTAGAGCCAAGCCTAGGAGCTACCAAGCCTAGGAGCTGCCAACCTAGGAGCGCAGAAGGAAATGGAGGAAATGAGGAAATGGACGGAAGGCCGAGCGGGCAGGCCGAGCAGGAACCCCGGATGCCGAGCAGCATCAGCATCAGACCAGCCAGAGTCCAGCATCCGAAGCCCCGTGCATAGCCCAGCCCGAGCAGCCGACGCCGCCGCCAATTCCAAGCCCGATAGCAAAGGCGGCGCCGGCTTTCCTAATCTGGCCCGTGCGTGAGCGGAACATCCGACCGGACCCGCCGAATCCGCCGGATTAGGCTTTTAGACGGCTTTTTGTATTATTTAAGTCTTTTAGTATTTTATTCGGATTTTCCTTTGTTGTTTCGATTCTTTAGGAGCAAGTAAGTCCTTTAATTCTATTTAGGACTCTTGGCTATTATTTTATTATTTTAGAGTTATTTTCCGAGTAGGAAACGTGAGCCTGTTCACGATTTCCTCACCTATAAATAAGAGGCTTCGGCCTCATTGTAAGATAGAACCCTTTTGAATCAATTAATCAAATAAGAACTTTGTTCTCTCAATTCTTAGGTTTTATGCTGCGTGCATAGCTTAGAATAGGTATTATCAATAGAAGTATTCCCCTTCTATCGTGGAGCCATTCCTGGACACTACGGGTTCTCGGCTGATTATATAGCCGACGGGTCCTAGTACTAATCCGCCTCGGTGCCAACGGTGATCGAGCGAAGGTTCAAGACTAGCGGTGGTTAGGGTCGTCTGCCCACGGTTGCGGCGGTTCA
The DNA here is from genome assembly GCA_034768395.1 of Linum lewisii. Lineage (NCBI taxonomy): Eukaryota > Viridiplantae > Streptophyta > Magnoliopsida > Malpighiales > Linaceae > Linum > Linum lewisii. The sequence goes on from CM068296.1 coordinate 54,590,717, forward strand.
CACCAGTTTTGGTATCAGAGCTTCGGTTCAACTCGAGGAACCACAATCTATCCCAGTCTTCAGGTTTGAAACCCTGGATTCATATCCCTTACTTTTCAGTCTTAGAAAATCCTTGAAAAACCCTATCTATCTTTGTTTTCGTGTTAGTAGAAAATCAGTTTAGAAAATCCATCTATTTTTCATTCTTGTTCGAAGCATTGTAAGAAAAAGAAAAGAAAACAAAAAGAAAGGCAATCTGCCCTAGGGTTTCTCGTTCATTATAAGTTGATCTTAAGAAGAGGGGTAGATAGATATATTTGCTTCCCTGTTCTATCAACTAACATGGCAGACGAAAGACTCAACCACGTGGAGGCCAACGTCCTCAACATCACTCAAGTCCTGAACACGTTACAAGAATCTATGGCTCGGATGGAAAGGAGGGCCGCGGAGCAAGGATTTGAGAGGGAAAGACCTCGCGGCGACCGAGAGCGGGAGGACAAAAGGCCGCCCCAAGAAGTTGACGACGATGTGAGTAGCCTCAAGCTCACTGTGCCTAAGTTCAACGGAAAGACCAACGCTGACAACTACCTGGATTGGGAAAGAAGCATAGAGGACTTCTTGGATTGCCACAACTACTCTGAAAGAAAGAAGATCAAGGTGGCGACCATAGAGTTCACTGACTACGCTGCTTTGTGGTGGAGTCAGTACCGGCGGCAAATCCTGAGAGAAGAAGAAGAACCCGTTGGAACATGGAGGGAATTGAAGAGAATCATGAGGAAGAAGTTTGTACTGGCTGCCTATACAAGAGACTTGCATATCAAGCTACAAACCCTAAGACAAGGCAGTATGTCCGTGGAGGACTATCACAAAGAAATCGAGATGCTCGTAACACGGCTTGATCTTAAAGAGGATGAGGAGGCTAGAACAGCCCGTTTTACCAACGGCCTACAAAGAGATATCATGCATCAAGTCAACATCCTCCATTATGTTGACTATGAAGACTTAGTAACCTTGGCGATCCGAGTAGAAAGGGAGATCAAGAATGGCTTTGGCAAGAGGACCGCGCCACCCGCCACTAGCACTTGGAAGGGAGCTGCCAGCACCAGCCAGCCCCCATGGAAGGCCGGCCCTAACCGGGCCCAAGGCGGCAAGCCAAACCCTAACACCGCCGCCAACCGGGTAACACCAAGCACTACCCCTACTGTACCGAGTACTAACCCTAGGCCTAGCGGCATTGTTTGTTTTAAATGTCAGGGCCGAGGACATGTAGCTAGAGATTGCCCCAATCAGAGGGTCATGGTGCTCAAGGAAGGAGAAGTCGTCACCGACGACGAAGAAGAGGAAGCAAAGGGCGGCCAAGAAGAAGACTCCAACAGCGGAGAAGAGGTCGAGGTTCAAGGCCTCGAAAAATTCATGGGTATGTTCGTGAAAGACCTGACCCTAGGTACCAAGGCCTGGCGAGATACCTTGGCCGAGCCATACATCCCTGGCATTGGCCCGAACCCCGAACAGTGCTCGGCCAGCATCGGGTCAACCCCGAGCCAGTACCCGGCGCCCAACGGAGCAGTGCCCAAGCACCCACTAGCCAACCCCCTACTGGTGCAGGAGCAGCACCCGGACACACCGAGGCCCCCTAGCGACACACAAGCTATCCGGGACATGCACACCAAGGAGGTGTCACACCGACTCTTGCGGCTGGCACCCATCCGACTCCGCCTACCTCCACGACCGGCGGCGGCAGAAAAGAGCCCTAGCAAGGAGGAGGGGCTCCATTGGGACGACCTATACTCCCCTATGTCTTCCACGAGCCTCAACATCAAATTCAACAGTCCCTCGACTAATGACAACATGAGCACCGACGGTGCTAGCTCAGAAGACCCGGAGCCGTGGTCAGACTCAGATTCCAACGAGTACCCAAGCCCCCGAAGCATGAAAGAAGGCAGCCCCAACATTACCCCACGCGCCGCCGACTTGAAGAAACCCCCGCCCATACACACACGAAGGATTGGGATTCGAGGATGAATCCCTTACAAGAAGAGGGGAATGAAGTGACTCCGGGCAGCCGACCGGCTGCCAATGCCTACTCCTACACCCCGCCGGGGTCACCCACAAGGCCAAAGGCCTTAGTGCCTTATAAGAAGCGCTCAGAACCTCGCCAGATAAACCCTCGGAGGTTTACCAAGCCCCAACAAGTGGTGAGGTTTAAGAACAGCCCTCCCCGAAGGGCTCAACAAGCACGGATGAGCGTCCGACCCATCCGGCCCTAACTTAGGCCCCGGCGCTAATGGCAGTCAAGGCACCAAGCTTGCCCGGCTCCTCGGGCAAGAAGTCTAAGGACCCAGGAGGTGCTACACAACCCTGGGAACCTCTAGATGCCTTCCTGGAAGAATGCCGACTGAAGAAAGCCAAGCTCCAGCCTAAGGAAGCACGGCCTCGGCCCGAGCGCCCCTCCAGCCCTAGCATCAAGGCTAGGCTTCCAAGAGCTCAAGGACCAAATGATAACCTTAGGGGAACCTCTAAGGACCTTCCTAGACAATTGGGATAAACAGGGAAGGCCAGGCCTGAGCATACCCGGAGAAGGCCCGAAGGCAGACTGCACCCGGGCGCCAGCCCGGCCTCAGAAGGCCCCGATCGGGCCCTAGCACTCAGCCATCAGGGGACTCGAGCCCTGGGAGGATTAGCACCTGCCCTCAACTCCATACAAGGCCTAGAGCCAAGCCTAGAAGCTGCCAACCTAGGAGCACAGAAGGAAATGGAGGAAATGAGGAAATGGACGGAAGGCCGAGCGGGCAGGCCGAGCAGGAACCCCGGATGCCGAGCAGCATCAGCATCAGACCAGCCAGAGTCCAGCATCCGAAGCCCCGTGCATAGCCCAGCCCGAGCAGCCGCCGCCGCCGCCAATTCCAAGCCCGATAGCAAAGGCGGCGCCGGCTTTCCTAATCTGGCCCGCGCGTGAGCGGAACATCCGACCGGACCCACCGAATCCGCCGGATTAGGGTTTTAGATGGCTTTTTGTATTATTTAAGTCTTTTAGTATTTTATTCGGATTTTCCTTTGTTGTTTCGATTCTTTAGGAGCAAGTAAGTCCTTTAATTCTATTTAGGACTCTTGGCTATTATTTTATTATTTTAGAGTTATTTTCCGAGTAGGAAACGTGAGCCTGTTCACGATTTCCTCACCTATAAATAAGAGGCTTCGGCCTCATTGTAAGATAGAACCCTTTTGAATCAATTAATCAAATAAGAACTTTGTTCTCTCAATTCTTAGGTTTTATGCTGCGTGCATAGTTTAGAATAAGTATTATCAATAGAAGTATTCCCCTTCTATCGTGGAGCCATTCCTGGACACTACGGGTTCTCGGCTGATTATATAGCCGACGGGTCCTAGTACTAATCCGCCCCGGTGCCAACGGTGATCGAGCGAAGGTTCAAGACTAGCGGTGGTTAGGGTCGTCTGCCCACGTTGCAGCGGTTCACACCAGTTTTTGCTGGGGCGCTCGGACTGGTTGGGTAGCGCCAGTCGGGGCAGGGCGCTGGGGCGCCGGGGCTGGTCAGGTAGGGCCAGCTGGGGTCGGGGCCAAGCGCTGGAGCGCTGGGGCCTGGTCGGGCAGCGCCAGGGATGGGGTCGAGCGATGGGACCTGGTCGGACAGCGCCGGGGCTGGGCCGAGCACTGGGGTGCTGGGGCCTGGTCGGACAGCGTCGGGGCTGGGCACTGGTGCCGGGGCTGGGACCGGGGCTGAGGCCGGGGTTGGTGTCGGGGCTGAGGCCGGGGCTGGGGCCGGTGCTGGTGCCAGGGCTGGGGCCGGGGTGCCGGGTGCTAGGGTTTTAGAGGTGAACCCTGCAAACTTCTCAAGCCCTTCAGGCTTAACTTCTTCTCCTTCATCAGACTCTTCTTTTTCTTCCTTCTTTTCTTCTTCTTCTTCATCATCTGTCTCGATTCCTCCTTCTCTTACCACCAACGTCCGCTGGTTAGGGCAGTCCTTTGAGATGTGTCCTCTACCTTGACACTTAAAGCACACAATTCCACTAGGACGTGGGTTAGAATTCTGAACCTTAGAAGTAGGTTGAGCATATGTTACCGGTGGTGCCGAATCCCTAGGGTTAGGGTTTGGCCGTGAGCTTCAGCCGCAGGGCTGTTCGGGCTTCCATGGGGCGGAGCTTGTACTCGGGTCTCCTCTCCACGGGGCACTGGCTGATCTTCTCATGTAACCCCTCTTCAACTCTCTCTCCACACGGTTGGCTAGGGCCTTGAGATCATCGTATTCAACATATTTAAGTATGTTGACTTGATGCACGATCTCGGGGCGTAGCCCACCCACAAACCGGGCTATCTTCGCTTCGGGCTCTTCTCGGAGGTCAAGTCTGGCGACCAACATCTCTATCTCCTTAGTGTATTCCTCCACGGACATGGTGCCTTGCTTTAAGTTCCGGAGGGAGGTGTGTAGGTCTCGGGTGTAAGTTCCAGGAACGAACTTCTTCCTCATGATCCTCTTGAGGTCTCGCCACGACTCGATGGGGTCTTCCTCATCTCTTTGAATCCGGCCTTTGAATTGGCTCCACCATAGAGCAGCATAGTCAGTGAATTCAAGGGTGGCGAGGATTACCTTCTTAAGTTCAGAATAATGGTGGCACTCGAGGAAGTCCTCCATACTTCTCTCCCAATCCAAGTACTCGTCGGCATTGTACTTGCCGGCAAACTTGGACACGGTGAGCTTGAGGTTGCTCAAATCATCATCAATCTCCTGAGCTAGCCTTCGGCCTCGTTGGTACAGGCCTTCAGGGCTGTCTTCTCGGCGCTCATCTTGTCCTCTTCCGGCTTGAAGCTTGGCTAGGGTTTCTTGGACGGCAGCCATAGTAGCATCCAGATTCTGAAGGTGGCCTTCCATGTTGGCTAATCTCTCGTCTGCCATGGTTAGTACTAGCAAACGGAAGCAATTTTCTATCCCCTCTTCTTAGAAACAAACTTACAACGAAAGGAAGTAACGTGGCAAGGTGGCCTTGCTTTCTTTTCTTTTTCTTAACTCGAAACTGAAACAATAATTAAAATAGAAGGGAATTTTCGAATCTATTTTCTAAGAAAGCAAATAAAAGGATATGAATCCAGGTGAACCTGGAGACTGGGATAGATTGTGGTCCGTGAGCTGAACCGTGCTCTGATACCAGCTAATGTGAACCGCTGCAATCGTGGGCAGACGACACTTGAACACCGCAAGTTGGACACAGTGCAACGAGGTAGAACCGTCGGGAACCGGGGGCGGAGGAGGACTTTGACCCGTCAGCCTTATAACAGTGGTGATGAACCCCCGGTGCCCTGGACCCGACCAGACCTGCCCTTTACCCGGAGCCAAGTCAAAACCTTCAAGACAAGGGTCACCGCCTATATAGGAGATTGGAGTCGAGCCAAGCATGAAGAACTGGATCAGAGGTTCATCAGAGAAGGATGCACCGTGCTGACCCTTGATGACCGACAGAAATCCCATGAGGAAAACAAATGCCCGAAGAACACTGCCCGGGCCCCGGCGGATACGGCCAACCAGCCCCTGCCTCGGCTAACCCTACTCCACACTCAGAACCTGGCGGACAAGTTGAAGCCAGAAGACTCAGGAGGTCCAAAGACTTGGAAGGAACCTCACTTGTCCGAGGAAATGTCCAGCAAGAAGCCAGAACCGCCCGGCATCACCAAAACCCTAGTATCGGGTCCGGAGCACTTGATGCCGAGCCGGTCACCAGCGCCGAAGGACGCCACCCGGCCGCCCGGTCACCCGGAACCCGCGGTAATTACAGAAATGCCACCGCGCGGGTTCCGGGCACTTTTCCTAGCCGCGTCCGGAGTCCAGCCCGCGCCCGGAGGACTTTCCTAAGCCCGATCGGACACGGACACCCGGTGTGCCCTAATCCGCCCGGATTAGGGTTTTGCTCGACTTTGCCGGTTTTAGAGTTTTATTCTCGGACAACTATGTTTATTTTAATATTTTCTTCGGCCTATCTTTTAGGATTATTTTAGTCTTACCTTTTTAGAGTTGGAGACGGCTTAGGCCACCCTTGTGCTATAAATAGAGGCCTCGGCCATCATTGTAAGACACGTTAAGTCATAATTGAAATTTCAGAACTTTGTTCTTTTTCCTTCAAGTCTTTGCTCGTTGTTGCTTAGCTTAAGGTTTGGTTTATCATCAGAGGTTATCACCCTTTGTTGTGGCACCAATTCGACTGAATACCTTGGGGTTCCTAAGTCTATACTTAGTGGATTTCAAGTATTCCCCGCGGTTTCAAAAGTTAGGATTCGTGAAGCTGGTAATATAGTTTTGGGTGTTGAGTCGATCCCTTCCTAGAGGAGGCGGTTCGCATCAGCTGGTATCAGAGCACGGTTCAACTCTTGGACCAACAATCTATCCCAGTTTTCAGGTTCTTTTACTTGAATTCATATCCTTTAGTTTTCGTTGTTTTCAGTTTCAGAAAAACCCTAAAAAAATCGTGCATTGTGTTTGTTCTATTCTTCTACCTTTCTTTGAGTTTTTGTTGTGAGAAAAAGCTGTGGCCGATCAAAGAAAAGAAAAAAAAAGAAAAGAAAAGAAAAAAAAAATCAAAGGTCTAGAAAAATTGACCTAGCTAAAAAGCAAGGCCACGTTCACAATCAAGGTAGTAGAATAAGTTCAAGAAGAGGGGTTTTTCATAAGTTAGCTACTAGCTTTCGCACTACTAGCTTCCTTGGTAGAACACCCAAATTTGTATGTCTTGTCATCCCACGCCCTAACTCAAGATTCTGGCCCCTAGAAATCCGAAACCCTAGGTATAAGGTCTTGTTAGTGTCATTGGTAGACTTAGACTGCATAGCTTCGAAGAAACTTGCAACTACTTGAATTGAGATTGACTTTGTTTTGAAAATTTCAAAGAAAACCCTAATTTGAGTGACTTGTTAAAAAAAAAAAAAAATTCATACACGAGTGGTAAGAAAACGAGTGTGTGAGGTTCAATTGAGAGATTTTGTGAGGTCCCTTGTTCGTGACTAACCATGGCAGACGAGAGATTCAATGCTTTTGATGCCCGGTTGACCGCCATGGCTGAAAACATAGCCCGAATCGTCGAGCAGTTCGGAGCCACGAATGGAGATGGCCCCCGGCGGCCAAGGAGGAATGAGCAGAAGAAGATGATGATGTGAGCAGCCTGAAGCTCAGTGTGCCTAAATTTACTGGCAAAACCAACCCCGACGACTACATTGATTGGGAGAGGGCCATGGAGGATTTCTTTGAGTGCCACAACTATTCCGAGAGGAAAAAGGTAACCCTAGCCACACTAGAGTTTACTGACTATGCTGCCTTGTGGTGGTCTCAACTCAGGAATCAGATCAGGAAAGAGGAAGAGGACCCCGTCCTTACTTGGAGGAGTCTCAAAAGAAAGATGAGGAGGAAGTTTGTACCGAGTAGCTACAACCGAGACTTGCACACCAAGCTTCGATCCTTGAAGCAAGGGAGCATGACGGTTGAGGAATACAACAAGGAGATGGAAATCTTGGTTGCACGGCTTGACCTGAGTGAGGATGAAGATGCCAAGATAGCCCGTTTCACCGGAGGGTTGCAAAGAGAGATTCTACACCAAGTCAATATTCTCAACTTTGCTGACTATGATGACTTGATCAACGTAGCTACTAGGGTTGAGAAGGAGCTGAAGAACGGTCTTGGAAGAAAGACTACCCCGCCGCCACCGATCAGTGCCCCGGTGAGAGGAGACCAAAGCGCCGGCCACACCCCATACCGGCCAAACCCTAGCCGGAGCGCCGGATCGCGACCAAACCCTAACCAAGGGTCGGCATCACGGGTAAACCCTAATCCCGGTTCAAAAATCCCTACTACTAACGCTCGGCCAAGTGCCATTGTGTGTTTTAAGTGTCATGGTAGGGGTCACATAGCAAGGGACTGCCCTAACACCCGAACCATGGTGCTTAGAGAGGGAGAAGTCGTGACAGACGACGAGGAGGAACCAATGATTGAAGAATTGGAGGGAGAGTCGAGTGAAGGAGAAGAAGTTGAGATAGAAGGCTTGGAAAAATTCTCAGCCTTCAGCAGTCGAGTGATCACCCCAGCACTGCCCCAGCACAGTGCCCAGCACTGCCCCAGCCACAGTGCCAGCACTGCCCAGTACTGCCCCAGCACTGCCCCGGCACAGCGCCCAGCACTGCCCCGGCCCAGCGCCCAGCACTGCCCCAGCACAGCGCCCAGCACTGCCCCGGCCCAGCACCCAGCACTGCCCCGGCCCTGCACCCCGCGCTGCCCCGGCACCGCACCCAGTACTGCCCCGGCCCAGCACCGGCCCTGCCCCGGCCTAGCATCACGACTGCCCCGGACATCCTGTCCGCGCCGAATGATGTCAATCGGCCCACCCCGGGTCTTTTGAACATTTCCTCGGCCAATTTTGACCTGAAGAAAGCCGGAGGGCTCTTTGACGACCTGAAGCCAAGCGCCGGCCCCGACGACCACCCGGCGCCCCCGACGGTCATGAATCCGACGGCCACCCGCCCCCGGGTTCAATTTTCAGCCGTCTCCCGGCGGATCCTTAGTGCACAACCTAAAGAAGATGGTTGGGAACAAAGGGACAACCTGTTCCATACCAGGTGTGTGATTTTAAATAAAGTTTGCAATTTGGTTATTGACGGTGGAAGTTGTACAAATGCAGTGAGTTGGGAACTTGTCAAGGGTTTGGGAATTACTACTCACCCACATCCTAAGCCCTATCGCCTGCATTGGCTAAGCAATACTGGAGAGTTGAAGGTCAATAAACAAGCACACATCCCTTTGAGCATTGGAAGATACAAGGACGTGGTGCTCTGTGACGTAGTTCCCATGGAAGCTGCCCACGTCTTACTTGGAAGACCGTGGCAATTTGACAGGTATTCACAACATGATGGGAGGACCAACAAGTATCAACTTCTACATGGAGACACCACATTCAAGCTGAAGCCACTATCCCCTACCGAGATACTCAAGGATCAAATAGAGAGAAAGGTGAGCCGAGAGAAAAAAGAGAAAGAGCTCAAGAAAAGAGAGATGAGAGAAGAAAAGAGTGAACCCTCAAAAGAAAAAGGAGCAAAAACAGAATCAAGCTCAAAAACAGAATTTCATGATCCTAGGGATCAAAGAGCTCAAAAGAGAGAGGGTGAGCGGAGAGAAAACCTGTTAGCTAAACCTAGTGAGATCAAACAAACCCTAGTATCTAGGAAATCCCTCGTGGTCATTCTTTACAAAGAATGTTTGATCTCTAACCCTAACACTTCTCTCCCTAGTGTTGTGTCTTCACTTTTGCAGGATTTCAAAGATGTTTTTCCCAAAAACATCCCTAGTGGATTACCCCCAATCCGAGGCATTGAGCATCAAATCGACCTTGTACCGGAGCAACACTCCCTAACAAAGCTGCCTATCGGACCAATCCAGAGGAAACAAAAGAAATCCAACAACAAATTGAAGACTTGATGGACAAGGGATATGTAAGGGAGAGCATGAGCCCATGTGCTGTTCCTGTCATCCTTGTGCCTAAAAAGGAAGGAACTTGGAGGATGTGTGTCGACTGCCGAGCCATCAATAACATCACAGTTAAGTACCGACACCCCATCCCTAGGTTAGATGATATGCTTGATGAATTGCATGGGTCAACAATCTTTTCTAAAATAGATTTGAGATCAGGCTATCACCAAATCCGAATGAAGGAAGGTGATGAATGGAAAACTGCCTTTAAAACTAAACTAGGATTGTATGAGTGGATGGTTATGCCCTTTGGATTGACTAATGCACCTAGTACCTTCATGAGGTTGATGAATCAAGTCCTTAGGCCTTTCATAGGAAAATTTGTAGTAGTTTATTTCGATGACATCCTAATCTACTCAAAAACCCTAGAAGATCACCTAGGTCACTTGAAATCTGTCCTCGAAACCCTAAGACAAGAACAACTATATGCAAATATGGAAAAGTGCACTTTTTGCACCGATCATCTTGTGTTTCTTGGTTTTGTTGTTAGCTCTACAGGAATTAGAGTTGATGAGGACAAGATCGAAGCAATCAAGTCGTGGCCAACCCCAAAGAACATCACTGATGTCCGAAGCTTCCATGGACTTGCAAGCTTTTATAGAAGATTTGTGAGGGACTTTAGCACCATAGCTGCCCCTCTCACGGCTGTCATCAAAAAGAATGTTCCTTTCCATTGGGGAGCACCTCAAGAGGCAGCCTTCGAAAACCTCAAGAAGAAACTCACCGAAGCCCCCTTACTTAAGCTACCCGATTTCTCAAAACCTTTTGAAATCGAGTGTGATGCTTCGGGAGTAGGAATTGGCGCCGTGTTGATGCAAGAAGGAAGACCTATCGCCTATTTCAGTGAGAAATTGAGTGGTGCCACCCTCAATTACCCCACCTACGACCAAGAATTGTATGCCCTAGTCCGAGCCTTGAAGACTTGGCAACATTATTTGTGGCCCAAGGAGTTCATAATCCGCACCGACCATGAATCTCTCAAATACCTAAAGGCTCAACACAAATTGAACAAAAGACATGCACGGTGGGTGGAGTTCATTGAATCTTTTCCTTACATCATCCACTACAAGCAAGGTAAGGAGAATGTGGTAGCTGATGCCCTTTCTCGGAGGTATGCCCTAATCACTACTTTAAGTTCTAAGTTCCTTGGTTTTGAGCATATCAAAGATTTGTATGTGACTGACCCCGACTTTAAAGACATCTTTGAGTCTTGCTCACATGTAGGGTTTGAGGATTACTATAGGCAGAATGGGTACCTATTCAAAGGACCTAAGCTTTGCTACCCGAGCCATTCAAGCCGAACCCTAGTCATAAGAGAAGCACATGGAGGAGGTCTCATGGGTCACTTTGGAGTTGCCAAAACCCTAGCTTGCCTTAAAGAGCACTTCTACTGGCCTAGGATGCGGAAAGAAGTAGAGAAGATCATCAGCCAATGTGCCAAATGCCAACGAGCTAAGTCCCACCTTCAACCCTTTGGTTTATACACTCCTTTGCCTATCCCCGAACACCCTTGGGTGGACATATCTATGGATTTTGTTCTAGGATTACCTAAGTCTAGGAAAGGCAAAGATTCCATTTTTGTGGTGGTAGATAGGTTTTCAAAAATGGCTCATTTCATTGCATGCCATAAGGTTGATGATGCATCCCACATAGCTGACTTATTCTTTGGAGAGATAGTTAGACTCCACGGCGTTCCTAAGACCATAGTTTCTGACCGAGACTCAAAATTCCTAAGCTACTTTTGGAAAACTTTGTGGGCTAAACTAGGAACCAAACTTATGTTTTCCACAACCTGCCACCCTCAAACAGATGGCCAAACCGAGGTTGTCAACCGGTCTCTTTCCCAAATGCTTAGAGCCATCATTAAGTCCAACCTTAGGACTTGGGAGGACTGTTTACCCCATGTAGAGTTTGCCTACAACCGATCGGTCCACTCAGCCACCCAATACTCCCCCTTTGAATTGGTCTATGGTTTTAACCCTCTAACTCCATTGGATTTATCACCATTGCCTATACATGAGTTTTTGGATGCAGATGGACACACCAAGGCTGAATATGTTCGGAAGCTTCATGAGAAAGCCAAAGCCAACATTGAAAGGAGAACGGCTCAATACCTAAGGAATGCAAACCGAGGGAGAAAGGAGAAGATCTTCCAACCTGGCGACCAAGTGTGGATTCACTTCAGAAAGGATAGGTTTCCTGAACAAAGAAGATCCAAGCTGCTACCAAGAGGAGATGGACCCTACACTGTCCTTGAAAGGATAAACAACAATGCTTATGTTTTAGATTTGCCTAACACCTATGGTGTGAGTGCTACTTTTAATGTTGCTGACTTAACTCCTTTCTATGATGATGATTTTGTAGAAACAGATTCGAGGACGAATCCTTCTCAAGAAGAGGGGAATGATGAACCCCCGGTGCCCTGGACCCGACCAGACCTGCCCTTTACCCGGAGCCAAGTCAAAACCTTCAAGACAAGGGTCACCGCCTATATAGGAGATTGGAGTCGAGCCAAGCATGAAGAACTGGATCAGAGGTTCATCAGAGAAGGATGCACCGTGCTGACCCTTGATGACCGACAGAAATCCCATGAGGAAAACAAATGCCCGAAGAACACTGCCCGGGCCCCGGCGGATACGGCCAACCAGCCCCTACCTCGGCTAACCCTACTCCACACTCAGAACCTGGCGGACAAGTTGAAGCCAGAAGACTCAGGAGGTCCAAAGACTTGGAAGGAACCTCACTTGTCCGAGGAAATGTCCAGCAAGAAGCCAGAACCGCCCGGCATCACCAAAACCCTAGTATCGGGTCCGGAGCACTTGATGCCGAGCCGGTCACCAGCGCCGAAGGACGCCCCCCGGCCTCCCGGTCACCCGGAACCTGCGGTAATTACAGAAATGCCACCGCGCGGGTTCCGGGCACTTTTCCTAGCCGCGTCCGGAGTCCAGCCCGCGCCCGGAGGACTTTCCTAAGCCCGATCGGACACGGACACCCGGTGTGCCCTAATCCGCCCGGATTAGGGTTTTGCTCGACTTTGCCGGTTTTAGAGTTTTATTCTCGGACAACTATGTTTATTTTAATATTTTCTTCGGCCTATCTTTTAGGATTATTTTAGTCTTACCTTTTTAGAGTTGGAGACGGCTTAGGCCACCCTTGTGCTATAAATAGAGGCCTCGGCCATCATTGTAAGACACGTTAAGTCATAATTGAAATTTCAGAACTTTGTTCTTTTTCCTTCAAGTCTTTGCTCGTTGTTGCTTAGCTTAAGGTTTGGTTTATCATCAGAGGTTATCACCCTTTGTTGTGGCACCAATTCGACTGAATACCTTGGGGTTCCTAAGTCTATACTTAGTGGATTTCAAGTATTCCCCGCGGTTTCAAAAGTTAGGATTCGTGAAGCTGGTAATATAGTTTTGGGTGTTGAGTCGATCCCTTCCTAGAGGAGGCGGTTCGCATCAAGCTGGGAACCAGAAGTATCAAGTCGTAGACGCCACGCCAAGAGATGGATGCTCTTGATGATAAGTCGGGCCTTCAGTATCGCAACATGCAAATACAATAAGGATTTCAGAACAAAGTTCTTTCAAAGGGGGTTGTTTATTTCATAAAAGTTGTCAGTACATAGGGTGGCCGGCGGCCTCTATATATAGGTGAGGGAACAACCTCTCCTCCCTAAACACTACTTCCTAAATAAGAATAGAATAAAGAATCCTATTCCTAATTAGAATCCTAAAACCCCTAAACAAATCCTACTAAAAAGAAAAAACAATTAAATAGTCTTTAAATTCAAGAAAACAACTCAAATAGTATTGAAACTCCTAAAATCCTAATCCGGCGGTTTTAGGGTTTCCTAGTCCGGGTGGGACTAGGATTCGGCGGGCAGCCGGTCTCGGGTCGGGCCTTTGCTCGGCTCCGGGCTTCTTCTTCTTCAAACGGCGGGCCTTCGTCGGGCCTTGGGGCCTGATGCTCCGGGCTGGTCCAACGGCTAGGGCCTTGCCAAAAGGTTTGGTCCACACGGTGACCATTCCCATAAAATACTCCCGATCGGCCCGGTTCTCGGTCTAGGGCTCGGGGCGGGGCCGGTTTGGAAACTTCTTCATTTCTGCTTGGGGCTTCCTCTCCTAGCTTCGGGCATCTCCTCAGGTAGCTCCATATGTGGCTCTCATGGGCTAGGGTCGGGCCAGGGGTGATGCCTTGGAACCAGGGGCTCCTCTTCCTCTCTCGGCTCGGCTCCGGATCATTCTCGGGTGGCCATCCCTTCTCGGCCAGGTACTCTCGAGCTCTCCTGTTCCTGTACTCCAGGAAGGCTTCCATAGAGTCTCTAGAGTGTGCCTCTTCTTCAGGGCCCTTGGAGATTAATCCAAGATCCGGTTGGTGCTCATCCTCAACCCTAGGGTTTCTACACTCGGCCAGCAGCATGGCATGGAGTGGCATTTCTTTCTCCTGAGCTTTCCTACCTGCAGGGGGAGGCCTTAGCCTATATTTCAGCTCGTACCTTGGCTTGAGGGCTTGTAAGGGGTCGGCCTTTGGTTCTACACGCTTCTTGTACGACCCTAGGGTTCTGCCTCGGACAGGTGACCCTGGTGGGGTGTAGGTGTACCGGCGGGTACTAGGGCAGCTGGGTCGGGTCATATCATCCCCCACTTCTTGCCTTGGATTTGTCCCCAAATCCATCTCGGGTCTCTTCTAGCACTCATCACCCTCTTCCAAACTTCAGCAATCTTATTGACTAAGCATCATCTTTAGACCTAGGAGTGTCATTTGAGTCAGTAACGGACCAAGGCTCGGGTCCTTCAGTGCTTTCTCCATCGGTCTCCATAGCTCTCTCTCCTGAAAAACTATCAACAATAATGTTAAGGCTCGGGGAGGTAGCGGGTGAGAGTTTCTCACTCATTTCCACATCCGGGTCAGCATCCGGATCTTCTTCACTCGGGGCAGCCCTCAGGACTCGTCGGGAGATGATCTCCCATTGGATCTTGGGTGCACAGGGAACCGTCGGTGAAGCGTCGGGTCGGGGCACGGGGGTGCCGGAGGTGCTGGAGGTAAACCAGGGCACATCGGGCAGGGTGGCGGCGCCGGGCAGTGGAGAGGCGGCGTCGGGCAGTGGGGAGGCGGCGGAAGTGGGCAGTGGGGAGCCGGCGGCGGTGGACAGTGGGAAGGCGGCGTCAGGCAGTGGGGAGGCGGCGGTGGCGGGCAGTGGGGAGGCGGCGATGGCGACCAGTGGGGAGGCGGCGGCGGGCAGTGGAGAGGGGGCGGCGGCGGGCAGTGGGGAGCCGGCGGTGGCGACCAGTGGGGAGGCGGCGGCGGGCAGTGGAGAGTCGGTAGCGGTGGGCAGGTCGGTAGCGTCGGGCATCATCGTGTCGGGGCAGCCGGGGTCGGGTAGGACCGGGGCTGAGCGTCGGGCAGGGACGCTCCGGACTCGTGGTCGGGGGCCACGTCGGGTGGTGATGTGTCGGGGGCGTTGGGCAGTGACAGGTCGGGGGCGGGTGCTAGGGCGGTCAGGGCTTGGTCGGGCAGAGCGGCGCCGGGTGCTAGGGCGCTCGGACTGGTCGGGTAGCGCCAGTCGTGGCCGGGCGCTGGGGTGTCGGGGCTGGTCAGGCAGGGCCAGCCAGGGTCGGGGCCGAGCGTTGGAGCGCTGGGGACTGGTCGGGCAGCGCCGGGGATGGGGTCGAGCGCTGGGGCGCTGGGACCTGGTCGGACAGCGCCGGGGCTGGGGCCGAGCACTCGGGTGCTGGGGCCTGGTCGGACAGCGCCGGGGCTGGGTACTGGAGCCAGGACTGGGGCGGGGCTGAGGCCGGGGCTGGGGCCGGTGCTGGTGCCAGGGCTGGGGCCGGGGTGCCGGGTGCTAGGGTTTTAGAGGTGAACCCTGCAAACTTCTCAAGCCCTTCAGGCTTAACTTCTTCTCCTTCATCATACTCTTCTTCTTTTTCCTTCTTTTCTTCTTCTTCATCATCTGTCTCGATTCCTCCTTCTCTTACCACCATCGTCCGTTGGTTAGGGCAGTCCCTTGAGATGTGTCCTCTACCTTGACACTTAAAGCACACAGTTCCACTAGGACGTGGGTTAGAATTCTGAACCTTAGAAGTAGGTTGAGCAGATGTTACCGGTGGTGCCGAATCCCTAGGGTTAAGGTTTGGCCGTGAGCTTGAGCCGCGGGGCTATTCGGGCTTCCATGGGGCGGAGCTTGTACTCGGGTCTCCTCAACACGGGGCACTGGCTGATCTTCTCATGTAACCCCTCTTCAACTCTCTCTCCACACGGTTGGCTAGGGCCTTGAGATCATCGTAGTCAACATAGTTAAGTATGTTGAATTGATGCACGATCTCGGGGCGTAGCCCACCCACAAACCGGGCTATCTTCGCTTCGGGCTCTTCTCGGAGGTCAAGTCTGGCGACCAACATCTCTATCTCCTTAGTGTATTTCTCCACGGACATGGTGCCTTGCTTTAAGTTCCGGAGGGAGGTGTGTAGGTCTCGGGTGTAAGTTCCAGGAACGAACTTCTTCCTCATGATCCTCTTGAGGTCTTCCTCATCTCTTTGAATCCGGCCTTTGAATTGGCTCCACCATAGAGCAGCATAGTCAGTGAATTCAAGGGTGGCGAGGATTACCTTCTTACGTTCAGAATAGTGGTGGCACTCGAGGAAGTCCTCCATACTTCTCTCCCAATCCAAGTACTCGTCGGCATTGTACTTGCCGGCAAACTTGGGCACGGTGAGCTTGAGGTTGCTCAAATCATCATCAATCTCCTGAGCTCGCCTTCGGCCTCGTCGGTACAGGCCTTCAGGGCTGTCTTCTCGGCGCTCATCTCGTCCTCTTCCGGCTTGAAGCCTGGCTAGGGTTTCTTGGACGCCGGCCATAGTAGCATCCAGATTCTGAAGGTGGCCTTCCATGTTGGCTAATCTCTCGTCTGCCATGGTTAGTACTAGCAAACGGAAGCAATTTTCTATCCCCTCTTCTTAGAAACAAACTTACAACGAAAGGAAGTAACGTGGCAAGGTGGCCTTGCTTTCTTTTCTTTTTCTTAACTCGAAACTGAAACAATAATTGAAATAGAAGGGAATTTTTGAATCTATTTTCTAAGAAAGCAAATAAAAGGATATGAATCCAGGTGAACCTGGAGACTGGGATAGATTGTGGTCCGTGAGCTGAACCGTGCTCTGATACCAACTGATGTGAACGGCTGCAACCGTGGGCAGACGACCTTTGTACACCGCAAGTTGGACACCGTGCAACGAGGTAGAACCGTTTGGAACCGGGGGCGGAGGAGGACTTTGACCCGTCAGCCATATAACAGCTGGGAACCAGAAGTATCAAGTCGTAGACGCCATGCCAAGAGATGGATGCTCTTGATGATAAGTCGGGCCTTCAGTATCGCAACATGCAGATACAATAAGGATTTCAGAACAAAGTTCTTTCAAAGGGGGTTGTTTATTTCATAAAAGTTGTCAGTACATAGGGTGGCCGGCGGCCTCTATATATAGGTGAGGGAACAACCTCTCCTCCCTAAACACTACTTCCTAAATAAGAATAGAATAAAGAATCCTATTCCTAATTAGAATCCTAAAACCCCTAAACAAATCCTACTAAAAAGAAAAAACAATTAAATAGTCTTTAAATCCAAGAAAACAACTCAAATAGGATTGAAACTCCTAAAACCCTAATCCGGCGGTTTTAGGGTTTCCTAGTCCGGGTGGGACTAGGATTCGGCGGGCAGCCGGTCTCGGGTCGGGCCTCTGCTCGGCTCCGGGCTTCTTCTTCTTCAAACGGCGGGCCTTCGTCGGGCCTTGGGGCCTGATGCTCCGGCTGGTCCAAGGGCTAGGGCCTTGCCAAAAGGCTTGGTCCACACTGATGCGAACCGCTCCTCAATGAAGGGATCGACTCAACACCCAAAACTATATTACCAGCTTCACGAATCCTAACTTTTGAAACCGCGGGGAATACTTGAAATCCACTAAGTATAGACTTAGGAACCCCAAGGTATTCAGTCGAATTCGGTGCCACAAACAAAGGATGAATGCCTTTGATGATAAACCGATCTAGACGACGATCAATTCCATGATGGTCGAACAGAGATTAGCAATTCCATGCTAAGAGAAAAACCGAAGTTTTGAGTGTTTATTTCTTTCAAAGTTGTTCTTTACAATGAGGCCGAGGCCTCTTATTTATAGGTGAGGAAGGGAGAACAGGCTCTCCTTTTCCTCCTATGAATTAGCTAATAAACTAATAAAGAAATAAAAAAATAAGGACTGAAACTCGTAGCCTTGTTCACCAAGGAAAAGAGTCATTCCTAAACAAAAACACTAAAAGGGAAAAAGCTGGAAATTCCTAAAAAACAGCTAAACGGGTTCTGGAAGATTCAGCCAAATAAATAGCAAATAAATTCCGAAAATTAAGCCCTTTGGCAGATCACTAGTAGACTTCATGGGCTTCAACTTTCATGTTGGACATCAGTCCAAATTCTGCCTCCAAGTAGCCCAAATTCGTCATTCTTTGTCAGACTAGGAATCTGTCCAAAACCGGGAAATCCTAGCTTGATTAGGATTTCTTGCTTGAATGTACTTGGCTTCCTCTCTTCATTTCCCATAGCATGAATGGTCATCAATACCTCCATGGATCAGGCTCAGGTGGTGGCCTGATCGTAGCTCCTATCATGTGCAGCCTCGGATCAGCATCCGAGCTCCACTCCTTGATGCTTAGGCCAAGCATCACTAGGACTTGTTCTAGCCCTATCTGCTTCAATTCTCCTCCAAATTCAGCTCCGTTTGTTGGAGTGTATTCCTGGAGCCATAAGGATTCCAGTGCCTTTGGAAAATCCCAAAAGGCACGGGTCAATCGTTCGCTGGGCCAAAAGTGCTCCTTTGACGGGCGCTGGCATGGGCCTTGTGCCTGTGGCAGGCTTAGCTTGGGGCCTTCTTCAAATCTGTCCAGGCCTTTTGAGTTCTGCTCCAAGCCTTCTTCCCTAGGTACCTTAGGGGTGACTTTAGGGGCTGGTGTCGGTCTAGAGCTCGTGGCATTTAGCATGGGGCCTAGTTTAGGTGCTAGGCCTTTATCGGGGCTCGGGGCTGGACTTGGCCCTAGGCTTGGCCTGGGGCCTGAACTTGGAGCTTTGTCTCTCCAAGGCTCTGGAGGTGGTGCCGGTGTAGGCCTGGGGCCGGTGTAGTCCTCGTTCGGCTTCAAGTCTCTAGGCCGAACGATCATTAAATTCTCCTTGTCCAGCGCTCTCGTGGAGGTTTCCTGGTCGGGTGTCCGTGGTGGCGTGTCCACGCCGGCCTTGGGGACCAGGGTCACGTCATTTCCCCTTCTTGAAAAGGATTCGTCCTCGAATCCATACCTGGTGCACCATTAGAAAATTTAAGAATAACTACTAGGGCGTGTAGGACTTGACCTGGTAGTTTCTCAGCTCTCCCTGGGGTCTCGGGCCGTATCGGGGCTGGTACGGGTGCTCGGGGCTCGGGCGCCGGGCGCTGGTCGGGTGCCGGTGGCTGGTCGGGCGCCGGTGGCTGGTCGGGCGCCGGTGGCTGGTCGGGCGCCGGGGACTGGTCGGGTGCCGGGGGCTGCTCGGGCGCTGGGGCGCCGGTCGGGCGTCGGTGGCTGGTCGGGCGCCGGGGGCGGGCGCTGGGGCGCCGGGGCTAGGCACTGGGGCGCCGGTGCTGGGCGCTCGGGCGCTGGTGCTTGATGTTGCGTCGGGGCTGGGGCCGGGGCCGGTGTCGGGGCTGGTGCTTGGTGCTGAGCCGGTGCTTGTGTTGGTGCTAGCGCTTGGCGCTGGGCCGGTGCTGGTACTAACGCTGGGCGCTGGACCGGTACTGGTGCTGGTGCTAGCGCTGGTGCTAGTGCTGGGCAGGCGCTGAGCCTAGTGCTGGCCTGGTGCTGGCTCGGGGCAGGGCTGATGCTGGTCTGGGGCAAGCCTGATGCTGGTCCGGGGCAGGCCTGATGCTGGTCCGGGGCAGGTCTGATGCTGGTCCGGGGCAGGGCTGATGCTGGTCCGAGGCAGGGTTGATGCTGGTCCGAGGCAGACCTGATGCTGGACTGGGGCAGACCTGATGCTGGTCCAATTCTGGCGCCATAGCCCTCTTCTTCTCTTTTCTCCGGTCTTTCCACCATTGCTCGTTTGTTGGGGCAGGCTCTCACCGTGTGATCTCGTACTGGGCACTCATCACAAATAATCCCACTCAAAGGGTTAATAGGTCTATAGATACCTTGTGTGGTTCGGCTCGGCCTTCCTCTACTCGTCCATGCTCTTCGTGGGAAATTTTCAGCTTCCCTTCGTTCCATCCTTTCCCGTTGGTGACTATCTCCATTAGGTGCTCCAAGCTACTCGGTGAGTCGGGCCATGTTTTCAGCCATGGCAGTCAATCGTGCCTCCATAGCAATTAGCCTCTCATCTGTCATGATTAGTACAAGAAGCAACCCTTCTACAAGACAAACCCTAGATCTACTAGGAAAAGAATATGTAGACTAAAATCCTAAACCAACTAGGAAAAGGATAAAAGAATCAAGTTCTAATCCAACTAGGTAACAACTATTACAACGAAAAATAAGAACTTGGCAAGGGTGGCCTTGCTTTTTTTTTTGTTTTTTTCTCTTTTTTTTTTTCTCTACTCTTCTTTTGTGTATTTTTCTTTGATAGCTTGGTCGGCCACCAATATTTTCTTGCCTTACAATTGAAAGACTCGAATAGAAGAACTAAAATAGATGAAGATTTTCTAAACAATTTTCTAAGAACAAAAGTAAAGGATATGAATCCAAGAATGAACCTGGAAACTGGGATAGATTGTTGGTCCAAGAGTTGAACCGTGCTCTGATACCAGCTGATGCGAACCGCTCCTCAATGAAGGGATCGACTCAACACCCAAAACTATATTACCAGCTTCACGAATCCTAACTTTTGAAACCGCGGGGAATACTTGAAATCCACTAAGTATAGACTTAGGAACCCCAAGGTATTCAGTCGAATTCGGTGCCACAAACAAAGGATGAATGCCTTTGATGATAAACCGATCTAGACGACGATCAATTCCATGATGGTCGAACAGAGATTAGCAATTCCATGCTAAGAGAAAAACCGAAGTTTTGAGTGTTTATTTCTTTCAAAGTTGTTCTTTACAATGAGGCCGAGGCCTCTTATTTATAGGTGAGGAAGGGAGAACAGGCTCTCCTTTTCCTCCTATGAATTAGCTAATAAACTAATAAAGAAATACAAAAATAAGGACTGAAACTCGTAGCCTTGTTCACCAAGGAAAAGAGTCATTCCTAAACAAAAACACTAAAAGGGAAAAAGCTGGAAATTCCTAAAAAACAGCTAAACGGGTTCTGGAAGATTCAGCCAAATAAATAGCAAATAAATTCCGAAAATTAAGCCCTTTGGCAGATCACTAGTAGACTTCATGGGCTTCAACTTTCATGTTGGACATCAGTCCAAATTCTGCCTCCAAGTAGCCCAAATTCGTCATTCTTTGTCAGACTAGGAATCTGTCCAAAACCGGGAAATCCTAGCTTGATTAGGATTTCTTGCTTGAATGTACTTGGCTTCCTCTCTTCATTTCCCATAGCATGAATGGTCATCAATACCTCCATAGATCAGGCTCAGGTGGTGGCCTGATCGTAGCTCCTATCATGTGCAGCCTCGGATCAGCATCCGAGCTCCACTCCTTGATGCTTAGGCCAAGCATCACTAGGACTTGTTCTAGCCCTATCTGCTTCAATTCTCCTCCAAATTCAGCTCCGTTTGTTGGAGTGTATTCCTGGAGCCATAAGGATTCCAGTGCCTTTGGAAAATCCCAAAAGGCACGGGTCAATCGTTCGCTGGGCCAAAAGTGTTCCTTTGACGGGCGCTGGCATGGGCCTTGTGCCTGTGGTAGGCTTAGCTTGGGGCCTTCTTCAAATCTGTCCAGGCCTTTTGAGTTCTGCTCCGAGCCTTCTTCCCTAGGTACCTTAGGGGTGACTTTAGGGGCTGGTGTCGGTCTAGAGCTCGTGGCATTTAGCATGGGGCCTAGTTTAGGTGCTAGGCCTTTATCGGGGCTCGGGGCTGGACTTGGCCCTAGGCTTGGCCTGGGGCCTGAACTTGGAGCTTTGTCTCTCCAAGGCTCTGGAGGTGGTGCCGGTGTAGGCCTGGGGCCGGTGTAGTCCTCGTTCGGCTTCAAGTCTCTAGGCCGAACGATCATTAAATTCTCCTTGTCCAGCGCTCTCGTGGAGGTTTCCTGGTCGGGTGTCCGTGGTGGCGTGTCCACGCCGGCCTTGGGGACCAGGGTCACGTCACACACGGTGACCATTCCCATAAAATACTCCCGATCGGCCCGGTTCTCGGTCTAGGGCTCGGGGCGGGGCCGGTTTGGGAACTTCTTCATTTCTGCTTGGGGCTTCCTCTCCTAGCTTCGAGCATCTCCTCAATTAGCTCCATATGTGGCACTCATGGGCTAGGGTCGGGCCAGGGTGATGCCTTGGAACCAGGGGCTCTTCTTCCTCTCTCGGCTCGGCTCCGGATCAGTCTCGGGTGGCCATCCCTTCTCGGCCAGGTACTCTCGAGCTCTCTTGTTCCTGTACTCCAGGAAGGCTTCCATAGGGTCTCTAGAGTGTGCCTTTTCTTCAGAGCCCTTGGAGATTAGGCCAGGATCCGGTTGGTGCTCATCCTCAACCCTAGGGTTTCTACACTCGGCCAGCAGCATGGCATGGAGTGGCATTTCTTTCTCCTGAGCTTTCCCACCTGCAGGGGGAGGCCTTAGCCTATATTTCAGCTCATACCTTGGCTTGCGGGCTTGTAAGGGGCCGGCCCTTGGTTCTACACGCTTCTTGTACGGCCCTAGGGTTCTGCCTCGGAAAGGTGACCCTGGTGGGGTGTAGGTGTACCGGTGGGTACTAGGGCAGCTGGGCCGGGTCATATCACGCGATCAGACCACCACCGAGCCTGATCCAAGGAGGGATAGATGCCAAGTGCCACGAAAAAGTTTGGAGAGAGATATCAATCGAATGAGTCAAAAGAGGAGAAGGAGAGGAAGCAAAGAAAACAAATTCCGGCGAGGGAAACTGCTGTTAACGATGTCAGTCAAGTTTCATTGGTTTACAACGCAGGGATGGAAGAATGATGCAATCCAAGCAACCAAAACAACCGGAGACTAATTACACCAATACTAATACCTTAAGAAACGAGAATCAGAAAGCGATAGAAAACAATAAATATTGACCCTCTTGATTGGGGAAAAAAGGGGGGAAACCTAAGTTGCGCAAGCTAGTTCATCCAATTGAGCCAAACCGAAGATTTTTCTTCCTCCGTCTCTATTGCCATCGCCACCATCGTTGTGATTGTTGGTATGACAATGCTTGTTATGTGTTGCGAGGCTTCGTAGCTTCCTCGACGGCGGGGTGGAGGGAGTCAACCAAGCAACAACGGCGAGAGAAGCAATGGCGGTACTAGGGGGAGCAACGGCGCCCCCCCTCCCCTGGTATCGAGTCTAATATTACATGTATTTTTCGGTGTTTTTGGAATTTGGCGCCGGGTATTTGAAGTTCGGCTCCCCCACTACGTTGTTTCGGTGAAATGTTGTCTTAAATTTTACGTAATAGTTACTCATAATTCACTTATAGTGTGTAATAATTAAATATTTGATCATAAATTATCCAAATTTGAAAAAAAAATTGCCAGTGGCACATATAATTATTTTTTACTAATTAAGCAACCTATAACCAAAAAATTTATTGTGTATTTTTACTTAGTATTAGATTAATGAAAATTTTATACTATTATTTAAATTTCAAGAAAAAATTTTGCCGGTGGCACCAATTTTCGATTTACAATTCGGCTCCCCCCATATACCAATCCTGGTTACGCCATTGGAGAGAAGGCGGATTGACGATGGGGTGTGCGAAAGAGGGAGTTGGTGAAGCGACGATGGTGGGAGGCGGAGGCGAGAGTTGAGAGTCTGCGGATCAACGACGATAGTAGGAAGAAGTAGGTTGGAGAAGAAGGCAAGAGTTGGGAGTCGGCAGAACTAGAACAGAGAGGAATTTAAAGTTAAGATATTTAAATTTTTCAGAAAGACAAAAATACCCCTCCGGGTTTTAATTTGTAACGTTCCAAACCAAGTGGGTTTGGACGGATTTTAGTTTGTAACGTTCCAAACCCAATGGGTTTGGACGCCTATCTAAACTAAAGCCCATCCTATCATGCGTAAGAAATATAAACCATAAAATTTGTGGGTGTATTTGACGAAAAAGAACAAACACATCCTCTGGATTCTCTCTCCTTATCTTCTTTCGGTTCGCCTCCGCAATCTCGTCGCCGAGTTGGTAGGGTTTCCAGACTGATCTTCCAACTGCTTCATTGTGCTACTGTCGTCTTGGTGGGACCGGGGTGGGTGACAATATGAGAGTTTTGTCCCCTAGACAAAAGTTAATATGGACCCTTAGATTAACTCCTAATCTAATGACTCATAACTAGTAAATATAAAATAATATTTTTGCTACATTTAATTACCGTTTTTTCAATGGCTCATTTAATTACACATTTAATTACCATCTAATGGCTCAGATCCTAGTATACTGGGTTATTATATTATTGTCTCCATGAAATAGTTCCATACTAACTGTAATACTAGTATGGAATTAGGATTTTTGTGTTTTAATTGTAATTTGGATTTGTTCAATTTAATGAAATTTGGATTTTTGTAATTGGGAATTGTTCAATTTTCTGTTTCAATTGGTGTAATTTTAGGTTAGTTGATTCTACTAACTTTAATACTAGTATTTTAGTTACTTGATAACTAATTATAATACTAGTACGGAATTAGGATTGTGTGTTTTAATTTTAATTTGAATTTGTTCAATTTCATGAGTTTGTGGTTTTTTAAACATGTGATTTGTTCAATTTCCAGCTTAACTGTATTACTAGTATTTAGGTTACTTGATTACTAACTGTAATACTAGGATTTAAGGGGATACACTAGGAGTTAATACTAGTATTGCTGGTTACTGTAATACTAGTATTTATGTTCTGTGAATAAGACATATGATGCTATGGAATCCTTAATTAGTATAAATATATAAATAAGAGTTTTAACGTGAGTTATATGGAAGTTATTATCCACATTAATTGTAAAATAAAAAATTAATGTAGATAAGGTAAGAAAGCACAAAATATGGAAGGATAATCAAAATAATAATTAAAAAATATTTCAGTAATAAATATAGATTAGATGGATGACTTGGATTCAATTTTGTCTACGTGACAAAACTGTCACCGAAAAAATTGCCCGTCTTGGGACTGTTATTTAAATCAGGGTTACGATTTAAATCACTATGTACTTCTTCTTCTCGAATTCACGCGATTCTTCAATTTGCACGATCTGATTGCTTCTTATCATACACAAACAAGCAGTTATCTTTGGGGGCATTAGGTCGCAGTTGGATTGCGTATTCTTTTCCGTTTTTTTGGTTGTGTTAGGGTTTTCAAATTTTGATTTTCTTTTGATCATCTATTCGTGTGTTTCACTTTCTGGGCAGAAGTTTGGCTGTAACAATGGAGGAACAGCCACCTATTGTACAGTTCCCTGGGTGGCTCGATGTAAAAAAAGCGATCAATAAGCTACAAAGAATTGTCGAAGGAGCTGAAGAAAAATTTGACGCTGAAGAGTATATGATGGTTCACACGTATGTATGCTTTTTTCTTCGATCTGTTTGTCCAATTAGATGCTTAGTTGATACAACTTCCTGTATTTTGTTTTCATGGTTCAGAACTGTCTACAACATGTGCACGGATGACCCTCCTTACTCCAATATGCTTTACAGCTACTACACGCAAGTACTTGATGAGTACGTTAGATACACTGTGAGTGAATGAGGAATCAATCAATTTTGGTCATATTCTATCATAGTAGAATGAATGAATGAATGAATGCATTTGTTATTTCATATGCTGATATGTTTCTTATTAGGTACTGCCATCGATTACAGAGAAGCAGGATGAGTTGATGTTGAGGGAGCTTGTCAGAAGATGGAATAATTACAAGACTATGGTCAAGTGTTTTTCAAGGTTCTTCAGTTATCTTGAAAGGTTCTTCATTCTTGTACGCAGAAAGCCATCACTGGAAAAGGCTGCTCGTACCTGCTTCTTCGACTTGGTTTGTAACGCAACAGACCCTCTATGCTCTGCCTAGAACATCATCATTCATTACTGCTTTAAATGGTTACACTATGCTTCCTTGGTTCAGGTGTACGAGGAGATAAAAGTGAAAGCCATCAATGCTGTGATTGCTCTTGTAAGTTACATTGTGGTGGTCCTCGATTCTTATTTGATTTCCAACAGAGAATTGCGACAAACTCTTGTCGTTTGATTGTGATTGTCATCCAGATGAATAAAGAACGTGACGGTGAGGAGGTTGACATAGCGTTGTTGAAGAATGTTATAGACATATTTCTGGAGAGTGGTCAGTGGGAATTTGATTGCTATGAAAACGACTTTGAAGATAGTATGCTGGAAGCTACAGTGGTATACTACGACCACAGGGTTTCAAACTGGACTCAGAGCTCTTGGCCAGAGTACATGCAAAAGGTCTATCTTTGCATTTACTTGGTTGCTTCTCTTTTTTTTTTTTTGGTTGGTTGCTTCTCTTTTCTTTAATCAGCCTTCCTTGTATTTATTTATGCTAAATTTTAACATTTTCAGGCTG
This sequence comes from Linum lewisii, assembly GCA_034768395.1. Lineage (NCBI taxonomy): Eukaryota > Viridiplantae > Streptophyta > Magnoliopsida > Malpighiales > Linaceae > Linum > Linum lewisii. The sequence continues at coordinate 54,616,863 of CM068296.1, forward strand.
AGATTTGCTTAAAGACGGAAAGAAAGAGAGTTTCACAATATATGAATCCAAACAGTGTGGAAAAAGTAATAGAGGTAAGTAAGCTCAACGTCAAACATTACATTTAGTGTGAAACTGTGAATCATATTGATAGATGTAATCTTTTGATGTAGAAATTACATAATCTGCTGCTGGATTTCTCAACTCAGCTCCCTCGTGAGGATTCTGGATACCGTGCATCGCTCAAAGGCATAGTATCACCTAAGGCGATATATCCTAAACGTGAAAAGGTATCACTTAATTTGAGATGGATTAAGCAGTATTCAATTTAGCTTACCCTCTTTCTAGCAATCTGCCAAAGTTTGACAAGGGATCAATGTTCCTCTCGTATTATTGATAGACTCAATAGACTCAATCGTGAGCTTGTATTTTTGTTTGTAATGTGTGCGACCTGACACCTCCTGCTCATCAATTATTGATGTTCCTACTTTCTTTTCTCTTGTTGCAGGTTAGGCGTAAGGTTTGATGAGCCAAGCCAGTGCCAGCCAGTGTTCAGCTCGAAGAAAGTTCGTTTGTTCAGCTACACATGGTTATAGTCTCGCCTTGGTCATTCACTTAGTGGGACTTTGACCTTCTATGCACTTTTTCTCTTGAAACTTGACAAGAAGAAGTATTTTGTTGTAGTCAATGACTATTTTACAAAGTGGATACCCGTTGTCGAGCTACATACAGAAATATATGGATAGCATCACCCATGCTCAAATCGAAAAGTTAATGTGGTTGAACCATCCTTCCTGGTTTTTTAAACCACATGAGTTGTGCAGTTTGGGGTGATTTGGCCACTGTTGGTGGTCCGGCCGCCGTTCGTGCTTTACCCGGCCCACCCGATTCCCCGCCTCATCCAAGCTTTCTGGGCATTTTGTTTTGTAATTTTGTGGCCTAAATTTTTCAGTCATTATGATTAGGCCCATTTAATGATTAATATATCATTTGAAAGCTTTTACTTATAACTTTTAAAAAGTAAATAGTAATTAGTAATAATGGTAAATTCTAAAGATAAATAACTAACTGAATCAACTAATTCCGAATACCAAAAATATCAAATTCGGAAATAATAACAGAAATTCTGAATACTAAATAATCGAAGCAAATCCAAACATAACTAAATGAATGACTATTATTCGCAGTAATGAGTAACGACTCGTTAACTCATCTGTAGGCTCACTAATCAAATATCTGCAACAAGCAAAGCAGAAAACACAAACAATTAATCAAATGATAACGTTCGAGAGAATTAGTGAAACAATTAAGGAAATGATAATAAACAATTTTAGTATTGAAAATACACACCAGTTGCATCAACATTATCAATTCTCATCCTCATTCTCCATTGCATCATTAATAAACTCCGTGAAACAACCTTCAAGAGTAGTAGCAGAGAAATAAGCTCCGTGAAACAACCTTCAAGAGTAGTAGCAGAGATCTTCGAATCGAATTTATGGAAGTTACAAAATATAGTTAAACTTAATATCATTATTTACGTATACTTAAAGTATAAGTACAAACTAAAAACTATTCCAAAATATAGTGATTTACCTATTTTTAGCTCATCATGAACCCAACTCTTCGTGCACAACATGGAGTCCACCGTAGTGTAATGAAGCTTACTACGATGTGGATCCAATAACCTTCCACATCACTAAAGGTAGATTCAGAGGCCACTGAAGTTACTGGGACCATGGTTTTCAGAACCGGACCGAAGGTCGAGCCGGCAATGTTAAAGGTTCAAGGTTTAATGGTTTAACCAGGATTGGACAGTTTGCATACCAGGGTCGAAACCATTTTAATTATTAAATAAATAAATAAATAAATATATTTAAGCGGGCCCGACCAAGTTTTAATTAAGCCGGATCAAACCGGAGGTATGGAGAGTTCAAAATATTGTGTAAATAAAAATATAGCTAATAACTTGTATGTAATAACTTATTAGTTTAGGACTTTATATACTATTTTCAAGGACCAAAATATAATGAACCCATATATATTGAAAAAACCTAATTCTAACTTCACCAAATCTTTTACCGCCGCCACACTCCTCTTCTTCTTCTTCGTTACTTTTCTTCTTCTTCTTCTTCTTTAATCTCCATTATCTTATTTTTCTATTTTATCTTCTCTAATCCTCACCCTCATTATCCTAATCCTCACCGTCCTAATCATAATACTAATCTTTCAATCGCCCTAAACCTGCAGCCTTCTCCTCCCCAAATCAATTGCCTTAATCCCGTCGGCCACTGCATCTTCATGCTCTGCTTCTGCTTCTTGATGGCTGCTCCCGCTTCTTCGATTTCAGGCTCAACGAATCCTCCGATATTGTTCATAATTTTGTTGGAACAGAGGAAGTGAGGATGAACAAAAGATCGGTTGCTGCTTCTCCGATACTACTCTTGATTCTCCGATACTACTCTTGATTTTTTTTTAATTTTCGAAAAAAAAAACAGAAAAGATTCGACACGATTTTCTTCTTGGTTGAACCGACTACTTATCGCGGTTGAACAGGTTAGGTGGCTGGTTTGATTGGTGACTTGAAGCCGGCCAACCATTTTCGAAGAAACGCCCAGTTCATGGTCGGAGCGGCCGATCCAGTCCGACATTGACAACCATGACTCGAACAACTAGCAAATCTCTTGCTATGGCTTGCAATGTTGGAAACTTCACTCCATTCATTTTCCACCACATCAGGATATCGAAATCTGGAGATCGAGGAATGAGAGTCTCATCCAATTAATTGTCCAACTCAGATTGATAGGGAGTTGTTTTTTTTACCTCTTCTTTCGACTTACAAATAAGTCAAAGTCAACATCATCAGATGTGGAGTTCTCATTAGCTTCACTAGAGGGATGCTCATTTGCGGCCCATTTCTTGTTTGGTATTTCGAACCAGCTCAGACAACATATCCTTCATCTTCTCATTGCAGATACGATTCATGGTACTAGCCAGCCTAATTTCCCAATACTCAACCATTTGTAGCTTGCAACGAGGATCGAGGATAACAACTACGACCAAAAGTTCATGTATGTTCATCTAGTACTTTGAGAACTTTAACTACATTAACTCGACCATTCTACTTACCCTCTGGTCGGGATCAATACGCCATTCAGATAGCTTGCCACTCAACTCACAAATCTTCGGGAAGAAGAAGTTCGCAATAGGGTAACTTGATTGAGAGAACAATTCTGAGATGTTGTTAAAGATTTTCAATTTGTCACAAATAACTGCAACAAATTCCCAATGCGACTCATTTGGGCACGATGTGTAACTATCATCCCATTGTCTAAGCCTATAGAAGACATTTTTGTACGGTAAGGCAACAGACAACATTACCCAGGTAGAGTTCCACCTCGTGGGACAGTCATCCACTAATTTTTTCACATAAGGATACAAATTTGTTTCGCAACAGCTTGAAAGAACTCAATTCGTTTAGGAGTTGCTATCCAATACACTATCTCTAATCTTCTCAATTCCACCCTTCAACACATCCAACCCATCTTTGACAATTAGATTCAGAATGTGCGCCGTACATTGCATGTGCAATAGAGCTCCATCCTTTATCAAGAAAGTGGGCACCAATTTCGACTTAATAATGTACATCATCTTGTCATTTGTGCTGCAGTTATCGAGCGTGATAGATGAGAGTTTGACATCCACATTCCATTCCATCATTCAACGCAATAATTGAGACACCAAATTATCAGTTGTGTGAGGTGCAGGCACATAGATAAACCATAGCATGTGGTTTCAAAGATGCCAATTATTATCTACGTAATGTGCCGTCACAGCCATATACCCTTTCTTCTAAGTAGTTGCAGTCCACATATCAGTAGTGATGGCAATTCTTCCGATGTTAGCATCAATCTTCTTCTTGATCTTGACTCTCTCGATCTGGTACATGCCTAGAATCTCCTTCTTTATAGTGTTTCGACATGGGACACGAAACTGAGGTTGCAGACCGGTGAGGAAAATATTTGTATAATGGTGGTCGAAAAACGAAAGCGGATAGTCATGCATGACAATGGCTAAGCCCAGTTGCTTTCTCGATACTTGACCATTATAGGTCATAGCCGTGAGATCCCTCTTCCCATTGGAGTTGGTGAAAACATCTGGACCTAGAATTTTCTGACTACGATCATGAATCTGTCTTTGGAGGCAGTTTTTCCTATGAGTCTTCAAATGAGTAGTTCCATGGTTTGACTGACCCCCTATCATCTTTTTACAGTATTTGCATCTGGCCTTTGTTTCAGTCCCCGTCCTGACTTTGAAAAAGTGAGCCCAAAGAACACTAGTAAGCTTACTAGTATCTAGGATTGCCTCGACAGGTCGAAAGTTGGGTTGAGGAGTATCAACTACAGGATTAGTGTCCGGAATTTCCTGTGTTTGAGTCAACACGGGAGTCCTAGTTGCATATGTATTCATTGGAGATGGATCCAAACCACCATTACTACCAAGTGGTTGAGAAGGAATTGAGTTTTGGCTATTCATTGTCAAAGTACTAAGTCTGTATATGTGAATATGCCTACATGATCAAAATTAGAGAAGGAATTATAAGATTATAGAACGAAGAACTGAAGAAGTGAGAAGCAAAAGAAATAATTGTTTGTAATGTAGTAAACTAGAATAGCAAAGCGAAGTAACAAAAAAATTTAGCATTAAAAATCAAGTTTGAAACTTTTGATTATTCACCACTTAGAATTTAAGATCACGTAACCAAACTAGCCAAGCAATAAACTATTAAACAGTTCATAATCGTAAATCTTTAAAATACATGAATTCAGATGTAATCCGTTCATTAATCATCTAATCTTTAATATAAAACAGTAACCGGATTAGTTCATTGTTACTTAAACTTAATTTAATAATTAAAGTTACGAAATGGTCTATATCATCCGAAGTCACAGCTAATAGTCATTGTTGACCTGCGCACTACTTCTGTAACTCCCATTACTAATTCTACTGCTAACAATTAACATCACTAAACCTCCTGCTACCATCACTAATTCTTACTACCATATACTACTCCTGCTGCTATCGTCCACATGAAGCTAGATAGAAGCCACTTACAATTTACAAACCCCAACATGTGCAGCTAGCTTTCTTACTTTGTTGTTTTTAAAAGTGGCCAAATCATTCATGTTTTCAGAGACATCAAAGGCTTATAATCAGATTCAACTTTCAAGCAATCATTGTTTAGGACATTGGATTGGATTTGAACTAATTATCAGAACATTGCTACGATTAGTGATTAGGAATGAATAGAACATTGGATTTATCAGAATCAGAACATTGGATTTAACATAACCAGAATCAGAACATTGGATTTAACAAAATCAAAATCAGAACATTGGATTTAACTACTAATTGGATTTAACTTATTCCGTTGTTATGGCTGGGTGAAAACATAACATTACTAATAAACAGAACAAGAAGACTGAGTTAACTACTTAAAGGAACAAGACATAACATAAATTAGAATGAATTGAGTGGCTTACTAGTTACTAGCTCAAATCTTTTGACGATTAACAAGCAGCACAACACCTGGAAACCAAGGTGAACAACACCTGCAACAAAAAAGAATTACGAGTAAAAACAAAGAACCCAGACTAACGAAATATAAGAAGCAGGAGAAGAGTTAGAAGTTCGAAATAACAAGTATTAACAAGTAAAATGAACAGTGTAGTTATAAGAATGAACACAAGTATATAATATAGAGGACTCCTCTCTAAGAATTAAGTTGAATTCTCAGTTCTCATTTACTGTAATACCGATTAGGAGTTACTTTGACTGGATAGAAAATATGAAACTCAGGAGGAATAGAGTTATGTAAGGTATTCGTTCCTTTGTACAATTTCAGAACATTAGTTCAACAATCATCCAACCTTTTCATGTTTGCGTTTTAAATACAACAAGGAAGTCAAAGTCATCTTCCTTTCCTATGAACAATGAGGCAGCAAAGTATAATTCAACGGATTTTCAAGTAACAGAACCCACAAGTAGGAACATACAACTCATGCCTCACAGTCGTATCTAAATGTAGCACCCATTTTCATTAACCTTCCTCCAAACTCTTTTGTGAATCTGAACATTGCTAATAAAAAGAACATTGCTAATAGTTTGGAGATGACCGAGTGGACTACTTAAATGAACACAACATAACAGAAATCAGAATGAATGAACTGCTTACTAGCACAAAATTTTTGATGATTAACCAGCAGCACAACAACAATAAACCAAGATGAACAGAACCTGCAGCAACAGAGTTATGAACCCAAACTAATGAAATATAAGTAGTGTAGTGAAATTGAAAGCCTCTAATTCTATGACGTTCAAACCTTCTCCAACTTCCAGTACAATAATACTCCAAAGCTCAAAACAGTGAATTGAAGGAGAATGTATATGTATGATACCGACGATTATCGAGAGAAAATGGAGTTATACTTATACTCATTGCCGCATGCATAATTCATATTTTGGATGGAGGAATTAGAGTTGGAAGAAGAATCAAACACAAAAGACTGAAGAGGAAAGAATACTATGTAATCTAATTGTGAGTTTGAATCAGGAAAGAATTTGAGGTAAATTAGGAGTGATTAGGGATTGGAATCTCAATCTGATGAAGAAAAGGAGAAGAATTCGGAGAATTTGGATCAGGAGAAGATTTCGGCGTCATTAACTCGTTTTTGGAGGGCTGGAGAGTGGAGGATACTAGGGTTTGTTTGAATTGAGAAACTAGAAGAAGAAATGAAGTTGGAGTCTGACCCCTATTCCTCTCTAACAAAACGACGTCGTATAGTTTAGGGTCAGGTTCAGGCATATGGACGGGCTGGGTATTTAATATACCAAGCCTGGGCTGACTTGTATAGAATGGCTGACCGGGGATTTAAACCCGACCCGAAATCCGGGTCAACTCGGGTAAAAACCTGTTGACCGGGTCGGGTACGGGCGGGTCTTCGGTTACCCTAAATGAACTGTCACCCCTACACATAGCATCCTAGCTTCCGCTTCCAAATCATTAACCTTACTCCACGACTTCAAAGCCCTGTGTACGTCGTCTGCCCTCCACCCAATACTTTTGAAAACCACTTCAACAACTTTCATCCAATTGTATCAATCCTCCAACCACAAGAACTTTCCTTTAAGCTTTAGCACCTAGGCAATGATCGATGTCTCCACCGACAGAACGACCGTTGCTCTTCACTAAACGGTCGTTGACTAAGTCCAGCACTACTTCCTTCTTTCCTTGAATACTTGATTGGTAGTTAACGTCCTAATTAACTACAACCTCCAATTCTATTGTCCTTTCACTTCTCCATACTCGACATTCCTTTCCAACTTAACTACTTGCTCAAAGATGCGACCTTTCATCTCTTGATTTTCTTCGTGACTTAGAAGGACCGAGAACAAAACACTTCAGTTGACAAATTTTCAAATCGTTTTCTTTCTTAAAACTCACTGTCATTTCAAAACTCCAACCGAGTTAAATCGTTTGAAAGACCCCTGGAATGCCAGTACTACATTGATGTTCTGTCCTTTCTATTAGAGGGTAGTTAATCATTTAACAGAAGGAATAGTTCACAACAAACCAAGCTTTGATACCCTTGTAACACCCATCCCAAATAGCCGGATCGAACCCATGGTTAGACCGAGAACCAGTGCTACCAACGATAAATCGAACCAAAATAACCAATACAAAACCAGTGGAAAATAAGATCGATAAAATATAATCATTAAAACAAAAGATGGAGATCCCCACTTAAATACATTTCAAACCACCGACAGCCAAAAACCTCTTAAACAACATTAACAACAATTCACATTTGAAAATTCCCGAAACTGTCAATTGAAATGAAAATATACAAAATGATATCCTCGTCCTCGGTCACCATCCTTCAGCCTTCTAACTCAACTCCACTGCCACCAACTGCTGTTCTAAGCTCAGCAACTACTTGTAACTGAAAAGAGAGACTGAGAGGGGATCAATTTCTTAACGAAACTGAGTGAACCCACTGGGCTTAACTATGCGTTGAACTACCTAGGGAGCATCCCAAATCCCCACATTGGAATACAACAATGGGACCCATACTTATATTCCTTTAACATCCTAATATAGTAGTTCTATAATTGATCAATCAATTCCCTCTACCTCTATTACCATCATGCATCACCCCAAACATCATAAACAATCCATTACAATACTCACATCATAAATTGAATAACAACATCACATCACATATCATGCCATATTATACAAGAAACTAACATCGTTGCTCAACAGTGCAATTAATCAACATGTTAATACATACCAAAACACATACACACATGCGCACACACACATTCACACAATCAAGTCCAAGTTCAACTCTAGGTGATTTACTTAGGCGCCAAGGAGTTTATCCTGCACCACCCATGTCGGCCTGATGCACCTCTCTCCCCTGAAGATGCCCAAAGACGCATTCTCCTCTCCCTTGAAGGATACAACGAAACCTTTCCCTTGAAGAAATCGTAAACAAGACTCAAACAAAATAAAATCACGCCTTTCCCTTGAAGTCGTGACCGCACCTGAGACACTTAGCACCCATAGTGCAGATAAGGGGGTAGTGCAGGCTCCTACCGGTTCTATCATTTCAATTCCATTTAACACAACCACAACAATTTCCACACCTCAACAATACAATTCCATTCAACCAATTCCACATCCCAATTCCATGTACCAATTTCATGACATAATTCTACACCACAATTCACATCACACACTTATTACGAGTGGACTGCTAGCCTTACCGACCACCTCACCTGTAATAGTAAAAACAAATGGGTGATCATGTCGCAGGGTCTAGGGCCACCCTTTTATTCATCCTTCTAGGATGATTCTACATTAACAGAACCATCCTCCTACACCCAACATTCCACAGTTCCAATCATCACCATGTATATATAAATTGCACAAATAGGAATTAAACTCTCATTCTAGCCACCTAGTCAACCATTCAATCAAACAAGTCAACCATACATCCAAACAAGTCAAATCAATCATCCCATATCAGCAATCAATTACAACATCACACGATTGACCATTTCAGCTCTCCAATTCGTGCATTACTAAATTTAACTAAGTTTGATTGCAATTCCTCACTTATAGGTACCTATCGACGCTAAGCCCTCACCTTAGCCTAATAGTAGACTCTGAATTTTGTCTCAAAATATCGTTCTCATTGTCCTGATTCCACTGGTCTTGACGGTTTGTCAATTGGAGCTCTAACGAAGGAGTTATGCTCAATCTCTGAATTGCCAATAACCATCCTGCCAAACAGATCCTTAGATCAGAATTTCCAGTTGAACCCCAAAATTACAGAAACTTTGAGACAGTTACTTAACTTTCAAAATCCGCATAAAGGTCACTCAACTTCCCAAGAACTGCCACCTCAAGCACTCTTCAACCTCCCACTCCGGTAAGACTGTTGCCACCATCGAACTGTTGGCGATGCCGCCGGAAACTCCAAGATTATTGGAACGCTGGGTTCTGACCTCCGCCGCCTCCCATTCGATCCCGACAATCTTCCTCCTCCCTCTTGCAGTCCGTTCAACACCAGCCACACTCCCGACGGCTTCATTCTCCTGCCGAGCGCCACCGATCAACCTCTCCCTCTCTCGATCAGCAACGGCCGGCGTGGAAGCTTCCTCCAACAAAACTCCTGAGGCCCGACCCTCCTATTTCCTTGATTCCCGTCGTCGTCACCCGACCGAGACTCCTCATCCCCCTCTCTCTCCAACGACGAGCCGCCGCTTTCTTCTTGGGGTTCGTGCCCAGCCAAAACCCCTTCTTTCCCTTTCTCTTTCTCGACTCCCAAAACCCTTCTTTGACCCGAAACCCCCCCCCCCTGTCCAAACCCAACGGACCAGCTCCATCACAAACCCTGCAACCCCTAATTGGTTATGGTCAATTGCTCAACCTCCTGGACCGGGTCTGCTCGGTCTAAACAAATAATATAGGACACTAACCTGGTGGTTTACTCAAAATCCTTAACTCGAAACGTTCAGTTTCCTTTGGTTGGGGTAAATTTTATTCCATAATTAAATAATTTAATTCGGATTAAATTCCACCAAGCTTTGAACCACTGAGAAACCAACCAATTTTTTTAATTCAAACCGGTTAATTAAAACCTGGATGTTACACTTCATCAGATTCCAGTCACTAATTAGTCTTAAATCCTAATTCTTTCCTGAACCAAACTCCTAATTTACCTTGAATTCTTATTCCATTCCTTTTCTTCCTATGATTTCCTCGTAACTCGCAATCAGATTAGAATCATTAGATTGTATTCCTCTTTTGTGTTTGATTCTTCTTCTAATTCTAATTCCTCCATCTAGTAGGAAATATGTATGCATCGACGAGTACAAATACAATTCTGATCTCTCGATAATCACCTGTATCATACATATACATTCTCCTTCAATTCTTTGTAGGTTTTATGTAGTCTGCATACTAGTTCTGACTTCTGTCCAAAACTCTATTCAATCAACTAAAGGAATAACATAAGTGAGAAATCAGTGAGTAGTTGTGCTTTAGCTATGGGGGCTTGGAAAGTGGAATCACGGGTTTTGTGAGAGAGTCAAAGAGACTAGTGTATCTGAGACAAGCGAATGAGTACTATGTAGGCAATGACTTCTTTTAGTAAGAATCTTCAGAGGTAAAAGAGGTAAAGTATTGGATAGTAGATGAGTTGGTTTGAATTATAGTAAGCGACAAGGGTTATCAGTTTGATCGTTTAGGAGCTACCTAAGTTTTCTTGCAAGGGCGGACCTTGCCCGAAAAAGATTAAAGTGAAGTTAATATGGTTTTTGTTCCAGCCCATTCGATGGGGGTACAATAGTATTTGTATAGGCTTTGACTAGGGGCTCCGATCGACAACCTGCAAGTCCGGGCAACCTCGATGGGATCTCAGTTGGTGCCGGGTAGATGTGTATGAGTCACCATAGTCCAAGTATTCTAAGACATATAAAGTGAAGGAATTAAGATAAGGAGTAGGACAAACCTCAGCGATGGCCGCTGAGAGGCTTGTTGTTATGTTGCCCAATAGTCTGGATATAATTGCCTGGGTCTGATTGCCTTGGTCTGATTGCCTTGGTTTGATTGCCTTGGTTTGATAGCCTTGGTCTGATAGCCTTGGTCTGATTGCCTGATTCCAAATAGTCTGGACTCAATAGCTGTGGTACAATTGCCTGGCAATAGCCGAGGTGTAATCATCTGGATTCTTTTAGAGAGAGCAAGTAGAGAGAAGGGAGAGCCCCTCATATGTTGGATGGAGCTTAGTATTTATAATGCCTTAGGAGGAAAACAGCCACCGTTGGATCTAATCGACGGTTGAGATTAGATCTTAGAGCCCACCTTAGTAGGCCTTAAGTTGGGCCCTAGGAGTTTGGTGGTTGGGCCTTATTTAATTATATTGTAGTTTGGGCCGAAGTAGGCAGGCCCATCAATTGCCCCCAAGCCCGTTGTCTTGCTTGTTTAGGCGACGAGCTTTCAATGCTACGGTCTCAATAGGCTCATCAATTGCCCCCAAGTGCGACTCAGAAGTGAATTGGGTTGGAGCTTTCTTGTGAGGTGGACTTTACCAGGCCCGTAGGTCTTACTGATTTGCTTTGTCGCCCGTAGGCTTTATTTTAGGGATTTCACGCCCGTAGGTCTTACTGATTTGCTTTGTCGCCCGTAGGTCTTGTTTGATTTAATGCCCGTAGGTCTTGTTTGATTCAATGCCCATAGGTCTTGTTTGATTCAATGCTGTAGGTCTTACTTGGTGATTTCAAAGCCTATAGGTCTTACTTGGTGATTTCAATACCCGTAGGTCTTATTTGATTCAATGCCCGTAGGTCTTACTTGATGATTTCAAAGCCCGTAGGTCTTACTTGTCGATTTCAATGCTCATAGGTCTTACTTGGTTCAATGCCCGTAGGTGTTACTTGGTTCAATGCCCGTAGGCTTTCTTCTACCCCATAAGGGTTTTTAAATAGGAGTTTGATTCTTCTCCCAACGCCGTTAAGCCTTATAAATTGCTCTTAAAAACTAGTGGATCTTGTCGCACACGATAATACATATTTATTTCACTTGCTTTTAGCGATTTATAGTAGAAAATGGAGATCAATCGTATTACCTCACCTTGCGCTTTTCCTCTTTCTTGAGTGATCCTTGGTCTGGATAAATTGAAGCATTTGTTTGTACCCTTCTACCTTTCCCATGAAAGGCCTGTTATTTATAATTTAAGAAATATGGGCCTAACACTAAGGCACACTCTCTCGTTTCTTTCATCTCGCTAGTTGAATCCACTGATGCCTCAAATATCCTGATTTCGACAAATTAAATCGTCCCCAACCAAATGAAACTTTGCTACTTCTTGATCGGAATCATCTTCTTCATCGACAATCGCAGCTATCCCTTCTTTTCGACAACAATTCAGGCCAAATATCAAGCAGAGACCCTTCTTTAGTGTGATGCAGAGCTATTTCCCAAGTAAAGCTTTTGAGAGGGTGATTTCTTCGCCGATTTTGCTGTACGATCTCCCCTGCTAAGTGATTTCTTTCTTATTTCCGCCGTTTGTCTCAACTAACGGGTCTAGGGCGACTGTTCAAGAAATCAAGCCTTGCTTCTTCTTTCAATTCTCCACCGCTCAACCCATCGACGGGTGTTTTACCGAGCGATTGGGTCTTTCCTCTTTATTTATTTTTATCGGGCGATTTGGACAGGGAATTTGAGCCTTTCACTCTCGCACGACTTTTTCATCGCCCTTGCTGAGCTTTTTGATCGTCTGAACTGGTAGGCTACTCTGACTTCTTCTAATTCTTTTGTGCCTCTTGCTTCCAATTTTGGGTTTGTTGCTTCAGCAACTGATTTGGATCTGGCAGGTGATAAATCTTTCTCCGGCGATTGCTTCAATGTGTTTCAAGGAGATTTTCGTTGAGTGACTTTTTTCTGGATTTCCGACGATGTATGTTGCAAACGAGCTTAGCCGCCTAAAGATTTACTCTGTCCAGTTTCTCCCCAGCTATTCAAGCTTTGGACATGCGTATTTGACGGGAGATTCAAGCTTTCTCCACTCTAAGCTTTTGTCATCGCTCAGGCGATTTGTCGAGCAACTTCAAACATTGTCTCTCCAGGGTGACTCCCCTCTTTGATGACTCTCTCCAGGCAATTTTAGAAAATTGCTGGTATTTGATTTCTTAAAGGTCAATTCCAACCTTCGAACCTTTACTTCGCATGCGATTTCCTCTCTACACTTTGGAGGAGATCTGAACTTGCATAGCTTTGCACCTCCAGTTTTGACAAGTGACTTCCGCCGCTTTGAATCTGTACAACTTTTTCCTCTTAGTCGGTGTATTCTACTTCATTTTACTTCGAACTGACGTAGGCGGTTATTGACTCTTAGCTCGTCGTCTCAATCATGGCGATTAACTTGTTTCTTGTCTCTTTAGCCATTGATTTTCAGACTTCGAACACATGATCTGTTGCGGAAATTGCTGATGTCCAGACAACAAGAGTTTGGTCAGCTGCTGGGCACTCTGGACGAGCGATTTCAGGCTTTGTTTATCGCCATGATTGAGGTGATAATTGACAGGGGTATCTTCTCGTTTTACATTTTGACGACAGCTTCTCAGTCCACACTTTGATCGATAGCAGCTTCTCGCTTCTCCCTTTGAAGAGCGATTCATATCTTCCCTTCATACTTTTGACTGATGAATCCAAGTTACTTTCCCTCGGTGAGTTGCGCTTGTTTCCAGGCCTCAAATCTTAAATGAGTAATTATACTCTCCATCATTTTTGAAAATAGCCTTTGCATTTGTTGGGCGACTTAACCTTCTTGCATCTTCATTTTCGTTTTTCGACTTTGCAGGTATTTATCTCTTCGATTTAGGTGTCTCATGGGGTTCGAACCTATTAGACGTCCCTTTCAGCTCTTCTAACCCTTTGATTGCTTGGACTCTGCGTAAGTTGGTCCCAAACCTTCTATCTCTCCCGCTCTTCTTGCTTTAGACTTCGACAAGCTTTCCACTTCAAACAATCATTCCTGACTCCTTTGCACAATATCGAGACTCTGATATATACTACCTTTTGCCTTACTTTGTTAGGCGAAGAATTGATATTTTCTGAACTTTGACAAGCCGTTCTTTATTCTCTTCAGGCGATTACCACTTTGCTTTAAACCTTAATAGGCAATTTTGATCTCCTTACTGAAGCTCCCACTCTTTCTTGATTTAGGCAATGACGGGCATTTCAAGAGCTTTGCTTCCAATATACGACGACCTGGACAGGCGATATGAAGATGTTGACGGGCGGTCTAAACATGTACAACTTTGCAATGGCGAGTATTTCAAGAGCTGTGCTTCCATTATACGACGACTTGGAGAGGCGATATGAAGATGTCGACGGGCGATCTGAAAATTACTACTTTTCGTGACTATGAGGTACGATTACTTCGTCATTCTTCCTCTTTGCCTTTTTGGTTTGTGGGTGACCGCTTTTGACGAAGATGACTGGCTTTGCTAAATCTGTTTTGTCTTGTGCTACAGGAAGAGGAAGTTAACTGATGTTAAATATCTTAATCGCCCACTATCTTCTTGCTTGCTACGTGGTCGTAGGTCGATTCCCATTGCCAATGATATGGCGTAAAGCCAATGCCCACTTCTAAGTTGTATTTTCTAGAGCTTCCGCTCCTCTGAATCTTTTCTTTAAGAATTTACATTGTAATGACATGTCAGGTGGCTTTTATTTGCCATGTGGCTCCAATTTTGACTTCAACAATTGTTGGCTGGAGTGTTGATGACGCCATTAGTAGTTGGTGTTCACTCTTTCTCCACTTTTTCTTCCCAAGAGTTTAGAAGCGATTATTTAGACTTGGGTGGATCTTGACAACATCAACCAGATTGTTAAATGAACCGCCCCACATGACGTAATGATGTAGCGTTTCGCGTATCTCGATATTCAACTTAGTCGGACTTTAACGTTACCCAACATGCCTTCTTGATATTCATCTTGGGTAGAAAGGATGTAAATACAATATACATGATTTTGGAGTGCTCTTTGAGTGGAGTTAGTGTGATGACATTGCCACGTCTCTTGCAAGTGGCCTTAATCGGGATGCCACACGAGTCATTGCCCCTATATGGTGCGCCAATTGTTCCAGCCCATTCGATGGGGGTACAATAGTATTTGTATAGGCTCCAATCGACAACCTGCAAGTCCGGGCAACCTCGTTGGGATCTCGGTTGGTTTCGGGTAGATGTGTATGAGTCACCATAGTCCAAGTAATCTAAGACATATAAAGTGAAGGGATTAAGATAAGGAGTAGGACAAACCTCAGCGATGGTCGCTGAGAGGCTTGTTGTTATGTTGCCCAATAGTCTGGATATAATTTCTTGGGTCTGATTGCCTTGGTCTGATAGCCTTGGTCTGATTGCCTTGGTCTGATAGCCTTGGTCTGATAGCCTTGGTCTGATTGCCTGAGTCCAAATAGCCTTAGTATGAATAGCCTGGACTCAATAGCCGCGGTACAATTGCCTGGCAATAGCCGAGGTGTAATAGTTTGGATTCTTGTAGAGGGAGCAAGTAGAGAGAAGGGAGAGCCACTCTTATGTTGGAGGGAGTTTAGTATTTATAGTGCCTTAGGAGGAAAACAACCACTATTGGATCTAATCGACGGTTGAGATTAGATCTTAGAGCCCACCTTAGTAGGCCTTAAGTTGAGGAGCTACCTAAGTTTTCTTGCAAGGTCGAACCTTGCCCGAAAAAGATTAAAGTGAAGTTAATATGGTTTTAATGGTTTGTTCAGTGGAAGTTTGCGGTTTCGGGACGAAACCATGTCAAGGGGAATGAATTATAACAACCTGACTCCTGTTAATCAGTTGGTTTTGAAATTTTTTGGTTTAAATCGATTAATTTCTTAAATCGTCATGAACGAACTAATTAAGGCTCAGCTGTAGATTTATTGCGAATCAAAATTTGAGTCCAGGGTTTCGAGTTTCAAATTTACGGTTGGGTTGGAGCTCTAACCTTTATTTGAACTAGTTTTCCAATTCTCATAATGTATTTATGTAACTAAACCCCTTAGGATTCAGTGAGTGGAACCTTAGGGGGATTGATGAAATGATTATACACTCTGAACCATGGATCATTGTAACTTCATGTTATGCAAAGTTATGATTCAATGTCATGTCTTCATTCCATTTCTTATTCAAGTGCTACTGGTTTAGATGCTTGATTAAGTTGTTAATTGGTATGGATTGACCCAAGAGGGATTTTATATAATAGATTATTGTGGAATTGTGCTTGATAGTGCATTACGCTCGAGAAAGGGATGTGTGCTAGGTCATTCTAGGTTGAAAAACCTTAAGGCATTTCATAGAACACTTGGTGTGCCTCTGCATTTAGTTAGTTTTGAGGCGAGATTCTGATTGATTTGGTGTTAGACCTTGGTCCTAATGGTCTCGAGAGAGTCTTAGGATACGTGTTTGTTAAATGACGAAAGCTCATGTTTTGCATAAATAAAATTGTTCATCCTAGGGTCGTGTAGAGTCATGATTCATGATCCTTATGGGGAGACTCGCATAACCCTTCATTCTCATCCATTCCATTCAATTGTTTTTGTCATTTCTCTTGTTTTCTTCTATTGAATTGCTTGATAAATATTCCATGCTCTTTGAGCCAATTGCTTGTGTTGATCTAGGTTGACTCAAGTCCCCTTCTTGTTTGACTTTTATTGTTGGCTTTGACCTTTGAGGAATGATAACTTGGATTTATAGTTCTTTAATCCCCATGCTTGGTAGGATTTTTATATGGTTTATGTTCAATTCCATTCTCTTTCGTTGGCCTTTTGCATCAATTGTAGCATCCCAACCTTTTCTGACAAGATATTATCCGCTTTGGGTTTAAACCCTCATGTTTTTTTTGTGTTGGTGGGATTCGAATCTATGACCTCCTTCTCTCAAGATCAAACACTCACCCATTACACCCCAAAACGCGTCATGTTAGATCAAACATCCACCATTACACCCCAAAATATGTCATTTTAGTTAAAGTTGAACTATTACTCATATAGCCCATGGATCTTTCTTGTGGTTTGTCGATGTGGGATTTACATAGGATGTGACATACACCCCCCTTATGGAATCAACGTCCTCGTTGAGGTTTGCCCCACCATTGTTTAAGTGGGACGCGGAGAGGCTCTGATACCACCTGTACATCCCAACCTTTTCTAACAATATATTGTCCGCTTATGGACGAAGCCCTCACGGATTTATTTGGGTGTTGGTGGGATTCGAACCCATGAACTCCTCCTCTCAATACCAAACCCCCACCATTACACCCCCAAAACGCGCCATGTTAGTTAAGGTTGAACTATTACTCATATATCCCATGGATCTCTCCCGTACTTTGTCGAAGTGAGATTTTCCTAGGATGTCACATCAATTGCGTGTTTACAACAACTGCACTCTCTGAGGATCTTCATAATCCAATTTTAGGTCGATCGAGGTGTTTTTATTGTATTTCAAATTGATCCACAAAAGAGGGACTCACCATGAAGCTAGCGGTTCGATCGACGACCCAATCGAAGGTCGGACACTCACAAAAAGCTCATTCAAATAGATCAAGTTAAAGCAAGCTAATACAAAAGGAGTAACCCATCACCCATGTTGGTCAACTATCAAACCCGCGTAACCTAGGGATGCGCTCGCGTCTCCATTTTAATGTAGTGGCATGTTCTGATTGGCGCGCCCTACCCAACACGTTTGCGACCCTTGTGTTTCGAGCACTATATAAGTGCTATTTCAACACTTAGAAGAAGAGTTTAATTTTGGTTCTTTCCAAGTGCATCTTTGACGAAGGAGAAGAATTTTTGCACCCATTCCAGCCACTCCAAGTCCTCCCATCTTCAATTCAAGCTCCGCCATCATCAACATTCATCGTCAAAAGGCTAAGGAGACTCCCAAGATGTCCATCCCCAACTTCTTAGGTGTTTTCCTCTCTTTCACCATGTGTAACCAGAGACCCCCTAGGGTTTGGTTGGGTGTTATATGATTGAATTCTATTGTGTTTAAGATGATTGAAACCTTGGTTAATGCAATTCTTATTGATTTCATGCCCTTGAGCGCGTGAACTCCGATTTGTTCACCGCTCAAAATTGTGGCTTCGTATTAACGTGCTCTATCACGGCATGATGACCTGAAAATTAATCAAAAACATCTCGAGAAACTTGAAAATGGGCTGCAAGAATTCCAAGAGGCTAATTAAGACTAATTATCATCAATTGATCAAAATCATTCAAAAGACAACATTAACACTCAAATACCATGCAAATGTGTATCAATTATGGGGAGAAAATGTGACATATTTCGAGTCATCAAATACCCCCACACTTGAACATTGCTTTTTGTCAAGCAAAACTCAGGACAACAAATGCACCTATGCAAACTTCTATACATCAAGAACATCATGAATTGTCAACCAATGTAAACCGTGTCTTAATTCTTAGTGAACTAGGATATTATGCTCGACTACGCACTTTAAACGAAACAACTTCCAGGTAGTAAACGAGGAACTAGATCTACTTGAGCTAATGACCAACCGACTTTAGAGATGACAAGACAATACAACCTCCTGTACACTTAGGCTATGTTTACTATCACTTATTTTTTAGAAAATTTTACAATCCAATTATTTAATTTAAAATTAATCCTAAAATTGTGTTCAACACTAAATTAAAAAATTAATATTTAAAATATATATTAAAATTTCGGCCAATTATAAAAGTGAAAAAAGTCAATTTCCAAAATTTTAAAATTCAGATTACGTAATTAGGATACTGAGATTTCGATCCACTTTTAGTTAGCAGTGTGCCACCTTTCAAACCACACCTCCAACAAACTAATTTAAAAAAATATTCACTTAAAATCCTAACAGCTACCTACTATGCTGATTTTCCTCATAATTATCCACATAAATACATGATATTCAACAGTTTTATATAAACAACACCACACCTCCATTTTACGATCTTCTTCATTTGTACTCTAGGACTGATAACTGTAAAAACAGTGGTCAAATAACTAACCTACAAGAGAAAAAATAGATCGTATTCCAAGGGTTTCCTCTTCACGTTTACTCAAAGGAGATTGACAATTATTCAGGTTTAAACAAGTTTGTGGTGCGAGTTCCATGAATTTCTAGAGTTATTAAGCAAGGAAAACGAAATCAAATTAAAAGCGACAGGTTTATTGATTGGATTTGTTCGATTAAAAAGATGATAGCTTAGTTTTCGAATCCCCCTAAGATCACCAAGGCATCAACAATCACAAGACCGACATGCATCAGACTCAATTCAAACAGTACTTAATCACTGTCATAGCTCCTTACCCTTAGGTCTAAGTTCACGAAAATTCACTACTATTGAACTAGCTACCAAGATTAATTAACCGTTCGTGTATTCACTTCTGATAAAAGGGATTTTACCAAGGTCGTATTCCACGGGGTCCTCTCATAGACCAATACTCACACTTCTCATAGACGGTCTAAACATTTGAAATTGGTTTGGTTTGAATGAGAAATTCAGAAACAAAGGCAAAGAAATGCAATACTAACAAAGACTAAGCAAGAGAGAAAGGTGGTTCAAATCAAAGACAAAGGGGGCTCTCTTGGTGGGTAGTTTCATCATGCTCAAGATGACTAATTGAACAAACAAGCCAATTAAGATCGAGTTTGCATTCGGATGACCATGCATTTCACTTCTATAGACTCAATGCACTCTCGTAGCACCTAATCCCTATCCTAATACCACTCAACTTAGGCTCTCGCTCTCAAGCTAAGTGAAAAAAGGATGCATTCTAAGTGTTTGATGAAATGCCAAGACACAAGACCCTCTCTTAAGACTCTATGACCACAAGGCTAGGCACAACACTCTCATATCAATGCCCTAACACTAAGAGATTCACCAAAAAGCCTTTTCAAACTCAATTGAATGAAAATCCACATGCACACCAAGTGTTCGATAAAATGCCCAAGAGAGAAATCAAGTGAAAATGGATGAAACAAGATGATCTAATCTCTTAGAACACACTCACTTCAATCCCTAGACCTACAATCTATGCAATCCAATCACTCTCATGCATCAAATCACATTGAATGGACCAAATCAAGCAAACATGGCATAAAATGGCATTAAGAACAAGTCTAGGAATCATCCTCATACAACCAAGATCAATCATGGCAAGTTCTATACAATCATCCCTCTATCATAGCACAACTAATCTACCCATCCAAGATGAACCCTAGAAACTCAGCCACACATGGCCAAGGGAGTAAAGAGAAAAGAAGGAAGAATGGTCACCAAGAACACCATGGATGAATCCTTGAGATGATCTTCACTTCTCCACTTGTAAGCACTTCTCCCAAGGTTTGTTGGCTTCAATCCTAGCTCCAATGGCTTCAAATTGCTCCAAAAATGTGTTCTAGGGTTTGAGGGTTCGTGGGTATGTGTTTGGGGTTCAAGAGAGATAATAGAATTCCCCAAAATGGCCAAAAACAAGAATATTTATAGTGCAGGGGACAGTGCACGGCGTGCACCCCTGCACGGCGTGCACATCTGCACGGCGTGCACCCCTGCACTCTGCAGAAAGCTCGATCTTGTAATGCTCATATCTCCCTCGTCCGGACTCCAAATGACCTCCCGTTTGCTCCTATGCGCTCCTTGTCATCCATACTTTGATGCCATAACCTGAAAATGCACAGAGGCAACTCCAATAGACCACGAATTTGGCTCCAAAGTGGCAACCGGACAACAAAATGACACTTTGCACAAAACTTCAATAAAAGCATATAAGTCATGTCATTTCACGAATAAACACGGGCATTTCATAGGTCATTCATAAGCTTAAAATGCACTAATTAAAGTCACATCAACTTCTGCAATGTATAACTAATTGGTGCACTTAAATTGATTAATGAGCTACTTTTGAAACGGAATAACCCTAAACGGCTCCTACGAGAGGAGTGATTCCATTGAATAGGTTAACTGTTTAATTCGGTATTCTAAAACAAGGCGGGCGTTCTCCATAATCCTTTATTCTATCTAGAAACTAATCTAGGTGATCAGGCCAGAAAAGAAACTAATTTTAAGAACGAATTAAACATAAATAAGAGAAAGTTTGAATTGAAATCTGATTACCGCCGATCCGTGACCGCTTTAAAGCCTCAGACCACTTAGGATTCATCTAATCTATGCTATAAGATTTTAGCTACTCATATCAAATAAACAAGATTCGAAAACTACAGAAGAATTCATCTTAAAACAAAGGAAGAACATAAGGAATCTGAAAAACCTAATTTCGGATGATTCCTTGAAGCTTCGATCTCGAGAATCTTTAACTCCTAGCTCCGAGCGTCTTCCAGGATGGATTGATTGTGTCAGAATCTCTCTGGTTGCACCAAAATACTCTCTCAACTCTCTCCAAGTCGTGAAAAATCTCTAAAAATCGAATGTATTAAAGTTGGGGCTGAAAGGGTCATTATATACGAACTTATCCAAAATTGAACCGGAAAGGCCAAACTTTTCGCCGAAAACTTGAAACTTTTCTGCGAAAAGTTCTTCAAAAAATATTCCCCAATTTCAGCGCTGGAGTTTTCACTTGTCTCTTCACAAACTTTTCACAGAAGATTTCATACTTTTCGGCGAAAAGTTCTTCATAAAATATTTGATAATTTTCTACGCCAAATTTCTTATTGGTTTCTTCACAAACATTTCGGCGAAGACTTCAAAATTTTCGCCGAAATGTTCCTTCACTGGAAGTTGTGATTTGATTTTCGATCGTCTGACTTTTCCGACGATTTCGGGTCACTTCTTGAAGCTCCATTGCATCCCGAACACTCCTGACGGTTACTTATTCGATGGCAAACACTGTGTACTAATATAGACACTCGAAAAACATATCAAATAGACCCGAAACGGGCCAAGGTAACCAATTCGGTAAGAAATAGAGTAGATGAACCAAAATCCTCTAAACTACCCCTAAAAAAGTGTTTTAGACAATGATATGTCGCTTAATTGTGGATGATAATCACATTAATTTTATCGTCATCAAATCACTCCAAACTTAAGCTTTTGCTTGTTCTCAAGCAAATTGAATTTAGAAGATACTCAAGTTCACAAATGACGAGGTCAGTTAAATCGAGATTCAATGTTTCACAATGAAATTTACACCGTTATACTTAGAACAATTAACATATACATGCATACCAGTGTTGTAAGAACCGGACCAGTCCGGCCGGTTCGACCGAAAAAACTGGTGACCGGACCCAAGACCGGTTCGGTCCAAGGAAAATAAAGGAACGGTCTAATTGACCTATGAAACCGGTTTGACCCGCAAAAATCGTAAAACCCATTCGAACCGCATTGGGCGGTTTTCAACAGTTCAACTATTTTCAACTTGTGTCGTTATTTGATGTAAGGAAAAGAAAAGTAGAAAACAAAAATAGTTTCTTTTATTTCTTTATTCCAAATATCAACTGATAAACCCAGATCTATTACACTTTTAGATCTAGATCTATTTTTTTTAAGGTAAAGAGGCTATGTTATTATTAGTCGTGAACGATAGTACAAAGTCCCAACACATTCATACACAACCAACTCGGAGTCTCGCTCCCAACATATGGAGAGGAAAGTAAAATAGATTGTCTCGCAACCTGATGAGCAGCCTTATTTCTATCACGTTTAACAAAAGTGACTTCAAACCCTGGGTTCCGGCTTAAGATTGCGCGGCATGTCTCAACCATTTGTCCCAGCTCCGTGTGGTTGGCCTGCCCGGAATACACTGCATCCACCACTTGTTTAGCATCGGTCTCGAAAATCACCCGTTGGTTCCCTTCATGTTCCACCCAGCTCAACGCTTCTACCAATGCCCTGCACTCCGCTTCAGCAGGTCTCCAAGCCCCGTCCCACACAAATGATCGAAAGCGCAGCAGCTCGCCATGTTCATCACGAAGTACCATGCCACCTCCAGATTTTCTCTCCTCATGAAATATAGCAGCATTAGTGTTGCATTTCAGCGTGCCTGTAGGGGGTGGATGCCATAAACCGCAAACCCCTCTTACTCGTTCGTGGCCACTCCGCCCTGTCTCCCGTACCTACAGCCACTCTTTCAGCTCCTCAGTGGCGGATCAGACTACCCATGCACTGGTTGTGCTATTGTTCTCCCAGACTCACAAATTCCTCTCGCGCCAGATCGCATCTAGGATCATATAAATTTTCTGGGTTACCTCCGCCGTCGTCCGATCCGGAATGTTCAGCAGCCATTCTCGAAACGTAGCATAATCATCCAGCCTCGCCATGATGAGATCATGTACTCCAGCATCTCGCCAGCAGTCCTAAGCCCTTTGGTAAAGAATCAACAAGTTCCATGACGTCTCATCGTCCTCACCGCATAAGCCACACTCTCTTGGAACCATGATCCTTCTTCTATGGAGGTTCTCCTTCGTAGGCAACACATCTCTACCAATCCTCCACACCGTGTGCTTAACTCTTGGCGGAACACGCACCTTCCAAAGCTTCGTCCACTCACCTGACACATTCAGGTGAGCTCGGTTGGCTACCCTCTCAACTGCCAACCGATAAGCTGATCTCACCGTATACCCACCATCGCGGCTGAAATGCCAAATGATCATATCCTTTCTATGCTGCCTCGGCAGTGGCATACTCGCAATAATCGCTGCATCTCTGTCTCCGAAAATAGACTCGATTAGTTCCATGTCCGACTCCGGTAGCCCGGGCATCATCAAGTCATGTACCAGCTAATTTTCCATACCTTCTGGTGCTGCAGACACAGGAAAAAAGTTATCATCATCACGTAACCAAGGCTGGTCCCAAACCCGCATATCAACTCCATCCCCAATCCGCCATCGAACCCCACAGTTCAAGACTTTATGAGACGACCAAATGCTTTTCCACACTAGGCTAGGGCAAGAGCCCTCCTCTGCCGACAAGAAATTCCCTCTTGGAAAGTATTTCGCTTTGAAGACTTTAGTAACTAAAGCATTTGGGTCAGAAGTAAACTTCCAACCTTGTTTTCCCAGCATAGCCAGACTGAAACCTATGAGATCTCGAAAGCCAAGCCCACCTTGCTCCTTCCGCGGGCACATCCTCTCCCATCTCATCCACGTCATCCCGCTGCCACCCCCACTACCCTTCGTACCCCACCAAAAGCTATTCATAAGTCTCTCGATGTCCGCAACAAGAGTCACCGGAAACAAAAATGCATTCATACTGTAAGTTGGGACGGCTTGCAGTACGGCTTTAATGAGCACCTCCTTTCCTCCTTTAGATAAAAACTTGTCGCGCCAGCTCTGAATCCGCTTCCAAATAGCATCTCGGACATGGACAAAAACTGCCCTCTTCTTTCTTCCTACAAGCGACGGTAACCCCAAGTATCTCCCTGTGTCAATAGGGTTGTGGATTCCGAGAATGGCCGATAATCCCTCTTGCAGCAGTACATGCGTGTTCTGGCTAAAAAACACACCTGATTTTCCATAGTTTACCGCTTGCCCCGACGCTGCTTCATACTCGGTAAGGATTTGCTTCAGGTATCGAGCCGCCAGGATATTAGCTCTGCAAAAAAAAGAAGCTGTCGTCAGCGAAAAACAAGTGTGACATGCTGGGAGCACCTCGACACACGCGAACACCGTGAATCTGGCCTGCCATTTCAGCCTTCTTTAGCAAGCTGGACAGCCCTTCTACACAGAGGAGAAATAGGACCGGCGAGAGGGGGCATCCCTGCCGCAGTCCTCGTTCCAGAACAATCGGCCCCATCCTCCTGGAATTAACTGTAATGAAATATTCCACCGAACAAACACACATCATCATCCAGTTAATCCACTTAGTATCAAATCCCATTTTACCTAGAACCGCCTTAAGATACTCCCATGAAACCCGATCATAAGCCTTTGATATGTCGATCTTCACCGCCATCTCCCCATTAAGAGCATTCTGGATTCGTTTCATATGATGAAGGGATTCAAAGGCAAGTAAGACTTTATCAATGATAGACCGACCTTGGATAAAAGCGGATTGCTCAGTCGAGATGAGCTTAGGCATAACTCTCCGAAGTCGGTTCGCTAATACCTTAGCCATGATCTGATAAAGCACGTTACGAAGAGAGATTGGTCGTACATCCTTCATCACCTCCAGGCTCTCCACTTTCGGGATTAGAACAATATTAGTAACATTCAGGCTTGTGGGCATAACTCCCGTCTCCAGCCAATTGACACATGCTCGAACAACATCGTCACCAATCACCGACCAGAAGGATTGATAAAATCCTGGATTAAACCCGTCCGGCCCTGGAGCTTTATTAGGGTCCATGGAAAAGAGCGCATCCTTAAATTCAGCAGCAGTGAACGCACGTGTAAGACTAGTATTATCCTCCTACCCCGCCTTCGCATCCAAGCAATCAATCACACTACGCATTTGCAATGCATCTCGGCGAAACAGCTGCTGGAAGTAAAGTCTTGCCACGTCACCCATTTCCTCATCTATTGTTGCCTAGCTGTCGTCGTCCCTTTTCAAGCGATGTAGCCGCTTGAATCGCCGTCTTCCATTCGCAATTGAGTGGAAGTATCGAGTGTTAAGGTCTCCTCCTTTATGCCATAATTGTTTGGCTCTCTGCCTCCAATGAGTTTCTTCCTTCTGGAGCGCAAGAAGAAGCTCATTCCGACATTGATAATACTCCGCACTCGAACCAGCTTCATCTCTCAGCTGCTCCAACTCCTTATTGAGTGTCTCGATATCGTCCCTGTGCTCCCTATAAAGATTTTGACCCCATTTGTGAAGGTCCTCAGCACATTGGTTCAGTCTTTGCTCGATCGGCACCTCCCTTTCCATAGACAACAATCGCGCCACAATCTCCTTGAAATTTTGCTCGCACGTAAAAGGATATCCCACCATCGTCATGTCAACCCATCCACAATCAGAGATAAATGCCCGAAACCCATCCAATAAAGGTCGTGGATGAGGGTGGATTCCTCCTTTATCCTCCGAATTAAGTAAATCATTAAAGTCACCAAGGCAGACCCAAGGCTGATTCACTCGCAGAGAACGTAGCGTATCCCACAACGCCCTTCTTCTTTGTCGTTCCGGATAACCATAAAAGTCTGTTAGTCAAAAATTGAAGCCATCCTCCTCCCGGTCATCAACATTGATAAAATTACGAGAAAAGTTAACCAACGAGACTTGGTCGCTCCTTCTCCATAAGATAGCCAAACCACCACTATGGCCGTCAACATCAATCGTGAAACATCCCTCAAAGTTGATCTTTCGTTTAACTTTTTCAATTCGTTGCTTCAAGCAAAGTGTCTCAATCAGAATTACCACATCTGGCCGATGAGCTTTGACAAGTTCATCCACAACACGAACCGCACGAGGTTGGCCCAATCCCCGGCAGTTCTAGCATAAAACAATCATTGCGGTGGGCAGGTTCTGAACATCGGGCCTGCCAGAACCATGTTTTTTGAGCCATGGCTGCTCGCATTGGCTGCTTGACCTTCAGTTTGATCCATCCCTCCACGTCGCCTCTTCCTAACCTCCGACACCTCAACTCCTTCCATCGTATCATCACCTGCTTCATGTCCTCCCTCTCCGATGTGTGTGGCAACCCCCCTAACACCCAGATTGCCAAGGAGCTTCATAACATTCGACGGGGTAGGTCTGGATGGCTTCTGGATATTAGGGTTAAGCTGTCCCAGAACCGTGTGGCCCTCTCCACCTGCCCCAACTTCAAGTGAGTCACCTGAAGCTCGTAGCCACTGCTCACCACCCAGCAAGTTCGGTTTCTTGAAGTCAGCTCTCAACTCAGGGCCCAGTTGCGGACAAGCTCACTTTCTGGCGTGTGATACTACGTTTCTTAGTGACGTTCGAGGTGTCCAATTTTCCCACACACGTAGCAGAACAGCGGTAGCTTCTCATAGCGGTACTTGCCTACCAACCACTCACCCCTGGGTCTCCGCACCTTCCTCTCGATCTTCAGTGGTTTTGTGACATCCATCTTTATGCGGAGGCGCATGTATGGTGTGTCTACTGAGTACGATAGCCTGTCATCGTAGCCTATCACCTCCCCAATGTACTCTCTGACGACCTTCCCAAACTTCTCCGTGCAGAATGCCGGAGGAAGTCCATGCACCTGCACCCAAAAATCGGCATGGTGCAACGACACTGACGTCGGGACCTCTCCGCTCCCCAGCTCTCTCATCACCAGCAAGGCATTATCAAACGTCCACAGACCGTTCTCTATCACCCATCTCAAGTCCCGTTCATGGTAGAAGCGAAACAGTATAAGTCGATCGCCCAGGTCCTCTATGGTAACGCCTTTTCCCGGCCGCCAGATCCCTGCAAGGCGGTGTTTCATGACATTGAAGTTGTAATTTTTTGATGTCATAAGCATGTCGACCATGCAGAGAGCATATTCACCGCATATTCATTGAGATCGAGTTCAGATAACTCGATCCCTATCTCCTCCTCCTCATCGCTCGCCAGACGATTCAGGTCACGTTCCATGGTTTGCACTCGTCACTCAAGAAAACAGAGAGAAGAAAAAAGAACAAAGGGTAAAGGAAACCCTAGCCGCCGCCTCAAAACCCTAAGAAGCAAGGGAAAACTCTCAACGAGGAGAGAGACCTCTCAAAAGGAGGATTGATCTAGATCTATTTTTACAATCACAAATAAAAGTCAACAAATTGTAAGATTTGAAACAAATCAACAGATTTGTCAATAGATCTACTTCATCCTCCGCGTTGCTAGATTCGACAATGGTCTGGTAGTGCCCGGTGACCCACACCAACGGTCAGCCTTCTGGCGATTAGCCTTCATTAACCAATGATGAAAGATGAGAACAAGAAGAGAAAGAAGCTTGTAGTAGTCAAGTTGAGAACAAGAAACAGTAGAAAAAAGCCAAGTTGGTGGTTTATAAAATGATGAAAGCTAGAACGTAGAAAGATGAGAACAAGAAGAGTAGCTTGTAGAAGAAATTTAGTAAAAGAATGAAGGGTAGTCGTAGAAGAGAAGAGAGGAAGATAGAAAGAAATAAGGAGTAAG
Organism: Linum lewisii; assembly: GCA_034768395.1. Taxonomy (NCBI): domain Eukaryota; kingdom Viridiplantae; phylum Streptophyta; class Magnoliopsida; order Malpighiales; family Linaceae; genus Linum; species Linum lewisii. The sequence goes on from CM068296.1 coordinate 54,645,008, forward strand.
AGAAGAGAGTAGGAAAATGGCGGCTTGTAGGGAATGAAAATTAGGGTTAGATTTATATAAGTAAATTATTGCATTTTAATACTCAAGTTATAGATAATTTCATATTAATACAATATTTTCCTAAAAAGTTATTATATATATGGATTATTACAATAACATATTTTTAAAAATAAATTGTATGAACGGTCTTTATACCGGTTCTTACGGTATGATCCCGGTCGGACCTCAAACCCTTGAATCTCTCGCTGAACCGGTTCGATGTCCGGTCCTGTCTTGACAACACTGATGCATACACATCAACCAAAAAAATCGGTCTCACTATTCTCTGCACACAACAAGTAGCAATCACCCAACATATACAATGTCAACCGAGTCGACTAGACTTCCTTACACAAAAAATATTTAGTACATGGGGGAACTCTCACATTCTGTGTTCAAGGGCGTGTTTATGCTCTCATTCACTTTCTCGACCAAATTCTGTCATAGGTTTGCAATTCGAGCATAATCTCCACCAAGGTGACAACACTAGAAACTAGTCAAAAGGACTTGCAACAGAATGTAATGATCCTACACTACAAAGGCTTATGGATGAAGGGATGAATAATGATGAGGGGTATGGTGTGGTGTAGCAATCAACTAACTTCCCTCGAATCTAGACCTATGGATTTTTACCGTCTAACCAGACCCAAATTGGAATAATAAGTGATCGTCCTAAGATACCCTCAAGCAACTTGCACGTTTTCTTTCACTCTTTTTTCGATATGTTTTTTTTTCTTTTGTCTAATTATTTTTGTATTCTTCCTTTTGTAACGAGAAGAACGTTTTGGATTTCTACCTTTTTCTATATATTATTTTTTTCAACACACAAATTTCTCTTTTTTTCTCTTTTTTCGTTGCTAGAGGGGTTTACACGTACGGACTTATTAGCTAAGACCATCAGATTCCAGCTATCGAGTGGGTCACCACAGATTTTTGACTTTTAGTTAGCTAATCTCATGCTACTACCACAAGGGATCAGCGGGGTGAACAAAAACATGGGAAGAAGCTGTAATTGAAGGATTTATTTTTGTCGGTCCAAATCCGCATAGGAACTAGTTAAGTGTTGGACCTGATTGATAGAATTAATTCGGGCCGGTTAGGGATTAATATGTCTTGCTAGAGACCAATATTAATTAGTGGTTTGGGTCACGGCTAATCAGATCGGGTCTTACAAGGTCACACGCCTATAGTATGGACCGGATCTTTTAATAGGCCCAATCCGTGGTGGATTGGGATTACTGGGCTGGCGGCCCATTAGGGTTAGGAAGGGATTAGTGTTTCTACCCTAATCCTATAAATAAGAATGCTAGGGTAGCAGTCAATCCTAAGCCGAATACACTTTCTCTCCGGAGAAAACCCTAGCCGCCATAACCTAAAAAACTGTTCTCCGACCAGAAGTTATAGCAAGCTTTGGCGAGGAAGATCCGGATCCCAGCTAGCGTGGACTAAGTAGAGGAGCTACACTTGAAGCTGTCTGGACCAATCTAAAGGCTACGGGAGGTATTAGTTTTCGAGCTAATATCACGCTTCAAGAGGTTTATCGTGATAACTCTCTTTGTTATTGATTTATATGCTTAACGAGCTCTTTCTAGGTTGTTAGATGTTGATTCGTATTTCCGCTACGTTTCTGGTTTTGCATCTAACGATTTCCTACAGTGGTATCAGAGCCCCTCGTTTTGCATATTTTTCATAACAAAACGAATTGCGTTCTTAATAAAATTATTCAATTAAAGGAGGGGATTATCTCGTGTTAATATTTTTCGTTGAAAAAGCTTGTTTCAAAAGTTTTCATGGATGATGGATAGTGGCGGCAAGGGTTATTGTAATCCAAGTTTCCACACATTCCTTCAACAAGGCTTATGAAGCCTTTCTCTTTTATCTTTGGATCATGAGAATGTAAGCCAAGTAGCCAACTAATGAGAATAGTTCTCAGCTGAGCCCAATCTCCCTGACCCATGAAAATTGGGTGCAGCCCATGATTCAAACATCAGACTAGCCTCTGGAAAGTCCAGATTGATGGCCTAATATGTTGATTCGGCCTAACTGGCCCAATGCTATAACATATTGTTCGGCCTGCTCGTCTTATTTTGAATCATATGGCAGGCTGGCACTGCTGGGCTATAAGCCCAAACATTACTTTCTATGGTCTGTTGGTTCAGGACATACTTGGTTTGACCGGTCCGAGCCAAATCAGTTGGTTTGACCAGATTTTGGTTCGAAATTAAAAAAAAATTTTGTTTAACTTTCTGTTTGACTTGGTTTTGACTAGTTTTGATTTTGGTTTGACCAAATCTTTTAGTCATCAAACAGAACCCATTTTCGAACTGATTTTTGGGTAATTTTCAATTTTAATCATAGGTTTGATTAAGTATTGAAAATATTTAAATTCATAATTAATTCCCTATGTATTTTTTAATAATGAGTTATTAAATTGAGTGGGAGTTTTAATTGATGGAATTTAAGGGCAAGTTTTGAAATCAATATCCATGAAACTTTTAAATATTAATGATAGTCCCTATAATTGAATATATTTTATTGTTGAAGCAATTATAATAAAAGAGTTTATTATCAGGGTTTAATTAAAATAAATTTTTTATATTAATTACTACCTTAATTAAAATTGGTTAATTAGGGTTTAATCTATCAAGCATGCTAGATTTAAGGTCATTCACTCATACGGTAGTGAATGAATGGATGTTTTATATACTTGTGTATATTGTGCGTTTTATGGAAAAGCGTGCAAGTTCTTGGTGATCGGATAAAAGGTCCCGCCCCAATTTAAAAATTTTATTATTTTATTTTGGGAAATACGGTCTGCGTACCGTTTATTTTGTTGTAATTTTATTATTTGTAAATTAATAAGATAGATTAGGGAATCTTGTAATTAGTTTACAAAGCTATGTAATTACAACAAAAGAGGGATGAACGCTAGTCAAAGACTCAAGGATAGAAGATCCTTCGATGATGAACTTGAAGCGCTTTTTCCAAGATTAAAGGGGGCCAAAATCCGATCACCTACAAGCGTTTATTGTCTGAATGTTTAGAACCATATTTTAGGTTGTTGTGTATGTCTCTTGCGCGATTAGTTCACTAGCAAACGTAGATAAAAACACATCACCTAAAATGTTCCCAAAGTAAAATTGAGGCAATGCTTTACCATAACGAGACCTGTGATGCATTTACAAGAACTAGGCCTTTTCTGCCAAAGCAGACTATGGACCTATTATTGGATTGGATAGCAAGGGTGGATCTTAGGGGTCCATAAGTTCGTTTTTGGTCGTACTCAACGAATACAAAAGACAAAGTTTTGGTTCGAAGCATAGTCAATTTTGTGATTGTCACATAATCAACCAAGAGTCACAAAAGGTTTGTGATTGACCAATGGGTTGGTCTACCTAAATTACAAAAATTTAGTGGTAGTGCCAAAGTACGACTAACTTTTTGATGGATTTAGGATCTTGGGAAGTATTTCATTCAAGGGGACACACTTTTGTGTGAATGAAGTACACATATGTTTTTAATTTTAGAGAAAATTATTGAGCTATATATTTGAAACAATAATAGTTTTTGCACTTTATTTTCGTAGAATTATGGTTAGTCAACTCGTTTATCCTATCACCAAATGAATTTATCCTTATGAAGGAGAAATTCAAAGCATTGTGAATGCTAAAGGCTTTTGAAGCCATCACCACACATAGAACAAAGTAGTGTTCTTAAGGAAATGTCCTTGAAATCCATACTTTAAACTTCAAATAGTCACCTCACATGAGGAAGAGAAGACTATAAATGAATTTTTAAAGACAATAGTTGTCATGTGCCACATGTTGTCATAGAACCACTTGGAGTGAACTTTATGAATGCATACTCCATCCTTGGTACCCCAAACGACCAAATCTCTCCCAAAATTTATACAATGATTGCATGAATTAAGTGGGAGGAGAGTTAGAAGCAATGATTGCTTCTCGTCCGTAGTTGATTGGTTTCTACACATGTTTGTGAACCACTTCGGATATGGTGTTAAGGGTAGCCGTGTTTAAAGTATTAAACAAAGGAATGAGAGGTGTGATACCCACAAAGCACTATACGAGCAAGAGATCGTAAATGAAAATGGATTTCAGACATAATCATATTTGTAACTTAGAAGAAGTTAGTGGAATAAAACTCCGCATTGACAATGATGCTAGGTTGGCATGCATTCCAGTGGGAGTTTTAGTTTCAATAACACCAAGAAGCAATAGAAAAACTCATAATCCACAAACATTTGGCATTTAGACACATTAGTTTGCTACGCATGAAACAACTTTAGACAGTTGGTGTTTCAATCTCTTTTTCTGTGAGAGTTTTGATACATGCGAAGCTTTAACTAATAGAAAAGATGACTAGGTCGTCGTTCTTCTGCCAAAGTGAAAGAGCAAGTGATCTTTTGGCCCTCACACATACTGATGTGTATGGACCTATGAGTTCAATGGCCCGTGGAGGTTTAGATACTTCATCACTCTTACTGATGACTTAAGTAGGTATGGGTACATCTACTTAACAGATCAGAAGTTTGAATCTTATGAAATGTTCAAAGATTCACAAAATGAAGTACAAAACCAATTGAAAGGAAGATAGAAGCCATTCGGTTTGACCGAGATGGTGAATATCTTAGCCAAGAGTTTTTTCTGATCATCTTAGGAGTTGTGGAATCATTTCACAAACTCACTCCTCTTGGAATGTCATAGTTGAATGGCGTGTTTGAAAGGAGAAATTGTACCTTGTCAGACATGGTTCAGTCTATGATGAGTTTCACTAATCTTCCAAATATTTTCTGGGGACATGAAACTACTGCGTTTACACTGAATAGAACTCCGTCTAAAGTCTGTTGAAAAGACACCATATCACATATGGACTGGAATGGTACCAGTAATATCTTTTCTAAAAGTTTGGGGTCTCGAACTTTATGTTAAGTGTATGCTTTTTGATAAATTAGCATCAAAATCAGACAAAGTGCCTATTTGTAGGTTATCCTAAAGAGACAAAGGGATATTACTTCTACAACCCTCAAGAGAACAAAGTGTTTGTTGCTCGTGATGGTGTCTTCTTGGAAAATGAGTTCATTTTCAAGAAAACAAGTGGGAGAAATATTCATCTTGAAGAAACTCAAGATGATGAGCAACAAATGGATATTGATCCACTTACATCTGAGAACTCGACAGTGAACATGTAGAGGAAACGTCAAAGGATAGGCGATATACTCAAGTCATTGTTGTTCACCCAAATTCGTTAGTCTAAATGGACTAGAATTCCATCTAAGAAGATTTGTAATCTTCGTTATGACTGGAACTCTAGACATCTTGCTTCTTGAAAGTCAAGAATCAATAACCTACAATCGAGCAATGACGATTTCAGACTCCTTATCTTGGCAAGAGGCTATGATTTGATCCATTCGGATTATCCCATCGATTGCTGCATATAGATCAGGAAAACTCATTGGTCTATGTCAAGAGACTTATACTAATAAGGTCCTTGACAGGTTCGATATGAGGGAATCCAAGAGGAGATACCTTCTTATGAACCACGACATACATTTCAGCAAAGAATCATTTCTTTAGACACAAGCTGAAAATGAGATATGATGAGTGTTCCACATGGTTTGGCTATAAACTCATCATGTATGTCATGACATGTACTCGAAGAGATGTTGCATCATGTGCAATATATTCCAATCAAATCCAGGTGATTTTTCACTGGATTGTCGAGAGTATCCTTAAGTATCTTGCTAAAGACTTAGGATTATTCTCCAGTGATTGGAGGTGAAATGGAAGTTGACTATTAAATGGTATTGTGACGCCAACCATTTTACTAATCGTGATGACACGTAGTCATAATCCAGATACATCTTCATAGAGATGAAGGAGTAGTATGCTGGAAGAGGACCAAATGGATTTTGATGGCTCAATCTGCTACGAAATCATAGTACATTGTTGCAGTAGAAGCGACAATGTAAGCTATGTGGATCAATAAGTTTCTGACAGAGCTTGATGTGGTTCCTTCACGTCAAAAGGAAGTAGGTCTTCATTGTGACAACAATGAAGCCACTTCTCGTTAGGTCAAGCCACGTATGATATGAAGTAATGTCTACTTCAAGGCTATGTGAAGAAACACTTGATCAGATTTTGCAAAGCATCAACAGATGACAAGTTGGTCGATATGTTGACTAAGCCTCTAAGCGGTGCTAAGCATAAGTAGCACAAGTTGGCAAAAAGACTCGGACAAGTTGTTGGAGATTGTCTTGGAAGACCTTGCTTAGATTTGATGTATACTTATGTAATAGAGTTTATTACATGAAATGTATGACATTGGAGTTATTGTTTCAACAAAAGGAAATATGTTTCCTTCTCATTTGATTTTGGCTTAGAATCGAATGAAATGTTCAATAGTTGAGTAGCGTTCAATGGGATCATCACCACAAGTCGCTGATGCATGAAACCCCATAAGTGAACTGAACCTCTCAAGCTATGTTTTGTCCCTAGTCTGGAGTTGTTAAACTAAACATAATCGAACTCCCATAAAGGACTAGTTTGTATGATGGTTGTGATAGTCGCGAGTTTCACGGACTATAGAGACAAAGTGTTGTCCTGCCATATACATGGGTATGTATAAGTGTTGCATACTGGACATGACCTGCTTTGGAAAGTAACCCAAAATTTTCTAAAGTTATACACTTCTAGTGGATTCCTCCGACATGAGTATGGTATGACCTCATTCAAGGAGTGACTCACCTTTGATTCTGTTAAAGGCTCACATGAATAAGGGAGTTATAAAGGCATTGTTTTCGGGGTAGTCATGATTTGAGTGGGAGCATGATCGATACAAGACTGGAGATGTCTCTCCTGCTGCAAGGCAGGATACGGTGACTCGGGCCCCTTGTAGAGTGAGAACTGTGGAAATGCATGGTCATGCTCAAATGGATTGTTGTTACAATCATTTGTTTTTTAAACAGTTCAAAAATCTTAGTGACAAGAAGCAAGATTTTGAGCTATAAGTGAGTAACCGCTCCATGTTATCACGTTCTCGAAATGGTCGACCAGGAGACATAGAAAATCTTAACGTGCTGACTTGTCCCTCGGCCAAGTGGGAGACTGAAGGATTTATGTCCATCAGTCCAAATCCGCATAGGAACTAGTTAAGTGTTGGACCTTATTAATAGAATTAATTCGGGCCGATTAGGGATTAATATGTCTTGTTAGAGACCAATATTAATTAGTGGTTTGGGCCACGGCTAATCGGACTGGGTCCTACAAGGTCACACGCCTATAGTATGGACTGGATCTTTTAATAGGCCCAATCCATGGTGGATTGGGACTACTGGGCTGGCGGCCCATTAGGGTTTCTGCCCTAATCCTATAAATAAGACTGTTAGGGTAGCAGTCAATCCTAAGCCGAATACACTTTCTCTCCGGAGAAAACCCTAGCCGCCATAACCTTAAAAACTGTTCTCCGACCAGAAGTTCTAGCAAGCTTTGGCGAGGAAGATCCGGATCCCAGCTAGCATGGACTAAGTAGAGGAGCTACACTTGAAGCTCTCTAGATCGATCTAAAGGCTACAGGAGGTATTAGTTTTCGAGCTAATATCATGCTTCAAGAGGTTTGTTGTGATAACTCTCTTTGTTTTTGATTTATATGCTTATCTAGGTTGTTAGATGTTGATTCGTATTTCCGCTACGTTTCTGGTTTTGCATCTAACGATTTCCTACAGATTATCAAACCGAAAAAACAGGCCAAACACAAGGGTTTACACCTAGGGGGATTAATATTGGATGACTTATGGCTTATAGTAGCGATTATAAGTGCCTCTATCATCCTAGTACATCGTGTGGTCTTGAATTGATCTCATGCAAATTCTAACTCATTCAAAGTACGATGAAACCACTAAAAAAGAAGATAAGTTGCTAGTTATGTGCAACGGCTCAAAAGCTCACAATTGGCTGCTAGTCGAACTCAAACTATGATGTGCAATTAGATGACACTACAAGCGTGATTCTATAATCTGTTCTGACTAGGTTCATTTAGCATCAATGTAGGCATGTTGGTTACATGTTCTAAGTTAAACAGTCTAAATATCATTGTAAAGCGTTGAAGTCAATTTTACATTTCAAGTCAAGAACCGAGCCTATTCTAACAGAGGGAACACACAGAAATCACAGAGAAGCAGAACATTTAGCACATTTATAAGATCCTACCCCACACTTGAATTAGACTGTGTCATCACAGTATCATAGAAAGTCAGAGTTAATAGAAATACCTGGAGGGTGATTGTCGATGTCGTGGATGAGGTGGAGCGTTTAGACGGAGTGAAAGCAGCTACAAAATCCTACAGAAACAAAAACAACAGAAGATCAAAAGGAAGCCAGGACAAGTGTCCCAGATCCGCACAAAATAAAATTGGACGAAATCTAAAAAAAGAAATAAAAAGAAAGGAAAACAGATACTACCAGATCACTAGTCTGGTCCGGGTGGGGGTGGAGGCATATACCAAAGGTTACGCAGCTCCTGGCGCCAAGCCATCTCGTCCCTCTGTCGCTCACTACAACAATAACATCATATAGGGGGCAAAACTGAAAATAGAAGGGGGGCAATGCCCCCTTTTTTAATTTAGTCAGGAGCCTTGCCCCCCTGTTTGAAGTCTAAAAACCCATTAAAGTATCCGTGACAAGCCTAAATTTGTCGGGGGCGTGGCCCCTAACAAACTTCCAACCGGTTTGGTTTAGAAGTTAACCAAACCGAAGAATAGTCAGGGGCGCCACCCCCGACTAAATTTAGTCAAGGGCCATTTAGTCAGGGGCGGTGCACCTGACAAAATATTGTCTAGGGCGTGCCCCCTAACAAACTTCCAACCGGTTTAGTTTAGAAGTTAACCAAACCGAAGAATAGTCAGGGACGCCACCCCCGACTAAATTTAGTCAAGGGCCATTTAGTCAGGGGCGGTGCACCTGACAAAATATTGTCTGGGGCGTGCCCCTGACTAAATTAGTTAGAGGCCATTTAGTCAGGGGCGGCACCCCATTACTAAATGATCCGACTAAATTAATAATTAGGGGCCCCCGACTCCATATTCTCATCTTCCCCAACAAGTTAACAAGCCAAAACTGCTAGAACACATGACAAATTGTGAATCTAAAAGAAAGAGAGGAGATGAACAAACCTAATGAGGCTTGATGTCGAATTTAATTTGGAAAAAGGAATTGGGTACAAGTGCAACAGCTAGTTGGAAAAATAAGCTGGGTTAAGTGATATAAGATGAACAAGATAATGAGACACAAATCAATTGAATAAGCATGCTAACCAGACAATATTATCAAAAAAGCTTACCAAAGTTAACAATAGGATGGATTTGCTTGGTTTTAAAAACATGAGACACATATCAGTTGATTTTGACAAGTACCAGGTAGAAGAAGCACATATGAACTGAATGATTAGACAAAACTGTATGTAGGTCTTAAATTGAGCAAGGTACAACCCAAAGCATCTTTCTAAGCATAATATTCATAACACCATCGTTTCAAAATCAAAACTAAATTAATCCAACTCAGGAAAAAACTGAAAGACATTCAAGACAAAATGAAAGTGCATTGAGTCTACTACTCAAGCTGCCTCAACTTCAGTAGCTGCTGAGGCATCAACCATTGTCTCGTCAGCAGGCTACCTTCACACCAACATCGTCAAGAGTAATCGCCATGAACCTGTACATATAGATCAATCCAAAAATTGCATCAGGAAAGGACTCTTATGTCTATATTATGTATCCAAAACATGAGGAGCAACTGGCACAAGAAACATGCCTCCATCAATTTGCCGATGTCAAACTTGGGAGCCTTCAAGATCTTCACTTTACGGATGAAGACATTCTGAAGGGGATAGATGCCTGAAGTTTGCTTCTCAATCTCTTTGCCTATAGCTTCAGGGATAAAATTTTGTACCAACTCCTTCAGATCACAAGATGTTGCCTGTGCAATCATAATTTCCCTCATCTTCCTGCGGATCTGAAACAACACCCCAAAACAAAAGGGGGTTTACAAGCAGGCCAAAATGAGCCTCTACATTGTCTAATGAGAAGTATAAAATTATCATATCTGCTAATGAGAAATGGTAAAAAACCACAAGCAATGGAGAGAAAATCTTTCAGTACAAAAATAAATTCATCACAATACTACAGATCAGGAATTGCATCTTCAAAAAAACCATGATCTCAATAAATCAACCAATGTTATGACAATTCTGGAAGCTCAGTGCTACAAAGATAGGCTACAGAGAAAGTATCTGTTTAGAGTTTCAGACATTTCCAAATTTATCAATCTCATAGGGTTACATCACGAACTCTAGACCAGAATCACAATCAATCAATAACTCTACAATCCCAACACCCACTTTCCTCCTGAGATTCGAATCTTAGGGCTAACGTCATATATGACATTAAGAGAGGTAAATAGAAACTATGGCAGAATTCATATGCAATGGATTCACCAGACTCCGTTACCTTCCCAAAACTCCAGCAATTTAAAAAAAACATATAGATAGCTTCTCGATCTCCAATCATCCATGGTAGTCAAAATAGGGGAGGAAGGTTTATGTAGCGTGTAAGTGAAATTACCCGGCGGAAGCAGCACCACTAGCAGCGGAATCGGCACTCCGCTTGGTCCCCTCGCCGACTCTACTCAAACTAGAACACGAAGACGAGGTCGTCGACGAGGAAGAACAAGCAGCAGCAGACGAAGAAGACATCCCAGAAGTACGGAACACACAGCTGGGGAAATCCTTAGCAGTCAAGATCCTCGCGTACAGGAACTGAGCCTCGTTCGTCGTCGAATTCCCTCCGGTTTCACCGTCTCCGTCGTGCCGCCGCATCATCTTGCTTCCCTTACCTCCGCCGCCGATGCTCAATCCGAGTCCCAGCTCCAGGTCATCGCCGCCACCGTCGTAGCTGTAAGGACTGGAGGAGGCCTCCGAAGACATGTCGACGTTGTCGTCCGACGAAATCATAACGGCGATCATCCGATGAGAGAATTATTTTGGTGGAGAGAGTGAGGGGATTTGTTGTAGTGTTGGTTGGTATTGTTGTATTGTGAAACATGATGTCTGAACTCTGAAGGCGAGGAAGTGATGTCATTACCAATTTTGTTTTTTTTTTGTTTTTATGAAGTTGTTATGTATTATTGCACTAGCACCATTCAGAATAGGCTTAAAAGCAGGAAAATATAATACAGACTATGTTACAAAGAGAAAAGCCTGCTGCTAAAGTATCATCCCTTGCTTGAACTGCAATTCTGTGTGCTGCTTGTATTGTAGATCGTGGTGAATAACAAACTTGGACTTGCTGATTCCCGAAGAGGAGTCTTGTAATGAGTGCAAGGATAGCTGATACATGCCAAGGCCAATATTGTTCAGTACCTGCTAAAGCATTTGACAGAACCAAACTGTCTGTTAACACCAGCGTTCTTGTTGGAATTGATTTAACCAGATCAACAGCTACACAAATAGCTTTTGCTTCTGCACAGATAGGTGCTGCACAATTCAGAGTTCCAGCTCTTCCATTAACAACATATCCCTCAGAGTTATAAAGAATAACCCTGTATGCCCCCTTCTGGATGGATGCCTTAAAGGCACCATCACACACAACCTTTTGAAAGTAGGTTGTTGGAACTAGAGAATTAGTTACTGGATTAGAAAATGAACTGGAAACTGACCTATTGATGAGTGAAACACTTGTTCTCCATCGTTGCAAATCTGAAGTTCTTCTGGAAGCCAAATCCAGCAAAGATGGAGTAATGTTTTGAAATAGAACCTCATTCCTCATCTTCCAAATATATCAAGCTGTGAAGCCAATCTCAGCTGCCATAATGTTAGAAACAGAAGGAGCAATGCTAGTAAACCGACGTCTTGCTGAATCATGAACTGGAGGGCATTGAATAGTTGGACAAACCAGCTGCCAAAAGGATCTGCTTATAGCACAATGGAAAAGAAGATGTTCCACAGTCTCTTCTTCAGCATTGCAGGTGACACAATATGAGGAAGTACCACAATTTCTCCGAAATAAACTTAGTTTAGTTGGCAGTGCATTCCTGCATACACGCCAAAGAAAGAATCTTATCTTTGGTGGCAAGTTTAATTGCCACAACCACTTCCATAACTTCCTGGAACTGTCATCAACTGGTTGATTCTGAGGTTCAGCAATAGAGCCCAAATATCTGTAACAAGACTTGATTGAGAACTTCCCAGTTGATTCCAGATGCCAAACAAACCGATCTGGATATCCTTCAGGTCCTAAAGGTATCAAGAGAATCTGCTGGACTACCTCATGAGAGAAGGCTGCTCTTAATTTCTCAATATTCCACATTCTCTGAGGATTTATGATGAAATCAGAAATTTTCATATTGATAAAAGCTACTGAACAAGATGCTTTAAAACAAGGAGCTTCAGGAATCCAAGTATCAAGTATGGAAGTATCATTACCATCACCTATATTTTTTCGAAGACCATGTAGAAGTGCCTTCCTGCCTTCCATAATTCCAGACCAAATCCATGAGGATTTATGGTGTCTTGCAACTTGTAAGAAGCTGGAATGAGGAAAATAAAGACCTTTCAGAAGTTGAGACCATAAAGAATCAGGATTTGTTATGATTTTCCAAGCCAACTTAGCTAGAAAAGCTAGATTGAAATCATAAAAATTTCTAAATCCAAGTCCACCTTCTGAAACTGGTTTTCTTAGATCAGTTGCTAGCAGCCAATGAAGCTTGGCACTTGACACATTCCCTGACCACCAGAAATTGACTATCACCTGATCCATTCTTTTGAGAATATGTTTAGGTAAAAGAAAACAGGAGAATAGATAATATGGCAAGGCTTGAAGGACTGATTTGATCATTACTGATCTTCCTGCATGAGTCAGAAAACCGGATTGCCAAGATTGAGCTTTAGCTGTTATTCTGTCTAGCATATATTGAAAAGTTTGCTTCTTTGTAGAACCCCATTCAGGTGGAACTCCAAGATAATTTCCCATAGGAATGGTAATATCAACACCAAACACATCAGCTATTCTATTCTTACTATCTTCAGGTGTATTTGATGAGAATAGAATAGATGACTTAGCAGTGTTGATAGCTTGACCAGAGACATAGCAATATCTATTGAGTAACAGTTGAATATGCTTTGCTTCTGGAATAGTGGCAGCTCCAAAGATGACTGTGTCATCAGCAAAAAGAATATGATGCAACACAGGACATAATCTATTAAGTCGAATGCCTTTCATTCTTCCAAGATCAATGGATTGTTGAATCATGAATGAAAGAACATTAGAGATCAAGATAAACAAGTAAGGAGACATAGGATCCCCCTGTCTCAGACCTCTAGTAGGATTAAACCATCGAGTTGTAGAGCCATTGAGAAGAACAATGAATCTAACAGAAGTTATTAGAGTTCTTATCCAATCAATCCAGAGGCGATGAAAGCCAATAGCTGCAAGAGTAGCAAATAAGAATTCCCAAGAAACTCTATCGAAAGCCTTCAACATATCAACTTTGAACAAGAAATCAAACTTGTTCCCCTTCTTTCTTGTTCTCAGCTTATGGACTACCTCATGAACTACAATTACATTGTCTTGAATACAACAATTTCTAGTAAATGCAGATTGTAATTCCGAGATAATATGAGAAATGTAAGGCTTAAGACGAGCTGTAAGTATCTTGGAAATAACCTTCATTCTGAAATTTGCAAGTCCTATAGGTCTGAACTGAGCAATAGTTTCTGGATGCTTAACCTTAGGAATGAGAGTAATGAAAGTATCATTCCAAGATTCCTGAATCTGGTTGTTATCAAAGAAGGTTCGTACCTCAGAACAAAATGTGTTTGAGATAAGATTCCAATGAACTTGGAAGAACCTGCCTGGAAATCCATCAGGTCCAGGTGCCTTTGAAGGTCCCATCTGGAAAACAACACATTTAATTTCTGCATCTGTAACAGGTCTGATCAGATGATCATTCATATAATGATCAACTTTTGTAGGCAGAGATTGCAGAAAAGAGAAGTCTATGACTTTAAAATCTTCAGTGAATAAGCTGCTATAGAAATCAACAATATGTGCCGAGTGATCAGAATTGTTAGAAATCCAAGTTCCATCCCTTAATTGAAGAGCAGAAATATTGTTTCTACTTCTTCTTAATAAAGTTGATCGATGGAAAAAGCCTGTATTCTGATCTCCAAGATTTAGCCATTGAATTCTAAAACGTTGTGACCAATAAGACTCATGGATTGACCATCTTCTTGCTAGCTCCTCATTAATAGAAGCAATTCTCTAAAGAATGAGTGGAGTAGAAGAAAGCTTTGATAGTACCTCCAACTCATGAAGAAGTTGTGAAATCCATGAACCATTATTGCCAATAACATCTTTTTTCCAAGAAGATAAAGCTACAGCACAGTTACCTAAATTAACTGTTGTTCGTGGCGGAGATTGTCTACAGCCTGGAGCCCGAATAAATTAAACATTTGTCTGGGGCTCAACCCTCGACAAATCGGCCACCGATAATTTTAGTCGGGGGCTAGTTGTCAGGGGCTGTTCCCCAGATGAATATTTAAATTAGTTGGGGACTAGGCCCCCGACAATTCAGCCTCAGACTAAATTTGTTTGTGGCTATTATTTAAATATTAATCTGATTTATTTATTTAATAGTCTGGGACCTTGCCCCCTACAATTTTAGTCAGGGGCTGTATTGTCTAGGGCCTAGCCCCCGACTAATTATATTTTTTATCTGTAGCTTCTCCCCCTACAATTTGGCCCAGACAATTTTTGTGATCAACCAACATGTTTAATCAGCTGGTCAAGTATTGTTGGGGGCCACGCCACCCACTATTTTGAGTAATTTTCTGGTGTGTAGCCCCCGAATAAATAGCCCCCGACTATATTTGTTAGGAGCTATAGGCCCCGAGCCATTATTAATTAGCCCCCGACTATAATTGTCGGGGGCATTTGGCCCCCGACTATACACTACTTTTGTTGTAGTGGCTCCTACTGCCAGACTCGCTGGGTAGCCCACTGAGCTGCCTCTTGCTCATGGTGGCTCTGTGTGATCACCCAACGTGCATCCTGATCCTCCCTCCAGCTGTCATGCTCGTCTCGCCAGTTGGTGAAGTGCTCCTTGTAGGCCACCCAGTCTTTCTACCATTGGTGGGAGCCGGTAGAGAAGTCTATCTACCACTGTTATAGAGTAGTGAACATCTGACCATACTGGTCAGAGTAAGACGGTGGTGGCGAGGGAGGTTGAGGAGGCTAATCCTCAAAGCTAAAAGCTGGTGGAGAGCGTGGCTTGTCAGTCTGGGTGCCTGCTCCTCAGGTTGTGGAGCAGTGGCGGGAATGTAGGTGGTGGGGGCGATTGATGACACCCGATTTGACGTGATTATCAGCCTCATTTAAGCGACATTTCCTTACTTAAGACATGGTTTTTAGGGTAGAATAGCGAATATTCACTCAACTGCTCTATCTCGTGCCATTTGTGTTACTTTGGCCCGTTTCGGGTCTATTTGATGGTTTTCTAGTGTTTTCATGATAGCACAGGTTTTTACCGTCAAATAAAGTAACCAAGGACGTGTCTAAGGCGTTGGAACCTCGAGGAATCGCACCAGAATCGATCCGAGAAGTCAATCAAGTCGAATCAAATTCTGCTCCAATTTACACTGCAGTTTTTGGCGAAAACCCCCCAAAAACACTCATGAAGGATGAACTCTCAAGCGAACTTATGAAGGATGAACTCTCAAGAGAACTTACTCATGCTAACGGGAAGAAATTGACGCTCGACGGAGATATCCCGAAGCTCTACTTCATGAACTCCGATGCTAGCGTTAAAGAGATCCTGAGTTGGGATGTCTCCTAATACCGTCCAGGTATCGTCCAGCTCAAGGACGTTAATCAAAGAGCGCTTCGTGGGAGACAACCCACGGCTGGAGTTAGTCTTTAAATTTGTGTCAAAGTCAGTGTTTTAGAGTCGGTTCGGGGGAGCCAAAAGTGCCAGTTTGCATGATTTCTTATTTTTCGTGTGTAGTCTGTGTGTCATCGTTTCAATCGCAAGTTGTTTGAGGTTGTTCCAATTTTTGTCGATTTAATTGTGATTCTCTGAAGTTTGCCGGGATTGCGAAAATATTTTCAATCGTGCAGGTCAAATTTTTTGGCAAAAACTGTCCCATTTTTCGGCGAAAACTTTCCTTTAAACCCCACTGTGTTTTTTGATCGATTTTAGTTAAACTTTTCGGCGAAAACTCTATGAGTTTTTGGCGAAAACTCATTTGAAAACCGGCAGACAATTTTAACTTGAGTTTTCGGCAAAAAATTGCACATATTTTCGCCAAAAACCTGAGACAAAATCAAAAAATTTTCCCCTTCTTTTTCCGGTCTCTTTCTCTCTCTCCCCTCAGTTTTCATTTTCGACCGAACGAAAAAAAAAAACAAAACCCCTCCCCCTGTTTTCAAACCCGAACGACGCTGCCGCCTCATTTCGCCGCTGCCACCCGTTTTCCAGCCGCCGCCGCACCTCTCCCCTCCCTTTTTCTGGTCGTTTCGTTTCGTAGATCGTTCGAATCGGAGCTCTAGAGCTCCCGTTCTGCCAAACCCTAGTTTTCTCGATTTTTCATCGATTTCTCTCTCTCCATTCATTTTCAGCACTCATGGCTTCAAGGTAAGTTGTAGAACTTTTCATTCGAATCTTTTGACATGTTGAATGCTGAATTTCGTTGGGGTTGACTTTGGTTGTCTTTTCGGTCTACCTCAATTTGCATGCCGACTGTTTCGTGTGAACTAGGTTAGCTGTTTGCTTTGGATTGATCTAGCGTGCTTAAGGAGAATTGTGCTGAATTTTAATATCATTTGATCGTGTGTTGCTATGCTTAAAGATTGATTATTTGAGGTGTTGACTTTTGTGAAATGTCGGTTTGACCATGAACTGTTTATGCTCGTTTGGCTGCCATGTGTATTCATTCATGTTCGTATTAATGTGTTTGCCATCTGAGTTTAAAATTATGCCGTCATTTCCCGCTTTGAGCTAGTAATTGCCATGATTAGGGTTCAATGTGTTCCAATGTTGACTTTTTGAATGTCGGTTTGACTTCTGAATTTTGATTATGATGTGAACATTCCGGCTAGACATATGCATGATTTCTGATTTATTGTGATTACCGGTTACTTACTTTGCTTACCCCCACTCGGTTTTCCTCATTTCTTTGTGAAATTGAGTTTTTCTACTAAGTGTGGGGTGGGTTATTAGTTAACTAATCTGGTTTCATTTATGGCTATAGGAATGTCACTCACGAGCGCAGGACTAAGGCGAGACTTGACACCGCCTCCAGCTTTCGAGTTCCCGCTCCCGTCACACCCGCCGTCCATGGTCCTCCACCAGCATTCCCTGGTCGTGTCGGGTACCACTTCACTGTCGCCCGCCTACCTGTGCACTACTTCGAGCGCTACCAGAGGCTCGAGCATGTTCCTGGAGCTGATGTTCGTCCATTATCCATAGACTCCCTCTTCGAGCACGATGAGGACTGGCACCAGAAAGTGCTCACCTCACTGGCACATTCAGGACTGCTAGAGCTGACCACCCTAGCTGCCGACTCTCCAGACGTCGCTCTCCAGGAGTTCTGGGCGACATTCGATCTGGATGAGCACAAGAAGAGGGAGCGCAAGAAAGTCATCTCTTTCTATCTTGGCGGGGTGTACAAGGAGTTCACCTATGATGAGTTTGCAACTCATCTTGGCATCCCCCGGGAGCATTACGAGGGACATCACCTCGGCTGGGAGAACAACACCGGCAGCGAAGAGGAGTACGATGAGCTATGGAGCCACATGTCTGGAGTGCCAGATGATCGGACCACGACCCATAACTCAGTTAAGTCCCTCTCTCACCCTCTCTATCGCTTTATACATATGGTTTGGCGTAGATCTCTATTGTTTGCTCCAGATAAGAGCCGCCACCACATCAGCCGAGAGGAGCTCCTTCTTCTTCGTGCTATCTGGGAAGTTTATCCTCTTCATCCCGAATGGGTGCTTGCACGCATATTTTGCCAGAAGACTCAGAAGCCGAACCCGCCTAGCTCACTCCTGGGAGGCAACTTTGTCGGCCGACTCATCATCTCCCTCGGTCTCAGCCAAGAATATGGCCCGAACGTCCCACGACGCAGAGTATACATCGTAGGTGGAGATCTAGCGGTCGAGTACGCCTTCCAGCTGGACCTTGGTCCTCAGGTGGCGGCAGTTCCCCCTCTCCAGGACAAGGAAGAGTCGGAGGAAGAAGATGATTCTGAGGAGCAGCATCCTCAGCCAGGAGCGGAGTTTGACGACCATATACCCTCGCCACATCATCAGGCAGGGTATGACGATCAGTACCAGTCGCCCCCTCCAGATCCATTCCGGGCGCCTCATCCTCAGCATCGACCGCACGAGATGACGTTGGAGAGCTGTACGAGCGACTCCAGGAGTGGCAGATCACGGATAACGACACTCAGGAGGCCAGATGGATTATTATGCAGCAGCACATGCTCCGCACTGACGAGAGGTATGAGGCGCAGCTGGCATGGCAGCGGCAGGTTGGCGACGCCTCCACATTCCCCCTCCCGATGCGTCTGACCAGCAGTGATCGGGTTGTATTCTTTTCTGGTCCTTTCTTTTTATTTCTTCTTTTCGGATTTCGATCCAACTTTTTTTTGTGTGGATCCGGGACACTTGTCCCTGTTTCCTTTTTATCTTTCTTTTGTTTTTGTTTTGCAGGCAGGTGGGAGATTCCCTCTACTCCGAGGATTCGTGCTCATCCCCTACACCAACCATCTCTGTCCATGTTCTTCTACTTCACTCTTCACTCTATTTTTAGTCCTGTGAGGACACAATACGATTTAAGTGTGGGGTAGGATGCTAGAGAACGTTGCATGAACTTGATTGCCCTTGATTGTGTTTTTGTGTGCCTCGTGGTTCCTTTCCAGTCTCTCTAGCATTAGAATGGCTCAGTTCTTGATTTTTGATGTTAAGTTGTTGTTCAATCTTTCATAATGATGCTTAGACTGCTTAACCTAGAACCTGAGAACCAACGTGTATATTTTGATGCTAAATTGCCTGGTCAGAACAGATTTTAAAAATCACACTTGTAGTTTGTAGCCTTGATTGCATGAAAATGACCGAATCCGACTAGCAAACCAAATGTGAGCTTTTGATCCATTGCACGTAACTTGCAATTTCAATTCTTTTGGAGTAGTTTTCTGTTTGCTTGAATGAGTTAGAATTTGCATGAGACCTACTCGCGACCACACGATGACACGAGTTCTAGAATGATAGGGGCACCTAGATTCAGCTACTAAGACAGATAGCCTACCTAACGTTAAATCCATTAGGTGTAAACTCTTGAGCTTGGCCTGTTCTTTCGGTTCGATATACATTACAGCCATTTCTCATTCTTTCATTCCCCGTTGATCCCCTGTGGTTGTAGTTCTAGATTGACCTACCGGAAGTCAGTTTGTAGTAACCTGCCTATAGCCATTAAACAGGTGGTCTTAGCTATTATGTCCAAACATGTAAACCCCTCTAGCAACTAAAAGAAAGAATCGACACAAAGAAAAAAAAGAGAATAAGAAAAGCAAAAGAAATTTCGAAAAAAAAAAAGCAGAAAGTTCAAAAGTTTCAGGTTTTTAGTTCAATAACGTTCTTCTCCCTACATATGGAAGAACGAAGTCAAAAGAAAAGTTAAAAGAAAAAATGTGCAAAGAAAATAAAGTGCTAGGTTGCTTGAGGGTATCATAGGACGAGCGTTCACTATTCCACCCGTGTCTGGTTAGACGGTAGGAAGCCATAGGCTAGATTCGAGGGAAGTTAGTCGAAAACTACACCGCACCAAAGCCATCATCATACATTCCCATCATCCATCTCATCATAAACCCTTGTAGTGTAGAATTCGTTACAGTCCTAGCAGGGAAGTCCTTCTTGACTAGTACTCATGTTGTCACATTGGTGGAGATGTGGTCGAATTGCAAACTTATGACAGAATTCAGTAACAGAAAACGATTGAGAGTAGAAACACGTCCTTAAACACAGAGAGTGAGAGTTTCCCGTTTACTAAATATTTCCTGTGCGAGGAGTCTGGTCGGTCAGGTCAAATTTGTGCATAATTGGTTGCTATTACTTGTCGTGTGCAGTTTTTAGTGAGACCAGGTTGTTTGGCTGATCAGTATGCATGTTAGGTTTCATGTTCTAGGAATTATCTGTCTAATAATTCATTGTGTTTGATTGAACTTCAATTTAATAAATCTTATCATTTATGAACGTGAGCGTTTCTATTCAGTTTGCTTGAGGACAAGCAAAAGCTTAAGTGTGGGGTATTTTGATGACACTCGATTTGTCGTGATTATCAGCCTCATTTAAGCGACATTTCCTTGCTTAAGACATGGTTTTTAGGGTAGAATAGCGAATATTCACTCAACTGCTCTATGTCGTGCCATTTGTGTTACTTTGGCCCGTTTCGGGTCTATTTGATGGTTTTCTAGTGTTTTCATGATAGCAAAGGTTTTTTCCGTCAAATAAAGTAACCAAGGACGTGTCTAAGCCGTTGGAACCTCGAGGAATCGCACCAGAATCGATCCGAGAAGTCAATCAAGTCGAATCAAATCCTCTCCAATTTATACTACAGTTTTCGGCGAAAACTCAAGAAGAAATCGGCTGAGTTCAACCAAGAGAAGTTTTTGGCGAAAACTCCAAGTTTTCGCCGAGAACCCTCAGGTCCGAAAATCACAGGAGAAACAGCTAAGCAGTCAAGTCATTTACAAAAGAATTTTCGGCAAAAACTTCATAGGTTTTCGGCGAAAACTCAAGGCAAAATCCGGCGGTATTAGGGTTAAGTATAAATACTTAACCGGCGGCCCAATACCTGAGGGAGACCATATATCACATAATACATCATATTTTCGGAATTCTCACGAGTTCTGGAGCAGAGTTTAGAGTTTGAAGAGCCAGGAAGAGATCGTGACGCCATCCCTTCATCTCGGAGACTCGGAGCTAGGATTGAAGATTACCGGAGATCAAAGTTTTGACGGAGTCATCTTAATTAGGTTTTTCAGATC
Organism: Linum lewisii; assembly: GCA_034768395.1. Lineage (NCBI taxonomy): Eukaryota > Viridiplantae > Streptophyta > Magnoliopsida > Malpighiales > Linaceae > Linum > Linum lewisii. The sequence goes on from CM068296.1 coordinate 54,666,161, forward strand.
CTTTTCTGTTCTTCCTCTATTCAAGATGAACTCTGTCTTTGTCTTTGATTCTTTCGTTATGAAAATGAGTTGCTAAACTCGTAGAGCTTAGACTAGATGAACCCTAAGTGATCCAGGGCTTCAAAGCGGTCACGGATCGGCGGTGAATAGATTCAAAGTTCAATCAGTTTCTCTTTCATGTTTGATTTGTTCTTCGTTGTTTATGTTTCTTGTCTGGATTGATCACCTAGATTAGATTCTTGTTAAGCTAAGGATAGAAGCGAACGCTCGCCTTACTTTAAAACATCAAATCGAACAATTAACCTATTCATTGGAGTGTGCCTTTCGTAGGAACCAGTTAGGGTTAATCCACTGCAAGAGTAACTCATAAATTGTTAGTTATTCCACCAGTTAGTTAAGTCGTTGCGAGAGGCGACCGTACCCGGGCGGCTAATTAACCTTGGTAGCTAGATCGGATAGAGCGAACGTTCGCTAGTCTTAAACCTAAGGGTCAGGAGTTATGGTGGTGTCTTAGAATTAATTGAACGAGAATTGAAATCCGCTGATCTGTTGATTGCCAATGCTTTGGTGAACGAAGGGGGATTCTTCGAAGTCTAAGGTTGTCTGTCATCTTTGTCAAATAAACCCATCTTTCGATCTGTCTTTCAGTTTTAGTTTTTAATTTCCGTGCATTTTCTAGAATTAGAAGTCGTGGAACTCACACCACGCACAAAGTGTTAAACCTGAATAAATTGTCAGCTTCTTTGAGTAGTCAATTGTAAGAAACCCTGTGGAATACGATCTGCTTAGCTTTTAGCTTGGCAGTAATTGATACCCTGTTTTGCAGTTCATCAGCGATCGCCGGGTTGAGGCCAAACTTCTGAGCGAGCTCAACCCCAAGCGACTCTCCTCTGATGCGTGGGATCTCGGGACCCCATTTGTCATTAAGGCGGGGGCGGGAGATGAGGCGAGCCACAAATGGTCCTCCAGAAAGCTCGGTAGGCAATTTCTTGGGCTTGGTGCGCTTGTAGAAGAATCGAGCTAAACACCACCCGGGGTGGAGTCAGTGACCCTCAAATACAACCCGAAAGAGGAGCATCTCCTCTGAAGAGATGTGGTGCCGGCCACGTCCTTCCTCATCTACATAACATAGGGACCGTCTCCACAAGTAATGTAAAAAATGAAAAGCGGATGGGAGAGATGACTCACATAGGTGTGAGTGAGATTGACATCCGGACGGCGGGTGATGTAGGGCCAGATCTCTGGATAGGGCGGGTGAGTAGTGGAATTTTTGTTCTCCCACCCGTTTGTGGTGCCCGAGCGATGTAGGGGGTGAATGGCGAGAAAATCTGAGAGCTCGTCGTAAGACACTTCGTGGGACATCCCACTAAGGTAGAAGGAGGCACAATTCTTAGATTGCTTGGACTTGTAGGTGTCCAAGTCAAATGAGCTCGAGAACTCCTGGAGGGAGACCAGTGGGTATGCAAAGCCTACGGTGGACAGGTCGAGCAAACCCGCATCGAGGAGGCTATGACGGACATTGTCATGCCACTCGACGTCGTGCTCGTGCAATGACTCCATGGAGAGGGATCCGAGGGCTACTGTCTGGACGTCCTTGATCCTCTAGTATTGATGGAATTAGGACATCAGTAGTTTGTCCAGGCAGGGGTGGAGCCCCGGAACATCCCGTGGGTGTGGCACGCCGGTGGTAGGTATATCCTGTAGGATCGGAGCTGGAATGGCACCGGTGTCCATGGGAGTCGGGGCGGTGGAGGATGATCATGTGGCCTTCTCCTGGCGTGCCTTCTTGTGAATCTCTCTATCCACCGTCGTGGTCTTGAAATTTATTGGGTTCCTGTAAAGAAACACAAATTGATCCACAAAACAATTAGCACAACTTGTAGTTACCCCACACTTGGTCAAAAGAAACTCAAAGTCGTTAGAAATTGAGGGAGACCAAGTGGGGATAAGCCAATGCACATGTTCAACAATATCCATGAATCATAAGGAATGCATAGGAATTGACGGCACAACGATAAGAGGTCTAGAATGCAAAGTCAACCGTTCGGTTAACCAGAGTCAACAAAATCGACATGAAAAGAAATTCGATAAGAAAATTGACGTTCAAATCGCAGAAAATCATAGCATAGCATTCCTAGCATGATCTATAACATCTATGTGCAATTAGAATCGCAAAATTCACACCAAAACAACGGGTACCAAATCAAGGCAAGTCAACAAGTCAACCAAAACTTGACGAAACGAAACAAGCAATATGTCAAAGGATTCGTATTGAGAAACCCTACAACTAACCTTGAAGACGTGATGCAAGAAGAACAACGGAAAAGCACGAAATCGGTGAAAAAATTGGAAAGGCTGTTTTGGGTGAAATTGGAGCTAGAGAGCTCCGATTTGGACGATTCAAGGGGCGGTGAACTCGGCTTGGAGAGGGGGGTTGGATGGCGGGGGAGACCGATGGTGGCAACCGGAATTGGGGCCGTGATGGTGAAAGAAAATGACAGGGGCTGGGTTCGAGGAGTTTTCGGCCAAAAAGGATTTGAAAACTGGTGGTGTTGGGGATAAGGTTGGGGGGTTTAAATTTTTGAAAAACTTTTCGGCGAAAACTCTTTTAAAAAAATTAATTAAGACCAGACGAAAAAAACAGACCACCTTTTCGCCGAAAAGTTTGACCTTTTCGGCGAAAAGTTCATTGAAAATAATTAATAAAATATTAACAAAAAATTGACCCCAGAAAACTTTTCGGTGAAAAGTTCTTTACAAACATTTATTCAAATTACGTCGCCAGAAATTTCAATTAAAACAACGAAGTTTTTGCCGAAAAGTTTGGAATTTTTGGCGAAAACATCAGACCTCACACTTAATTTTCTTTTTCTAAAAAACGGACGATCCGAACTTCAATCGATTGTAATAAATTCAAAAAAAATCGAAAAAATACCAAATAAATTGGAAAATACTCGAAGATGCAAGAAACACACAAGAAACATTAAAAAATGAAATTGACACTTTGGGATCCACCCCGAAACTGACAAAACAACAAAAAACTAACTCAAAAATTCAAAACAGACTCCAGTCATGAATTGCCTCCCACGAAGCGCTCTCTTTTAACGTCCTTGAACTAGATGATACCTGAATATGGATCAAGAGGCGTCCAACTCAGGACTTCTGATGCAAAAATTAATGCACACCAGTTTTACTCACTAGAACGCTCTAGTGAGATCGTTTTCCACAAAGGGTTCTTCTATTACTCAACGATTATGGAATAAGCTATTCAGGGTTTATGTCGTTTGGTAAAAGTTGTGAATGAATTAACTAATAATGCAAAAGTAAACAAGAAAGTAGATATTGGTTTCAAAGATAGACTAAGGCGATTGTTCATACTCGAATCCACGCTAGTTCGGTTAAGATGTATAATACAAGGCAATATTGGTTTCAACATACTTGATGACTCGACACTTCCTGGTTTATCTCTACTCCATGGTCAGGCCGTAGAAATTCTATTCTATCAAACCTACAAGCTCCTATGGTCAAGCTAACTTGCAAATTATCAAGAACAAATCAAGAACAATGAAATGTCACACATATATGCAAAGAGATTAGTTTCACCGGCCCTATGGTGAAGACACCTGCAAATCCTAACGACCTCCTAAACTCTAGAATGATTCACGTCCATGGTCAAAACCGCAAAATCAAAGATGAAACAGAACCCTACGATATGGTCAATCTGAGGATTCTTAGAGTTTCAAATTAGGGTTTAAGAGAAATCGCATCTAAGTCTGAATAAACATCGATTAACAAAAACGGGTTAAAAACCGGACATCATCCATACAAATCCTCACTAACGCTTCATCTAATCTAAACAACCCTAAAGAGTTTAGCTACTCATCGCAACAGAAGAAATCAAAGATACAATGGAAAAGAAAACTGGTGAAGAAGACATCTTACTCCGAGAAAACCTAATCCTAATGACTCGATGAATCTCTCGAACAAATCCTAGCTTGCTCCCGCTCAATCGTGTCTTCAAAGCTCCAAAATCTCATCCCGAGAGTGTCTGGTTCATCGAGAATCGGATGAAGAATGAATATCCGAAGTATCAAAAGTTGTCCAAAAAGTATCTCCCAATTGGGGTTTAATCGGATGCTTAAATAGGGTTTTCCAAATCTCAGCCGGAAAAGAACCAACTTTTCGGCGAGAACATCTAAAGTTCTCGCCAAAACTTTTCTTGTAAAATAATTTGAGAACTCCGCGCGAGAATATTCCTCAGCTTCTTCATAATGTTCTCGGCGAGAACTTAGTACTTCTTCACAATCTCCAGCTCAGTTTTCGACGAGAATTCCATTATATTTTCTGAAAACATTCTCGGTGAGAATGTATAAGTTCTCACCAAGAATTTGAGTGCTGGGCATACTTTTGCTCGGTTTGAGTTCTGATTGATTTTGGGTCATATTTTGAAGCTTCATCGCTTCCCGAACACGTCCGACGGCTACATATTTGACGGTAAAAACATGTGTACTTAACGAGACACTAGAAAACACATCAAATAGACCCCAAACGGGCCAAAGTAACCAATTCGGTATGAAATAGCATTAATGAATGAAAATCCAAAGAAATGTCGCTTAATTAGGGGTGATAAACACGATAATTTTAGTGTCATCAAAATACCCACACTTAAGCTTTTGCTTGTCCTCAAGCAAACTGAATCAGAACGTACTCAAGTTCACAAATGACAAGATCGATTAACTTTGAGATTCAAGTCGTCACAATGAATTTTAGACCGTTATACCTAGAAAAATTAACCTAACATGCATACACATTAACCAAACAAACCGTCTCACTCATATCTGCACACAACAAGTAGAAATCACCAATCATGCGCAATTCCGTCCGACTCGACCAGACTTCCTCACACATAAAATATATAGTAAAATGGGGAAACTCTCTGATGACACTAGATTTATAGTGATTATGTTCTCATATTACACTACATTTTATACCCATTATTGCAACTATAATGAGTATTTGGTGTAAATGTGTTAACTATGCGATTCTCGGCTCCAAGTGCGTACATTGTCCATATTTGGGCTATTTTTACCTTTTTTGTGAGTTTTGTTGTTGAGCCTCCAGGTTATCACATTGTAGATGACTCTCTCACGAGTCCAGCGCTTCAAAAGAGGACTAATTTGGAGTTCGGATGGGGCGGGAATCGCCAAAATAAGAAGCTAAAATTACTTTTTCCCAATAAATCCGGATTTTTTCGGATTTTATGGTATTTAATATTTATACCCCAAATTAGACTTTTTGGGCATTCTTCATTCATTATTCAATTGGAAGATTTTTCCAGGACCTAAAGAGAGTTGGGAGCTTATTTAGGAGCTATCAGAGAGATCGCGACGCATCAATCCATCGCGGAAGACGCTCGGAGCTAGGAATTGAAGATTCTCGAGATCGAAGCTTCACGGATCACCCGGGATTAGGTTTTTTCAGATTCCTTTTATTTTTCCTTTGTTTTAAGATGAATTCTTCTATCGCCTTTGAATCTTGTTTGTCAGACATGAGTAGCTAAATTCTTATAGCTTAGATTAGATGAACCCTAAGTGACTCGGGGCTTTAAAGCGGTCACGGATCGGCGGTAATTAGATTTTAATTCAGAAAGTTTCTCTTTCATAATTGGTTGTTCTTCGTTTTTTGTGTTTCTTTTTTACCTTGATCACCTAGATTAGTCTCTTGTTAAAATAAGGATAGTTGGTGAACGTCCGCCTTGTTTTAGAACCCCAGACCGATTAATTAACTTATTCAATGGAGTGTTCCTTTCGTAGGAACCATTTAGGGTTAATCCACTTCTAGAGTAGCTCACTAAAATCAATAAATCGCACCAATTAGTTTTTCGTTGCAGAAGTGAATGCACGGACGGTTAATTAATCGTGGTAGTTAGTCTTGATAGAGTTAACGTTCGCAGACTTATACCTAAGGGTGAGGAGTTATGGCGGTGTCTAAGAAATGAATGAATTAGGATTGAAAAGTCGTCGGTCTAGTGATCGCCAATGCCTTGGTAATCTTAGGGGGATTCGAGTCTAAGCTATCGTCTCTTTAATTGAACCAAACCTCATTCAATTAATCTATTTCTTAATTTCAATTTTATTTTCCTTGCATAATAGTTTAGAAGTCGTGGAACTCACACCACGCAACTTGTTTAAACCTGAATTTTTGCCAGCTTCTTTGAGTAAACAATTTGAAGAAATCCTTGGAATTCGATCTAATCTACTTTTGTAGGTTAGTTATTTGACCACTGTTTTACAGTTATCAAATTGGCGCCGTTGTCGGGGACTTTCTTAATGTTTGAAAGAAAAGTTAGCATTTATTCTTCTATTTTCCACCTTTCCCTTTCCATTACATTTCGATTTTACACCGATTGTTTTTATTTTTGTTGAACTGTAGGCCGAATGCAGGTATATGAACCGTCCAACGACTCGTTCTCAAGTAATTTCAATCAAGACTATGAGTACAAGTTCTTCTAGCAGTTCTATTCCGGCTCGAGCACAACAAGGATCAAAGCAAGTAATAACAGCTCCGCCATCATCCTCTACCCCCATCAAAGTTGAAGAGTTGAAGGAGAACTCCTCTTCTTCACCTACACCTTCCGTTCGTTCATACTCACCACCTCCATCTCCCAGAATGGCTGATCCACCACCACCACCACCCCCTCGCAATCAACGCACCATGGCGGATTACAATAAGCCGAGCGCGACTAACGTCTGGTCAAGTATCTTCGTCCCCACCACTGATGATGATCCTGAATATGAGATCAAAATCTCCTTCCTGGGAATGATCTCTAGGGATGTTCAATTTGAAGGGAAGCCGCATGACAACCCATGCAATCATCTGGCAGACTTTCTTTCCATGTGCAAAACTTTCAAGAGTGGGAACCTCGACAAGAACACTCTATGCTTGTGAGCCTTCCCATTCTCTCTTAGAGGTGCCGCCAAGAGGTGGCTTAACAGCAAGCCACCTGGTCACTACACCAACTGTGATAATCTTGCTCAAGACTTCGTAAAGGAGTACTTCCCTCCATCAAGAACCACAGCCTACAAAGATAGCATTGCCAGGTTCAGACAAAAGGATGGACTGAGCTTATATGATGCTTGGAATGAATTCCAAGAACTTCTCTACAATTGTCCGTACCACGGGTTCGAGCAAAGGCAACTAGCTGAGATCTTTGCACGGGGAATGAACGATGAATCCTCCAAGCGGGTCAACTCCTTGGCTGAAGGAGATTGCACCGCCCTTACACCCGAAGCTGCTCTTCTTCACTTCGCTAGCTGTGCTTCCAAGTACAAAAATTGGGAAAGGCAAGCCGAAGGAGCCAAAAGCCACTTGAGTATGGAAGAACAGATCAAGGCTGATGTCCAGAAGCACTTAAAGAAGGCTGGCGCATCTATCACTCCTCCATCAGTTTCTGTCTTCGTGGCTGATTGTCAGTGGTGTGGGACTTGTGCACATAACGGAGGATGTTGCCAAAATTTTGGTAGAGTAGATGTCTAGTCTGCAGTAGAGGTCAACTTTATCGGTCAAGGCTTCACCAATCACCAACAAGGATACACCGACTACCGTCAATTCAGGCAGCCTCAACAACAAGGAAGCTTCCAAGAGCGTCCTCCTTATAACTCGAAGCTAACTAGAACCAGAATAGTCGACCATCTGGGTCATTTCAAGAGCAGAACCCAGATAATCAACCAAGTGGAGTCTATCAACCACCCTCACCGGAACCAGAGTGACTATGGGACAGCACTTGGCAATCGCCAGAATCAATATTTTTACCAAGGACCACCTGGGTTCACCAGAGGACAGCAACCTCAAAGGTCGGTGCCACAAAGTGCTAGGGAGAGCGAGATAGATAAGAAGCTCGACCTAATCATGAAGAGACTTGATGACCATGATGATCAATTCAAAGCTCAAGCTGCTCTAAATCAAGGGCAGGTAGACACGGGCAGAGAGTGGAGAGTCAGTTGAGCACCCTTATCAGCCTCATGTCTAGTGGTCGTCCCATGGGTCAGCTACCTAGCTAGACAGAGAAAAATCCAAGGAATGAGCATGTTAAGGCCATCTCTACAAGAAGTGGTAAGCAATTAGCTGGTCCTACAGCTCCCAATCCGGTCATGATTCCATATGCCATAGCCATTGACATGCCAGAGATCGAGGAAGAGGATGACAAAGAAGAAGAGGAGATGACTACCCTGCCTCCTCCAACACCAACTCCTGCGCCACCTCTTGCACCATATCAGCCTCGAATCTCATTCCCTCAGGCCATGAAGAAGAAGACCTACGACCCCAATTCAAGAAGTGGTATGGATACTTGAAGAACTCAGAAGTTAAAGTACCATTTACTGATGCTGTCCAGATGATACCACATGTTGGAAAAGTCATGAAGGTCCTGGCGAAGAACAAGAAGAAGGAAAAGGCGTCTTTCGTCTCCCTCGATGAAGAATGCTATGCTGTCCATTGCCAGACACCATCTATACCTCCCCCAGCTAAGTGTCACGATCCCGGTTCTTTTACTTTGCCTTGCACTATTAATGGTGTTAGAACTGATTGTAGCTTAGCTAACCTAGGTGCTGCTATCAATGTCATGCCTACTTGTCTTTATGAAAAACTCAATCTAGGTGAATTGAAACCAATTAATTTACAATTGGTGTTCGCTGATAGATCTGTGAAGGAACTTAGGGGAATGATAGAAAATGTAGTTGTCCGTTATGGTCCTTTTACCATTCTCGCTGATTTTGTTGTTATGGATATTCGAGAGGTAGATCTTACACTACTCCTAGGCCGACCATTTCTGGCAATAGCGGATCTGACTATCAATGTCCCGCATGGCTCGTTGACTTTGAGGGTCGGAAAGGATACTCTGACATTTCGCCTCAAGGACGGTATGCAAGTCGCTGTTAAAGAAGATGCTCATTGTTTATCTATTGAAACTATGGAGTTGGTCTCGGCCAACTCTAGCACTAATGAAAAGTTTAGAGTATCTTCAGAAATTTGCTTGACAGGAACTGAGTAGATTACCCACCTGAGGAGTGAAGCTCAAGCGCAGAGGGCCAAGAAGAAAGAGGAGCCAAAGACAGCGATTGTTGGAGCACAACGAGCTCAAGAACATAAATATGCTAAGAAAGATTGCAAGGCAACGAAGAAACTGGCTTGGAAGCCAATCAACCTGCCGTCATCCGCCAAGCCACCAGATGAAAGCACACAATTAAAGGATCTGTTCGGGCCATTTGAAGTTACTGGCAACCTCCCCGATGGACGAACTCAATTAACTCACGCCAAAGGGAGGCGATTTCTTTTGACCGGAGGTATACAGAAGCTGTACTTCATGGATTCTGACGCGAGCGTGAAGGAAGTCCTGAGTTGGGACGCCTCTTGATCATCATCCAGGTATCATCCAGCTCAAATTCGTTAAATGAGAGCGCTTCGTGGGAGGCAACCCACGGCTAGAGTCAGCTTTATAATTATCGAGTCAGTTTTTATTCATTCTGAGTCATTTTATAAATTTTGTGTTGAGTCTGGATGATAGAAAATAATCGAAAATATATTTCTTGGGTATTATTTGGGTCAAAATTATTGTTTGCATGAAGAGGAGTGACCAATTTGCAAAATATGGCCAAAATCCGGATTTTAGACACCAAGGAGAGCTCAAAAACACAGTGAGCTTACACAACCATGTACAGCTCCGTGTAAGAGCTTACACGGCGTACAAGCTATTTCACTTTAGGGCTTACACGCCTTGTAAGCCCCAAAATTCACGAGTAACTCAATTTTCCTCTTCTATTTTCACGAAAATCTCTCTCTTTCCTCTTGTCCACTCCACCCAAACCTTCTCAATCCCCCACCACAAATTGCCGCCCAACCACCCTCACCCCATTACCGCCGGTGGAGCTTGGACCACCGGCGACTCCGCCGTCCATCGCACCTCCCACCGCACCCCTCGCCGGCTGGACACGAACGCAGCACCCCATTGCCGTTCAGCTACAACAACTCGAGTTTCCAGCCCTCCTAACTGATTTCTTCCCATCTCCCTTGTTTTCATTCAATTTCGTGGGTTCAAGTCGATTATCAGGTACACAACATCACACTCTACCTCTTAGAATGCTTCTATTGTGCTTAGTTTCCATGAAATTTGGATTTGCAGGTGCTAATTTCTGATGTGAGTTCTTGAACGAAGAACCCTAATTTTTCAAAGTTAGGGACTTATGAAATTGACCTAATAGAATTGAAATTGATGATGTTAGGAGCTTGTATTATGAATCGGGGGTCGTTTCGATTTCGTTTGCCCCTCCAATTGTGAAATTACATTGACTTTGCATACCGAAATCACCCGGAATTGGGGTTTTTGTATATGGCCGAATAATGATGATTTTTTGCTTCGAGACTGATCTTATGATGATTATGAATGTGTTTTCTTGCTTGCTCTCGATTTTCTATAGCCATACGATGCTCGTATGTTTATTTGAACACACTCTGATTATCTTGAATTTTCGACTTGGGCATGTGGACGTGTGTGGCTGACTTGGTTATGATTTCCTACTTGATTTTGATATGTGTTAGATCATGTTATGTCATTCCATTGTTGTTTGACTAAACTGTCATTGTTGCTGTGCTGTTTGGGACCCAAATCTGAACATATTCGTAGCCTGAATAGAGGAGGGAATAGGTTGGGGATGAAAGGCCATTAAATGTGCATACTGGTCAGAGAAAGCAACTTTTGCGGCTACTGCTGCTTAAGAAATATGGAACTGGCACTACAACAGACGGACGATTTAGTGGCAGGCCGTGTCGTGCTTTGTGGCAGCAGCCTGCCACTAAACACATAGCTTACTCACAGGCGGGGCCTGCCACTAAGCACAACTGGACCTACGAGTAAAGCAGCTGCGAGGAAGTCCAACATGTGGCAGGCCCCGCCTGTGAGTAAGCTCCTCACAAGCAGGTGGTTAGTGGCAGGTGCTTGCCACTAAGCTTAGTGGCAGGCGCCTGCCACAAACAATTCGCCTGCCACTAAGCTTAGTTGCAGGCGCCTGCCACTAACCTATGGCCTGCCACTAAGCTTAATGGCAGGCGCCTACCACTAACCACCTGCCTGGGCTGGTCCGGTTGGGCGGGTTGGTTTGCTGGGCTGGGTTGGTTGGTTTTCTAGGCTGGGTCGGTTGGTTTTATAGGCTGGACCGATTGGTTTGCTGGGTCGTTGATGGATTAAAAATGACTATGATACCAAAATTAAAAATGATTTCAAATCATTCAACAACAAACATTACGAAATATCAAACACCACACACATAATACATTAATGATCCTACAACAATAATAATACATAATTCAAACACACAGAGTACCAGATGAATACAATACAATACAATATAATACAATATCAGTACAAATAGATAACAAACTACACATCCCAAGGATGCACGTACGCACCATCACCATTACCACCACGATTACCACCATCATTACCACCATTCTACACAGACAAAAACAGATATGTGTGAGAGATATAAAAACATTACATAAGTAATTACTGACTTGTACACGTACCATAGCAAGCTGCTGAATAAAATCAGGTCCAATATCCGGGGCATCAAACCAATGGGAGATATCATCTACATTAGGCACCACTAGAGGCACAACTAGAGCAGATCCACTAGCATACTGGGGCTGAGTCTCAGACTGGCTCACGAATTGCAACATAATCCGCTCCAGTGATGCCAGCCTGCGATTAGCATTAGCAAGCTCATCCTGTGTGGCAGTCAGCTCTGACCGAGTGGCATCCAGCTCTAACCGAGTGTCAACCAGCTCCGGTTCAGCTTATCATATGCTGCATCATGCGCACGAGCCGGTGTGGGCCGGGAAGAGATACTACCAGTGGCCAACGTAGATGACTCGGCACTCGTCCCAAAGACCTAAAAACATAAAAGTACTTGGTGAACAACACAATTAAATAATATTTCAAGTTTTAGTGTTTAAATATAATTACCTGACTCTTACTAACATGCCGACCAAACATCCTTACGTGCCCTCGGTGTTCTGGCCTGTTAAGGGCTTGGGCAAATGCATCATTTGGGCCCCACTCCTTCGAGACACCGGCCTCCTCCAATTGGCGGATAGTCTCCTATAATTTCAAATTAAACCAACCAACATTAGTGAACACTCTAAAAGTTCCACTTATTAGAATAGTGGTTATTCAATTTACCATTATTGCGCCAGCATGAGCACTCTTTGGTTCTCCATTCGGCCAACTATAGTACTTGATAAAGATCTGCCCCCTTGAAGGTCGCTGACCAGTCTTCTCCGCCTCCTCCTCTATGTAGAGACCCCACGGTCTGGACCCTCCAGTGTGATTTTCTTCTTCGCATGCTTGATTAGCCTTGTTTCTTGCAACCGCATCCTAAACCAAAACAATGTGAAAGATTCAATATTTAACTAATACGTGATTCACGTTAACTTGGTTAAATATGTATGTATTACCTTGAACTCCTTACTATCTACGTGTCTCATGTATGCCAACCAATCAGTTTCTGGACAGCCTGCAGGGGGGTTTTGCTTAACCCACTCGTACGGAAGGTTGTTTTCAGCAGCATACTTCTTCTTCGCCTTCCACGCGTCAAGCCTCGATCTAGCCCAAGCTAATGAGATTTTGTGATCCCAGTATGCTCGAGCAACTGGTATGAGGGTTGTATTGCAGTGGAACTTCCCCTGAAACAAAAATCAAGAACTTGTACTTAAATTTTGAAGTACAAAATTAGCCTGTAATTAATTAGCTAGTTGTTTCAAATCTTACCAAAAAGAACTGCTCGAAGGCACGAGTCTTCATTGACTCTGACACATGCTTCCAAGTGGCAGGATAAATGGGGTAGTAGGACCAAATCCTTGAACACTCCCCAACGTACATTCCCATGAATGACAACAATGGTCCACTTGGCTTAGCTCCCATGTTGCTGAGGTTGAACACAATCTTGTTTCCGTCGCTCGTGATACGACGCTGGTCTTTGAACTTGAATTTAATGACCTTTGTTAGACTGCCTCGATCTGCACAATTTTAATCCATAAGCTAAGTACGGATAAAGAATTTTACCAACTAACTATTAGATGTATTGTTATGAACTGTTAGTACTAACCGATGATAGTAAGCTCATGAGTGTATCGCTCCCTAGAAGAAGAGGAAGAAGAGTCGGTACCAAGGGGAGTCGGGGTAGGGATAGACCAGGTAGGAGAATGAGGCTTGCCATCACCACTTCCAGAAGCCATCACTAAGAGATCAAATAGGACAAATTGTTATTATCAAAGGACAAATTCTTTATATTCAATGTCTAAATAATTCATATAATTTACAATCTCAAAATCAATCCATTAACAAAGGACAAACATCACACAATTCTATTCAATCTCAAAATTAATTACACCACTTCCCACAATTTGCATATCGGGGATGGTGTCAGTTACAGGTAACTATTGTTGAGCTAACGATAAGCAACACTCGTGCGAAATAGCTCCCTCTTCTCCCATCTCGTATGTATCTCCGGTATACACCATTCAGGCTCAAGTGTGTCATCCACGTAGAAGACCATACGTGCATCACTTGCGCTTACGTACGGCTCATCTTCAACTCTGTCACCGACATCTCGCAAGTGACTAAAGTTGACCATCGTTATTCCGAGTGCATCTCTCCTCACCCATGTTGGAGTAACAGTATCAGCCCACTTGCATTTGAATAATGTGATCGTTCATGAATAATAATCCAATTCCATAATATCGACAAGTTTCCCATAGAACCAGATGTCACTGCGTATTAGATTGTTATCAGATGAGCTGGAGACGCTGTCAGTGCCAAATTTAGCCGCAACACTACTGTTTTGAGTTTTATTGATGTGCTCCCGATCAACCGTTCGAAAGCGAAAGCCGTTGATGTCATAAGCAGTGAATCGTCTTGCATGCACGTTTGGTCCCATAGCTAGTGTCATCAAATCATCACTGTGACTTGCTGATTAGTCCAAAATCTATTTATGATATGCATTATTATGATTCTCATTATGTTAATAGCATAAGGAAAGTATTTGGAATCATAAATGAATACCTTTTTTTGGACCCATCCTACAATTCTTTTGTGCACAGCTTTATTTATCGCAGTTTCATTTGCACGCCTTCCACACATTTTCTCTTCTAGTTTCCGCTTCACATTCTCTAAAAAAAACAATGATTTTCGCTTCAAATTAATATCAGCGACATTGTAAAAAGGATAATGATATGACCCAGCCCGGCTGCCCTAGTACCCGTAGGTACACCTACACTCCACCATGGTTACCTGTCCGAGGCAGAACCCTAGGGCCTTACAAGAAGCGTGTAGAACCAAGGGCAGGCCACCTATAAGCCCTCAAGCCAAGGTATGAGATGAAATATAGACTAAGGCATCCTCCTGCAGGTAGGAAAGCTCAAAAGGAAGAAATGCCACTCCAGGCCATGCTGTTGGCCGAGTGTAGAAACCCTAGGGCTGAGGACAAGCCTCAGTCGGATCCTAGCCTAATTCCCAAAGGCCCTGAAGATGAGGCACACTCCAGAGACACTCTGGAGGCATTCCTGGAGTACAGGAACAGGAGGGCTCAAGAGTACCTGGCCAAGAAGGGATGGCCACCCAAGACTGACCTAGAGCCAAGTCTTGAGAAGAATAAGAGCCCCTGGTTCCAAGGCACCACGTCTGGCCCGACCCTAGTCCATGAGAGCCACATATGGAGCTACCTAAGGAGATGCCCAAAGCTAGGAGAGGAAGCCTCGAGCAGAAATGAAGAAGTTCCCAAACCAGCCCCACCCGAGCCCTAGACCGAGAGCCGGGCCGATCGGGAGTATTTTATGAGGCTAGCCACCATGTGGCCCAAGCCTTTTAGCACGGCCCTAGCCCTTGGACAAGCCCGGAGGATCAGGCCCCAAGGCAGACGAAGGACCCCCGTTTGAAGAAGAAGAAGCCTGGAGCCGAGCAAAGGCCCGGCCCGAGACCGGCGGACCGACGAGTCCTAGTCCCACCCGGACTAGGAAACCCTAAAACCGCCGGATTAGGGTTTTAAGAGTTTTAGTCCTATTTGAGTTGTATTTTTGGTTTTAAAGACTATTTAATTGTTTTTCCTTTTAGTAGGATTATTTAGGGGTTTTAGGATTCTTTTTAGGAATAGGACTCTTTATTCTATTCTTATTTAGGAAGTAGTGTTTAGGGAGGAGAGCTTGTTCCCTCACCTATATATAGAGGCCGCCGACCACCCATTGTAAACACAACTTTTATATAAACAACCCCCTTTGATAGAACTTTGTTCTTGAAAACCTTATTGTATCTGCATGTTGCGATACTGAAGGATCGACTTATCATCAAGAGCATCCATCTCTTGGCGTGGCGTCTACGACTTGATACTTCTGGTTCCTAGCTGTTATATAGCTAGCGGGTCAAAGTCCTCTCCATCCCCGGTTCCTGACGGTTCTACCTCGTTGCACGATAATCAACTTGCGGTGTTCAAGGGTCGCCTGTCCACGATTGCAGTGGTTCACATCAGTTGGTATCAGAGCACGGTTCAGCTCATGGACCACAATCTATCCCAGTCTCCAAGTTTACCTAGATTCATATCCTTTACTGCTTTTTAGAAAATAGATTCAAAAATTCCTTTCTGTTTCAGTTCTTGTTTTTAGTTTGAAGTTGCAAGGCAAAAGAAAATTGGTGGCCATCATACCATCAAGAAAAATCGAGGTTAAGAAAAAGAAAAGAAAGCAAGGCCACCCTTGCCATGTTATTCTTTTTCGTTGTAAGTTTATTTCTCAAAAGAGGGGATAGAAAATTGCTTCTGTTTGCTAGTACTAACCATGGCAGACGAGAGATTAGCCAACATGGAAGGCCACCTTCAGAATCTTGGAGCTACCATGGCCGCCGTCCAAGAAACCCTAGCCAGGCTTCAAGCCGGGAGAGGACGAGATGAGCGCCGAGAGGACAGCCCTGAAGGCCTGAACCGACGAGCCCGAAGGGTAGCTCAGGAGATTGATGATGATTTGAGCAACCTCAAGCTCACCGTGCCTAAATTTTTTGGCAAGTACAATGCCGACGAGTACTTGGATTGGGAGAGAAGTATGGAGGACTTCCTCGAGTGCCATCACTATTCTGAACGAAAA
The DNA here is from genome assembly GCA_034768395.1 of Linum lewisii. Taxonomy (NCBI): domain Eukaryota; kingdom Viridiplantae; phylum Streptophyta; class Magnoliopsida; order Malpighiales; family Linaceae; genus Linum; species Linum lewisii. The sequence goes on from CM068296.1 coordinate 54,682,340, forward strand.
AGGTAATCCTCGCCACCCTTGAATTCTCTGACTATGCTGCTCTAGGGTGGAGCCATTTCAAGAGCCGAGTTCAAAGAGATAAGGAAGACCCCATCGAGTCATGGAGAGATCTCAAGAGAGTTATGAGGAAGAAGTTCGTTCCTGGAAGCTACATCCGAGACCTACACACCTCCCTCCGGAACTTAAAGCAAGGCACCATGTCTATGGAGCAATACACCAAGGAGATCGAGATGTTGGTAGCCAGACTTGACCTCCGAGAAGAGCCCGAAGCAAAGATAGCCCAATTTATGGGTGGGCTACACCCCGAGATCATGCACCAAGTCAACCTACTTAACTATGTTCACTACGAGGATCTCAAGGCCCTAGCTAACCGTGTGGAGAGAGATATAAAGAGGGGCTACATGAGAAGATCAGCCAATGCCCTATGGAGAGGAGGCTCGAATGCAAACCAAGCCCCATGGAAGCCCGAACAGCCCCGAGGCTCAAGCTCACTGCCAAACCCTAACCCTAGGGATTCGGCACCACCGGTAACACCTATCCCACCTACTTCTAAGGTTCAAAATTCTAACCCACGTCCCAGTGGAATTGTATGCTTTAAGTGTCCAGGTAGAGGAAACATCTCAAGGGACTGCCCTAACCAACGAACGATGGTGGTAAGAGAAGTAGGAATCGAGACAGATGATGAAGAAGAGGAGAAGAAGAAAGAGGAAGAAGAATCTGATGAAGGAGAAGAAGTTAAGCCCGAAGGGCCTGAGAAGTTTGCAGGGTTAACCTCTAAAACCCTAACACCCGACGCCCAGCCTCGGCGCTGCCCGACCGGGCGTGACCAGCCCCGGCGCCCAGCTCCGGCGCTACCCGACCATGCCTGACCAGCCCTGGCGCCCCAGCGCTCGGCCCCGACCCCAGTTGGCACTGCATGACCACAGCCCGGCGCCTCAACGCACAGCCCCGACTGGCGCTGCCCGACCAGCCTCGGCGCCCCAGCACCCAACCCCGATGCTGCCCGACCAGGCCCGGCGCCCCAACATTCGGTCCCGATGCTGACTGGCCCGCCCCGACCAGTCTGAGCGCCTAGCACCCTGCGCCACTCTGCCCGACCAGGCCCCGGTCGCCCCATCACCCGACCCCGACCTGTCGCTGCCCGACGCCTCGCGACGCATCACCACCCAACGTGGCCCCAGGTGGATCACTACCCGCCGAGTCCGGCGCGTCCCTGCCTGTCGCTCTATCCCGGTCCTACCCGACCTCGACTGCCCCGACGTGTTAATGCCCGACGCCATCGACTGGCCGACGCCGACCCCCTCGACGCGTCACTGCCCGCTGCCGTCACCTTCCCACTGGCCGCCGCCGCCGCCACCCCACTGGCCGCCGCCGCCGCCTTCCACTGGCCGCCGCCGCTGGCTCCCACTGGCCGCCGCTGGCTTCTCACTGGCCGCCGCTGCCTCCCCACTGCCCGGCGCCGCCGTACTGCCCGACGTGCCCTGGCCTACCCCCGGCGCCTCCGGCACCCCAGTGCCCCGACCCAACGCTTCACCGACGGTCCCCTGTGCACCCAAGATTCAATGGGAAATCTCCTCCTGATGCGCGAGATTTAACTCACAACTATCAAGGTCGTATTCCACGAGGGCTCTCTCAATAGCTAATACTCACAGGGTTCATGGACGGTCTATTCAATTAAAATTAGTTTTAGTTTGGAAAAGAAATAAAAACATAAAGGAAATTAAACAAACAAGCAAATCAAAAGGGTGCAAATCAAAGGTAAAGGAGGTTAACTTGGAAAGATAGGTTCATCATGCTCAAGAGGTATAAATGCACAAACAAACCAAACATGATCGAGGATGCAATCGAATGACCATGCAAATCCCTTCTATAGACTCAATGCACTCTCGTCGCACTAAATCCCTATCCTAGAACCACTCAACCTAGGCTCTCGCTCTCAAGCTAAGTGACTAAGGATGCATTAAAGGTGTTTGATGAAATGCCAAGCTACAAAACCCTCTCCTATGACTCTATGACCACTAGGCTAGACACCACACTCTCATGTCAATGTCCTAACACTAAGAGAATCATCAAAAGACTAATCAAAGTTCAATTGAATGAAAAACCTAATGCACGCCAAGTGTTCGATAAAATGCACAAGTGAGAAATCATGCAACTATGGTTGAATTGAGGAGATCTAATCTCTTAGAACACACTCCCTTCAATCCCTAGACCTACAATCCATGTAATCCAAGCACTCTCATGCATTACATTACAAATAATAGACCAATCAAGCCATAGCCATCAATGGAATTAACAACAAGTCATAGAGACCATCCTCATACAATCCAAGAACAATCATAGCATGTTTGTACAATTCACCTCTATCCTAGCACAACCATCTATCAATCCAAGAAAACCTAGGAAATCAGCCACACATGGCCAAGGGTACACAAGAGAAAGAAAGAGAGATGGTCACCAAGGGTTCCATGGCAATCTTCTTCTTGCAAGCTCCTCTCCCCAAGGTTGTGGGCTTCAATCCAAGCTCCTTACTCCAATTTGCACCTTGCTCTAGGGTTGATGATGGATTAGTTGATGAGGAGAAAGTGTTGGAGAAATTGAGAGGAAAGAGGGATGAAATCGGCGATTGTAAAATAATGAATTGATGATCCCCTTAAATTTTCGCCCCTCCTTCTTTATATAGCATGCCGGAAAAGGCTGATATTTTCGGCGAAAATGTGTGAAGATTTCGCCGAAAATATACTTGAAAATCACCGACCGCTGCTGCATTTCTTCTAATATTTTTGGCGAAAACATTGGGAAGTTTTCGCCGAAAATGTCTTCACTGATCAGATGCCCGCCGACTGCTTAGAATTTTCGGTCCGAGAACTCTAGGTTCTCGCCGAAAATTCCTTTAGAGATGGTGCATTTTCTCCAATCTTGCATCGGCCATATCTCCTCCATCGTAGCTCCGATCGACCTCCTGTTTGATCCTATGTGCTCCTTGTCACCAGTACTACGACGCCAAGACCTGAAAATGCCAAGAAAACACCTCCAATAGACATGGAATTGGCCTCAAAGTGGCAACCGGGCAACAAAAGGACACTTTGCACAAAACTTCAATAAAAGCATATAAATCATGGCAAAATGAGACCAAACACGGGAAATCCTTAGGCTAATCAAAGGCTTAAAATGCACCAAATAAAGTCACATCAAATTCCCCTACGACTAAGCTTTGCTTGTCCTCAAGCAAATAAACTAGAAAACATCCAAGCTCACAAATAACAAGATCGGTCCATTGAGATTCAAGCAATAACAATTCGGCTTAAAACTGCTCCACGAACAAACTAAACCTACACATGCAAGAACGTCAACCAAACAAGTCTAGCCCTCACTCTTTTCTGCACACTTCAAGTAGTGGTTGATTGGGACACAGCAAAACCGACCACGACAACACCAACTATAATCAAAAGGACTTGAACTCAGGAAATGGATTGAAAGTGGTGAGTGATCATGACGTGGCTATCGACTCGACTTCATCCGCTTCTGGATCAACACTTTACAAACTCGGGCATAGGATCAAGGGCTACATTTGAGAACTTTTTTTTTTCTTTTCTTTTCTTTTTCATCATTTTTTCATTTTTTTCCTCTTTTTCTTTTTTTTCTTACTGCATACTAGTGCTCGATCCAACACTTCACTTAGGTGTTGAACCTGCCTAGCTCACAGCTTCTGCCCTTTTGCTAATGCTCAACCCGACACTTCACTTAGGTGCCGAGCTTGCCTAGCTTTTCTTTTGCGCATTTTCTTTTTTTTTTCTTTTCTTCACAATTTAGCCACTTGATCCTTAGCCCCTTACAACTTCCACACAAGATTTCGAATTGGATTCCGTCTAATCTCAAGCCACAATCACGAAGGATAAAAAAGGGTGATGAAAAGCATGGAATAGGGTGCCTTTATCATCTTAGGCCGGTGTTATCGAGTGGTACAAAAACACGTATCAAACCAATCAACCAACACACAAGAGTGATAAAATCTATGTTCTGGCCTATACTCATTTGATATTAGTGCTAACATGCTGGTTATAGGTTCTAAGTGGAACAGTCTAAACGTCATTATGAAATCTTGAAGTCAATTAAACACCAAAAGTCAAGAACCGAACGATTCTACAATAGAGGAATTTGGAAACAATTAAGATCATGCAAATCAAGCAAAGCATAGGATTATATCTCTACCACAAATAATCACACCAAACCTCAAACTCCCATACGACTAACATGAGCATTGTCCTCAATGATCAAGAGAGAGAGGGTAAGGTGGAACGAAGTTACCGCGTTGGTAGAGAGGAGCATAGGAGGTAATAGACGTGAAAGAGTTCCACGATGATCCTTGGTGAAGAGCGATCCAAAATGCTTGTCAAACCTTATTCAAAAAGCTAAAACAACACAAAAACCTCAAACAAGAATTAAAAGCGAAAAAGTAAAGATAACATGGGGTGCCTCCCAAGAAGCGCTTGGTTATCGTCTTAAGCTCGACGATACCTGCGTTATGGTGTCCAACTTAGCACCTCCTTCAAGTCAAGTAGCTTCTTCCATGATGAGAGTTGAGCTCCAAGTAGCGATAGAAGCAAATGGTAGAATGACCAATGAGCTAAGCTTGAGTTCCAATTGTTACCTTGACATGGCCTTCTACCATTGAGTTTAGGAGTTTGAGGAAGAATGTATGGAAGGGGAGTACCATCGAGCTCCGTCGTCTCCACGTTGGTGATACCACTCAAGGAGTCTTCCGGTTCAAGTAGAGGTGGCTCCACTTCCATAGTTACCTTAGGGGAGGTTATGAAGCTTGTGTCCGTCTCTTGACACAAGTACTTCATGATCAAGCAAGAAGATCGAAGAGTACTCACAACCTTTGGTGGGACCTCAATAGGGTGGTGTTGTTCACTTTCGTGCTCCACCCTCGGTGCCACCTCTTCTTGAAGAATCTTCAAAACATCTCTCACCTCCTCTAAAGGGTCATCATCCTCAAGTCTCCTTGATTCTTCTATCCTCACATCATTGTCATATGGCGTCTCCATGGGAAGAACATGTTCCTCAATCTCCTCCATTACCAACTCTTCTTCCGTGTCAAGCTCCTCGGATTCACAAGTGTCATCTTCATCATCATAAACATACTCCACATGATTGGGATGTCGTTCATTCTCAAGAATCTTCGTGACGAGCTATATGCTTTGGGATAAGCGGTTAACTCGATTTGCATTATCCTCCGCCATTCGTAAAATCTCTAGCATGAAAGGAGGTGGAAGAGGTTTCTCATGGATCATGAACTCTTCTTGGGGAGACTCACCTTCTTCTTCTTTCATGCTAAGCACTTCCGGTTCAAGGATGTCGGAGATGAGCTTCATACTTTGCGTTGAACGATCCAACCGAGCCGCATTATCTTCAGCAATTTGCAACATCTCCTCAATTGTGGGGGGAGATGGACAGTGTTGTTCCTCCTCTAGAGCTTCCTTGATGAGTGTCACGCCTTGAGCTAAACGATTGAGTTGGTTCGCATTATCTTCCGCAATCTTCAAAGCTTCCTCAAGTGTTGAAAGAGATGGAGGAGGTTCCTCATAGCTTACGAACTCCTTTCGAGGATGCTCACTTTCCTTCACCATTTTCAAGAGCTCCTCAAGCATAGAAGAAGGTTGAGAGGGTTGCTCATAGCTTGTGAAATCCTCTTGAGGACGCTTGCTTTCTTCAACCATCTTAAAGAGCTCCTCTAGCATGGAAGGCGGTGAGAATGTTGTTCATGACTTGTGAAATCCTCTTGATAATACTCCGGCAAGACTTGATGGTAGGGTGGGGATGATAGGGACATTGCTCATTCCACATGGGTGTTGAAGCTTGTTGTTCTTGACCCCACCATTGGCTATCTCCCTCATAAGTTCCTTGGTGGTAGTTGGATGGAGTAGGATGACCATAAAATGGGTTAAGAGATGGATTCCACCCTTGATAGGGTCCATAACCATTACCTCCATTCCACGAATTCATCTTACTTGCAACCTTGCTCCCTAGATAGGTGGATAAGGGACCTACAAACACGCACAACAAACACAACCAAGTAGTACAACAATGCGGGATAACAAAACCACAAAAACAAATACAAAAAGAAATAACAAAGAAGCAAAACTAAAACGGAAGGAAGTGAATAGAACGGTCCACTACTAAATGCTTTCAAAGGATTGAGAAAGTACCCGGCAACGGCACCAAAAACTTGATGCGCGAGATTTAACTCACAACTATCAAGGTTGTATTCCACGAGGGCTCTCTCAATAGCTAATACTCACACGGTTCATGGACGGTCTATTCAATTAAAATTGGTTTTAGTTTGGAAAAGAAATAAAAACATAAAGGAAATTAAACAAACAAGCAAATCAAAAGGGTGCAAATCAAAGGTAAAGGAGGTTAACTTGGAAAGATAGGTTCATCATGCTCAAGAGGTATAAATGCACAAACAAACCAAACATGATCGAGGATGCAATCGAATGACCATGCAAATCCCTTCTATAGACTCAATGCACTCTCGTCGCACTAAATCCCTATCCTAGAACCACTCAACCTAGGCTCTCGCTCTCAAGCTAAGTGACTAAGGATGCATTAAAGGTGTTTGATGAAATGCCAAGCTACAAAACCCTCTCCTATGACTCTACGACCACTAGGCTAGACACCACACTCTCATGTAAATGTCCTAACACTAAGAGAATCATCAAAAGACTAATCAAAGTTCAATTGAATGAAAAACCTAATGCACGCCAAGTGTTCGATAAAATGCACAAGTGAGAAATCATGCAACTATGGTTGAATTGAGGAGATCTAATCTCTTAGAACACACTCCCTTCAATCCCTAGACCTACAATCCATGTAATCCAAGCACTCTCATGCATTACATTACAAATAATAGACCAACCAAGCCATAGCCATCAATGGAATTAACAACAAGTCATAGAGACCATCCTCATACAATCCAAGAACAATCATAGCATGTTTGTACAATTCACCTCTATCCTAGCACAACCATCTATCAATCCAAGAAAACCTAGGAAATCAGCCACACATGGCCAAGGGTACACAAGAGAAAGAAAGAGAGATGGTCACCAAGGGTTCCATGGCAATCTTCTTCTTGCAAGCTCCTCTCCCCAAGGTTGTGGGCTTCAATCCAAGCTCCTTACTCCAATTTGCACCTTGCTCTAGGGTTGATGATGGATTAGTTGATGAGGAGAAAGTGTTGGAGAAATTGAGAGGAAAGAGGGATGAAATCGGCGATTGTAAAATAATGAATTGATGATCCCCTTAAATTTTCGCCCCTCCTTCTTTATATAGCATGCCGGAAAAGGCTGATATTTTCGGCGAAAATGTGTGAAGATTTCGCCGAAAATATACTTGAAAATCACCGACCGCTACTGCATTTCTTCTAATATTTTCGGCGAAAACATTGGGAAGTTTTCGCCGGAAATGTCTTCACTGATCAGCTGCCCGCCGACTGCTTAGAATTTTTGGTCCGAGAACTCTAGGTTCTCGCCGAAAATTCCTTTAGAGATGGTGCATTTTCTCCAATCTTGCATCGGCCATATCTCCTCCGTCCTAGCTCCGATCGACCTCCCGTTTGATCCTATGTGCTCCTTGTCACCAGTACTACGACGCCAAGACCTGAAAATGCCAAGAAAACACCTCCAATAGACATGGAATTGGCCTCAAAGTGGCAACCGGGCAACAAAAGGACACTTTGCACAAAACTTCAATAAAAGCATATAAATCATGGCAAAATGAGATCAAACACGGGAAATCCTTAGGCTAATCAAAGGCTTAAAATGCACCAAATAAAGTCACATCACCTCCCGACAAATTTTGAGGGCTGCCCCGAGCGAAGAAGATCCGGATGCTGACCCGGATGTGGAAATGAGTGAGGAACTCTCACCGGATACCTCCCCAAGCCTTAACATTATTGTTGATAGTTTTTCAGGAGAGGGAGCTATGGAGACTGATGGAGAAAGCACTGAAGGACCCAAGCCTTGGTCCGTTACTGACTCAAGTGACACTCGTAGGTCTAAAGATGATGTTGAGTCTTCCCCGACCGTGGCCAATAAAATTGCTGAAGTTTGAAAGAGGGTGATGAGTGCTAGAAGAAACCCGAGATGGATTTGGGGACAAATCCAAGGCAAGAAGAGGGGGATGATATGACCCAGCCCGGCTTGCCCTAGTACCCGTAAGTACACCTACACTCCACCAGGGTCACCTGTCCGAGGCAGAACCCTAGGGCCTTACAAGAAGCGTGTAGAACCAAGGGCAGGCCACCTACAAGCCCTAAAGCCAAGGTATGAGATGAAATATAGACTAAGGCCTCCTCCTGCAGGTAGGAAAGCTCAGAAGGAAGAAATGCCACTCTAGGCCATGCTGATGGCCGAGTGTAGAAACCCTGGGGCTGAGGACAAGCCTCAATCGGATCCTGGCCTAATTCCCAAAGGCCCTGAAGATGAGGCACTCTCCAGAGACCCTCTGGAGGCATTCCTGGAGTACAGGAACAAGAGGGCTCAAGAGTACCTAGCCAAGAAGGGATGTCCACCCAAGACTTACTTGGAGCCAAGTCCTGAGAAGAATAAGAGCCCCTGGTTCCAAGGCACCACGTCTGGCCCGACCCTAGTCCATGAGAGCCACATATGGAGCTACCTAAGGAGATGCCCGATGATGGAACCGTCGTTGTGCTGAGCAGGTTCAATCAAATAACTATCAAGCTCAAGAGCTAGGATAGATCGTATTCCACGGGCCTTCAAATGATTGGCTACTTCAGAACTAGCAAATTATTCAAGGAAAAACACGGTGCGTGGTGTGAGTTCCACGACTTCTACTTCTAAGAAATGCAAAAAATTAAAAAGATTAAACCAAAGCAGATTGAGAATTAGGGTTTGGAAACAAGGATGACAGATGAACTTAGACTTTGAATCCCCCTTCGTTCCCCAGAGCATTGGCAATCAACAGATCAGCGGATTTCGATTCTTATTCAATCAATTACTAAGACACCCCATAAATCCTTACCCTTAGGTTTAAGACCGGCGAACGTTCGCTCTATCTGTTCTAACTACCAAGATTAACTAGCCGCCCGGGTACGGTCGCCTCTCGCAACGACTTAATTAATTGGTGTAATTACTAGTGATTAATGAGTTACTCTTGTAGTGAATTAACCCTAACCGGTTCCTACGAAAGGCACACTCCAATTATAAGGTTAATTGTTTAATTCGATGTTCTAAAGTAAGGCGAGCGTTCACTTCTATCCTTAGCTTAACAAGAATCTAATCTAGGTGATCAATCCAGACAAGAAACATGAACAATGAAGAACGAATCAAACATGAAAAAGAACTGATTGAATTTTGAATCTAATCACCGCCGATCCGTGACCGCTTTAAAGCCCTGGGTCACTTAGGGTTCATCTAGTCTAAGCTCTAAAGGGTTTAGCTACTCATGATCATTACAAAAGACACAAAGACAAGGAAAGAGTTCATCATTCAGAGGAAGAACAGAAAAGGATCTGAAAAACCTAATTCAGACGACTCTGACAGACTCCGATCTTCGGTAAGTTGCACTCCTAGCTCCGGTTCTCCAAGGTGGAAGGGATGGCGTCACGATCTCTATCCGGCTCTTCGAACTCCAACTCTTCGCTCCCCAACTTCAGAGAATTCTGATCTCAAAAAGTTGTATTATGATTAATTGTGATCGTCTTTTTTCCCTCAGCTGCCGGATTAAGTATAAATACTTAACCCTAGTTGGGCCGGGCTGAGCTGATATTTTCGCCGAAACCATAGGGGTAGTTTCGGCGAAACTGGCTTTGAGTTCAGGGCTCCGCCGGCTGTTCATTATTTTCGGTCCGAGCAGTTGATTGGTTTCGCCGAAACCATCCTTCTCTTGGCATCAGTTGATTTGAACTGCTGGTTTCGCCGAAATTGGAGGCCTGGTTTCGCCGAAACTGTAAGTGTGAATGACAGATTTTTGGTTTGACTTGATCGGCTCCTTTGATCGATTCCGGTTTGATTCCTCGAGGTTCCTACGCCTTAGACACGTCCATGGCTACGCTATTTGACGGCAAAAACCTGTGTTAACACAAAAACACTAGAAAACCATCAAATAGACCCGAAACGGGCCAAGGTAACACAAATGGCACGAGATAGGGCAATCGATTGAATATTCGTTATTCTACCCTAAAAACCATGTCTTAAGCAAAGAAATGTCGCTTAAATGAGGCTGATAATCACGTCAAATCGAGTGTCATCACCCGAAGATAGGAGAGGAAGCCCCGAGCAGAAATGAAGAAGTTCCCAAACCGGCCCCGCCCCGAGCCCTAGACCGAGAGCCGGGCCAATGGGGAGTATTTTATGAGGCTAGCCACCGTGTGGCCCAAGCCTTTTGGCACGGCCCTAGCCCTTGGTCAAGCCTGGAGCATGAGGCCCCAAGGCCAGACGAAGGACATCCGTTTGAAGAAGAAGAAGCTCGGAGCCAAGCAAAGGCCCGGGTCAAGACCGGCGGACCACCGAGTCCTAGTCCCACCCGGACTAGGAAACCCTAAAACCGCCAGATTAGGGTTTTAAGAGTTTTAGTCCTATTTGAGTTGTATTTTCGGTTTTAAAGACTATTTAATTATTCTTCCTTTTAGTAGGATTATTTAGGGGTTTTAGGATTCTTTTTAGAAATAGGACTCTTTATTCTATTCTTATTTAGGAAGTAGTGTTTAGGGAGGAGAGCTTGTTCCCTCACCTATATATAGAGGCCGCCGGCCACCCATTGTAAACACAACTTTTATGAAATAAACAACCCCTTTGATAGAACTTTGTTCTTGAAAACCTTATTGTATCTGCATGTTGCGATACTGAAGGATCAACTTATCATCAAGAGCATCCATCTCTTGGCGTGGCGTCTACGACTTGATACTTCTGGTTCCTAGCTATTATATAGCTAGCGGGTCAAAGTCCTCTCCATCCCTGGTTCCTGACGGTTCTACCTCGTTGAATGATAATCAACTTGCGGTGTTCAAATGTCGTCTGCCCACGGTTACAGCGGTTCACATCAGTTGGTATCAGAGCACGGTTCAGCTAACGGACCACAATCTATCCCAATCTCCAAGTTTATCTGGATTCATATCCTTTACTACTTTTTAGAAAATAGATTCGAAAATTCCCTTCTGTTTCAGTTCTTGTTTTTAGTTTCAAGTTGTAAGGCAAGAGAAAATTGGTGGCCATCATACCATCAACAAAAATCGAGGTTAAGAAAAGGAAAAGAAAGCAAGGCCACCCTTGCCACGTTATTCTCTTTATTTGTAAGTTTATTTCTAAGAAGAGGGGATAGAAAATTGCTTCCGTTTGCTAGTACTAACCATGGCAGACGAGAGATTAGCCAACATGGAAGGCCACCTTCAGAATCTTGGAGCTACCATGGCCGCCGTCCAAGAAACCCTAGCCAGGCTTTAAGCCAGGAGAGGACGCGATGAGCGCCGAGAGGATAGCCCTGAAGGCGTGAACCGACGAGCCCGAAGGCTAGCTCAGGAGATTGATGATGATTTGAGCAACCTCAAGCTCACCGTGCCTAAATTTGCCAGCAAGTACAATGCCGACGAGTACTTGGATTGGGAGAGAAGTATGGAGGACTTCCTCGAGTGCCATCACTATTCTGAACGAAAAAAGGTAATCCTCGCCACCCTTGAATTCACTGACTATGCTGCTCTATGGTGGAGCCAGTTCAAGAGCCGAGTTCAAAGAGATGAGGAAGACCCCATCGAGTCATGGAGAGATCTCAAGAGAGTTATGAGGAAGAAGTTCGTTCCTGGAAGCTACATCCGAGACCTACACACCTCCCTCCGGAACTTAAAGCAAGGCACCATGTCTGTGGAGCAATACACCAAGGAGATCGAGATGTTGGTAGCCAGACTTGACCACCGAGAAGAGACCAAAGCAAAGATAGCCCGGTTTGTGGGTGGGCTACACCCCGAGATCATGCACCAAGTCAACCTAATTAACTATGTTGACTACAAGGATCTCAAGGCCCTAGCTAACCGTGTGGAGAGAGAGATAAAGAGGGGCTACACGAGAAGATCAGCCAATGCCCCGTGGAGAGGAGGCTCGAATGCAAGCCAAGCCCGATGGAAGCCGGAACAGCCCCGAGGCTCAAGCTCACGGCCAAACCCTAACCCTAGGGATTCGGCACCACCGGTAACACCTATCCCACCTACTTCTAAGGTTCAAAATTCTAACCCACGTCCCAGTGGAATTGTATGCTTTAAGTGTCAAGGTAGAGGACACATCTCAAGGGACTGCCCTAACCAAAGGACGATGGTGGTAAGAGAAGGAGGAATCGAGACAGATGATGAAGAAGAGGAGAAGAAGAAAGAGGAAGAAGAATCTGATGAAGGAGAAGAAGTTAAGCCCGAAGGGCTTGAGAAGTTTGCAGGGTTAACCTCTAAAACCGTAGTACCCAGCGCCCCGACGCCCAGCATCGGCGCTGCCCGACCGGCTTGACCAGCCCCGGCGCCCAGCTGCGGCGCTACCCAACCAGGCCTGACCAGCCCTGGCGCTCCAGCGCTCCCAGTTGGCACTGCCTGACCAGCCCTGGCGCCTCAGCGCTCGGCCCCGACTAGCGCTGCCCGACCAGCCTCGGCGCCCCAGCACCCAACCCTGGTGCTGCTCGACAAGGCCCCGACACCCCAGCATTCGGCCCCGATGCCGACTGGCCCGCCCCGACCAGTCCGAGCGCCCCAGCACCCGACGCCACTCTGCCCGACCAGGCACCGGCCGCCCCATCACCCGGCCCCGACCTGTCGCTGCCCGACGCCCCGTGGCACATCACCACCTGACGTGGCCCCCGGCTGATCACTACCCGACGAGTCCGACGCGTCCCTGCCCGCCGCTCAGTCCCGGTCCTACCCGACCCGGCCCTAACTGCCCCGACGCGATGATGCCCGACGCCATCGATTGGCCAACGCCGGACCACAACGACGCGTCACTGGCCGACGCCGCCGCCTTCCCACTGTTCGCCGCCGCCGGCTCCCCACTGCACGTCGCCATCGCCGACTCCCCACTGCCCACCGCCGTTGCCTCCCCATTGCCCGCCGTTGCCGCCTCCCCACTGGCCGCCGCCGCCGCCTTCCCACTGGCCGCCGCCGCCTCCACACTGCCCGGCGCCACCGTACTACCCGACGGGCCCTGGCCTACCCCCGGCGCCTCTGGCACCCCAGTGCCCCGACCCAACGCTTCACCGACGGTCCCCTGTGCACCCAAGATTCAATGGGAAATCACCTCCCGACGAATTTTGAGGTCTGCCCCGAGCGAAGAAGATCCGGATGCTGACCCGAATGTGGAAATGAGTGAGGAACTCTCACCAGATACCTCCCCAAGACTTAACATTATTGTTGATAGTTTTTCAGGAGAGGGAGTGATGTGACTTTATTTGGTGCATTTTTAGCTTATCATTGACCTATGAAACCCCCGTGTTTGATCCTTAAATGCCATGCTTAATATGTTTTTATCGAAGTTTTGTGCTAAGTGCTATTCTGTTGCCCGGTTGCCACTTTGAGGCCAATTCCATGTCTATTGGAGGTGTTTTCTTTGTATTTTCAGGTCTTGGCATTGTAGTACTGGTGACAAGGAGCACGTAGGATCAAACGGGAGGTCAATCGGAGCTAGGACGGAGGAGATATGGACGTGGCAAAATCAAAGAAAATACGATTTTCAGCTGAAGACAGTTTCGGCGAAACTATCATATAGTTTCGCCGAAGAAGAAGCTTTCGGCGAAGCCTTCAAGTCCTCGGACCGAAAACTCGAACCAGACGGATGGCCCTTGCTCTTTGACAACATTTTCGGCGAAATCATTCTATGTTTTCGCCGAAAATCTATGAAGGAATGTCAAGCCGTGTTTTCAAAGACAGTTTCGGCGAAAATTATATGTGATTTTCGCCGAAAATTCCAGGTCTTTTCAGCCGGCTATATAAAGAGGAGCGGACGAAAGTTAGGGGAATCAATTCATTAATTACACAACACCATCGCCGATTGCCCTCTCTCTCTCAATTTTTCATCATCAACCACACACCAACCTCCCTCAATTATTGATCAACTTGAAGATCTAAGTGAAGCCTTCCACCCTTGGATTGGAGCTTGAAGAGCAAAGTGAGAAGATCCTCCATGGAAGCAAGGATGATCTCCTCTCCTCAATTTCAGGTTTTCTCCATGGTTAAGCTAGGCTAAACTTAGGTTTAGTTTAGTGAGGGATGGATCAAGCTAGGATAGGTGATTGATTGTTTGGATTGATGTTCTTATAGCCATTTGTGTAAGATGATGATCCTAGACCTTGTGCTTTGTAGCCATTTGAGCTTGACTTGTTCTTTTGGTATTGTTATGTCTTTCAATGCATGAGAATGTTTGATTGATGTTGATCTAAGGTTGTAGGATTGTAATTGGATGATTTGAGAGATTGGATTATCAAGTTACAACCATTTTGAGCTTGTTTTCCTTGTTGTCATTTTATCAAACACTTGGTGTGCATTTAGTTTTCTTTCATTTGAAGGTTGAAAGACCCTTGTGATTGCTAGACTAGTGTTATATGATTGACATGAGAGTGTCTTGCATCATTACCTTGTGCTAGATGATTGTTAGCATAGAATTCAAGTTCCAAGCATTTCATTGAGCTAGTTTAAAGCATTCCATTCCCTTTGTTCACATAGCGAGAGCATGGTGCATTTGGTCTAGGAATAGAGAGTCAATTGTGCGAGAGTTCATTGATTCTACTTGAGTGAGATGCATGGTCATTAATTACACCTCGTTGCTTGAGAATCAATCCAGCTTTCATGAACCTTGAGCTTGAAGAAACCCCTTGCTAGACTAAACTCCTTTCTCTTGTTTGATCCTCAATTTTCACTTGTCAATTTTACCTTGTTTGCTTATGTTTTTAACTTGTTTTCTTTCAAACCAAATCTCAACTCTAAATGTATGGACCGTTTACGAACGTTGTGAGTATTAGCCTATGAGGGAACCCTGAGGAATACGACCTTGATAAATTCCTTATCAAGTTTTTGGCGCCGTTGCCGGGGACTCTCTCATTCCTAAGAAAGCAATTATTAGTGAACCGATCTTTACACTTCCTTCCGTTTTCCTTTTTGCTTCCTTGTTACTCTTTGTTTACTTTGTTATCCCGCATCGTTGTATTACTCGGGTGTGTTCGTTGTGCTTGTTTGCAGGAAATTTATACTCGTGCATGAGGCGGATTACCCGACTTCAGGCACGACTCCAAGGCATCAAGGTCGTGATTGAACCACCAACTCGTTCTCCTCCTCACTTAGTTCATAGCACCACACGCAACAACATGTCTCATCACGAGGACGAAGATAACCACTCGGTGCATTCGCATCACACTAATGAAGACGATCAATCACAAAGAGGTGCGAGGCGCACACTAGCCGATTATGCTCGCCCAACCCTAGAAGGGGCAGCCTCAAGTATTGTGCGAAGACTGGTGAATGCAAGAAACTTCGAGTTGAAGCCGAATATGATTCAAATGGTGCAAAACGGAGTGGTGTTCAACGGTATAGATGGGAGTGCCCGTCTAGACACTTGAAGGACTTCCTAGAGATATGCGATACGGTGAAGAACGATCAAGTTCACCCAGATTTCGTGCGACTCCGACTCTTTCCCTTCTCCCTCAAAGGTAGAGCCAAGTCTTGGTTGGAGAACCAACCTAGTCGACAATTCACTACATGGGAGGGATTAGCCGAAGCTTTCCTCGAGGAGTTCTTTCCCCCTTATATGACGGATGCAATCCGAGATCGTATTAACCACTTCACTCAACACAAGGGAGAGCTCTTCCATGAGACTTGGAATAGGTTCCAAGCCCTTCTTCGGTCTTGTCCTCATCACAACTTCGCCGAATGGAGCTTGGCGGATATCTTTGCTAGGTCCCTTGATTTTGAGAATACAAGGATGATCAACCAAGCCGCCGGAGGTGATCTAAGGACGCTCACTCCCGAGGATGCTCTAGAACTCTTTGCGGAGATGGCCAACAAGACAAGGAGTTGGTCTCGACAACAACCTCCAAGGTCTAAGTATGGGAGCGACACTCACTACGACTCTAGAGCTATAAGTGTTGATGCACCAAAGGATTCGTCTATCTATGGTAAGAAGCCTAAGCTACCGGGCATCGTGATGAAGATGACCCCATGATTGCTCTCCTCATGTCCAAGATTGATGCCATGGCCTCTCAAGTAAGCAATCTGAGTATGCCTAAGCCTCCCTCTAAGCCATCTAAAGTGGTTAATCCACCGGTTGCTATGGTGCTTTGTTGTGAGTGTTGTGGAGGACAAGGCCATGATGTTAGTGTTTGCCCCTCCGCTACTTCCGAGCCTAACCAAGGTGAAAGCATTGAGGGAGTGAGCTTTGTGCAAGGCCAAGGGTTCTATGGAAATTTCAGTCCTCAAGGGAACTATCAAGGTGGTAACTACAACCGTCCTTGGAACCAAGGTGGTAATTACAACAAGCCTAATCAAGGTGGATTCCAAGGATACAAGGGGTACAATCAAGGCTCCACATGGAATCAAGGTGGAAATCAAAGTCAAGGCCACCAAGGAGGAAACCAATGGAACCAAGGTGCTAACCAAAATCAAGGTAACCAAGGTGGTGAGCAAGGTTCTAATCCACCGGGGATGTATAACCATAAGGGTAGTGGACCACCCGGTTTCAACAAACCCCCTCCAAACAAAGAAGGTGGATCTTCAATCTCCCAAGAAGACACCAATGCGGCAATGCTTCAACTTATCATGAATCAACAAGCGTCAATTACCAATTTGAATACTCAATTGGGCCAAATATCTAAGGCACTCTCGGAGAGACCAAAGGGTAGCCTACCCTCCAACACCGAGGTCAACCCCAAGGCTCCCGAGGAGCTTATGATGGTAACTTTGAGGAGTGGTAAGCAAGTCCAAGACCCAACGCCTAAAGCGGTAAGAACTCAAGATGATGACTATGTGTTGGTTGAAGACGTTGTTTCCGATGATGACACGAATAAGATTGAGGTTAAAGATAGAAGAACCAAGGCTAAAGAAGCTTCTAAGATGACCAATAAGGTTGGTTCTCAAGAGGCTACGACGAGTGCCACTCCGGTCTCTCCTCCCGCACCGGTTGTGCCTCCGTACAAGCCTAAACCACCTTATCCTTCTCGCTTGAAGTCGGATTCCATGGAAAAAGATTTCAAGAGGTTTGTTGAGATTCTTGACAAGGTGCAATTCACAATGCCTTTTGGAGAAGCAATCACCAAGATGCCTCAATATGCAAAGTTCATGAAGGAGATCTTCACCAACAAGCGCAAGCTAACGGATGTCACCTCGGCAAAGCTTAACGAACAATGCTCCGCCATTCTCTCTAAGCAACCACCGGAGAAGCTTAAGGATCCAGGTAGCTTTACTATTCCTTGCACTATTGTTGAGCATGTAATAAGTAGAGGCTTAGCCGATTTGGGTGCTAGTATCAATGTTATGCCGTATTGCATGTTTAAGAAGTTAGGCCTAGGGAAACTAAAACCAACTCAAATGAATGTTCAATTAGCGGATAAATCTGTGACATCTCCTCGTGGTATTGTCAAAGATGTGTTGGTTAAGTCGGTGCTTTTGAATTCCTTGTGGATTTTGTTATCCTAGATGCTATGGGTGGTGCCGATGTGCCT
The DNA here is from genome assembly GCA_034768395.1 of Linum lewisii. Taxonomy (NCBI): domain Eukaryota; kingdom Viridiplantae; phylum Streptophyta; class Magnoliopsida; order Malpighiales; family Linaceae; genus Linum; species Linum lewisii. The sequence goes on from CM068296.1 coordinate 54,700,037, forward strand.
TTGATTCTAGGACGACCTTTCTTGGCAACTTCTCGTGCTTTAATTGATGTCTATGGTGGTAGACTTACCCTTAGGGTCGACAATGAATGCATGATCTTTGACCGCTCCAATGGTATGGAGTTTACTTTGTCTTATGCTAGTCACCATGATCCCAAGAATCCGCATGAGATTACTTCGGCTACTAATAGCACTAACCTTGTCCGACATAGTCTTGCGGAGTTGTTTGCTATTAGTGATGTGCAGGAAAAGATGGATGAAGTGAAGGAGTCTCCACCGTTCGTGCTCCCGAAGACACCACCTAAGGCTAAGAAGAAAGGTGTAATGAAGTCACCCGAGAAGGGCAAGGAAGCTGCACCAATGGGTGAGACGAGCAAGTCTAAGAAGCCACCCGATGAAACGCTCAACTCCAAGTGGTTTGGCCCCTTCTCCATTGCTTCCACTTCACCATCCGGGAAACCCATGCTCATTCCTCCCGAAGTTGGTAAGGTTCAATTTAAGTTCCGTGTGCCATGCGAAGGTAATGATATTGACTTCAAGGAGGTAATGAGTTGGGATGGTTTTACTTAGCTTATTCCTTGTGCTTTCGTCTAGCTAGAGACGTTAAAGAAGCGCTTCATGGGAGGCACCCCATGTTATCCCTACTTTCTCGCTTTTGTGTTTTTGTGTTGTTTTAGTTCTTTGAGTTGGTCGTTGGCAAGCAATGAGGCGGATCACTCTTCACAATGTGGGCTATGGGACTCTTCCACTACTTTAGCTTCCTAAGCTTTTCTCTACCAATGCGGTAACTTCGTTCCACCCTACCCTCTCTCTCTTGATCATTGAGGACAATGCTCATGTTAGTCGTAGGGGAGTTTGAGGTTTGGTGTGATTATTTGTTGGTAGAAGTCTAATGTGTTGATGGTTGAATTGCTTGATCTTAATTGGATGTCGATTCCCTCTACTGTAGAATCATTCGGTTCTTGACTTTTGGTGTTTGAGTGGCTTCTAGCTTTCGCAATGACGTTTGGACTGTTTCACTTAGAACCTATAACCAGCGTGTTAGCGCTAATATCAAATGAGTCTAGGCCAGAACAGAGATTCTATCACTCTTGTGTGTTGGTTGATGGGTTGATACGTGTTTTTGTACTGCTCGATAACACCGGTCTAAGATGATGAAGGCAATAAAAACCCCTTTTCCATGTCTTTCTTTACCCTTTTTGATCCTTCATGATTGTGGCTTGAGATTAGACAGAATTCAACTCGAAATCTTGTGTGAAAGTTGTAAGGGGCTAAGGATCAAGTGGCTAAATTGTGAAAAAAAGAAAAGAAGAGAAAATGCTCAAAAGAAAAGCTAGGCAAGCTCGGCACCTAAGTGAAGTGTCGGGTTGAGCACTAGCAAAAGGGCAAAGGCTGTGAGCTAGGCAGGTTCAACACCTAAGTGAAGTGTTGAATCGAGCACTAGTATGCAGTAAGAAAAAAAGAAGAAAAAAATGGAAATGAAAAGAAAAGAAAAGAAAGAAAAAGAGTTCTCAAATGTAGCCCTTGATCCTAGCCAGAGTTTGTAAAGTGCGGATCTAGAAGCGGATGAAGTCGAGTCGATAGCCACATCATGATCACTCATCACTTTCAAAAAAAAAAGAAAAAGAAAATAATAGTCCTTTTGATTAGAATTGGTGTTGTCGTGGTCGGTTTTGCTGTGTCCCAATCAACCACTGCTTGAAGTGTGCAGAAAATAGTGAGGTCTAGACTTGTTTGGTTGACGTTCTTGCATGTGTAGGTTAAGTTTGTTTGTGGAACAGTTTAAGCCGAATTGTTATTGCTTGAATCTCAATGGACCGATCTTGTCATTTGTGAACTTGGATGTTTTCTAATTCATTTGCTTGAGGACAAGCAAAGCTTAGTCGTAGGGGAATTTGATGTGACTTTATTTGGTGCATTTTTAGCTTATCATTGACCTATGAAACGCCCGTGTTTGATCCTTAAATGCCATGCTTAATATGTTTTTTATCGAAGTTTTGTGCTAAGTGCTATTCTGTTGCCCGGTTGCCACTTTGAGGCCAATTCCATGTCTATTAGAGGTGTTTTCTTTGTATTTTCAGGTCTTGGCATTGTAGTACTGGTGACAAGGAGCACGTAGGATCAAACGGGAGGTCAATCGGAGCTAGGACGGAGGAGATATGGACGTGGCAAAATCGAAGAAAATACGATTTTCAGCTGAAGACAGTTTCGGCGAAACTATCATATAGTTTCGCCGAAGAAGAAGCTTTCGGCGAAGCCTTCAAGTCCTCGGACCGAAAACTCGAACCAGACGGATGGCCTTTGCTCTTTGACAACATTTTCGGTGAAATCATTCTATGTTTTCGCCGAAAATCTATGAAGGAATGTCAAGCCGTGTTTTCAAAGACAGTTTTGGCGAAAATTATATGTGATTTTCGCCGAAAATTCCAGGTCTTTTCAGCCGGCTATATAAAGAGGAGCGGACGAAAGTTAGGGGAATCAATTCATTAATTACACAACACCATCGCCGATTGCCCTCTCTCTCTCAATTTTTCATCATCAACCACACACCAACCTCCCTCAATTGTTGATCAACTTGAAGATCTAAGTGAAGCCTTCCACCCTTGGATTGGAGCTTGAAGAGCAAAGTGAGAAGATCCTCCATGGAAGCAAGGATGATCTCCTCTCCTCAATTTCAGGTTTTCTCCATGGTTAAGCTAGGCTAAACTTAGGTTTAGTTTAGTGAGGGATGGATCAAGCTAGGATAGGTGATTGATTGTTTGGATTGATGTTCTTATAGCCATTTGTGTAAGATGATGATCCTAGACCTTGTGCTTTGTAGCCATTTGAGCTTGACTTGTTCTTTTGGTATTGTTATGTCTTTCAATGCATGAGAATGTTTGATTGATGTTGATCTAAGGTTGTAGGATTGTAATTGGATGATTTGAGAGATTGGATTATCAAGTTACAACCATTTTGAGCTTGTTTTCCTTGTTGTCATTTTATCAAACACTTGGTGTGCATTTAGTTTTCTTTCATTTGAAGGTTGAAAGACCCTTGTGATTGCTAGACTAGTGTTATATGATTGACATGAGAGTGTCTTGCATCATTACCTTGTGCTAGATGATTGTTAGCATAGAATTCAAGTTCCAAGCATTTCATTGAGCTAGTTTAAAGCATTCCATTCCCTTTGTTCACATAGCGAGAGCATGGTGCATTTGGTCTAGGAATAGAGAGTCAATTGTGCGAGAGTTCATTGATTCTACTTGAGTGAGATGCATGGTCATTAATTACACCTCGTTGCTTGAGAATCAATCCAACTTTCATGAACCTTGAGCTTGAAGAAACCCCTTGCTAGACTAAACTCCTTTCTCTTGTTTGATCCTCAATTTTCACTTGTCAATTTTACCTTGTTTGCTTATGTTTTTAACTTGTTTTCTTTCAAACCAAATCTCAACTCTAAATGTATGGACCGTTTACGAACGTTGTGAGTATTAGCCTATGAGGGAACCCTGAGGAATACGACCTTGATAAATTCCTTATCAGGGAGCTATGGAGACTGATGGAGAAAGTACTGAAGGACCCAAGCCTTGGTCCGTTACTGACTCAAGTGACACTCCTAGGTCTAAAGATGATGTTGAGTCTTCCCCGACCGTGGCCAGTAAAATTGCTGAAGTTTGGAAGAGGGTGATGAGTGTTAGAAGAAACCCTCTGGAGGCATTCATGGAGTACAGGAAAAGGAGGGCTCAAGAGTACCTGGCCAAGAAGGGATGGCCACCCAAGACTAACCTGGAGCCAAGTCCTGAGAAGAATAAGAGCCCCTGGTTCCAAGGCACCACGTCTGGCCTGACCCTAGTCCATGAGAGCCACATATGGAGCTACCTAAGGAGATGCCCGAAGCTAGGAAATGAAGCCCCGAGAAGAAATGAAGAAGTTCCCAAACCGACCCCGCCCCGAGCCCTAGACCGAGAGACGGGCTGATCGGGAGTATTTTATGAGGCTAGCCACCGTGTGGCCCAAGCCTTTTGGAATGGCCCTAGCCCTTGGACAAGCCCAGAGCATCAGGCCCCAAGGCCAGACGAATGACCCCCATTGAAGAAGAAGCCCAGAGCCGAGCAAAGGCCCGGCACGAGATCGGCGGACCGCTGAGTCCTAGTCCCACCCGGACTAGGAAACCCTAAAACCGCCAGATTAGGGTTTTAAGAGTTTTAGTCCTATATGAGTTGTATTTTCGATTTGAAAGACTATTTAATTGTTTTTCCTTTTAGTAGGATTATTTAGGGGTTTTGGGATTCTTTTTAGGAATAGGACTCTTTATTCTATTCTTATTTAGGAAGTACTGTTTATGGAGGAGAGCTTGTTCCCTCACCTATATATAGAGGCCGCCGGCCACCCATTGTAAACACAACTTTTATGAAATAAACAACCCCCTTTGATAGAACTTTGTTCTTGAAAACCTTATTGTATCTGCGTGTTGCGATACTGAAGGATCAACTTATCATCAAGAGCATCCATCTCTTGGCGTGGCGTCTACGACTTGATACTTCTGGTTCCTAGCTGTTATATAGCTTGCGGGTCAAAGTCCTCTCCATCCCTGGTTCCCGACGGTTCTACCTCGTTGCATGATAATCAACTTGCGGTGTTCAAGGGTCGTCTGCCCACGGTTATAGCGGTTCACATTAGTTGGTATCAGAGCACGGTTCAGCTCACGGACCACAATCTATCCCAGTCTCCAAGTTTATCTGGATTCATATCCTTTACTGCTTTTTAGAAAATAGATTCGAAAATTCCCTTCTGTTTCAGTTCTTGTTTTTAGTTTCAAGTTGTAAGGCAAGAGAAAATTGGTGGCCATCATACCATCAACAAAAATCGAGGTTAAGAAAAGGAAAAGAAAGCAAGGCCACCCTTGCCACGTTATTCTCTTTCGTTTTAAGTTTATTTCTAAGAAGAGGGGATAGAAAATTGCTTCCGTTTGCTAGTACTAACCATGGAAGACGAGAGATTAGCCGACATGGAAGGCCACCTTCAGAATCTTGGAGCTACCATGGCCGCCGTCCAAGAAACCCTAGCCAGGCTTTAAGCCGGGAGAGGACGCGATGAGCGCCGAGAGGACAGCCCTGAAGGCGTGAACCAATGAGCCCGAAGGCTAGCTCAGGAGATTGATAATGATTTGAGCAACCTCAAGCTCACCGTGCCTAAATTTGCCGGCAAGTACAATACCGACGAGTAATTGGATTGGGAGAGAAGTATGGAGAACTTCCTCGAGTGCCATCACTATTCTGAACGAAAAAAGGTAATCCTCGCCACCCATGAATTCACTGACTATGCTGCTCTATGGTGGAGCTAGTTCAAGAGCCGAGTTCAAAGAGATGAGGAAGACCCCATCGAGTCATGGAGAGATCTCAAGAGAGTTATGAGGAAGAAGTTCGTTCCTGGAACCTACATCCGAGACCTACACACCTGCCTCCGGAACTTAAAGCAAGGCACCATGTCTGTGGAGCAATACACCAAGGAGATCGAGATGTTGTTAGCCAGACTTGACCACCGAGAAGAGCCCAAAGCAAAGATAGCTCGGTTTGTGGGTGGGCTACACCCCGAGATCATGCACCAAGTCAACCTACTTAACTATGTTGACTACGAGGATCTCAAGGCCCTAGCTAACCTTGTGGAGAGAGAGAGATAAAGAGGGGCTACACGAGAAGATCAGCCAGTGCCCCATGGAGAGGAGGCTCAAATGCAAGCCAAGCCCCATGAAAGCCCGAACAGCCCCAAGGCTCAAGCTCACGGCCAAACCCTAACCCTAGGGATTCAGCACCACCGGTAACACCTATCCCACCTACTTCTAAGGTTCAAAATTCTAACCCACGTCCCAATGGAATTGTATGCTTTAAGTGTCAAGGTAGAGGACACATCTCAAGGGACTGCCCTAACCAACGGACGATGGTGGTAAGAGAAGGAGGAATCGAGACAGATGATGAAGAAGAGGAGAAGAAGGAAGAGGAAGAAGAATCTGATGAAGGAGAAGAAGTTAAGCCCGAAGGGCTTGAGAAGTTTGCAGGGTTAACCTCTAAAACCCTAGCACCCAGCGCCCCGACGCCCAGCCTCGGCGCTGCCCGACCGGGCCTGACCAGCCCCGGCGCCCAGCTCCGGCGCTACCCGACCAGGCCTGACCAGCCCTGGCGCTCCAGTGCTCGGCCCCGACCCTAGTTATCACTGCCTGACCAGCCCCGGCGCCTCAGCGCTCGGCCCCGACTAACGCTGCCCGACCAGCCTCGGTGCCCCAGCACCCAACCCCGGTGCTGCCCGACAAGGCCCCGGCACCCCAGCATTTGGCCCCGATGCCGACTGGCCCGCCCCGACCAGTCCGAGCGCCCCAGCACCCGGCGCCACTCTGCCCGACCAGGCCCCGGCCGCCCCATCACTCGGCCCCGACCTGTCGCTGCCTGACGCCCTGTGGCGCATCACCACCCGACGTGGCCCCCGGCGGATCACTACCCGACGATTCCGGCGCGTCCCTGCCCGCCGCTCAGTCCCGCTCAGGAAAATGAGGGCTCAAGAGTACCTGGCCAAGAAGGGATGGCCACCCAAGACTGACTTGGAGCCAAGTCCTGAGAAGAATAAGAGCCCCTGGTTCCAAGGCACCACGTCTGGCCCGACCCTAATCCATGAGAGCCACATATGGAGCTACCTAAGGAGATGCCCGAAGCTAGGAAATGAAGCCCCGAGCAGAAATGAAGAAGTTCCCAAACCGACCCCGCCCCGAGCCCTAGACCGAGAGACGGGCTGATCGGGAGTATTTTATGAGGCTAGCCACCGTGTGGCCCAAGCCTTTTGGCACGGCCCTAGCCCTTGGACAAGCCCGGAGCATCAGGCCCCAAGGCCAGACGAAGGACCCCCGTTTGAAGAAGAAGAAGCCCGGAGCCGAGCAAAGGCCCGGCCCGAGACCGGCGGACCGCCGAGTCCTAGTCCCACCCGGACTAGGAAACCCTAAAACTCTTGGATTAGGGTTTTGAGAGTTTTAGTCCTATTTGAGTTGTATTTTCGGTTTTAAAGACTATTTAATTGTTTTTCCTTTTAGTAGGATTATTTAGGGGTTTTAGGACTCTTTATTCTATTCTTATTTAGGAAGTAGTGTTTAGGGAGGAGAGCTTGTTCCCTCACCTATATATAGAGGCCGACGGCCACCCATTGTAAACACAACTTTTATGAAATAAACAACCCCCTTTGATAGAACTTTATTCTTGAAAACCTTATTGTATCTGCATGTTGCGATACTGAAGGATCGACTTATCATCAAGAGCATCCATCTCTTGGCGTGGCGTCTACGACTAGATACTTCTGGTTCCTAGCTGTTATATAGCTAGTGGGTCAAAGTCCTCTCCATCCCCGGTTCCCGACGGTTCTACCTTGTTGCACGATAATCAACTTGCGGTGTTCAAGGGTCGTCTGCCCACGATTGCAGCGGTTCACATCAGTAATCGTGGTGGTAATGGTGATGGTGCGTACGTGCATCCTTGGGATGTGTAGTTTGTTATCTATTTGTACTTGATGACACTCGAATTAACGTGATTATCAGCCTCGTTTAAGCGATATTTCCTTGCTCAAGACATGATTTCCAGGTTAGAATAGCGAATATTCATTCAACTACTCTATCTCGTGCCTTTTGTGTTACCTTGGCCCATTTTGGGTCTATTTGATGGTTTTCTAGTGTTTTCATGTTAGCACAGGTGTTCGCCATCAAATACGGTAGCCAAAGACGTGTCTAAGGCACTAGAACCCCGAAGAATCGCACCCGAATCAACCAGAGAAGTCATTCAAGTCAAGAAATTCCTGCTCTACTTTACACACAGATTTTCGGCGAAAATCTCCTTGAGTTTTCGCCAAAAATCCAAGAAGGAATCAACAGTCCCTCACAAGAAGAAGTTTTTGGCGAAAACCTTGGGAAGTTTTCACCGAGAACTCTAGGCCATTCGGAACAGCAGAAACAGACGAGGTAAGTTAACATTTCAACAGGTATTTTTGCCGAAAATCCCCTTGTATTTTCGGTGAAAATTCAAGGGGAAATCAGGCAGTCGCTCGGTTATGTTTAAATACCAAAATCAGCGGCTAAACGGAGCATCTCATAACTTACACTCTTGGACGAAAATTGAGAGACTGAGACGAAAGAGAGAGAGAGTGAAAAGAGTTCGAGGAGCCAGGAACGGATCGTGACGCCATCCTTCTATCTCGGAGAACCAGTGCTAGGAGTTGAAGATCCAGTAGATTGAAGCTGCAAGGATTCATCGAAATTAGGTTTTACAGTTCTTCTCTGTCTTTCCTACCTGAGATGCATTCTTTGTTTTTCTTTGATTCTTCTGTATTGAATATGAGTAGCTAAACTCGTAGAGCTTAGATTAGATGAACCCTAAGTGACCCAGGGCTTTAAAGCGGTCACGGATCGGCGGTGATTAGATTCAAAATTCATTCAGTTTCTCTTTCATGTTTGATTTGTTCTTTGTTCTCTATGTTTCTTGTCTGGTTTGGCCACCTAGATGAGATTCTTGTTAAGCTAAGGATAGAAGCGAACGCTCGCCTTACTTTAAATCACCAAATTGAACAATTAATGTAATCGTTGGAGTGTGCCTTTCGTAGGAACCAATTAGGGTTGATCCACTGCAAGAGTAACTCATAATTCGTTAGTAATTGCACCAATTAAGTTAAGTCGTTGCGAGAGGCGACCATACCCGGGCGGCTAATTAATCTTGGTAGCTAGATCGGATAGAGCGAATGTTCACCAGTCTTAAACCTAAGGGTCAGGAGTTATGGTGGTGTCTGAGAACTGAATGAACTAGAATCGAAAATCGCTGGTCTGTCGACTGCTGTTGCTCTGGTGATCTAAGGGGGATTCGAAATCTAAGCTTGTCTGTCGTCTGTCTTAGTCAATCAATCAACCTTTCCTAGCTTTAATTTCATTTCAATTTATCTTTGCTTTTTAGTATAGAAGTCGTGGAACTCACACCACGCACTAAGTGTTTAACCTTGAATTTAATTGCCAACTTATTTGAATAAGCAAGTAGAGGAGACCCGTGGAATACGATCTGTCCTGCTTTGTGCTTGACAGTTATTTGATTGACCGCTCTACAATGTTCAATCAAATTGGCGCCGTTGCCGGGGACTCTTCTTCTTCGTTGAAAGGAGAATTGGCATTTTTATTCTTCTATCCTTTCCATCTTTCATTTCCATCACACTTCGATTTTACACCGGTTGTGCTTGTTTTTGTCCCTTGCAGATCTTAGCAGGTACAGAGTTGAATCACTTTCGTTTCATCTTCCCTTACCGCAATGGCTGCTCCAAAGAGTTTTGCGGACTACAGTAAGCCGAACGCGTCTAACGTTCGGTCCCCCATTGTCGTACCTCATGACGACAACGATCCTGACTATGAGATCAAGATCCCTTTCCTGGGACTAACTCTAGGGACGTACAATTCGAAGGAAAGCCAGATGATAATTCCTGCACACACATAGCCGACTTTCTAGCTGTCTGTGAAACTTTCAAGTCTGGAAACCTCAACAAGAACGCTTTATGTCTTCGAGCTTTTCCGTTCTCTCTCAGAGATGCAGCTAAGTAGTGGCTTGGGAGCAAACCACCGGGTCATTACACTAACTGGGAGACATTAGCTCAAGATTTTGTCGAGGAGTAGTTTCCTCCAGCAAGGACAACTGCCTACAAAGACCGCATCTCCAGGTTCACTCAAAGAGAAGATGCAAGCCTGTACGACACTTGGAATGAATTCCAATCCCTTCTCTTCAACTGTCCTCACCATGGGTATGAACAAAGGCAGCTGGCTGAGTTCTTTGCTCGTGGTATGTGCGAAGAATCTGCGAAGTGGGTCAACTCCCTAGCTGGCGGAGATTGCACCGCCCTTACCCCTCAAGATGCTCTTCTGCATTTTGCTAGCTGTGCTTTAAAATCTAGAAACTGGGAGAGACAAAGAGAAGGAACCAAGAGTCAGTTGAGCATTGCAGAATAGATCAAGGCAGAAGTTCAGAAACATCTACAGGTGGCTGGTATTCCTCTCGATCCCCCGTCAGCTACCATCTTTTCGGCTGACTATGGATGGTGTGGAACCTGTGCTCATAACGGTGGAAGCTGCCTCAACTTTGGTAAAACAAAAGTCTGGTCTACCAAAGAAGTCAATTTCGTGCAACAAGGCTTCGCCAACAATCAGAAAGGCTACGCCGGTTACAGAAACTACGTGCCACAGAGCCAGAGTAACCGGCTAGTAGATCCTTATCAGAGACCTCCGGGATTCATTGGAGGACAGCAACAGTTTCAAGCAAAGCCATATTACAATAGAGACATAGATTATGTGAAGAAGTTCGATCAGATCATGAGCAGACTTGACGACCATGACATTCAGTTAAAAGCTCAAGCCGCACTCAATCAAGGAGAGAGAGCTCAAAGCCAAAGGATAGAAGATGCAATAAGCAATATGACAAGACTTTTCACTAGCAATCCTTTCCTTAATCAAATGACATTTCAAGCAGATCTCTGTGCAAAGAGTGAGCACGCTCAAGCTATTACCACCAGGAGCGACAAGCAAACAACCGACCCAAAGGCTCCGGAACCTGACGTGATACCAGATACCAGTGCTGCCATGGATATGCCAGAGATTGAAGATATCACAGAAGAGGAAGAAGAAGCATCAGCTTCTCCTCCTCCCAAGATAGCTCCTGAACCCGTTTTGGCGCCATATATACCTCGAATTCCCTTCCCAAAAGCTGCAATGAGTAAGGCTAAGGATCACAACACCTAGTATAAGAAGTGGTACAATGTTCTTAAGACTGCAGAGATCAAGATACCAGTAACTGAAGCTGTAGAGATCATACCACCTCTTGGGAAGTTCTTTAAGGATCTCGTGAAGAAAGTGAAGAACAGAGAGGCATACTCTGTCACGCTCACTAACGAATGCGCTTCTCTCTTCGGTGCACCATCCCCTATGAGAAAGCCGCCACCACCGCCAGTTAAGTGTTCTGATCCCGGTCCTTTTACATTAGTCTGGCTGATTCTGGTGCTTTTATTAATGTTATGCCTGTTCATCTGTATGAAAAACTGAACCTAGGGAAATTAAAACCGCTTACTTTTCTTAACAACTGCTGGTGCAAACATTAACTGCAAATAGGGCCTGTTGACTTGAAGTGTAGGACAGGAAAGTGTTACATTCCGCATTAAAGATAGCATGCGATACTCTGTTGCTCAAGATGATAACTGTTATACTGTTGATCCCTGATGAACGTGTCATTGTGTGTGCGTTCAACCAAATAACTAACAAAGCTAACAAAAGCTAGGGTAGATCGTATTCCACGGGCCTTCGAATGATTGACTACTCAAATAAGCTAGCAAATTACTCAGATTGAACACTTCGTGCGTGGTGTGAGTTCCACGACTTCTAATTCTAAGAAATGCAGAGAAATTAAAAATTGAAACTAAAAATAGATTGGAAATTAGGGTTGAAAACAGAGATGACAGACGAACTTAGACTTCAAATCCCCCTTCGTTCACCAGAGCATAGGCAATCAACAGATTAGCGGATTTCAATTCTCATTCAATCAATTCTAAGACACCACCATAACTCCTAACCCTTAGGTTTAAGACCGACGAACGTTCGCTCTATCCGTTCTAGCTAACAAGATTAATTAATCGCCCGGGTACGGTCGCCTCTCGCAACGACTTAACTTAACTGGTGGAATTACTAACGATTTGTGAGTTACTCTTGCAGTGGATTAACCCTAACCGGTTCCTACGAAAGGCACTCCAATTATAAGGTTAATTGTTCAGTTTGATGTTTTAAAGTAAGGCGAGCGTTCGCTTCTATCCTTAGCTTAACAAGAATCTAATCTAGGTGATCAATCCAGACAAGAAACATGAACAATGAAGAACAAACCAAACATGAAAGAGAAACTGATTGAACTTTGAATCTAATCACCACCGATCCGTGACCGCTTTAAAGCCCTGGGTCACTTAGGGTTCATCTAGTCTAAGCTTTAAGAGTTTAGCTACTCATGTTCGTAAGAAAAGAATCGAAGATAGAGAAAGAGTTCATCATACAAAGGAAGAACAGAAAAGTATCTGAAAAACCTAATTAAGATGACTCCGGTAGAACTTCGATCTTCCGGTAGACTGCAATCCTAGCTCCGAGTCCTTGAGATGGAAGGGATGGCATCACGATCTCTTTTCGGCTCTTCGAACTCTAAACTCTCCTTCAGAACTCTCAGAGAATCCTCGAAATTCTGATTATGAAAAGTGTATTATGATATGGTATGGTAGTATGGGCCGCCAGTTAAGTATTTATACTTAACCCTAAACTGCCGGATTTTAACTAGGATTTTCGGTGAAAATATTAAGGAATTTTACCAAAAATTCTTTTACAAAAGTGGGTGACCGCCGGCTGATTTCTCTGTAATTTTCGGTCCAACACTTCTCGGCGAAAACTTTGTAAACCGGGCAGGAATTTGTTTGACTTGGTTGGCTCCTTGTATCGATTTCGGTGCGAATTCTCGAGGTTCCCACACCTTAGACACGTCCTTGGCTACTTTATTTGATGGCAAAAACCTGTGCTATCAGAAAAACACTAGAAAACCATCAAATAGACCCGAAACAGGCCAAGGTAACACAAATGGCACGAGATAGGGCAATTGATTGAATATTCGTTATTCTACCCTAAAAATCATGTCTTAAGCAAGGAAATGTCACTTAAATGAGGCTGATAATCACGTCAAATCGAGTGTCATCAAAATACCCCACACTTAAGCTTTTGCTTGTCCTCAAGCAAACTGAATAGAAACGCTCATGTTCACAAATGATAAGATCAATTAAATTGGAGCTCAATCAAACACAATGAATTATTAGACCGTAGATCCTAGAACAAGAAACCTAACATGCATACAGATCAACCAAACCACCTGGTCTCACTAATAAACTGCACACGACAAGTAATCGTAACCAATTATGCACGAATTTGACCTGACCGACCAGACTCCTCACATAGGAAATATTTAGTAAATGGGGGACTCTCACTCTCTGTGTTTAAGGACGTGTTTCTGCTCTCGATCATTTTCTGTTACTGAATTCTGTCATAAGTTTGCATTTCGACCACATTTCCACCACTGTGACAACACGAGTAACCAGTCAAGAAGGACTTCCCTGCTAGGACTGTAACGAATTCTACGCTACTTGGGTTTATGATGAGATGGATGATGGGAATGTATGATGATGGCTTTGGTGCGGTGTAGCTTCTGACTAACTTCCCTCGAACCTAATCTGTGGCTTCCTACCATCTAAGCAGACACGAGTGGAATAGTGAACGCTCGTCCTAAGATACCCTTAAACAACCTAGCACTTTTATTTTCTTTAAACACATTTTTTTCTTTTCAACTTTTCATTTGACTTCGTTCTTCCATTTGTAAGTAGAAGAACGTTTATTGAACTTAACACTTTTTGGCTTTTCTGATTTTTCTTTCTCTCTTTTTTTCGAAACTTACTTCTTTTTTTCTTTTTCTATTTTTTTTTGCCGATTCTTTCTTTTAGTTGCTAAAGGGGTTTACACGTCTGGACATAATAGCTAAGACCACCTGTTTAATGGCTATAGCTAGGTTACCACAAACTGACTTCCGATAGGTCAATCTAGAACTATAACCACAGGGGATCAACGGGGAATGAATGAATGGGAAATGGCTGTAATGTATTATCGAACCGAAAGAACAGGCCAAGCTCAAGGGTTTAAACCTAATGGATTTTTTTCGTTGGGTAGGCTATCTGGCTTAGTAGCTGAATCTAGGTTCCCCTATCATTCTAGAACTCGTGTCATCGTGTGGTCTCGAGTAGGTCTCATGCAAATTCTAACTCATTCAAGCAAACAGAAAATCACTCAGAAAGAATTTAAATTGCGAGTTACGTGCAATGGATCAAAAGCTCACAGTTGGTTTGCTAGTCAGATTCAGTCATTTTCATGCAATCAAGGCTACAAACTACAAGTGTGATTTTAAAAATTCTATTCTGACCAGGCAATTTAGCATCAAAGTAGACACGTTGGTTCTCAAGTTCTAGGTTAAGCAGTCTAAGCATCATTATGAAAGTTTGAACAACAACTTAACATCAAAAATCAAGAACTGAGCCATTCTAATGCTAGAGAGATTGGACAGGAATCATGAGGCACACGAAAAACACGATCAATGGCAATCAAGTTCATGCAAGGTTCTCTAGCATCCTACCCCACACTTAAATCGTACTGTGTCCTCACAGGACTAAAATTAGAGTTCAGAGTGAAGTAGAAGAACCTGGACCGAGATGGTTGGCGTAGGGGGTGAGCACGGATCCTCGGAGCGGAGGGAATCTACCAAAACAAAGCAAAGGGAATCTCCCAATTGCCTACAAAACAAAAACAAATGAAACATAAAAAGGAAACCGGGACAAGTGTCCCAGATCCACACAGAAAAAAGTTGGATCGAAATCCAAAAAGAATAAATAAAAAGAAGGGACAAGAAAGAGGATACAACCCGATCACTGCTCGTCAGGCGCGTCGGGAGGTGGAAAGTGGAGGAAATCGCAGAGCTGACGTTGCCACGCCATCTGTGCCTCATACCGCTTGTTGGAGCGGTGCATATTTTGCTGCATAATAGTCCATCTCGCCTCTTGAGTGGCGTTGTCCTGGATGCGCCACTCCTGCAGTCTCTCATACAGCTCTCCGACATCCGCGGGGTGCGGTCAGTGCTGCGGGTGAGGCGCCTGATATGGCTCTGGGATGGGCGGTGGCGACTGGCGTGCATACCCGGCCTGATGGTGTGGCGAGGGTGTATGATCATGAAATTCTGGCTCGTTCTGAGGCTGAGACTCCTCAGAATCATCTTCTTCCTCTGACTCATCCTCGTCCTGGGGAGGAGGATCTGCTGCAACCTGGGGGCTGAGGTCCAGCTCGAGGTTGTACTCGACCGCCAAATCGCCTCCAACGGTGCGTACTCTGCGACGTGGGATGTTCGGGCCATATTCATTGCTGAGGCCGAAGAAAATGATGAGTCGGCCGATGAAGTTGCCTCCCAGGAGTGAGCCAGGTGGCTTCCGCCTCTTGGTCTCCTGGCGGAAGATGCAAGCAAGCATCCATCCGGGATGAAGAGGGTAGCTCTCCCGGATGGCGCGGTGAAGCAGAAGTTCCTCCGTGCTGATATGGTGGCGGTCCTTCTCTGGAGCATATAATAGCGATCTACGCCAAACCATATGAATGTATTTATAGAGAGGGTGAGAGAGAGACTTAATTGAATTATGGTCCGTGAGGCGATCACCAGGCACTCCAGTCATGTGGCTCCAGAGTGCATGGTACTCCTCCCCATCGGCATCGTCGTCCTCCCAGCCGAGGTAATGACCATTGTAGTGCTCGTAGGGGATGCCTAGATCAGCTGCAAACTCATAGTAAGTGAGTGTCCTATGCGCCCCGCCCAGATAGAAGGAAATGACCTTCCTGTGCTGCCTCCTCTTGTGCTCGTCCAGATCAAAAGTCGCCCAGAACTCCTATAGAGCGACGTCTGGGAAGTCGGAAGCTATGGTGGTCAGCTCTAGGAGTCCAACATGTACCAGGGCGTCGTGCACGTTCCGATGATAGTCCTCGTCGTGATCGAAGAGGGACTCCATGGAAAGTGGGCGAACATTAGCTCCAGGGATGTTCTCGAGCTTCTGGTAGCACTCGAAGTAGTATGGGGGCAGGCGAGCAACGGTGTGCTGGTACCCCACACGGCCAGGGAAAGCTGGGGGAGGTCCATGAATGGAAGGTGTGACGGGAGCGGGAGCTCGGGAGCTGGAGGCGGTGTCAAGTCTCTGCTTGGTCCTGCGCTCATGAGTTACGTTCCTAAACAAGAAAACAAACCAGATTAGTCAAACTAAAACCCTACCCCACACTTAGTCGAAAAACTCAATTTCACGAAGAAACGAGGAAAATCGAGTGGGGGTTAGCAAAGCAGATTAACCGGTAATCACAAACAATAAAATACATGCTTAGGAACAGCCAGAATGGAATTATCACAATCAGAGTTCAGAAGTCAAAACGATTCATAAGGTCAACAGAATCGAACATTGAACCCTAATCATGGCAAGACTATCACAAAGCGGGAAATGACGGCATAATATGATCTTAGATGGCAAGCACAAGAATATGAACGTAAATGAGTACATAAGGCAGCCAACTGATCATAAACAGTTCATGGTCAAACCGACATTTCTCAAAAGTCAACATCACAAAGAATAAGTCTTATGCATAGCAACACAAGATCAAACGATATAAAAATTAAGCACAATACTCCCTAATCATGCTAGATCAGTCCAACGAGTTCAGCTAACCTAGTTCACACGAAATCAGTTGGCACGCAAATCGAGGCAAACCAAAAAGTCAACCGAAAGTCAACCCCGACGAAATTCAGCATCCCATATGTCAAAAGATTCGTAATGAAAAGTTCTACAACTTACCTTGAAGCCATGGACGCTAAAAGTGAACGGAGGAAGAGAAATCGGTGAAAAATCAAAAATTTTAGGGTTTGGGTGAACGAGAGCTGTAGAGCTCTGATTCGGCTGTTCTAGGGCTTAAGATGATCGGAAATGGAAGGGAAAGGGAGCGGCGACGGCGGTCATGAAAAAGTGGTGGCAGTCGGCGATTTATTTGAAACAGGAGGATGTTTTTGCTCGGTTTCGAAAATGAAGAAGTGAGGAGAGAGAGGGTGAATCCGGATTTTAAAACGAAAATTTGGTTGATTTTCAAAGGAATTTTCGGCGAAAATAAGTACAAGTTTTCGCCAAAAATGTTAGTAAAAAAGTACTGCCGGTTTTCAAAAGAATTTTCGCCGAAAACACTAATACATTTTCACCGAAAATGTTAGTTAAAAACGTCTAGAAAACTCATTGGGATTTCAAAGAGAATTTTCGCCGAAAACAGGGTGTATTTTCGCCGAAAATATTGAACTCTACGATTGAAAATATTTTCAAAATCCCGGCAAACTTCAAAAAATCACAGTTAAATCCACAAAAATCGGAAAGACCTCAAACGACTTGGAATTGACACTATGGCACACAGACTACAAACGAAAAATAAGAAATCAAATAAACTGACAGTTTTGGCTCCCCCAAACCGACTCTAAAATACTAAGGTTGACACAAATGAAAAACGGACTCCAGCCGTGGGTTGCCTCCCACGAAGCGCTCTTTTATTAACGTCCTTGAGCTGGACGATACCTAGACGGTATTAGGAGACATCCCAACTCAGGTTCTCCTTAATGCTAGCATCGGAGTTCATGAAGTAGAGCTTCGGGGCTTCTCCGGTGAGCATGAATTTCTTCCCGTTAGCGTGTGTAAGCTTAGTACGTCCGTCGGGAAGGTGCTCAGTGATCTTGAATGGTCCGAACAGTTCTGTCAAAGGATCATCTTCCACAAGGAAGACAGTGTATGGAATGAGAATGATCGGCTCCTTCTTTTCTTTAACTTCCGGCTTGATATCACCAAGATCGGTGATCGTCAGTATTTCCTTAGGAGATGCTTTTGGCTTCTCCTTCCATACTTGTTCCGGCGCCGGTATCGCGGAACGAATTGGCGGTGCAGCTGGCTCGGTAGAAGGTGGCGGCACAACTGGTCTCCCGACCATTTGAGTCTTCGTCTTCTTGTTCTTCCCCCGGGATCTACTAGGATCTTTTCTCGCTGGCTTAGAAGAGGCTTGCAGTTCCTTCTTCTTTGGCGGCTTCGAAGGAACAGATTTCGGTTTCTGCTTGGTAATCTATCCAGCATCTGCAACAGCAATTGATCTAGGCATACTAGAAGAGACATCAGTAACGGAGTTGACCGGAGTCAACTCCACAATTTCAACAGCTAGACAATGAAATTCTTCATTCTTAGGATTATATTTCATTCCGTCTTTAAGGCGGAATGTTATCGTTTCTTTACCGACTCTCAAAGTTAAAGAACCATTTGGAATGTTAATTTGCATTCCAGTAGTAGCCATGAAAGGTCGTCCTATGAGAATGGTAGAATCATCCTTACTAGTGTCAATGATAACAAAGTCAGCTAAGAACGTGAATGGACCACATTTAGTAACAACGTCTTTATCTGTCCCCTAGGGGTTTTAAGTGATCTATCAGCAAAGACAAGTTGCATGCTAGGTGGTTCAAGTTCTCCTAGGTTCAATTTTTCATACAGACTCATAGGCATAACACTAACAGACGCGCCAAGATCAACTAAACAACGTTCTATCTCAACATCATTAATAGCAAGAGGTAGAGTGAAAGAACCAAGATCAGAACACTTAGCTGGATATGGAGAGGAGGGTTTCGTGCTACGAGCATCAGGATATCCTTCTTTATTCCCCTTCATGCCAGTCTCGATCCTTGCATTTGGCAGCAATGCTCTTGGAAACGGAGGCTTCACGTAGTACGGTGTGAGAGTAGGATCATCCTCCTTAGGCGCCACTTTCAGTGCTTCCTTCTTCTCTGGAGTTTCAGCGATCCTGCATAAAACAGAACAAGCGTCAGCAGATAAGCTTGTAAACTTTTTAACAGATACCATCTTAGCTTGTTCCTTTCTCGGATTCGGCTCTGTCTGGCTCGGAAGTTGGCCAAATGGTCGACCAGATGCTAGCATGCTCGAGATGTTGTTCACAGCCTGCTCAATTCTTTGACCGGCTGCTATCTGTTCTTGATTGAGAAGAGCTTGAGCTTTAAACTGACTGTCATGATCGTCAAGTCTGGTGATGATCTGACTAAGCTTCTTGTCCAGGTCACTGACGTTGTTTTCCTTCTGGTACTGCTGACCTGTATAGGTGTTATTCAAATATTGATTCTGGCGATTGCCAGGAGTAGTTCCATAGTTACCCGGATTACGGTGTGGCGGCTGATAGACACCTCCCGGTGGATGGTTAGGCTTCTGATCCTGAGCTGGACTAGCTGGGCGGGTATTCTGGTTCTGGTTATGGTTGGCGCCAGCATTGTAGGGAGGTCTGTCTTGATAGTTCCCTTGCTGCCTGAAGTTATGGTAGCCAGCATAACCATTTTGATTGTTAACGAAGCCTTGTTGAACGAAATTTACCTCTTCGGCGGACCAGACTTCTGTCTTACCAAAATTCTGGCATCGACCTCCATTATGCGCACAAGCTCCACACCATTCACAATCGGCAACATAGACAGAAGCTGCCAGCGGTTTTATTGGTGTAGAGGACTTCTTCAGATGCTTCTCTACTTCTGCCTTAATAGTAGCTTCGAGATCGAGCTTGCTCCTTGATCCTTCTGATTGTCGTTCCCAGTTCCTTGACTTGGAAGCACAGTTTTCAAAATGAAGAAGAGCAGCTTCGGGTGTGAGTGTAGTGCAATCCCCTTCAGCTAGAGAATTGACCCACTTGGCAGATTCTTCTCGAAGACCTCGAGCAAGGATTTCGGCTAACTGCCTCTGCTCGAATCCGTGATGAGGACAGTTATAGAGAAGTTCTTGGAATCGATTCCAAGTATCATACAAGCTTCGCCTTCTTTTTGGGAGAATCTGGCGATGCTATCTTTGATGGCTGTTGTTCTGGCAGGAGGGAAAATATTCTTCAATGAAGTCCTGAGCCAAAGTATCCCAATCAGTGTAATATCCAGGTGGTTTGCCAGTAAGCCACCTCTTAGCTGCGCCTTTCAGAGAGAACGGGAAAGCTCTCAAGCAAAGAGTGTTCTTGTCGAGGTTTCCGTTCTTAAAAGTGCTGCAGAGATCAAGGAAATCCGCTAGATGTGTGCACGGATTGTATAGTGGCCTGCCTTCAAACTGTAGATCCCTAGAGATCATAGTCAAGAATGGAATCTTGATCTCATAGTCAGGATCTCCTTCAATGCGCGGAACAGCAACGGCAGATCGAACGCTAGTCACGCTAGGCTTGTTGTAATCAGCTAGATTCTTTTGTGCAGGCGGCAGTGGTGGATTTCCGCCTGGTGGTGGTAATTGATCAGTCATGGTAGGAGATGGAGGAGGTGAAAGTGACTCGGTGTGTGAAACGGATGTAGGTGACGGTACAGGTGAAGATGAGGAACTCTCCTTCAGTTCCTCGATCTTAATCGGAGTGACGGATGGAGGTGGATTGGTTCTGCTTCTCCTTGGAATCTGTGATTGTCGAGGTGGAGCAGAACTGCTTGGTCTCTCTATACTCTTAGCCTTGTCGGTTTGGGAGCGAGTCCAAGGGCGGCGATGCATACACCTGTGAACAACCTACAAATAACAAAAACAAACAAATACCAGTGTAAAATCGAAGTGAGTGGAAAAGTGAAAGATGGAAAGTAGAAGAATAAATTGCCAGTTCTTCTTTCAACCAATCAAAAGAAGTCCCCGGCAACGGCGCCAATTTGATGAACGTGTCGTTGTGTGTGCGTTCAATCAAATAACTAACAAAGCTAATAAAAGCTAGGGTAGATCGTATTCCACGGGCCTTCGAATGATTGACTACTCAAATAAGCTAGCAAATTAATCAGATTGAACATTTCGTGCGTGGTGTGAGTTCCACGACTTCTAATTCTAAGAAATGCAGAGAAATTAAAAATTGAAACTAAAAATAGATTGGAAATTAGGGTTGAAAACAGAGATGACAGACGAACTTAGACTTCGAATCCCCCTTCGTTCACCAGAGCATAGGCAATCAACAGATCAGCGGATTTTAATTCTCATTCAATCAATTCTAAGACACCACCATAACTCCTAACCCTTAGGTTTAAGACCGGCGAACGTTCGCTCTATCCGTTCTAGCTACCAAGATTAATTAGTCGTCCGGGTACGGTCGCCTCTCGCAATGACTTAACTTAACTGGTGGAATTACTAACGATTTATGAGTTACTCTTGCAGGGGATTAACCCTAACCGGTTCCTACGAAAGGCACATTCCAATTATAAGGTTAATTGTTCAGTTTGATGTTTTAAAGTAAGGCGAGCGTTCGCTTCTATCCTTAGCTTAGCAAGAATCTAATCTAGGTGATCAATCCAGACAAGAAACATGAACAATGAAGAACAAACCAAACATGAAAGAGAAACTGATTGAACTTTGAATCTAATCACCGCCGATCCGTGACCACTTTAAAGCCCTGGGTCACTTAGGGTTCATCTAGTCTAAGCTCTAAGAGTTTAGCCACTCATGTTCGTAACAAAAGAATCGAAGATAAAGAAAGAGTTCATCATACAAAGGCAGAACATAAAAGTATCTGAAAAACGTAATTAAGATGACTTCGGCAGAACTTCGATCTTCCGGTAGACTGCAATCCTAGCTCCGAGTCCTCGAGATGGAAGTGATGGCGTCACGATCTCTTTCCGGCTCTTCGAACTCTAAACTCTCCTTCAGAACTCTCAGAGAATCCTCGAAAATTCTGATTATGAAAAGTGTATTATGATATGGTATGGTAGTATGGGCCGCCGGTTAAGTATTTATACTTAACCCTAAACCGTCCGGATTTTAACTAGGATTTTCGGCGAAAATATTAAGGAATTTTCACCAAAAATTCCTTTACAAAAGTGGGTGACCGCCGGCTAATTTCTCTGTAATTTTCGGTCCACCACTTCTCGGCGAAAACTTAGTGTTTTCGCCGAAAATATCCTTCAGTTGACATCAGTGGATTTGTGCTTGCATTTTCACCGATAATACTAAGGGATTTTCGGCGAAAATTCCTTTGTAAATTGGGCAGAAATTTGTTTGACTTGGTTGGCTCCTTGGATCGATTCCGGTGCGATTCCTCGAGGTTCCCACGCCTTAGACACGTCCTTGGCTACTTTATTTGACGGCAAAAACCTGTGCTATCATAAAAACACTAGAAAACCATCAAATAGACCCGAAACGGGCCAAGGTAACTCAAACGGCACGAGATAGGGCAATTGATTGAATATTCGTTATTATACCCTAAAAACCATGTCTTAAGCAAGGAAATGTAGCTTCAATGAGGCTGATAATCACGTCAAATCGAGTGTCATCAACCCCCTAGAGTTGGCCTCGGCCAACTTCGTTACTAATGCTTTATCTAGTGATCCGCTAGAGTTGTGTTTGATTTCAGGAATTGACAGTGCATTAGAAGACCCAGAGCAGCGCCTATGGCAAGATCAGTTGGACGAATAGAAGGCGACATTCACACCCATTAATGCGCCTACACACATCGAGCCAGCATCAAGTCGGATCACTACCTCATATGAGAATCCGCCAGAGCTAACCCTAAGGAGCTGCCTGACCATCTAGAGTATGCATTCCTGGGGAAGGAATGCCAGCTACCAGTCATCATCAATTCGAGTTTATCTCCCGAGCATAAAGAGTAACTGATCATGCTACTCAAGAAGCATGTCCGAGCCATCGCCTGGCAGTTGGCTGACATCAGAGGCATCTCTGAAACCTTCTGCAAGCATCGGATAGTTGTAGATGAAGAGTTCAAACCGGTCAGACAACCGCAACGCCGATTAAACCCTCTGATGCAGGAAGTTGTGAAGAAAGAAGTCCTTAAGCTCTTGGATGCCGGCATCATTTACCCTATTGCCGACAGTTGATGTGCAAGATTTAACCTCACAACTATCAAGGTCGTATTCCACGAGGGCTCTCTCAAAAGCTAATACTCACACGGTTCATGGACGGTCTATTCATTTAAAAGGAGTTTTGGTTTGAAATAGGAACAAAAGAAAACATAAAGAAAACTAAACAAACAAACAAAGCGGTGCAACACAAAGATAAAGGAGGTTCACTTGGAAAGATAGCTTCATCATGCTCAAGAGGAACAAATGCACATACAAGCCAAACATGATCGAGGTTGCAATCGAATGACCACGCAAACCCCTTCGATAGACTCAATGCACTCTCGTAGCACTAAGTTCCTATCCTAGAATCACTCAACCTAGGCTCTCGCTCTCAAGCTAAGTGACTAAGGATGCATTAAAGGTGTTTGATGATATGCCAAGCTACAAAACCCTCTCCTATGACTCTATAACCACTAGGCTAGACACCACACTTTCAAGTCAATGTCCTAACACTAAGAGAACCATCAAAAGACTAATCAAAGTTCAATTGAATGAAAAACCTAATGCACACCAAGTGTTCGATAAAATGCACAAGAGAGAAATCATGCAACTATGGTTGAATTGAGATGATCTAATCTCTTAGAACATGCTCTCTTCAATCCCTAGACCTACAAACCATGTAATCTAAGCACTCTCATGCATTACATCACAAAGAATAGACCAAATCAAGCACATAACACAATTTGGAATTAACAACAAGTCTAGAGATCATCCTCTTACAATCCAAGATCAATCATGGCATATTTGTACAATCAACCTCTATCATAGCACAACTATCTATCAATCCAAGGAAACCTAGGAGATCAGCCACACATGGCCAAGGAAATGAAGGAAAGAGAAAGAAAGATGATCACCAAGAACACCATGGCAATCCTCCTCTTGCAAGCTCCTCTTCCAAGGTTGTGGACTTCAATCCAAGCTCCTCTACTTTAAGTTGCACCTTGCTCTAGGGTTGTGGATTGGAGATGAGGAGAAAGTGATTGAGAAGTTGAGAGAAAGGGTTTTGACGAAGGAAAGGTTTCTGAAATTAATGAATAATGAATCCCTTTAATTTTCGCCTCCTTCCTCATTATATATTGTGCTGGAAATGGCTGGAATTTTCGGCGAAAACTGTATAAGTTTTTCGCCGAAAATCTCTTTGAAAAACACCGAGCCTTCTTCCATTCCTTCTAATGTTTTCGGTGAAAACTCTGAATGTTTTCGCCAAAAACCTCTTCAAAAATTGAACCTCATCCTTCTGTTTGTAACGAGTTATGGTTTTCGGCGAGAACATAGAGTTCTCGCCGAAAACTCCTTCAGCAATATATGTATTTTTTTCCAAACTTGCATCGGCCATATCTCCTCCGTCCTAGCTCCGATTGACCTCCCGTTTGATCCTACGTGCTCCTTGTCACCAGTACTACGACGCCAAGACCTGAAAATGCCAAGAAAAAAGCTCCAATAGACACGGAATTGGCCTCAAAGTAGCAACCGGACAACAAATGGACACTTAGCACAAAACTTCATTAAAAGCATATTAAGCATGGCATTTAAGGATCAAACACGGGCATTTCATAGGTCAATCATAAGCTAAAAATGCACTAAATAAAGTCACATCAACAGTCCTTGGGTCAGTCCGACTCAAGTCATCCCGAAGAAAGGAGGAATCACAGTCATCCCTAATCCAAAGGGTGAGCTCATTCCCACTCGCACAGTTACCGGATGGAGAGTCTGCATCGACTATCGACGACTCAATGACACTACAAAGAAGGATCACTTTCCATTGTCGTTCATTGACCAGATGCTAGAACGGTTGGCTGGTCATGATTACTACTGTTTCTTAGATGGGATGTCCGGTTACTTCCAGATCCCCATCGAGCTTGATGATCAAGAGAAGACGACCTTCACCTGCCCGTTCAGTACGTTTGCTTATCGTCGAATTCCTTTTGGTTTATGTAACGCTCCTGCTACTTTTCAGAGATGCATGCTGGCTATATTTGGAGATCTGGTAGAGAATGTGGTGGAGGTATTCATGGATGACTTCTCCGTCTACGGAGATTCATTTTCCAAGTGCCTAGCCAATCTGGACAAGGTGCTAGCTCGTTGTGAGGAAACCAACCTGGCTCTTAGTTGGGAGAAGTGTCACTTCATGGTTACCGGAGGCATTGTTCTTGGCCATAGGATCTCTAAGCTCGGTATAGAAGTCGATCGTGCCAAGCTTGAAACCATAGCCATGTCTGCCACCATCGACCTCAGTCAAGACAGTTCGAAGCTTCCTCGGTCATGCTGGATTCTACCGGAGGTTCATCAGAGATTTCTCCAAGATCGCTCTTCCAATGAGGAAGCTTCTTGAGAAAGATGTTCCATTCGTTTTTGATAATGCTTGTCTTGCAGCCTTTGAGACTTTGAAGACTCAACTCACACCACGCACTAAGCGTTTAACCTTGATTTTAATTGCCAACTTATTTGAGTAAGCAAGTAGAGGAGACTCGTGGAATACGATCTGTCCTGCTTTGTGCTTGACAGTTATTTAATTGACCGCTCTACAACGTTAGAACTTCAATCCCCAGCAACGGCGACAATTTGATGAATGTTGTAGAGCGGTCAATCAAATAACTGTCAAGCACAAAGAAGGACAGATCGTATTCCACGGGTCTCCTCTACTTGCTTACTCAAATAAGTTGGCAATTAAATTCAAGGTTAAACACTTAGTGCGTGGTGTGAGTTCCACGACTTCTATACTAAAAAGAAAAGATAAATTGAAATGAAATTAAAGCTAGGAAAGGTTGATTGATTGACTAAGACAGACGACAGACAAGCTTTGATTTTGAATCCCCCTTAGATCACTAGAGCAACAACAGTCGACAGATCAGCGATTTTCGATTCTAGTTCATTCAGTTCTCAGACACCACCATAACTCCTGACCCTTGGGTTTAAGACTGGTGAACGTTCGCTCTATCCGATCTAGCTACCAAGATTAATTAGCCGCCCGGGTACGGTCGCCTCTCGCAACGACTTAACTTAACTGGTGCAATTACTAACGAATTATGAGTTACTCTTGCAGTGGATCAACCCTAATTGGTTCCTACGAAAGGCACACTCCAACGATTACGTTAATTGTTCAATTTGGCGATTTAAAGTAAGGCGAGCGTTCGCTTCTATCCTTAGCTTAACAAGAATCTCATCTAGGTGGCCAAACCAGACAAGAAACACAGAGAATAAAGAACAAATCAAACATGAAGGAGAAACTGAATGAATTTCGAATCTAATCACCGCCGATTCGTGACCGCTTTAAAGCCCTGGGTCACTTAGGGTTCATCTAATCTAAGCTCTACGAGTTTAGCTACTCATATTCAATACAGAAGAATAGAAGAAAAACAAAGAATACATCTCATGTAGGAAAGACAGAGAAGAACTGTAAAACCTAATTTCGATGAATCCTTGCAGCTTCAATCTGTTGGATCTTCAACTTCTAGCACTGGTTCTCCGAGATGGAAGGATAGCGTCACGATCCGTTACTGGCTCCTCGAACTCTTTTCACTCTCTCTCTCTTTCGTCTCAGTCTCTCAATTTTCGTCCAAGAGTGTAAGTTATAAGATGCCCCGTTTAGCCGCTGATTTTGGTATTTAAACCTAACTGAGTGACTGCCTGATTTCCACTTGAATTTTTGTCGAAAATACAAGGGGATTTTCGGCAAAAATACCTGTTGAAATGTTAACTTGCCTCGTCTGTTTCTGCTGTTCCGAATGGCCTAGAGTTCTCGGTGAAAACTTCCCAAGGTTTTCGCCGAAAACTTCTTCTTGTGAGGGACTGTTGATTCCTTCTTGGATTTTCGGCGAAAACTCAAGGAGATTATCACCAAAAATCTGTGTGTAAAGTAGAGCAGGAATTTCTTGACTTGAATGACTTCTCTGGTTGATTCGGGTGCAATTCTTTAGGGTTCCAGTGCCTTAGACACGTCCTTGGCTACCATATTTGATGGCGAACACCTGTGCTAACATGAAAACACTAGAAAACCATCAACTAGACCCAAAACGGGCCAAGGTAACACAAAGGGCACGGGATAGAGCAGTTGAATGAATATTCGCTATTCTACCCCAAAAATCATGTCTTGAGCAAGGAAATGTCGCTTAAACGAGGCTGATAATCACGTTAATTCGAGTGTCATCAGTACTCGATAACATCCAACTTATATCGTGGATCCAAAACAACAGTTATAGCCAACTCTAAATGAATGTCATCCCAATACTTTGCAAATTTGAACCACATCTTGTTAGCCATGTTGCTAATGAGAGGATTAGATCATTAAACCATTTTGCTAGTTTCAACCTTAGATCGCATACCCTTGGGAAAAACAGATTAGCCGTAGGATAGTCAGAACCAGAAAACACATCAGTTATGGTGTTGAATATCTCTAGCTTCTCACAAACAACATATGCAAAATCCCAATCATTGTCACTAGGTAAAGAGGTGTATTGTGTATCAAAAAGCTTCAATCGAACAAAAACATCCTTATACGGAATAGCAACAATTAGCATTTGGTAAGTAGAATTCCACCTAGTCGGACAATCCAACACCAACTTCCTATCAATAGGTATCTTCAATTGCTTAGCAGTATCATGAAACTTCTCAACTCTTCTAGGTGTGCAAGTCCAATAAACAACACTTCCCCTAATCTTATCAATTCCATCCTTTATGACATCTAATCCATACTTGACAATTAAATTAAGAACATGAGCAAAACAACGCATGTGAACTAGTGTCCCATCCTTAATCAAATCGGACAAAACCAGCTTCTTCTTAACAAATTATATCATGGCATCATTAGTTGTACAATTGTCAAGAGTGATTGTAGACAACTTACTATCAACGTTCCAATGAAGAAGACATAAGGAGAGCCTACTTGCCAATCTCTCGGCTGTATGTGGGGCAGGCACATAAACAAACCTTCAAGAACAAGAAAAACATAGACATACAAAACAAAGTTAGCACAGGGTTTGGAAGCAAAAGTAATCATTACTTAGCATGTATAGTGAATACCTTAGCAAGTGGCTTCTGATATTCCAAGCATTGTCGATATAATGAGCAGTTACGGCCATGTAACCTCTTTTCTGATTAGTTGCTGCCAATGTTATCATTCAGCTCCTTACATATTCTACTCCTCTCAACCCCAAACATAGTTAAAATGTTTTTCTTCATAGTATTCCTTGATGGAACCTTAAACAAAGGTTGCAACAAACAGCAAAATCGTTTGAAAAATAGGTGGTCAACCATAGCAAGGGGATACTCATGCATAAGAATCATAATGGCCAGTTCTTTCATAGACACCTCACTATTATACTGACCTATTGACAAATCCGGTTTACTCTTACTAGGAAAATTCGGACCAAGTACTTTCTGGGTCCTATCATGAATCTTCTTTTGAATATAGCTATCCCTATGGTTCCTAAGGTGTGTAGTACCATTATTGGAATGACCACCTAGCAGCTTACGACAGTAGTTGCACTTAGCTTTCAATTCACCATGGACATAAACCCTTTCGAAATGAGGCCAGACATCAGACGTCCTTCTCCTACCAGTCGGTGGAGTTGGGGTTTCTTGTTCCTGTAATTCTCCTTGAGGAACAACATGGCCAGCAATAGTGTTTGGGGATCCTTCAATGATAGCTTCGGTGGAAGGTTGCCCAACAGGAGCAACAACAACGTTAGGTACTACTGGAGTTAGGCTAGGATTGGCATCCTCCATCTAGTAAAACAATAAAAAAAACTTAATGAACATAATGCAAGTCTGTAATCCGCTTCACTCAGATGTATTGACCAACTGAACTACCCATATTCAACAACACTTTGACAATGAGAAAAAAGAACTCACCGTAGACAGCAACAAGATTCTGGAACAACTGAATGGTGATAATAAACTCTTCGTATAATATGCACACCCACTGCAAAGAGTGAAAAAGGTAAATCAAACTCACGACATCCCGACATAGTGACATCCACCACTTAATAGAAACTAGTATAATGAGAATCGATAAAAAACTCATATGAATCAACGTAGGATATAGGATTAACTTACAGGCTGCAATCGACAATGGCTGCAATCGGCGAGGCGGCTGCAATCGGCGAGGTGGCTGCAATCGGCGAGGTGGCTGCAATCGGCGAGGTGACTTGAACTGAGAATTGGATGGTGGAGGAAACAAGTGATTACTACGGCTGCTCTTATAGTGATAGACATCGTGAGGAGGAAAGACTGTACAGGAAGAGATACGCGGCTAATCCGAGGATTAATCGGGATTGATTGAGGATTTTTTGTATGAGATTGAGGACTTTTCGTAGGGTTTCCGACTATGGATTCCCTTCTAAGAGAAAGAGAGACGTATCTGATCTGAATAGAAAGAAATAATGACTGAATGGGAACAAATGAAAGGGAAGTAGCATGGATTGGGCTTAACTGGTCGGTGACGGGGCGGATACACTACATCCGTCCCCGTCCGTTAACATAATTACACGGGTCTCGGTTCAACCTGACCCCGTTTACCCCCCGATTACAGATTGTTAATCGGCCTGTTGCCGGGCCGGGGAGCCACAGGAGAGAGCGTAGACGTCTATGTGCCACCGGAACATGCCACGAACGTTGGTGATGACTGTGATGACATCATGACAATCTCTAACACCTACTCCATGGACAGGCGCTTCCAGTTCCCAGCGAAGTCGTACTGGTCGGTGGAGATGGAATTCTACTCGGGACAGACATTCTCTACGAAAGGCCAACTGGTGTCCCTAATGTAGAGCAAACAGTCCTCTACAACTATAAGTACAAGGTCACCACTTCCAACCCGAAGGAATGGGCCATAAATTGCATTGAACCGACGTGTCCGTGGATGATGCGTTCTACACTTAGCAAGAGATATGGCTTCTAGATAATAAGACAGCTCAACAATGGCCACATTTGTGACCAATCAACGATACAAGGTCCCCACCCGCAGCTCGACGTTATGCTCATCTCAGATGCAGCCATGCACATTGTCCGCAGGGAGCCGAACATGAAGGTGGAGACAGTGGTTGGCTGCATTCTGGAGAAGTACCATCATAACATTTCGTAAAGGAAGGCGTGGTTTGGTAACCAACGTGTTGTCCAGAAGCTGTACGGAGACTGGGTGGCCTCATACAACAACATTGAGACAATCCTGAATGCTATTCAACTCACTAACCCCGGGATACGGTACGAGCTTAGAACCAATCCGGCGGGCGCATAAGGATGTTCAAAAGTGTGTTTTGGGCGTTTGGCCCCTGCATAAAAGCCTTCAAGCACTGCGCTGGGATCATGATCATTGGCTGCACATTCCTTATGGGCAAGTATAGGCAAGTGCTGTTGATGGCTAGTACGTTTGATGGACAACATCAGATTGTGCAATTGGCGAACGCCATAGTTGATCAAGAGGACGACGATAATTGGAAGTGGTTCATGGAGATGCTATAAAAACATGTGACCAATCGGGCCAACATCACAATCATCAGTGATCGACATGCGGGAATACAAACGGCAATGCACAATATTGGTCGAGGGTGGGTATGGCGGTGGTGCCTATGCCATTATGTAAGCAACTTCAACACGAAACACCGCAAACCAACTATCAAGGGTCGCCTTTGGAACTTAAGTATTTGGCTAATTCATTACCGTGTTTATGTCAACTTACCTAATTCGGTTTATCAAGTACACTGGATATTCATACACGTCTACACGTCTACCTGTAGGCTTGGAAGGGAATGTGCGGAAGTTTGAGGCGAAGAAGGCAGAATGGTTGGAGATCCATGATGAACAAAACGTACGGGAGCCCAAATGGGTGAACAAGGATCTCGTGTTATGGAGCATGGCCTACGACAACATTGAGGGAGGCGGTGCTCGGTGGGGAACCATGACGACTAACGCGCAAGAATGCGTCAACGAAGTACTGAAGGGTGTGCGACGTTTACTGATGTCTTCTGTGATCGAACACACATTCCATCGTATGGTCAAGTATTGGCACAACCGACGCGGGGAATATCAGGCGATGTTGGCAGAGGGGAATGAGCTCACAAAGTACTGTTAGAAATTCACCTCCAACTAGACGTCACGTTCTGTCACACACTACGTGTTGCCGTACGATGCGGCTAATGGAGTGTACGAGGTGAAGTCTGCTCCCAACAATCAGAACCATAGCGGTAGTAACAGCTACGTCGTTAGTTTTGATGGTCGTTTGAACCGTAAGGGGACGTGCACATGCGGGAAGTTTCAGGGCTATAAGATACCGTGCTCCCATGTCGTAGCTTGTTACACATTCGCTGGTGCGAACTAGCGCAACTATGTCAGCCCCTTCTACCTAGTCTCCAAGACTCAGCTAGTGTACGTCGTGTCCTTCCAACCAATATTGAGTCCTAAATATTGGATCCCACACACGGGCCTACCAGTGATCCTGCAACCTCATCTTCGCCGTGGAAAGGGTCATCCACGACATACTCAATTCAGGAACAAGATGGATTGGCGTGAGGTGAGTCGACCAAGTAATTGCAAGACATGCGGTCACACGGGACATAATGCAAGGACATGCGCAAGACCTAGGGAAAGTGTCGGGGCGTCTTCTAGTAATCAAGCGTGAAATAACGCACTCTTTCTGTAACGTGTTCATCTCAGATCGTTCAAGGAAAAATAAATTTTATCAATGTCACCTTCCTTTCTTTGTTGATGTCAACGACCGGAAGCTATGCGAACGTGTTGAAAAATGATTCCGATCGTACAATTGCGCATTAAACTGCTGAGAATCCTATCTAGCTAGGCATTTTCGCCTAGACCAGGGCGTTTTCACCTAGGCCTTGGGCGAAAATGCCTAGACAGGGTTTAGCCAGCAGTAACTTCTACCACTATAAGAACCCACTCTCACCATGAATCAAACACACACCATACCTCTCTTTCAAAGCATTTAGTTTCCAATAGCCGCGATCCATCAAGGTCGGTCGGAATATGACGTTCACCCGTGGATCTACCAGCCGCAATAGAAGTAAGTGAGATTTTGTGGTGTTCGCCTCATCTACTTTATGTTTTGCACTCATTTCTATTGTTATTGTTGTGTAGTTAAAGAAGTTGAGCGTATAATGCACAAGTTCAAGAAGCCGCAGGAAGACCTCTTCGTGTATGAAGCAAATATGGTGAACTGCTGGTGCGATTTGAGTGCAACCAGATCCGTTTGACTAAAGGATCTCGAATCCTATTTCGGTTTCCCTCTTGAGAGGGAGGTATAACAAGTCCCATGATTTTTTTAATTCGTACCTTTTCGTAGATTTTCAAAACCCTCTAAATTTGTTTTCCTGTTTTGTAGAACAAGGGGTGTGGTGATTTTGAAAGATTGGATGTGCGGGAGGCCGTGGATGCTGTCATTAAGAAGAAGGACCAAATCATTTGGAGGAAGGACAAAGAACTCGTTCTATCAAATAGGGAGAAGGACAAAATGATTAGGGAGAAGGACAAAATCATTCAAGAGATTAGGGAGATATACCAAGCATTGGAGGGTATTGTCCATAGGATGGTGACAGAAAGACGTGTTTGACGTCCTGGTGTTGTTGTTTTCAGCTGTTGTTGTCTATGTTGTTTATGTAATTGTCCCTTCGAAGCTACAAATATGTTCGATGTATGTTGACTTTGAATTGTGCGTGGAAGTTACAACAAGATACAAATGATCAAACAAATCAACGCCTATGAGCCCTCTGGCGGCACTGCTCCTCCGTGTAGCCATCCGGGGGACGCAACGTTGCGCGATCACGTAACATGTGAGCATACGGTGGTGATGTCTAGATGGTCTATTCAACTATATCCGCTCGGTGGGCCCAATCCTCAAACCCACTGTCCTCTAAGTAACCCTGCGAGTCCGCACGGCTGGCTCTGATCAAGTGGCTGGCTAGTGGGTCCATACTGCTGGCTACTCGAACCACCTGGCTCTCTAGTCGGCTGGTGCTGTGGCACCATCGACTAGTACTATGGCACCGTCGGCAGATATGGAGGGTCGTCGAACGAGTAAGTCCGCTCATCAGTAAAATCCTCGTTCTAGAAATAATAGGGGGTTGGGGCGAAGCCCACATCACTATGCGCTATGCCGCCATAGTCGACCGCATCCGCCCCTGTACTATGTCCTCTCTGAGGGAGGGTATATCCATCGTAGGGTGGGTACGTCTGCTCACGTGAGGATGGACGGGGGCAGTGTGGTCCTCGATCGGGAAGCCGCTCATACGATCCAATGATAGCCAAGCCAGATCGAAGCACGTGGGTCATGCTAGGATCACCCCTGGAACCACTCATAATGGTGGCCTGCTCCAGTGAGACAACCTGGAATACTCTTAAGTGCGACTAACTAGGATCATGTTACATAAGTAGTTGGACACGAACCATCCCCTAGAACTGTGCACCATCGTGAGATAAGGCCAAGCGAGTCCATCTCCTGTACCACTGGTCGTACTCGTCATGGAAGTGGTGGCTCAATGCATCTGGTCTGACCTTACCAGTGGCAACATGCTGACCCCGCTGGTCCTAGAGAAGGAAGCACTCTCGATACTTAGCACCCCATTCCTGGACCGACGCTTTGAAATCTAGACCCAGTAACTCCTCCACGCGACCTATAGGCTCGACGTCCTGTGGGACTCGCTGCCCGAATCCAAACTGCCAGATGCAACGATCGGGATGGGGCCATGCGATACAGTCTACACACATCATGGGGGTAACGGACCGCCACAACTCATCCACCTCAAACTGATAATCCTCATCGCGGCATGCGTTCGGCATCCACTAGAACATGAGGGAGACATAAAGATATTGTGAGGAAGAATTAAGAAAATGAGCTATATAAGTGAGAGAAGGATAAGAATCCTAACCACGAACTCCGTACACCGGTCGAGTGCGTAGCGATGTCCTCCAGCCGCATAACCACGCGATGCTGGTGGTGCTTGATGGTAGGTATCCAATGCACACCACGAGGAACAGTGTCATCAACGGGAGGGGCACCACTCGCTGTGTAGTGATCTTCTACGTGCAGGAATATCTTCAGGGCCTAGAGCTGGACCAGTAAGGTGAATCCTCTTATGTAACCGGTACCCTTCTCACTACCACCGATGAAGAAAGCCGCCCTCCCCATGGCCTTATACAGCCATGCTAGAACCGCACTACACCAACTGAAGGTGGATGCCACAGTAGGGTCCACAAAAAGTCGTAGGAGATAGACGGGTATCGAGTCTTCACTTTGGTCAGCTAGTAGAACGAGGCCAAGAAGAACCCAAGTGTACGCTCGTGCGTAGCGGGTAACAACATCTAGTGGAGCACCAGCCGGCAGACGGTCGAATGCCCCCTTCACCCGCGAAATCTTCACAAAATGTCCCTGAAAACTCCTGGCTGGGGGTGTGGCACCCAACAACTCCTGGCATATCACATCCGCATTACGTCTGTCCAAATCTACAGTAACCGGAAGTCCCTTAGTAGGAAGCCAGGTAAGCACCTCTACATCCTCCAAAGTGATAGTCGCCTCGCCCTGCACCAGGTGGAAGGTGTTCATCTCTGGCCTCCACCTCTCAATAAGTGTTGTGATGAGCTCCTTACATGGTGTGGCACGGAGTAAACAAACGACGGAAAGGAGTCGACACTCTCTCAAGAATGTCTCGTACTATGAACTTCTGGTGAGCGAAGAACTACGCTGTCGCAACTTCAAGGCCTTGCACGCGTTAGGGTCACACCATACTGAAGTAGTATTATGCTTGTTCTCCCCGCACAGTAGAGAACAATCACTAGGTTGATGCTTAATGCCCTCGGGGGTCCGATCAACCAATGGTTCAGCCCATCCATAGCTCGACATCTATTGTATAGTAATTTGCTAGGTTACTATACATGATAATATGTTCATTTTTCTGTAGGTAAAATTAAACTACCCTAATTCACACTAGCATGCAAAGGCATATTCTTTAATCCATAAACAACCTATTGATGACACTCGATTTGATGTGTTTTTTCAGCCTCATTTAAGCGACATTTCCTTGCATGAAACTCGGTTTTAGGGGTAGAATAGCGAATATTCACTCAAGTACTCTATTTCCTACCGATTTGGTTACTTTGGCCCTTTTGGGTCTATTTGATGGTTTTCTAGTATTTTTGTGATAGCACAGGTTTTTGCCATCATTTACGTAGCCACGGACGTGTTCAAGACCTCAAGGAGTGAACCAGAAATCAAATCGGAGTCAGAACCGAAGATCCAACTACCTAGCACAATGTTTTCGCCGAAAATACTACAAAGTTTTAGGCAAAAATACCTTCAGAAACCCACAGCCGATTGTGAAGAAGTTTTCGGTGAAAAGTCCAAGTCTTCGCCAAAAACTATGGAACAAAGAAGTAAGGAGGTTTACACTTCTGCGGCAAAATTGGCAAACCCTAATCAACCCTATTTAAAGAAGCAGCGGCTACAAGGAAGGGGATCAATCATTCATTCAACAAAATTACACATTCAATTAGACTTTTGTGAGTCAGCTGACTCTAGGGTCGATAGATAGAGTTTAGAGAGTTCGAAGATCTGTGGAGAGATCATGACGCCATCCTTCCACCTCGGAGAGCTCGGAGCTTAAAGTTGAAGATCTAGGAGATCGAAGCTTCGCCAAAGTTGTCAGAATTAGGTTTTTCAGTTCTTATCTGTTCTTCCTCTGTATGATGATTTCCCGTGTTGCCTTTGATTCTTCTGTTATCGTTATGAGTAGCTGAACTTGTAGAGCTTAGATTAGATTAACCCTAAGTGACCCAGGGCTTTAAAGCGGTCACGGATCGGCAGTGATTAGATTCAAAGTTCATTCAGCTTTCTCTTGCATGGTTGTTTTGTGCTTAATTGTTTTACTGCGTTTCTTGTCTAATTGATGCCTAGATTAGTTTCGTTGTTCCTGTGTTTCTCACCTGGTTGGTCGCCTAGATTAGGTTTGTGCAAGTTAGGGTTAGTCGCTAGACAGTCCCTTGCTTTGGCGCATAAACTTATTTTCCTTGATCACCTAGGTTAGATTCTTGTTAAGATAAGGATAGAGCGAGCATTTGCCTTGCTTTAGAACATCAATTCAACCAATTAACCTATTCATTGGAGTGTGCCTTTCGTAGGAACCAGTTAGGGTTAATCCGCTTCAAGAGTAACTCATTAATCACTAGTAATTGCACCAGTTAGTTCTTCCGTCGCAAGAAGCGAAAGCTCGGGCGGTTAATTAATCTTGGTAGTTTGATCGGATAGAGTGAACGTGATGAAACTTGATTTATCGTGATTGTCAACCTCATTTAAGCGACATTTCATTGCTTAAGACACGGTTTTTAGAGTAGAATAGCAAATATTCACTCAACTGTTCTTTCCCGTGCCTTTTATGTTACCTTGGCCCGTTTCGGGTCTATTTGATGGTTTTCTAGTGTTTTCATGTTAGCACTGGTTTTTGCCATCAAATACAGTAGCCAAGGACGTGTCTAAGGCATTGGAACCCCAAAGAATCACACCCGAAACAACCAGAGAAATCATTCAAGTCAAGGAAATCATGTTCTATTGTACACACAGATTTTCGGCGAAAACTCTAAGAGATTTTCACCGAAAATCCAAGAAGGAATCAACAGCCCCTCACAAGAAGATGTTTTCGGCGAAAACCCTAAAGTTTTCACCGAAAACTCCCAGCCATTCGGAATAGCAGAAACAGACGAAGCAAGTTAACTTGTCAACAGAAATTTTCGCCGAAAATCTCCCCATATTTTCGGCGAAAATCCAAGTGTAAATCAGGCTGTCCGCGGTTAGGTTTAAATACAAAAAAAAACCGGCGGCTGGAAATCATTATCACATAACACACTCTGGACGAAAATTAGAAGATAGAGATTAAAGAGAGGAAGAGTAGAAAAAGAGTTCGAGGAGCCAGGGAACGGATCGTGATGCCATCCTTCCATCTCGGAGAACCAGTGCTAGGAGTTGAAGATTCAGCAGATTGAAGCTGCAAGGAATCGTCGAAATTAGGTTTTACAGTTCTTCTCTGTCCTTCCTACCTGAGATGTATTCTTTGTTTTTATTCGATTCTTCTGTTTTGAATATGAGTATCTAAGCTCGTAGAGCTTAGATTAGATGAACCCTAAGTGACCCAGGGCTTTAAAGCGGTCACGGATCGGCGGTGATTAGATTCGAAATTCATTCAGTTTCTCCTTCATGTTTGATTTGTTCTTTGTCTCTGTGTTTCTTGTCTGGTTTGGCCACCTAGATTAGATTCTTGTTAAGCTAAGGATAGAAGCAAACGCTCGCCTTACTTTAAAAGACCAAATCGAACAATTAACCTAATCATTGGAGTGTGCCTTTCGTAGGAACCAATTAGGTTTAACCCGCTGCAAGAGTAACTCATAAATCGTTAGTAATTGCACCAGTTAAGTAAAGTCGTTGCGAGAGGCGACCGTACCTAGGTGACTAATTAATCTTGGTAGCTAGATCGGATAGAGCGAATGTTCGCCAGTCTTAAACCTAAGGGTCAGGAGTTATGGTGGTGTCTGTGAACTGAATGAGCTAGAATCGAAAATCGCTGGTCTGTTGACTGCCAATGTTCTGGTGATCTAAGGGGGATTCAAAATCTAAGCTCGCCTGTCGTCTGTCTAAGTCAATCAATCAATCTCGTTTATTTCTGCATTTTTAATTTTCATTTCATTTCACCTTGTTTTTAGCTTAGAAGTCGTGGAACTCACACCACGTACTACGTGTTCAACCTTGAGTAAAAAAATTGCCAACATATTTGAGTAAGCAAGTAGAAGAGGCTCGTGGAATACGATCTACCCTAGCTTTTAGCTTGGTAGTTATTTGATTGATCGCTCTACAACGTTCATCAAATTGGTGCCGTTGCCGGGGAACTTCTTCTATTTCGTTGAAAGAAGAGTTGGCATTTTTATTCTTCTATCTTTCCATCTTTCATTTCCATCACACTTCGATTTTACACCGGTTGTGCTTGTTTTTGTCCCTTGCAGATCTTAGCAGGTACAGAATCGAATCACTTCCGTTCCATCTTCCCTTACCGCAATGGCTACTCCAAAGAGTCTTGTGGACTACAGTAAGCCGAACACGTCTAACGTTCGGTCTCCCATTGTCATACCTCATGACGACAACAATCCTGACTATGAGATCAAGATCCCCTTTCTGGGACTAATCTCTAGGGACATACAATTCGAAGGAAAGCCAGATGCTAATCCCTGCACACATATAGCTGACTTTATGGCTGTCTGTTAACTTTTAAGTCTGGAAACCTCAACAAGAACGCTTTATGTCTCCGAGCTTTTCCATTTTCTCTCAGAGGTGCAGCTAAGCAGTGGCTTGGAAGCAAACACCAGGTCATTACACTAACTGGGAGGCATTAGCTCAAGATTTTGTTGAGGAGTACTTCCTCCAGCAAGGAAAGTAAACCACCAGGTCATGACACTAACTGGGAGGCATTAGCTCAAGATTTTGTTGAGGAGTACTTTCCTCCAGCAAGGACAACTGCTTACAAGGACCGCATCTCCAGGTTTACTCAGAGAGAAGATGCAAGCCTGTACGACACTTGGAATGAATTCCAATCCCTTCTCTTCAATTGCCCTCACCATGGGTATGAACAAAGGCAGCTGGCTGAATTCTTTGCTCGTGGTATGCGCGAGGAATCTGTAAAGTGGGTCAACTCCTTAGCTGGCGGAGATTGCATCGCCCTTACTCCTCAGGAAGCTCTTCTGCATTTTGCTAGTTGTGCTTTAAAATCTAGAAACTGGGAGAGGCAAAGAGAAGGAACCAAGAGTCAGATGAGCGTTGCAGAACAGATCAAGGCAGAGGTTCAGAAACATCTACAGGCAGTTGGTATCCCCCTCGATCCCCCGTCAGCTACCATCTTTTCGGCTGACTGTGGATGGTGTGGAACCTGTGCTCATAACGGTGGAAGCTGCCTCAACTTCGGTAAAACAGAAGTCTGGTCTGCAGAAGAGGTGAACTTCATTGGTCAAGGCTTTGCCAACAATCAGAAAGGCTACGCCGGTTATCAGAAACTACGTACTGCAGAACCAGTACAACCAGTTTACAGATCCGTACCAAAGACCTCTGGGATTCATTGGTGGACAGCAACAGCTCCAAGCAAAGTCATATTACAATAGAGACATAGATTATGAGAAGAAGTTCGATCAGATCATGAGCAGACTCGACGACCACGACAATCAGTTAAAAACTCAAGCTGCACTCAATCAAGGGCAGCGGGCTCAAAGCCAAAAGATAGAAGATGCAAAAAGCAATATGACAAGACTTTTCACTAGCAATCCCTTCTTGAATCAGACGACATTTCAAGCAGATCTCAGTGCAAAGAGCGAACACGCTCAAGCTATTACCACCCGGAGCGGCAAGCAAACAACCGACCCAAAGGCTCCGGAACCTAACACGATACCAGATGCCAGTGCTGCCATGGATATGCCAGAGATTGAAGATATCTTAGAAGAGGAAGAAGAAGCATCGGCTCCCCTTCCCAAGACAGCTCCTGAGCTCGTCTTGGCGCCATATATACCTCGGATCCCCTTTCCAAAAGCTGCAATGAGCAAAGCCAAGGATCACGACACTCAGTATAAGAAGTGGTACAATGTTCTTAAGACTGCAGAGATCGAGATACCAGTAACAGAAGCTGTAGAGATTATACCACCATTTGGGAAGTTCTTTAAGGATCTCGTGAAGAAAGTGAAGAACGGGGAGGCGTACTCTGTCACGCTCACTAACGAATGGCTTCTCTCTTCGGTGCGCCATCTCCCATAAGACAGCCGCCACCCCCCAACTACGTGCTCTGATCTCGGTCCTTTTACATTACCGTGCATCATTAATGGTATTAAAATTGATCGTAGTCTGGCTGATTCTGGTGCTTCTATTAATGTTATGCCTGTTTATCTATATGAAAAGCTGAACCTAGGGAAATTAAAACCACTTACTTTGCATCTCGTGTTAGCTGATAGGTCTGTCAAACTACCTAGGGGTGTGATAGAAGACGTAGCTGTTTGCTGTGGCCATTTTACCATAATTGCAGATTTTGTTGTTCTAGACACCCGTGAGTTAGATGGAACGATTATCCTAGGTTGACCCTTCTTAACAACTGCTGGTGCAAATATTAACTGCAAACAAGGCCTGTTGACTTTAAGTGTAGGACAGGAAAGTGGTACATTCCGCATTAAAGATAGCATGCGATACTCTGTTGCTCAAGATGATAAATGTTATACTGTTGATCCCCTAGAGTTGGCCTCGACCAACTTCGTTACTAATGCCTTATCTAGTGATCCGCTAGAGTTGTGTTTGATTTCAGGGATTGACAGTGCATTAGGAGATCCAGAGCAGCGCCTATGGCAAAATGAGTTAGACAAGAACAAGGCGACTTTCACACCCATCAATGCGCCTACACACATCGAGCCAGCATCGAGTCGGATCACTATTTCATATGAGAATCCGCCAAAGCTAACCCTAAAGGAGCTGCCTGGCCATCTAGAGTATGCATTCCTGGGGAAGGAGTGCAAGCTGCCAGTCATCATCAATTCGAATCTATCTCCCAAGCAGAAAGAGGAACTGATCAGGCTACTCAAGAAGCATGTCCGAGCCATTGCCTGGCAGTTGGCCGACATTAGAGGCATCTCTGAAACCTTCTACAAGCATCAGATAGTTGTAGACGAAGAGTTCAAGCCGGTCAGATAACCGCAACGCCGACTAAACCCTCTAATGCATGAAGTTGTGAAGAAGGAAGTCCTCAAGCTTCTGGATGCCGGTATCATCTATCTGATTGCTGATAGCCCTTGGGTCAGTCCGACTCAAGTCGTCCCAAAGAAAGGCGGAATTACAGTCATCCCTATTCCAAAGGGTGAGCTCATTCCAACTCGCACGGTTACCGGATGAAGAGTCTGTATCGATTATCGACGACTCAATGATGCTACCCAGAAGGATCACTTCCCACTGCCATTCATTTGACCAGATGCTAGAATGGTTGGCTGGTCATGATTACTACTGCTTCCTAGATGGGATGTTCGGTTACTTTTAGATCCCCATCGAGCTCGACGATCAAGAGAAGACGACCTTCACCTGCCCGTTTGGTATGTTCGCTTATCGTCGCATTCCCTTTGGTTTATGTAATGCTCCTGCCACTTTTCAGAGATGCATGCTGGTTATTTTTGGAGATCTGGCAGAGAATGTGGTGGAGGTATTCATGGACGATTTCTCCGTCTATGGAGACTCATTTTCCAAATGCCTGGCCAATCTGGACAAGGTGCTAGCTCGTTGTGGGGAAACCAACCTGGCTCTTAGTTGGGAGAAGTGTCACTTCATGGTTACCGAAGGCATTGTTCTTGGCCATAGGATCTCTAAGCTCGGTATAGAAGTCGATCGTGCCAAGCTTGAAACCATCGCCAGCTTGCCGCCGCCGACCTTGGTCAAGACGGTTCGAAGCTTCCTCGGTCATGCTGGATTCTACCGGAGATTCATCAAAGATTTCTCCAAGATCACTCTTCCAATGACGAAGCTTCTTGAGAAAGATGTTCCTTTCATTTTTGATAAAGCTTGTCTTGCAGCCTTTGAGACTTTGAAGACTAGCCTCACCACCGCACCGATCCTTACAGCACCAGATTGGAATCTCCCATTCGAGATCATGTGCGATGCTAGCAACTTCACCGTTGGCGCGGTTCTTGGTCAGAGAAAGGAGAAGAGATTTCAACCTATATATTTTGCTAGCAAGATGCTAAATGATGCTCAAAGGAACTACACTACTACAGAGAAAGAAATCATGGCTATCGTTTTCTCCTTTGACAAGTTCAGACAGTACCTAGTTCTTTCACATACCATCGTCTATACAGATCATGCTGCCCTGCGCCATCTGTTAGCCAAGCAGGATTCGAATCCACGTTTCATCCGATGGATCCTTCTTCTCCAAGAGTTCGATATAGAGATTAAAGATAAGAAGGGAGCTGAGAACCTGGCAGCCGATCACCTCTCACGACTCGAGGAATCACAGACAGGTAAGTCTACTACTACCCATATCAATGATTCTTTCCCTGATGAGTTGTTGTGTGTCGAAGTTTATGAATAGGTCAACAGCATAGCCATTGAGCCTTGGGCAATCCCTCACGCTCAAGAGCTGAGTAACGCAACCTATTCAGAAGAGCCCTGGTATGCAACCCTGGCAAATTATCTCTCTCACGGTGTCATAGCTCATGAGCTGGATTTAATGCACGTAAGAAGCTCTTCAAAGAGGCCGTTCTTATACTGCATTAGTATTGACAGAATGATCCGATGATGTGTCTCCTACATCGAAGCGGCCGACATTATGCGTAAATGCCATGAAGGTCAATTTGGAGGCCATTTCGGCGGCAACCACACTGCAAGAAAGGTACTTGAGACTGGCTTCTACTGGCCTTCAATATTTAGTGATTGTGATGCTTTTGCTCGTCATTGTGATGCATGCCAGCGATCAGGTAACATCTCTAACCGTAATGAGATGCCCAAATTGTCTCTTTAACTGTTGAAATCTTTGATGTTTGGGGCATTGATTTTATGGGTCCGTTCACACCCTCCAACGGAAACAAGTACATCCTTGTGGCCGTTGATTACGTTTCTAAGTGGGCTGAAGCTGAAGCTCTACCCACTAACGATTCAAGAGTGGTGGGTCGGTTCCTTACCCGTCTTTTCACGTGTTTTGGTTCACCGCGCTTCATCATAAGTGATGACACTCGATTAGACGTGATTATCAGCCTCATTTAAGCGACATTTCCTTGCTTAAGACATGGTTTTTAGGGTAGAATAACGAATATTCAATCAATTGCCCTATCTGTGCCATTTGTGTTACCTTGGCCCGTTTCGGGTCTATTTGATGGTTTTCTAGTGCTTTTATGTTAGCACAGGTTTTTGCCGTCAAATAAAGTAGCCAAGGACGTGTCTAAGGCGTTGGAACCTCAAGCAATTACACCGGAATCGATCCAAAGAGCCAATCAAGTCGAAACAATTCCTGCACGGTTTACAAAGGAATTTTCGCCGAAAATACCCTAGCATTTTCGGTGAAAATATCAGCACAAAATCACTGATGCCGACTGAAGGAAGTTTTCGGCGAAAATGTTAAGTTTTCGACCGAAAACTATGGGACCAAATTTATAGGAGAAATCAGCCGGCGGACCATCCAATTACAAATGAATTTTCGCCGAAAATTCTTCAGTATTTTCGGCGAAAATATTAGTTAAAATCCGGCTGAATTAGGGTTAAGGATAAATACTTAACCGGCGGCCCAAAATCAGAGATACCTCATAATACTTTTCATACATCAGAATTTAGAGAATCCTCCCAAGTTATGGAGTAAAAAGTTAGAGTTCGAAGAGCAGGAAAGAGATCGTGACGCCATCCCTTCCATCTCGAAGACTCGGAGCTAGGATTGCAGTTTACCGGAAGATCGAAGCTCTGCCGGAGTCATCTTAATTAGGGTTTTCAGATTCTTTTCTGTTCTTCCTTTGTATGATGAACTCTTTCATTGTCTTTGATTCTTTTGTAATGAATATGCGTAGCTAAACTCTTAGAGCTTAGACTAGATGAACCCTAAGTGACCCAGGGCTTTAA
Organism: Linum lewisii; assembly: GCA_034768395.1. Taxonomy (NCBI): domain Eukaryota; kingdom Viridiplantae; phylum Streptophyta; class Magnoliopsida; order Malpighiales; family Linaceae; genus Linum; species Linum lewisii. The sequence goes on from CM068296.1 coordinate 54,743,162, forward strand.
AGCGGTCACGGATCGGCGGTGATTAGATTCGAAGTTCAATCAGTTTCTCTTTCATGTTTGGTTTGTTCTTCATTGTTCATGTTTCTTGTCTGGATTGATCACCTAGATTAGATTCTTGTTAAGCTAAGGATAGAAGCAAACGCTCGCCTTACTTTAGAACATCAAATTGAACAATTAACCTTATAATTGGAGCGTGCCTTTCGTAGGAACCGGTTAGGGTTAATCCACTGCAAGAGTAACTCATAAATCATTAGTAATTCCACCAGTTAAGTTAAGTCGTTGCGAGAGGCGACCGTACCCGACCGACTAATTAATCTTGGTAGCTAGAACGGATAGAGCGAACGTTCGCCGGTCTTAAACCTAAGGGTTAGGAGTTATGGTGGTGTCTTAGAATTGATTGAATGAGAATCGAAATCCGCTGATCTGTTGATTGCCAATGCTCTGGGGAACGAAGGGGGATTCAAGGTCTAAGTTCATCTGTCATCTCTGTTTTAATCAACCAATTTCCAATCTGTCTTTAGTTTCAATTTTAATTTCTCTGCATTTCTTAGAATTAGAAGTCGTGGAACTCACACCACGCACAAAGTGTTTAAATCCGAGTAATTTGCCAGCTTATTTGAGTAGTCGATCAAAGAAGACTCGTGGAATACGATCTACCCTAGCTTTGTAGCTTTGTTAGTTATTTGTTTGAACGTCCGCACAACGACCGAGCGCTTCATCAAATTGGCACCGTTGCCGGGGAATTCTTTTAATTGTTTGAAAGAAGAACTGGCAATTTATTCTTCGATTTTCCATCTTTCACTTTTCCACCCACTTTGATTTTACACTGGTTTTTGTTTGTTTTTGTTATTTGTAGGTTTGTCACAGGTGTATGCATCACCGCCCTTGGACTCGCTCTCAAACCGACAAGGCTAAGAGTGTAGAGAGACCAAGCAGTTCTGCTCCACCTCGACAATCACAGATTTCAAGGAGAAGCAGAATCAATCCACATCCACCCGTCACTCCAATTAAGATTGAGGAGCTGAAGGAGAGTTCCTCATCTCCATCTTCACCGTTACCGTCACCTACATCCGTTTCATACACCGAGTCACTTTCACCTCCTCCATCTCCTACCATGGGTAATCAATTACCACCATGGTGAAGGACGCAGTCATTGTGATGCGTTTCACACAAATAACTAACAAAGCTACAAAAGCTAGGGTAGATCGTATTCCAGGGGTTATCTAAGATTGACTACTTTAAAACTGGCAAAATACTCAAATGCAAGCAAGTTGTGCGTGGTGTGAGTTCCACGACTTCTAAATCTACGAAATGCGGATAAATTAAAAATTAAACTAAAGCAGATTGAGAATTTAGGGTTTGGAAACAAGGATGACAGACGAACTTAGACTTTGAATCCCCCTTCGTTCCCAGAGCATTGGCAATCAACAGATCAGCGGATTTCGATTCTCATTCAATCAATTACTAAGACACCACCACAACTCCTTACCCTTAGGTTTAAGACCGGCGAACGTTCGCTCTATCCGTTCTAACTACCAAGCTTAACTAGCCACCCGGTACGGTCGCCTCTCGCAACGACTTAATTAACTGGTGTAATTACTAATGATTAATGAGTTACTCTTGCAGTGAATTAACCCTAACCGGTTCCTACGAAAGGCACGCTCCAATTATAAGGTTAATTGTTCAATTTGATGTTCTAAAGTAAGGCGAGTGTTCGCTTCTATCCTTAGCTTAACCAGAATCTAATATAGGTGATCAATCCAGACAAGAAACATGAACAATGAAGAACAAATCAAACATGAATAAGAAACTGATTGAATTTTGAATCTAATCACCGCCGATCCGTGACCGCTTTAAAGCCCTGGGTCACTTAGGGTTCATCTAGTCTAAGCTCTAACGAGTTTAGCTACTCATGATTATTACAAAAGAAATAAAGACAAAGAAAGAGTTCATCATCCAGAGGAAGAACAGAAAAGAATCTGAAAAACCTAATTTAGACGACTCTGACAGACTTCGATCTTCGGTAGATAACACTCCTAGCTCCGATTCTCCGAGATGGAAGTGATGGCGTCACGATCTCTCTCCGGCTTTTCGAACTCTAACTGTTCGCTCCAGAACTTGAGAGGATTCTCTGAATTCTAATCTCGAAAAGTTGTATTTTGCGAATTATGATGTATATCTCTTTTGGGCCGCCAGGTTAAGTATTTATACTTAACCCTAATCAGCCGGATTTCTTCTAATATTTTCACCGAAAATAGTGACTTATTTTCGCCGAAAACATGCTTGTGAATGGAAGTCCCGCCGGCTGATCTCTCTGCCTTTTCTTCTCGGTCTGAAAACTCAACACTTTCGCCGAAAATCTCCTTCACTTGGCGTCAGTCGATTTGTACTATTATTTTCGCCGAAAACATATGCTTATTTTCGCCGAAAATGTAAGTGTGAATGGGCAGACTTTTGGTTTGACTTGATCGGCTCCTTGGATCGATTCCGGTTTGATTCCTCGAGGTTCCAACGCCTTAGACACGTCCATGGCTACTTTATTTGACAGCAAAAACCTGTGCTAACACAAAAAAACTAGAAAACCATCAAATAGACCCGAAACGGGCCAAGGTAACACGAATGGCACGAGATAGGGCAATCGATTGAATATTCGTTATTCTACCCTAAAAACCATGTCTTAAGCAAAGAAATGTCGCTTAAATGAGGCTGATAATCACGTCAAATCGAGTGTCATCACACCACCACCACCACCAGTCGGAAATCCACCACCGCCGCCGCCTGCACAGAAAAGTCTAGCCGATTACAACAAGCTGAGCGCGACTAGCGTTCGATCTGCCATTTCCATACCGCGCATTGAAGAAGATCCTGACTATGAGATCAAGATTCCATTCTTGACTATGATCTCTAGGGATCTACAGTTCGAAGGCAGGCCCCTAGACAATCCGTGCACTCATCTTGCAGATTTCCTTGATCTCTGCAGCACTTTTAAGAACGGAAACCTCGACAAGAATACTCTTTGTTTGAGAGCCTTCCCGTTCTCTCTGAAAGGTGCCGCTAAGAGGTGGCTTACTGGCAAACCACCTTGATATTACTCTAACTGGGATACTCTGGCTCAGGACTTCGTTGAAGAATACTTTCCTCCTGCCAGAACAACAGCCATCAAGGACAGCATTGCCAGGTTCTCCCAGAAAGAAGGAGAAAGCTTATATGATACTTGGAATCGATTCCAAGAACTTCTCTACAACTGCCCTCATCATGGATTCGAGCAGAAGAAGTTAGCTGAAATCTTTGCTCGAGGTCTTCAAGAAGAATCTGCCAAGTGGGTCAATTCTCTAGCTGAAGGGGATTGCACTACGCTCACACCTGAAGCTGCTCTTCTTCACTTCGCAAACTGTGCTTCCAAGTCAAGGAACTGGGAACAACAATCTGAAGGATCAAGGAGCAAGCTCGATCTTGAAGTAGCTATCAAGGCAGAAGTAGAGAAGCATTTGATGAAGTCTACCACACCAGTCAAACCGCCGGCAGCTTCTGTCTATGTTGCCGATTGCGAATGGTGTGGAGCTTGCGCACATAACGAAGGCCGATGCCAGAATTTTGGTAAGACAGATGTCCGGTCCGCCGAAGAGGTAAATTTCGTTCAACAAGGCTTCGTTAATAATCAGAATGGTTATGCTGGCTACCACAACTTCAGGCAGCAAGGGAACTATCAAGATAGACCTCCCTACAATGCTGGCGCCAACTATAACCAGAACCAGAATAACCGCCCGGCTGGTCCAACTCAAGATCAGAAGCCTAACCACCCGCCGGCAGGTGTCTACCAGCCGCCGCATCGCAATCCGGGTAACTATGGAACTGCTCCTGGCAATCGCCAGAATCAATATTTGAATAACACCTATCCAGGGCAGCAGTACCAAAGGAAAGCAATGTCAGTGACCTGGACAAGAAGCATAGTCAGATCATCACCAGACTCGGCGATCATGACAGTCAGTTTAAAGCTCAAGCCCTTCTCAATCAAGAACAGATAGCAGCCGGTCAAAGAATTGAGCAAGTTGTGAACAACATCTCGAGCATGCTAGCATCTGGTCGACCATTTGGCCAACTACCGAGCCAGACAGAACCGAATCCGAGAAAGGAGCAAGCCAAGATGGTATCTGTTAGAAAATTTCCAAGCTTATCTGCTGATGCTTGTGCTGTTTTACGCAGGATCGCTGAAACTCCGGAGAAGAAGGGCGCACTACTAGTGGCGCCTAAGGACGAGGATCCTCCTCTTGCACCGTACGTCGTGAAGCCTCCTTTTCCAAGAGCATTGCTGCCGAATGCAAGGATCGAAACTGGCATGAAGGGGAATAAAGAAGGATATCCTGATGCTCGTATTAAGGAACCGTCCTCTCCATATCCAGCTAAGTGCTCTGATCCTGGTTCTTTCACTCTACCTCTTGTCATTAATGATGTTGAGATAGAACGTTGTTTGGTTGATCTTGGCGCGTCTGTTAATGTTATGCCTATGAGTCTATATGAAAAATTGAACCTAGGAGAACTTGAACCGCCTAGTATGCAGCTTATCTTTGCAGATAGATCACTTAAAACTCCTAGGGAGAAATCAAAGACGTTGTTACTAAATGTGGTCCTTTCACGTTCTTAGCTGACTTTGTCATCATTGACACTAGTAAGGATGATTCTACCATTCTCATAGGACGACTGGTGATACCTCCGGTCGTTGTTCGGACGTTCAGCCAAATAAAAACTACTAATGCTAAGAAAAAGCGTATAGCAGATCGTATTCCACGGGCCTTCGAATGATTGGCTACTTCAGAACTAACAAATTATTCAAAGAAAAACACTTAGTGCGTGGTGTGAGTTCCACGACTTCTACTTCTAAGAAATGCAGAAAAATTAAAAAGATTAAACTAAAGCAGATTGAGAATTAGGGTTTGGAAACAAGAATGACAGACGAACTTAGACTTTGAATCCCCCTTCGTTCCCCAGAGCATTGGCAATCAACAGATCAGCGGAATTCGATTCTCATTCAATCAATTACTAAGACACCACCATAACTCCTTACCCTTAGGTTTAAGACCGGCGAACATTCGCTCTATCCGTTCTAACTACCAAGATTAACTAGCCGCCCGGGTACGGTCGCCTCTCGCAACGACTTAATTAATTGGTGTAATTACTAGTGATTAATGAGTCACTCTTGCAGTGAATTAACCCTAACCGGTTCCTACGAAAGGCACACTCCAATTATAAGGTTAATTGTTTAATTCGATGTTCTAAAGTAAGGCGAGCGTTCGCTTCTATCCTTAGCTTAACCAGAATCTAATCTAGGTGATCAATCCAGACAAGAAACATGAACAATGAAGAACGAATCAAACATGAAAAAGAACTGATTGAATTTCGAATCTAATCACCGCCGATCCGTGACCGCTTTAAAGCCCTGGGTCACTTAGGGTTCATCTAGTCTAAGCTCTAAAGGGTTTAGCTACTCATGATCATTACAAAAGACACAAAGATAAGGAAAGAGTTCATCATTCAGAGGAAGAACAGAAAAGGATCTGAAAAACCTAATTCAGACGACTCTGACAGACTCCGATCTTCGGTAAGTTGCACTCCTAGCTCGTTCTCAAGGTGGGAAAGGGATGGCGTCAGGATCTCTATCCGGCTCTTCGAACTCCAGCTCTTCGCTCCAGAACTTCAGAGAATTCTGATCTCAAAAAGTTGTATTATGATTAATTATGATCTCCCCCCATCCCGGGCCGCCGGATTAAGTATAAATACTTAACCCTAGTTGGGCCGGTCTGAGCTGATGTTTTCGCCGAAACCATAGGGATAGTTTCGGCGAAACTGGCTTGAGTTCAATGCTTCGCCGGCTGTTCAATGTCTTCGGTCCGAGCAGTTGATTGGTTTCGCCGAAACCATCCTTCTCTTGGCATCAGTTGATTTGAACTACTGGTTTCGCCGAAATTGGAGGCCTGGTTTCGCCGAAACTGTAAGTGTGAATGGCAGATTTTCGGTTTGACTTGATTCGCTCCTTTGATCGATTCCGGTTTGATTCCTCGAGGTTCCTACGCCTTAGACACGTCCATGGCTACTTTATTTGACGGCAAAAACCTGTGCTAACGTAAAAACACTAGAAAACCATCAAATAGACCCGGAACGGGCCAAGGTAACACAAATGGCACGAGATAGGGCAATCGATTGAATATTCGTTATTCTACCCTAAAAACCATGTCTTAAGCAAAGAAATGTCGCTTAAATGAGGCTGATAATCACGTCAAATCGAGTGTCATCAAATACCCCACACTTAAGCTTTTGCTTGTCCTCAAGCAAACTGAATAGAAACGCTCATGTTCATAAATGATAAGATCGATTAAATTGGAGCTCAATCAAACACCATGAATTATTAGATAGATTGATCCTAGAACAAGAAACCTAACATGCATACTGATTAGCCAAACTACCTGGTCTCACTAATAAACTGCACACGACAAGTAATTAGCAAACAATCATGCATGAATTTGACCTGACTGACCAGACTCCTCACACAGGAAATATTTAGTACAATGGGGACTCTCACTCTCTGTGTTTAATGACGTGTTTCTGCTCTCGATCATTCTCTGTTACCGAATTCTATCATAGGTTTGCATTTCGACCACATCTCCACCACTGTGACAACACGAGTATCTAGTCAAGAAGGACTTCCCTGCTAGGACCGTAATGAAATCTACACTACTCGGGTTTATAATGAGATGGATGATGGGAATGAATGATGATGGCTTGGTGCGGTGTAGCTTTCGACTAACTTCCCTCGAATCTAATCTATGGCTTCCTACCGTCTAACCAAACACTGGTGGAATAATGAACGCTCGTCCTATGATACCCTCAAGCAACCTAGCACTTATTCTTTTTCTTTACACGATTTTTCTTCTTTTGCTTTCTTTTGAACTTTTCTTTTGACTTCGTTCTTCCCTTTGTAGGGAGAAGAACGTTTTATTGAACTACACTTTGAACTTTTTCGTATTTTTCTGCTTCTCTCTTTTTTCTGAAGCTTGCTTCTTTTCTTACTTTACTTCTTTTTTTTTTCTTTTGTGCCAATTTTTCTTTTAGTTGCTAGAGGGGTTTACACGTCTGGACATATTAGCTAAGACCAACTGTTTAATGGCTATAGGCAGGTTACCACAAACCGACTTCCGGTAGGTCAATCTAGAACTACAACCACAGGGGATCAACGGGGAATGAAAGAAATGGGAAATGGCTGTAATGTATTATCGAACCGAAAGAACAGGCCAAGCTCAAGGATCTGAACCTCGTGGATTTATCGTTTTGTAGGCTATCTGGCTTAGTAGCTGAATCTAGGTGCCCCTATCCTTCTAGAACTCGTGTCATCGTGTGGTCTCGAGTAGGTCTCATGCCAATTCTAACTCATTCAGGTAAACAGAGAACCACTCAGAAAGAATTAAAATTGCAAGTTACGTGCAATGGATCAAAAGCTCACAGTTGGTTTGCTAGTCGGATTCGGTCATTTTCATGCAATCAAGGCTACAAACTACAAGTGTGATTTTAAAATTCTGTTCTGACCAGGCAATTTAGCATCAAAGCATACAAGTTGGTTCTCAAGTTCTAGGTTAAGCAGTCTAAGCATCATTATGAAAGTTTGAACAACAACTTAACATCAAAAATCAAGAACTGAGCCATTCTAATGCTAGAGAGACTGGAATGGAATCACGAGGCACACAAAACACAATCAAGGGCAATCAAGTTCATGCAAGGTTCTCTAGCATCCTACCCCACACTTAAATCGGACTGTGTCCTCACAGGACTAATTCTAGAGTTCAGAGTGGAATGGAAGAACCTGGAAGAGGACGGGCGAGGGAGTGCAGGTGGAGGACACAGAAAGGCGGGTGTGATGGGAGCGGCTGCTCCTGAGCTCGAGGCGCCATCAAGTCGCGCCCTTAGTCCTGCCTCAAAGGTGTTCCTAAAACAGAATGAAACCAAATTAGTCGACCAAAACCTTACCCCACACTTAGTAGAAAAACTCAATTTCACAAAGAAACGAGGGAAACTAAGTGGGGTAAGTAAAGCGGAGTAACCGGTAATCATAGACATTAAAATACATACTTCGGAACAGCCAGAATCGGATAATTACAATCAGAGTTCAAAAAGTCAAAACGACATTTAGAAAGTCAACATTTAAGCATATTGGACCCTAATCATGGCGAGACTGTCACAACTCGGAGAATGACGGTAAAATATTATTTCAATTGGCAGCACGATAATATGAGCAAGAATGAACACTTGGGGCGGCCAAATGATCAACACAGTTCAAAGTCAAACCGACATTTCTCACAAAAGTCAACATAACAAGAAATTAATCGTATGCATAGCAACACATGACCAAATGATATGGAGATTAAGCACGGAACTTCCTAAGCATCCTAGAACAGTTCTATGAGTTCAGTCAATCCTAGTTCACACGAAACAGTCGGCACGCAAAACGAGGCAAACTGAAAAGTCAACCCCGGGAAATTCAGCAATCCATCTGTAAAAAGATTCGTATCGAAAAGTTCTACAACTTACCTTGAAGTCATGAATGCAAAAAGTGAACGGGTTGGGAGGAATCGGTGAAAAACTTTGAAAACTAGGTTTCGAAGAACTGGAGCTGCAAAGCTCCGATTCGAACGTTCTAGGGCTTGTTGGGATCGGAATGAGGAGGGGAGAGGTGCGGCGCCGGCCGGCGACGGTGGCGGCGGCAGCAAACGGCGGTGGGTTTTGAAATGGGGCGGTCGGCGATATGAAAAAGATAGGGGGTTTCGGGTGGCTGAGCAAAAATGAGAGTGGATGAGAGAGGGGGTGGTCCGAAATTTTAAAGGGGATTTTTAGGTGATTTTTCAAATCAGTTTCGGCGAAAGTAGGGGGGTGGTTTCGCCAAAACTACAAGTAAACATGGATTGACCGATTTGAAAAGGCGGTTTCGCCGAAAATGGAAGCTCGGTTTCGCCGAAAATTTAGTTGGGATGGTTTCGCCGAAATTAGAAAATTTTCGAACCAAAAATAAGGTACAGGAGGAACAGGTTCGAAATTTGAAAATCGGTTTCGCCGAAAACAAGGGTGGTTTCGCCGAAAATTTTGAACTGTTCGGGTTTTAAATATTTTCGTAAATCTGGCCAACTTCAGAAAATCACAGTTAAATCCACAAAAATCGGAATGACCTCAATCAACTTGCAACTGACTCTACCGCATGCAGACTCTACACGAAAAATAATAAATCAAACAAACTAACACTTTTGGCTCTCCCGAACCGACTCTAAAATACCAAGGTTGAAACAAAACAAAACTGACTCCAGCCGTGGGTTGCCTCCCACGAAGCGCTCTTTTATTAACGTCCTTGAGCTGGACGATACCTGGACGGTATTAGGAGACATCCCAACTTAGATTCTCCTTCATGCTCGCATCGGAGTTCATAAAGTACAGCTTCGGGACTTCTCCGGTAAGCGTGAATCTCTTCCCGTTTGCATGTAGTAGTTTGGTACGTCCGTCGGGAAGATGACCAACGAACTTGAATGGTCCGAACAGCTCTCTCGAGAGGTCATCCTTCTTTAGTGTGACGATGGAAGGAATGAGGACTGTCGGTTTCTCTTTTTCTTTCTTCTTCGGCTTGTTATCACCAGGATCGGTGATCATAAGTACTTCCTTAGGAGACGCTTTCGGCTTCTCCTTCCATACTTGTTCCGGCTCCGGTTTCTCGGAACTAATAGGTGGTGCAGCTGGCTCGGTGGAAGACGGTGGAGCTTTTGGTCTCCAGACCATTTGGGTCTTTGTCTTCTTGTTCTTTCCTCGAGGTCTGCTCGGTGATTTAGAAGAGGCTTGCAGTTCCTTCTTCTTCTTAAGCGGCTTCTGAACCAAAATTTCTGGTTTTTTTCGTAGTGACCTGTTTAATGCCTGTAGCAACAACTGATCTAGAGACACTGGAAGAAGCATTAGTAACGGAGTTGACCGGAGTCAACTCCACAGTTCAACAGCTAAGCAGTGAGATTCTTCATTCCTAGAGTCATATTTCATGCCGTCTTTAAGACGGAACATTTTCGTTTCTTTACCAACTCTTAAAGTCAAAGAACCATTAGGAACGTTAACATTCATTCCAGTAGTAGCCATGAAAGGTCGACCTATGAGAATAGTAGCGTCATCTGTACTAGTATCCATAATCACATAATCAGCTAAGAACGTGAACGGACCACATTTAGTGACAACGTCTTTAATTTCTCCCTTAGGGGTTTTAAGCGATCTATCAGCAAAGACGAGTTGCATACTGGGCGGTTCAAGTTCCCCTAGGTTTAACTTTTCATATAGACTCACAGGCATGACATTAACAGATGCTCCTAGATCAACTAAGCAACGTTCAATTTCAACATCATTGATGACCAAAGGCAAAGTAAAAGAACCAGGATCAGATAACTTAGCTGGATATGGAGAGACAGGTTTCTTAATACGAATGTCAGGGTATCCTTCCTTGTTCCCCTTCATGCCAGTCTCGATCCTTGCGTTTGGCAGCAGTGCTCTAGGAAAAGGAGGCTTCACGACGTATGGTGCAAGAGGAGGATCATCCTTAGGCGCTGGTTTCTGTTCCTCTTCTTCCTCTTCTTCCGGAGTTTCAGCGATCCTGCGTAAAACAGAAAAGGCATCAGCAATTAAGTTCGGAAGTTTTCGAGCAGTTACCATTTTAGCCTGTTCTTTTCTCGGGTTTGGCTCTGTCTGGCTTGGAAGCTGGCCAAATGGTCGACCAGATGCTAGCATGCTCGAGATGTTGTTCACGACTTGCTCAATCCGTTGTCCAGATGCTATTTGTTCTTGATTGAGAAGAGCTTGAGCCTTGAACTGACTGTCATGATCATCGAGTCTTGTGATGATCTGGCTGAGCTTCTTATCCAGGTCACTGACATTGTTTCTCTCTGATGCTGCTGTCCTGGATAGGTATTGTTAAGATATTGATTCTGGCGATTGCTAGGAGCAGTTCCATAATTACCCGGATTGCGATGCGGCGGCTAGTAAACACCTGCCGGTGGATGGTTAGGCTTCTGATCCTGAACTTGACCAGCCGGGCGGTTATTCTGGTTCTGGTTATGATTGGCGCCAGCATTATAGGGAGGTCTGTCGTGATAGTTCCCTTGCTTCTGAAGTTACAATAACCGGCATAACCATTCTGATTATTAACGAAGCCTTGTTGGAAATTTACCTCTTCGGCAGACCAGACTTCTGCCTTACCAAAATTCTGACAACGGCCTCCGTTATGTGAGCAAGCTCCACACCACTCGCAATCGGCAACATAGACAGAAGCTGCCGGTGGCTTGATTGGTGTGGTAGACTTCTTCAAATGCTTCTCTACCTCTGCTTTGATAGCTGCTTTGAAATCTAGCTTGCTCCTCGATCCTTCATATTGTCGCTCCCAGTTCCTTGACTTGGAGGCACAGTTTGCGAAGTGCAGAAGAGCAGCTTCAGGAGTGAGTGTAGTGCAACCCCCTTCAGCTAGAGAATTGACCCACTTGGCAGATTCTTCTCGAAGTCCTCGAGAGAAGATTTCAGCTAACTGCCTCTGCTCGAATCCATGATGAGGGCAGGTGTAGAGAAGTTCTTGGAATCGATTCCAAGTATCATATAAACTTTCTCCTTCTTTCTGGGAGAATCTGGCGATGCTGTCCTTGATGGCGGTTGTTCTGGCCGGAGGAAAGTATTCTTCAACAAAGTCCTGAGCCAGAGTATCCCAGTTAGTGTAGTAGCCAGGTGGTTTGCCAGTAAGCCACCTCTTAGCAGCGCCTTTCAAAGAGAACGGGAACGCCCTCAGACAAAGAGTGTTTTTGTCGAGGTTTCCGTTTTTAAAAGTATTGCAGAGATCAAGGAAGTCTGCAAGATGAGTGCACGGATTGTCTAGGGGCCTGCCTTCAAACTGTAAATCCCTAGAGATCATGGTCAAGAATGGAATCTTGATCTCATAGTCAGGATCTCCTTCAATGCGCGGAACGACAATGGCAGATCGAACGCTAGTCGCGCTCGGCTTGTTATAGTCTGCTAGACTCTTATGTGCAGGTGGGGGTGGCGGCGGTTGATCGCCGTTTTGTGGTAATCTATCGGTCATGGTGGGAGATGGAGGGGGTTAAAGTGACTCGGTGTATGAAGCGGATGAAGAGTGCGGTGAAGACGGAGATGAGGAACTCTCCTTCGGTTCCTTGATCTTGATCGGAGTGATGAATGGATTGGATCTGCCTTCCTTCAGAATCTGTGATCGTAGAGGTGTAGCAGAACTGCCTGGATTCCCTGCAATCTTAGCCTGTTCGGTCTGAGAGCGAGTCCAAGGACGGTGAGGCATACACCTGTAAACCTACAGATAACAAAGACAAACAAAACCAGTGTAAAATCGAAGTGGATGGAAAAATGAAAGATGGAAAATAGAAGAATAAATTGCCAGATCTTCTTTCAACAATCAAAAGAAGTCCCCGGCAACGGCGCCAATTTGGTGATACCTCCGGTCGTTGTTCGGACGTTCAGCCAAATAAAAACTACTAATGCTAAGAAAAAGCGTATAGCAGATCGTATTCCACGGGCCTTCGAATGATTGGCTACTTCAGAACTAACAAATTATTCAAAGAAAAACACTTAGTGCGTGGTGTGAGTTCCACGACTTCTACTTCTAAGAAATGCAGAAAAATTAAAAAGATTAAACTAAAGCAGATTGAGAATTAGGGTTTGGAAACAAGAATGACAGACGAACTTAGACTTTGAATCCCCCTTGTTCCGCAGAGCATTGGCAATCAACAGATCAGCGGAATTCGATTCTCATTCAATCAATTACTAAGACACCACCATAACTCCTTACCCTTAGGTTTAAGCCCGGCGAACGTTCGCTCTATCCGTTCTAACTACCAAGATTAACTAGCCGACCGGGTACGGTCGCCTCTCACAACGACTTAATTAATTGGTGTAATTACTAGTGATTAATGAGTTACTGTTGCAGTGAATTAACCCTAACCGGTTCCTACGAAAGGCACACTCCAATTATAAGGTTAATTGTTTAATTCGATGTTCTAAAGTAAGGCGAGCGTTCGCTTCTATACTTAGCTTAACCAGAATCTCATCTAGGTGATCAATCCAGACAAGAAACATGAACAATGAAGAACGAATCAAACATGAAAAAGAACTGATTGAATTTCGAATCTAATCACCGCCGATCCGTGACCGCTTTAAAGCCCTGGGTCACTTAGGGTTCATCTAGTCTAAGCTCTAAAGGGTTTAGCTACTCATGATCATTACAAAAGACACAAAGACAAGGAAAGAGTTCATCATTCAGAGGAAGAACAGAAAAGGATCTGAAAAACCTAATTCAGACGACTCTGACAGACTCCGATCTTCGGTAAGTTGCACTCCTAGCTCCGGTTCTCCAAGGTGGAAGGGATGGCGTCACGATCTCTATCCGGCTCTTCGAACTCCAGCTCTTCGCTCCAGAACTTCAGAGAATTCTGATCTCGAAAAGTTGTATTATGATTAATTATGATCTCCCCCCATCCCGGGCCGCCGGATTAAGTATAAATACTTAACCCTAGTTGGGCCGGGCTGAGCTGATGTTTTCGCCGAAACCATAGGGATAGTTTCGGCGAAACTGGCTTTGAGTTCAATGCTCCGCCGGCTGTTCAATGTCTTCGGTCCGAGCAGTTGATTGGTTTCGCCGAAACCATCCTTCTCTTGGCATCAGTTGATTTGAACTGCTGGTTTCGCCGAAATTGGAGGCCTGGTTTCGCCGAAACTGTAAGTGTGAATGGCAGATTTTCGGTTTGACTTGATTGGCTCCTTTGATCGATTCCGGTTTGAGTCCTCGAGGTTCCTACGCCTTAGACACGTCCATGGCTACTTTATTTGACGGCAAAAACCTGTACTAACGTAAAAACACTAGAAAACCATCAAATAGACCCGGAACGGGCCAAGGTAACACAAATGGCACGAGATAGGGCAATCGATTGAATATTCGTTATTCTACCCTAAAAACCATGTCTTAAGCAAAGAAATGTCGCTTAAATGAGGCTGATAATCACGTCAAATCGAGTGTCATCAACGACCTTTCATGGCTACTACTGGAATGCAAATTAACGTTCCAAATGGTTCTTTAACCTTGAGAGTTGGTAAAGAAATTGTCACGTTCCGCCTTAAAGACGGAATGAAATATAATCCTAAGAATGAAGAATTTCATTGTTTAGCTGTTGAAACTGTGGAGTTGACTCTGGTCAACTCCGTTACTGATGTCTCTTCTAGTGTGCCTAGATCAATTGCTATTGTAGGTGCTGGACAGATTACCAAGCAGGACCCGAAATCTGTTCCTCAAAAGCCGCCGAAGAAGAAGGAACTGAAAGCCTCTTCTAAGCCACCGAGCACAAAACCTAGCAGACCTCGGGGAAAGAACAAGAAGACGAAGACTCACATGGTCTGGAGACCAGTTGTGCCGCCACTTTCCACCGAGCCAGCTGCACCACCAATTCGTTCCAAGCTACCGCCGCCGGAACAAGTATGGAAGGAGAAGCCAAAAGCATCTCCTAAGGAAATACTGACGATCACCGATCCTGGTGATATCAAGCCGGAGATTAAAGAAAAGAAGGAGCCGATCGTTCTCATTCCGTCCACTGTCTTCCTTGTAGAAGATGATCCTTTGACAGAACTGTTCGGACCATTCACGATTACAGACCACCTTCCCGATGGATGTACCAAGCTCTTACATGCGAAGGAAAAATTCATGCTCACCGGAGAAGCCCCGAAGCTCTACTTTATGAACTCCGATGCTAGCATTAAGGAGAATCTGAGTTGGGATGTCTCCTAATACCGTCCAGGTATCGTCCAGCTCAAGGACGTTAATAAAAGAGCGCTTCGTGGGAGGCAACCCACGGCTGGAGTCAGTTCTTGATTTGTATCAACCTTAGTGTTTTAGAGTCGGTTCGGGGGAGCCAAAAGTGTCAGTTTGTTTGATTTCATATTTTTCGTGTGTAGTCTGTGTGTCATAGTGTCAGTTGCAAGTCGTTTTAGGTCTTTCCGATTTTTGTGGATTTAACTGTGATTTTCTGAAGTTTGCCGGGATTGCGAAAATATTTTCAATCGTAGAGTTCAATATTTTCGGTGAAAATAACCCATATTTTCGGCAAAAATTCTCTTTGAAATTCCACAGAGTTTTCTAAACGTTCCTGTTTCACATTTTCGGCGAAAATTTCTTAATGTTTTCGGCGAAAATTTCTTTTGAAAACCGGCAGTACTTTTTAACTAGGATTTTTGGCGAAAACTTGCACTTATTTTCGCCGAAAATTTCTTTGAAAATCAACTAACTATTCACTTTAAAATCTGGATTTCAGCCTCTCTTTCCTCACTTCATTTTCGAAACACAAACCCGAAAACCTCCCCTCTGTTTACTAAACCCGCCGACCGCCACCTTACATCGCCGCCGCCGACCAAAGCCGACCGCCGCCGCCGCCGCACCCTTCCCCTCCTTTTTTATCAATCCAAGCCCTAGAACAACCGAATCGGAGCTCTACAGCTCTAGTTCACCCGAACCCTAAAACTTGCGTTTTTTCTCTGATTTCTCCCAATCCGTTCACTTTTAGCATCCATGGCTTCAAGGTAAGTTGTAGAACTTTTCATTACGAATCTTTTGACATATTGGATGCTGAATTTCGTCGAGGTTGACTTTTGGTTGACTTTTCGGTTTGCCTCGATTTGCGTGCCGACTGATTTCGTGTGAACTAGGCTAGCTGAACTTGTTGAACTGTTCTAGCATGCTTAGGGAGTTTTGTGCTTAATTTTCATATCGTTTGATCATGTGTTGCCATGCCTAAGTCCTTTTCTTTGTGATGATGACTTTTGAGAAATGTCGGTTTGACCATGAACTGTTTTTGATCATTTGGCCGCCCTATGTGCTCATACTTGTTCCGATTATTGTGTTTGCCATCTGAGATCATATTATACCGTCATTTCCTGCTTTGTGAGAGTCCTGCCATGATTAGGGTTCAATGTTCTATTATGTTGACTTTTTGAATGTGTTTGACTTCTGAACTCTGATTGTGCTAATTCCATTATGGCTGTTCCTGAGCATGTATTTTATTGTTCGTGATTACCGGTTAATCTTCTTTGCTTACCCCCACTCGGTTTTCCTCATTTCTTTGTGAAATTGAGTTTTTCGACTAAGTGTGGGGTAGGGTTTTAGTTTGACTAATCTGGTTTCTTTTCTTGTTTAGGAACACCACTTTTGAGCACAGGACCAAGGCACGACTTGATGGTGCCTCGAGCTCCGGAGCCCTCGCTCCTGTCACACCCGCCGTTCAGGGCCCTCCACCAGCTTTCCACCATACTTTGCACGCTACCAGCGGTTTGAGCACACCCGTGGAGCTGATGTTCGCCCTCTTTCCATGGAGACGCTCTCAGAGCATGATGATGACTGGTACCGGAACGTGCTCGATGCACTGACCCATTACGGCTTGCTGGAGCTGACCACGCTCACCGCAGACTTCCCAGACATCGCTCTCCAGGAGTTTTGGGCGACATTCGAGCTGGACGAGCACAAGAGGAGGCAGCATAGGAAGGTTGTTTCATTCTATCTAGGCGGGGTGCACAGGGAGCTCACATATGATGAGTTTGCAGCTCATCTAGGCATCCCCTACGAGCATTACCACGGTCATCACCTCGGCTGGGACGACGACGACGAGGAGTACCATGCGCTCTGGAGCCACATGACTGGAGTGCCCGGTGATCGCCTCGGGGACCATAACTCAGTTAAGTCGATCTCTCACCCTTTCTTTAGATACATTCACATGGTTTGGCATAGATCGCTTTTATATGCTCCAGAGAAGGACCGCCACCATATTAGCAAGGATGATCTTCTTCTTCTTCGCGCCATCCGGGAGCGATATCCTCTTCATCCGGATGGGTACTTGCTTGACTACTCCGCAAGAAGACTCAGAGATCAGGTCGCCCCCGCTCACTCCTGGGAGGCAACTTTGTGGGCCGACTCATCATCTCCTTCGGCCTCAACCAAGAATATGGCCCGAACATCCCACGTCGTAGAGTACGTGCCGTTGGAGGAGATTTGGCGGTCGAGTACAACCTCGATCTAGACATCAGCCTCCTGGTAGCAGCGGATCCTCCTCTCGAAGACGAGGACGAGTCAAAGGATGAAGATGATTCTGAGCAGGAGCAGCCCCAGCCGCAGCCAGAGTTTCATGACCATATACCCTCGCCACATCATCCGGCAGGGTATGCACAGCAGCCGCCGCCGCACATTCCAGATCCATACCAGGCGCCTCACCCTCAGCACCGACCGCACCCCGCGGACATTGGTGAGCTGTCTGAGCGACTGCAGGAGTGGCGCATCACCGACAACGCCACTCAAGAGGCAAGATGGACTACTATGCAACAGCATATGCACCGCGCTGATAGGCGGTATGAGGCACAGATGGAGTGGCAACGTCAGCTCGGCGAATTCCTCCACTTTCCATCTCCCGACGCCCCTGACCAGCCATGATCAGGTGGTGTCCTTTTCCTTGTCCTTTCTTTTTATTTATTCTTTTCGGATTTCCATCCAACTTTTTTTGTGTGGATCCGGGAAACTTGTCCCGGTTTTCTTTTTATGTTTCATTTGTTTTTGTTTTGTAGGCAGTAGGGAGATTCTCTTTGCTTCGCTTGGGTAGATTCCCTCCGCTCCGAGGACCCGTGCTCATCCCCTACGCCAGCCATCTCGGTCCAGTTCTTCTACTTCACTCTGAACTTCTAGAATTAGTCATGTGGGGACACAGTCCGATTTAAGTGTGGGGTAGGATGCTAGAGAACCTTGCATGAACTTGATTGCCCTTGATTGTGTTTTCTGTGTGCCTCGTGATTCCAATTCAGTCTCTCTAGCATTAGAATGGCTCATTTCTTGATCTTTGAGGTTAAGTTGTTGTTCAAACTTTCATAATGATGCTTAGACTGCTTAATCTAGAACTTGAGAACCAACTTGTTTACTTTGATGCTAAATTGTCTGGTCAGAACAGAATTTTTAAAATCACACTTGTAGTTTGTAGCCTTAATTGCATGAAAATGACCGAATCCGACTAGCAAACCAACTGTGAGCTTTTGATCCATTGCACGTAACTTGCAATTTTAATTCTTTTTGAGTGGTTTTCTGTTTGCTTGAATGAGTTAGAATTTGCATGAGACCTACTCGAGACCACACGATAACACGAGTTCTAGAATGATAGGGGCACCTAGATTCAGCTACTAAGCCATATAGCCTACCTAACGATAAAATCCATTAGGTGTAGACCCTTGAGCTTGGCCTGTTCTTTCGGTTTGATAATACATTACAACCATTTCCCATTCTTTCATTCCCCATTGATTCCCTGTGGTTGTAGTTCTAGATTGACCTACTAGAAGTCGGTTTGTGGTAACCTGCCTATAGCCATTAAACAGGTGGTCTTAGCTATTATGTCCAGACGTGTAAACCCCTCTAGCAACTAAAAGAAAAATCGGCCCAAAAAGAAAGAAAAAAATAGAAAAAAGAAGAAAAGAAGCAAGTATCGAAAAAAAATGAAAAGAAGAAAATCAGAAAAGCCAAAAAAGGTTTCAAAGTTTTAGTTCAATAAAACGTTCTTCTCCCTACAAATGGAAGAACGAAGTCAAAAGAACAGTCAGAAAAGAAAGAAAAAATTGTGTAAAAAAAAAATAAAAAGTGCTAGGTTGCTTGAGGGTATCATAGGACGAGCGTTCATTATTCCACCCGTGTCTGGTTAGACGGTAGGAAGCCATAGGCTAGATTCGAGGGAAGTTAGTCGAAAGCTACACCGCACAAAGCCATCATCATTCATTCCCATCATCCATCGCATCATAAACCCAAGTAGTGTAGAATTGGTTACAGTCCTAGCAGGGAAGTCCTTCTTGACTGGATACTCGTGTTGTCACAGTGGTGGAGATGTGGTTGAATTGCAAACTTATGACAGAATTCAGTAACAGAAAATGATTGAGAGCAGAAACACGTCCTTAAACACAGAGAGTGAGAGTTCACATTGTACTAAATATATCCTGTGTGAGGAGTCTGGTCGGTCAGGTCAAATTCGTGCATAATTGGTTGCTACTAGTTGTCGTGTGCAGTTTATTAGTGAGACCAGGTTGTTTGGCTGATCAGTATGCATGTTAGGTTTCTTGTTCTAGGATCTATCTGTCTAATAATTCATTGTGTTAGATTGAACACCAATTTAATCGATCTTATCATTTGTGAACATCTTATTTGTAATCTATTTGTCCTAGCAGAGCGTTTCTATTCAGTTTGCTTGAGGACAAGCAAAAGCTTAAGTGTGGGGTATTTTGATGACACTCGATTAGACGTGATTATCAGCCTCATTTAAGCGACATTTCCTTGCTTAAGACATGGTTTTTAGGGTAGAATAACGAATATTCAATCAATTGCCCTATCTCGTGCCATTTGTGTTACCTTGGCCCGTTTCGGGTCTATTTGATGGTTTTCTAGTGCTTTTATGTTAGCACAGGTTTTTGCCGTCAAATAAAGTAGCCAAGGACGTGTCTAAGGCGTTGGACCCTCGACGAATTGCACCGGAATCGATCCAAGGAGCCAATCAAGTCGAAACAATTCCTACCCGATTTACACAGGAATTTTCGCCGAAAATACCCTAGCATTTTCGGCAAAAATATCAGCACAAAATCACTGATGCCGACTGAAGGAAGTTTTCGGCGAAAATGTTAAGTTGTCGACCGAAAACTATGGGACCGAAATTTACAGGAGAAATCAGCCGGCGGACCATCCAATTACAAAGGAATTTTTGCCGAAAATTCTTCAGTATTTTCGGTGAAAATATTAGTTAAAATCCGGCTGAATTAGGGTTAAGGATAAATACTTAACCGGCGACCCAAAATCAGAGATACCTCATAATACTTTTCATACATCAGAATTTAGAGAACCCTCCCAAGTTCTGGAGTAAAAGAGTTAGAGTTCGAAGAGCCGTAAAAGGATCGTGACGCCATCCCTTCCATCTCGAAGACTCGGAGCTAGGATTCCAGTTTATCGGAAGATCGAAGCTCTGCCGGAGTCATCTTAATTAGGTTTTTCAGATTCTTTTCTGTTCTTCCTTTGTATGTTGAACTCTTTCATTGTCTTTGATTCTTTTGTAATGAATATGCATAGCTAAACTCTTAGAGCTTAGACTAGATGAACCCTAAGTGACCCAGGGCTTTAAAGCGGTCACGGATCGGCGGTGATTAGATTCGAAGTTCAATCAGTTTCTCTTTCATGTTTGGTTTGTTCTTCATTGTTCATGTTTCTTGTCTGGATTGATCACCTAGATTAGATTCTTGTTAAGCTAAGGATAGAAGCGGACGCTCGCCTTACTTTAGAACATCAAATTGAACAATTAACCTTATAATTGGAGCGTGCCTTTCATAGGAACCGGTTAGGGTTAATCCACTGCAAGAGTAACTCATAAATCGTTAGTAATTCCACCAGTTAAGTTAAGTCATTGCGAGAGGCGACCGTACCCGGGCGACTAATTAATCTTGGTAGCTAGAACGGATAGAGCAAACGTTCGCCGGTCTTAAACCTAAGGGTTAGGAGTTATGGTGGTGTCTTAGAATTGATTGAATGAGAATCGAAATCCGCTGATCTGTTGATTGCCAATGCTCTAGGGAACGAAGGGGGATTCAAGGTCTAAGTTCGTCTGTCATCTCTGTTTTAATCAACCAATTTCCAATCTGTCTTTAGTTTCAATTTTAATTTCTCTGCATTTCTTAGAATTAGAAGTCGTGGAACTCACACCACGCACGAAGTGTTTAAATCCGAGTAATTTGCCATCTTATTTGAGTAGTCGATCAAAGAAGACCCGTGAAATACGATCTACCCTAGCTTTGTAGCTTTGTTAGTTATTTGTTTGAACGTCCGCACAACGACCGGGCGCTTCATCAATAAGCGATAGGGGTACCCACTTCCATGGACAATTCGACTGGGTGTGCAAACGTTTTGGCGTCACCCACCGAATGTCCACAACTTACCATCCTCAGGCTAATGGTCAAGCAGAAGTGACAAACCGTGAGCTCAAGCGGATTCTTGATAGGACAGTTGGCCGGTCCCGCAAAGACTGGTCATCTAAACTCAATGATGCCTTATGGGCTTATCGAACTACCTACAAGACTCCCATCGGTACCTCACCGTATCAGCTGGTCTATGGCAAGGCATGTCATTTGCCAGTTGAGCTTGAGCACAAGGCGTTTTGGGCTAATAAAGAGTTGAATATGAGCTATGCAGTAGCAGGTAACAAGCGCCTTGACCAGATTGTTGAGCTTGAAGAACACCGTCTCCATGCGTATGAGAGCACGAAGCTTTACAAGGAACGTACCAAGCGGATTCATGACTCCCAATTAAAGACGATCAAGCAGTTCTATCTTGGAGATGAAGTCCTCTTGTATAACTCCCGATTGAAACTCTTCCTGGGTAAACTGAAATCCCGATGGTCCGCCCCTTACACTATGGTGCGGCAAACATCCTTGGGCAGCGTTTTAATTAAATTGCATGATCAAGAGCCGTTTATGGTCACCGGTCACAGGCTCAAGTGATATCTGCAAGGATTAGCTATTTCTTTCATCGACGTGCACTACTTCACGTCAGAACCATGACACGAATCCAGGTATCGTCCAGCTCAAGGACGTTAAACAAAGAGCGCTTCATGGGAGGCAACCCACGGCTGAAGTCAGTTGTTTTCGTTTCAAGTCGTTTCTTCCAAAACTCCTAAAAAAAAACAAACTACCTTGCCGATTTTTCAAGCAAGTTTTCAGCGAAAACTTGCCCAGATTTTTGCCAAAAATCCCAGTTTTAAAACCAATCTGATCCTCCTGTTTCTCGCCAATTTTTTTTTTATTTTAACAGCAATTTTCGCCAAAAATTCCCCCTGTTTTCGCCGAAAATTTTGAGTTTGAAACAACCTATTTAAACCTGATTCATCTTTAGTTTTCGCGAGACCCCCCCAAACCGATTTTTTGCCGAGTCTCTCTAACTTTTGATCCGCCCGCCGCCGCCGCCAGCCTCTGTTCCGCCCGCCGCCGCCTATCCCTAATTGTCTTCAGCCTAGAGCGATAGAATCGGAGCTCCTCAGCTCCGGTTCCACCCGAACAAGTTTTTCGAGCTTTTCGTCGATTTCCCGGATTTCCAATCATTTTCTCGAGTCATGTTTTCACGGTTCATTGTTTGGCCCTTGATTTTGAATCTTTTGGCTTTTTGACTTTCGGTTTTCGGCATGGTTGACTTTGGTTCACTTTTTGGATTTTTCCTCAATTTGCGTGTTTGCTGTTTCGATGTCGTTTGGCTAGACTTTGGCATTACCACTTGATCTATTTTGCCTCGTGAATGGTTTTCTGTGCTTTCGTGCTTATGAATTCTCTCGTGCTCGATGCTTGCCGATGTTTTGTCTTGTGCTCTGCCTTGTGCCAAATTGCATCTTGTTCCATGCTTGTTTGATTGAATGCCATTTTCTTCCCTATGTGCTGGCCATTTCTTTGATGCTATGTCTCGATTCGGTGATCTCTCGTTTAATTTACTTGCCCCCACTTGTCAACCTAAGTGTGAGGTAGGATTCTTGTCTTCTGATTCGGGTCTTCCCTAAGTTGTGGTTGACAGGGCCCCAAAGCGCTTCAAGACCACCAGTGCAGATAGGGCGCAGCGATCCTCGGCTCGACAGAACCGGGCTCAATCCTCCCATCCACCCGACCGGCTACACCAACACCGGCGGTTGTAACCGTCATCCCACAAGCTGTACCAGCCCCCGTGATCCCTATTGCTAGTATTCCAGCTACCGCTACTGGGGCCTTACATCCTTTCATCGCTGCCCTTGAGCCACACCAACTGGAGGTCTATCAGAAGATCAAAGACATTCCTCCGGCTAAGGTGGCAGTTCTTTCTTTAGACAGTCTCAAGGACCATAATCCGGCTTGGCACTCCACCATCGACCATGCCCTTCATCAAGCCGGTTTGCGAGTTCTGACCCCTCATGGTTCCCCCTACCCGCTTGTCGCCTCACTCTGAAGCCCATAAGTGATCAGAAATTCGTATCCTTTCACCTCGGTGGTGTTCTCCACGTGAAGTCCACCCACGAGTTCGGCCGCCTGCTGGATCCGCACACCAACCTCCAGGATACATTCCTTGGTTTCGCGGACACCTACTCCATCACGGGTGATCCTTACCCAGAAGTGTGGAAATGGGCCTCCTGCCAACCTGAGATCACACCTATCGTCAACCTCACGGTAGGTGACATCGCTCACCATATTCTTAAATTCTTGCATTATGTTTGGGTGCAGTCTTTGTGTTATTGCAGCAAGACGAGCCGTCACCATGTTTTTTTGGAGGAGCTCGTGCTATTCCGTGCTTTAGAGGAGGATGAAAACCTCCATCCCGGATGGTGGCTTGCACGATTCTTCCACAAGCGCACTACCACCAAGAAACTTCCTTCTGAACTTCCGGGCGAACCTTTCATTTCATGTCTGATCGACAACCTCCAGCTCGGTGACAAATGAGGCCCCGATATTCGTCATGTCCCGATTGAGCACATAGGTGCCGGACTCGCCGTAGCATGGGGCATAGACCTTTCATTGGACTTTGAGAATTGCAGATCGCATCCTCACCGCCTCCCACGGCCGGTTGCACGCCCACCGCCGCGCCCACAGATGGCCGCTGAGATTACTGAGTGGCTGGCTCGTATTGAGCAGTGGCAGCTCGACTACTCGGCTGGCTCGCTTCAATGGCAGAAGGACCGAGTAGCACATGAGGAGACCCAAAACGAGCGATGGACCATTCTACAACAGTTCATGACCGACCAGGTAGCCAGACACAGGGATGAGCTTGCATGGCGACAGCAGATGGAGCAGCGACTTGGCGTTTCTCCGATCCCGACACCACCTCCACCCCCACCTACGGAACAGTGATCAGGTTGTTTCTATCCTTTCCACTTCTTTTCTTTCTTCTTTTCGGATTTCGATCCAACTTTCTCTGTGTGGATCCGAGGCACTTGTCCCGGTATCCTTTTGATCTTTTTGTTGTTTGTGTTTTGTAGGATTTTGAGTAGCTACTTCGCTCCACTCTGGACTCTCCGCGTACATCCCCTACACCGACCATCACCTTCCAGGTTCTTTGTATCTCTCTACTCTAGTTTAGTCCTGTGAGGACACAGAACAGTTTAAGTGTGGGGTGGGATGTTAAGATTATGCATGATCCTGCTTGATTTTCGGTGATTTTGTGTGTGAAATTCTGAATTCATCTAGCATAGAACTGCTCATATTCTTGACTTGTGAGGTTAAATTGGCTTCAATTTTTGAACAATAACGTCTAGACTTTTCCACTTAGAACCTGTAACCAACGTGTCAGAACTAATATCAAACAAGTCTAGGTCAGCATAGATCGTAAATCACTTCTTTAGTTGAAACTTGAATCAATTGACTTCTTAATGACAAAGCTCGATAACACCATTCTAAGATGATGAATGCTAGCTTCTCCCATGTTTTTCACTCCATAAATGTTCACCTGTGATTGTGGCTTGAGATTAGACAGAAATCCAACTCAACATCTTGTGTAAAAAGTTATAACTAGCTAGGATCAAGTGGCTAAATTGTTAAATTAAGCAGATGAGTTGTTCAAAGTAATGGTCGAATTCTTCAAGTGCTGAAATTAAAGCTAGGCAAGCTCGACACCTAAGTGAAGTGTTCGGGTTGAGCACTAGCATAGGCACAAATACTGTGAGCTAGGCAGGTCCAACACCTAAGTGAAGTGTTTGGTATCGACCACTAGTATGCAGTAAATCAATTGAAGGAAGAAGTTTGAATCTTGAAAGAAATTGTTGATTAAATCAGATCCTAGCTAGAACATGTAACGTGCAGATCTCGAAACGAACGAAGTCGAGTCGATAGCCACGTCATTTTTCCTACCTCTGCATCCACATCATGGCTAGAGCTCAAAGTCTTTTTTAATTAGAATTGGTGTTACCGGGGTCGGTTAACTATGATTAATTGTTTTGCCAAGGAACAAGTTTTGAAGTGTGCAGAAGTTAGTAACATCGGGAACTTGTTTGGTTGATGTTCTTGCATGTGTAGGTCACTTTTTCTACGTGGAACAGTCTAAACCGAATTGTTAGAAATTAAATCTCGTTTTGATCCCGTGTCATTTGTGAATTTGAGTGTGTTCTATCTTAGTTTGCTTGAAGACAAGCAAAAGCTTAAGTGTGGGGTATTTTGATGACACTTGATTTATCGTGATTGTCAACCTCATTTAAGTGACATTTCCTTGCTTAAGACACGGTTTTTAGAGTAGAATAGCAAATATTCACTCAACTGTTCTTTCCCGTGCCTTTTGTGTTACCTTGGCCCGTTTCGGGTCTATTTGATGGTTTTCTAGTGTTTTCATGTTAGCACAGGTTTTTGCCATCAAATACAGTAGCCAAGGACGTGGCTAAGGCATTGGAACCCGAACAATCACACCCGAATCAACCAGAGAAATCATTCAAATCAAGGAAATCCTGTTCTATTGTACTGATGACACTCGATTTGACGTAATTATCAGCCTCATTTCAGCGACATTTCCTTGCTTAAGACATGGTTTTTAGGGTAGAATAGCGAATATTCAATCAATTGCCCTATCTCGTGCCATTTGTGTTACTTTGGCCCGTTTCGGGTCTATTTGATGGTTTTCTAGTGTTTTTATGTTAACACAGGTTTTTGCCGTCAAATAAAGTAGCCAAGGACGTGACTAAGGCATAGGAACCTCGAGGAATCGCACCGGAATCGATCCAAGGAGTCAATCAAACCGAACCAAATCCTGCTCCCATTTACAAAGGAATTTTTGGAGAAAATACCTAAGATTTTCGGCGAAAATTCATGAACAAATTGGCAGTGCATTCAAGAAGGTATTTTCGGTGAAAACACCAAGTTTTCGCCGAGAACAATCGGTCCGAAAAACACAGAAGAGCTCAGCCGGCGGACAACCCATTTTGTAAAGGAATTTTCAGCAAAAATTCCTTCATATTTTCGCCGAAAATCTCAGTTAAAATCCGACGGTATTAGGGTTAAGTATAAATACTTAACCGGCGGCCCAAATCAAAAAAGAATTTTTTTAGAAATCATAATACCAAATACTTTGAGGATTCTCAAGAGTTCGAGAAGGAGAGTTTAGAGTTCGAAGAGCCGGAAAGAGATCGTGACGCCATCCTTTCCATCTCGGAGACTCGGAGCTAGGATTGCAGCTTACCGGAGATCGAAGTTCTGCCGGAGTCGTCTTAATTAGGTTTTTCAGATCCTTTTCTGTTCTTCCTCTGTCAAGATGAACTCTTTCTTTGTCTTTGATTCTTTTGTGAAAAACATGAGTAGCTAAACTCGTAGAGCTTAGACTAGATGAACCCTAAGTGACCTAGGGCTTTAAAGCGGTCACGGATCGGCGGTGATTAGATTCAAAGTTCAATCAGTTTCGCTTTCATCTTTGATTTGTTCTTTGTTGTTCATGTTTCTTGTCTGGATTGATCACCTAGATTAGATTCTTGTTAAGCTAAGGATAGAAGCGAACGCTCGCCTTACTTCAAAACATCAAATCAAACAATTAACCTTATAATTGGAGTGTGCCTTTCGTAAGAACCGATTAGGGTTAATCCACTGCAAGAGTAACTCATAAATCGTTAGTAATTCCACCAGTAAAGTTAAGTCGTTGCAAGAGGCGACCATACCCGGGCGGCTAATTAATCTTGGTAGCTAGATCGGATAGAGCGAACGTTCGCCGGTCTTAAACCTAAGGGTCAGGAGTTATGGTGGTGTCTTAGAATTGATTGAATGAGAATCGAAATCCGCTGATCTGCTGATTGCCAATGCTCTGGGGAACGGAGGGGGATTCGAAGACTAAGTTCGTCTGTCGTCTTTGTCTTAATCAACCAATTTTCAATCTGTTCTTAGTTTCAATTTTTAATTTCCTTGCATTTTCATAGATAGAAGTCGTGGAACTCACACCACGCACGAAGTGTTTTAACCTGAGTAATTTGCCAGCCTATTTGAGTAATCGATCATTAGAAGGCCCGTGGAATACGATCTACCCTAGCTTTTGTTAGCTTTGTTAGTTATTTGATTGAACCCGCACAACGATGGTTCATCAAATTGGCGCCGTTGCCGGGGACTTCTTTTGATTGTTCGAAAGAAGAACTGGCATTTTATTCTTCTATTTTCCATCTTTCATCTTTCCATCCACTTCGATTTTATGCCGGTTATGTTTTCTTTTGTTGGTTGTAGGTTGTTCTACAGGTTTATGAACCGCTCGGTCACTCACTCTCAGCTTAAGCCGGGTAATTCTGCTCCGCCAAAGCAACCACGAGCTCAGAAGCAAGTCAGAATCATTCCGCCCACACCTCCTACCCCTAATAAGATCGAGGAGTTGAAGGAGAACTCCTCATCTTCGTCCGCTTCATCCACTACTTCAGATTCACCACCACCTTCTCCTTCCGTAATGGCTGCTCAATGCACCATGGCGGATTACTGTAGACCAAGTGCGGCTAGTTTTCGACCTAGCGTCGTTGTGCCACACAACGACGACGATCCTGACTATGTGATCACAAGTCCCTTCCTGGAAATGGTCTCTAGGGATCTTCAATTTGAAGGGAAGCCACAAGATAACCCCTGGACACATTTGGAGAACTTCCTAGACATGTGCGAGACGTTTAAGAGTGGGAACCTCGGTAAGAACACTCTTTGCTTACGAGTCTTCCCATTCTCTCTTAAAGGCGCCGCCAAGATATGGCTCAGTCAGAAACCACCAGGCCACTACACCGACTGGGATAATCTAGCTCAGGACTTCATAGAGGACCACTATCCTCCTTCAAGAATGACATTTTACAAGGATAGCATCGCTAAATTCTCTAAAAAGGAAGGAGTAAGCTTATATGATACTTGGAATGAATTCCAAGAGCTTCTCTTTGAGTGCCCTCATCATGGATTCAAGCAGGGGCAGCTAGCCGAGATCTTTGCCAAAGGAATGAATGAAGAAACGGCCGAATGGGTCAACACCTTGGCTAATGGCGACTACATAGTACTTGAACCAGAAGCTGCTCTTCTTCACTTTGCGAACTGCGCATCTAAGTCCAGGAATTTGGAGCGACAGTTTGGAGCAGCCAAGAGCCAACCAAGCCGTGGAGATCAGATCAAGATTGAAGTATAGAAACATATGAAGGAGATCTTCGGAACAGTTAATAACTGGTCTAAAGAGGAAGTGAATTTCATCGATCAAAGCTTCACCAAGAATCAAAGAGGCTACCCCGACTACCGTTAGTTAAGAACACCTCCTCCACAACAGGGAAGCTTCCATGAGCGTCCTCCTTACAACTTTCGATTCAACCAGAGTCAGAATCATTACTTGAACAATAGTTATCAAGATCCTCCCAGATTCACCGAAGTACAGAAACCTCAGAATTTTACGTCTGAGAACATTTGGGAGAGGAAATAGCCAAAAAGTTTGACCTGATTGTAGCAAGGCTCGATGATCACGAAGAAAGGTTTAAAACCCAAGATGCTTTTAACCAAGGACAGATCGCACAAGGACAGAGAATAACGAGCATGGTAAATAAAGTTGCTAGCATGTTGGCTAACCTTCCTCTCTTCAATCAGGCGCCGTCTCAAAACAACTCCACCATGAAGAACGAACATGCTAAAGTCATCACAACTAGGAGCATTGAGCAGAACAGCCTGGAGAAGAAGAAGGAAGCACTTTCCACTCCCTCTACGGGAGAATGCTCAGCTATCGTTTCTCGATCACCTCCCATACCTATCCCAGCTAAGTGCTATGACCCTGGCCCTTTTACGTTACCTTTAATCATTAATGGCATTGAAGTCGAGCGTAGTTTGGTTGATCTAGGTGCGTCTATAAATGTCATGCCTATGTGTTTATATAAGAAACTGAACCTAGGTGAACTACAACCTGCTAGTATGCATTTAGTGTTCGTCGATAAAACTCTAAAAGAACCTAGAGGAATAATCAAGGACGTAATCACGTGTTGTGGCCCTTTTCGGTTTTTCGCTGATTATGTAGTTATGGATACTCAAGAGACATATTCTACCCTTCTCCTAGGCCGGCCGTTTATGGCGACAGCCGACATTAATATTAATGTTCCAAATGGCTCGTTAACATTAAGGGTTGGGAAGGATACTGCAACATTCTGTCTAGGACGATATGAAATACATTCCTAAGGGAGAATCACATTGTTTATCCGTTGAAATTATGGAGTTGGCCTCGGTCAACTTCATTACTGATGTCTCTTCTAGTGTGCCTAGATCAATTGCTGTTACAGGTGTTGGACAGATTACCAAGCAGAAACCAAAATCTGTTCCTCAGAAGCCGCCAAAGAAGAAGGAACTGCAAACCTCTTCTAAACCACCGAGCAAAGAACCTGGTAGACCCCGGGGGAAGAAAAAGAAAATGAAGACTCAAATGGTCTGGAGACCAGTTGTGCCGCCACCTTCATCCGAGCCAGCTGCACCATCAATTTGTTCCGAACTACCGGCGCCGGAACAAGTATTGAAGGAGAAGCCAAAAGCATCTCTTGAGGAAATACCTACGATCACCGATCCTGGTGATACAAAGTCGGAGGTTAAAGAGAAGATGAAGCCGACAGTCCTCATTCCTTCCATCGTAACACTCATGAAGGATGAACTTTCAAGAGAACTATTCAGACCATTCGAAGTTACTGATCACCTTCCCGATGGACGTACCAAGCTTACACATGCTAACGGGAAGAAATTCACGCTTGATGGAGGTACCCCGAAGCTCTACTTCATGAACTCCGATGCTAGCGTTAAGGAGATCCTTAGTTGGGATGTCTCCTAACACCGTCCAGGTATCGTCCAGCTTAAGGACGTTAATAAAAGAGCGCTTCGTGGGAGGCAACCCACGGCTGGAGTAAGTTTTTCATTTGTGTCAACCTTAGTGTTTTAGAGTCGGTTCGGGGGAGCCAAAAGTGTCAGTTTGTTTGATTTCTTATTTTTTGTGTGTAGTCTGTGTGTCATAGTGTCAATCGCAAGTTGTTTGAGGTTGTTCCGATTTTTCCGGATTTATTTGTGATTTTTTGAAATTTGCCGGGTTTGCGAAAATATTTTCAATCGTACAGGTCAAAATTTTCGGCGAAAATTAACCCATGTTTTCGGCGAAAATGCCCTTTGAAATCTCATTGTGTTTTCAAACGTTTTTAACTAGAGTTTTCGGCGAAAAAGTGTTTGAAAATTGGCAGTACTTTTTAACTGATATTTTCGGCGAAAACTTGCACCTATTTTCGCCGAAAATTCAGTACAAAATCAACAAAATTTTCATTTTAAAATCCGGTCACTCACCCTCTCTCTCCTCACTTTCATTTTCAAAAATTTTCCAAAACCCCTCCCCCAGTTTACAAAACCTGCCGACCACCGCCCTTCTTTCGCCGCCGCCGACCAAGCCGCCCTTATAAGGTTAATTGTTCGATTTGATGTTTTAAAGTAAGGCGAGCATTCGCTTCTATCCTTAACTTAACAAGAATCTAATCTAGGTGATCAATCCAGACAAGAAACATGAACAACGAAGAACAAATCAAACATGAAAGAGAAACTGATTGAACTTCGAATCTAATCACCGCCGATCCGTGACCGCTTTAAAGCCCTGGGTCACTTAGGGTTCATCTAGTCTAAGCTCTACGAGTTTTGCTACTCATGTTTTTCAGAAAAGAATCAAAGACAAAGAAAGAGTTCATCTTGACAGAGGAAGAACAGAAAAGGATCTAAAAAACCTAATTAAGACGACTCCGGCAGAAGCTTCGATCTCCGGTAAGCTGCAATCCTAGCTCCGAGTCTTCGAGATGGAAGGGATGGCGTCACGATCTCTTTCCGGCTCTTCGAACTCTAAACTCTCCTTCTCGAACTCTTGAGAATTCTCGAAGTATTTGGTATTATGATTTCTGAAAAAGTACATTTAATTTTGGGCCGCCGGTTAAGTATAAATACTTAACCCTAATACCGCCGGATTTTAACTAGGATTTTTGGCGAAAATATGTAGGAATTTTCGCCGAAAATTCCTTTACGAAAGGGGATGACCGCTGGCTGTTTCTCCTGTGTTTTTCGGACCGAGTGTTCTCGGCAAAAGCTTGGTGTTTTCGCCGAAAATATCTTCTTGAATGCACTACCGATTTGTTCACTGATTTTCGCCGAAAATCATAGGTATTTTCGCCGAAAATTCCTTTGTAAATGGGAGCAGGATTTGGTTCGGATTGATTGACTCCTTGGATCGATTCCGGTTGATTCCTCGAGGTTCCTATGCCTTAGACACGTCATTGGCTACTTTATTTGACGGCAAAAACCTGTGCTAACATAAAACACTAGAAAACCATCAAATAGACCCAAAACGGGCCAAAGTAACACAAATTGCACGAGATAGGGCAATTGATTGAATATTCGCTATTCTACCCTAAAAACCATGTCTTAGGCAAGGAAATGTCGCTTATATGAGGCTGATAATCACGTTAAATCGAGTGTCATCAATGCACTGACCCATGCCGGCCTGCTGGAGCTGACCACGCTCGCCACTGACTTCCCAGACGTCGCTCTCCAGGAGTTTTGGGCGACGTTCGATCTGGACGAGCACAAGAGGAGGCAGCACAAAAAGGTCATCACCTTCTATCTGGGTGGGGTGCACAGGGAACTCACATATGATGAGTTTGCAGCTCGTCTCGGTATTCCCCCTGAGCACACCATGGTCATCACCTCGGATGGGAGGATGATGATGACGACGGAGAGGAGTACCATGCACTCTGGAGCCACATGACTGGAGTGCCCGACGATCGCCTCACGAAGCATAATTCAGTTAAGTCTCTCTCTCATCCTCTCTTTAAATTCATTCACATGGTTTGGCGTCGTTCCCTTTTGTATGCTCCAGAGAAGGACCGCCACCATATCAGCCGAGACGAGCTTCTTCTTCTTCGCGCCATCCGGGAGGGATATCCTCTTCATCCCGGATGGGTGCTTGCACGCCTACTCTACAAGAAGACTCAGAGATCAGGTCATCCCCGCTCGCTCCTGGGAGGAAACTTTGTAGGCCGACTCATCATCTCCTTCGGCCTTAGCCAAGAATATGGCCCGAACATCCCACGCCGCAGAGTACGCACCGTTCGAGGCGATTTGGCGGTCGAGTACAACCTCGACCTGGACATCAGCCCCCAGGTAGCAGCAGATCCTCCTCTCGAAGACGAGGATGAGTCGGAGGAAGAAGATGATTCTGAGGAGCCTCAGCCTCAGTATGAGCCAGAATTTCGTGATCATACACCCTCGCCACACCATCAGGCAGGGTATGCACATCAGTCGCCGCCACCCATTCCAGATCCATATCAGGCGCCTTACCCACAACCCCGACACCATGTCAGCTGGATGCGGTCGGTGCTGAGGATGAGGCGCCTGGTATGGATCTGGAATGGGCACTTGGGGCTGGTATGCATACCCTGCATGATGGTGTGGCGAGGGCATATAATCATCAAACTCCGGTTCCGGCTGTGGCTCCTCAGAATCATCTCCTTCCTCCGATTCTTCCTCGTGCTGGAGGGGAGGATCTGCCGCTACCTGGGGACCAAGGTCCAACTCGAGGGCGTACTCGACCGCCAAATGGCCTTCGACGGTGTATATTCTGCGTCGTGGGATGTCCGGGCCATATTCGTGGTTGAGACCGAGGGAGATGATGAGTTGGCCGACGAAGTTGCCTCCCAGGAGTGAGCTAGGCGGATTCGGCTTCTGAGTCTTCTGGCGGAATATGCGGGCAAGCACCCATCCGGGATGAAGGGATAACCCTCCCAGATGGCGCGGTGAAGAAGGAGCTCCTCTCTACTGATGTGGTGGCGGCTCTTCTCTGGAGCAAACAACAGGGAACGGTACCAAACCATATGGATAAAATGATAGAGAGGGTGAGAGAGTGACTTAACTGAGTTATGTGACGTGGTACGATCATTTGGCACTCCAGTCATGTGGCTCCAGAGCGCATCGTACTCCTCTCTGTTGCCGGTGTTGTTCTCCCAGCCGAGGTGATGACCCTCGTAATGCTCCTGGGGGATGCCAAGGTGGGCGGCAAACTCATCGTAGGTGATGACACTCGATTTGACATGATTATCAGCCTCATTTAAGCGACATTTCTTTGCTTAAGACATGGTTTTTAGGGTAGAATAACGAATATTCAATCGATTGCCCTATCTCGTGCCATTTGTGTTACCTTGGCCCGTTTCGGGTCTATTTGATGGTTTTCTAGTGTTTTTGTGTTAACACAGGTTTTTGCCGTCAAATAGCGTAGCCATGGACGTGTCTAAGGCGTAGGAACCTCGAGGAATCAAACCGGAATCGATCAAAGGAGTCAATCAAGTCAAACCGAAAATCTGCCATTCACACTTACAGTTTCGGTGAAACCAGGCCCCCAGTTTCGGCGAAATCAACAATACAAATCAGCTGATGCCAAGTGAAGACTGATTTTGGTGAAACCATTAAGCTCTTCGGACCGAAAATGCAAGGCAGAGAAATCATGGCCATTTACACAAGAATTTTCGCCGAAACTATCCCTATGGTTTCGGCGAAAATATCAGCTCAGCCCGGCCCAACTAGGGTTAAGTATTTATACTTAATCCGGCGGCCCGAAAGGGGAGGACAATCATAATTAATCATAATACAACTTTTCGAGATCAGAATTCTCTGAAGTTGGGGAGCGAATAGTTGAAGTTCGAAGAGCCGGATAGAGATCGTGACGCCATCCCTTCCATCTCGGAGAACCGGAGCTAGGAGTGCAACTTACCGAAGATCGGAGTCTGTCAGAGTTGTCTGAATTAGGTTTTTCAGATCCTTTTCTGTTCTTCCTCTGAATGATGAACTCCTTCTTTGTCTTTGTGTCTTTTGTAATGATCATGAGTAGCTAAACCCTTTAGAGCTTAGACTAGATGAACCCTAAGTGACCCAGGGCTTTAAAGCGGTCATGGATCGGCGGTGATTAGATTCGAAATTCAATAAGTTCTTTTTCATGTTTGATTCGTTCTTCATTGTTCATGTTTCTTGTCTGGATTGATCACCTAGATTAGATTCTTGTTAAGCTAAGGATAGAAGTGAACGCTCGCCTTACTTTAGAACATCGAATTAAACAATTAACCTTATAATTGGAGTGTGCCTTTCGTAGGAACCGGTTAGGGTTAATTCACTGCAAGAGTAACTCATTAATCACTAGTAATTACACCAATTAATTAAGTCGTTGTGAGAGGCGACCGTACCCGGGCGGCTAGTTAATCTTGGTAGTTAGAATGGATAGAGCGAACGTTCGTCGGTCTTAAACCTAAGGGTAAGGAGTTATGGTGGTGTCTTAGTAATTGATTGAATAAGAATCGAAATCCGCTGATCTGTTGATTGCCAATGCTCTGGGGAACGAAGGGGGATTCAAAGTCTAAGTTTGTTTGTCATCCTTGTTTCCAAACCCTAATTCTCAATCTGCTTTAGTTTAATCTTTTTAATTTTTCTGCATTTCTTAGAAGTAGAAGTCGTGGAACTCACACCACGCACAACGTGTTTTTCCTTGAATAATTTGCTAGTTCTGAAGTAGCCAATCATTTGAAGGCCCGTGGAATACGATCTATCCTAGCTCTTGAGCTTGATA
Source organism: Linum lewisii (assembly GCA_034768395.1). Lineage (NCBI taxonomy): Eukaryota > Viridiplantae > Streptophyta > Magnoliopsida > Malpighiales > Linaceae > Linum > Linum lewisii. The sequence continues at coordinate 54,777,846 of CM068296.1, forward strand.
GTTATTTGATTGAACCTGCTCAGCACAACGACGGTTCCATCAGTAGGTGAACGACTTGTACACCCCGCCAAGATAGAAGGAGATGACTTTCCTGTCCTGCCTCCTCTTATGCTCATCTAACTCGAACCTGGCCCAGAACTCCTGGAGAGCGACGTCTAGGAAGTCAGTAGCTATGGTGGTTAGCTCCAGAAGTCCGTAAGGTATTAGTGAGTCGAGCACATTCTGGTACCAGTCCTCGTTGCGCTCGAGGAGGGAATCCAAGGAAAGTGGGCGCACGTCGGCTCCAGGAACATGCTCAAGCCTCTGGTAGCGCTTGAAGTAGTGCACCGGTAGGCGGGCGACAGTGGAGTGGTAGCCGACACGGCCAGGGAATGCTGGTGGAGGGCCGTGGGCAGCCGGTGTGACGAGAGCTGGAGCTCGGAAGCTGGAGGCGGTGTCAAGTCGCGCCTTAGTCCTACGCTCATGAGTGACATTCCTATAGCCAGAAACGAAACCAGATTAGTTAACTAATAACCCACCCCACACTTAGTAGAAAAACTCAATTTCACGAAGAAATGAGGAAAACCGAGTGGGGGTAAGCAAATTAAGTAACCGGTAATCACAATAAATCACAAAGCATGCATATATCTAGCCAGAATGTTCATATCATAATTAGAGATCAGAAGTCAAACTGACATTCAAAAAGTCAACAGCATAGCACATTGAACCCTAATCATGGCAATACTAGCTCAAAGAGGGAAATGACGGCATAATTGTAAACTCAGATGGCAAAAACAGTAATACGAACGTGAATGAACACACATGGCAGCCAAACGAGCATAAACAGTTCATGGTCAAACCGACATTTCACAAAAGTTAACACCGCAAAGAATCAATCCTTAAGCATAGCGACACACGATCAAATGGTATTACAATTAAGCGCAATTCTCCCTAAGCATGCTAGATTAGTCCAAAGCAATCAGCTAGCCTAGTTCACATGAAACAAGTGGCACGCAAATCGAGGTAGACCGAAAAAGTCAACTGAAGTCAACCCCGACGAAATTCAGCATTCAACATGTCAAAAGATTCATAATGAAAAGTTCTACAACTTACCTTGAAGCCATGAGTGCTGAAAATGAACAGAGAGAGAAATCGGTGAAAAATCGAGAAAACTAGGGTTTTACAGAACGGGAGCTCTAGAGTTCTGATTCGAATGATCTACGGCTCGAAATGAACGAACAAGGGAGGGGAGAGGTGCGGCTACGGCGGCGACGGCAGCGGTGGCGGGAAATGGGTGGCGGCGGCGTAAGAAAGGCGGCGACGTAAGAAAGGCGGCGACGTAAGAAACGCGGCGACGTTTGGGTTTGAAAACAAGGGAGAGAGTTTTTTATTTTTCGAAAATGCAAAGTGAGGGGGAGAGAGAGAGTGACCGGGAAAATAAGGGAAAATTTTGTGAATTTTGTCTCAGGTTTTCGGCAAAAATTTGTGCAATTTTTCGCCGAAAACTTAAGTTAAAATCGTCTACCGCTTTTCAAAATGAGTTTTCGCCAAAAACTCATAGAGTTTTCCCCGAAAAGTGTAACTAAAATCGATCAGAAAACACAGTGGGATTTAAAGGGTAGTTTTCGTCGAAAAATGGGACAGTTTTCGCTGAAAAGTTTGACCTGCACGAGTTGAAAATATTTTTGCAATCCTAGCAAACTTCAAAAAATCCCAATTAAATTGACAAAAATCGAAACAACCTCAAACAACTTGCGATTGAAACGATGACATGCAGACTACACACGAAAAATAAGAAATCAAGAAAACTAACACTTTTGGCTCCCTCGAACCGACTCTAAAACATGGAGTTTGACACAAATGAAAAACTGACTCCAGCCATGGGTTGCCTACCACGAAGCGCTCTTTTATTAACGTCCTTGAGCTGGACGATACCTGGATGGTATTAGGAGACATCCCAACTCAGGTTCTCCTTAATGATAGCGTCAGAGTTCATGAATTAGAGCTTCGGGGTATCTCCGGCGAGCACGAACTTCTTCCCGTTAGCATGAGTGAGCTTCGTGCGTCCATCAGGAAGGTGCTCAGTGATCTTGAATGGACCAAAGAGTTCTTTTGAGGGATCATCCTCTGCAAGGAAGACGGTGGTAGGAATGAGAATGATCGGCTTCGTCTTCTCTTTAACCTCAGGCTTCGTATCACCAGGGTCGGTGATTGTCGGTGTTTCCTTAGGAGATGCTTTTGGCTTCTCCTTCTTTACTTGTTTCGGCATCGGTAGCTCGGAAGGAATTGGTGGTGCGGCTGGCTCGGAAGAAGGTGGCGGAACAACTGGTCTCCAGACCATTTGAGTCTTCTTCTTCTGGTTCTTCCTCCGGGACCTGCCAGGTTCCTTGCTTGGCTGTGAAGAAGAGGCTTTCAGTTCCTTCTTCTTTGGCGGCTCTTGAGCCGAAGATCTTGGTTTCTTCTTGATAATCTGTTCAACATCTGCAACAACAGTTGATCTAGGAACACTAGAAGAGACATCAGTAACGGAGTTGACCAGAGTCAACTCCACAGTTTCAACAGCTAGACAATGAGATTCTTCATTCTTAGGATTATATTTCATACCGTCTTTAAGGCGGAAAGTTATTGTTTCTTTACCAACCCTCAAAGTCAAGGAACCATTTGGAACGTTAATTTGCATTCCGGTTGTTGCCATGAAGGGTCGACCTATAAGAATAGTATAATCCTCTTTGCTAATATCTATAATAACATAGTTAGCTAAGAACGTGAAAGGACCACATTTAGTAACAACGTCTTTGATTTCTCCTCTAGGTGTTTTTAGTGATCTATCAACAAAGACAAGTTGTATGCTAGTCGGTTCAAGTTCTCCTAGATTCAATTTTTCAAATAAACTCATAGGCATAACATTGACAGACGCGCCTAGATCAACCAAACTACGTTCTATCTCAATATCATTAATAACCAAAGGAAGAGTGAAAGAACCAGGATCGGAACACTTAGCTGGATATGGCGATGGGGTTTTCTTGCTACGAGCAGCATGACATCCTTCTTTGTTTCCCCACATGCCAGTCTCGATCCTTGTGTTTGGTAGCAGTGCTCTTGGAAAAGGAGGCTTTACGTAGTACGGAGCAAGAGGAGGGTCATACTCTGGAGGCGCCTCCTTCGGTGCTTCCTTCTTCTCTGGAGTTTCATCGGTCCTGCATAAATTAGAAGAAGCATTAGTCGACAAGGGTGTTGGATCTTGAATAGATACCATCTTGGCTTGCTCCTTTCTTGGATTTGGTTCAGTTTGGCTTGGAAGCTGGCCAAATGGTCGACCAGATGTTAGCATGCTAGAGATCTGGTTCACTGCCTGCTTAATTCTTTGACCGGATGCAATCTGTTCTTGGTTGAGAAGAGCTTGAGCTTTGAACTAACTGTCATGATCGTCAAGTCTGGTGATGATCCGACTGAGCTTCTTGTCGAGTTCACTGACGTTGTTCTCCCTCTGATGTTGCTGCCCTGTATAGGTATTGTTCAGATATTGATTCTGGCGATTGCCAGGAGCAGTTCCATAGTTACCCAGATTTCAGTGTGGCGGCTGGTAGACACCTGCCGGCGGATGATTCGGCTTCTGATCCTGAGCTGGACCAGTTGGTCGGCTATTCTGGTTCTGGTTGGCACCGGCATTGTAGGGAGGTCGATCTTGGTAGTTCCCTTGTTGTATGTAGTTGTGGTAGCCAACGAAACAGTTCTGATTATTACTGAAGCCTTGTTGAACGAAATTGACTTCTTCGGCAGACCAGACTTCTGTTTTACCAAAATTCTGGCATCGGCCTCCATTATGCGCACAAGCTCCACACCACTCGCAATCGGCAACGTAGACAGATGCTGCCGGCGACTTGATAGGTGTAGAAGACTTCTTCAGATGCTTCTCTACTTCTGCTTTAATGGTTGCTTCGAGATCGAGCTTGCTTCTTGATCCTTCAGATTGTCAGTTTCTTGACTTTAAAGCACAGTTCGCGAAATGAAGAAGAGCCGCTTCAGGTGTAAGTGTAGTGCAATCCCCTTCAGCGAGGGAATTGACCCATTTGGCAGATTCTTCACGAAGACCTCGAGCAAAGATTTCAGCTAACTCCCTCTGCTCGAAACCGTGGTGAGGACAGTTGTAGAGAAGTTCTTGGAATTCATTCCAAGTATCATATAAGCTCGCTCCTTTTCTGAGAGAATCTGGCAATGCTGTCTTTGAAGGCTGTGGTTCTGGAAGGAGGGAAGTACTCTTCGAAGAAGTCTTGAGCAAGAGTCTCCCAGTCAGTGTAGTAGCTCGATGGTTTGCCAGTGAGCCACCTCTTAGTTGCGCCTTTCAAAGAGAACGGGAAGCTCTCAAGCATAGAGTGTTCTTGTCGAGATTCCTGCTCTTGAAAGTGCTGCAGAGATCAAGGAAATCCGCCAGATGCGTGCACGGATTGTCTAGCGGCCTGCCTTCAAATTGTAGATCCCTAGAGATCATAGTCAAGAATGGAATCTTGATCTCATAGTCAGGATCTCCTTCAATGCGCGGTACGGCGATAGAAAATCGAACGCTAGTTGCGCTCGACTTGTTATAGTCAGCTAGACTCTTCGGTGCAACCGGTGGTGGTGGTGGTTGATGACCGCCTGGTGGTGGTAACTTATCAGTCATCCTGGGAGATGGAGGAGGTGAAACTGATTCGGTGTATGAAGCGGATGAAGATGATGGTGAAGATGGAGATGAGGAACTCTCCTTCAGTTCCTCGATCTTTATTGGAGTGACGGATGGAGGTGGATTGGCTCTGCCTCTCCTTGGAATCTGTGATTGTCTTGGTGGAGCAGAACTGCCTGGTCTCTCTATACTCTTAGCCTTGTCGGTTTGGAAGCGCGTGAGAGGGCGGCGGTGCATAAACCTGTGAACAACCTACAAATGACAAAAACAAACAAAACCAGTGTAAAATCGAAGTGGATGGAAAGGTGAAAGATGAAAAGTAGAAGAATAAAATGCCAGTTCTTCTTTCAAACAATTAAAAGAAGGTCCCCGGCAACGGCGCCAATTTGATGAACCGTCGTAGAGCGGGCTTATCAAATAACTACCAAGCTAGAAAGTTAGGGTAGATCGTGTTCCACGGGTCTACTCAAATATAAAGGTAGATTATTCAGGTTTAACACTTTGTGCGTGGTGTGAGTTCCACGACTTCTAATTCTAGAAAATGCAAGGAAATTAAAACGAAAATTAAAAGACAAATTGGGAAATTGGGTTGACTTAACAAAGATGACAGACAAGCTTAGACTTCGAATCCCCCTTAGTTCACCAGAGCATTGGCAATCAACAGATCAGCGGATTTAAATTCTCGTTCAATCAATTCTAAGACACCACCATAACTCCTGACCCTTAGGTTTAAGACTGGCGAACGTTCGCTCTATCAGATCTAGCTACCAAGATTAATTAGCCGCCCGCAACGACTTAACTAAATGGTGGAATTACTAACGATTTATGAGTTACTCTTGCAGTGAATTAACCCTAATTGGTTCCTACGAAAGGCACACTCCAATGAATAGGTTAATTGTTCGATTTGATGTTTTAAAGTAAGGCGAGCGTTCGCTTCTATCCTTTGCTTAACAAGAATCTAATCTAGGTGATCTATCCAGACAAGAAACTTAAAAACGAAGAACAAATCAAACATGAAAGAGAAACTGATTGAACTTTGAATCTAATCACCGCCGATCCATGACCACTTTAAAGCCCTGGGTCACTTAGGGTTCATCTAGTCTAAGCTCTATGAGTTTAGCTATTCATGTTCATAAAAAAAGAATCAAAGGCAAAGACAGAGTTCATCTTGCACAGAGGAAGAACAGAAAAGGATATGAAAAACCTAATTAAGACGACTCCGGCGAAGCTTCAATCTCCGGTAATCTTCAATCCTAGCTCCGAGTCTCCGAGGTGAAGGGATGGCATCACGATCTCTTCCTGGCTCTTGGAACTCTAAACTCTCATCCAGAACTCGTGAGAATTCTGAAAATATTTGGTATTATCATGTATATCTTCAATTGGGCCGCCGGTTAGGTATTTATACTTAACCCAAAAACCTGCTGAGTTTTCGCCAAAAACTTGAGTGTAAATGACTTGAATGCTCAGCTGTTTCTCCTGTGATTTTAGGACCTTAGGGTTCTCGGTGAAAACATGGAGTTTTCACCAAAAACTTCTCTTTGTGAACTCAGCCGATTTCTTCTTGAGTTTTCGCCGAAAACCTGAGGCATTTTTCGCCGAAAACTGCAGTGTAAATCGGGGCAGGATTTGATTCGACTTGATTGACTTCTCAGATCGATTCTGGTGCGACTCCTCGAGGTTCCAATGCCTTAGACACGTCCTTGGCTACTTTATTTGATGGCAAAAACCTGCGTTATCATGAAAACACTAGAAAACCATCAAATAGACCCGAAACGGGTCAAAGTAACACAAATGCCACGACATAGAGCAGTTGAGTGAATATTCGCTATTCTACCCTAAAAATCATGTCTTAAGCAAGGAAATGTCGCTTAAATGAGGTTGATAATCACATTAAATCGAGTGTCATCACAAGTCGATGGCGTCACTTCAATGGGAGGATAACCTAGACGATAAACCGGTCTAAACGACAGTCAATTCCATGAAAGCCGAGAAGAGATTAGCAATTCCATGCTAAGAGAAAACCGAAGTTTAAGAAATTTTATTGATTCAAGTTGTGTTACAAGAGAGGCGAATGCCTCTTTATATAGGGGGAGGAGTAGGGAACAAGTTCTCCTATTCCTCCTTAGAAACTGGCAATGGATCAGCATCCAAGAGAATGTGGGTTTGGAAAGTTCCAAACCCATTCTCAACCATTAGATCTAGTTGACTCTTTGACCAATCTAATGGTACAGATCTGTCAGGGGTATTTAAGACTTTACACAAATACTTTAATTATTATATTTAATTTAAATATATTATTATTATTTTTTATTTAAATGTTTTATTTTTTTACATTACGCAAATACTGAGCAGCCACTGTCGCCGGCCGCCGGCCGCCGGCCGTCGGCCACCGGTCACCGGCCGTCGGCCACCGGTCGCCGGCCGTCGACCACCGGCGCCGGCGAATTTCCGGCGACTTTTTCCGGCGACTTTTTAAGGTGACTTTTTTTGGTGATTTTTCGGGTAACTTTTTCGACGAGGACTAGTTAACCTGATTTTTTAATTCATAACTAGTTAACTAGTTAACTTGGATTTTTACAGTTAACTAGTTAATTAACATGTTTTCCAGTGATTTTTCCGGCGAGATTCTGGAGACCGAACAAACTCCGGTGACTTTTCCAGCAATGACAAGTTAACTAGTTAACCTGATTTTTACTATTAACTTGTTAACAATATTTTTTTTATTTATAACTAGTTAACTAGTTAACCTGAGTTTTTACAGTTAACTAGTTATCAACAGATAACTAGTTAACATGTTATCCAATCGAGTTAACTAGTTACCAAGTTGTTAACTAGTTAACTTGTTTAACATCATGATTTATCGAGTTAACTAGTTAACCAATCGAGTTAACTAGTTAAATTATCAAATTTAGTTATTCAGTCGAGTTAACTAGTTAACCAATCGAGTTAATTAGTTATCCAAATCTAGTTAACTAGTTATCCAATCGAGTTAACCTCATGAACTAGTTAACTAAACTAGTTACCTAGTTACCAGGTTGTTAACTAGTTAACGAATTACCATGATTAGTTAATTGAATTGTTTGTTAACTAGTTATGTTATTTTTAATTAGTTATCTAGTTAACATCATAATTTAGATAACGAGTTAACTAGTTAACCAATTGAATTAACTAGTTATCATTTTAACTAGTTACCAAGTTGTTAACTAGTTAACCAATCGAGTTAACTAATTACCAAGTTGTTAACTACTTAACCAATCGCGTTAACTAGTTAACTTATCGAATTTAGTTATCCAATCGAGTTAACTAGTTATCTAATCGAGTTAACTAGTTATCATATTGTTAACTAGTTATCTAATCGAGTTAACTAGTTAAACAAGTTGTTAACTACTTAACCAATCGCGTTCACTAGTTAACTTATCAAATTTATTTATCCAATCGAGTTAACTAGTTATCTAATCGAGTTAACTAGTTAACCAAACGAGTTAACTAGTTAACTAATTGAGTTAAGTAGTTAACCAATCGAGTTAACTACTTATCATATTGTTAACTATCGAGTTAACTAGTTATCATATTGAAACAGTTAATTACTAAACAATCTGCACACTTTTCTTAATTACAAATCAGTCACTCAATTTTAGCAAATCCCAAAAGCATCCCTCTTCTTCAACCTATCACTCCTCTGTTCAGTCTACGAAAACTAAGAGAATTACATATCAAATTCATTTCATTTATATGAATGGTGAATTAAATTAATCAAAAGGAAGAGGTGCCGCCACTTCAAATGAGAAGAGGCATCAGACCAAATATACCATAATGCAAAAGGGACAAAAGACATGGCCCAAAGGAGGAGAAATGAATAGAATCCAGGAAAAAATTACATAAGACCAAAGAACTAAAGTGCATAGACTTGAGAAAGATACAGATCTGAAAATGAAATAGAGAAGCTCAACCGTTGTCGAAAACATAGATATCAAATTCATATATTAGAGAAGGATGAGAGATGAGCACTGGGGCTTACTCGGTGACGGGGACCCCGACGATGTCGTTGTCGGTTGTCAGAGAGGGCGACGAGAGTGCGCATTTTCAGATTTCAAACATCAGATCTTGAGTCTTGGCTACGATCCAAACCTCTGGTGCCAATCGTTTAGCCTTTCTCTATTCTTCGAGATGAACATCGATTTTTTGGGAGGAAAGATGGAAGCGACGGCGGCGGGAGGAGTGAGTCAGCGAAGCAACAACGATGGGATGAGGGAGGAGGTGGATCAACGACGAGGGAGGAGGGAGTTGGTGAACCGACGATGACGGGAGGAGGAGGCGAGGGTTGTGAGTCGGCGAATCAACGGCGACGAGAAGATGAAGTTGGTGAAGCGAGGATGGTTAGAGGAGGCGGCGTGAGGAACTGGGAACAAAACAACAGAAAAGGGTTAGGCAGTTGGGATTAAATGTGTGGCGGCTATTATTAGGGTTAAGTATTTTTTTTAAAATTCCAAAAATACCCCTCCTGTCAAATAGTTTGGAACGTTCCAAACTAAAAAGTTTGGACGTGGATCCGTTGCCCTTAGAAACTAACTAATAAATAATAAGCAAATAAAAAGAGTCCTAATTAAGCCACTAAAAAGGACTTAACCTAATCCTAATATTGTCTAAGAAGGAGGCTAAATTCGTAGTCTTATTCCACAAGGAAAAGACTCCTTCCTAAACAATAACTCTAAAAAGGGAAAAGCTGGAAATTCCTAAAAAACAGCTACACAGGTTCTGGGAAAATAGCCAAATAAATACTAAATAAATTCGTAAAATTCTGATCTTTTTCAGATCACTAGTAGACTCCATGGGCTACAACTTTCATGGTGGACATCAGTCCAAATTCTGTCTCCAAGTAGCCCATATACGTCAATCTTTTCCGGGCTACGAATCTGTCCAGAAATCCGGATTTGGCCTTTTATCTCTTTAGCTTTAGCCCGTAGCTTTATGGCCATGGGCTGGCTTCTTGGATCCTCTCCTTGGCTGGATTCTCCTCGCTTCTCTTCTCTTGGATCAGGCATTTGACAGTGCTCGGCATCAGTGGCAATGCCGAGTAGGGCTTCGTCATGGCACCGGGCATGCTTATGTCATTCTCCCTTTCTTCGAAAAGATTCGTCCTCGAATCTTCGTGGCCATATGCTTCGGATATCTTCATCTGCCATGGTTAGTGAACACAAGAAGCAACCCTTCTACAAGACAAACCCTAGATCTACTAGGAAAAGAATATGTAGATTAAAATCCTAAACCAACTAGGAAAAGGATAAAAGAATCAAGTTCTAATCCAACTAGGTAACAACTATGACAAATCCTAGATCTACTAGAAAAAGGGATAGCAAACTAGACTCCTAAACCAACTAGGAAGAGGAATATAGAATCTAATCCTAATCCAACTAGGAAACAACTAAGAAACTAGCTATTTAAACATTGAAAAAAAAGTAGGGTCGTGGCTCGGTGAAACAGCACAAGCATCGAAAGCTATTTTATCCCCACAACTTACACGAAAAGAACTTGGCAAGGTGGCCTTGCTTTGGTTGGGTTTTTCTATTTTTTTAACCTCTTTTTTATATTTTCCTTGATGGATTTTGATGGCACCAGCTTTTTCTGCCTTACAATGAAAGACTCGAATACAAGAATTAAAATAGATGAAGATTTTAGAACAATTTTCTAGAAATAAGAAAGTAAAGGATATGAATCCAAGAATAAACCTGGAAACTGGGATAGATGTGGTCCTTGTGTTTGAACCGTGCTCTGATACCAACGGATGTGAACCGTAGCAACCGTGGGCAGACGACCCTTAAACACCACAAGCTGATGATCGTGCAACTAGGAAGAAACCGTCAGAACCGGGGATGGAAGAGGACTTTGACCCGCTAGCTATAAACGAGTTAGGAACCAAAAGTATCAAGTCGAGGGCGCCACTTCAAGAGGAGGATACTCTTGATGATAAGCCGGTCTAAACGATAGTCAATTCCATGAAAGTCGAGAAGAGAATAGCAATTTCATGCTAAGAGAAAACCGAAGTTTAAGAGTTCATTAATTTCAAGGTTGTGTTACAAGAGAGGCGAAGGCCTCTTTATATAGGGGTAGGAGTAGGGAACAAGCTCTCATATTCCTCCTTAGAAACTAACTAATAAATAATAAACAAATAAAAAAGTCCTAATTAAGCCACTAAAAAGGACTTAACACAAGAGAGGCGAAGACCTCTTTATATAGGGGGACGAGTAGGGAACAAGCTCTCGTATTCCTCCATAGAAACTAACTAATAAATAATAAATAAATAAAAAGAGTCATAATTAAGCCACTAAAAAGGACTTAACCTAATCCTAATATTGTCTAAGAAGGAGGCTAAATTCGTAGCCTTATTCCACAAGGAAAAGACTCCTTCCTAAACAATAACTCTAAAAAGGGAAAAGCTGGAAATTCCTAAAAAACAGCTACACGGGTTCTGGGAAAAATAGCCGAATAAATACTAAAACAATTCGTAAAATTCTGATCTTTTGCAGATCACTAGTAGACTCCATGGGATATAACTTTCATGTTGGACATAAGTCCAAATTCGGTCTCCAAGTAGCCCTTATACGTCAATCTTTTTCGGGCTACGAATCTGTCCAGAAATCCGGATTTGGCCTTTTATCTCTTTAGCTTTAGCCCGTAGCTTCTTGGCCATGGGCTGGCTTCTTGGATCCTCTCGTTGGCTGGATTCTCCTTGCTTCTCTTCTCTTGGATCAGGCATTTGACAATGCTCGGCATCAGTGGCAATGCCGAGTAGGGCTTTGTCATGGCACCGGGCATGCTTACGTCAGGATAGGCTGTTTTTGTTCCGGTTTTTCCATGAGATTAACTTGCGATGGGTCATGGACAACGGGCCTTGGAATTTCAACGAGCACTTGCTGGTACACATGAGATGAAGACGAGGGAGGAGCCGGGAAGTGTGGCGTTACACAGCTTCATGATCTTCCGTCATCGTTTCATATAGGAGTTATTGCGAGGACGCTTATAAACTTTTGTGGGTGAGGTGATTCAGCGAGATGAGCGTTGTGGATTCACAATGATGGATCTCTTTATGATGGTTAGGGTTTTTATGGATGTACGTGAACCCTTGCGCGAGAGGAAAAAGTATGCAGTCCGGGAGGAGGTTGGTTAATGTGCAACTTTAAGTATGAGCGACTTCCTAATTTTTGTTATATTTGTGGAAGGATTGGGCACGTTGATCGAAACTGTAAAGTCAGGTTCCGTACTCCAGAGACAAATATTGTTAAATTGTGGGATTCCCAGATAAGAGCACCTCCGAGGAATTCACGTGCACTTTCCGGATGAGGTGGCTGGTGGAGAAATATAAGGAGCCGGTGGGTGATGTGAGGTTTGGCTTGGGAGGGGGCATCATGGAGCATCCAAGTACTGACTTGGGACATGTCAATGTTAATTCACTGCATGCTAATCTCGGGGTGAGTAGGTGGTTAGCGGATAAGGAGCTGAGTCAGCATGCACAAGCAATTGAAAAAGGAGTAGGAGGGAGTTGATATTCCCATCGATCACAAACGTAGTAGATCATGCGGTAAAGAGAATGGGGATGCGTCTATGGACATTGATGGAAGAATGACGGTTGAAGGTGGCAATACTATCGGAATCTAGGACTACGGAAACCTGGCAACGACAGGACTGCATGGCGGCAGGCCCTACCTCCGACAATGATTATTCTGAGCTGGAATTGTCGGGGGGTTGGGTCAAGCCCGAGCAATTCAAGTACTTTGTGATCTCATTCGAGATCATAGACCTGAAGTGGTGGTGTTGTGAGAGATGTTGACAAATAAGCAACGTTTGGATGAGGTACGTGTGGCGTTGAAGTTTGAAGGTTGTTTCGAAGTGGATGCAATCGGTCATAGTGGTGGTATGAGTATTTGTGGAAGACTATGATGCAAGTTAACTTATTATCTTATTCTCGGTTTCATATTGATGTGAGGGTCGAAGACGATAGGTATGAAACGTTCAGACTGACTGTTTTTTATGGTGAATTGGATAGACGAAGATGACGAGAGTCTTGGGATCGATTACGTACTCTAGCTAGCGGAAGTAATGAAGCGTGGTGTTGCACTAGGGATGAGAAGAGAGGCAACAATGATCACCCATTGCGGCTTCTTAATGGCTTTTAGGAAGCAGTTCAAGAGTGTGGTTGGTGAATGTTGAAATGGAGGGTTATTCGTTCACATGGTCTCGGAGTAAAGGGAGGCTGAATGGTGTGGAGGAGTGGCTTGATCGAGGCTGAATGTATACCTCCAGTGGCTGTCCGAAATTATAGATTTCATTTTGAGAACAAGTGGATTCAATAGGATGGCTTCCGAACCACAGTGGAAGGTGAAGTGATCTGGCTAGCCAGTCAAGCTGAATATGCCTATTCCTACACCCCACCAGGGTCACCGATGCGGGGTAGAAGCTTGGGCTCGTACAGGAAGTGCTTGGAGCTGAGATGCACCCATAACCGGGCCATGCAGAGGTTTGTCAAGCCCAAGTATGTGACCAGGTTCAAGTACAGCCCACCCCCAAGAGCTAGGCAAGGCAGAATGAGCATCAGGCCTCAACAAGCACTAATCCTGGGAAAAGCACCGGCACCCGATACTACACCGAGCCTAAAGCTGGAGCCAGGATCAGCCTTGAGCCCTAGAGCGATCCCTATGGGCCCTGAGGACACATGACAACCCTGGACCCCCTGGAGGCCTTCCTAGAGGAGCGCCAAAGAAGAAGGTAGGAAGTCATGGCTGAAATGGAGGGAAGCCGGAAGACAGGTCCTACCCTGGGTGCCACGCCGGGCCTAGCACGAAGACTAGGCCCCCAGAGGAGCACCGCGAGTCTAGGGCGTGTAGAAGCCCTTGGAGAACCTTTGAGGACTAGACAAAGCAGGACTCAAAAGGCCTGACGGAGTTTGGAGAAGGCTTGAAGTGGAGCCAGCTACGGGCGCCAGCCGTGAGCGCCTAGAGCCCCGACCATTACTTAGGGCCGAGCCAACAAATGGCTCAGGCCTTTGGAGGTTGTCCAATGGCCCTGGAGACCCTATGGCCCCAAGAGCATCCCCTAACTAAGACCACCCGAGATGGAGCTGAGGAGTAGGAGGAAATGAAAGGTGTGGCAAGAGAGAGCACCGGAAGCCGACTGAGTGAGAACCCCGAATGCCGATCGCGCTCAACATCAGCACCCAGTGAAGCCCCAGCATCCGGAGCCAAAGCCACCACATCATCAGCCCCCAGAGCCGCCACAAATTCCATGCCTGACACAAAGGTGGCACCGGCTTTCCTAAACCTGACAGTGCCTATTCAGGCCTTATCCGACCGGATCCGCCGATTTAGGGTTTTTCCACATTTTCTTTAAGTTTTTTTCCTTTTAAGTGTTGGTGTCGGATTTCTCTTTTAGTGAACAATTACTTAGGAATTTTGAAGTCCCTTTTAGTTATCTAAATAGGACTCTACGTGTTTATTTTATTATTTTCCAAATTTTAGTCTGTTTACGGATCCTGTAGTATAAATAAGAGCCGTCGGCTCTCTTTGTAAGGCAGAACCCTTTTGATTCATAAAATTGAGAACTTTATGCTCATTCCTGAAGTCTTTGCTTGTTGTTGCATTGGCTTGGTTAGGCTTATCACAGAAGTTCCACCCTTCTGTCATGGCTCCATCGACTGGAAACTAAGGTTCCTAGACTACGTGTGCTAGTGGGTCTTAGTACGCATCCGCCAAGGTTTCAAAGGTTCAGCTTGAAGATTGACTTCCAACAGAAGGTGCTTGGGTCTCGGAGCGGTGGGGTCATAATCATGCACTTCAGTTCCAGTGGAAGATGAAATCTACGAAGGAAAGACTAAAAGAGTTACGAAATAGGGATGATGAAGTTGCTGGGCAGGAGTTGGAAGTGACTAGGAGAGAGTGGTTTGAGTTCTTGCCCCAACAAGAGACTCACTAGAAGCAACGAGCTAAACAATTTTGGCTCGTGGACGGTGATTGTAACATGAAGTTTTTTCATGCCACGACTAACGCTAGGAAGAAACATAAGCAACAGTTACGACTGGAGGATGAGGCAGGAAATTGGGTGGAGGGTGATGCTAATTTGGGAGGTTTGGTGGGAGGTATTTTACAGAGCGTTTTTCGAGTGGAGACTGTCAGATGGAAGAAGTGTTAAACGCCATTAGTCCACGAGTAATGGATGATGATAATTCCATGCTAACAACACCGTTCTCGTTCGAGGAATTTAAAGTTGCTATTTTTTCTATGCATCTGGATAAAGCTCCAGGGTCGAATGAACTTAATATGGGGTTCTATCAAAATTTCTGGGGGGTTTTGGGAGCTAATTTATTTCGGGAATGTTGCTAGATAATTCCATGAACATATAAAATCTTAAATAAATAACAATTTTGCCCAGCCTTTTAAGTTCATATTTGATGGGCCCAGCCCGGCGAAATCCAAAGGCCCACATGGCGGCCCACACGGCGTCCTGGACACAGCCTCTAGTGCTGAGAAGCTGGTCCTAGGCGACAGCTCAGATGGGCTAAGCAAGCAAGCCCAGGAAGCAAAGGGAGGCCCAAAGCGACAGCCCAGTCTCGGCGGCTCTTAGGGTTCCAAGGCAAGGCGAACACGTGTCAACATCCTACGGAGGCTACAAACGAGTGGCCGAGATTCAGCCTTGGCGACCAAGACAGGGGTACTATAAATACCCCCCGTACACCCCATTAACCGGGGGACAACACTTTTACCCAGCGGACAAAACGCTCCGCGGTACGTTACTCACTTCCCTTCCCATTCCTTAAACTGATCGCCTCCCATTCCCTTGAACTAACTACCCCCTACATTACTTACGAGGTACACCATCCCCGGGAGACCAACAGGCTTGGGCTTCCACTATTGGGCCAGGCGACAAGGCTGGAACAATTGGCGCGCCAGATAGGGGCGATCAGGCGACTTTCCAAGGCAAATGGCTTCATCAGCGATTCCTACTCTGATGGGCGAGGATGGTGAAGGAGGAGATGGAGTAACACCGGTCAAGCACATCAACCCAGGTTACCGTGCAGACCCAAATCTCACTAGAAACATGGAGCGCGAATTCGAGGGCGACTCGGAGTCTCGAAGTACTATTCCGGCCGGCGATGCCTATTAGCTGTTGGAGTAGCGATTCTGGTCCCTCGAGCAACAAAATGCCGAGCTTACCCAAATGTTGAAGACGGTGATCGCTCAGCAAGCTCAAGCCCTTGGGGCCAACACTCGGGACAGGCAGTCGCCGCAGGACTCTCATCTCGAGGTATTACAACAGTTCCTCCCGGCTACTCAAATCTCACCTGCACAGTTGGCAGTTCGCCAACCTCTGTCCAGGGCGATACTCGCCGAGCCGCTACCGAAAGGGTTGGTGCCGCCCAACCTAGATAGGTATGTAGGTACAGGCGACCCGGACGAGCACCTTCAAGCCTTCCAGATCGCCATGCAAATGCAGCAAGCTGGCGACGCCGCATATTGTAGGGCTTTTCCAGCAACACTTGGGGGGCGAGCTAGGGAGTGGTACATGAATCTACTGGAAGGCATCATAACGTCGTGGGAGGGTTTCGCGAGGATCTTCTCACAGAAGTATGAATGCAAGAAAACAAGGACGGTCCCGTTGCAAGCACTGGTGAGCCTGAGGCAAAAGCCGAACCAGTCGCTGAAAGAGTTCTTTGACGAGTGGACTGGGGTCGTCCAATCCATCAAAAGGGTAGATCATGAGATTGCTGCGGCAAGTTTATTCCAGTCGACCCATAATGGCAGACTGCGAGAGTCGCTGCTACAGGTGGCTCCGAAGTCGATGTCCGACTTGGAAACCAGGGTACATAAAATTATTTTGATTGAGGAGCAATTAGTAGAACCCTTACAAGGAGCGGCAAAGAGGGAAGAAAAGCCTGTTACAGGGAACAAACAGGCCAAAGGGCAGCCCTCCGAAGACACCGCCATACAGGAGATACCGCCCTGGAGAACAAAGGGGTTACCAGGAGAGAGGATACCCTGGAGAACAAAGGGTTTATCAAGAGAGGGGATACCAAGAAGAGAGGGCGGATTACACACCCCTCTCAGAATCACGGAGAAAGATCCTGCTGTATATGCAGCACAAGGGACATACCATCAACTGGCCGGGACCAATGTTCACCCCCAGCAGATCAGCGAAGTTGCCAGAAGTTCTGCGATTTCCATGACTCTCATGGGCATACCACTGAAGATTGCAGGGAATTGAAAAATGAAATCGAAAGGTGGATAAGCGAAGGACGTCTCAGGGATTTCATTGTCAGCTCAAAGCGGAAGAACAAGCCGCAAAAAGATGATCGCCGCGGAAAAGGAGAATCACAAGACAAGAAGGGTGATGTCTTCGCCCGGCTTAAGGAGTCTCTTGACAACGAAGATAGCAAGAAGAAGCCTCGTCCCGAGGTGAATCACGTTTATCAAACCATTTTCGGTGGGGAAAGCTGCCCAACAAAGAAAGTCGAAAAAAGAGGAAACGAAGGAAGTAATGATGATAGATCAAGTCAGTCGCCCAACGTTGGGATTCTCGAGGAAGACATGGCGCGGGTAGGAGGCCCAAGTTTGGAGGCGATGGTGATTCAAGTAATCACACAAAATAGCCGAGTGGAGCGAGTAATGGTTGACGAAGGGAGCTCGGCGGACATCATTTTCTGGGAGCTGTACAAGAAAATGAACCTTCCAGCTAGCTTGCTCAGGCAGACAAAAACTACCATCTCAGGATTTTCAGGGCACACAGTCCCCATTAAGGGAATAGCCACGATGGCGATAACCATTGGGGACGGAGACGTGCAGGTCACCCGATCCATCGACTTCCATGTCATGGATTGTCAATCCACGTACAACATGATCCTCGGGCGACCGGCGCTCGCCGCCTTCCAGGCAATCTCCTCCCCAGTTCACCAGGTGTTGAAGTTTGCCACCAAAGAAGGGATAGGTTTTGCCTGGGGGCACCCGGACATCGCCAGAAGGTGTTACAGGGCGGCGACTAAAAGCACTTGCCTCACCATAAGCTTGAAGGCGGAAACGAAGGAGAAAAAGTCGTACCGGCGGAATCGGACGTCCCAATATCGCTGTTCGAAGAAGATGAAAGTAAGACAGTTCGAGTGTCATCCTACCTAAGCGATGACAAGAAGCAAGAGTTGGTCAAGTTGCTCCGAGAGTTCTCGCACCTGTTCGCATGGTCACCAAGTGATATGCCAGGAATCGCTCCAAACATCATCAAACACTCTCTAGCAATCGAGCCCGGGAGTCGCCCAGTCCAGCAAAAGCGGCGGAACATCTACAGGGAAAGGCAGCAGGGGTGGCGAATGAAGTAGAAAAGCTTCTGAAGGCAGGGTTTATCAAAGAGGTGCAGTATCCTGAGTGGTTGGCGAATGTAGTTCTTGTGAAGAAATCGTCAGGAGCATGGAGAATGTGTGTCGACTTCACCAACCTTAATGATGCTTGCCCCAAGGATCCGTACCCCTTGCCCAACATAGAGCAGCTGGTAGACGCAACGACGAATAATGAAATGTGTCCTTTCTGGATATGTTCTCAGGATATCATCAAATACCTTTAAACAAGCAGGATCAAGAGAAAACGGCTTTCATGACGCCCACGGCGAACTACTGCTACCGGGTAATGCCATTTGGGCTTAAGAATGCTGGCGCAACTTACCAGAGAATGATCGACACAGTCTTTGTCAAGCAGCTCGGCCGAAACTTGGAAGCATATGTGGATGACCTTTTGGACAAAAGTAGGAAATCCGATGATCATCTTGGCGATCTAAGAGAAACCTTCAACACATTACAGGAATATTCGCTCAGACTGAACCCTTTGAAGTGTGTGTTCGGGGCGACATCAGGAAAGTTTCTGGGATATCTCATAACTAAGAGAGGAATAGAAGCTAATCCAGCGCAGATCACGGCGATTACAGCAATGGCACCCCCAAAGACCGTGAAGGAGGTTCAGGTTCTATCTGGAAGACTGACGACAATCAATCGATTCATTCCCAGGATCCCGACCGCTGCGCTTCATTTTTTGCGACCTTGAAGAATGCATCAAAGTTTGCATGGAGTGACAAATGTAACAAGGCTTTTGAAGAGCTGAAGCAATTTTTAATTACCCCTCCTGTACTTGCATCTCCAAAGTTAAATGAAGATCTATTTCTCTATATCGCAATCTCTCCAAAGGCAGTTAGTGCGGTTTTAGTTCGAAGAGAGGACAAAGCGAACACCCTGTTTTTTACACAAGTAAAACCTTAGTCGACGCTGAAACAAGGTATCCGGCGATAGAAAAAATGGCGTATGCTGTGGTTTGCGCGGCCAGAAAGTTGCGACCATATTTTCAGGCACACACAATACATGTGCTCACGAATCTTCCGATTAAGAATGCTTTAAGATCTATGAGCGTGGCAGGGCGATTAGCTAAGTGGGCGATTGAGTTAAGCGAGTATGACATTCGATACCAGCCACGAACGGCGATCAAGGCCCAAGTCCTCGCGGACTTTGTAGTCGAAGGGGCAGTACAAGAAGATAATGAGGAAGGCGATGAATGGACGTTATTTACAGACGGCGCCTCGAGTAAGGGAGGATCAGGCGCGGGGATAGTCCTAAGGTCTCCTGGTGGGATCCTCCATGAGGTCGCATTGCGATTCGCAACTAATCGAACCAACAACGCAGCTGAGTATGGGGCATTGGAGGCTGGCTTACGAATCGCTAAAAGTATGGGAGTTACTAACATCAAAGTTTTCTCAGACTCGGCGATAGTAATCAACCAAGTTAATGGGAGCTTTGAGGTAAAGGAGGAGTCGCTCCTCCCCTATTTCGATGAGGTAAAACTGCTTATATCGGAATTCAAAAAGGTGGTTATATCCCAGATTGCTAGGGAGGAAAATTGCCACGCGGATGCATTATCGAAATTAGCAACGGCGACAGATTTTGAAGAGGGGCGAATGGTCACAGTGGAGAAGGAAACAAGGATGAAGCAGTGTTTCCACATGATTAACGGAATTGGGAAAAGCGACTGGCGAACACCTATTATCCAATACTTGGATAACGACACTGTACCAAGCGACCCGTTAGAGGAGACCAAACTCCGACGAAAAGCAGGAAGATGTACTATAATAGGGGGTGAGCTGTACCGAAAGTCAGCCATGAGTCCATACTTGCGATGCCTGGGAGAGGAGGATGCAACTTGGGCTCTGGAAGAAATACATTCAGGTGTGTGCGGCACTCACTTGGGAACGAGAAGTTTAGAAAGGAATTTAATTTACCGGGGCTTCTATTGGCCAACAATGAGAAAGGAGGCTGGTGACCTGGTGAAGAAATGCCACAAGTGTCAGGAATTCGCGAGTTATCACAAGTTGCCAGCAACAGCGCTCCAGGCGAATGTCAGCCCATGGCCATTCGCGAAGTGGGGGATGGATATCCTGGGCCCATTCCCAGAAGCTTCAGGAAAAAGGAAATTCCTCATCGTGGCGGTTGATTATTTCACCAAGTGGGTTGAGGCAGAAGCAGTGGCAAGTATCACCGCTAAGCAGATACAAAAGTTCGCGTTTAAAAATATCGTCACCAGATTCGGCATACCAGAAAGTATTATCTGTGATCATGGTACTCAATTCGACTCACAAGTCTTTAAAGAATTTTGCGATGATTTAAAGATAAATCTACGATTCGCCTCAGTCGCCTACCCACAAGCCAACGGACAAGCGGAGGCGGCTAACAAACTTATCCTGCAAGGTTTAAAGAAAAGAGTGGATGGATGTAAGGGTGTATGGGTCGAGGAGCTTGATCACGTGCTATGGGCTCATCGTACGGCTTATAAAACGGCGACAGGCGAGACTCCCTATACATTGACATATGGGACTGAGGCGGTCCTCCCGGTGGAGATTTCAATCCCGTCTATACGGATACAGGAGTACAGGGACGAGGTCAACGAACAAGAATTGATGCTTAACGTGGACATGATTGAGGAAAGAAGGGAAAAGGCACAGATGCGGCTGATCGCTGAAAAGGAAGAGCTGGCCAGGCGGTACAACCTAAAGCTCCGACCACATCACATCGCGCTCAATGACTTAGTGCTGCGAAAGATCTTCAGGCCGGCGATCGGGGCGGCCAAGCTCAATCCTGGGTGGGAAGGCCCATATAGAGTACGGCGAGTGGTTGGGGCCAATACCTTTAAGCTGGCAGAACTGGATGGAACAAAAATTCCCAAAACGTGGAACTCCATGCATCTCAGGCGATATTATGATTAACACTTGTAATCGATGCTAGTTTTAAAAGTAGCCAAGGGCCTTAATATTTAAATCCATAATATTTTTTGCATCATCAAAATTATCATATAAGACCTAAGGGCATTGAGATCGCTATGTAAGACCTACGGGCATTAACAAATCGCTGTGTAAGACCTAAGGGCATCAAAATTATCATGTAAGACCTAAGGGCATTGAGATCGCTATGTAAGACTACGGGCATTGAGATCGCTATGTAAGACCTACGGGCATCAAAATTATCATGTAAGACCTAAGGGCATTGAGATCGCTATGTAAGACCTACGGGCATTAACAAATCGCTGTGTAAGACCTAAGGGCATCAAAATTATCATGTAAGACCTAAGGGCATTGAGATCGCTATGTAAGACGTACGGGCATTAACAAATCACTGTGTAAGACCTAAGGGCATCAAAATTATCATGTAAGACCTAAGGGCATTGAGATCCCTATGTAAGACCTACGGGCATTAACAAATCGCTGTGTAAGACCTAAGGGCATAAAAATTATCATGTAAGACCTAAGGGCATTGAGATCACTATGTAAGACCTACGGGCATTAACAAATCGCTGTGTAAGACCTAAGGGCATCAAAATTATCATGTAAGACCTAAGGGCATTGAGATCGCTATGTAAGACCTACGGGCATTAACAAATCGCCGTGTAAGACCTAGGGGCATTGAGATCGCTAGACTTACGGGCATTGATAAATCGTCGTGTATAACCTACTGGCAGCGAAACTATCGGTATAATGGAAAGAAGCAAAGCGGTCAGAGAGGGCGTCACAAGATATAGGACCAAGGTTAAAAATGCACAAAAAGGAGCTAAGTGGCATATTTTATAAAATAAGAGAGAGAGAGAAAGTGAGGGCAGTAGCAACAATAAGCAAAAACATGATGTTGATTGTCTAAAAGGAAAGCAATCATCACAACAGGTCAGAAGCAGGATCTGGGGTCTTTGGCGCTGGAGCCCTTCTCGCCAGTCTTTGAAGGATCAGCGGCGGAGTCGAGGTCTTTGCCACTGGTTGAGGGAGCTTGATCAAAGGATGGCGGCTGAACCTCCGAGCCATCGGGATTCAAATCAGGCAAGCCACGGCTACGGCGAGTGGCCGCCACATATTCAGCATCTGCCGCCACTACCTCACGCTCCAAGCGAGCAGCGTCTCGAAAATAAGCATCTTCCTCGGCGTCGGGTAGGTCGGGAACCCCAAGGTTATAGCGGTTAAGGCCTCGGATGACAGCACGAACCATTTTTTGCCCAGGCCAACCCTTGTTGGGAAACAGCTCGTAAAACTCATTGCGACAACTGCGCATTACCACACGCATACTCTCGCCGAGAGCATGAGTATAGTAGGCCACAATCTCATCATACTGAGCCTTGGCAGCCTCGAGGTCGCGGTCCGCCGCCGACTGTGCCGCCAGGGAGTCATTTAGCAGCTCTTTGGCGCTATCCCTCTCAGCGATAATCTCCTCCACCTGAGCGACCTTGCCACGAGCCTCATCCAACTCGGCTTCAAGAGCGACGATGTGCTCATTAGCAGATCGCAAGTCCTCCTGGACACCCTCCATTTGGGCGATCCAGGTATTCGCCTCAGCCAGATTTTCCTTCAGAGACCCAGCAGCGGAGGTCGCTGCATCCGCCCGTCGCTAAGATAAAAAGACAAGGAGCAGGTTTAGCAATGATCGTGAGGTGATAAGCCGGGAAATAGTATATATAAAAAAGGGGGGAAGAAGAGGAGGCAAACAAGTAAATACCTTCTCCTCGTTGTGATAATGGGTGAGGTCCATGCGCAGGGAGCGAAGGTTCTCTACCTCCTCCTTCAGCCTCTGATTCTCCTGCTGCATGTGCTTACATGCAAAGGACAAATCGCCAAGCTCGGCAATGGCCTAAACATTGAAGCAAGCGCGAAAAGGATACGAGGAAATACGAACAACCGTGGCGGCGAGGAGAAATAAATAAAGAAAGATAAAGGCATTCCACAATACCTGAAGAAGCCTGCAAGAGGTCGCCCCATGCAAGTACGAAATCTTCGGGCCCTCCCCAGGGGCCGTTACTCCCGCGAATATACCCCGGGAAAATCCTCCATAATGTCGCTAGCCATCCGGGGCGATATATGGGACGCCACTGGATGGACAACAGCGAAATAGGGCAGGCGAAAGCGCCCTTCACCCTCTCGGCCAGCAGGAGCGGAGCGGTCAAAAATAGAGTTAGCCCGCTCTGACCAACCAGTTCGGCGAGCATGATCGGTGTTGACCGGGGCAGGACGGGAATGGTCGCGAGCAAGCTCCGTAGGACGCGGGTCAAGCTCCGCGGCAGGCCCCTTCACAGAAGTGTCGGTATCAGTCCGAGGAGACTGGCGACGCGAGCGGCGAAGTGGAGTTTCAGTTTCAGCATCGACGTCTTCCACCTCTACCATTGGTGGAAGTGGCGGCGGTGGATGGCTGGAGCTCTCACCCGTCTTCTTCCTCGGCTTAGAGGCCCCAGCTTTTTTCTTCCTCTTTGAGGAAGGAAGGTTCTCGTCGTCCTCGGCCGTTTTCCTCTTCCCCTTAGACTTTTCAGGAGGAGGTTGGGCAGAAGCAGGGGCGACGGGGACAGACTCAGATCGACTAGGGCGAGTCTCACCAACAGGCCCGCGGGCGGTGGTGGTGAGGAGGCATCCTGCGAGGCTTACAGCGCCTGGGAAAAAGACAACCCAAAGGTTAATGTATAAAAGAGGAAAGCAACACAAAAACACAACACAAAGAAGGTACAAACACATATAAGTGGCAGAAAGAGGGTAGGCGGTAACATGAAGGTTGCGTATTCTTAAGGATTTGACTTCGGCGACTTAAATTGCACAAGATAGGCAGCTCTAGCTAAAAGGAGAAAACAATCAGCATTGCCTAGGCATAAAATATACCTCCTCGTATCCCCGCTTGAGCATTTCTCAGGCCAGAGGTGGACGATAGGTGATGGCATTCAAGAAGGATCTGGCGACGTAGGAGTATTTCCTCAGGAGTAGGATCAAGCTCGGTGTTGAAATAGCTCACGTCGCCAG
This sequence comes from Linum lewisii, assembly GCA_034768395.1. NCBI lineage: Eukaryota > Viridiplantae > Streptophyta > Magnoliopsida > Malpighiales > Linaceae > Linum > Linum lewisii. The sequence goes on from CM068296.1 coordinate 54,801,805, forward strand.
AAGACCAGATGAGGGGAGCAGCGAAGCCCAGTGGTGATCCGTGTCGCTGGGGCAGAAGTAGAAAAACGAATGATACCATGTGGGGCAAGGTTTCGGAGATGAATAAGTGCCCTTTGGGGAAAGATCAGTCCGGCGAACAAGGCTGATGCCATTTCATGTATGTTTGGCATAGTGAATCAATTGAAATAACCAAAGAGTGGGGGCGATTTTCTTGGCCACACAACTGCACTCGAAGGCAGAAGTCGAGGCCCAGCACCCGACATTGAAGGCGCCAAGAGAAGCACCAAAGCACTGAAGCAGATCAATCACGAATGATGAGGGTGGAAGGCGAAGACTATTGGTGAAGGCCTCAGTCCAGATGACGTGCCACCCAGGTGGGCAATTACCAATGGTAGAGAGCCGAGAGGCCACGGCGAACCTCCAGGAGGACGGAAACAGGGCGAACGGGAGAACGCGGGCGATTCTCTCTACTGATCCTGAGGGAAAGTAGCCTGGGCCAATGACCGTACGCTCGTCACAAGCAGTTCCTTGCCACATGGACCGCCAGTTGACGATAGAGTAAGACCCGGTGACCCTTGTCGCCTCAGGGTCAATCTCAACCTCATGGCGGGCCCGCTCGAATCCTTTTTGATGGGGACCCCAGAAAGGAAGGGCGGTAGATTCATCAAAAGTTTCCTCTGCCACGTCAGAAATCGGGGCAGAGGAGGTTTCGACCAAGGGCGGAGGATTTAGGGGCACCCGTTCAGGGGTTTGGATGGAAGATGAGGGAGAGCATGAAGGAGAAGGGGAAGGATTGGTACCCGCGGAGTAAGAGTGACTTTGGTTCTGGCTATCGGTGTCGGAATCCATGGTTAAAGAAAGACGGCAAGAAGCGAAAAAGAAGGAGGAATGCATGACAGAGAACAGAACTACAATGACAGCACCTCTAGGGGCTCCGGACATCTGAAAAAGGAAGAGAGGGAGAGAAAAGGTCATTTTCCGGTCGACGGAAGAAGGAGAAGGCTCGTCGGAAAAAGGGAGGAAGTTGGTGAAGCAAAGGGATAGTAAAAACAGTGAGGTGAGGCAGCAGAGAAGGAGTAAAAAAGGGGAGAAGACGGTAAAAGAAGGGTTTTTATAGGAAGTCTAGTAGGCGGGAAACGGAACCGTCGCGGTTGATGAGTGGGGAGCACGCGCGGCTGATCGGGCGTGTTGGCGGGAAACGGAACCGTCGTGACGTTCCATTGGGGGCACGCGCGGTTGAGATGACGTCTGGAAGGATAAGGTAATGATGACTTTTTGGGTAATTACTGAAATACCCCGATTTCCCCAACTTCTCCAGCAAGCTAGGGAGTAAAAGACCATAGTACCCTGAGCAGTAGAGGGATGCATGAGAAACGAAAAATGGGCGTGATAGGAAACAACGATAAAAGAGATAAGGCGATAAAAACGTGGGCACAAGGGCGACTTAATAAAGAGCTAAGAGCCAAGAAACCAAAGCGATAAAGCGACAAAGCGGTAAAGCGACAAAGCGGTAAAGCGACAAAGCGGCAAAGCGACAATGCGACAAAGCGACATGGCACGAGCAGCCGAAAGCCCTCAGCCAAGCAAAGCTCGACTAAGGGCTTGGGGGCAATTGATGGGTCCTCCTACGGCGACCAAAAGACAAGCGGTCCGAACTATGAGTAAGCCCTCAGCCAAGCAAAGCTCGACTAAGGGCTTGGGGGCAATTGATGGGCCCAGCCCGGCGAAATCCAAAGGCCCACATGGCGGCCCACACGGCGTCCTGGACACAGCCGCTAGTGCTGAGAAGCTGGGCCTAGGCGACAGCTCAGATGGGCTAAGCAAGCAAGCCCAGGAAGCAAAGGGAGGCCCAAAGCGACGGCCCAGTCTCGGTGGCTCTTAGGGTTCCAAGGCAAGGCGAACACGTGTCAACATCCTACGGAGGCTACAAACGAGTGGCCGAGATTCAGCCTTGGCGACCAAGACAGGGGTACTATAAATACCCCCCGTACACCCCATTAACCGGGGGACAACACTTTTACCCAGCGGGCAAAATGCTCCGCGGTACGTTACTCGCTTCCCTTCCCATTCCTTAAACTGATCGCCTCCCATTCCCTTGAACTAACTACCCCCTACATTACTTACAAGGTACACCATCCCCGGGAGACCAACAGGCTTGGGCTTCCACTGTTGGGCCAGGCGACAAGGCTGGAACAATATTCAATATCGATTTGAATTTCAATTTCAAACTTCCAACCTTCCAACCCAATCAAAGCTCTTTTCGTTGAAGCTACATCCATCAACGACTCTCAGTTGACAACTCTGTCTGATATTTTTGTTTTTGGAAGCTCCAAATTGAAGTTTGTCGAAGCTCTGTGATGATATTAACCATGTGTCAGTGTACAACTTTTTAGCAGTTCTTAGATTTTGTGAACTATAAACATTGATGTTTGTCGTATTGTACTGAACTTTGAATTTCCATGTGGACATTTGATGTGTAATTCTGAACTTTGAGTCTAATGTTTAAGAGTCATGGTTAGAGATATGGTTATTACTAGATCTGTTGTGTTTTGTTAACTTTGTACTACCTGTATTTTCTGGTAATTAGTGAATATTTATCCGGTCCGGTATTTTACTACTATATTTTATATTTATTTTAAAATTACTATTATAAGCGGTTCTAAACGGTTTCGCCGGTATGAAACCAGGGTTGAACCGTCAAACCTCATATCACTGGCCTATCCGATATGGTGTCCTGTATGGTTTTTAAATCCTTGGTGGTTGGAGGAAGGCAGGTTATCGAGTTACATTTAAGCTAAAAATATTGTGTTGTTACCGAAGATTGACACACCCGATTCTATGAAGGATCTTCGCCCGATTTCATTGTGCAACGTTCTTTGCAGAATCATGGCGAAGATGCTTTCTAATCGGCTGAGGAGGATAATGCCCGGGTTGCTGTCGGAGGAACAATCAGCCTTCGTACATTGTTACTCAATCATTGATAACGCTATGATGGCCTTTGACAGGGGTACTATAAATACCCCCCGTACACCCCATTAACTGGGGGACAACACTTTTACCCAGCGGACAAAATGCTCTGCGGTACGTTACTCGCTTCCCTTCCCATTCCTTAAACTGATCGCCTCCCATTCCCTTGAACTAACTACCCCCTACATTACTTACGAGGTACACCATCCCCAGGAGACCAACAGGCTTGGGCTTCCACTGTTGGGCCAGGCGACAAGGCTGGAACAATATTCAAAATCGATTTGAATTTCAATTTCAAACTTCCAACCTTCCAACCCAATCAAAGCTCTTTTCGTTGAAGCTACATCCATCAACGACTCTCAGTTGACAACTCTGTCTGATATTTTTGTTTTTGGAAGCTCCAAATTGAAGTTTGTCGAAGCTCTGTGATGATATTAACCATGTGTCAGTGTACAACTTTTTAGCAGTTCTTAGATTTTGTGAACTATAAACATTGATGTTTGTCGTATTGTACTGAACTTTGAATTTCCATGTGGACATTTGATGTGTAATTCTGAACTTTGAGTCTAATGTTTAAGAGTCATGGTTAGAGATATGGTTATTACTAGATCTGTTGTGTTTTGTTAACTTTGTACTACCTGTATTTTCTGGTAATTAGTGAATATTTATCCGGTCCGGTATTTTACTACTATATTTTATATTTATTTTAAAATTACTATTATAAGCGGTTCTAAACGGTTTCGCCGGTATGAAACCAGGGTTGAACCGTCAAACCTCATATCACTGGCCTATCCGATTTGGTGTCCTGTATGGTTTTTAAATCCTTGGTGGTTGGAGGAAGGCAGGTTATCGAGTTACATTTAAGCTAAAAATATTGTGTTGTTACCGAAGATTGACACACCCGATTCTATGAAGGATCTTCGCCCGATTTCATTGTGCAACGTTCTTTGCAGAATCATGGCGAAGATGCTTTCTAATCGGCTGAGGAGGATAATGCCCGGGTTGCTGTCGGAGGAACAATCAGCCTTCGTACATTGTTACTCAATCATTGATAACGCTATGATGGCCTTTGAGGCTTTGCATAGCATGAACCTGAGGCGTAACCATAAGTTTAAGGAGGTGCGTTGAAGGTGGACATATCTAAAGCCTATGATAGAGTGGAGTGGGATTATCTTGAGGAAATGCTTGCTAAACTAGCGTTCTCGGCCAAGTGGATTCATTGGATGATGACGTGTGTGAAGTCAGTGGAGTGTGAACTGTCGATTAATACCACTAGACATGGTAAAAGTCGGCTCAGTCGAGGGTTCCGACAAGGGTGCCCTCTATCATCCTTTCTCTTTGTTCTTTGCACGAAAGGATTATCAGTCTTGATTCATAAAGCAACCCGAGAGGGCAGTTTTCATGGTTTGAGGGTTTGCCAAGGTGCGCCAATTTTGACTCACCTGTTGTATGCAGATGATAGTAATTTCTTCTTTCGAGTTGAGATTGTTGAGGCTCGCAAGATGAAGAGCTTGCGCACAGCGTATGGGCAGCATCAGGTGATGTGATCCTGGCGACCCTCGGGCCAACCCCGAGCCGAGAGCCTGAACAAGGCCTCAGGCCAAATGCTACGAGCCCTGGACCGACCACAACCCTGAAGACCCTCTGGAGACCTTCCAGAATATGTGGCCGAAGCATAATGAAGAAAGCCTGGCCAGAAGAAGCTGGCACCCGAAGATAGACCCCGGTACGAGCCTCGGACCGGGCAAAATGCCAGAACTGAGCTCCAGGATCGAAGCCTCGATCCCAGTACCAGCACCAGCCCTTGAAGACCCCATGAGAGCATTCCTAAAGACCTGGCCGAAGCAGAAAGTAGAAGGCTTGGCCAGAATTGAAAAAGGCCCGGCACGGAGCCAGCCCCGGGTGCCGGACCGAGCGCCTGGCACCACAGAAGCGTGCTTTTGGCCCAGCCAACAGATGGCTCGAGCCTTTTTGGAAATTCCAGAAGTCCAGGATAGCTTGGAAATTCCAGAAGTCCTGGATAGCTTGGAGGAGTATCGAAGGAGATAGGGCTAGAACAAGTCCTAGTGATGCTTGGCCTAAGCATCAAGGAGTGGAGCTCGGATGCTGATCCGAGGAAGGCCGATCAAGGAGCTGTGATCAGGCCACCACCTGAGCCTGATCCACGAGGAGAGGATCAAGTAGAATCCAACCTTGGAGAGCCAAGAGTTCAGCCCACGACTAAGAAGCTACGGGCCAGAACTAAAGTGAACAAGGGCCAAACCCGGATTTCTGGACAGATTCCTAGTCCGACACGGATTGACAAATATGAGCTACTTGGAGACAGAATTTGGACTGATGTCCAACATGAAAGTTGTAGCCTATGGAGTCTACTACGGATCTGCAGAAGATCAGAATTTTAGGAATTGTTTTGGTATTTATTCAGCCCATAATTCCAGAACCCGTTTAGGCTATTTTTGGGGAAAATTGGCTCCCAAGTTAGGAGTTCTTCTCTAAATAGGATTATTATTCCTTGTGGGATTGGAGTCCGAATTTTACCTTATTTTAGTCCAAATTACGATTAGTTTAAGTCCTCTTTAGTATTCTAAATAGGACTCTTTTTATTATTTATTTATTAGTTATTTAGGAAGATTAGGAGAGCTTGTTCCCTAACTCCTCCCTATAAATAGAGGTCTTCGCCTCTCTTGTAAAGACACCTTGAATTGAATAAATTACTTAAACTTCGGGTTTTCTGTTAGCATGGAATTGCTAACCTCTTCTCGACTTTCATGGAATTGACTGTCGGTTAGACCGGCTTATCGTCTAGGGTATCCTCCCCTTGAAGTGCCGCCTTCGACTTGATACTTCTGGTTCCTAGCTCGTTATAGCTAGTGGGTCAAAGTCCTCTTCCATCCCAGTTCCCGACGGTTTCTACCTCGTTGCACGATCATCAACTTGCGGTGGTTAGGGTCATCTACCCACTGTTGCGGCGGTTCTCATCAGTTGGTATCAGAGCACGGTTCAGCTCAAGGACCACAATCTATCCCAGTTTCCAGGTTTATTCTTGGATTCATATCCTTTACTTTCTTGTTCTTAGAAAATTGTTTAGAAAATCTTCATCTATTTTAGTTCTTCTATTCGAGTCTTTCAATTGTAAGGCAAGAGAAAATTGGTGGCCATCATACCATCAACAAAAATCAAAGTAAAAAAAAAAATCAAGCAAGGCCACCCTTGCCAAGTTCTTTACTTTCGTTGTAATAGTGTGTTTAAGAAGAGGGGATAGATTAGCTTTCGTTGCTTGTGTTAAAACCGAGCCACGACCCTACTTTTAGCCACTAAGTTTTTGTTTATCGAGTCTTAGAAAAGAGAGTATAGAAAATCATATTAGAGAAGGTTTTTGGGTGTTCGTTGTTACACTAACCATGGCAGAAAGGGATCTATGTCTGTTGGAGCTTCAGTGCCTGACTGCACGCTTAGCCCTACAAAACATGGAATATTCATTTAGAAGGTTAGTTGAAGATAGGAGAGCCAGCATCGTGCCCAGCACCGAGCCCGGCGCCTGCCCAGCGCCAGCCGAGCGCCAACACCAACGCCCGAGCAGCGCCCAGCGCCCGAGCGCCCAACACCTAGCCCCGGCGCCCCATCGCCCAGCCCCGGCCCCCAAGCGCCCAGCCCCGGCGCCCCAGCGCCTCGCCCCGGCACCCCATCGCCTCGCCCCGGCCCCCCAGCGCCCAGCGCCCGAGCGCCCAGCACCGGCGCCCCAGCGCCCAGCCTCGGCGCCCCAGCGCCCAGCGCCCTAGCGCCCAACATCGGCCCTCCAGCGCCCAGCCCCGACCCCAGCCCCAGCCCTGACACCAGCCCCCATACCAGCCCGGTATGGCCCGAAGTCCTCAGGCCCGAGCCTAGAGCACCCGTACCAGCCCCGGTACGGCCCGAACACCCCTCGAGCGCCAATTAACCACCAGGTCCAGTCCTATATACCCTTGAGATTATTTTTATTATTTCTAACGGACTATCAGGCAAGGATTCGAGGACGAATCCTCTTCAATAAGAGGGGGATGATGTGATCCTGGCCACCCTCGGGCCAACCCCGAGCCGAGAGCCTGAACAAGGCCTCAGGCCAAATACTACGAGCCCTGGATTGACCACAACCCCTGAAGACCCCCTGGAGACCTTCCAGAAGATGTGGCCGAAGCATAATGAAGAAAGCCTGGCCAGAAGAAGCTGGCACCCGAAGATAGACCCCGGTACGAGCCCCGGACTAGGCCAAATGCCAGAACTGAGCTCCAGGATCGAAGCCTCGATCCCTGTACCAGCACCAGCCCTTGAAGACCCCATAAGAGCATTCCTGAAGACCTGGCCGAAGCAGAAAGTAGAAGGCTTGGCCAGAATTGAAAAAGGCCCAGCACGGAGCCAGACCCGGGCGCCGGACCGAGCGTTGGGCACCACAGAAGCGTGCTTTTGGCCCAGAAAAAGAGATGGCTCGAGCCTTTTGGGAAATTCTGGCAGCCCTGGATAGCTTGAAGTCTCAGGAGCACCCTCCAACAAACGGTGATCAATTTGGAGGAGTATCGAAGGAGATAGAGCTAGAACAAGTCCTAGTGATGCTTGGCCTAAGCATCAAGGAGTGGAGCTCGGATGCTGATCCGAGGAAGGACGATCAAGGAGCTGTGATCAGGCCACCACCTGAGCCTGATCCACGAGGAGAGGATCAAGGAGATCCAACCTTGGAGGAGAGCCAAGAGTTCAGCCCACAACTAAGAACCTACGGGCCAGAACTAAAGTGAACAAGGGCCAAACCCGGATTTCTGGACAGATTCCTAGTCCGACACGGATTGACGAATATGGGCTACTTGGAGACAGAATTTGGACTGATGTCCAACATGAAAGTTGTAGCCCATGGAGTCTAATACAGATCTGCAAAATATCAGAATTTTAGGAATTTGTTTGGTATTTATTCGTCCCAGAATTCCAGAACCCGTTTAGGCTGTTTTTGGGGAAACTTTGCTCCCAAGTTAGGAGTTCTTCTCTAAATAGGATTCTTATTCCTTGTGGGATTGGAGTCCGAATTTTACCTTCTTTTAGTCTAGATTAGGATTAGTTTAAGTCCTCTTTAGTATTCTAAATAGGACTCTTTTTATTATTTATTTATTAGTTATTTAGGAGGATTAGGAGAGCTTGTTCCCTAACTCTTCCCTACAAATAGAGGCCTTCGCCTCTCTTGTAAAGACACCTTGAATTGAATAAATTACTTAAACTTTGGTTTTTCTGTTACCATGGAATTGCTAACCTCTTCTCGACTTTCATGGAATTGACTGTCGTTTAGACCGGCTTATCGTCTAGGGTATCCTCCCCTTGAAGTGGCGCCTTCGACTTGATACTTCTTGTTCCTAGCTCATTATAGCTAGTGGGTCAAAGTCTCTTCCATCCCGGTTCCCGACGGTTTCTACCTCGTTGCACGATCATCAACTTGCGGTGGTTAGGGTCGTCTGCCCACGGTTGCGACGGTTCACATCATCAGGTCTATTTTGAAATTTCCAAAAATTAGGTTTTTTATGCAGCAAGATTGTGCATGTGATGTTGCAAGATGCTAGGTTGGTTATTTTGGGAGTGACTAATACTTTTGATACGGGTAATTATCTTGGCATGCCGGATTTGGTGGGGAGGAATAAGAAGAGCGTTTTTGGCTTCTTACGTGATTGAGTTTGGCAGAAATTACAGTCGTGGGTGGGCTGAAAAATCTCAAAGGGTGCCAGAGAAGTGCTAATTAAAGCTGTGGCACACGTTATTCCTTTATATGAATGTCTTTTTGCTATATCCAAATCTGGCAGATGAGTTGGATAAGATGATGAACTCGTTCTGGTGGGGCATGAAGGAAGATGGTAGTAGAAGGTTGTCGTGGATAAGATGGGAGAAGTTCTGTTGGCGGACGGAGGATGGTGGGATGGGATTCTGGTACTTGTATGGGTTTAATCTGGCAATGGTTGGGAAGCAGGGTTGGAAATTTGTTTCGAACCCGGATGCTCTTGTTTCAAGACTTTTCCAAGCTAAGTACTATAGGGAGAATGAGTTTTTCACAGCTGAATTCGGTAATAACCCAAGTGCTATTTGGAAGGGCATTTTGTCAACCCAAAATCTTATCACAGAGTTATTTTATTTCTACGGCTTGCCCGACTGGCGCTGAAGGACTTAAAGTTGCGAGTTTATTATGCGATGTGGAGATGAGTGGAATCGTCATTTGATTGATGTTGTGTTTAATGAGCTGGACAGGAAGGAGATTTACTCTATCCCTTTCGACGGTGACGGAGGAGATAATATGCATGTATGGCATTTTGGTGACACGGGTGAGTATAGTGTTTGTTCAGGATATCGTGTGTCCATGGATAGATCCGTGGACACATCTCCACTTTGGGTGGCTGGCGCATGGACTGAGTTGTGGGATGTGCAAGTTCAACCCAAAGTTGTAAATCTATTGTGGAGAGCAGAGAGAGGAGTTGTACCTACGTGCATGGCACTAAAAACTAAAGGTATTTCTGTCCCTATGTGTTGTGGCACTTGTAGTCGTGAATCAGAGATGTTTTGGCACTTGTGTGTTACTTGTGAAGTTGTTGTGGACTATTGGAGGGTTGAGGTGGTGGAACGTCATATGGTGTATGCAGAAGGCTTCGACCACTGGTTGTTCAGTGTTCTGCGATCAAAGGATGCGAATACAAAAGCCCGGATAACCATGCTGGCGTGGTGTTTGTGGATGGAGCGGAACTCTCAAGTGTGGCTTTAGGAGAGTAAACCAACGGAGATCATTGTGTGGAATGGGTTGGAATGGCTGGCCGACTGGACGTCGCCTCGTAGTATGGAAGTGACAGACAATTCTAGGTCTTCATTGTGGTAAAAATGGCATCCACCTAGGGAAGGATGGCTCAAGTGTAATGTGGATGTTGCATTGTTTCATGAAGTGGGAAAATTTGTCCCATATATTATTGAAGTAAGCAGGGTATGAACTCTTGCTGGGGATAAGGTGAGTCGCTTCCAGCTGTGCATGCGGGTGGTAATTTTATCCTCTAGAAAGGAAAAGGTTGATTTTTTCAATCTCATGACAACACATGGGGCTCCTAGATAATTTAGAGCTTCATTTTTCCCATCCACTCCGATGAAAGTGGAATACTCCCACTTTAGCCGTGCTGGTACATTCTTGCTGAAGAGGACCGAGGATTTTGCGTAATTTATTCATTGACCACTTAAAAGTTTGTACCTATTAAATAGGAAACATAAATGAATTAGAGAGCACCGGGAAACTCATAAAAAAGCTTTGTGTCGTCAGCAAACATCAAATATGTGAACATTAGACAATGGCCATTTAGTTTAATGCCATACAAATATTTCTGCTGTACCGCTAGATTTAATAAATGGGACATCCCTTTTGTGCAAATTGCGAAAAGTAATGGGGACAGTGGTCCCCTTGTCACAGACCCCGAATAGGAGCAAAATAGCCATGTGGAGTGCCATTGAGCTGAACTTTCATCGTGGCTAAAACCATGCATTCTTAGATCATAGTGATCCAAGCGAATCAAAACCAAGATCCTGTAGAAGAGGAAAGAGGAAATCCCATTCCATTCGATCGTAAGCCTTTTCCATGTCTACCTTCAATGCCATGAAATGCAATTTTCCTCGGGCATATAAAAAAATGTAAAAAGCTCTAGTATGAATGAATCAGATATGAGCTTACCTTACAACGGTGGCAGATCTGACATGCCGAGGTGACGCTGATCGGAAGCAGGGGCTGGACGACTTGGACGACGGAGGTGTTGGGAATAGATATACATCCCCGTGGAGAACGGGCGGCGGAGGAGCACGAGCAGATCTGAGGAAGACAAAGGCATCACACCATCAGATCTATGGAGATGAAGGCGCCACACTAGGTTCAGGGAAAGATGATGATGGTGCCCTAGATCTGTAGGGAAACGACGCCGGCTAGAGGCCGTGGGAATGGGCCACGACGGTTACGAAGGTGGCTGTGGAGGGAGGTCGTGGGGATGGCTACAGCGGTGGCAAATGGAGGTCGCGGGGATGGCTACGACGGGGACAGACTGGTGGCGAAGCATAGAGGATGTGGAGAGATGGGTTACGATGAGAAGGGGAGGAGTAGCGGGGTTGCGGTAGTCAATCGGAGAAGAAGAAAGAGAAATAGAGAGAGAAAAAAAGGTAGAAGAAGGGAAAGTGTATATGAGGCGGAGATTGTGACACTACAACAAAAACATCAAATATGGGGGGCGAAACTGAAAATAGAGGGGAGCAATGCCCCCCCTAATTAATTTAGGCGGGGGCGCTGCCCCCCCCCCTAAAATCAGCCTTGCAACCCATTAAAGTATCCCTGACTAGGGATATTTTGTCGGGGGCGAAGGAATCCTACAAAAAATAGTCGTGGGCGTGGCCCCTGACAAAAATAGGGGGGCCATTTAGTCGGGGGCCACGCCCCTGACAAATTAAATATATATTTATATATATAAATATTTATATAAAAAATATATATAAATATTTATATATTTTAAAAATATATATAAATATAATAATATATATACATATATATATATATATATATATATATATATATATATATATATATATATATATAATATTATTATTTTATTATATTTAATAAGTATGAAATATGGAATAATAAATAAATAATAAATATTTTAAATTATTTTATTTATATATAATATAAATATATACATTTATAATAAAAAAAATATATATAATAATTATTACATAATATATTAATAAAATAATATATAAAAATTTATTATCTAAATGTCGTTAGACGGCGACGACGACGGTGGTGGTGGACGGCGGACGGCGACAACGACGGTGGTGGTGGACGGCGATGGCGACGATGGTTGTAGTGGTAGTGGCAGTGGTGGTGGATTCTGGTGGTGGCGGATGGTGGTGGTTGATGGCGACGACGACGACGACGGTGGTGGTAGTGGTGGTGGCGGGCAGCGGTGGATAGTGGTGGTGGTGGTGGCGGTGGCGGATGGTGGACGGCGGACGGCGGCGGCGACGGTGGATTTGTTTAGTTCAGAAATTGAGAGAGTTGAGGGAGAGGAGGAATGAAGAGAGTGGGGAGAATGGGGAAAATTTAAGGAGGAATACTATTTTTGTCGGGGGTTTAATTGTCGGGGGCAACACCCCTGACTAAATGAGTGGATTAGTCGGGGGCGTGGCCCCCGACTAAATTTATTATTATTATATTACATATAGTATTTAGTCGGGGGCGTGGCCCCCGACAATAAAGCCCCCGACTAAAATAGTCAGGGGCATTATTGTCGGGGGCCGCGCCCCCGACTAAATTAATTATTATTATATTACATATAGTATTTAGGCGCGGCGTGGCCCCAGACAATAAAGCCCCCGACTAAAATAGTCAGGGGCATTATTGTCGGGGTCGCGCCCACTACTAAACACTCATTTAGTGGGGGGCACGGCCCCCGACAATAATGCCCCTGACTATTTTAGTCGGAGGCTTTATTGTCGGGGTCACGCCCCCGACTAAATACTATATGTAATATAATAATTAATTTAGTCGGAGGCTTTATTGTCGGGGGCCACACCCCCAACTAAACCACTCAATTAGTCAGGGGCCAGGCCCCCGACAAAATTGCCCCCGACTATATTTGTCGGGGGCTATACGCCCCCGACCATTGTTGGCCAGCCACCGACTATAATTGTCGGGGGCATTTGGCCCCCGACAAGTGGCCCCGACTATTGATGGTTTTTGTTGTAGTGTGAGAATATTAATTAATAACTAGCAGCCCTAATTATATTATATGCATTTCTGAATATGACCTTTTATTTTTTTATTTTATTTCAATTAATAAATAATTATGTGGACAATTGATTGGCTACAATCAATTCAGTATTTTTTACAAAATCAGTATGCAGTCACCAGAGAAAATATCACATTGGAAAAACACAAGAAATCAAATGGTTTTATTAGGCCATTAATCACCTTAGTAATTAAACAACATAAGTTGGGTCATGACGATGTCATCTTTTTGGCCCAATCACCTTTCACCCATCCCCTTCGACTAATTTTCGTGTTCATTCTGCCAGTATAGTTTTTCGTCATAACTACTTTATCCGAACTTCGATTGATACAGGATCGGCGGCGATGGAAAGGTAATTTCGTTAGATTTTCATCCATATATAGTGGCGCACCCAGTTCAACCAAACTAGTGGGATATGGCCTCTGCAAGATGACGGCCAAAATAGCACATTGCATATTTGTGACGGTTTGCATGGTTTTATTAAGCCTTAATCATTATATTAAATTAAAAGGATTAAATGAGGCCATGAATTTACTATTTTGGCCTAACATAACTTCCCCGTGAAGGAGGAAGCCTCCTCATTAAGAGGGGTTTTCCTCCCCACCAATGGGGAAGCAAAGCGTCTTCGTCAAGAGGGAAGGAGGGAAACCTCCTCAAGAGGGAAGGATGGAAGCCTCCTCATTAGGAGGGAAGCCTCCTCATCAAGAGGGAAGGAGAAGAGGAAAGCCTCCTCGTCAAGAGGCAAATAGGGAAGGCTCCCCATCGAAAATGGAAGTTTTTCATAAGGAGGAAGGCTCCCCATCGAAAAGGGAAGTTTCCCATAAGGAGGAAATCTTCCCATCAAGGAGGAAGGCTCCTCATCATGAAAAAACCCTAAAAGGACAACGTGGTCATATCAAACCCTACTGAGGGCACCATCACGAAATCACCATCATATCATACAGGGACATCCTCCATATCAAGGACATACACTACCAAAGCAACCTGCTTCACAATGAGAGCTCCAAGACAAGACCTCCCATGGACAACATTTCATCATCAAGGAAACCCTACCTCATGAGGACAAGCTTCTGCCACCAACGTCACTACTTCGTTAAGGCAGTTGAAGAGAGGAAACCGCCACCACCACGATGATAGCCACGTTCAAGAGATAGGAAGTAACCTCCATGGCAGTTACTTCCTCCACTTGCCGTTACCACTAATATTTTCCTATAAATATGAGAGGTATACGGTAGAGACAGGATGACTGTGACAAACAGGTCGCGGACCACTGTTTTCCACAACCGCTTGCGACAAACTTTTTGCTGACGAGCTGCGCCTACGACAAACAGCTTTTGCCTACGACATTGTTTGTCGCAGGTGCGCCAAATTTCTACTTTTCTCTACAATTTAAATTCAAGTAGCCATATCTTTTGGAGCTCTCTCAGAACCTCTGTAGGAGTGGTAGTAGAAGTAGACAAGCCAAAAACATCAAACACCCTCGCTCGAACATTGTTTGAAGACGTGTGAAACGTGTAATTATTCCTTGTTCCAAGAAGTCAAAAGCGCATTTATTGTGTTCAAACACAAAAGTTTCTACGACCAGAAAAAATAACAGAATCTAAACCATCAAAATTCAACAATGTTCTGATTAACAATATTATAAGTATAAAAATCGGAACAAAATCAACCCAAGCAACATCCTCATCGACGCCATTGACGATCTCCCTGATGGTGACTCTGCCTTCCACACCCACAACACTTCTACCACATACGCTCTCTAGATCCACAAAAACCCTAGCAGGATAGCTGATCCGAAGTGGGCCCGAGGAAAATCACACCAAACTACTCCGTCGCTCATCCTCCGCCACCTTATTCTACCCCCTGCCCATATTCAAAAAAGAAGCTTACGATGGTTTTAAATTTGAAAAAAAATTAAAGTATGCCCGATTTGATACCGTTAGTTCTAATTAAGCCAAAGTGGGTGGGCACGAACCTTGTAAATGGATTCCCATCGCCTTGGTACTAGATCACTATGAAGCAAGAGGATTATATTAGCTGCCCATTATTGAGGGTGGTTGGATCTGTAATTGAGATTTGCCGACAGAGGAGGACGAGCGACAACGTCAGCTGGATCAGAGGACGAGCGACAGCAGCGGCTGGATCGAAGGACGAGCGACAACCGCGACTTGGTTCCGAGTTGAGAACATCAATTTTTTGGCTGAATATAATTTTTTTTTTGTGTTTGTCGTGAAACCATAATATTATATCTATAAATACATTAACACAAAAATCCACTTTTATGGTTGACACGTCAACTTTTTGAGGTTTTTAGAACTTCTTCATTTTAGGAATGAGTTTATTTTTGATAAAAATTTATTTTGATAAACAATATTTTTTTAATTTTTTTTTCTCATGGACATGGATCAAACTCTCAACCTTATGGTTAAGAGACAAGGTGAACAACCAACAATGCCACACTTAATGATGAGAATATTATATTCTTTAATAAAAGAAAAGTAGCAGTGTTTTTAATGTAAAAACAGGAAAGCATAATTATAATGTTTTTGTTTAATTTTTTTTTGTCTAGTACTCTCACAGAAGAGAGGGCGAAGTACTCCTAGACTATGAAGAAGGGGAAGAAGGGGGTTGGGGTTGGTTTGGACAAACTCATCGAAGGAGTGGCTACACTGTGGAGCAGTATCCGAAGAGCGATTAAATTGTGAATGATTACGTGAGGGGCAAATAAAGTCAAATTCATCAAAACTTGTGCAATAATCTTGACCCATATGACCATGAATTGAAGAGAATCAAAGAGTATTTCAGAATAATCCATAATCGTTACTCTTAATTTAAAAACAAGCAAATGAACTCAAGTAACCAACAAAAAGTTATAATGAAGTAGAACAACAAATCAACCTCTAGCGCAAGTTGAGCAAAGAAAAGTTATTTGTAAAAAAAAATAATAAAAAGTTAAAAATAAAACAATACAAAAATGAATAAAAAAGATATTAATGCATGCTAACTAATCGTCCACAAGACTCACCACAACCATTATTGCAAGAACAGAATGAAAGCGGGTACACCACAACGTAGTAAACACTCAAGCAAAAAAAATTAAAAAGAATTTAAATAATGAAATCAAACCAAACTGATGGTTCAACCATTACCTTCAACTGAAAGTCAAATCAAAGAGAGAGCCCAAAACTTGAAAAAAAATAGTAGTGAGAAAAAAAGAAAGACTTGAAGAGAAAAAGAACGAAAATGATAACAAAAAAAAAAACAATTAATCTTGAAATAAACGCAACCACAAACAGTTGGGGCAATAGCCACAAAACCTGACCTGTTGAACTAAAATCTTATGAACCAGAAACTCAGGAAAGGAACCAGAAGGTTCCACCCAACCAGTGAATGGCGAGCGCAGGCACCACAACGATTCGGGAATCGATTTAGCCTTGATGACATTAACATTGCAGTATAGTCTTATTGGTTTAAAACTGAAAAAGCCATATTACACTTGATCGGGTGTGCTTCATGTGTGTAGGATTGCCAGCTAAAACAATGCAGTAAAGCAATGAAACAATACAGCTCTGCAGAAAGCCTTAAATGGAAAGAAGCTTCATGTGTGTAGGATTGCCAGCTAAAACAATGCAATAAAGCAAATGAAGCAATACAGCTCTGCAGAAAGCCTTAAATGGAAAGAAAAACACAAGAGGAAGGAATATCTCTTCCTTATACAGACATTGATCATGGAGAAATCACGCAGAAGTTTGCTGCCTAATGTTCGACAGAATCAATCAACAAGTGATTGGCTCACAACGGCTATTTTACAAGCAGTACTTAAAGAGTACTTTAAACGCTCTCATCTTCATCGATTCACAGAGTCTAATTTCAGGGAGAGTTAGAGTGATAGAGATCAAACTGTGAGAGTGCTCTTGAGCTGTAATTGTTCATATCTGGTGGGGAACTGGGTAGTTAGAACAGCATAGGACTTTGGGGAGAAGTCCGGGTGTAACTCAAGCAAGTCTCATCTTCATTGATTCGAAGTATTCGAATCACAAATCTCAAGGGTTATCCCTTGGGACGTGGAGTAGGTCACACTGACCGAACCACGTTAAAAACTCCGGTGTCCTTGTCTTGTTCTTCTTCTTGATTTCATTACTCAGCAAACTGTAGTGCTGCAAGCAGGTCCTGTAATCAACAGCAGCTGGAAACTGTGTTCAGCTACAAGAACAGAGCTTCAGCTCTATACTCTCATACAGAGTAAACTTTCGAAACAATAGATTGGGCTCAAAAGTGTTGATCCGCTAAGCCCATCTATCAAGCCCAACCGATTGACGCAGGAAGTCGGAGTTGAAGATTAGAAGTAATCTTCTCTCTTGTCGATCAGACGTTGCAGCCGATCGATCAGCAGTGATCACTCAGTAGCAAGCTCGGAGGAGAATTTCATCGAGTGGTATCAGAGCGGGTTCAGATAACAGGATCAAACGATCCTCTGTATCGAATTCAGGTGAGCTTTTCTCCTTACACTACTATAACCAAAACCCTAAACTCTTTCGTTATCTGCTTTACAGATTTACCTAGAAATGAGTCGAGAGAGTACAGCTTTTCTGGCCGACGGATTCTCACAAAATCGGCCACCAAAGTTCGAAGGAATGCACTACGGCTATTGGAAGAATCGAATGGAGCTCTTCGTCAATACGATCAATCCTAGGCTGTGGAGGATCGTGCTGAAAGGACCATTGGAAGTCAAACCAGACGAAGATAAATGGGAAGACGACGACTTTAAAAAGGTACAACTGAACTCACAAGCCATGAATATAATGTATTGTGCATTAGGGCATGAGGAATTTAATAGAATTTCAAGCTGTAAGTCTGCCAAAGAAATCTGGGATAAACTACAGATTACTTATGAAGGAACATCCCTGGTTAAAACTTCTAGGATTAATCAACTAAAACATGAATTTGAAATGTTTAATATGCTTGAAAATGATCTATCAGCAATGTACAATAGATTTCAGAGTATTGTCAATAGGCTTGATGGCTTAGGAAGAAAGTATGATAATGAGGATTTAATAAGGAAAATTCTGTGGTCTCTTCCTAAAATCTGGAGACCTAAAATTACTGCAATAGAGGAGTCTAAGGATTTAGCAACTCTAAACATTGATGACTTAATCGGATCCTTAATCACTCATGAAGAATACATTAAAAGAGAAGAAAATTCTGATGATCATAAGCAGAAATCTATTGCCTTAAAATCTGAAGTAGAAAGCATAGAAGAAAACTTAGATGATTATGATGATTCAGAGTTAGCTTTGTTAAGTAAACATGTTAGTAAGCTTCTAAAGCTTAGAAAGGAAAAGAAAAGAACTAATCAACCACATAAATATAAGGATTCTGAGCATGATAAAAGTTTAAATAAGTCTCATAAAAATAGACGTGAGCAATCAAATGTTAGCAGTAGTAGCAACCAGCTAGGGTGCTTTAAGTGTGGTAAACAGGGTCATATAAAAGCTGATTGCCCTCAACTGAGGAGAGAAAGAGCTTTTCAAGCAACCTGGAGTTGCAGTGAAGATGACTCAGACAACAGTGATGAGGAACCATCCGATAACAAGGCTCTTATGGCAGTTACAGGAGAACCGATTGAAGATGTTATACCTCTTATAACTGATCAGGTGTGCTATCAAGTGAATACTGGTGAGAATCTCTGGATACTTGATAGTGGATGTTCACACCATATGACAGGTAACAAAAATCTCTTTCTGAACTTAAATTTCACAAATAAAGGTACTGTTACCCTTGGTGATAATAGTTCTTGCAAAGTAATTGGTTATGGTTGTGTTGGTAACAAAAGTGAAACATACCTTAGTAAAGTTATGCTAGTTAAAGGTCTTAAACATAATCTCATCTCAATAAGCCAATTGTGTGACAAAAAGAACAAAGTTATCTTTGAAAATGAGACCTGCTCTATTGAAAGAATTAAAGACAACAAGACTTTGTTCACAGGGTTTAGAAAAGGAAACATTTATCTTGTTGATTTTCAAAACTTAAAAAATTCTTCAGAACTTTGTCTTCATTCTGTCAAAGAAGATAATCAGTTTCTCTGGCATAGGAAGTTAGGACACATTAGTATTAGTGTTCTTAGTAAACTAAGTAAAAAGAACTTAGTTAGAGGTCTCCCTAAAATAGAGTCTAAAAAGGAATTTTTCTGCGATGCATGTGTGAAAGGGAAACACTCCCGTAGCACATTCAAAACCAAAACAGTCATTTCTAGCTCTAGGATCCTTGAACTTATACACATGGACCTGTTCGGTCCAGCTAATGTTATCACCATGGGGGGAAAGTTTTACTGTTTTGTACTTGTTGATGACTACTCAAGATTCTGCTGGATTTTTCTGCTTAAATCTAAGGACGAGACTGTGTCAAAATTTAAAATCTGGACTAAGAAAATTCAAAATGAACTTAATGAGAGTGTTCGGTCTATTAGGAGTGACAATGGTGGTGAATTCACTGGTGATGAATTTAAGAATTTCTGTGATGATAACGGTATAACTCACTACTTCTCTGCTCCTAGGACTCCTCAGCAGAACGGAGTAGCAGAGAGAAAGAACCGCACGTTGATTGAAATTGCTAGAACCTTGTTAAATGACTTCAATCTTCCTAAGAAATTTTGGGGAGAAGCAGTTAATACAGCGTGCTATGTGACAAATAGAGCTCTCATTAGGTCTGAATTAAAGAAAACACCTTATGAATTGTTAAAAGGAAGAAAACCAAATATTGGTTATTTTCGTCCCTTTGGTTGCAAATGTTTCATTCTAAATTCGAAGGATAATTTAGGAAAATTTGATGCCAAATCGGATGAGGGAATTTTCTTAGGTTATGCTACTCATAGCAAAGCCTACAGAATCTATAATAAAAGGACCTTCAAAGTTGAAGAGTCCATTAATGTGGTATTGATGAATCTGTATATGAGAATAAGATGCAGGATTTAGATGAGGATGAAATCAGTTTTGAAGAGAGAAATGATCAAACCTCTGAGAATCTGAATGAAGAGAGAAATGATCAACCTCCTACTCAAGACAGAGAGCAAATTGAAACTGATCAACAAAAGGAACATGACAAAGTAACAGAGGAGTCGTCCGATCTACTGCCCCAAGCTCCTCAGCACATTACTAAACGACATCCTCCAACACAGGTAATAGGGGATTTCAATACTCGTCTTGTTACTCGCTCAAAATCTATGCATAATGCCTTTGTTTCAATTATTGAACCTAAGAACTATAAAGATGCCTTAAAAGATGAGAATTGGTTACTTGCAATGAATGATGAACTTAGTCAATTTGAACGTTCAAATGTTTGGAAACTTGTTGCTAGACCTGCAGATCGAACCATTATAGGAACTAAGTGGGTTTTTAGAAACAAAACTGATGAAAATGGAAATATCTCTAGAAAT
This sequence comes from Linum lewisii, assembly GCA_034768395.1. Lineage (NCBI taxonomy): Eukaryota > Viridiplantae > Streptophyta > Magnoliopsida > Malpighiales > Linaceae > Linum > Linum lewisii. The sequence continues at coordinate 54,822,007 of CM068296.1, forward strand.
AAAGCTAGATTAGTAGCTCAGGGTTATTGTCAAGAGGAAGGAATAGATTTTGACGAAACCTTTGCACCAGTTGCTAGACTTGAAGCTATTAGGATGCTGTGTGCATTTGCTTGCTCAAAAGGTTTTAAACTGTTTCAAATGGACGTTAAAAGTGCTTTTTTGAATGGTGATCTTAAGGAGGAAGTGTTTGTAAGTCAACCTCCTGGGTTCGAAGACTCCTTCTTTCCTGATCACGTATTTCTGTTGAACAAGGCACTTTACGGGTTAAAGCAAGCTCCAAGAGCTTGGTATGATAAGCTGAGCTCTTTCTTAATTAAACAAAATTTTAGCAGAGGCAGTGTAGATAAAACTCTGTTCTTTAAAAACAAGGGTAATGACATTCTTCTCGTGCAAGTCTATGTTGACGACATTATCTTTGGTTCTGCAAGTAAGCAATTATGTGATGAGTTCAGCTCTTGTATGCAGTCAAAGTTTGAAATGAGTTTGATGGGAGAATTGAATTATTTCCTTGGTCTTCAAATTCGCCAGTTCTCTGTAGGAACGTTTATTTCTCAAACAAAATACTGTAAAAACATGCTTACTAAATTTAAACTCACATCTCTTAAATCTAGCTCTACTCCTATGAGTACCTCACTAAAGCTTGACCTGGATCCTTCTGGGACTGCAGTTGATGAAAAATTATACAGAGGCATGATTGGCTCATTACTTTATCTTACTGCAAGTCGGCCAGATATAGCCTTTAGTGTGGGGGTTTGTGCACGCTTTCAGTGTAATCCTAAAGCTAGTCATCTTACTGCAGTAAAACGAATCTTTAGATATTTGTCAGGAACTTCAGAATTAGGTCTGTGGTACTCTGCATGTTCTTCTCCCTTCCTGGTAGGATACTCTGACTCAGACTTTGCTGGAAGCCTTACAGACAGAAAAAGTACCTCTGGTACCTGTCAGTTTTTAGGAGCCTCTCTTATTTCGTGGTTTAGTAAAAAACAGGCATGTGTAGCCTTGTCCACTGCCGAGGCTGAATACTTGGCTGTTGGCAGTGGCTGTACACAACTAATCTGGATGAAGGCCCAGTTAAAAGACTACGGGCTTACATTAGACACTATTCCTCTTCTTTGTGATAATACCAGCACTATTAACATGACTAAAAACCCTATTCTACATTCTCGAACCAAACATATCGACATTAAACACCACTTTATTCGAGACTTAGTTCAGAATAAGGAAATTGTTCTTGAGTATATCTCAACAGATCACCAGCTGGCTGATATATTTACTAAAGCATTAAGTCTTGATCGTTTTTCCCTTTTACGAAGAGAGCTAGGATTAATTACTCTTTCAGATGCAGAGAATCTGCAAAATAGGTCTTAACCCTTATTCATAAATCTTCCATCTTTGGAAGGTGAGTATTCCCTTTCCTTAGTCTAACCACGTCTTCCTACATATAAATTCCTCTTCGTTTTCGACGAGTCTTTCATCTTCTTCATCTCTCACCTTCACTTCCTTCTGTTTTACCTCTTTCTTGCCCGCATCATGTCTGCACTTATTCATTTTGACCCCTCCACCTCCAACTTCATTGCAAGGCATGTTTTTGCCTCCACCTTGCTGTACCGGGATGTCTGTAGCAGAGGGAGGTATCAATTTCTGGAAGCTAAGAAGGAACTGATTCCCACCTTCCTGGTGCCGATTGATGACTTCCACAAGTATGGTGTCACTGTGAATTCTCATCTAGGAGGTATTGGTTGGCTTACCTTGTTCCGATCAATGTATTCATCGAACTCAGTGGTCTATCGTGATGCTGTTTTTCAATTTTATGCTAACCTGAAAGTTGATAGTACCTTCCCTTCAGGATGCTTCTCGACGTATGTCGACGGGTATCTGCTGTTCATTACTCCTGATTTACTAAATCAGGTACTTGATGTTCCGATCCAAGGGATAGCACTGAGTTCTGAGGATGAGTTCCCCATTTTCAACTTTGAACCTATTTCAGTTGTTCAACTCCTCACAAACAACCCTACCGGTGATCTTTTCCCTGAAGATAGGCCTCCAAACACCTTCCAGCTGCCAGCTCATCTCCGTGTGTTACACTTCTTGATTACTCGGGTTTTCTTCCCTCGGACAACACACAGGGAGGTTGTCACAGCTCTTGACACTTGGATTCTGCAGCATGCCGAGGATCGTGTACCCGTGAGCTATGCTCATCTGATGTTCACACACATGGTCCGAACGGCGAATGACTTCTCAAGAGGTGATCTACCATTTGCACCCTTCATCACAACTCTACTGCTTCGATTAGGTCTATCCTTCCGGCATAGGTATACAGAGGAGCAGACTGCTGTACAATTTCGGGCTCAGCATGTTCTTCGACACATTCGGTGGACACCAGCAACATGGGTATTCACCTCCGGGATTGATTCTGACGATGAATCCGATTCTGATGGCGAGAATATCCCACCAAACATTGGTGTACCTGGCACTCCGTGGTGTCCTCATCCTGGAGCCTCTGAGTATGCTTCGGATCCTGACCTGGATTTCTAGAAGCTGTCATTAATTGAGGGGGGAAGAAAATCAGAAACGACCTAGTGCTTAGTCCTAGTGTTCAGTGTTTAATTGAGGGAGAGGAATTGCTTCTCCTTATCATCCCTCGATTTTTGTTGGTGTTCATTAAGTATGAGCGTGTCCCTCGGGTGTTCCTTGGGTTGTTTTTTGTTTTATATGTTTCTGATCTTAAATCAATGTCTGCTTCCTTCCGGTTAAAATAAAAGTACCCTCTCTTTGTTTTTCTTGCTTCCTGTTTTATACCAACTGACTAAGGGAGAGATTGATGACATTAACATTGCAGTATAGTCTTATTGGTTTAAAACTGAAAAAGCCATATTACACTTGATCGGGTGTGCTTCATGTGTGTAGGATTGCCAGCTAAAACAATGCAGTAAAGCAATGAAACAATACAGCTCTGCAGAAAGCCTTAAATGGAAAGAAGCTTCATGTGTGTAGGATTGCCAGCTAAAACAATGCAATAAAGCAAATGAAGCAATACAGCTCTGCAGAAAGCCTTAAATGGAAAGAAAAACACAAGAGGAAGGAATATCTCTTCCTTATACAGACATTGATCATGGAGAAATCACGCAGAAGTTTGCTGCCTAATGTTCGACAGAATCAATCAACAAGTGATTGGCTCACAACGGCTATTTTACAAGCAGTACTTAAAGAGTACTTTAAACGCTCTCATCTTCATCGATTCACAGAGTCTAATTTCAGGGAGAGTTAGAGTGATAGAGATCAAACTGTGAGAGTGCTCTTGAGTTGTAATTGTTCATATCTGGTGGGGAACTGGGTAGTTAGAACAGCATAGGACTTTGGGGAGAAGTCCGGGTGTAACTCAAGCAAGTCTCATCTTCATTGATTCGAAGTATTCGAATCACAAATCTCAAGGGTTATCCCTTGGGACGTGGAGTAGGTCACACTGACCGAACCACGTTAAAAACTCCGGTGTCCTTGTCTTGTTCTTCTTCTTGATTTCATTACTCAGCAAACTGTAGTGCTGCAAGCAGGTCCTGTAATCAACAGCAGCTGGAAACTGTGTTCAGCTACAAGAACAGAGCTTCAGCTCTATACTCTCATACAGAGTAAACTTTCGAAACAATAGATTGGGCTCAAAAGTGTTGATCCGCTAAGCCCATCTATCAAGCCCAACCGATTGACGCAGGAAGTCGGAGTTGAAGATTAGAAGTAATCTTCTCTCTTGTCGATCAGACGTTGCAGTCGATCGATCAGCAGTGATCACTCAGTAGCAAGCTCGGAGGAGAATTTCATCAAGCCTTTCAGCACCAACGTCGCAGCTAGTTTGCGGAGACGATTGCGATAGGAGCCATTAGACAGAGAAACTCGACACGCCCACCGCCCGCAGGCTTCGAGATGTCAATTGATCCAAGGTGAAAGATGCCAGCATTGGGAATCAAAAACAATGTCAAATCGGAGGATCCCAAATTGCAGATCCGCCCCAAACCAAAAGAGAAAGAGAGAGGAAACCACCTGTAATACAGCCTATGGAAGTTCCATGACTAGCATTGAATCACTCCAGTTTGACACTAAAGGTCATCGGGACGGAAGGAGAAGCACTGGCCGGCATAAAAACGGCGAGTTTCATATCCCCGGTAATAGATAACAAATTTTCAGTTTTTTTACCAACATATTAATTAAATTATTTATATGTCTTTTTATCTTAATAAATTTTAATTAGGATGGATACTAATTCTATAACAAATTATTATGTATTAAAAATTATAAATAAATAATGTAGAAAAGATTCAACGATGCATCTCAGTAATCTAAATAAGAATAAATAAAAAAAATTTGCTACTAAAAATTTAACATAAAAATCAACCAATAGGGACTGATGATAATCTAGTACTATATATATTAGTTTTCAAATGATTGTACCTAATCTAATGGTTCCTAATAGTGTCCTCATATGAGGACACTAGGTATCTTGATGGTAGTAGATTCTGAAGTTTGTGGTTTTGTGACAAAATCATTTTAAGGGGTGGACAATTGTAACGACCCGATTTTGATTAACTGGTCAAAATTTGAATTTTGGTTTCGTACCTCACTGGTTAGAACTTGATGGATTTTAATTCAAATTTGATTATAACTCTTAGGTTTAATTTAACTTACTTGGTGAAAATGAACTTTTTGAGTAATGAATTTCAAATTAACCATCAGAGCGGGGCCTAAATCAATATGTCGAACCGGTTTGATCCATGGGACAACCGACTATTAGTTAAAATGGGCCTAAGGACCTATAGCTTAGCAAATAAAGAAAAGGGGGATTGTGGTCGTGTTTTGGGTGAAGGGGAGAAGGAAGGTTGGGCCACATTCAGCATAGGCCGCCCAACTAGGGTGAGGCAACAACCCGAGACCCAATATGAGGGGTGGTCTGTTTAGGGGTATTTGGCTTGTATTTGAAGAAGGAAATTAAGGGGCCTAACTCCAGGGAAGTTGATGAAAGGAGGAAGAAATTTTGTTAGGTGACGACATAGTAAAAGAGAAGGGTCGAGGGTTCTAGCTTCCTAGGTTGGTGAATCATAGCAGGTGAGAAAGAACTCAATGGCAGACGACTGCATGAAGCGTTCTAGAGAAGTGAGGAGGAGACTGAGACTTCAACGAGCTCTGATGTGAGTGACGGAAATAAATAGAGATCAACTTTGTAATATTTCGATATAGAACTCACAACTCACAAATGGGATTTTGGTGCTCTTTGATCAAACTGCACTTTTCTTCCTGTATTTATAATAGTTGAAGCAACGTCTTAAACCTATTACAAATAAGATACGGAAAGGTAAACAATACCAACTTAGCCTAGGAAACCCACTAAGACACGGAAACAAGAAAACAACAATATTAAACTAACAACTACATCTAGCCGACTTAAACAGGAAAAACAAATATGATTAATTAACACTGTCTCCCTTAATCATGTTCTTATCAGCTATTACTTCCATCCCAATCATCTTATGCAACTCCATAAATTTCACTCTCCCTAATGACTCTGTCAAGATATCCCCCAACTGGTCATCCGTCTGAACATGCTATATTACGATTTTCCCAGCTTCAACACACTCTCGTATGAAATGATAATGAATGTTGATATGCTTGTTTCTATCGTGGAACACCAAATTTTTACACAATTCTATGGCCGACTGATTATTGATCTTTAGAATTACTTCTACTTTCTCTATTCCAAGCAAGCTCATCAATAGATTCGATAACCATACTCCTTGACAAGTCGCTAATGCCGCCGCCATATACTCCGCTTCACACGACGATAAGGCCGCTGTCCTTTGCTTTTGAGACACCCAGCTTACCACACTTGATCCAAGATTGAAAAGAACACTTGTGGTACTTCTACCGTCGTCTACATCCCCCGCTACATCACTGTCGGTGTAGCCAACAAGACACAAGCTACTTCTTTCTCCTTTCTTATAGTAGCAACCATAGTCGATAGTACCACGAACATACCTAAGAATATGTTTGATCGCCTCTAGATGTTCGGTAGTAGGCTTCTCCATGTAACGGTTGACAATTCCAACAGCGTAACATATATCTGACCTTGTGTGAACCAAGTATCTCAAGCTACCGATGATGCTTCGATAATTTGTAACACCGGCCAACTCACATGTGCTCTCTTTGCTTAATTTCAATCGAGGCTCCATAGGGGTTTTAGTCGGATTATACATACTCATCCCACACTTCTCCATTATACGTAGTGTGTAGGAAGATTGGTTCAAAGTGACTCCCTACACTCCCTGTTTGACTTCAATACCAAGGTAATATTCTAGCACACCAAGGTCACTCATTTTCAATGTATTTTTCATCCGCTCCTTCTACAAATTTAGCTACTCCTTGTCTACTCCAGTGATGATTAAATCGTATACATACACTCCGACAATCAAAACCCGGCCGCCATTGCTTCTCTTCTACACCGCGTGCGCCATCGAAGATTAAACAACCCAAATCCCTTTAGAGTTTTATCCAACTTCATATTCCAAGCTCGAGGTGCTTGATGCAAACCATACAAGGCTTTATGTAGCTTTAGAACCTTAGAGTCCTCTCCCTTTACCCCGAAACCCAGAGGTCGAGCCACATATACCTCCTCCTCGAGTTCTTCACTGAAGAATGAGGATTTCACATCCATATGGTGAACCTCCCACCCATCTTTGGCTGCCAATGCAAAAAGTAATCAGATGGTTTCAATTCTAGCCACCAGAGCAAATACCTCGTCGAAATCACCCTTGTCGTTGAACATAACCCTTAGTAACGAGTCTCGCTTTGTGCTTTACCACCACACCATTGGAATCCTTTTTAACTTAAATACACATTTTAAGACTATTGACTTGTGACCTCGTGGAAGACTAGTAAGTTCCCAAGTATTTTTTTTCTTTGATGGATTTCAATTCTTCCTCCACAACTTTCATCCAACTTGCTTCCTTTTTGGCCTCCTCATCGCAATTTGGTTCTTCTACTCCTAACAAACACAAGCCTTTATATTCACACTCTACTTCGGAAGCCTTATCATATATTTCTTCAAGGCTTCTAAAACCACGTCGTCCAACACTTTGTTCACTTTTTGGAGATTCTCCCTTTGGTGATGCCTCCTGGTTTCGTATGACTGCAGTTTGAGGTTCCAATTCTGTTTCCAGCTCTCCCGAAAGTTCTAGCTCACCAAAATTAAATTCCGAGAAAGTAAGGCTCCTTTTTGAGGTGTCTTCATGCGACCTCCTCTCTTCCCAATCCCATTTTTGAAGGTCGTCGAAAACCACATCTCTTGATATGGGAAACTTCTTTGTTGTAGGATCGTACATCCGATAGGCTTTCAAGATGGGAGACTCGTAGCCTATGAAGACCATACGTGTACTTCTATCTTCTAATTTTGACAGATGCCCACCAATCCTCTTTACATAAGCAACACATCTAAAAGTTTGAAGATGTCTAGCATCCGGCTTGCATCCATGCCAAGCTTCATAGGGAGTCTTTCCTTCTACACTTTTTGTTGGTGCTCGATTCAACAAGTACACTGTTTTTGTTACCTCTTCTCCCCAAAAATACACTGAAACATCCATACCTTTTAACAAACTTTTAGCCATCCCGATGATAGTTTGATTCCTTCTATCTACGATTCCATTTTGTTGTGGAGAGTAGGGTGCGGTGAGGTGATGTTTTACTCCTAACTCGTCAAGATATTTAGAGAACTACCCGAAAGTGAATTCTCCACCTCTATCGCTCCGTAATACCTTCACCTTATGCCCGACTCAAGTTCGGCCATTACTTGTGTAACATCCCCGTCCAACCGAATGATTTGGAACTCGATTTTGGATGGTTAAGACATTGGAAACAATGTTCATGAGGCCCCATTGATGAGCTGCAGAATAGCGGTCAATCAAATAACTACCAAGCTGTGAAGCTAGGGTAGATCGTATTCCACGGGTCTCCTCTACTTCCTTACTCAAATATGTTGGCAATCAAATTCAAGGTTAAACACTTAGTACGTGGTGTGAGTTCCACGACTTCTATACTAAAATGCAAAGATTAATTGAAATGAAATTAAGGCGAAGAAAGGTTGATTGAAAGACTAAGACGGACGATAGACAAGCTTAGATTTCGAATCCCCTTGATCACCAGAGCAACAACAATCAACAGATCAGCGCTTTCCGATTCTAGTTCATTCAGTTCTCAGACACCACCGTAACTCCTGACCCTTACGTTTAAGACTGGCGAGCGTTCGCTCTATCCGATCTAGCTACCATGATTAATTAGCCACTCGGGTACGGTCACCTCTCGCAACAACTTAACTAACTGGTGCAAATTCTAACGATTTATGAGTTACTCTTGCAGTGGATTAACCCTAATCGGTTCCTATGAAAGGCACACTCCAATTATAAGGTTAATTGTTCAACTTGATGTTCTAAAGTAAGGCGAGCGTTCGCTTCTATCCTTAGCTTAACAAGAATCTAATCTAGGTGGCCAAACCAGACAAGAAACACAAAGAACAAAGAACAAAGAACAAATCAAACATGAAGAAGAAACTGAATGAATTTTGAATCTAATCACCGCCGATCCGTGACCGCTTTAAAGCCTTGGGTCACTTAGGGTTCATCTAATCTAAGCTCTACGAGTTTAGCTACTCATATTCAATACAGAAGAATCGAAGACAGACAAAGAATACATCTCAGGTAGGGAAGACAGAGAAGAACTGCAAAACCTAATTTCGACGACTCCTTGCAGCTTCAATCTGCTAGATCTTCAACTCCTAGCACTGGCTCTCCGAGATGGATGGATGGCGTCACGATCCGTTCCTGGCTCCTCGAACTCTATCCACTCGTTCTCTCTCTCTCTCTCTCAGTCTTGGGATTTTTCGTCCAGTGTAAATTGTTTCTTTTAATTTAGCCGTTGATTTTGTATTTAAACCTAACCGAGCGACTACTGATTTTTGCTTGAATTTTCACCAAAAATATAACGAGATTTTCGGCGAAAATACCTGTTGAAAAGTTGGCTTGATCCGTCTGTTTCTTCCGGCTGAAATGGCTTAGGGTTTTCTGCGAAAACTCCCAAGGTTTTCGCCGAAATCTTCTTCTTGATCGGGACAGTGGATTCCTTCTTGTATTTTTGGCGAAAACTCATTTTCGCCAAAAATCTGTGTGTAAAATAGAGCAGGAATTCCTTTTGAGTTGAATGACTTTTCTGGTTGATTCGGGTGTGATTCCTCGGGGTTCCAGTGCCTTAGACACGTCCTTGGCTACCGTATTTGATGGCGAACACCTGTGCTAACACGAAAATACTAGAAAACCATCAAATAGACCCGAAATGGGCCAAGGTAACACAAAAGGCATGAGATGGATCGGTTGAGTGAATATTAACTATTCTACCCTAAAAACCATGTCTTAAGCAATGAAATGTCACTTAAATGAGGCTGATAATCACGTCAATTCGAGTGTCATCAAAATACCCCACACTTAAGCTTTTGCTTGTCCTCAAGCAACTGAATAGAAACGCTCATGTTCACAAATGATAAGATCGATCAAATTGAAGCTCAATCAAACATAATGAATTATTAGACAGATAATTCCTAGAACACGAAACCTAGTATGCATACAGATCAGCCAAATAACCTGGTCTCACTAATAAACTGCACACGACAAGTGATCGTAACCAATTATGCACGAATTTGACCTGACCGCCCAGACTCCTCACACAGGGAAAATATAGTACAATGGGAACTCTCATTCTTTGTGTTTAAGGACGTGTTTAAGCTCTCAATCATTTTCTGTTACTGAATTCTGTCATAAGTTTGCATTTCGACCACATCTCCACCACTGTGACAACACGAGTAACCAGTCAAGAAGGACTTCCCTGTTAGGTCTGTAACGAATTCTACACTACAAGGGTTTATAATGAGATGGATGATGGGAAAATATGATGATGGCTTTGGTGCGGTGTAGCTTTGACTAACTTCCCTCGAATCTAGCCTATGGCGTCCTACCGTCTAACCAGACACGGGTGGAATAGTGAACGCTCGTCCTATGATACCCTCAAGCAACCTAGCACTTATTTTCTTTACACATTTCTTTTCTTACTAACTTTTCTTTTCACTTCGTTCTTCCATATGTATGGAGAAGAACGTTTATTGAAATGAAAACTTGAAAACGTTTTGGCTTTTCTGATTTTTCTCTTTCTTTTCATCATTTTCTTTTCGAAATTTACTTCTCTTTTTCTTCATTTGTGCCATTCTTTCTTTTAGTTGCTAGAGGGGTTTACACGTCTAGACATAACAGCTAAGACCACCTGTTTTAATGGCTTCAGGCAGGTTACCACAAACTGACTTCCGGTAGGTCAATCTAGAACTACAACCATAGGGGATCAACGGGGGATGAAAGAATGGGAAATGGCTGTAATGTATATCGAACCGAAAGAACAGGCCAAGCTCAAGGGTTTGAACCTAGTGGATTTATCATTTAGTTGGCTATCTGGCTTAGTAGCTGAATCTAGGTGCCCCTATCATTCTAGAACTCGTGTCATCGTGTGGTCTCGAGTAGGTCTCATGCAAATTCTAACTCATTCAAACAAACAGAAAACCACTCAAAAAGAATTGAAATTGCAAGTTACGTGCAATGGATCAAAAGCTCACAGTTGGTTTGCTAGACGGATTCGGTCATTTTCATGCAATTAAGGCTACAAACTACAAGTGTGATTTTTTAAAAAATTTTTGTTCTGGCCAGGCAATTTAGCATCAAAGTATACACGTTGGTTCTCAAGTTCTAGGTTAAGCAGTCTAAGCATCATTATGAAGGATTGAACAACAACTTAACATCAAAAATCAAGAACTGAGCCATTCTATTGCTAGAGAGACTGGACAGGAATCACGAGGCACACAAAGATAGGCAATCAAGATCATGCATGGTTCTCTAACATCCTACCCCACACTTAGACTGTTCTATGTCCTCACAGGACCAAACTAAAGTAGAGAGATACGAAGAACCTGGAGGGTGATGGGCGGTGTAGTGGTTGAACGCGGAGGGGCCAGAGCAGAGTGAAGTAGCGACCCAAGAACCTACAAAACACAAATAACAAAAGATCAAAAGGATACCGGGACAAGTGTCCCGGATCCACACAGAATAAAATGGGATCGAGATCCGAAAAGAAGGAAGAAAAGAAATGGAAAGGATAGAAACAACCTGATCACTGTTCCGAGTGTGGGGGTGGAGGTGGGGTCGGGAAAGGTGAAATGCCAAGCCGCTGCTCCATCTGCTGTCGCCATGCGATATCATCCCTGTGTCAGGCTGACTAGTCGGCCATGAACTGCTGAAGAATGGTCCATCGCTCGTTCTGTGTCTCCTCATGTGCTACCCGGTCCTTCTGCCATGGAAGCGAACCAGCCGAGTAGCCAAGCTGCCATTTCTCAATATGCGCCAGCCTGTCATTCATCTCAGCGGTGATTAGCGCCCGTGGCGGTGGGCGTTCAACTGGCTGTGGGATGCGGTGAGGAAGCAATTTGCAATTCTCGAAATCCTACGACAGGTCGATGCCCCGTGCTACGGCGAGTTCGGCACCTATGTACTCAATCGGGACACGAGGAATATCGGGGCCCCATTGGTCACCGAGCTGGAGATTGTCGATCAGAAATGAAATGAAAGGTCCCCCCGAAAGCTAAGAAGGAAGCTTCTTGGTGGTAGTGCGCTTGTGAAAGAATCGTGCAAGCCACCATCCGGGATGGAGGTTGGCATCCTCCTCTAAAGCACGGAATAGCACGAGCTCTTCCAGACAAACATGGTGACGGCCCGTCTTGCTGTAATAACACAAAGACTGCACCCAAACATAATGGAAGAACTTAAGAATAGGGTGAACAATATCACCCACCGTAGGGTTGACGATAGGCTCGATCTCGGTTAGGCCAGCTGCCCACTTCCACACTTCTGGGTAAGGAGCACTCGTGATGGAGTATGTGTCCTTGAAGCCAGCGGATGTTGTATTGAGGTTGACGTGAGGATCCAGCAGGTGGCCGAACTCAAGGATGGACTTCTCGTGGAGAACACCACCGAGGCGAAAGGATACGAATTTCTGATCACGTATGGGCTTTGGAGTGAGGCGCTGGAACGAACTCCAGAACTCTTGAAGGGCGACAAGCGGGTAGGGGGAACCATGAGCGGTCAGAACTCGTGAACCAGCTTTATGAAGGGCGGTGTCGATGGTGGAGTGCCAAGCCGGATTGTGGTCCTTTAGACTGTCCAAAGAAAGAACTGCTGCCTTAGCCGGAGGAATGTCTTTGACCTTCTGATAGACGTCCATTTGGTGTGGCTCAAGGGCAGTGATGAAAGGATGTAAGGCCTCAGTAGCGGCAGCTGGAATACTGGCAATAGGGATCACGGGGGCCCAACAGAATCCTATTTAAAGATGATTTTTGGGGATTCTATGAAATTCTATCATCTCTCTTGAACCCCAAACACATACCTACGACCCCATAAACCCTAGGACTCATTTCTGGAGCTAAGTGGAGCTAATTGGAGCAATTGGAGCTAGGATTGAAGTCAACAAACCTTGGGAGAGGAGCTTACAAGTGGAGATTTGAAGATTAATTCAAGGATCCACTCCATGGTGTTCTTGGTGACCAACTTCCCTTCTCTTTTCCTTACTCCCTTGGCCATGTGTGGCTAAGTTCCTAGGTTCATCTTGGATGGGTAGATTAGTTGTGCTATGATAGAGGGATGATTGTATAGAACTTGCCATGATTGATCTTGGTTGTATGAGGATGATTGCTAGACTTGTTTTTAATGCCATTTTATGCCATGTTTGCTTGATTTGGTCCATTCAATGTGATTTGATAAATGAGAGTGCTTGGATTGCATAGATTGTAGGTCTAGGGATTGAAGTGAGTGTGTTCTAAGAGATTAGATCAACTTATTTCAACCATTTCCACTTGATTTCTCTCTTGGGCATTTTATCGAACACTTGGTGTGCATGTGGATTTTCATTCAATTGAGTATGAAAAGGCTTTTTGGTGAATCTCTTAGTGTTAGGGGATTGATATGAGAGTGTTGTGCCTAGCCTTGTGGTCATAGAGTCTTAAGAGAGGGTCTTGTGTCTTGGCATTTCATCAAACACTTAGAATGCATCCTTTTTCACTTAGCTTGAGAGCGAGAGCCTAAGTTGAGTGGTTTTAGGATAGGGATTTGGTGCTACGAGAGTGCATTGAGTCTATAAAAGTGAAATGCATGGTCATCCGAATGCAAACTCGATCTTGATTGGCTTGTTTGTTCAATTAGTCCTCTTGAGCATGATGAAACTACCCACCAAGAGAACCCCCTTTGTCTTTGATTTAAACCACCTTTCTCTCTTGCTTAATCTTTGTTAGTATTGCATTTCTTTGCTTTTGTTTCTGAATTTCTCAATCAAACCAAACCAATTTCAAATGTCTAGACCGTCTATGAGAAATGTGAGTATTGGTTTATGAGAGGACCCCGTGGAATACGACCTTGGTAAAATCCTTTTATCAAGTTTTTGGTGCCATTGCCGGGGAACTCTCTCATTCCTTTGAAAGCACGTAGTAGTGGACCGATCTATTCACTTCCTTCCAATTTAGTTTTTGCTTCCTTTTTACTTGTTGTTTGGTTTTGTTATCCCGCATTGTTGTATTACTTGGTTGTGTTTGTTGTGCTTGTTTGTAGGTACCTTGTAGTAGTGCATGAGTCGATTCACTCATCTCCAAGCACCACTTCGAGGCCTCGAGCAAGTTATTGATTCACCAACACTTTATCCACCTCATATAGTTCATGGGAGCAAGCTTGCAAGTAAGATGAACTCGTGGCATGGAAATCAAGGCTATGGTACCTATCAAGGTTGGAATCCATCTCTTAACCCATATTATGATCATCATGCTTCATCCAACTACTACCAAGAAACTTGTGAGGGAGATAGCCAATGGTGGGATCAAGGTCAGCAAGTTTCAACACCCATGTGGAATGAACAATGTCCCTATCCATCTCCACCCTACCATCAAATCTTACCGGAGTGTTTTCAAGAGGAGTTCACAAGTCATGAACAAAATTCTCCACCGCCTTCCATACTAGATGAGCTCTTAAAGATGGTGAAAGAAAGTGAGTGGCCTCATGAGGAGTGCATGAGCCATGATCAACACCCTCCACCTCCTTCCATGCTAGAGATCTTGCAAATGGCGGAAGATAATGCGGACCGGGTTAATCGCTTAGCTCAAAGCATGGCGCTCCTTAATGAGATTCTTGAAAATGAACAGCAACCCCATAAGGTGGAGCAAGTTTATGATGATTAAGATGACGCTTGTGAACCGGAAATGCTTGACATGGTGGAAGATTTGGTAGTAGAGGAGATTGAAGAGCAAGTTCTTCCAAAGGACACACCAAACGACGATGATGCGTGGAAAGAAGAATTAAGGAGACTTGAGGATTATGACACCTTAGAGGAGGTGAGATGTGACGTGAAGACTCTTCAAGAAGAGGTGGTACCGAGAGTGGAGCACGAAAGTAAACAACACCACCCTATTGTGGTGCCACCAAAGATTGAGAGTACCCTTCAAACTTCTTGCTTGGTCATGAAGTATTTATGCCAAGAACCCAAGGACTCATGCATCTCGACCCCTCATAGAGTAGTCATAAGAGTGGAGCCGCCTATACTTGAACTGGATGACTCCTTGTTTGGCATCGCCAACTTGGTAACAATGGAGCTCAATGGTGGCCCCCCACCTTACTATCTTCCTCAAGCTTCCAATTTCAAGGGTAGTGAGCCAAGTCAAGGTAACAATTGGCACTCAATCTTTGCTCATTGGCTAGTCTACCCTTTGTTTTTGTTGTTACTTGGAGTACAACTTTCATCATGGAAGAAGCTACTTGACTTCAAGGAGGTGTTAAGTCGGATACCATAATACAGGTATCGTCGAGCTTGAGACGTTAACCAAGCGCTTCTTGGGAGGCACCCCTTGTTATCTTTACTTTTTCGCTCTTATGTGCTTTTGTTTTAGTTTTTGTGTTGTTTTAACTTTTTGAATAAGGTTTAGCAAGCACTTGGGATCACTCTTCACCAATGATCGTCATGGGACTCTTTTACCACTTTTGCCTCCTATGCTCCTCTTCACCGCACGATATATTCGTTCCACCTTACCCTCTCTTTCTTGACCATTGAGGACAATGCTCATGCTAGTCGTAGGGGGGATTTGAGGTTTGGTGTGATTGTTTGTCGGTAGAAGTAGAATGCTATGTTTTGAGTGTGTGCATGATCTTGATTGAATGTCAAATTCCTCTATTGTAGAATCATTCGGTTCTTGACTTTTGAAGTTTAATTGACTTCAAGCTTTCACAATGACGTTTAGACTGTTCCACTTAGAACCTATAACCAGCATGTTAGCGCTAATATCAAACGAGTCTAGGCCAGAACAGAGATTTTATCACTCTTGTATGTTGGTTGATTGGTTTGATACGTGTTTTTGTACCGCTCGATAACACCGGTCTAAGATGAGGAAGGCAATCAGAATTTTCACCCTTTTCCATGTTTTTCTTCAACTTTTTGATCCCTCGTGATTGTGGCTTGAGATTAGACGGAAATCCAATTTGAAATCTTGTGTGGAAGTTTTAAGGGGCTAAGGATGAAGTGGCTAGTTTGTGAAGAGAATGTTCAAAAGAAAATGCTCAAAAGAGAAGAAAAGCTAGGCAAGCTCGGCACCTAAGTGAAGTGTCGGGTTGAGCACTAGCAAAGGCAAAGGTTGTGAGCTAGGCAGGTTCAACACCTATGTGAAGTGTTGGATCGAGCACTAGTATGCAGTAGGAAAAAAAAAGAAAAAAAGAGTTCTCGAAAGTGGCCCTTGTTATAATGATCCTAGCTAGAGCTTGTAAAGTGCGGATCTAGAAGCGGATGAAGTCGAGTCGATAGCCACATAACGATCACTTACCACTTTCAAAAATTTTTCCTACGCCCACCTAATCCTTTCCATTTCCTGAGTTCAAGCCCTTTTGATTAGAGTTGGTGTTGTCGTGGTCGGACTTTCTGGATAAATTACTTGAAGTATGCAGAAAATAGTGAGGTCTAGACTTGTTTGGTTGACGTTCTTGCATGTGTAGGTTAAGTTTGTTCGTGGAACAGTCTATGCCAAATTGTTATTGCTTGAATCTCAATGTGACCGATCTTGTCATTTGTGAATTTGGATGTTTTCTAATTCATTTGCTTGAGGACAAGCAAAGCTTAGTCGTAGGGGAATTTGATGTGACTTTATTTAGTGAATTTTGAGCCTATGATTGACCTATGAAATGCCCGTGTTTGTTCGTTAGATGCCATACTCTGTAGGCTTTTATTGATATTTTGCGCAAAGTGTCCATTTGTTGTTCGGTTGCCACTTTGGAGCCAAATTCGTGGTCTATTGGTGTTACCTTTGTGCATTTTCAGGTTATGGCATCCAAGTACGGATGGCAAGGAGTCCATAGGACCAAACGGAAGCCAAATCGGAGCTCAGATGAGGGAGAAATGAGCGAAGCAAAATTGCGGTCTGTGCAGATTTTAGGGTACACGACGTGTATTTATACACAACGTGTAGTTCTACACGACGTGTATGCCCAGCAGAATCCTATTTAAAGACGATTTTTGGGGATTCTATGAAATTCTATCATCTCTCTTGAACCCCAAACACATACCTACGACCCCATAAACACTAGGACTCATTTTTGGAGCTAAGTGGAGCTAATTGGAGCAATTGGAGCTTGGATTGAAGTCAACAAACCTTGGGAGAGGA
Source organism: Linum lewisii (assembly GCA_034768395.1). Taxonomy (NCBI): domain Eukaryota; kingdom Viridiplantae; phylum Streptophyta; class Magnoliopsida; order Malpighiales; family Linaceae; genus Linum; species Linum lewisii. The sequence continues at coordinate 54,838,805 of CM068296.1, forward strand.
GCTTACAAGTGGAGATTTGAAGATTGATTCAAGGATCCACTCCATGGTGTTCTTGGTGACCAACTTCCCTTCTCTTTTCCTTACTCCCTTGGCCATGTGTGGCTAAGTTCCTAGGTTCATCTTGGATGGGTAGATTAGTTGTGCCATGATAGAGGGATGATTGTATAGAACTTGCCATGATTGATCTTGGTTGTATGAGGATGATTCCTAGACTTGTTTTTAATGCCATTTTATGCCATGTTTGCTTGATTTGGTCTATTCAATGTGATTTGATGCATGAGAGTGCTTGGATTGCATAGATTGCAGGTCTAGGGATTGAAGTGAGTGTGTTCTAAGAGATTAGATCAACTTATTTCAACCATTTCCACTTGATTTCTCTCTTGGGCATTTTATTGAACACTTGGTGTGCATGTGGATTTTCATTCAATTGAGTTTGAAAAGGCTTTTTGGTGAATCTCTTAGTGTTAGGGCATTGATATGAGAGTGTTGTGCCTAGCCTTGTGGTCATAGAGTCTTAAGAGAGGGTCTTGTGTCTTGGCATTTCATCAAACACTTAGAATGCATCCTTTTTCACTTAGCTTGAGAGCGAGAGCCTAAGTTGAGTGGTTTTAGGATAGGGATTTTGTGCTACGAGAGTGCATTGAGTCTATAGAAGTGAAATGCATGGTCATCCGAATGCAAACTCGATCTTGATTGGCTTGTTTGTTCAATTAGTCCTCTTGAGCATGATGAAACTACCCACCAAGAGAACCCCCTTCGTCTTTGATTTGAACCACCTTTCTCTCTTGCTTAATCTTTGTTAGTATTGCATTTCTTTGCTTTTGTTTCTGAATTTCTCAATGAAATCAAACCAATTTCAAATGTCTAGACCGTCTATGAGAAGTGTGAGTATTGGTTTATGAGAGGACCTCGTGGAATACGACCTTGGTAAAATCCTTTTATCAAGTTTTTGGTGCCGTTGCCGGGGAACTCTCTCATTCCTTTGAAAGCACGTAGTAGTGGACCGATCTATTCACTTCCTTCCAATTTAGTTTTTGCTTCCTTTTTACTTGTTGTTTGGTTTTGTTATCCCGCATTGTTGTATTACTTGGTTGTGTTTGTTGTGCTTGTTTGTAGGTACCTTGTAGTAGTGCATGAGTCGATTCACTCATCTCCAAGCACCACTTCGAGGCCTCGAGCAAGTTATTGATTCACCAACACTTTCTCCACCTCATATAGTTCATGGGAGCAAGCTTGCAAGTAAGATGAACTCGTGGCATGGAAATCAAGGCTATGGTACCTATCAAGGTTGGAATCCATCTCCTAACCCATATTATGATCATCATGCTTCATCCAACTACTACCAAGAAACTTGTGAGGGAGATAGCCAATGGTGGGATCAAGGTCAGCAAGTTTCAACACCCATGTGGAATGAACAATGTCCCTATCCATCTCCACCCTACCATCAAATCTTACCGGAGTGTTTTCAAGAGGAGTTCACAAGTCATGAACAACATTCTCCACCGCCTTCCATACTAGATGAGCTCTTAAAGATGGTGAAAGTGAGCGGCCTCATGAGGAGTGCATGAGCCATGATCAACACCCTCCACCTCCTTCCATGCTAGAGATCTTGCAAATGGCGGAAGATAATGCGGACCAGGTTAATCGCTTAGCTCAAAGCATGGCGCTCCTTGATGAGATTCTTGAAAATGAACGGCAACCCCATAAGGTGGAGCAAGTTTATGATGATGAAGATGACGCTTGTGAACCGGAAATGCTTGACATGGTGGAAGATTTGGTAGTAGAGGAGATTGAAGAGCAAGTTCTTCCCAAGGACACACCAAACGATGATGATGCGTGGAAAGAAGAATTAAGGAGACTTGAGGATTATGACACCTTAGAGGAGGTGAGATGTGACGTGAAGACTCTTCAAGAAGAGGTAGTACCGAGAGTAGAGCACGAAAGTAAACAACACCACCCTATTGTGGTGCCACTAAAGATTGAGAGTACCCTTCAAAATTCTTGGTTGGTCATGAAGTATTTATGCCAAGAACCCAAGGACTCATGCATCTTGACCCCTCCTAGAGTAGTCATAAGAGTGGAGCCGCCTATACTTGAACCGGATGACTCCTTGTTTGGCATCGCCAACTTGGTAACAATGGAGCTCAATGGTGGCCCCCCACCTTACTATCTTCCTCAAGCTTCGAATTTCAAGGGTAGTGAGCCAAGGCAAGGTAACAATTGACACTCAATCTTTGCTCATTGGCTAGTCTACCCTTTGCTTTTGTTGTTACTTGGAGTACAACTTTTATCATGGAAGAAGCTACTTGACTTCATGGAGGTGTTAAGTCCGATACCATAATACAGGTATCATCGAGCTTAAGACGTTAACCAAGCGCTTCTTGGGAGGCACCCCTTGTTATCTTTACTTTTTCGCTCTTATTTGCTTTTGTTTTAGTTTTTGTGTTGATTTAACTTTTTGAATAAGGTTTAGCAAGCACTTAGGATCACTCTTCACCAATGATTGTCATGGGACTCTTTTACCACTTTTGCCTCCTATGCTCCTCTTCACTGCACGGTATATTCGTTCCACCTTACCCTCTCTTTCTTGACCATTGAGGACAATGCTCATGCTAGTCGTAGGGGGAATTTGAGGTTTGGTGTGATTGTTTGTCGGTAGAAGTAGAATGCTATGTTTTGAGTGTGTGCATGATCTTGATTGAATGTCAAATTCCTCTATTGTAGAATCGTTCGGTTCTTGACTTTTGAAGTTTAATTGACTTCAAGCTTTCACACTGATGTTTAGACTGTTCCACTTAGAACCTATAGCCAGCATGTTAGCGCTAATATCAAACGAGTCTAGGCCAGAACAGAGATTGTATCACTCTTGTATGTTGGTTGATTGGTTTGATACGTGTTTTTGTACCGCTCGATAACACCGGTCTAAGATGAGGAAGGCAATCAGAATTTTCACCCTTTTCCATGTTTTTCTTCAACTTTTTGATCCCTCGTGATTGTGGCTTGAGATTAGAAGGAAATCCAATTCGAAATCTTGTGTGGAAGTTTTAAGGGGCTAAGGATCAAGTGGCTAGTTTGTGAAGAGAATATTCAAAAGAAAATGCTCAAAAGAGAAGAAAAGCTAGGCAAGCTCGGCACCTAAGTGAAGTGTCGGGTTGAGCACTAGCAAAGGCAAAGGCTGTGAGCTAGGCAGGTTCAACACCTAAGTGAAGTGTAAGATCGAGCACTAGTATGCAGTAAGAAAAAAAGAAAAAAAAAAAGAGTTCTCGAAAGTAGCCCTTGTTATAATTATCCTAGCTAGAGCTTGTAAAGTGCGGATCTAGAAGCGGATGAAGTCGAGTCGATAGCCACATCACGATCACTTACCACTTTCAAAAATTTTTCCTACCCCCACCTAATCCGTTCCATTTCCTGAGTTCAAGCCCTTTTGATTAGAGTTGGTGTTGTCATGGTCGGACTTTCTGGATAAATTACTTGAAGTGTGCAGAAAATAGTGAGGTCTAGACTTGTTTGGTTGACGTTCTTGCATGTGTAGGTTAAGTTTGTTCGTGGAACAGTCTAAGCCAAATTGTTATTGCTTGAATCTCAATGTGACCGATCTTGTCATTTGTGAATTTGGATGTTTTCTAATTGATTTGCTTGAGGACAAGCAAAGCTTAGTCGTAGGGGAATTTGATGTGACTTTATTTAGTGCATTTTGAGCCTATGATTGACCTATGAAATGCCCTTGTTTGATCGTGAGATGCCATGCCCTGTAGGCTTTTATTGATATTTTGCGGAAAGTGTCCATTTGTTGTTCGGTTTCCACTTTGCAGCCAAGTTCGTGGTCTATTAGTGTTACGTTTGTGCATTTTCAGGTTATGGCATCGAAGTACGGATGGCAAGGAGTCCATAGGACCAAACGGAAGCCAAATCGGAGCTCGGATGAGGGAGAAATGAGCGAAGCAAAATTGCGGTCTGTGCAGATTTTAGGGTACACGATGTGTAGTTATACACGACGTGTAGTTCTACACGACGTGTATGCCCAGCAGAATCCTATTTAAAGACGATTTTTGGGGATTCTATGAAATTCTATCATCTCTCTTGAACCCCAAACACATACCTACGACCCCATAAACCCTAGGACTCATTTGTGGAGCTAAGTGGAACTAATTGGAGCAATTGGAGCTTGGATTGAAGTCAACAAACCTTGAGAGAGGAGCTTACAAGTGGAGATTTGAAGATTGATTCAAGGATCCACTCCATGGTGTTCTTGGTGATCAACTTCCCTTCTCTTTTCCTTTCTCCCTTGGCCATGTGTGGCTAAGTTCCTAGGTTCATCTTGGATGGGTAGATTAGTTGTGCTATGATAGAGGGATGATTGTATAGAACTTGCCATGATTGATATTGGTTGTATGAGGATGATTCCTAGACTTGTTTTTAATGCCATTTTATGCCATGTTTGCTTGATTTGGTCCATTCATTGTGATTTGATGCATGAAAGTGCTTGGATTGCATAGATTGTAGGTCTAGGGATTGATGTGAGTGTGTTTTAAGAGATTAGATCAACTTATTTCAACCATTTCCACTTGATTTCTCTCTTGGGCATTTTATCGAACACTTGGTGTGCATGTGGATTTTCATTCAATTGAGTTTGAAAAGGCTTTTTGGTGAATCTCTTAGTGTTAGGGCATTGATATGAGAGTGTTGTGCCTAGCCTTGTGGTCATAGAGTCTTAAGAGAGGGTCTTGCGTCTTGGCATTTCATCAAACACTTAGAATGCATCCTTTTTCACTTAGCTTGAGAGCGAGAGCCTAAGTTGAGTGGTTTTAGGATAGGGATTTGGTGCTACGAGAGTGCATTGAGTCTATAGAAGTGAAATGCATGGTCATCCGAATGCAAACTCGATCTTGATTGGCTTGTTTGTTCAATTAGTCCTCTTGAGCATGATGAAACTACCCACCAAGAGAACCCCCTTCGTCTTTGATTTGAACCACCTTTCTCTCTTGCTTAATCTTTGTTAGTATTGCATTTCTTTGCTTTTGTTTCTGAATTTCTCAATCAAATCAAACCAATTTCAAATGTCTAGCCTGTCTATGAGAAGTGTGAGTATTGGTTTATGAGAGGACCCCGTGGAATACGACCTTGGTAAAATCCTTTTATCAAGTTTTTGGTGCCGTTGCCGGGGAACTCTCTCATTCCTTTGAAAGCACGTAGTAGTGGACCGATCTATTCACTTCCTTCCAATTTAGTTTTTGCTTCCTTTTTACTTGTTGTTTGGTTTTGTTATCCCGCATTGTTGTATTACTTGGTTGTGTTTGTTGTGCTTGTTTGTAGGTACCTTGTAGTAGTGCATGAGTCGATTCACTCATCTCCAAGCACCACTTCGAGGCCTCGAGCAAGTTATTGATTCACCAACACTTTCTCCACCTCATATAGTTCATGGGAGCAAGCTTGCAAGTAAGATGAACTCGTGGCATGGAAATCAAGGCTATGGTACCTATCAAGGTTGGAATCCATCTCCTAACCCATATTATGATCATCATGCTTCATCCAACTACTACCAAGAAACTTGTGAGGGAGATAGCCAATGGTGGGATCAAGGTCAGCAAGTTTCAACACCCATGTGGAATGAACAATGTCCCTATCCATCTCCACCCTACCATCAAATCTTACCGGAGTGTTTTCAAGAGGAGTTCACAAGTCATGAACAACATTCTCCACCGCCTTCCATACTAGATGAGCTCTTAAAGATTGTGAAAGAAAGTGAGCGGCCTCATGAGGAGTGCATGAGCCATGATCAACACCCTCCACCTCCTTCCATGCTAGATATCTTGCAATTGGCGGAAGATAATGTGGACCGGGTTAATCGCTTAGCTCAAAGCATGGCGCTCCTTAATGAGATTCTTGAAAATGAACGGCAACCCCATAAGGTGGAGCAAGTTTATGATGATGAAGATGACACTTGTGAACTGGAAATGCTTGACATGGTGGAAGATTTGGTAGTAGAGGAGATTGAAGAGCAAGTTCTTCCCAAGGACACACCAAACGATGATGATGCGTGGAAAGAAGAATTAAGCAGACTTGAGGATTATGACACCTTAGAGGAGGTGAGATGTGACGTGAAGACTCTTCAAGAAGAGGTGGTACCGAGAGTGGAGCACGAAAGTAAACAACACCACCCTATTGTGGTGCCACCAAAGATTGAGAGTACCCTTCAAACTTCTTGCTTGGTCATGAAGTATTTATGCCAAGAACCCAAGGACTCATGCATCTCGACCCCTCCTAGAGTAGTCATAAGAGTGGAGCCGCCTATACTTGAACCGGATGACTCCTTGTTTGGCATCGCCAACTTGGTAACAATGGAGCTCAATGGTGGCCCCCCACCTTACTATCTCCCTCAAGCTTCCAATTTCAAGGGTAGTGAGCCAAGTCAAGGTAACAATTGGCACTAAATCTTTGCTCAATGGCTAGTCTACCCTTTGCTTTTGTTGTTACTTGGAGTACAACTTTCATCATGGAAGAAGCTACTTGACTTCAAGGAGGTGTTAAGTCGGATACCATAATACAGGTATCGTCGAGCTTAAGACGTTAACCAAGCGCTTCTTGGGAGGCACCCCTTGTTATCTTTACTTTTTCGCTCTTATTTTCTTTTGTTTTTGTTTTTGTGTTGTTTTAACTTTTTGAATAAGGTTTAGCAAGCACTTGGGATCACTCTTCACCAATGATTGTCATGTGACTCTTTTACCACTTTTGCCTCCTATGCTCCTCTTCACCGCACGGAATATTCGTTCCACCTTACCCTCTCTTTCTTGACCATTGAGGACAATGCTCATGCTAGTCGTAGGGGGAATTTGAGGTTTGGTGTGATTGTTTGTCGGTAGAAGTAGAATGCTATGTTTTGAGTGTGTGCATGATCTTGATTGAATGTCAAATTCCTCTATTGTAGAATCGTTCGGTTCTTGACTTTTGAAGTTTAATTGACTTCAAGCTTTCACAATGACGTTTAGACTGTTCCACTTAGAACCTATAACCAGCATGTTAGCGCTAATATCAAACGAGTCTAGGCCAGAACAGAGATTGTATCACTCTTGTATGTTGGTTGATTGGTTTGATACGTGTTTTTGTACCGCTCGATAACACCGGTCTAAGATGAGGAAGGCAATCAGAATTTTCACCCTTTTCCATGTTTTTCTTCAACTTTTTGATCCCTCGTGATTGTGGCTTGAGATTAGACGGAAATCCAATTCGAAATCTTGTGTGGAAGTTTTAAGGGGCTAAGGATCAAGTGGCTAGTTTGTGAAGAGAATATTCAAAAGAAAATGCTCAAAAGAGAAGAAAAGCTAGGCAAGCTCGGCACCTAAGTGAAGTGTCAGGTTGAGCACTAGCAAAGGCAAAGGCTGTGAGCTAGGCAGGTTCAACACCTAAGTGAAGTGTTGGATTGAGCACTAGTATGCAGTAGGAAAAAAAAGAAAAAAAAAGAGTTCTCGAAAGTGGCCCTTGTTATAATGATCCTAGCTAGAGCTTGTAAAGTGCGGATCTAGAAGCGGATGAAGTCGAGTCGATAGCCACATCACGATCACTTACCACTTTCAAAATTTTTTCCTACCCCCACCTAATCCGTTCCATTTCCTGAGTTCAAGCCCTTTTGATTAGAGTTGGTGTTGTCATGGTCGGACTTTCTGGATAAATTACTTGAAGTGTGCAGAAAATAGTGAGGTATAGACTTGTTTGGTTGACGTTCTTGCATGTGTAGGTTAAGTTTGTTCGTGGAACAGACTAAGCCAAATTGTTATTGCCTGAATCTCAATGTGACCGATCTTGTCATTTGTGAATTTGGATGTTTTCTAATTCATTTGCTTAAGGGCAAGCAAAGCTTAGTCGTAGGGGAATTTGATGTGACTTTATTTAGTGCATTTTGAGCCTGTGATTGACCTATGAAATGCCCGTGTTTGATCGTGAGATGCCATGCTCTATAGGCTTTTATTGATATTTTGCGCAAAGTGTCCATTTGTTGTTCGGTTGCCACTTTGGAGCCAAGTTCGTGGTCTATTGGTGTTACCTTTGTTCATTTTCAGGTTATGGCATCGAAGTACGGATGGCAAGGAGTCCATAGGACCAAACGGAAGCCAAATCGGAGCTCGGATGAGGGAGAAATGAGCGAAGCAAAATTGCGGTCTGTGCAGATTTTAGGGTACACGACGTGTAGTTCTACACAACGTGTATGCCCAGCAGAATCCTATTTAAAGATGATTTTTGGGGATTCTATGAAATTCTATCATCTCTCTTGAACCCCAAACACATACCTACGACCCCATAAACCCTAGGACTCATTTCTGGAGCTAAGTGAAGCTAATTGGAGCAATTGGAGCTTGGATTGAAGTCAACAAACCTTGGGAGAGGAGCTTACAAGTGGATATTTGAAGATTGATTCAAGGATCCACTCCATGGTGTTCTTGGTGATCAACTTCCCTTCTCTTTTCCTTACTCCCTTGGCCATGTGTGGCTAAGTTCCTAGGTTCATCTTGGATGGGTAGATTAGTTGTGCTATGATAGAGGGATGATTGTATAAAACTTGCCATGATTGATCTTGGTTGTATGAGGATGATTCCTAGACTTGTTTTTAATGCCATTTTATGCCATGTTTGCTTGATTTGGTCCATTCATTGTGATTTGATGCATGAGAGTGCTTGGATTGCATAGATTGTAGGTCTAGGGATTGAAGTGAGTGTGTTTTAAGAGATTAGATCAACTTATTTCAACCATTTCCACTTGATTTCTCTCTTGGGCATTTTATCGAACACTTGGTGTGCATGTGGATTTTCATTCAATTGAGTTTGAAAAGGCTTTTTGGTGAATCTCTTAGTGTTAGGGGATTGATATGAGAGTGTTGTGCATAGCCTTGTGGTCATAGAGTCTTAAGAGAGGGCTTGGCATTTCATCAAACACTTAGAATGCATCCTTTTTCACTTAGCTTGAGAGCGAGAGCCTAAGTTGAGTGGTTTTAGGATAGGGATTTGGTGCTACGAGAGTGCATTGAGTCTATAGAAGTGAAATGCATGGTTATCCGAATGCAAACTAGATCTTGATTGGCTTGTTTGTTCAATTAGTCCTCTTGAGCATGATGAAACTACCCACCAAGAGAACCCCCTTTGTCTTTGATTTGAACCACCTTTCTCTCTTGCTTAATCTTTGTTAGTATTGCATTTCTTTGCTTTTGTTTCTGAATTTCTCAATCAAACCAAACCAATTTCAAATGTCTAGACCGTCTATGAGAAGTGTGAGTATTGGTTTATGAGAGGACCCCGTGGAATACGACCATGGTAAAATCCTTTTATCAGGAGGTTTGAGCCCGGTTCTGGCGAGCCGAAGAGCGCTGCGCTCTATCTGCACTAGTGGTCTTGAAATGCTTCGGAGCCCTGTAAAACATAACTCAAGGAATACCCTAATTAGAAGATCAAAATCCTACCCCAAACTTAGATTAACAAGTGAGGATAAGCAGGTTAGCCAAGAGATCATTGAGCTGAAATGGAGCAGCAAAGGATCGGTATTCAACTAAGCAGGCAATGAGAATTAACGTGGACTGAAAACCAAATATGATGAACGAATCCATAGGCACGATCGCACAGACAACAATTTACGAGCCCAAACAGATTAGAAGGAATTGCCCAAACCTAGCCAACCGACACTAAAACAGCAAACATGAAAATCGAGTAAAAACCAAAAAGTCAACCAAAGTCAACCATGTCGAAAACCGAAAGTTAAAAAGCCAAAAGATACACAATCAAGGGCTGATCAACTAATCGTGAAGACATGACTCAAGAAAATGATTGGAAATCCAAGAAATTGACGAAAAGCTTGGAAAACTTGTTCGGGTGGAACCGGAGCTGAAGAGCTCCGATTCTAGGGTTGAAGGTTGAAGTTGAAAAGGGATAGGCTTCGGTGGGCAATGGCTGGCGGCGGTGGCGGCTCGGGTCCGGCGAACAGGAGGTCAGCGGCGGAGAATGGGTAAAACTCGGCGAAAATTGGATTGGGGGGGTTTCGCGAAAACAGAAACCGAAGGGGGGGTTTTATACCGACCGAAATCATCAAAATTTTCGGCGAACAAAATTGGAACATTTTGAAAATTCCCTCTAAAATCGAAAACAGGTTCGGTGAAAAGTGTGGGATGTTGTGGCGAAAAGTTTCAGTGGCGAGAAACAGGAGGATTTGGGGTGATTTAAACTAGAGTTTTCGGCGAAAATATGGGAGGTTTTGCCCGAAAATTCGTTTGAAAATGGCTCGGCAATTTTTTTTTACGGAGGGGTTTTAAAACAAAATGACTCGAAACGAAAACAACTGACTCCGGCCGTGGGTTGCCTCCCACGAAGCGCTCTTGTTTAACGTCTGTGAGCCAGACGATACCTGGATTCGTGTCACGGTTCTGTCGTGAAGTAGTGTACGTCTATGGAAGAGACAGCTAATCCTTGCAGATACTTCTTAAGCCTATGCCCGGTGACCATAAACGGCTCTTGATCATGCAATTTGATTAGGACACTGCCTAAAGATGTCTGCCGCACCACGGTATAAGGGGCGGACCAACGGGACTTCAGTTTACCCGGGAAGAGCTTCAATCGAGAGTTATATAAGAGGACTTCATCTCCGGGGTAGAACTGTTTGATCGTCTTTAATTGAGAGTCATGAATTCTCTTCGTGCACTCTTTGTACAGCTTTGTGCTCTCATATGCGTGGAGACGGTGCTCCTCAAGCTCAGCGATCTGGTTGTGGCGGTTATTACCTGCTACTGCATAGCTCATATTCAACTCTTTATTAGCCCAGAATGCCTTGTGCTCAAGCTCAACCGGCAAATGGCATGCCTTGCCATAGACCAGCTGATACGGTGAGGTATCGATGGGAGTCTTGAAGGCAGTTCGATAAGCCCATAAGGCATCATTGAGCTTAGATGACCAGTCCTTGCGGGACCGGCCAACTGTCATATCAAGAATCCGCTTGAGCTCACGGTTCGTCACTTCCGCTTGACCATTCGCTTGAGGATGGTAAGCTGTGTACATACGGTGGGTGACGCCAAAGCGTTTGCACACCCGGTCGAAATGTCCATGGAAGTGGGTACCCCTATCGCTTATGATAAAGCGTGGGGAACCAAAACGCGTGAAAAGACGGGTAAGGAACCGACCCACCACTCTTGAATCGTTAGTGGGTAAAGCTTCAGCTTCAGCCCACTTAGAGACATAATCAACGGCTATAAGAATGTACTTGTTTCCGTTGGAGGGTGTGAACGGACCCATGAAATCAATTCCCCAAACATCAAAGATCTCAACAGTTAAAGAAACAATTTGGGGCATCTCATTACGGTTAGAGATGTTACCTGATCGCTGGCACGCATCACAACGACGAGCAAAGACGTCACAATCACTAAAGATTGAAGGCCAATAAAAACATGTTTCGAGTACCTTTCTCGTAGTGCGGTTCCCGCCGAAATGTCCTCCGAATTGTCCCTCATGGCATTTACGCATGATGTCAGCTACTTTGATGTAAGAAACACATCTCCGGATCATTCCATCAATGCTGATGCGGTATAAGAAAGGCTCATCCCAGAAGTATGACTTGGCTTCTTTAAAGAGCTTCTTGCGTGCATTGTAATCCAGCTCAGGAGGCACAATGCCGTGAGAGAGGTAATTAGCCAGGGTTGCATACCATGGTTCTTCCGAGTCGGTTGCATTACTCAGATCTTGAGCGTGAGGGATTTCCCAGGGCTCGATAGCTATGCTGTTAACCTGTTCATACGTTTCAACACGCAACAGCTCGTCAGGGAAAGAATCATTGATAGGGGTAGTAGATTTACCAGTTTGTGATTCCTCCAGTCGGGAAAGATGATCCGCTGCTAAGTTCTCTGCTCCCTTGTCTTTAATTTCTATGTTGAACTCTTGGAGGAGAAGGATCCATCGGATGAGACGTGGCTTTGAGTCCTGCTTGGCTAATAGATGGCGCAGGGAAGCATGATTTGTGTAGACAATGGTATGTGAAAGAACCAGATACTGTCTAAACTTGTCAAAGGAGAAGACGATGACCAGAAGCTCTTTCTTTGTAGTAGTGTAGTTTCTCTAAGCATCATTGAGCGTCTTGCTAGCAAAATAGATAGGATGAAATCTCATCTCCTTCCTCTGACCAAGAACCTCGCCAACGGCGAAGTCACTAGCATCGCACATAATCTCGAATGGAAGATTCCAATCTGGTGCTGTAAGGATCGGTGCGGTGGTGAGTTGAGTCTTCAAAGTCTCAAAGGCTTCAAGACAAGCTTTATCAAAAACGAAAGGAACATCTTTCTCAAGAAGTTTCGTCATTGGAAGAGTAATCTTGGAAAAATCTCTGATGAATCTCCGGTAGAACCCAGCAAGACCGAGGAAGCTTCGAACTGTCTTGACCGAGGTCGGTGGTGGTAGGCTGTTAATGGTCTCAACCTTGGCACGATCGACTTCTATATCGTTCTTAGAGATCCTATGACCTAGAACAATGCCTTCGGTGACCATGAAGTGACATTTCTCCCAACTAAGAGCCAGGTTGGTCTCCTCACAACGAGCTATCACCTTGTCCAGATTGGCCAGGCACTTTGAAAATGAATCTCCATAGATGGAGAAGTCATCCATGAATACCTCCACCACATTCTCTACCAGATCTCCAAATATAGCCTGATGTGAACCGCTGCAACCGTTGGCAGACGACCCTTAAACACCACAAGTTGAGGCCGTGCAACGAGGTAGAACCGTCGGGAACCGGGGGTGGAAAGTACTTTGACCCGTCGGCTATATAACAGCCGGGAACCAGAAGTGTCCAGTCGATGACGCCACGCCAAGAGATGGATGCTCTTGATGATAAGTCGGGGCCTTCAGTATCGCAACATGCAGATACAACAAGGTTTCAAGAACTGAGTTCTTTCAAAAGGGGGTTTATTTCATCAAAGTTGTGTCTACAAAGTGAGGCCGGCGGCCTCTATATATAGGGAGGGAACAAGCTCTCCTCCCTAAAGTCTAATTCCTAAATAATAATAAAATAAAGAGTCCTATTCCTAAATAGTCTCATAAATCCCCTAAATAATCCTACTAAAAAGGAATAAACATAAAATAATAGTTGTAGTCTTTAAAGCAGAATAAAAGACCTAAATTAGGTCAAAAACCCTAATCCGGCCGCGTACGGCTGCTCGGGCTGGTTGGGCGCGTGTGGCGGCCCGGTGGGCTTGACCGGCCGAACGCGGGCTGGACTCGGGTGGCGGACGCGGGCTTCAGCTTCGGGCGGGCTCAGTGACCGGACTTCTTGTCCAGAAGATATGTTCTTCATGGTCGGCTCCTTGGAATTCCTCTGATCGGACCGGTTGCCAATTTAGGGTTCGGAGCTTCTCTCTCCTTGGGCTTTCTTCATTTCTGCTTGGGCCTTCTTCTTTAAGCTTCAGGTAGGCCTCCAAGTAGCTTCGGACGTAGCCCTCCGAGGTTAGCCCAAGTGTCATGCTTTGGGGCCACGGACTCCACTTCTTCTCAGGGCTCGGCTCAGGGTCAATCTTTGACAACTCTCCTCTTCGGGCCAAGGGTTCTTGCTCTCTCTTCCTTCTGTACTCCAGGAATGCTTCTAGAGGGTCACTCAAAGAATCGGCTTCTTCCTTAGGGCTCCTAGAGGTCAGGCTAGGGGCAGGCTGAAGCTTCTCTTCGGTGCTAGGGCTCATACCCTCGGCCAACAGCATGGCTTGGGACAGCATTCCATTCCTTGGAGTCTTTCTACCTGCAAGTGAAGGATTTAGTCGATATTTCTTGTCATACATTGGTTTTAGGGTTCGTGGACAGCCTTCCCTTGGATTCATTCGCTTCTTAAGAGGCCATAGGGTCTTGTCTCGGCCAGGTGACCCTGGTGGTGTGTAGGAGTACCGATTGGCTTTGGGGCAGCATTTTTGGATCATGTCATAGCCAGCATGCATCTCTGAAAAGTGGCAGGAGCATTACATAAACCAAAAGGAATGCGATGATAAGCAAACGTACCAAACGGGCAGGTGAAGGTCGTCTTCTCTTGGTCAACAAGCTATGGGGATCTGGAAGTAACCGGACATCCCATCTAAGAAGCAATAGTAGTTATGACCAGCCAATCATTCAAGCATCTGATTAATGAACGGCAGTGGAAAGTGATCCTTCTTGGTGGCATCATTTAGTCGTCGATAATCGTTACAGACTCTCCATCCGGTAACCGTGCGAGTCGGGATGAGCTCACCGTTTGGATTAGGGATGACGGTGATTCCTCCTTTCTTCGGAATGACTTGAGTCGGACTGACCCAAGGACTGTCGGCAATAGGATAGATGATACCGAGTCCAAAAGCTTAAGGACTTCTTTCTTCACAACTTCCTGCATCAGAGGGTTAAGTCGGCATTGCGGTTGTCTGACTGGTTTGAATTCTTCATCAACGACTATCCGATGTTTGCAGAAGGTTTCAGAGATGCCTCTGATGTCGGCCAACTGCCAGGCAATAGCTCGGACATGCTTCTTGAGTAGCCCGATTAGTTGCTCTTTCTGCTCGGGAGATAGGTTCGAATTGATGATGACTGGCAGCTGGCATTCCTTCCCCAGGAATGCATACTCTAGATGGTCAGGGAACTCCTTCAAGTTGAGTTCTGGCGGATTCTCATATGAAGTAGTGATCGACTCGATGCTGGCTCAATATGTGTAGGCGCATGAATGGGTGTGAATGTCGCCGTCTGCTCGTCTAACTCATCTTGCCATAGGCGATGCTCTGGGTCTTCTAGTGCACTGTCAATTCCTGAAATCAAACACAACTTTAGTGGATCACTAGATAAAGCATTAGTAACGAAGTTGGCCGAGGCCAACTCTAGGGGATCAACAATATAACATTTATCATCTTGAGCAACAGAATATCTCATGCTATCTTTAATGCGGAATGCAACACTCTCTTGTCCTACACTTAGAGTTAGCAGGCCTTGTTTGCAGTTAATATTTGCACCAACAGTGGTTAAGAAAGGTCGACCTAGGATAAGTGTTTCGTCTAACTCACGGGTGTATAGAACAACAAAATCTGCAATTATAGTAAACGGACCACAGCAAACAGCTACATCTTCTATTATACCCTAGGTAGTTTGACAGACCTATCGGCTAACACGAGATGCAAAGTGATTGGTTTTAACTGCCCTAGGTTCAGCTTTTCATATAGATAAACAGGCATAACATTAATAGAAGCACCAGAATCAGCCAGACTACAATCAATTTTAATACCATTAATGATGCACGGTAATGTAAAAGGGCCAGGATCAGAACACTTAGCTGGAGGTGGTGGCGGCTGTCTTATGGGAGAAGGCGCACTGAAGAGAGAAGCGCATTCATTAGTGAGCGTGACAGAGTACGCCTCTCCGTTCTTCACTTTCTTCACGAGATCCTTAAAGAACTTCCCAAGCGGTGGTATGATCTCCACAGCTTCAGTTACTGGTGTTTTGATCTCTGCAGTCTTAAGAACATTGTACCACATCTTGTACTGAGTATCGTGATCCTTAGCCTTGCTCATTGCAGCATTTCGGAAGGGGATCCGAGGTATGTATGGCGCCAAGACGGGCTCAGGAGCTATCTTGGGAGGAGGGGTTGGTGCTACTTCTTCTTCTGTTATATCTTCAATTTCTGGCATATCCATGGCAGCACTGGTATCAGGTATCATGTCAGGTTCTGGATCCTTTGGATCTGTTGTTTGCTTGTCGCTCCTGGTGGTAATAGCTTGAGCGTGTTCGCTCTTTGCACCGGAGTCTGCTTGAAATGCTGCTGGATTGAGGAGGGGATTGCTAGTCAAAAGTCTTGTCATATTGCTTATAGCATCCTCTATCCTCTGGCTCTGAGCTCTCTGTCCTTGATTGAGTGCGGCTTGAGCTTTTAATTGAATGTTGTGGTCGTCGAGTCTGCTCATGATCTGATCAAACTTCTTCTCGTAATCTATGTCTCTATGGTAATACGGCTTTGCTTGGAACTGTTGTTGTCCTCCAATGAATCCCGGAGGTCTTTGATACGGATCTGATCAATGAAGTTTACCTCTTCTGCAGACAAGACTTCTGTTTTACCGAAGTTGAGGCGGCTTCCACCGTTATGAGCGCATGATCCACAACATCCACAGTCGGCCGAAAAGATGGTAGCTGATGGGGGATCGAGGGGGATACCAACTGCCTGTAGATGCTTTTGAACCTCTGCCTTGATCTGTTCTGCAACGCTCATCTGACCCTGACTCTTGGTTCTTTCTCTTTGCCTCTCCCAGTTTCTAGATTTCGAAGCACAACTAGCAAAATGCAGAAGAGCATCTTGAGGAGTGAGGGCGGTGCAGTCTCCGCCTGCTAAGGAGTTTACCCACTTCGCAGATTCTTCGCACATACCTCGAGCAAAGAATTCAGTCAGCTGCCTTTGTTCATACCCATGGTGAGGGCAGTTGAAGAGAAGGGATTGGAATTCATTCCAAGTGTCGTACAGGCTTGCATCTTCTCTCTGAGTGAACCTGGAGATGCGGTCTTTATAAGCAATTGTCCTTGCTGGAGGGAAGTATTCCTCAACAAAATCTTGAGCTAATGTCTCCCAGTTACTGTAGTGACCTGGTGGTTTGCTTCCAAGCCACTGCTTAGCTGCACCTCTGAGAGAGAACAGAAATGCTCGGAGACATAAAGCGTTCTTGTTGAGGTTCCCAGACTTAAAAGTTTCACAAACAGCCAGAAAGTCAGCTATATGTGTGCAGGGATTATCATCTGGCTTTCCTTCGAATTGTAAGTCCCTAGAGATCAGTTCTATGAGAGGAATCTTAATCTCATAGTCAGGATCGTTGTCATTGGAAAGCACGGTAATGGGGGACCGAACGTTAGATGCGCGCGGCTTACTGTAGTCCGCAACACTCTTAGGAGCAGCCATTGCGGAAGGGGAAGATGGAACGGAAGTGATACGATTCTGTACCTGCTATGCTTTGTAAGAGACAAAAACAAACACAACTGGTGTAAAATCGAAGTGTGATGGAAAATGAAAGATGGAAAGGTAGAAGAATAAAAATGCCAACTTTTCTTTCAACGAAACAGAAGAGTCCCCGGCAACGGCGCCAATTTGATGAGCTGCAGAATAGCGGTCAATCAAATAACTACCAAGCTGTGAAGCTAGGGTAGATCGTATTCCACGGGTCTCCTCTACTTCCTTACTCAAATATGTTGGCAATCAAATTCTAGGTTAAACACTTAGTGCGTGGTGTGAGTTCCACGACTTCTATACTAAAATGAAAAGATTAATTGAAATGAAATTAAGGCGAAGAAAGGTTGATTGAAAGACTAAGACGGACGATAGACAAGCTTAGATTTCGAATCCCCCTTAGATCACCAGAGCAACAACAATCAACAGATCAGCGCTTTCCGATTCTAGTTCATTCAATTCTCAGACACCACCGTAACTCCTGACCCTTAGGTTTAAGACTGGCGAATGTTCGCTCTATCCGATCTAGCTACCACGATTAATTAGCCACCCGGGTACGGTCGCGTCTCGCAACAACTTAACTAACTGGTGCAAATTCTAACGATTTATGAGTTACTCTTGCAGTGGATTAACCCTAATCAGTTCCTACGAAAGGCACACTACAATTATAAGGTTAATTGTTCAACTTGATGTTCTAAAGTAAGGCGAGCGTTCGCTTCTATCCTTAGCTTAACAAGAATCTAATCTAGGTGGCCAAACCAGACAAGAAACACAAAGAACAAAGAACAAATCAAACATGAAGAAGAAACTGAATGAATTTCGAATCTAATCACCGCCGATCCGTGACCGCTTTAAAGCCCTGGGTCACTTAGGGTTCATCTAATCTAAGCTCTACGAGTTTAGCTACTCATATTCAATACAGAAGAATTGAAGACAGACAAAGAATACATCTCAGGTAGGGAAGACAGAGAAGAACTGCAAAACCTAATTTCGACGACTCCTTGCAGCTTCAATCTGCTGGATCTTCAACCCCTAGCACTGGCTCTTCGAGATGGATGGATGGCGTCACGATCCGTTCCTGGCTCCTCGAACTCTATCCACTCATTCTCTCTCTCTCTCAGTCTTGGGATTTTTCATCCAGTGTAAATTGTTTCTTTTAATTTAGCCGTTGATTTTGTATTTAAACCTAACCGTGCGACTGCTGATTTTTGCTTGAATTTTCGCCGAAAATATAAGGAGATTTTTGGTGAAAATACCTGTTGAAAAGTTGGCTTGATCCGTCTGTTTCTTCCGGCTGAAATGGCCTAGGGTTTTCGGTGAAAACTCCCAAGGTTTTCGCCGAAAACTTCTTCTTGATCGGGACAGTGGATTCCTTCTTGTATTTTCGGCGAAAACTCAAGTGTATTTTTGCCGAAAATCTGTGTGTAAAATAGAGCAGGAATTCCTTTTGAGTTGAATGACTTTTCTGGTTGATTCGGGTGTGATTCCTCGGGGTTCCAGTGCCTTAGACACGTCCTTGGCTACCGTATTTGATGGTGAACACCTGTGCTAACACGAAAATACTAGAAAACCATCAAATAGACCCGAAATGGGCCAAGGTAACACAAAAGGCATGGGATGGATCGGTTGAGTGAATATTCACTATTCTACCCTAAAAACCGTGTCTTAAGCAATGAAATGTCGCTTAAATGAGGCTGATAATCACGTCAATTCGAGTGTCATCACCCATCGAAGTATGGGACGTTCATAATTGAGTCTGGTCGAAGTTACAAGTGAGTACGTGAAAATTCGTCAAAGTTCGCAGATCATGATACATGGTCGTGTATCTGTGATACACGCCGTGTATCATGATACACCCGTGTATCATGATACATGGCCGTGTATCATGGCCTGGCTATAAAAAAAAATGGGTTTTTGATGGAAATCCTCAACTTCTCTCTCTCTTTTTCCTCCCGAAAATCCCTTTGACGAACCAAACTTCCCCAAGCTTCAAACATTGATTCCATGAACTACGGAGGTCCGATTGACAATCCGTTTCTTGCTATGTTTTCGTGGCGATGAGAGGAAGAGATTGCATATCTCGGTTCTAGATATTTCAGAGTTAGGCGCTGTCAATGGCAGAAGGAAGAAGCTACGTTTTTGGAGAAGAAGAGCTTGGTTGTTCAAGTTCTAGAAGTTGTTCTAGAGCCTCATCTTCTTGTCAGGTGAGGGTTTAGCGTACGATAGGTAGTTATGGTCGATGAGAGGAGTTGAAATTCTGATCTACAAGAATATAGGGATTGGATGAAATTGGATGAGAGTAAAAGCTGTCAAGCTGTTCTGTAACTGTTTGGGGTTTCTATTATGATGATCGTTGATTGATGAATGACTGCTAATTGATGAGTTGGTGGATGATTGATTGCTGAATTTTGTGTGTTGGAATTGGGGTGATTAATTAATGATAATGATAAATGGTTTGGCCCTAGTAATGAGCGATAGGAGGGATGGGTTATGATCTGGTTACTTATATATATGTATGCTCGATTGTGTCAGTTGTGGTTGCAGGAGGGTGGTCCTGCCAATGTGGGGTCGGCCTATTAATGATGAACAAGTGGACGGCCATGCCAATGGAGGGTCGTCCTATGAAGGAAGAACAAGAGGGTAACCCAAGACTCACGACATGGCTAACCCTGTACTTGCAGGTGGGGGTGGTTGGTGAGCTAGCCGTTTGCCCTTGATTTGATGTGTTGTTTGAATTTTAAGTGTGATCGAATGCAGTGCCAGTGTGTGATTAGTTTGATTGGGTTCTTGGGTGCTATGTGTGCTGGTGATTGATAACGTGTCATGTGCTTATTGTAATAAGGTTGGAGTCTTGAGTGTGATTTGGGTAATGATTGAGGGGAATGAGGATGTCGGAATTGCATGGATTGTGACTAGGAATCGAATTAAATGAAATATGTTAAATGGATGGATTATGTAGTTAAATAAAGGATTGCATGAACTGGAGAGTCGAAACGGCAAACTAATGTCTTGTGATTGTTGCTGATATGTGGTGTTCAGTTGACTTGTCTGAATGGATGATCGAGTTGTGTGAATGTATAGATGGCTTGGGTGAATGTATGGTTGACTAGGGGTAGAATTGAGAGTCTATTTCCAAGTGTGTATGCGTTATGTGGTTGTGATTAGTTTGGAGTTATTAGGACACTATGAGTAACGTGAGGAGCTGAAACTCGACTTAGAATGGAGTAGGTCTTGCATGAATTTATGACGGTAAATTGGAATAACTGTCTTGTGGTTACTGTCCGATGATTGTGCTATTTGATGTGCGATGTGGGGATTGGGATGAAAGACGATGGCTAATGTATTTGTTCTAGAAATGTGAGATAGGATGGGATGGGATGAGCCGAATCTCTGTGGTTGTACCTGTTGTTGTCGTTTGTGGATAGTGTGGATTTATAACATGGAATTGTGATGTGGAACTGTGTTGTGGACTTGGATTGTGGAATTGGGACATGGAATTGGGACACGGAATTGGGACATGGAATTGTGAAATGGATTTGTGGTTGGATGGAATTGTTTTGTTGATGAGTGTAATTGTTGTGGTTACATTAAGTGGAATTTAAATGATAGAAATGAAAGGAGCCAACGTTACCCCACTCATAATACCGTTGACTTAGATTCTGATTCATTGGGGTGAATCCTATGACATGGAGTCATAGTGGTTGAAATCTTCGTTGAGCAAGGATCCCGATGGGATTCGTCGTGAGCTCCATGGAGGAAGGATCCCTTAGGGGATGCGTCATGTTATCTCCCTATGGGGAAAGATCCTACGGGATGCGATTGATGTGATGGCCAGCGGGGTAGCGGGGGAACAACTCCTGATGGCGCCTAATTAACTCACCTAGATAACTGAAGTGTGCATTGATATGTGTGTGTGATTGTGCTGGTTGAGTTATGAGCTGATATGTGATGTGTTGTGGACTGTGTTGGATTGATATGTGAACTGAATGTGTTGTTGTGCTGAGATGTAGATTGATGTTGAATGGTTTATGATTATGTTGAAGTCATGAATTCTGAATTGTTAGTGTGGGGAATTACTCTTGGGATGATAACCTAGACTGCTTAAAGATGCCTGATAACTCACTTAGTAACTGAAATAAGAAGTGTGGTGTATATGAATGTGGGTATATGTGGGTGTGCGTTTGATGGTGAATGCGAGATGACTTGTGATGTGATCTTGAATTGTATTCATGATGGTTCAAAGGTTGAACTATATGTAAGGTGTTTCTGATATAGCACTGCATGTTTAATGCATCTGATGTTGAACTATATGTATGATTACGCCTGGTTATATATTCGTGGATGGTAAGTGTTAAACTGAGAACTGCACCTATGTGACCATTTAGACTGTTTAGGAAATTAAAACTGGTAAAGGTTGAGTCTGATTCCATTGATGGTGTTTCGTGAGGAGTTGGAATCACTCCTTTTGGATAGGTTCGGCGCATATTTAAGCCTAGTGGGTTCACTCAGTTTCATTAGGAAACTGATCCCCCCAGTTTCCCTTTTCAGGTGCGCGTGGTTAGAGTGTGTGAGTTAAAGTTTAGGAGTTTCTCTATGTGTCGAGTGTCTATGTGTTGTTGGTATGGAGAAGATCTTGGGAGGCTTGGATAGGAGTTGACCATCTTTTGGGGTTTATGTTGACTATTTTTGGTTGGGTTATTTTGTATCAATTGATTTCGAACTTCAGGTTGTAAAGGATTCTTGGTTTTGAATTGTACCTTCGGTTTCTGATTTTGGATTTTGAATAATGGAGGCACTTCCGTTTTACTCTTGTTTTGTGTTTTAATCGATTTAATGTTGTTTCTCCTTTTATTTTGTTGTTGTATCTTCAAGTGATACTCTTAACTGGTTCGATCACGAGTCAACTCGAGACGGGTGTTACAACTTGTATCTTATGATTAGCTTTGAACGCTTCATTATTAACTTTTATAAGCATAATCCACATGAAACGAGTTAGGTCAACAACACATAAGAGGAACTACCTGTTATCAGCATGAGTGACTGGTGATATGGGTCCGCACAAGTCGACGTGAACCAGCTGAAGTGGCTAAGTCTATCAAAACTTCACTTCATATTCGGAAATAGACTTCTTTTTTGTGTCCCAAGTATGCAACACTCGCACACATTGTCTTCTTGTTTTAATAATGGCATTCTGATGTGAACCATGGACGGCTATGCTCCATGACCCGAACACCACAAGCTGATCTCTTAGCTCTCAAGTCGATCCTATGTAACCGGGGCGGATAAGTACTTGAACCACGAAGTCTAGGAACCTAAGTGTCCAGTCGATGGCGCCACTCCAAGAGATGAATGCTCTTGACGATAAGCCTAGACCTTAAGCAATGCAACAACTAGCAAAAGCTTGAAGGGAAAAAGAACAAAGTTATGAAAAGGGGTTTATTTAATCAAAGGTTGAATTTACAAGAGAGGTCGGCGACCTCTATTTATAGGGGAGGGATTCGTGAAAAGGCTCTACGAATCCTCCTTAACCTCTAACTCTCAACTAATAAAGAAATAAAACAAGAGTCCTAATTAGATTACTGAAAGGACTAAAATATTCCTAAATAAACGAAACTATAAAGGAAAATATCAAAACAAATATTTAGATAGTCTTGGAAAGGAAGTAGAGTCCTAATTTGACTAATCCAGAAGAAACCCTAATCTGTGACCGCGCCGGATTAGGTTAAAGTGCCCGCGACCACGCCCACGTCCGCGCCAGGTGTGGATTTCTTGTCCGCGTCGTACTAGGCCTTTGTGCCGCCCTTCAATTCTTCTCTGAATTCATCTAGCCTTTTTGGAGGATCTTCCTGAAGCCACTAGGATTTCAGAGCCTTTGGAAATTGGAAAAGGCCTGAGCCATTTGTTGGCTCGGCCCAGGTCTCTTCGATGTAGCGCTCTGGACTAGGCCCGACTCATGTGCTTGGCCTTATGATGGGCCTCTGCTCTTTCTGTCTAGGCCTTTTGTATTCTGTCTCAAGCCTCCTCTCAGGAATATCTTGGTGATGTCTTTACGTAGGACTTTGATGACACTCAATTTGACGTGATTTTCAGCCCCATTTAAGCGACATTTCTTTGCTTAAGACATGGTTTTAGGGAAAATAGCGAATATTCACCTAACTACTCTATCTCGTGCCATTTCGGTTATTTTGGCCCATTTTGGTCTATTTGATGGTTTTCTAGTGTTTTTGTGATAACACATGTTTTTCCATCAAATGATGTAACCAAGGACGTGTCTAAGGCACTAGAACCTCGAGGAATCACACCGGGATCGACCCAAGGAGTCAATCAAGTCAACCCAATTCCTGCCCAGCTTTTCAAAAGAAGATTTCGGCGAAAATCCCTGAGATTTTTGGTGAAAAGCCCTGAGGTTTTTGGCGAAAATCCAAGAGGAAACCGTCAGAGCGTTGAAGGAGAAGTTTTCGGCAAGAAGTCTAAGTCTTCGTCGAAAACTCTTGATCAAATTAACACAGGAGAAACAGTCGACCGGTGCCAACTTTTTCAAGGAAGTTTTCGGCGAAAAGTCCTAAAGTTTTCGCCGAAAACCTTAACCTAATTCGGCTGGGAAAAGGGTTAAGTATAAATATAAACTGGCAGCTCATTAAAAAGGACGTCTCATAATTTTCACAGAGATACACTTTTCCAAGGATTAATTTCCAGACCTAGAGGTTCGATAGAGAGAGTTGAGAGCATCCTCGGAGAGCTCGGAGCTGAGAATTGAAGATCGTCGAGATTAAAGCTTCACGGATTCGTCAAATTAGGTTTTACAGTTCTTCTCTGTCCTTCCTACCTGAGATGTATTCCTTGTTTGTCTTTAATTCTCTTGTATCTAATATGAGTAGCTAAACTCGTAGAGCTCATATTAGATGAACCCTAAGTGACCAAGGCTTTAAAGCGGTCACAGATAGGCAGTGATTAGATTCGAAGTTCAATCAGTTTCCATTGCATGGTTGTTTCGTGCTTAATTGTTTTACTGCGTTTCTTGTATAGTTGACGCCTAGATTAGTTTCGTTGTTTCTTTGTTTCTCTCCTGGTTGGTCGCCTAGATTAGGTTTGTGCAAGTTATGGTTAGTCGCTAGACAGTTCCTTGCTTTGGCGCATAAACTTGTCTTCCTTGATCACCTAGTTTAGATTCTTGTTAAGTTGAGGATAGTAACGAACGTTCGCCTCTCATTAAAACATCAATTCAACCAACTAACCTATCACTACAAGAAAAAGATAGTTTTCTGGTAGGCGACGGGGTCGTCTGCGAGTAAATTACTCGCAGACGTCTGAGCTTACTCGCAGACGCCATCTGTCTGCCACTAGCTTGTGGCAGGCAGCCTGCCACTAAGTAAGGCCTGCCCAACTAGTGGCAGGCCTATTTGCGAGGAAGCCCCACCTGCCACAAGCTAGTGGCTGGCTGCCTACCACTAACGACATAGCCTGCCATAAAATTAGGAGATGACTACCTCAAATTCGTGGCTGAGAGCTCGCTCATTCTATTCTCTCCTCTCTCTCTCGGAAGCCATTTTGTCATCGTCTTCTTCCCCAAACCCGTAAAACAAAAAACCCACCACCCACTGAAGCTTTTCCCCGAAACTTGTTCATCTCTTCGGTCACTCTCTTTGTGTGGCAATAATCTTCTCTTCTGTTCTACGTTTTTTTAGATTCGAGTCAAATGTATTGTTTGTTTTACAAACAATTTTGTTAGGATTAGGAAAAAATTACAAATTACAGCAGAAGTACTAAGCTTGGATGCAAATTCTGATGGAATTAGAAATTCCGAACGAAATTGGACTTTAAGAAGTAGAAAATATTGCCTTATAGCAGGAATTAGAGCTACAATAAGAGTGGAACTAAACGCAATTTCAAACTCACATTTAATTCCACCAGATAAATTTTGATGACTTAATTCCCTTTTGACTCAGACGGAATCACCCATTCCAGTAGAATTAACTCTGAATGCATATTTTGACGAAAATTGGTAATTCCGACCGGAATTGGACTGGCAGAACAGAGAATGTGGATTTAGTGCTTAGTGGCAGGCGCCTGCCACTAACCTCCGCCTGCAAGTAGCTTAGTGGCAGGCGCATGCCACTAACCTCCTCCTGCGAGTAGCTTAGTGGCAAGCAGCGCCTGCCACGTGTTGTGCTTCCTCGCGGGTTCTTTACTCGCAGGCCCACTCGTGCTTAGTGGCAGGCTGCCTGCCACAAGCTCCTTGAGGCCTGCCACCAAATCGCCTCTTTGTTGTAGTGTATTCATTGGAGTGTGCCTTTCGTAGGAACCAGTTAGGGTTAATCCGCTTCAAGAGTAATTCATTAATAATTAGTAATTGCACCAAGTTCTTCTGTCGCAAGAAGCGAAAGTTCGGGCGATTAATTAATCGTGGTAGTTAGATCGGATAAAGTGAACGTTCGCCAGTCTTAAACCTAAGGGTCAGCAGTTATAGTGGTGTTTGAGAATTGATTGAAATAGAACTGAAAACCGATGGTCTTGTGATTGCCAATGCTCTGGTAATCTTAGGGGGATTCGAGTCTAAGCTTGTCTGTCGTCTGTCTAAGTCAATCAACCAATCATTCTGCATTCTAATTTCATTTCAGTTTTCTTGCATCCTAGCATAGAAGTCGTGGAACTCACACCACGCACAACGTGCTTAAACTTGAGTAATTTGCCAACATACTTGAGTAGACAAGAAGAAGAGACCTCGAGTAGAATACGATCTAGTCTACTTTGGTAGATTAGTTATTTGATACCGCTAAAACTGCAGCATCAGACTTTGACCTTGGGGCCCATAGGTATCAGCCTGGAGCCTTGGCTAGTTGCTACGTGATGGACGCATTTTCACGCGCGTGTAGTCAAATAACTATCAAGCACAAAGCAAGGTAGATTGTATTCCACAGGGTTTCTTCTAATCGACTACTCAAATGAGTCGACAAGTTACTCAGGTTTAAAACAAGTTTGCGTGGTATGAGTTCCACGACTTCTAGTCTATGAAGCAGAGAAATTGAAATGTAAACAGAAAGCAAAATGAAAGAATGATTGACTTAAGAAAGCGACAGACAAGCTTAGATTTCGAATCCCCCAAAGATCACCAGAACATTGGCGATCACAAGACCAGTGGTTTTCAATCCCGAATCATTCAGTTTTCAGACACCACCATAACTCCTGACCCTTAGGTTTAAGACTGGCAAAAGTTTGCTCTATCTGATCTAACTACCAAGATTAATTGACCGCCCGTGCATTCACTTCTGCAACGGAAAACTAACTGGTGCGATTACTAGTGATTAATTAGTTACTCTAGCAGCAGATTAACCCTAACTGGTTCCTAGGAAGAGAAATTATTCCAATGAATAGGTTAACTGTTGATTTGGTGTTTTGAAGTGAGACAAATGTTCGCTACTATCCTCAGCTTAACTAGAGTCTTAACTAGGTTATCAAGCTAGAAAAGAAACACAAAAACAATTAAGAACAAACCAAACATGTAAGAGAAACTGATTGAAACTGGATTTAATTATCGCCGATCTGTGACCACTTTAAAGACCCGGGTCACTTTGGTTTCATCTAGTCTAAGCTCTACGAGTTTAGCTACTCATATCCAATACAAAAGAATCGAAGACAAACAAAGAATACATCTTCAAACAAGAATAACTGTAAAACCTAATTTCAGATGAATGTGTGAAGCTTCAATCTCCTGGATCTTCAACTCCTAGCACCGAGCTCTCCAAGATGGAAGGATGACGTCACAATCTCTTCCCGGCTCCTCGAACTCTCTAAACTCTCTATCTAACTCTGAAGTCTGTAAATTAATCCAAGGAATAAGTATTGTTGGTAGGGTTCTTTTCGAAAAAGAGTCTCCCTCTTGGTTGTGGCCACCGATTTAGTATTTATAGGGTTTCAGAATCCCAGCCAGAAAAGGAATTAGTTTTCAGTGAAAACTTGAGATTTTTTGCTGAAGACTTCAGTAGAAACCTCGGCTGGATCCCAGTCTTCGAGTGTGCAATTGTTACATTAGTTTTCGGCGAAGACTTTGGACTTCTCACCAAAAACTCTAGTTAAAACCGGGGTAGTGCTTTCTTCTAGCTTGGTTGACTTATGGATTGATCTCGGGCCATTCTTTGAGGTTCCTTCGCTTCCCGAGCTCGTTCGTGGCTACGTATTTGACGGCAAAAACCTGTGAACTCATAGAGACACTAGAAAACACATCAAATAAACCCATAACGGGCCAAAGTAACCAAAACGGCAAGAATTAGAGCAATTAGGTGAAAACATACTAAATTTCCCTAAAACCCAAGATTCAAGCAAGGAAATGTATCTTAAATGAGGTTGATAATCACATAAAATCGAGTGTCATAAAATATCCCACACTTAAGCCTTTGCTTGTCCTCAAGCAAACTAAACTAGAACGCGCTCAGATTCACGAGGTCGATCAAGTTAAGGTTCAAGCGATCACAATGAATTATTAAACCGTTATTTCTAGAACAAGTGACCTAACATGCTTACACGTCAACCAAACAACATGGTCTCACTAATTATCTGCACACAAATAAGTAGTAAACACAAATCATGAACGAATCCGACCTAACCGACCAAACTTCTCACACAGATATTATTTGGTACAAGGGAACTCTTGCACTCTGTCTTTATGGACGTGTTTCTGCTCTCAATCACTTTCTCGACCGAAGTATGTCATATGTTTGCAATTCGACCACAATCTCCACCACTTTGACAACACGAGTAACTAGTCAAAAGGACTTTCGCAAGGGCCTGTAATGATTCCTACACTACAAGGGTTTATAATGAGATGGATGAAGGGATGAATGATGGAATTTGCTTTGGTGCGGTGCATCTTTCGACTAACTTCCCTCGAATCTAGCCTATGACTTCTTACCGTCTAACCAAACACGGGTGGAATAGTGTACGCTCGTCCTATGATACCCTCAAGCAACTTAGCACTTTATTATATCTTTTTTTTTTTTGAAAATAGCATTTTCTGGTTTTTTTCTCTTTCTTTTCTTTGACTTCGTTCTTCCATTTGTAGGGGAAAGAACTTTATTGAACTATACTACTAACTTTGAAACTTTGCACTTTTTGGGTTTTACTGATTCTTTTCTTTTTTTCTCTTTTTCTTTTTGTGCCAATTTTCTTTTAGTTGCTAGAGGGGTTTACACGTTTGGACATAATAGCTAAGACCACCTGTTTAATGGCTATAGGCAGGTTACCACAGAACGACTTCTGGTAGGCTAATCTAGAACTACAACCACAAGGGATCAACGGGGTGATGAAAAATGGGGATTAGTTGTAATGTATAACGAACCGAAAGAAGGGCCAAGCTCAAGGGTTTACACCTAATGGATTTAACGTTAGGTTGGCTATCTAGCTTAAGTACACTACAAAAAAGAGCGTTTTGGCGTCGGTTGAAACAAAAGTGATTAGCGTTGGTCGACCAGACGATGCTAAATAGTATCTCACATTTTAGCATCGGTCGTTTGGTCGACTGACACTAAATCTAACCCTAATAAGTTGAAACCCTAACTCTCCCCTATGCAGCCGCCTCTTCTCTTTCTTCTTTCTCTCAACTTAAATTTTTCTCAAAGATCCAGATCTGTGGCCAGATGAGAAGGTGGGAGATGAGAAGAAGAAGAAGCAGATCAAGGAAGAGGAAGAAGAAAGAAGATCAGAGGAGAAGAAGAAGAAGAAGGAGAACAAGGAAGAGGAAGAAGAAAGAAGATCAGAGTCGAAGAAGAAGAAGAAGAAGGAGAATAAGGAAAAGGAAGAAGAAAAAAGATCATAGGAGAAAAAGAAGAAGAAGAAGGAGAATAAGGAAGAGGAAGAAGAAAGAAGAAGAAGGACGAAGAAGAACAGAAAAAAGAAGAAGAAGAAGGAGAATAAGGAAGAGGAAGAAGAAGGAAGAAGAAGGATGAAGAAGAACAGAGGAGAAGAAGAAGAACGAAAATAAGGAAGAGGAAGAAGAAAGAAGAAGAAGGATGAAGAAGAACAGAGGAGGAGAAGAAGAAGAAGGAGAATAAGGAAGAAGAAGAAGGACAAAAAAGAAGAAGGAGAATAAGGAAGAGGAAGAAGGAAGATTGGAAGAAGAAGAAGGAAGATCGGAAGAAGAAGAAAGTAGCTGCTGCTGCAGCTACTTTTTTTTTGTGATTTCCAAGTGGCTTTAGCGTCGGTCGGTCCGTGTCTTAGCATCGGTCGACCATAAACCGACGCTAAAGTTTAGCGTCACCAGTTCTGGCGTCGCTTTGGTCGACCGACGCTATTCAAATTAGTGTCGATCAATGACCGATACCAAAACGCGAACATGACCGATGCCAAAACGCTTTTTTTGTAGTGGTAGCTTCAACTAGGTTCCTCTATCCTCCTAGAACTCGTGTCATCGTGTGGTCTCGAATTGGTCTAATGCAAATTCTAACTTATTCAAGGTACGAGAAAGCCACTCAGAAAGAATTGAAATTGCAAGTTTATGTGCAATGGATCAAAAGCTCACTATTGGTTCGCTAGTCGGATTTTGTCATTATCATGCAATCAAGGTGAATTACTACAAGAGTGATAAAGCTTTCTGTTCTGACCAGGAAATTTAGCATCAATGCCGCAAGTTGATTACCGGTTCTAGGTTAAGCAGTCTAAAGAAATACAAAAAAGAGTCCTAAAAAAAGCAAAATTCGGAACTCTATTCCTACAAGGAAAAGAGTCCTTCATAAACAAAAACTCTAAATAAGAAAGCTAGAAAATTCCTAAAAAACAGTTAAACGGGTTTTGGAAGATTCATCCAAATAAATAGAAAATAAATTCGGATAATTAATCCCTTTGTCAGATCTCTAGTAGACTTCATGGGCTACAACTTTCATGTTGGGCGTCAGCCCAAATTCTGCCTCCAGGTAGCCCATATTCGTCAATCCTTGTCAGACTAGGAATCTGTCCAAAACCAGGAAATCCTAACTTGTTTAGGATTTCTTGCTTGGATGTATTTGGCATCTCCTCTTCATTTCCCGTATCATGAATGGTCAGCAATCCTTCATTGGATCAGGCTCAGGTGGTGGCCTGATCGTAGCTCTTAGTATTGGCTTCCTTGAATCAGTATCCGAGTTCAACTCCTTGATGCTTAGGCCATGCATAACTCGGACTTGATCTAGCTCTATCTCCTTCAATTATCCTCCAAATTCAGCATCGTTTGTTGGAGGGTGTTGGAGGGTGCTTCTGGGACTTCAAGTTATGTAGAACCGTTGGAATTTCTCTGAAGGCTCGAGCCATTTTCTGGCTGGGCTGAAAGCACGCTTCTGTGGTGCTCGGCGCTCGATCCGGTGCCCGGGGCTGGCTCTGTGCTAGGCCTTTTTCAATTCTGGCCAAGCCTTCTGCTTTATGCTACGGCCAGGTCTTCAGGAATGCTCTCAGGGCATCTTCAAGGGCTGGTGCGGATACAGGGATCGTGGCTTCGATCCTGGAGCTCAGTTCTGGCATTTGGCCCGGTCCGAGGCTCATACTGGGGCCTGTCTTCGGGTGCTAGTCTCTTCTAGCCAGGCCTTCCTCTTTCTTCCTTCGTAGATACTACATAAATGCTTCCAGAGGATCCCAGTGGTGGTCATTGTCTCTTAGGCTAAGGAGGACCGGTCCAAAACCTATTAGGGGCCTTAGGCTCGGTGCTAGACTTGGCACGGAATCCGAGTTCAGGCTTGGCGTCAGCATCAGCTCCTAGAGGGTCATTAACCTTGCTATGGATGGAGTAGGTGCTAACATCGGTGCCTGGTTGAGAATCATATTCCTTCAACGGGTGTATTCTGGTTCTGGGGCTTCGGCTCTCTTAAACTCCGGGCGTGGTGCTGGCGTAGGCCTTGAGCTGGTGTAGTCTTGGTTCGACTTCAAGTCTCTAGGCCGAACGGGCATTAAATTCTCCTTGCCCAGTGCTCCCATGGATATTTCTTGGTCGGGTGTCTGTGGTGTCGTGACCGTGCCTGCCTTGGTGGTTGTGATCACTTCACCTAGGGCCGGTGTACTCTCGGCCCGACATCAGTGCTGGAGCCGGATATGCAACAACTGTGTCCAAGTTGGGCTTGGTGGCCAGGATCACATCATCCCCCTCTTCTTGAAAAGGATTCGTCCTTGAATCTGTACCTGGTAAGCCTTTAGTAATTTTAAAAATAAGGACTAGGATGTGTAGGACTTGACCTAATAGTTCGTTGGCGGTCATTGGGATTTCAGCCGTATCGGGGTTGGTATGGGGGCTCGGGGCTCGGGCTTGAGGGTTTTGGGCTTGGGCTCGTGCTGGGGCACGGTACCGGTGCTAGGCGTTGGGGCCGCTCTGAGTGATGGGGCCGAGTGCTAGTCAGGTGTTGGGTCCACTCCGGGGCTAGGCGCTGGGGCCTGGTGCTGCGACGGTGATGGGGCCGCTCCGGCGCTGGGCGTGGGGTCTGGTGCTCCACTCGTGCTGGGGCCGCTCCGGGGCTGGGCGTTGGGGCATGGTGGTGTGCCGGTGATGGAGCCGCTCCGGGGCTTGGTGCTGGGCCGGTGCTGGGCCGGTGCTGGCGCTAAGCGCTAGGCCGGTGTTGGGGCTGGCGCTGGGTGCTGGGCCAGTGCTGGGCACGGCGCTGGGCCTAGTGCTGCGCACGGGCCTTGGCACGAGCATGGGCCTAGTGCTGGGCACGGTGCTTGGCGTAGTGATGGGCACGGTGTTGCGCCTAGTGCTGGGCATGGTGCTGGACCGGTGCTGTGCCGGCGTCTCTTTCCAACCTGTCCACTGTGGCTTGTATCTTGGCTAGGATCTGTGTTACGGTTGACGTGGCGACTTCCAGCTTGGCTATCTTCTCCAACCTTTCCACCGAAGTTTGTATGTTGGGGGCACGCTCTAACCGTGTGATCACGTCCTTGGCACTCATAACAAATAATCCCATTCGAATGATTAGTCCTAATATTCGAATTTATAATAGGTTTAGGGATACATTTTGTGGTTCAGCTCGGCCTTCCTTGATTTAATGTCGGGGCTGGGGCTGGGGATTGGCACTGAGCTATTCCAACACCATTCGTCCATGCTTTCCTTGGGACTTTTTCAGCTTCTCTTTGTTCCATCCTTTCTATCGAAGCTTGTATGTTGGCTAGTGTATGAGCAAGGGTAGGGTAGGACACCAATGTAGCTAATCTTTCGTCTTTCATGGTTAGTAACAAAAGCAAGCGAAAGCTATTCTATTTTTCTATCCCTTCTTCTTAAACAGAATATTACAACGAAAAGAAAGAACTTGGCAAGGGTGGCCTTGCTTGATGTTTGAGTATTTTCTGTTTTCTGACTTCTTTTGATATTTTTCTTGATGGATTTTGATGGCCACCAGTTTTTTCTGCCTTACAATAGAAACTTGAATACAAGAACTAAAATAGATGAAGATTTTCAAAATATTTTCTAAGAACAAGAAAGTAAAGGATATGAATCCAAGAATAAACCTGGAAACTGGGATAGAGTTGGCCCTAGTGTTGAACCGTGCTCTGATACCAACTGATGTGAACCACCGCAATAGTGGGCAGATGACCCTAACCACCACAAGTTGATCCTTCTATCAATGAGTAGAAACCTTCGGAACTGGGGTGGAGAGGGGTTTTTGACCCTATAGCTATAAAGAGCTAGGAACCATAAGTATCAAGTTGAGGGCGCCACTCTAAGAGATGAGTGCTCTTGATGATAAGTCAAACCTTTAGTAATGCATCAAGCAAATACTCGAGGGATTTAGAACAAAGTTCTGAAAGGGGTTTATTGATTCATAAAAGTTGTATCATACAATGAGGTGTATAGGCCTCTATTTATAGGTGGAGGAGTAGGGAACAAGCTCTCTTATTCCTCCAAAATAGCTACTTCCTAAACTAATAAAGAAATAATAAAAAGAGTCCTCATTAGAATACTAAAGAGAACTTAAACTAATCCTAATCTATCCCAAAAGGGAAGCAAAATTCGGACTTACAATCCTACAAGGAAAAGTATTCCTTCCTAAACAAGAACTCCAAACTTGGGAGCCAAGTTTCCCCAAAAACAGCTGAAACGGGTTCTGGAAATATTAGCCAAATAAATTCATAAAATTAAGCCCTTTAGCAACTCATCAGTAGACTCCATGGGCTACAACTTTCATGTTGGACACCTGATGTGACTTCATTTAGTGCATTTTGAGTCTATGATTGACCTATGAAATGCCCATGTTCGATCGTGAAATGCCATGACTTATATGCTTTTATTGAAGTTTTGCACAAAACGTCCATTTGTTGTCTGGTTGCCACTTTGGAGCCAAATTCGTGGTCTATTGGAGTTACCTCTGTGCATTTTCAGGTTATGGCATCGAAGTAAGGATGACAAGGAGCACATAGGAGAAAACGAGAGGTCAATTGGAGTTCGGACGAGGGAGATATGGCCATTGCAAGTTCGGGATTTATGCAGAGTGCAGGGGTGCACACCGTGCAGTGGTGCACGGCGTGCACTGCCCCCTGCACTATAAATGCCTTCGTTTTTGGCCATTTTGGGGCATTCTTTGATCTCTCTTGAACCCCAAACACATACCCACGAACCCTCAAACCCTTGAACACATTTTTGGAGCAATTTGAAGCCATTGGAGCTAGGATTGAAGCCAACAAACCTTGGGAGAAGTGCTTACAAGTGGAGAAGTGAAGATCATCTCAAGGATTCATCCATGGTGTTCTTGGTGACCATTCTTCCTTCTTTTCTCTTTACTCCCTTGGCCATGTGTGGCTGAGTTTCTAGGGTTCATCTTGGATGGGTAGATTAGTTGTGCTATGATAGAGGGATGATTGTATAGAACTTGCCATGATTGATCTTGGTTGTATGAGGATGATTCCTAGACTTGTTCTTAATGCCATTTTATGCCATGTTTGCTTGATTTGGTCCATTCAATGTGATTTGATGCATGAGAGTGCTTGGATTTCATAGATTGTAGGTCTAGGGATTGAAGTGAGTGTGTTCTAAGAGATTAGATCATCTTGTTTCAACCATTTTCACTTGATTTCTCTCTTGGGCATTTTACCGAACACTTGGTGTGCATGTGGATTTTCATTCAATTGAGTTTGAAAAGGCTTTTTGGTGAATCTCTTAGTGTTAGGGCATTGATATGAGAGTGTTGTGCCTAGCCTTGTGGTCATAGAGTCTTAAGAGAGTATCTTGTGTCTTGGCATTTCATCAAACACTTAGAATGCATCCTTTTTCACTTAGCTTGAGAGTGAGAGCCTAAGTTGAGTGGTATTAGGACAGGGATTAGGTGCTACGAGAGTGCATTGAGTCTATAGAAGTGAAATGCATGGTCATCCGAATGCAAACTCGATCTTAATTGGCTTGTTTGTTCAATTAGTCATCTTGAGCATGATGAAACTACCCACCAAGAGAACCCCTTTGTCTTTGATTTGAGCCACCTTTCTCTCTTGCTTAATCTTTGTTAGTATTGCATTTCTTTGCCTTTGTTTCTGATTTCATCGATCAAACCAAACCAATTTCAAATGTCTAGACCGTCTATGAGAAGTGTGAGTATTGGTTTATGAGAGGACCCCGTGGAATACGACCTTGGGTAAATCCTTTTATCAAGTTTTTGGCGCCGTTGCCGGGGACTCTCTCATTCCTTTGAAAGCATTTAGTAGTAGACCGATCTATTCACTTCCTTCCAATTTAGTTTTTGCTTCCTTTTACTTGTTGTTTGGTTTTGTTATTCCGCATTGTCGTATTACTTGGGTGTATTTGTTGTGCTTGTTTGTAGGTATCTTGTACTAGTGCATGAGGCGACTCACTCGTCTTCAAGCACGACTTCAAGGTCTTGTGGAAGTGATTGAGCCACCAACCTTCTCTCCCTCTCATTTGGTTCATAGCGCCACACGCAACAACATGTCTCACCATGAAGATGAAGACAACCTTTCAGAGCATTCTCACCATACCAATGATGATGATCACTCACAAAGGGGTGCAAGACGTACCTTGGCGGATTATGCTCGTCCTACTCTTGAAGGGGCAGCCTCTAGCATTGTTCGAAGACCCGTCAATGCTAGGAACTTTGAGCTCAAGCCTAATATGATCCAAATGGTTCAAAATGGAGTGGTGTTCAATGGCATTGATGGTGAATGTCCATCTAGGCATCTCAAGGACTTCTTGGAGATATGTGACACGATTAAGAATGACCAAGTTCACCCGGATTGTGTGAGACTCCGGCTCTTTCCTTTCTCACTCAAAGGTAGAGCTAAGTCATGGTTGGAGAATCAACCGAGTAGAGCTTTCACCACATGGGAGGGCCTAGCCGAAGCTTTCCTTGAAGAGTTCTTTCCTCCCTATATGACGGATGCAATCCGAGACCGCATCAACCACTTCACACAACACAAGGGAGAGCTCTTCCATGAGACTTGGAATTGGTTCCAAGCCCTTCTTCGGTCTTGTCCCCATCACAACTTTTCTGAATGGAGCTTGGCGGACATCTTTGCTAGGTCCCTTGATTTTGAGAAACAAGGATGATCAACCAAGCCGCCGGAGGTGATTTAAGGATGCTCACTCCCGGAGATGCTCTAGAACTCTTCGCGGAGATGGCCAACAAGACAAGGAGTTGGTCTCGACAACAACCTCCTAAGTCTAAGTATGGAAGTGACACTCACTATGACTCTCGGGCCGTAAGTGTTGATGCACCAAAGGATTCGTCTAGCTATGGGAAGAAGCCTAAGTTACCGGGGCACCTAGATGAAGATGATCCCATGATTGCTCTCCTTATGTCCAAGATTGATGCCATAGCCTCTCAAGTAAGTAATCTTAGTATGCCTAAGCATCCCTCTAAGGCTTCATCATCTCATTTGGGTAATCCACCGGTTGCCTCGGTGCTTTGTTGTGAGTGTTGTGGAGGCCAAGGCCATGATGCTAATGTTTGTCCTTCCGCTACTTCCAAGCCTAACCAAGGTGAAAGCATTGAGGAAGTAAGATTTGTGCAAGGCCAAGGATTCTATGGAAACTTCAACCCTCAAGCGAATTACCAAGGTGGTAACTACAACCGTCCTTGGAACCAAGGAGGTGGTTACAACAAGCCTAATCAAGGAGGATTCCAAGGTTATAAAGGGTACAATCAATGCAACCAATGGAACTAAGGGGGAAATCAAAGTCAAGGAAACCCAGGAGGAAACCAATGGACTCAAGGTGGTAATCAAAATGAAGGTAACCAAGGTGGTGAGCAAGGTTCTAATCCACCGGGGATGTATAATCATAAGGGTAATGGACCGCCCGGCTTCAACAAGCCTTCTCAACACAAAGAAGGTGGTTCTTCAATCTCCCAAGAAGACACCAATGCGGAAATGATTCAACTTATCATGAATCAACAAGCTTCAATTACCAATTTGAATACTCAATTGGGTCAAATATCTAAGGCACTCTCGGAGAGACCAAAGGGTAGCCTACCCTCCAACACCGAGGTCAACCCCAAGGTTCCCGAGGAGCTTATGATGGTAACATTGAGGAATGGTAAGCAACTTCAAGATTCCACACCTAAAGCGGTAAGAGCTCAAATTGATGACTATGTTCTAGTTGAAGATTTTGTTTCCGATGATGATACGGACAAAATTGAAGTCATAGTGAAAGAGGCAAAGACTAAAGAAGCTTCTAAGACTACCACCAAGGATGAATCCCAAGAGGCTATGACGAGTGCTACTCCAGTCTCTCCTCCCGCACCGGTTTTGCCTCCGTACAAGCCTAAGCCACCTTACCCTTCTCGCTTGAAGCCGGATTCCATGGAGAAAGATTTCAAGAGGTTTGTTGAGATTCTTGACAAGGTGCAATTCACAATGCCTTTTGGAGAAGCAATCACCAAGATGCCTCAATATGCGAAGTTCATGAAAGAGATCGTCACCAATAAACGCAAGCTTAAGGATGTAACTTCGGCAAAGCTCAACGAACAATGCTCCACCATTCTCTCTAAGCAACCACCGGAGAAGCTTAAGGATCCAGGTAGCTTTACTATTCCTTGCACTATTGGTGAGCATGCAATAAGCAGAGGCTTAGCCGATTTGGGTGCTAGTATCAATGTTATGCCATATTGCATGTTTAAGAAGCTGGGCCTAGGAAAACTAAAACCAACCCTCATGAATGTTCAATTAGCGGATAAGTCCATGAAATCCCCTCGTGGTATTGTTGAAGATGTGTTGGTTAAGGTCGGTGCTTTTGAATTCCTTGTGGATTTTGTTATTCTAGATGCTATGGGTGGTACCGATGTGCCTTTGATTCTAGGACGACCTTTCTTAGCAACCTCTCGTGCTTTGATTGATGTCTACGGTGGTAAACTTACACTTAGGGTCGATAATGAATGCATGCTCTTTGACCGTTCAAATGGCATGGAGTTTACTTTGTCTTATGCTAGTCACCATGATCCTAAGAATCCGCATGAGCTTACTTCGGCTACTAATAGCACTAACCTTGTCCGTCATAGTCTTGCGGAGTTGTTTGCTCTTAGTGATGTGCAGGAGAAAAAGGATGAAGTAAAGGAGGCTCCACCTTTCGTGCTTCAAAAGACTCCACCTAAGGCTAAGAAGAAAGGTGTGGAGAAGCCACCCGAGAAGGGCAAGGAAGCCGCACCAATGGGTGAGACTATCAAGACTAAGAAGCCACCCGATGAGAGAATTCACTCCAAGTGGTTTGGCCCCTTCTCCATTGCTCACACTTCATCATCCGGGAAATCCGAGCTCACACCTCCCGAAGTCGGTAAGGTTCAATTCAAGTTCGTGTGCCATGCGAAGGTAATGACTTCGATTTCAAAGAGGTAATGAGTTGGGATGGTTTTACTTAGCTGGTCCGTGTGCTTCGTCGAGCTTAAGACGTTAACCAAGCGCTTCTCGGGAGGCAACCCGAGTGTTTTTCATGTCTTTTCTTCTTGATTTGATTGCATGATTGTGTGTTTTTGTGGTATTCAAGGTCCTTGAGTTGTTGTGGTCTCCTTTGTGGTCTCGTAGGTGTTGAAATTCTGAAGTTCGGGGTCCGTTTTGGGTTGATTTGACGGTGTTTTGGTCATTTTTCGTCGAGATAAAAATTTGATTTTAGGCTGAGGAGGTGCACGCCGTGCACCTATGCACGCCGTGCACCTATGCACGCCGTGCACCTATGCACGCCGTGCATGATGCACGTCGTGCACCGTGCACGGTTGGTGCACGTGCTGTCCAGGAGGATTCAGAAAAATTTTCAGCTCCAAGGTGCACGCCGTGCACCCATGCACGCCGTGCACCCTGCACGCCGTGCACCCCCTCTGCAATTTTTTTTCCACAATATTTTTCACTGTTTGATTCGTTTGGGGGGTGTTAATGAGGTACTGGGGTGATTATGATTTGGTTTTTCATTGGTATTTCTTGTGGTATTTGTTCATGACGGTTTGCTCATGAAAATTTGGCTTGTTGAGTTTGGCTAAGTGGTTTGATTGTTGTCATGATTGTTGTGCCATTGGCGTCTTCAATTGTGGTTTGCTGTTTGAGTTCATTGCTTAACAAATTTTGGGACAGGGGTGGTTGATCATGAAGTGTTTAACTGGGATTCTTTAGTTGAGTAGGATTGGTGGTACTGATTGTTTGAGTTTGGGTTTGTGACTTGTTCATGAGAGTTGGTTGTGTGATGTTTGGTTCTGGATTGCTGTGTGTCGATTTTGATGAGCTTGATTGGTTGTTTGTATGGTGTATGTCATTTTTTTGGGTGTTGCAGGTGATGAATTCAGGGGCTGATTTACCTTCTTTGTGTGAGGAGGGGTGTGTTTGATCACCACACATGGGTCTATTTTTGTACATCCCTCCTTACATTATGTGATTTCGTGCTCATATGTTGCTATTAGTAATATTGCCCGTTTTACATGCCTAATGCTTAGAGTGGTCCTTAATGAATTGATCTTTACTAGCATAGGTTGTTGCTTTTGACTCTGATGATCTTAATTCATGATAGGTGATATTTCTATTTTGATGTGATCGTTGAGCTGTGGATGTTAAATTGTTTGATCTTTGCTACGATCTTTCATGTTTTGGATTTCAAAATTGAAGGATACGTGATTAGTGATTTTTGTGTTGATCCTTCACAGTGAGATTTCCAGGGCCCCACTTCTATCTCAAGACCCTTGTTTTCTTTTTTTTTGGTTGTGCTTGTGTGTAGATCAATCAGGGCTCTCTTTTGGCTTTATTGCACTTGTTTATGCACCCCATGTTATCTTTACTTTTTCGCTTTTAATTGTTGTTTGAGGTTTTTGTGTTGTTTTAGCTTTTTGAATAAGGTTTGACAAGCATTTTGGATCACTCTTCACCAAGGATCATCATGGAACTCTTTCACCACTATTACGTCCTATGCTCCTCTCTACCAACGTGGTAACTTCGTTCCACCTTACCATCTCTCTCTTGATCATTGAGGACAATGCTCATGTTAGTCGTAGGGGAGTTTGAGGTTTGGTGTGATTATTTGTGGTAGAGATGTAATGCTATGCTTTGATGATTTACATGATCTTGATTGTTTCCAAATTCCTCTATCGTAGAATCATTCGGTTCTTGACTTTTGGTGTTTAATTGACTTCAAGTCTTCACAATGATGTTTAGATTGTTCCACTTAGAACCTATAACCGGCATGTTAGCACTAATATCAAATGAGTCTAGGCCAGAACAGAGATTTTATCACTCTTGTATGTTGGTTGATTGGTTTGATACGCATTTTTGTACCACTCGATAACACCGGTCTAAGGTGATGAATGCAATCAGACTTTTCGCCCCTTTTCCATGCTTTTCTTCAACTTTTTGAACTTTTTGGTCCCTCGTGATTGTGGCTTGAGATTAGGCGGAATCCAATTCGAAATCTTGTGTTGAAGTTGTAAGGGGCTAAGGATCAAGTGGCTAGTTGTGAAGAGAAATGTCAAAAGAAAAGAAAAGAAAAGCTAAGTTAGGCAAGCTCGGCACCTAAGTGAAGTGTCGGGTTGAGCACTAGCAGAGGCAAAAGCTGTGAGCTAGGCAGGTTCAACACCTAAGTGAAGTGTTGGATCGAGCACTAGTATGCATTAAGAAAAAAAATGAAGATGGAAAGAAAAGAAGAAATAAAAGAGTTCTCAAATGTAGCCCTTGATCCTATGCCCAAGTTTGTAAAGTGCGGATCTAGAAGCGGACGAAGTCGAGTCGATAGCCACATCCCGAGCACTCACTACTTTCCAAATTCTCCCTACCCCCACTTAATCTGTTCTTTTTCCCGAGTTCAAGTCCTTTTGATTAGAGTTGGTGTTGTTGTGGTCGGTTTTTCTGTATCTCAATTAACCACTACTTGAAGTGTGCAGATATTAGTGAGGTCTAGACTTGTTTGGTTGATGTTCTTGCATGTGTAGGTTAAGTTTGTTTGTGGAACAGTCTAAGCCAAATTGTTAATGCTTGAGTCTCAATGTGACCGATCTTGTCATTTGTGAACTTGGATGTTTTCTAATTCATTTGCTTGGGGACAAGCAAAGCTTAGTCGTAGGGGAATTTGATGTGACTTTATTTAGTGCATTTTGAGCCTATGATTGACCTATGAAATGCCCTTGTTTGATCGTGAGATGCCATGCCCTGTAGGCTTTTATTGATATTTTGCG
Organism: Linum lewisii; assembly: GCA_034768395.1. Taxonomy (NCBI): domain Eukaryota; kingdom Viridiplantae; phylum Streptophyta; class Magnoliopsida; order Malpighiales; family Linaceae; genus Linum; species Linum lewisii. The sequence goes on from CM068296.1 coordinate 54,879,325, forward strand.
GAAAGTGTCCATTTGTTGTTCGGTTGCCACTTTGCAGCCAAGTTCGTGGTCTATTAGTGTTACGTTTGTGCATTTTCAGGTTATGGCATCGAATTACGGATGGCAAGGAGTCCATAGGACCAAACGGAAGCCAAATCGGAGCTCGGATGAGGGAGAAATGAGCGAAGCAAAATTGCGGTCTGTGCAGATTTTAGGGTACACGATGTGTAGTTATACACGACGTGTAGTTCTACACGACGTGTATGCCCAGCAGAATCCTATTTAAAGACGATTTTTGGGGATTCTATGAAATTCTATCATCTCTCTTGAACCCCAAACACATACCTACGACCCCATAAACCCTAGGACTCATTTCTGGAGCTAAGTGGAACTAATTGGAGCAATTGGAGCTTGGATTGAAGTCAACAAACCTTGGGAGAGGAGCTTACAAGTGGAGATTTGAAGATTGATTCAAGGATCCACTCCATGGTGTTCTTGGTGATCAACTTCCCTTCTCTTTTCCTTTCTCCCTTGGCCATGTGTGGCTAAGTTCCTAGGTTCATCTTGGATGGGTAGATTAGTTGTGCTATGATAGAGGGATGATTGTATAGAACTTGCCATGATTGATATTGGTTGTATGAGGATGATTCCTAGACTTGTTTTTAATGCCATTTTATGCCATGTTTGCTTGATTTGGTCCATTCATTGTGATTTGATGCATGAAAGTGCTTGGATTGCATAGATTGTAGGTCTAGGGATTGATGTGAGTGTGTTTTAAGAGATTAGATCAACTTATTTCAACCATTTCCACTTGATTTCTCTCTTGGGCATTTTATCGAACACTTGGTGTGCATGTGGATTTTCATTCAATTGAGTTTGAAAAGGCTTTTTGGTGAATCTCTTAGTGTTAGGGCATTGATATGAGAGTGTTGTGCCTAGCCTTGTGGTCATAGAGTCTTAAGAGAGGGTCTTGCGTCTTGGCATTTCATCAAACACTTAGAATGCATCCTTTTTCACTTAGCTTGAGAGCGAGAGCCTAAGTTGAGTGGTTTTAGGATAGGGATTTGGTGCTACGAGAGTGCATTGAGTCTATAGAAGTGAAATGCATGGTCATCTGAATGCAAACTCTATCTTGATTGGCTTGTTTGTTCAATTAGTCCTCTTGAGCATGATGAAACTACCCACCAAGAGAACCCCTTTGTCTTTGATTTGAGCCACCTTTCTCTCTTGCATAATCTTTGTTAGTATTGCATTTCTTTGCCTTTGTTTCTGATTTCATCGATCAAACCAAACCAATTTCAAATGTCTATACCGTCTATGAGAAGTTTGAGTATTGGTTTATGAGAGGACCCCGTGGAATACGACCTTGGTAAAATCCTTTTATCAACACTAGCCCAAATTATGTCTCCATGTAGCCCATATTCGTCAATCTTTGTCGGGCTATGAATCTGTCCAGAAATCCGGATTTGGCCTTTTATTACTTTAGTTTTAGCCCGTAATTGCTTGGCCATGGGATGACCTCTTGGCTCTTCTCTAAGGCTGGGTTCTCCTCCTTTCTCTTCTCTTGGATCAGGCTCAGGTGGTGGCCTGATCAGCATCCGGGTTGTGCTTTTTAATGCTCCGTCCATGCTGTGCTAGGACTTGGCCTAGCTCTATCTCCTTCAATTCTCCTCCAAATTCAGTGCCGTTTGTTGGAGAGTCATCCTGGGGACATAAGGATTCCAGTGCCTTTGAAAATTCCCAAAAGGCACGGGCCAATTGTTGGATGGGCCAAAATAGATCCTCATACGGGCGCTGGCATGGGCCATGTGCCTGTGGCAGGCTTAGCTTGGGGCCTTCTTCAGATTCAGCCAGTCCTTTTGAGTTCTTCTTTGAGCCTTCTTCCAAGGGTACCTTAGGGATGTCTTCATGTAGGTCTTTGCTCCGGGGGCCAGTGGGAGTTGGCCTGGGGCCTAGACTTGGTGGTAGACTCGGCCCGAGGTCCAGGTCTGGGCTTGGTATCAGCATCAGCTCCCGGCGGGTCATTAATCTTATTATGGCCGGAGTAGGAGCTGGCATTGGTGCCTGGCTGAGGATCAGCATCCTCCTAGGTGTGTCTTCTAGCTACGGGGCTTGGGCTCTCTTGGGCTCCAGGGGTGGTGTTGGTGTAGGACTAGGGCCGGTGTACTCTCGGCCCGACATCAGTGTTGGAGCTGGATCGGCATCAACTGTGTCCAAGTCGGGCTTGGTGGCTAGGATCACTTCATAAACGTTGGGTAAAAGCAGTGAGTTCTTCAGAGTGTTCCGTCACCATCCGATCAAACGTCCGTCTCATCGCTTGAATAGATGATTACTTCACTCGTTCTTCACCAACTCTCATATGACGAATAACGTTCCATGCTTCTAGTGTCGTCTCGCAAGTCACAATTGACATCATAACTGAGTCAGGAACTGATTGGGATATGGGTGTCAACGCGCCCATGTCTCTCTCATCATCAACTAGTTCGTCACCTTCAATTGCACTTCACACGCCAAGAGAACATAAGATGATCTTCATCTTCACTTCCCAAAGTCCATAGTTTGCGTCCATTAGTTGCAGGTATTGAATATTGAACGTCGTTCCTTCCACTCTAACCTTCATGCTCGATCCTCCTTCTTCGTCATTCCCTTTTAGCTTTAGGGTTTCATCAACTTTCTTGGAATCGTGATGAGCCACCTGTTCCCTGGACCCGACCCGAGCTGCCCTTAACCCGGAGCCATACCAAGACATTCAAAGATTGGCTCAATGTGTACATGGCGGCATGGAGCAAGGACCGGCACGAGGAGGATGCCGATCGCATTGTTCGATCAGGATACACTCTCCTGACTACCGGAGAGCAAAATGGACAACCAGAACGGATATCGGCACTAAACAGAGCATTAATGCTCAAAGCCACACCCGGCGCCGAGCAAAGACCAGCCCCTAACCAAGGCCCCAGGACCTCCCTCCAAGCATTTGAACAACTAGAACCCCGCAGAGGCTGTCCTAAGAGGTTCTCCACAACAGGCTTCAAACAGAAGTCAAAAGGCCTGACCCAAAATAAAGAAGGCCCGATGGACAGTCCCCTACGGGCGTCCGCATCAGTACCGGAGGGCGCGGAGCGGCGCTTAGCACCGAGCCTTCAAAGGACTCGGGCCTTTGGAGGGTTTCCTCCAGCCTTGAACTCCCTTTGGACCTTAGAGCAGCCCCCAACAACCGCCACCCAAGGAAATGCTGAGAAGACTGAGGAAATGAAGACTCCAGAGGATGAGAGCCGGAGGGGCCGATCGACCATGAACCCGGAGCCCGATCGGGGTCAGCATCAGACCCAACAATGCCCAGCATTCAGAGGCCCGTGACGCCCCCAGCATCAGCACTCGATGTCACCACCGAATTCCAAGCCCGACACAAAGGCGGCGCTGACTTTCCTAAACCGGCCGGCCCTAAATAGGGTTTCCCGACCGGGCATCCGCCGAATCTGCCGGTTTAGGGGTTTGGACACGTTTTGCTATTTTTATTCCCTTTTAGTATTTTATTCAGATTTCTCTTTTAGCCTTCGGTTGTTTAGGAATAATTAAGCCCTTTTAGTAGTCTAAATAGGACTCTAGGTTATTTCTTGGCTAATAAGTCCATTCAGTACTTTACGTTTGAGGTATTAACAAATAAATACCCACCGTTTGAAAAATAACTTGCGAGTGTTGTTCGTATGAAAATTTAACACATTCATCCAAAATGACGATTCTATCCAATTTTGTCCGTAAATGGCCACATAACGCGTCTTATTTGGATTAAAACACAGATGTGGATATATCCACGTTAGTTGTGCCTGATCCGTCAATTGAAAATTAAAACCCCTCCATATATGTTTTCTTTTGCCATGTGTTAGTTATTTGTTAGGTTCGATCCATATTCTCCGGCTTGCTCAACTGATCAAGTGAGTAAGGAATCGAATCTTCGAGGTTACAATCCGCCATCCATAAGTAATCGAGATTCGTCAAATTACCAAGCTCGCTCAGCAACGAACCAACAAGGGAAGGAGCTGCTTCAACTTTGTGATGTTCCAATACCTCATCCGCGTCTTCGTCACCGTCTGGGGATTCACCTACAATCAAACCCAATCCAATTTCGAATTCAAATTAAATCCTAATTCGTGACAAACAAAATCTCTGTTCAACGAATTGACATTCAATTCAGGGAAAGAAGTTTCAATTGATCAATACTCTGGTGACCAGGAGTGCTGCTTGTAGAGCGGCGCCAATAGCCGTCTTAAGGAAGGCGGGGGAGGTGAATGATAGATTGGGGGTGGTAGGACGAGGCTGATAGAGGCGGCGACGGTGGAGGTATTGAGTTTGATCTGGACATGTAGTGGACTGCAGCGGTGGTTGGCGTGGATATATCCACGTTAGCATTTTAATCAAAATAGGACGCGTGATGTGGCAATTTAATGGAAAAATTGGACGAAATTGTCATTTCGGATGGATGTGTTAGATTTTCATAAGAACGACACTCATAAGTTATTTTTTAAACGGTGGGTACTGATTTGTTACTACCCAAACGTAAGGTACTGAATGAGCTTATTAGCCGTTATTTCTTTATTATTTTCCGAGTTTGTTTCTAAGTAGGAAACCATGGGGATGTCTCGGTTCCTCTAGTATAAATAAGAGGCTTCGGCCTCTCTTTGGAATCAACTTCCCTTTGAATTAAATACAACTCAGAACTTTGTTCTAAATTCCCTTCAAGTCTTTGCTCGTTGTTGCATTGCTTAAGGTTGGTATTATCGACAGAAGCATCCATCTTCTGTAGTGGAGACACTCGACCGGACACTTCGAGTTCCCGGCTATATACAGCTGACGGGTCCAAGTACTTTCCCGCCAAGGTTTCATAGGTGATCTCTAGAGCTGATTCTCAAGACTAACGGTGGTTAGGGTCTTCGTAGCAGCCAAGCCAAGGTTCCTCATCCAAAAGGTGAAAGGGTCAAGGACAGCTGACTCGAAGGTTCACATCAGTTTTGGTATCAGAGCCTAGGTTCAACACTAGGACCGCCAATCTATCCCAGTTTTACAGTTAATCCCTGAATCCATATCCTTTACTTTCGTTGTTAGAAAATTGTGAGAAAACCATGTCTTCTTTACTTTGTGTTGCTAGAAAAAGTTTGTTTAGAAAATCCATCTACGTTTACTTTCTGTTCGAAGCATTGTAAGGCAAGAAAAACTCGGTGGCCAAACAACCATCAAGAAAAATACATAAAGAAAAGAAAAGAGAAGAAAATAAAAAGAAAACAAAAATAAAGGCCACCTTTGCCCTAGCTTGCTTTCATTATACGTGTAACTTAAGAAGAGGGGTAGAAGTTGAAGCTTTTGTTGCTAGGATTTTGTGTGAATCCAAGACCCCAAATCGTTCTGAGTCGTCACCAAGCTGTCCCTAGCCCGCAACTAGCTCCCGAGAAGAGAAGCCCTTGCAACCCGAGGACCGGCCCGAGAGGCCGACTCCGAGGTACCCTACGATCGATAAACCAGTCCTAGAAGCTCTGAAGAAAGTTGAACTACTTGAGCCGAGTTTTGACAAGTTCTGCTTTTCCTTTTTGAGTGCCACTTTCAATTTATACACGAGCGGTAAAACCTGAGTGAGCGAGGTACATTAGAGAGATTTGGGAGGATTATTTTCTTTGTTTCCGACTAACCATGACAGAGGAAGAGCTCGCTTTGTTTGAGGCCACCCTACCAACTATTGCACAAATTCTAGCCTGGATGAGGGCTTCCATAGAGAGGCTCGAGAGAGAAGAGGATAGGAACCCAACCGGTCCCGGGCTCGCCTCAGGTCTACACCAAAGGCACCCCGCGCCAGCCCTGACGCTACCCTGGAGTTTCCCCGATCACGCCTTGGCCCATCATCAACACCTCCCTAGGTCACCACCCGATGAGCACCAAGTCCACCTCCGGCCCCCATCAGGCCAGCCCCAAGGACTCCACCGGGACGGTACCCGATCAGCATCCGAGCGACCCCAGCTTAGTGGCGGATCGACACCTGGACCTTTCCCCAGCCAGGCCACGACGCGAATCACCACCCGAGCCATGGCCCGATCCCTAGCCCAGGCCGCCGTCCAAGACTCCCTACGGACCCGGCACCGACCGGGCCCCAACCTCAGGACACCCGACCACCCGTCACCGACGCCCTGTCCAGCCCCGATGCCCTATCCATCCCCGGCGCACCACGTGACGGCGCGGCCAGCCACAACCAAAGCACCCAACCTAAAGATGTCCAACGATACACAACCGTCTCCCGAAGACTCCTAAGTGCCCAAGTAATAGAAGAAGGATGGGAGCAGAGGGACAACTTGTTCCATACACGGTGTGTCATCCAAAATAAGGTATGTACCATGGTCATTGATGGCGGCAGCTGCACTAATGCTGTTAGTCAAGAACTTGTAAGGGGCCTCAACCTTCAAACTCAAAAGCATCCCAAGCCCTATAAACTCCACTGGCTCAGTAATTGTAGAGAGCTAAGAGTGACCAGCCATGCCCATGTACCCTTCAACATTGAAGGTATGCCGACCTAGTCCTATGTGATATAGTACCTATGGAAGCTGCCCATGTATTGCTAGGGAGGCCTTGGCAGTTTGACAGAGTCTACAAACACGATGGGAGAACCAATAGTTATAGTCTGATCCATGGAGACACTAAACAAAAACTGAAACCTCTATCCCCAGCCGAGATCCTTCAGGATAAAATAGTGATGACACTCGATTTGACGTGATTATCAGCCTCATTTAAGCGACATTTCTTTGCTTAAGACATGGTTTTTAGGGTAGAATAACGAATATTCAGTCAATTGCCCTATCTCGTGCCATTTGTGTTACCTTGGCCCTTTTCGGGTCTATTTGATGGTTTTCTAGTGTTTTGCTAAGCACAGGTTTTTGCCATCAGATAAAGTAGCCATGGACGTGTCTAAGGCATAGGAACATCGAGGAACTAAACCGGAATCGATCAAAGGAGCAATCAAAGTCCAACCAAAGGTCTGCCCGAATACAAAGATACTTTCGCCGAAAATACCCTAGGGGTTTCGGCGAAAACAATACCACATTCAGACTGGTGCCAACAGAAGGATGATTTCGGTGAAAATGATCTCACAGTTTCGGCGAAATCAACAATGCAAATCAGCTGAGGCCAAGTGAAGACTGATTTCGGCGAAACCATTAAGCTCTTCGGACCGAAAATGCAAGGCAGAGAAATCATGGCCATTTACACAAGCCAGTTTCGCCGAAACTACTCCTATGGTTTCGGCGAAAATAACTGCTCAGCCCGGCCCAACTAGGGTTAAGTATTTATACTTAACCCGGCGGCCAAGAGGGATACAGAGGATACAATTCATAATTCAAAAACAGGACTTTTGGAGATCAGTTTTTTCTCTGAAGTTCGGGAGCGAAGAGTTGGAGTTCGAAGAGCCGGATAGAGATCGTGACGCCATCCCTTCCATCTCGGAGAACCGGAGCTAGGAGTGCAACTTACCGAAGATCGGAGTCTGTCAGAGTCGTCCGAATTAGGTTTTTCAGATCCTTTTCTATTCTTCCTTTGAATGATGAACTCTTTCTTTGTCTTTGTCTCTTTTGTAATGATCATGAGTAGCTAAACTCGTTAGAGCTTAGACTAGATGAACCCTAAGTGACCCAGGGCTTTAAAGCGGTCACGGATCGGCGGTGATTAGATTCGAAGTTCAATCAGTTTCTCTTTTCATGTTTGATTCGTTCTTCATTGTTCATGTTTCTTGTCTGGATTGATCACCTAGATTAGATTCTGGTTAAGCTAAGGATAGAAGCGAACGCTCACCTTACTTTAGAACATCGAATTGAACAATTAACCTTATAATTGGAGTGTGCCTTTCGTAGGAACCGGTTAGGGTTAATCCACTGCAAGAGTAACTCATTAATCACTAGTAAGTACACCAATTAATTAAGTCATTGCGAGAGGTGACCGTACCCGGGCGGCTAGTTAATCTTGGTAGTTAGAACGGATAGAGCGAACGTTCGCCAGTCTTAAACCTAAGGGTAAGGAGTTATGGTGGTGTCTTAGTAATTGATTGAATAAGAATCAAAATCCGCTGATCTGTTGATTGCCAATGCTCTGGGGAACGAAGGGGGATTCAAAGTCTAAGTTCGTCTGTCATTCTTGTTTCCAAACCCTAATTCTCAATCTGCTTTAGCTTAATTTATTTTAATTTTTCTGCATTCCTTAGAATTAGAAGTCGTGGAACTCACACCACGCACAACGTGTTTTCCTTGAGTAATTTGCTAGTTCTGAAGTATCCAATCATTCGAAGGCCCGTGGAATACGATCTATCCTAGCTTTTGAGCCTGATAGTTATTTGATCGAACCTGCTCAGCACAACGACGGTTCCATCAAATTGGCGCCGTTGCCGAGTCCCGAAGCTGTACTTCATGAACTCTGATGCTAGCGTGAAGGAGAATCTTAGTTGGGATGTCTCCTAATACCGTCCAGGTATCGTCCAGCTCAAGGACGTTAACAAAAGAGCGCTTCGTGGGAGGCAACCCACGGCTGGAGTCAGTTTTGTTTTATTTCAACCTTGGTATTTTAGAGTCGGTTCGGGAGAGCCAAAAGTGTCAGTTTGTTTGATTTATTATTTTTCGTGTAGAGTCTGCATGTCATAGAGTCAGTCGCAAGTTGATTGAGGTCGTTCCGATTTTTCTGGATTTAACTGTGATTTTTTGAAGTTGGCCTGATTTACGAAAATATTTTAAACCCGAACAGTTCAAAATTTTCGGCGAAACCACCCCTATTTTCGGCGAAACCAACTTTTGATTTTCGACCCATCCTTCCTGTTCATCATTTGAACCATTTGAACCAAATGGCTTCGCCGAAACCATTTGAACCAAAAATAACTGTTTTCGGCGAAGCCATTTGAACCAAAATTTTCGGCAAAACCATGCTTCCATTTTCGGCGAAACCACCCTTCCAATTTCGCCGAAAATAATTTCAAAAAAAAAAATAGAAAAAATCCCACTTTAAAAACCGGTCTTCCTCTCTCTCCTTCCTTTCCTTCACTCACTTTCGTTCATATCACCGAAACCCCCCCCCTTATCTATTTAAAATCGCCGCCGACCCTCCACTAAAACCCGCCGTCGCCGCCACCCTCCACTACAACCCGCCGTCGCCGCTCACTCCCCCTCCTCATTCCGATCCCAACGAGCCCTAGACCAACCAAATCGGAGCTTTGCAGCTCCAGTTCACCGAAAACCTAGTTTTCAACAGTTTTTCACCGATTCCTCCCAACCTGTTCAGTTTTTGCTTCATGGCTTCAAGGTAAAGTGTACAACTTTTCAATACAAATCTTTTGACATATGGATTGCTGAATTTCGTTAGGGTTGACTTTCGGTTGACTTTTGGTTTACCTCGTTTTGCGTGCTGACTGTTTCGTGTGAACTAGGACTGACTGAACTTATAGAACTGTTCTAGGATGCTTAGGGAGTTCCGTGCTTAATTTCCATATCATTTGGTCATGTGTTGCTATGCATACGATTGATTCGTTGTTTTGTTGACTTGTGAGATATGTAGGTTTGCCGTTGACTTGTTGTTGATCGTTTGGCTGTCATAAGTGTTCATTCTTGTTCATATTATCATGCCGCCATTTGAAATCATATGATGCCGTCAATTTCCAAGTTGTGATAGTCTTGCCATGATTAGGGTTCAATATGACTTAATGTTGACTTTCTAAAATGTCGGTTTGACTATTTGAACTCTGATTGCGCTTACCTGATTATAGCTGTTCTTACGACATGTGCTATATTGTCTGTGATTACCAGTTCCCTTGCCTTGCTTACCCCACTTAGTTTCCCTCATTTCTTTGTGAAATCGAGTTTTTCTACTAAGTGTGGGGTAAGGTTTTGGTCGACTAATCTGGTTTCATTCTGGTTTTAGGAACACTTTTGAGCGCAGGACTAAGGCACGCCTTGATGGCGCCTCGAGCTCAGGAGTTGCCGCTCCCGTCACACCCGCCATTCTGGGTCCTCCACTTGCACTCCCTCGCCATGCTGGATACCATCCCACCATCGCCCGTCTACCGGACTTCTACTTTGAGAACTTCCAGAAGATCACGCACATCCGGGGAGGTGACGTGCGTCCTTTATCCATGGAATCTCTCCAGGAGCATGACGAGGACTCCTACCGGAATGTGCATGACGCCTTAGCGCCGGCCGGTCTCCTAGAGCTGACCACCATAGCCGCCGAGTTCCCAGACATTGCTCTCCAGGAGTTCTGGGCGACATTTGACTTGGACGAGCATAAGAAGAGACGGGGCCAGAAGGTGATCACTTTCTTTCTTGGTGGGGTGTACAGGCAGCTCACCTACGATGAGTTTGCCGCTCATCTGGGCATCCCCTACGAGCACTATCACGATCACCACCTCGGTTGGGGCGAGGATGATGACGACGAGGCGTTGCACGCCCTCTGGAGCCACATGACAGGCGTGCCTGGCGATCGCCTCGGGAAGAGCAACTCAGTTAAGTCCCTCTCTCACCCGCTCTATAAGTTTATTCATATGGTTTGGCGGAGGTCACTTTTATATGTCAGAGACAAGGATCGCCACCATATCCTTAAGGAGGAGCTCGTGCTTCACCGAGCCATCCGAGAGAGCTACCCCCTCCACCCCGGCTGGGTGCTAGCTCACATCTTCAGCCAGAGGACCAAGGAAGAAGCAACCACGCAAACTCTTGGGAGGCAACTTCATCGGTCAGCTCATCCTCTCCTTCGGCATCAGCCATGAATACGGTCCTCACATTCCACGACATCCAGTTCGGACCGTTGGAGGAGACTTGGCGGTCGAGTACGACTTAGAACTCGACTTCAGTCCCCAGGTAGCAGCAGATCCTCCACTCCAACCTGCGGTCGAGTCGGAGGACGAAGATGATGCTGAGGAGCAGCAGCCGCAGCCGCCGCCTGAGTTTCAAGATTATATACCCTCGCCACACCATCAGGCAGGGTACATTCACCAGTCGCCGCCGCGCATTCCAGATCCATTTCCGGCGCATACTCACCAGCCGCAACACCACCCCGCGGACATTGGTGAGTTGTACGAGCGACTACAGGAATGGCGCATCACCGACAACGCCACTCAAGAGGCTAGGTGGACTATTATGCAACAACACATGCGCCGCGCCGACCGGCGATATGAGCGACAGCTGGAGTGGCAGCGACAGCTCGGCGATTACTTCCACTTCCCCCACCCCGACACCTCTGACCAGTGATGATCAGGTGGTGTCCTTTTCCTTGTCCTTTCTTTTTATTTATTCTTTTCGGACTTCGGTCCAACTTTTTTCTGTGTGGATCCGGGGCACTTGTCCCGGTTTCCTTTTTATGTTTTCTTTGTTTTTGTTTTGTAGCCAGTTGGGAGATTCCCTTTGCTTCACTTGGGTAGATTACCTCCGCTCCGAGGATCCGTGCTCATCCACTACGCCAATCATCTCGGTCCAGGTTCTTCCATTCCACTCTGAACTCTAGAATTAGTCCTGTGAGGACACAGTCCGATTTAAGTGTGGGGTAGGATGCTAGAGAACCTTGCATGAACTTGATTGCCCTTGATTGTGTTTTGTGTGCCTCGTGATTCCATTCCAGTCTCTCTAGCATTAGAATAGCTCAGTTCTTGATTTTTGATGTTAAGTTGTTGTTCAACCTTTCATAATGATGCTTAGACTGCTTAACCTAGAACTTGAGAACCAACTTGTATGCTTTGATGCTAAATTGCCTGGTCAGAACAGAATTTTAAAATCACACTTGTAGTTTGTAGCCTTGATTGCATGAAAATGACCGAATCCGACTAGCAAACCAACTGTGAGCTTTTGATCCATTGCACGTAACTTGCAATTTAAATTCTTTCTGAGTGGTTTTCTGTTTACTTGAATGAGTTAGAATTTGCATGAGACCTACTCGAGACCACACGATGACACGAGTTCTAGAAGGATAGGGGCACCTAGATTCAGCTACTAAGCCAGATAGCCTACCTTAACGATAAAATCCACTAGGTTTAGACCCTTGAGCTTGGCCTGTTCTTTCGGTTCGATAATACATTACAGCCATTTCCCGTTTCTTTCATTCCCCATTGATCCCCTGTGGTTGTAGTTCTAGATTGACCGACCGGAAGTCGGTTTGTGGTAACCTGCCTATAGCCATTAAACAGGTGGTCTTAGCTAATAGGTCCAGACGTGTAAACCCCTCTAGCAACTAAAAGAAAAAAATCGGCACAAAAGAAAAAAAAAATTCGACAAAAGAAAAAATGAAGAAAGAAGGAAATCAGAAAAAGTTCAAAGTTTAGTTTAGTTCAAATAAAATGTTCTTCTCCCTACAAATGGAAGAACGAAGTCGTAAGAAAAGTTGAAAAGAAAAGAAAAAAAAATGTGTTTGCAAAAGAAAAAGAATAAGTGCTAGGTTGCTTGAGGGTATCATAAGACGAGCGTTCATCATTCCACTAGTGTTTGGTTAGACGGTAGGAAGCCATAGATTAGATTCGAGGGAAGTTAGTCGAAAGCTATACCACACCAAGCCATCATCATTCATTCCCATCATCCATCTCATTATAAACCCAAGTAGTGTAGATTTCATTACGGTCCTAGCAGGGAAGTCCTTCTTGACTAGATATTCGTGTTGTCACAGTGGTGGAGATGTGGTCGAAATGCAAACCTATGACAGAATTCGGTAACAGAAAATGATCGAGAGCGGAAACACTCCCAAACACAGAGAGTGAGAGTTCCCATTGTACTATATATATCCTGTGTGAGGAGTCTGGTCGGTCAGGTCAAATTCGTGCATAATTGGTTGCTAATTACTTGTCGTGTGCAATTTATTAGTGAGACCAGGTAATTTGGCTGATCTGTATGCATGTTAGGTTTCTTGTTCTAGGATCGATCTGTCTAATAATTCATTGTGTTTGATTGAGCTCTAATTTAATCTATCTTATCATTTATGAACATGAGGTTTCTATTCAGTTTGCTTGAGGACAAGCAAAAGCTTAAGTGTGGGTTATTTGATGACACTCGATTTGACGTGATTATCAGCCTCATTTAAGCGACATTTCTTTGCTTAAGACATGGTTTTTAGGGTAGAATAACGAATATTCAGTCAATTGCCCTATCTCGTGCCATTTGTGTTACCTTGGCCCTTTTCGGGTCTATTTGATGGTTTTCTAGTGTTTTGCATAAGCACAGGTTTTTGCCGTCAGATAAAGTAGCCATGGACGTGTCTAAGGCATAGGAACTTCGAGGAACTGAACCGGAATCGATCAAAGGAGCAATCAAAGTCCAACCAAAGGTCTGCCCGAATACAAAGATACTTTCACCAAAAATACCCTAGGGGTTTCGGCGAAAACAATACCACATTCAGACTGGTGCCAACAGAAGGATGATTTCGGCGAAAATGATCTCACAGTTTCGGCGAAATCAACAATGCAAATCAGCTGATGCCAAGTGAAGACTGATTTCGGCGAAACCATTAAGCTCTTCGGACCGAAAATGCAAGGCAGAGAAATCATGGCCATTTACACAAGCCAGTTTCGCCGAAACTACTCCTATGGTTTCGGCGAAAATAACTGCTCAGCCCGGCCCAACTAGGGTTAAGTATTTATACTTAACCCGGCGGCCAAGAGGGATACAGTGGATACAATTCATAATTCGAAAAATAGGACTTTTGGAGATCAGTTTTTTCTCTGAAGTTCAGGAGCGAAGAGTTGGAGTTCGAAGAGCCGGATAGAGATCGTGACGCCATCCTTTTCTATTCTTCCTTTGAATGATGAACTCTTTCTTTGTCTTTGTCTCTTTTGTAATGATCATGAGTAGCTAAACTCGTTAGAGCTTAGACTAGATGAACCCTAAGTGACCCAGGGCTTTAAAGCGATCACGGATCGGCGGTGATTAGATTCGAAGTTCAATCAGTTTCTCTTTTCATGTTTGATTCGTTCTTCATTGTTCATGTTTCTTGTCTGGATTGATCACCTAGATTAGATTCTGGTTAAGCTAAGGATAGAAGCGAACGCTCGCCTTACTTTAGAACATCGAATTGAACAATTAACCTTATAATTGGAGTGTGCCTTTCGTAGGAACCGGTTAGGGTTAATCCACTGCAAGAGTAACTCATTAATCACTAGTAATTACACCAATTAATTAAGTCGTTGCAAGAGGCGACCGTACCCGGGCGGCTAGTTAATCTTGGTAGTTAGAACGGATAGAGCGAACGTTCGCCGGTCTTAAACCTAAGGGTAAGGAGTTATGGTGGTGTCTTAGTAATTGATTGAATAAGAATCGAAATCCGCTGATCTGTTGATTGCCAATGCTCTGGGGAACGAAGGGGGATTCAAAGTCTAAGTTCGTCTGTCATTCTTGTTTCCAAACCCTAATTCTCAATCTGCTTTAGCTTAATTTGTTTTAATTTTTCTGCATTCCTTAGAATTAGAAGTCGTGGAACTCACACCACGCACAACGTGTTTTCCTTGAGTAATTTGCTAGTTCTGAAGTAGCCAATCATTCGAAGGCCCGTGGAATACGATCTATCCTAGCTCTTGAGCCTGATAGTTATTTGATCGAACCTGCTCAGCACAACGACGGTTCCATCAAATAGATAGGAGGGTCAGTCGAGAGAAAAAAGTGAGGGAGCTCAAGACTAGAGAGAAGAGAGAGCAAACAAGTGAACCCCTAGTTACAAAAAATAGAAAAACAAAACCCTAAGGGGTCTAGAGCTCAAAAAAGTGAGAATGGAAAGAGAGAAGACATCATAGCCACCCCCGGTGAGATCAAACAAGCCCTAGTGGCTAGAAGACCTATGGTGGTCATCCTCTACAAGGAATGCATTAATGCTAACCCTAATACTTCGCTACCGAGCATTATTGTCTCTCTATTACAGGAATTCAATGATGTATTCTCCGAGGAAGTGCCAAGTGGCCTGCCTCCACTTAGAGGAATTGAGCATCAGATTGACTTAGTGTCGGGAGCCGCCTTGCCAAATAAAGCAGCCTATAGGACCAACCCTGAAGAAACCAAAGAAAATTCAATCACAAGTAGAAGACTTGATGGACAAAGGATATGTCAGGGAAAGCATGAGCCCTTGTGCTGTTCCAGTCATCCTAGTCCCAAAGAAGGAAGGAACTTGGAGGATGTGTGTCAACTGTAGAGCCATCAACAATATAACAGTTAAGTACCGACATCCCATTCCTAGACTAGATGACATGCTTGATGAATTAGATGGTTCTACAATCTTCTCTAAAATAGATCTTAGGTCTGGATATCATCAAATTAGGATGAAGGAAGGTGATGAATGGAAAACTGCCTTCAAAAGCTAAAGGAAGAAAATGATGATGCTCTTGGTTCTCAACAAGAAATTAGCGATCATCTTAACCAAGCCTCTCAGCCTGACAAACAAACATCAAGTGTTGAGGAGTTATTTAGTAGTTTGACGAAGGTGATTCAGACTAGATTTGACGCATTAGAGACCACTATCAATGCAAGATTTGATATGTTGGAGACGTATGTGCGAAACAAGAAAGAAGTATTGGAAGATGGGTTGCACAAGTAGAAAAGAGCAATTGAGTACCTAGCAAGGTGAAAGAGCTTAGTGATGGGTTGTGGACTTGGAATTCAAGTTGACAGTGAAGACAGTTGAAGAGCAGTGCAGGGAACTTCAAGAGGCTGAAGAGGCACATTGAGAAGGAACTTCCTTTTTATCCGAGCTCGGATGACGATGAGTTTTTCAGTCCTTCGATGGGTACGGTCATCACCACTCCTACCCCTCTGATTGAATCTGTGCCCTTCCTACTGAAGAGATTAAAGTTGTTAGTGTTTCAACTAGTCAAATGTAAACTCCATACTTTCTTCTAATGAGACTACTACTGATGACACTCGATTTGACGTGATTATCAGCCTCATTTTAAGCGACATTTCCTTGCTTAAGACATGGTTTTTAGGGTAGAATAACGAATATTCAATCAATTGCCCTATCTCGTGCCATTTGTGTTACTTTGGCCCGTTTCGAGTCTATTTGATGGTTTTCTAGTGTTTTTATGTTAGCACAGGTTTTTGCCATTAAATAAAGTAGCAAGGACGTGTCTAAGGCGTTGGAACCTCGAGGAATCGCACCGGAATTGATCCAAGGAGCCAATCAAGTCAAACCAAACTTCTGCCCATTTTACACTGAAGATTTCGCTGAAAACACCCAAGGTTTTCGGCGAAAATCCATGCATAAATCGACTGAGCTCATTCAAGGAAGTTTTCGGCAAAAATGTGAAGTTTTCGCCGAGAACCAATGGTCCGAAAATCACAGAGAAATCAGTCGGCGGACAGTCCATTTTACAAAGAGATTTTCGCCAAAAATCTCTTCATATTTTGGCGAAAATATAAGGCTAAATCGGCGGGTATTAGGGTTAAGTATTTATACTTAATCGGCGGCCCAAATAAAAAGATATACTTTTTCAGAATCATAATTTCCAACTAATACGAAATACTTCAAGGATTCTCAGGAGTTCTGAACGAGATTTTAGAGTTCGAAGAGCCAGAAAGAGATCGTGACGCCATCCCTTCCATCTCGAAGACTCGGAGCTAGGATTGCAGTTTACCGGAAGATCGAAGTTCTGCCGGAGTCGTCTTAATTAGGTTTTTCATATCATTTTCTGTTCTTCCTCTGTATGATGAACTCTATCTTTGTCTTTGATTCTTTTGTGAAAAACATGAGTAGCTAAACTCTTAGAGCTTAGACTAGATGAACCCTAAGTGACCCAGGGCTTTAAAGCGGTCACGGATCGGCGGTGATTAGATTCGAAGTTCAATCAGTTTCTCTTTCATGTTTGATTTGTTCTTCATTGTTCATGTTTCTTGTCTGGATTGATCAACTAGATTAGATTCTTGTTAAGCTAAGGATAGAAGCGAACGCTCGCCTTACTTTAGAACATCAAATTGAACAATTAACCTTATAATTGGAGTGTGCCTTTCGTAGGAACCGGTTAGGGTTAATCCACTGCAAGAGTAACTCATAAATCGTTAGTAAATCCACCAGTTAAGTTAAGTCGTTGCCAGAGGCGACCTACCCGGGCGGCTAATTAATCTTGGTAGCTAGAACGGATAGAGCGAACGTTCGCAGGTCTTAAACCTAAGGGTCAGGAGTTATGGTGGTGTCTTAGAATTGATTGAATGAGAATTGAAATCCGCTGATCTATTGATTACCTATGCTCTGGTGAACGAAGGGGGATTCGAAGTCTAAGTTCGTCTGTCATCTCTGTTTTCAACCCTAATTTCCAATCTGTTTTCAGTTTCAATTTTTAATTTCCTTGCGTTTTCATAGAATTAGAAGTCGTGGAACTCACACCACGCACGAAGTGCTTAAACCTGAGTAATTTGCCAGCTTATTTGAGTAATCGATCATTAGAAGGCCCGTGGAATACGATCTACCCTAGCTTTCAGCTTTAGTAGTATTTGATTGAACCAGCACAACGACGGGTTCCATCAAATTGGCGCCGTTGCCGGGGACTTCTTTTGATTGTTCGAAAGAAGAACTGGCATTTTATTCTTCTATTTTCCATCTTTCATCTTTCCATCCACTTCGATTTTATGCCGGTTATGTTTGCTTTTGGTGCTTGTAGGTTGTATTACAGGTTTATGAACCACTCGGTCACTCATTCTTAGTTTAAGCTGGGTAATTCTACTCCGCCAAAGCAACCACGAGCTTAGAAGCAAGCCAGAATCATTCCACCTACACCTCCTGATAAAAGCGGGTTTACCAAGGTCGTATTCCACGGGGTTCTCTCAATGGCCTCTACTCACATTCCTCGTAGACGGTCTATTCATTTGAAAGGAGTTTTGATTTGAAATAGACATTAAAAACTTAAAGGAAACTAAAAGGAAGAAAGAAAAATAAAGTGGTGCAAATCAAAGACAAAGGGGTTCTCTTGGTGGGTAGTTTCATCATGCTCAAGATGACTAATTGAACAAACAAGTCAATCAAGATCGAGTTTGCATTGGATGACCATGCATTTCACTTCTATAGACTCGATGCACTCTCGTAGCACCTAATCCCTATCCCAATACCACTCAACTTAGGCTCTCGCTCTCAAGCTAAGTGAAAAAAAAAGATGCATTCTAAGTGTTTGATGAAATGCCAAGACACAAGACCCTCTCTTAAGACTCTATGACCACAAGGCTAGGCACAACACTCTCATATCAATGCCCTAACACTAAGAGATTCACCAAAAAGCCTTTTCAAACTCAATTGAATGAAAATCCACATGCACACCAAGTGTTCGATAAAATGCCCAAGAGAGAAATCAAGTGAAAATGGTTGAAATAAGATGATCTAATCTCTTAGAACACACTCACTTCAATCCCTAGACCTACAATCTATGCAATCCAAGCACTCTCATGCATCAAATCACAATGAATGGACCAAATCAAGCAAACATGGCATAAAATGGCATTAAGAACAAGTCTAGGAATCATCCTCATACAACCAAGATCAATCATGGCAAGTTCTATACAATCATCCCTCTATCATAGCACAACTAATCTACCCATCCAAGATGAACCCTAGAAACTCAGCCACACATGGCCAAGGGAGTAAAGAGAAAAGAAGGAAGAATGGTCACCAAGAACACCATGGATGAATCCTTGAGATGATCTTCACTTCTCCACTTGTAAGCACTTCTCCCAAGGTTTGTTGGCTTCAATCCTAGCTCCAATGGCTTCAAATTGCTCAAAAAATGTGTTCTAGGGTTTGAGGGTTCGTGGAAATGTGTTTTGGGGTTCAAGAGATATCATAGAATTGCTCAAAATGGCCAAAAACAAGAGTATTTATAGTGCAGGGGACAGTGCACGGCGTGCACCCCTGCATGGCGTGTACAGTGCATGGCGTGCACCCCTGCACGGCGTGCACATCTGCACGGCGTGCACCCCTGCACTCTGCAGAAAACCCGATCTTGCAAGGCTCAAATCTCCCTCGTCCGGCCTCCAAATGACCTCCCATTTGCTCCTATGCGCTCCTTGTCATCCGTACTTTGAAGCCATAACCTGAAAATACACAGAGGCAACTCCAATAGACCACGAATTTGGCTCCAAAGTGGCAACCGGACAACAAAATGACACTTTGCACAAAATCTCAAATAAAAGCATAAAAGTCATGTCATTTCACGAATAAACACGGGCATATCATAGGTCATTAATAAGCTTAAAATGCACTAATTAAAGTCACATCACCTCCTACCCCTAATAAGATCGAGGAGTTGAAGGAGAACTCCTCATCTTCATCCGTTTCATCCACTACTTCAGATTCATCACCACCTTCTCCTTCCGTAATGGCTGCTCAACGCACCGTGGCGGATTACTATAAACCAAGTGCGGTTAGTTTTCAATCTAGCGTCGTTGTGCCACACAAAGATGACATCCTGACTATGAGATCACAGTTCCCTTCCTGGAAATGATCTCTAGGGATCTACAATTCAAAGGAGAGCTGCAAGACAACCCATGCACACACTTGGCAAACTTCTTAGCCATGTGCGAGACGTTTAAGAGCGAGAACCTCGGTAAGAAAAATCTTTGCTTACGAGTCTTCCCATTCTCTCTTAAAGGCGCTGCCAAGATATGGCTCAGTAGGAAACCACCTGGACACTACACCGACTGGGATAATCTAGCTCAAGACTTCATAGAGGAATACTTTCCTCCTTCAAGAACTACATTTTACAATGACAGCATCGCCAGATTCTCCCAGAAAGAAGGAGTAAGCTTATATGATGCTTGGAAGGAATTCCAAGAGCTCCTCTATGACTGCCCTCATCATGGATTCAAGCAGGAGCAGCTAGCTGAGATCTTTGCCAGAGGAATGAATGAAGAAACGGCTGAATGGGTCAACACCTTAGCTAATGGCGACTGCACAGCACTCGAACCAGAAGCTGCTCTTTTTCACTTTGCGAACTGCGCATCTAAGTCCAGGAATTTGGAGCGACAGTTTGGAGCAGCCAAGAGCCGACCAAGCCGTGAAAATTAGATTAAGATTGAAGTACAGAAACATATGAAGGAGATCTTCAGAACAGTTAATAACTGGTCTAAAGAGGAAGTAAATTTCATCGATCAAGGCTTCACCAAGGATCAAAGAGGCTACCCGACTACCGTCAGTTCAGAACACCTCCTCAACAACAGGGAAGCTTCATTGAGTGTCCTCCTTACAACTTCGGATTCAACCAGAGTCAGAATCAATGTTGGGGCAATAGTTATCAAGATCCTCCCAGATGCACCGGAGCACAGCAACCTCAGAATTTTACATCTGAGGACATTTGGGAGAGAAAAATAGACAAGAAGTTTGATCTGATTGCGGCACGGCTCAATGATCATGAAGAAAGGTTTAAAGCCCAAGATGCTTTTAACCAAGGATAGATCGCACAAGCACAGAGAATAGAGAGCATGGTAAATAAAGTTGCTAGCCTGTTGGCTAACCTTCCTCTCTTCAATCAGGCGCCGTCTCAAAACAACTCCACCATGAAGAACGAGCATGCTAAAGTCATCACAACCAGAAGCATTGAGCAGAACAGCCTGGAGAAGAAGAAGGAAGCACTTTCTACTCCCTCTACGGGAGAATACTCAGCTATCGTCTCTCAATCACCACCCATACCTACCCCAGCTAAGTGCTCTGATCCTGGCCCTTTTACGTTACCTTTAATCATTAATGGCATTGAAATTGAGCGTAGGTTGGTTGATCTAGATGCGTCTATAAATGTCATGCCTATGTGTTTATATAAGAAACTGAACCTAGGTGAATTACAACCTGCTAGCATGCATTTAGTGTTCGCCGACAAAACTCTAAAAGAACCTAGAGGAATAATCAAGGATGTAATCACTTGTTGTGGCCCTTTCCATTTTTTCGCTGATTATGTAGTAATGGATACTCAAGAGACATATTCTACCCTTCTCCTAGGCCGGCCGTTTATGGCGATAGCCGGCATTAACATTAATGTCCCAAATGGCTCGTTAACATTAAGGGTTGGAAAGGATACTGCGACATTCCGTCTCAAACACGGTATGAAATACATTCCTAAGGGAGAATCACATTGTTTATCCGTAGAAACTGTGGAGTTGGCCTCAGTCAACTTCGTCACTGACATCTCTTCTAGTGTTCCTAGCTCAATTGTTACTGCAGGTGCTGAACAAATTACCAAGCAGAAACCAAAATCTGCTGTTCAGAAGCTGCCAAAGAAGAAGGAACTGAAAACCTCTTCTAAGCCACTGAGCAAAGAACCTGGTAGATCCCGGGGGAAGAAAAAAAAGACGACTCAAATGGTATGGAGACCAGTTGTGCCGCCACCATCTACCGAGCCAGCTGCACCACCAATTCGTTCTGAGCTACCGACGCCGGAACAAGTATTGAAGGGGAAGCCAAAAGCATCTCCTAAGGAAATACCAGCGATCACCGATCCTGGTGATATAAAGCCAGAGATTTTACCAGCCAAAAGCATCTCCTAAGGAAATACCAGCTACCGACGCCGGAACAAGTATTGAAGAGAAGATGAAGCCAATCATTCTCATCCCTTTTACCGTCTTCCTTGTAGAGGATGATCCCTCGACAGAGCTATTTGGTCCGTTCAAGATCACTGAGCACCTTCCCGACGGACGTACCAAGCTCTTACACGCTAACGGGAAGAAATTTATGATTCACGGAGATACCCCGAAGCTCTACTTCATGAACTCCGATGCTGGTATTAAGGAGAACCTGAGTTGGTATGTCTCCTAATACCGTCCAGGTATCGTCCAGCTCAAGGACGTTAATCTAGAGCGCTTCGTGGGAGGCAACCCACGGCTGGAGTCAGTTTTTCATTTGTGTCAACCTTAGTGTTTTAGAGTCGGTTCGGGGGAGCCAAAAGTGTTAGTTTGTTTGTTTTCTTATTTTTCGTGTGTAGTCTATGTGTCTTAGTGTCAATCACAAGTCGTTTGAGGTTGTTCTGATTTTTTTGGATTTAACTGTGATTTTCTGAAGTTTGCCGGGATTGCGAAAATATTTTCAATCGTACAGGTCAAAATTTTCGGCGAAAATAACCCATGTTTTCGGCGAAAATGCCCTTTGAAATCCCACTGTGTTTTCAGACGTTTTTTACTAAGTTTTCGGCGGAAACTCCTTGTAGTTTTCGGCGAAATTATTTTTGAAAATCGGCAGTACTTTTTATCTGATATTTTCGGTGAAAACTTGCACTTATTTTCGCCGAAAATTCAATACAAAATCAACAAACTTTTCATTTTAAAATCCGAATTCACCCTCTTCTCTCTCCTCACTTCTTTCTTTCAAAAATTTGCAAAAAGCTCCCCCTTTGTTAAAAACCCAACCCGTCGTCGCCTCCACACTTCCTTCGCCGCCGACCAAACCCGCCGCCGCCGCCATCGTCGACCGCCGCAGCCCTACTACCCTCCCTTTTCTGAACATTTTGAGACGTAGATCGTCCGAATCGGAGCTCTAGAGCTCCCGTTCAGCCAAACCCTAGATTTTCGAGTTTTTCACCGATTTCTCTTTCTCCGTTCGTTTTCAGCACCCATGGCTTCAAGGTAAGTTGTAGAACTTTTCATTCCGAATCTTCTGACATGTTGAATGCTGAATTTCGTCAGGGTTGACTTTTGATTGACTTTTTGGTTTACCTCGATTCGCGTGCCGACTAATTTCGTGTGAACTAGGTTAGCTGAACTCTTTGGACTGATCTAGCATGATTAGGGAGTATTGTGCTTAATTTCCATATCATTTGATCAAATGTTGCTATGCATAAGACCTATCCTTTGTGATGTTGACTTTTGAGAAATGTCGGTTTGACTTCCGAACTCTGATTATGATGATTCCATTCTGGTTGTTCCTAAGCATGTGTTTTAATTGTTTGTGATTACCGGTTAATCTGCTTTGCTTACCCCACTCGGTTTTCCTCATTTCTTTGTGAAATTGAGTTTTTCTACTAAGTGTGGGGTAGGGTTTTAGTTTGACTAATATGGTTTGTTTTCTTGCTTAGGAACGTTACTCATGAGTGCAAGACCAAGCAGAGACTTGACACCGCCTCCAGCTCCCGAGTCCCTGCTCCCGTCACACCCACCGTCCAGGGCCCTCCACCAGTTTTCCTTGGCCGTGTTGGGTACCACCGCACCGTTGCTCGCCTACCCCAGCACTACTTTGATCGCTACCAACAGCTCGAGCATATTCCTGGAGCTGGTGTTCGCCCCCTTTCCATGGAGTCGCTCTTCGAGCACGATGATGACTGGCACCGGAACGTGCTCGATGCACTGACCCATGTTGGCCTGCTGGAGCTGACCATACTTGCCGCTGACTTCCCAGACGTCGCCCTTCAGGAGTTTTGGGCGACGTTCGATCAGGACGAGCACAGGAGGAGGCAGCACAAGAAGGTCGTCACCTTCTATCTGGGCGGGGTGTACAGGACACTCACCTATGATGAGTTTGCTGCTCGTCTAGGTATACCCCATGAGCACTACGAGAGACACCACCTCGGATGGGAGGATGATGAGGACGACGAGGAGGAGTACAATGCACTCTGGAGCCACATGATTGGAGTGCCCGGCTATCGTCTCACGAAGCATAATTCAGTTAAGTCTCTCTCTCACCCTCTCTATAAGTTCATTCACATGGTTTGGTGTCGTTCTCTTTTGTATGCTCCAGAGAAGGACCGCCACCATATTAGCCGAGAGGAGCTTCTTCTTCTTCGTGCCATCCGGGAGAGATATCCTCTTCATCCCGGATGGGTGCTTGCCCTCCTATTCCGCCAGAAGACTTAGAGGTCAAGGCCACCTCGCTCACTCCTGGGAGGCAACTTTGTAGACCAACTCATCATCTCCTTCGGCCTCAGCCAAGAATATGGCCCGAACATCCCACGCCGCAGAGTACACACCGTTGGAGGTGATTTGGAGGTCGAGTATGACCTTGAGCTAGACCTCAGTCCCTAGGTAGCAGCAGATCCTCCCCTCCAAGAGGAGGATGAGTCGGAGGAAGAAGATGATTCTGAGGAGCATCAGCCTCAGTATGAGCCAGAATTTCATGATCCTACACCCTCGCCACATCAACAGGCAGGGTATGCACACCACTCGCCGCCGGCCATTCCAGATCCATACCAGGCGCCTCACCCGCAGCACCACCCGCACCCCGCGGATGTTGGAGAGCTGTATGAGCGTCTCCAAGAGTGGAACATCACCGACAATGCCACTCAAGAGGCGAGATGGATTATTATGCAGCAACATATGCACCGCTCCGACAAGCGATATGAGGCACAGCTGGCGTGGCAACGTCAGCTCGGTGACTTCCTCCACTTTCCACCTCCCGACGCGCCTGACGAGCAGTGATCGGGTTGTATCCTCTTTCTTGTCCCTTCTTTTTATTTCTTCTTTTTGGATTTCGATCAAACTTTTTTTCTGTGTGGATCCGGGACACTTGTCCCGGTTTCCTTTTTATCTTTCATTTGTTTTTGTTTTGTAGGCAGTTGGGAGATTCCCTTTGCATCGCTTGGGTAGATTCCCTCCGCTCCGAGGATCTGTGCTCATCCCCTACGCCAACAATCTCGGTCCAGGTTCTTCTACTTCGCTCTGAACTCTAATTTTAGTCCTGTGAGGACACAGTCCGATTTAAGTGTGGGGTAGGATGCTAGAGAACCTTGCATGAACTTGATTGCCCTTGATTGTGTTTTTATGTGCCTCGTGATTCCTGTCCAATCTCTCTAGCATTAGAATGGCTCAGTTCTTGATTTTTGATGTTAAGTTGTTGTTCAATCTGTCATAATGATGCTTAGACTGCTTAACCTAGAACCTGAAAACTAACGTGTTTACTTTGATGCTAAATTGCCTGGTCAGAACAGAATTTTTAAAATCACACTTGTAGTTTGTAGCCTTAATTGCATGAAAATAACCAAATCCGACTAGCAAACCAACTGTGAGCTTTTGATCCATTGCACGTAACTTGCAATTTTGATTCTTTTTGAGTGATTTTCTGTTTGCTTGAATGAGTTAGAATTTGCATGAGACCTACTCAAGACCACACGATGACATGAGTTCTAGAATGATAGGGGCACCTAGATTCAGCTACTAAGCCAGATAGCGTACCAAACGATAAATCCATTAGGTTTAAACCCTTGAGCTTGGCCTGTTCTTTCGGTTCGATAATACATTACAGCCATTTCCCATTCTTTCATTCCCCGTTGATCCCCTGTAGTTGTAGTTCAAGATTGACCTACCGGAAGTCGGTTTGTGGTAACCTACCTATAGCCATTAAACAGGTGGTCTTAGCTATTATGTCCAAACGTGTAAACCCCTCTAGCAACTAAAAGAAAGAATTGGCACAAAAGAAAAAAATAGAAAAAGAAGAAAAGAAGCAAGTTTCGAAAAAAAAAAGAGAAAGAAGAAAAATCAGAAAAGCCAAAAAGTTTTAAGTTCAATAAACGTTCTTCTCTCTACATATGGAAGAACGAAGTCAAAAGAAAAGTCAGAAAAGAAAAAAATGTGTTAAAAGAAAATAAGTGCTAGGTTGCTTGAGGGTATCATAGGACGAGCGTTCACTATTCCACCCGTGTCTGGTTAGACGGTAGGAAGCCACAGATTAGATTCGAGGGAAGTTAGTCGAAAGCTACATCGCACAAAGCCATCATCATACATTCCCATCATCCATCTCATCATAAACCCTTGTAGTGTAGAATTCTTTACAGTCCTAGCAGGGAAGTCCTTCTTGACTGGTTACTTGTGTTGTCACAGTGGTGGAGATGTGGTCGAATTGCAAACTTATGACAGAATTCAGTAACAGAAAATGATTGAGAGCATAAACACGTCTTTAAACACAGAGAGTGAGAGTTCCCATTGTACTATATTTCCCCTGTGTGAGGAGTCTGGTCGGTCAGGTCAAATTCGTGCGTAATTGGTTCCGATCACTTGTCGTGTGCAGTTTATTAGTGAGACCAGGGTGTTTGGCTGATCTGTACGCATATTAGGTTTCTTGTTCTAGGAATTATCTGTCTAATAATTCATTATGTTTGATCGAGCTCCAATTTAATCGATCTTTTCATTTGTGAACATGAGCGTTTCTATTCAGTTTGCTTGAGGACAAGCAAAATCTTAAGTGTGGGGTATTTTGATGACACTCGATTTGACGTGATTATCAGCCTCATTTAAGCGACATTTCCATGCTTAAGACATGGTTTTTAGGGTAGAATAACGAATATTCAATCAATTGCCCTATCTCGTGCCATTTGTGTTACTTTGGCCCGTTTGGGTCTATTTGATGGTTTTCTAGTGTTTTTATGTTAGCACAGGTTTTTACCGTCAAATAAAGTAGCCAAGGACGTGTCTAAGGCATTGGAACCTCAAGGAATCGCACTGGAATCGATCCAAGGAGCCAATCAAGTCAAACCAAACTTCTGCCCGTTTTACACTTAAGATTTTGCCGAAAACACCCAAGGTTTTCGGCGAAAATCCGTCCATAAATCGACTGAGCTCATTCAAGGAAGTTTTCGGCGAAAATGTGAAGTTTTCGCTGAGAACCAATGGTCCGAAAATCACAGAGAAATCAGCCGGCGGACAGTCCATTTTACAAAGAGATTTTCGCCGAAAATCTCTTCATATTTTCGGCGAAAATATCAAGCTAAATAGGCGGGTATTAGGGTTAAGTATTTATACTTAACCGGCGGCCCAAATAAAAAGATATACTTTTTCAGAATCATAATTTCCAACTAATACGAAATACTTCAAGGATTCTCAGGAGTTCTGAAGGAGAGTTTAGAGTTTGAAGAGCCAGAAAGAGATCGTGACACCATCCCTTCCATCGCGAAGACTCGGAGGTAGGATTGCAGTTTACGGGAAGATCGAAGTTCTGCCGGAGTCGTCTTAATTAGGTTTTTCAGATCCTTTTCTGTTCTTCGTCTTTATGATGAACTCTATCTTTGTCTTTGATTCTTTTGTGAAAAACATGAGTAGCTAAACTCTTAGAGCTTAGGCTAGATGAACCCTAAGTGACCCAGGGCTTTAAAGCGGTCACGGATCGGTGGTGATTAGATTCGAAGTTCAATCAGTTTCACTTTCATGTTTGATTTGTTCTTCATTGTTCATGTTTCTTGTCTGGATTGATCACCTAGATTAGATTCTTGTTAAGCTAAGGATAGAAGCGAACGCTCGCCTTACTTTAGAACATCAAATTGAACTATTAACCTTATAATTGGAGTGTGCCTTTCGTAGGAACCGGTTAGGGTTAATCCACTGCAAGAGTAACTCTTAAATCATTAGTAAATCCACCAGTTAAGTTAAGTCGTTGCGAGAGGCTACCGTACCCGGGCGGCTAATTAATCTTGGTAGCTAGAACGGATAGAGCGAACGTTCGCCGGTCTTAAACCTAAGGGTCAGGAGTTATGGTGGTGTCTTAGAATTGATTGAATGAGAATTGAAATTCGCTGATCTGTTGATTGCCTATGCTCTGGTGAACGAAGGGGGATTCGAAGTCTAAGTTCGTCTGTCATCTCTGTTTTCAACCCTAATTTCCAATATGTTTTCAGTTTCAATTTTTAATTTCCTTGCGTTTTCATAGAATTAGAAGTCGTGGAACTCACACCACGCACGAAGTGCTTCAACCTGAGTAATTTGCCAGCTTATTTGAGTAATCGATCATTAGAAGGCTCGTGGAATACGATCTACCCTAGCTTTCCAGCTTTAGTAGTATTTAGTAGTATTTGATTGAACCAGCACAACGACGGGTTCCGTCAACTACGGATGACTCGGAACACATTAAGACAACCAAGCGGAAGCGCCTTAGTAGGAGAAAAAGGAAGCGGTGTCGCCAAGAGCTGATGATGGTTGAGCAAGCAAAGAAAAAGGAAGAGTTACCTAAGCTTGACAACCAGATCAAGATTCATGCCTCTCCTATTGGTGTTATTACATTCACTCATCCACAATGGGGAAGTATTCAAGTTCAGTTCCCAAATCATCTTTACTTGAAGTCTGGAGATGACATGAACTATAAGGAGCTACTTGGATGGGACGGAGACTGCTAATTCTCCAGGTATCATCTAGCTCAAAGACGTTAAAGAAAGAGCGCTTCATGGGAGGCAGCCCATGTCTGGAGTCTGTTTTGATTTTTGAGTCAGTTTTCTATGTGTTGTTTGTTCCTTTTGTGTTTGTTCACTGTGTAGGTCGTCATCATTGGTGCTCACCTGACCTCCTCACTCTCCCACTAGCCAATTCCAGGTACACTGTATCTTCCTCATTCCCGTTTTGATCCATTGAGGACAATGTCCAGTTTAAGTGTGGGGTGGTTTCGTGACAATGCTTGCATGTTGATTAATTGAGTTCTTGTCGTTTAATGGGTGGTGATTGTGCTTTGTTTTTCACTCTTTCACTGCTTCCCATTCTCCTTTGCAAGTATCTCTTCGCATTGCTTAATATCTTCTTGAGTGGCTTACTGTTCTCCATATGGTGAGATTGACGTGGTGCTTTAGCTGAACCAAATGTGTGCGTGAGAACCCGTATTATGACCATCTCCCACTCTTCTTGCTTTAAGTATTCTCGGAACTTGCCCTTATCGTGTTAGACAACAGTTGACTTGTTAATGTTGAAGACTTGGTCTGTCTGATGCTCGAATTCTCTAGTTCAATGCCTTGATCGAGTCTAGATAAGGGATCTTTTAATTTCGTATTTTTAATTGTTGTTAATGTTCCCAATCACAGAAAATCTTATAAATGAGTGGTTTGGTATTGAAGTTGTGGGTCGATTCACGAGCTGGCATACGTGCCTGCCCATTGTTGTAGTCCCAAAGGGAAGTCTCAATGTGGCGTTCTTCTTCTCAACCTACTCCCAATCGTGGTAAGGGTTTAGGATAACGCGGAATTCCATAGGTTTCCGGCTGCTCCATACCTGATGTGATTCTCAACTGTACCGGCCACTCGAAAAAGAGAAAAAAAAAAAGAGAAAAGAAAAAAAAGAAAAAGAGAAGAAAAAGAAACAAAATTTTTTCTTTTAGTTTTTAATTCTTGTTCCCTTATCTAGCAAGTGTCGGGTTGCGTCCTAGAGTAAGTGTAGCGGAAGTAAGTATTGTCTTGCCTTTATCAAGTCAGGTTGTTCACTAGCTCGTTAAAGTCTTGTTCCTATTTTACTCTCGCATAGTTTGGTTTTAACTGTGTGGTCAGTTGGGTAATCCTCTTATTTGAATAGAAGCACCATATACGTCATTCTAGGAACCAAGAGGTTTTCGGTTTTCTTTTTCAGGTTGGTGCATTGTTGTGTAAAGTTCTTGCTTGAGCAGGGGCGGAACCAGGATTGAAAGATGCACTGAGCCGAAATCAAAAGAAATTTTTTCTATAAATTTTACATTTAAGTTAATTTTAATTACACTACAAGATTGATTGTTATTGCGTTAGGTATAATTTATTTTCTTCCGGTATGCAATGTGATTGAAATATTTTTGCTTTAAATTATTAGTATTACTCTTTACCAAAAGAAAATTGGAGGTGCCACCGGCGATTTTTAATTAATTTGAATGATTTTTCATAAAATATTGTATTCTTACTCATTCATAAGTCAACATAAAGTGATATTGGGTTTACTCAAACACCTACAAATGTTGACAGAATATAATTAGTATAAGAGAAGGGTACGGTTAATATGATCGAATCTATTAACTATGTTATCTTTTCGTTAAAAGGGGCTTTAAAAATAGATTTGGTTTTTTAGTTTGAAAATATAGCAATGAACTAATTCGAATTAATACAACACTGATCAGAATTTTAAATTTGCACTGAGCCGGATTCGAAAAAATCACAAATTTGTACTCAAATTTAACGTTTTGGACGGAAAGTGGGGTGAGCCGGGGCTCGGCCCAGCTCCCCCTATCTCCGCCCCTGTGCTTGAGGACAAGCAAAAGTCTAAGTGTGGGGTGATTTGATGCACTCAAATATTGGTGTATTCAGTCCCTCATTAGACGACATTTTTCGTACTCTACTTGACCATTTTGCATGATTTTGCGTGAATTTCGTAAGTTTTGGTCTTTGGGTCATTTTATGTCGTTTTGTATGTTTTTTATGTATTTCAAGATATATACGACGTTGGAGACTAAATCGGATATGACACGAGACGATTGAACCCATTTTAAAACTTAAAGTCCAAAGTTTCCATGAAGCAGACTTTAGATTCTTGATTTGATTGTTTAAGCAAGTGGCTGGTTGATTTATTAAAGAAAGGCCAAAGACGTTCAGTGGTGTTGGACAAATTTTGAGTGGGCTTGGAGTTGGACAATTAAAAGGCTGAAGGATTAATTAGTGTGAGGGATTTGTTTTGGGTTTAAAGAAGCAAAATCATGACATATAAATCATGATCATCATTCGGCTGGAGAAGAGAAAAGATAATAGACAGAGAAGGGGAGCACGGACAGCAGCGAGGGAAATCAACCCATTCGGCCTTTTGGCCATTAGAGAGGAGCAGAGGCGGACGCAATAAGGGAGACAGTGCAGGGGAGAAACAAGTTTATGATGGGATTTAATTATTTGAAGATCAGCTTGTTAATAGCGGTGGAATCAAGGCCAACCTTGATGAATCGGCGGTTTGCAGCTTTCTTTCTGATTAATCTCATGAGTAGCTAGGTTTTCTTTTCTTGCTTGGGTTTTGTTGATTTCTTTCAGATTATGAGTTGATACGTTGAATTGGATTTTGGATTAATGATGATTGATGATCTATTTTGTTATCTTGTCGCCCCGTTCTTAGACTTCCCTGTAATTCGAGGTTTTCTGCAGTTATTCTGTTTTAGGGTTTCTGTTCAGTTTGGTATTGGATTGTTGGTTGAATGCGAGTTAGGGTGTGTTGAAAGTGGTTCTTGGTTGTAGAGTCGACCGACCCAACCTTTAGAACCTGAAACTGATTGTGATCCATGTCCTGCCAGTTCTGTAGCTGCATTTTCTCATAATGTCTTAGAAAGATACAAACCCAAGCAAGACCTCTCCCCCACATTTGATCCTACTTTTTATTTATGTTTTAATTGTTAGTTAGTTTTTACATTTTTCTAAATTAATCAAATCTTCGAACAAAACAATTTTGCTGACTAGCAGAACTAAAATGAGTAAGGTAGCTCGAGTAGACCCGTGGGAATACGACTCTGAGATCTCTCAAGTTTATTTGGTGTTGAAGCCTAAAAACCTCCTCATCAGTACACTCCCATCTCTGTACTTACCACTAACTTTATTGGGATTGAATACATTAAGGAACTTTATGCTACTGACCATGACTTTAAGAGTATTTTTGAAGCATATGAACAAGGAGGTTTTGGCAAATACTACCGACAGGATGGGTATTTGTTCAAATAAAACAAGCTCTGCCTACCTAACCATTCTTGCAGGACTGTGCTAGCCCTAGAAGCTCACGGAGGAGGACTTATGGGGCATTTTCGGGTAGCCAAAACTCTGGCCATCCTCCGAGAGCACTTCTACTGGCCCAAGATGCGCCATGATGTAGAGAAACTGCTCGCTCAGTGCTCAAAGTGCCAACGAGCTAAGTCACACCTTCAACCCTATGGACTGTACACTCCTCTCCCCATCCCTGAACACCCTTGGATCGACTTGTCCAGGGATTTCATCCTAGGGCTCCCTAAAACCCGGAAGGGGAAAGATTCAATCTTTGTAGTGGTGGACAGGTTCTCTAAAATGGCACACTTCATTGCCTACCACAAGGCAGATGATGCATCCAACATTGTCGACCTTTTCTTTCAGGAGGTGGTCCGACTTCATGGGATCCCAAAGATCATTGTCTCAGATAGGGATTCTAAGTTCCTAAGTTACTTCTGGAAGACCCTATGGGCCAAGATCGGCACCAAACTCATGTTTTCCACCACCTGCCACCCTCATACCGATGGCCAGACAGAAGTGGTGAACAAGTCCCTCTCCCAGATGCTTAGGGCTATCATTTCATCCAACATTAGGACCTGGGAGGACTGCCTACCCCATTTTGAGTTCGCTTACAATCGGGCTGTCCACTCAGCCACCCAGTACTCACCATTCGAGCTTGTTTATGGATTCAATCCCCTAACCCCTTTGGACCTATCACCTTTGCCTTTACATGAATTCTTAGATGCAGGTGGTCAGGAGAAGGCTGAGTATGTCCAGAAATTGCATGAGAAGGCCAAGGCCAACATAGAACGAAGAACTGCTCAGTACATAAGAAATGCCAACAAAGGAAGGAAAGAGAAGATCTTTGAAGTTGGTGACCAAGTGTGGATTCACTTTAGAAAGGACAGGTTTCCTGAACAAAGAAAGTCCAAGTTACTCCCTAGGGGAGATGGTCCTTATACCGTACTCCAAAGAATCAACAACAATGCCTATGTCCTAGATCTCCCCAGTTCCTACGGGGTAAGTGCTACCTTCAATGTTGTTGACCTAACACCCTATTATGATGAGGTTTATGCAGAACCAGATTCGAGGCCGAATCCTTCTCAAGAAAAGGGGAATGATGAGCCACCTGTTCCCTAGACCCGACCAGAGCTGCCCATAACCCGGAGCTAGACCAAGACTGATGACACTCGATTTGATGTGATTATCAGCCTCATTTAAGCAACATTTCTTGTCTTAAGACATGGTTTTTAGGGTAGAATAGCGAATATTCACTCAACTACTCTATCTCGTGCCATTTGTGTTACTTTGGCCCGTTTCGGGTCTATTTGATGGTTTTCTAGTGTTTTCATGATAGCACAGGTTTTTGCCATCTAATAATGTAACCAGGGACGTGTCTAAGGCATCGGAACCTCGAGGAATCGCACCAGAATCAATCCAAGGATTCAATCAAATCAACACATTCCCTGCCGTGTTTTACAAAGGAGTTTTCAGCGAAAAGATCTAGAGTTTTCGCCGAAAACTCAAGAAGAAATTGTCAGAGCTTACAAGAAGAAAATTTTGGCGAGAAGTCAAAGTTCTCGCCGAAAACTCTAAGAGGGAAACTCAAAGGAGATCAGTCGACGAAAGCCATCCTTTTTTCGAAGAAGTTTTCGGCAAAAACTCCTGAAGTTTTCGCCGAAAAAATCCTAACCTAATCCGGCGCTGATAGGGTTAAGTATAAATACTTAACTGGCGGCTCAAAATAGATATACTTTTCATAATAGAACTTTCACGAGTTCCAGACTTAAGAAGTTCGAGAGAGCATAGTTTAGAATTCGAAGAGCTAGGAAGAGATCGTGACACCATCTTTTCATCTCGGAGACTCGGAGCTAGGAGTGAAGATTACCGGAGAGCGAAGCTTTGCCAGAGTCGTCTTAATTAGGTTTTACAGTTTCTATCTGTTCTTCCTTTTCATGATGAACTCTGTTTCTGTCTTTGATTCTGTTGTTATGGACATGAGTAGCTAAACTCGTAGAGCATAGACTAGATGACCCTAAGTGACCCAGGGCTTTAAAGCAGTCATGGATCGGCGGTGATTAGATTCAAAGTTCAATCAGTTTCTTTTTCATGTTTGATTTGTTCTTCATCGTTTATGTTTCTTGTCTGGCTTGATCACCTAGATTAGATTCTTGTTAAGCTGAGGATAGAAGCGAACGCTCGCCTCACTTTAAAACATCAAGTCAACAATTGACCTATTCATTGAAGTGTGCCTTTCGTAGGAACTAGTTATGGTTAATCCACTTCAAGAGTAACTCATAAATCGTTAGTAATTCCACCAGTTAGTTTAGTCATCGCAAGAAGCGACCGTACTCGGGCGGCTAATTAATTAAGTAATTTGCCAGCTTCTTTGAGTAATCGATTAGTAGAAACCCTGTGGAATACGATCTAGTCTACTTCGGTAGGTTAGTTATTTGATACCGCTAAAACAGCAGCATCAGAAAGTTTCATACTTTTCGGCGAAAACTCACTTTGAAATCCGGCAGATGATTTGAACTAAACTTTTCGGCGAAAAATTGCACTTCTTTTTGCCGAAAAATTTCAGAAAAAATATTTCCCCCTTTTCTTTCTTTTCTCCGGTCGTCTTTCTCTCTCCCCCCTCACATTTTCGAACGAAAACGCAAAACCAACCCCCCCCCCCATTTTCACCAAAATCGCCGCCACCGCCTATTTCCCCCATCGTTGATTGCCGCCGCTCAGTCCCTTATCCTCCCCTGATCATTTTAAGCCATAGAACGTCCGAATCAGAGCTCTAGAGCTTCAGTTCCGCCAAAACCTAATTCCTTGAGTTTTTCACCGATTCCTCTTCTTCCGTTCGTCAGCCATCATGACTTCAAGGTAAGTTATAGAGCTTTTCATTGTGAGTCTTTTGACATATAGAATGCTGAATTTCGTCGGAGTTGACTTCGGTTGACTTTTTTTGTCTACCTCGATTTGCGTGCTGACTATTTCGTGAGAATTTTGGTGAAATGACTGCTTTGCACTGTTCTAGCATGCTTAGGGAGATTTGTGCTGAAATTTGATACCATTTGATCATGAATTGCTATGCTTAAACGATGATTCTTTGTGGCATTGATTTTTGTGAAATTTCGGTTTGACCATGAACTATTGTTGCTCATTTGGCTGCCATGCTTGTCCATTGATGTTCGTATCGCTGTGTTTGTTTGCTGAGCTTATGTCATGCCGTCATTCCCCGATTTGTGCTAGTAATTTCCATGATTAGGGTTCCATGCGTTCTAATGTTGACTTTTTGGAATATTGATTTGACCTACGACCTCTAATTGTGATATTACAATTCCGTTTTATGAATAATTGTGATCACCGGTTACTCGCTTTGCTTACCCCCACTCGGTTTTCCTCATTTCTTTACGAAATTGAGTTTTTCTACTAAGTGTGGGGTAGGTTCTCAGTTTGACTAATCTGGTTTCGCTTCCTGCTATGAAATAGGCATGTAGACAAGGAGCGAAGGACTAAGGCCAGACTCGACATCGAGTCTAGCTCCCGAGCAGCAGCTCCAGTCACTCCCGCCATCCACGGCCCTCCTCCAGCATTCGCAGGCCGCATCGGGTACCACCCCACTGTTGCCCGCTTGCCCGTGCACTACTTCGAGCGCTACCAGAAGTTCTAGCACATTCCCAGAGCCGACGTGCGACCACTGTCCTTGGATTCCATCTTCGGGCATGAAGAAGATTGGCATAGGAACGTGCTCAACTCGTTGGCACCTGCAGGTATTTTGGAGTTGACCACCATAGCCGATGACTTCCCCGACATCACGCTTTAGGAATTCTGGGCTACATTCGAGCTGGACGAGCACAAGGCAATGCGGCACAAAAAGGTCATCTCCTTCTATCTTGGTGGGGTGTACAAAGAGTTCACCTACGACGAGTTCGCTGCTCACCTCGGCATCCCACTGGAGCATTACCAGGGTCACCACCTCGGTTGGTAGAACAACTCGGGCAAAGGCCCGGAATATGACGCGCTCTGGAGCCACATCACTGGAGTGCCGGATGCTCAGACCACGGCTCATAACTCCGTCAAGTCACTCTCTCACCCTCTCTTTCATTTCATTCATATGGTTTGGCGTAGATCCCTGTTGTTTGCTCCTGAGAAGGACCGCCACCACATCAGTAGAGAGGAGCTCCTACTTCTCCGTGCCATCCGAGAGGCTTATCTGTTTCATCCAGGATGGGTGCTGGCACGCCTCTTCCACCAGAATACCAAGACGACCAAGATGCCTCGCTCCTTCCTAGGCGGTAACTTTGTAGGCCGCCTCATTTTCACCCTCGGTCTCAGCCAGTCATATGGCCTTGACGTCCCACGTCGCATAGTACACACCGTCGATGATGATTTAGCGGTCGAGTACGACCTCCAGTTGGACTACGGTCCATAGGTGGCGGCAGCTCCACCTCTCTACCACGAGGCCGAGTCAGAGGAAGAAGATGATTCTGAAGAGCAGCAGCCTCAGCCAAAGCAGGAATTTCACGGCCATATACCCTCGCCACAGCATCAAGCAGAGTATGCATATCAGCAGCAGCCACCCCTTCAGGATCCATTCCAGATGCCGCATCCTCAGCACCGACCGCCTCCAGCTGACTTTGGAGAACTGTATGAGCGACTCCAGGAGTGGCGAGTCACAGACACCACCACCCAGGATGCCAGATGGGTTAGTATGCATCAACAAATGCACCAAAATGATGAGAGGTACGAGGCACAGCTGGCGTGGCAGCAGCAGGTCAACGACGTCCTCCACATTCCACCTCCCGATGCTCCTGACCAGCAGTGATCGAGTTGTTTCCTCTTCCTTGTCCCTTCTTTTTATTTCTTCTTTTCGTATTTCGATCCAACTTTTTTCTGTGTGGATCTGAGACACTTGTCCCGGTTTACTTTTTATCTTTCATTTGTTTTTATTTTGCAGGTAGTTTGGTAGATTCCCTTTGCTTAGGGTTTACTACTTTTCCCTTCGCTTTGGTAGATTCCCTCCCTGCTCCGAAGATCCGTATTCATCCTCTACATCAATCATCTCGATCCAGGTTTCTCCTATTTACTCTCTACTCTAGCTTAGTATTGTGAGGACACATAATGGTTTAAGTGTGGGGTAGGATGCTAGAGAACCTTGCATGAACTTGATTGCCCTTAATTGTGTGTGTGTGTTTTCTCGGTGCCTGTCCAGTTCCTCTAGCATTAGAATTGCTCAGTTCTTGATTTTTGATGTTAAGTAGTTGTTCAATTTGTCATAATGATGCTTAGACTGCTTAACCTAGAACCTGAGAACCAACGTGTATACTTTGATGTTGAATTGCCTGGTCATAACAGATTTTCAAAATCACACTTGTAGTTTGTCGCTTTGATTGCATAAAAATGACCGAATCCGACTAGCAAACCAAATGTGAGCTTTTGATCCATTGCACATAACTTGCAATTTCAATTCTTTTTGAGTGGTTTTCTGTTTGCTTGAGTGAGTTAGAATTTGCATGAGACCTATTCGAGACCACACGATGACACGAGTTCTAGAATGATAGGGGCACCTAGATTCAGCTACTAAGCTAGATAGCCTACCCAATATTAAATCCATTAGGTTTAAACCCTTGAGCTTAGCTTGTTCTTTTGGTTCGATATACATTACAACCATTCCCCATTCTTTCATTCCCCGTTGATCCCCTGTGGTCGTAGTTTAAGATTAGCCTACCGGAAGTCGGTTTGTGGTAACCTGCCCATAGCCATTAAACAGGTGGTCTTAACTATTATGTCCAGACGTGTAAACCCCTCTAGCAACTAAAAGAAAATCAGCACAAAAGAAAAAAAATGAAAATAAGAAAATAAGAAAATTCGAAAAAAATAGAAAAAGTTCAAAGTCTATAGTTTGGTTCAATTACGTTCTTCTTCCTACATATGGAAGAACGAAGTCAAAAGAAAATGTAAAAGAAAATTAAAAAAATTGATGAGCAAAGAAAATAAAAGTGCTAGGTTGCTTGAGGGTATCATAGGACGATCGTACACTATTCCACCCGTGTCTGGTTAGACGGTAGGAAGCCATAAGCTAGATTCGAGTGAAGTTAGTCGAAAGCTACACCGCACCAAAGCCATCATCATACATTCCCATCATCCATCTCATCTTAACGCTTGTAGAGTAGAATTCGTTACAGTCCTAAGCAGGGAAGTCCTTCTTGACTAGTTCCTCGTGTTGTCACAGTGGTAAAAATGTGGTCGAATTGCAAACTTATGACAGAATTCAGTAGCAGAAAATGATTGAGAGTAGAAACACGTCCCTAAACACAGAGAATGAGAGTTTCCCTTGTACTAAACATTATCTGTGTGAGGAGTATGGTCGGTCAGGTCAAATTCGTGCATGATTGGTTACTACTTCTTGTCGTGTGCAGTTTTTAGTGAGACCAGGTTGTTTGGATGATCAGTATGCATGTTAGGTTTCTTGTTCTAGAAGTAGCTGTCTAATAATTCATGGTGTATGCTTGAGCTTCAATTTAATCGATCCTATCATTTATGAACATGAGCGTTTTCTATTCAGTTTGCTTGAGGACAAGCAAAAGCTTAAGTGTGGGATATTTGATGACACTCGATTTGACGTGATTATCAGCCTCATTTAAGCAACATTTCTTGTCTTAAGACATCGTTTTTAGGGCAGAATAGCGAATATTCACTCAACTACTCTATCTCGTGCCATTTGTGTTACTTTGGCCCGTTTCGGGTCTATTTGATGGTTTTCTAGTGTTTTCATGATAGCACAGGTTTTTGCCGTCAAATAATGTAACCAGGGACGTGTCTAAGGCATCGGAACCTCGAGGAATCACACCAGAGTCAATCAAATCAACACATTCCCTGCCCCGTTTTACAAAGGAGTTTTCAGCGAAAAGATCTAAAGTTTTCGCCGAAAACTCAAGAAGAAATCGTCAGAGCTTACAAGAAGAAGTTTTAGGCGAGAAGTCAAAGTTCTCGCTGAAAACTCTAAGAGGGAAACTCACAGGAGATCAGTCGACGGAAGCCAGCCTTTTTTCGAACAAGTTTTTGGCGAAAACTTCAGAAGTTTTCGCCGAAAATCCTAACCTAATCCGGCGCTGATAGGGTTAAGTATAAATACTTAACCGGCGGGCCAAAATAGATATACTTTTCATAATAGAACTTTCACGAGTTCCAGACTTAAGAAGTTCGAGAGAGCAGAGTTTAGAGTTCGAAGAGTCAGGAAGAGATCGTGACGCCATCTTTTCATCTCGGAGACTCGGAGCTAGGAGTGAAGATAACCGGAGAGCGAAGCTTTGCCAGCGTCGTCTTAATTAGGTTTTACAGTTTCTATCTGTTCTTCCTTTTCATGATGAACTTTGTTTCTGTCTTTGATTCTGTTGTTATGAACATGAGTAGCTAAACTCGTAGAGGTTAGACTAGATGAACCCTAAGTGACCCAGGGCTTTAAAGCGGTCACGGATCGGCGGTGATTAGATTCAAAGTTCAATCAGTTTCTCTTTGCATGGTTGTTTTATTCTTGATTGTTTATGTTTCTTTTCTGATTGATCACCTAGATTAGATTCTTGTTAAGCTGAGGATAGAAGCGAACGCTCGCCTTACTTTAAAACATCAAATCAACAATTAACCTATTCATTGGAGTGTGCCTTTCATAGGAACCAGTTAGGGTTAATCCACTTCAAGAGTAACTCATAAATCGTTAGTAATTCCACCAGTTAGTTTAGTCGTCGCAAGAAGCGACGGTACTCGGGCGGCTAATTAATCTTGGTAGCTAGATCGGATAGAGCGAACGTTCGCCAGTCTTAAACCTAAGGGGTAAGGAGTTATGGTGGTGTCTTAGAATTGATTGAACGAGAATTGAAATCCGCTGATCAGTTGACTACCAATGCTCTGGTGAACTAAGGGGTATTCGAAGTCTAAGCTTGTCTGTCGTCTTTGTTAAGTCAACCAATCTTTCAATCTGTCTTTCAATTTAGTTTTATATTTTTCCTGCATTTCTAGAATAGAAGTCGTTGAACTTACACCACGCACAACGTGTTAAACCTGAATAATCTGCCTTTACATTTGAGTAGACGATTATTAGAAGACCCGTGGAATATGATCTACTTAGCTTCTAGCTTAGTAGTTATTTGATACCCTGCTCTGCATCGTTCATAAAAGCATTCAAAGAACAGCTCAATGTGTACATGGCGGCATGGAGCAAGGACCGGCACGAGGAGGATGCCGATCGGATTGTTCGATCAGGATACACTGTCCTAACTACCGGAGAGCCAAATGGACAACCAGAACGGACACAGGCACTAAGCCGAGCATTAATGCTCAGAGCCACACCGGCGCCAAGCAAAGATCATCCCCTGACCAAGGCCCCAGGACTCTCCCTCTAAGCCTTGGAGAACTAGAACCTCAGAGGTGAAAAGGCCTGACCCAAAATAAAGAAGCAAAGATCGTCTTAAGAGGTTCTCCACAACAGGCCTCAAGTAGAAGTGAAAAGGCCTGACCCAAAATAAAGAAGCATTGATGGACAGTCCCCTACGGGCGCCGGCATCAGTGCCGGAGGGCGCCGAGCGGCGCTTAGTACCGAGCCTTCATGGTACTCGGGCCTTTGGAGGGTTTCCTCCAGCCTTGAACTCCCTTTGGACCTTAGAGCAGCCCCCAGCAACCACCACCCAAGGAAATGCTGAGAAGACCGAGAAATGAAGACTCCAGAGGATGAGAGCCGGAGGGGCCGATCGACCATGAACCCCGGAGCCCGATCGGGGTCAGCAATAGACCCAGCAGTGCCTAACATCTGGAGGCCCGTGAACGCCCCAGCATCAGCACTCGACGTCGCCGCCAAATTCCAAGCCCGACACAAAGGCGGCGCTGACTTTCCTAAACCAGACCGGCCCTAATTAGGGTTTCCCGATCGGGCATCCGCCGAATCTGCCGGTTTAGGGTTTTGGACACGTTTTGCTATTTTTATTCCCTTTTAGTGTTTTATTCGGATTTCTCTTTTAGCCTTCGCTTGTTTAGGAATAATTAAGTCCTTTTAGTAGTTTAAATAGGACTCTAGGTTATTTCTTTATTATTTTCATAGTTTGTTTCTAAGTAGGAAACTGTGGGGATGTCCCGGTTCCTCTAGTATAAATAAGAGGCTTTGGCCTCTCTTTGGAATCAACTTCCCTTTGAATTAAATACAACTCAGAACTTTGTTCTAAATTGCCTTCAAGTCTTTGCTCGTTGTTGCATTGCTTAAGGTTGGTATTGTCGACAGAAGCATCCATCTTCTGTAGTGGAGCCACTCGACCGGACACTTCGGGTTCCCGGCTATATACAGCCGACGGGTCTAAGTACTTTCCCGCCAAGGTTTCATAGGTGATCTCTAGAGCCGATTCTCAAGACTAACGGTGGTTAGGGTCTTCGTAGCAGCCAATCCAAGGTTCCTCATCCAAGAGGTGAGAGGGTCAAGGACAGCCGACTCTAAGGTTCACATCAAATCGACCATGATTTCGTAACTTAAGCTCTAATACCAATTGTAAGATTTCGATATAGAACTCGCAACCCACAGACAGGATTTTGGTGCGCTCTAATCAAACTGCGCTTTTCTTCCTCTATTTATAACAATTGAAGCGACGTCTTAAACCTATTACAAAAAAGATACGGAAAGGTAAATAATACCAAACTTAGCCTAGGAAACCCACTAAGACACGGAAACAAGAAAACAACAATATTAAACTAACACCTACATGTAGTTGACTTAAACAGGTAAAACAAACATAATTAATTAACAAACTTCAGTTACGGCAGAAGAAACATTGT
This sequence comes from Linum lewisii, assembly GCA_034768395.1. Taxonomy (NCBI): domain Eukaryota; kingdom Viridiplantae; phylum Streptophyta; class Magnoliopsida; order Malpighiales; family Linaceae; genus Linum; species Linum lewisii. The sequence goes on from CM068296.1 coordinate 54,920,444, forward strand.
CGTGGCTTGATGTAGTGGTATGAGAAGTAGGGATACGAAGGAGGGAGAAAAGCAACGCCAGTAGTGTGGTAGCATCAAACGGTATCGTCGTAAATTTGGACAACGACGATGATCAGATGAAGGTGATGACGACTCGTTCGTGGCTCTCCAGGAAATGATTTTTTGTCTCCCACACACCCTCATACACCTTACCCTCTTATACACTCACACATCCTCTAACTACTCTCTTTTATACGCCCTGCAAAGAACCACCTGTCCAAACCCATAAGTAAATAAGAGAAGCTCAACTTTCACTAACTCATTGACCCTTCAGTTGAATCATACATTGGTCCACTAGTCAAGTAGGTAAAACAACAAGTTATTGGATTAAGATCGAGTAACAGGTTATCCAATCTAGATACCAAGTTATATGGTAACATGTTATTTGAACTAAATAAAAAAAGTTAGATAGCAATAGCATGTTAAAGGAGCAAATAACTTGTTATCCAATGATAAATTTTAAAAATTTCAATTCCATCCGGCTATTTTCCGAAGGGCGGGATTTCAACAAAAAAATAAAACGTTAATTTCCACACAAAATATAAGGAACACTCAATCCGATTGAGACACCCAATTGAGATATGACATTATATAAAAATAATAATTATAAGTTTCCACGTTGAGAAATAAAAGTGGAATGAGTAAATATTTGCTCTGAGGCGGTTACTAGTAAATAGGCAACTCTTCACCACCAATTGATTCAGTCACGATCTTTATGGTCGGGATCAAACATTCCTCCCTTCGACAAACTTCTAATTCATCGTGAAATCTGATCCATGTTTCCTTCGACGAATGCCTCCTCGCCTGCTTTTCTTCCCAGCCAGCAAACCCAGCGGCGGCTCGCCTCCCCGGACACCCATATCAACGACGTCGTCTAGGCGGACTTGACCGACGAGGAGCGGCGGAAGGCGGCGTAATAGAAGAGGAGCATGAGACGGCGTGGCGGTTGTTGGAGGCGGCAGATGAGGAGGAGAATTTGAGGATTCGGTTAGCCGTTCAGGTAACAGGGCCGTCCGTTACGTGGCTCGCATGGCCCTGTCTAACCTCTCAGGGGTCATGGAGGTATACATGACTTTCTGGGTTGGGACTTGATGTTCATTCCTTGTTTGTGCGTGTTGCCTTGATTTCTCCGTGAGGAGCTGTCTTTGTAAAAAAAAAATTAGTAATAATAATAATAATAAATCCGATTGAGACACCCAACTTCAGTTGTTATGTATGTATAGGGTTGTATATGAGCCGAGCCGAGCCTAGCTGAAACTAAGCTCGGGCTCGGGCTCGCCTAATTTTGTCATGGCTCGGGCTCGGGCTCGGACTCGTTACGAGCTCGGACAGCCCAGCTCGAGCTCAGCTCGTTTGTAGATTGACTGGGCTCGGGCTCGTCTCGAGCTCGGCTCGTTTACGATGATAAATGAGTCTGGCTCGTATTTAGCTCGTTTAACAGGCTCATTTACGATAAACAAGCCAATCCCGAGCCAAGCTCATGATTCAGAATACCAAATTTTAAGAAATCATATACTCTATAAAATACGATATAAATGATACATAATATCGGAAATCACAATACATAAATATTCAGAAATTCATAAAGGCAACAAGCCATCGAGGCAACGACTAATATTTTAAAACTAACAGTAGCATGTCAAAATAATATTCTGAAGTCCATCCATGATCCATGTAATACTCTGTTGCTTGTACACGCCAATCCCCATCTCCATTTCTGCATTATCAATTTGCACAGTACACGCCAAAAAGCTGCAGTACACACTACATGCCAAAAATTAAAGTTAATGAAATAGAAATGTAAATCCCCATCTCCAGTTCTGCATTTCAATTTGCATAGTTATCATGAATAATCCAGCTTATAACGCAGTCTCAGTTGCGGATACTATTACTACATAGTGAAAGTCATTACAGTCTTACCATTTCACAGTCAAGAGCAAGGATTTCATGTAGAACCAGCAGGAGCAGGAGAGGTAGAGAGAAGACCTAGAAAATAACAGTAAGTTAAGGAATCAGAATTCTCTGCATCTTAATCATACATCAATCCATGTGGGAACAAAATTCACAAGTTTAGTAAAGATGTTACATTATCTAGGCTATACCAAACTGAATTTAAATTCACTGCAGTCAGTATTTACATGTTGTAAGAAAAAGGACCATGAATGAATTCATTCCAAAAAAAAACAACAGGCTTGCGAGGTTAAAGAGTCAGTCTGGTGCTCAGATTTTCACATTAAACCAGAGGAACATAGATGCTGTGAAAGATGACATATATATGCAACTGTTGAAAGCATTAGATGTGGCTTGTGTATAATAAAATGTAGCAGAAAGAGAAAAGATCATATCAGTGGAGTGGTTAGTTTCTACCATTCATAAAAAAAAATACAGCAGCACAAATGAAAGTTGCAGAATAGCATAAATCATGATGCACTATTAATTCATTCATGATGCACTATTAATTCATTGTGGCTTACCTTGAAACGTGGACTAAGACAAGTTAATTTCGATCGACACTTCTTGCTTTTCAGATGACTTATTTGTAGTCTGCAACATAAAAGAAATATAGTGAGTAGCGATAAACTTAATATTAGAAAGAAACCTTCTCACAAACCATTAAGTTTACCTTGGTACTCTTTCTTGGACCATAATGGTTTCGTAACCAATCTTGAGAGCAAAGTAAAGCTTGCACGGTCTTTTGACCTAAGGATGCACGATGAATTGCACATTTGCACTACTAGTTGTGCTAGTAGTTTCATGTACAGGTTCAGTTTCATTTTCAATGTTCTTCGCTTTGAACTCACTACCATACTCATCATAAAGCTTAGTAAGCTTTTCAAGTATCAACCCAATATAATAGCCGCTCTCACCTGAATCATAAAGATCTGGATACATGACATCTATTATTGTGAACTTGTTTGTTGGATCCAACACGGCAGCAAATGAAACCACAAGATTGCACTGGCCCCAATACTTGTTAAACTTCTCGAGCATTTTCACAGCCATGGTTCTCATACTTGCAATTCTCGACTCCAAGGTTTGCTTCAATAACTTCTTGATAGTCCATAACTCAGGTAGAAATATGTTAGCAGTTGGGTATGAACTTCCAGATATCAAAGTGGTGACATAATTGAACACCTCAAGAAACTGACAAACATGTGAAACCTTTACCCAATCTTCATCTGAAGGCAACCAAGTATATGTTGCATCTCTCTCAGCATATCTAGGAAATACATCTTTTAACTCCAAAGCAGCAGCTAGCATATGATATGTAGAGTTGCAACGTGTGCAACAGTCTAATATAAGCTTCTTCGTAGGTAACTCAAGTTGTTTAGCAACTTCTTGAAAGATGATTACTCGACCCTCTGAAGCATAAATGTGTTTCACACTTCGTCTAACATTCTCTATTATTTCCTCAATTTCCTTCAATCCACATTGCACCAATATATTGATGATATGTGAACAACAACGTACATGGAACAACTCACCATCAAGAGAAAGTCTGTCTAGATAAGTTAGTGTACCTTTCAGATTTCTCACTGCAGCGTCATTGTAGGCTGCATTATCCACAGTGATTGTCCACACCTTCTTCTCAAGGTCCCAAGCAACCAAGCACTTTTGCAATGCATTAGAAACAGTAGGTCCGCTATGTGGCGGTGGCACTCCACAGAAGTTCAGAATTCGTTTTTGTAACCGTCAATCTTCATCCACAAAATGACAAGTGACAACCATATACCCTATTGTTTGATTAGACTGCCACATATCAGTTGTCAAACTTACACGTCGGACATTTGCAAGAGTCGCTTTCAACTTGCCTTTGAAAAGTTCATATGTGCTGAAAAGATCAGTTGTAGTACTTGCTCGACTAATCTTTTGATATAGAGGATTAGCATGCTTCATCATGTAAGTGAACATGTCGTTGTCAGCCGTGCATAAATGTTGTTCTTCTAGTATAATCCAATGACAAACAACTTCACGCATTTTCGCTTGATTGTACTTGAAAGTCTCCACTGCATTAACGCTCTCTAGCTGGCGGTTATGATTCACAACCACATTCAATTGTTATTGATTCTCCCTTGCAAGGTTGGCTATCTTTCTTGGACATTTAGTTAAGTGTCTCCCCAAATGCGAAGTAGGACCACTTGACTCATGCTTGTACTCCTTCTTGCAATGAATGCATTGTACTTTTCGAGGTTCTCCCTCTTTCTTAGGAAGCTCTCTGAAATCTTTCCAAACTCCCGAAGTTTTTGTCCTTGGCTTTTTCGCATATGGTTGTTCCACATCAGTTTGATCAGTGTCAGTAGCTTGACTGGTGGTTGTAGGTGCAGCGTTGGTAGTACTATTGACTACCGGAGAAATTGGGATGTTCGTAGACATTTCCGCTGACATTCTGTAATGGACCAAGCATAAGACATAAGTAGCTTATTAAACCAAACAATATGTAATCAAAATGAAAACATGAAACTGAAATATGTGCCAATCAAAATTAAACAGAAGGTTGTTTCCACTACTATTTCTTGTTTTCTGTTTGCCTGTTCCACAACCATCAGAACTATTTCTGGTTTAAACTGAACTATTTCTTGTTTTCTGTTTTCTGTTTGCCTATTTCAAGTAAAGGCTTGGGATAATTAGAATTTAATATCACATCCATGCCAGTTGCCACCATATCTAATTACAAACAATGCAGTGGAAATGAAATCACAGAGATACTCTAAACAAACCATAGCTTGCTGACACATACATCTTTCAAATCCAGTATTATCTTAGTGAGGCATGAAGTAAGAATGTTATGTGTCTCTGCTCAGACTCTACAGCCTCTCTGCAATCATAAAAACACAGTCAACTATGAGTCCTCCATGCCACAAGAATTATATAAGGCCATGTTTGGTAAATGGATTCTCAAATAACATGCATTGTTTAAATAGCATGGTTTTGCAAATGCAAGGGATTGAGAATTTGGATTTTGACAAATAAGTTGTTTGGTACCAAGTGATTTCTATTCTTCATTACTTGGATTACAGAAAATGAATATGTGTGAAATACCCAAATTATTCTACGGAACACTCTGACAAGTAAGAATCGCCAAAATACTCACCATGTATTCATTCAATATTGAGTGAATGCTCAAAAAGTACTCAACTGTGTGTTGTTTAACCCAACTGTCTAAAAGTGACACGGTCAAAGTAGGAATCACCAAATACACATCAAGTATTCGTTCAATACTCGGCAAGTACGAATCACCAAAATACTCATCAAGTATCGTTCAATACTCACTAAAATTATCTGTACTGAATAATTTGACAAGTAGGAATCACAAATTTTTTCACAGAAAAAAGGACAACAAAGAGGATATGTTGAGAAGTTTAGTGGATGAAGGTAAGGGTAAAGTGGAGAAAGTTTGGGTCATTAATGGTGTGGGCAAATACATGGGAAGAGGGATTTTGAAATCTTACCTATATAGGTAAGATTTCAGAATCCTCTCCCCATGTATTTGAGCATGCCAATAGCATGTATTTGAATCATAAGTTATGGACATAAAAACAGAGGAATTGGTGAAATGCATGGTATTGTAAATCCCTGGTTTAAAATCAGTCCATACCAAACATGCCTAAGTTCTTCTTGGTGTTTGTCTCTGTAACTCTTCATTTTGTTTCTTATTGTTAATCTGCGAAGCTTTATTGCAATAGAGAACAATGAAACAAAATTTAGGATTTCATGTGCTGCAATGTTACGGAAAAGATTAGTTGCTAAAGGACAGAGAATTTTGTTCAGAAAGATGGTTGCGACAGAGGAGAAGAAGAAGAAGATGATGAAGAAAAAAGAAGAAGAAGAAGAAGCAGAAGAAGAAGAAGCAGCTCACTGACCTGGGAGCCTGGGAGTCTGGGACTACGAATTAGGGTTGTGAGTCTGTGACTATGAAGAAGCAGAAGAGAAGGAGGGGAAGAAGGAGAAACTGAACCGTCGCGACAACTCTATATTTTGTGAATTGAGATTTGAGAGGGTATATTTCAAAAAAATGTCAAGCTCACGTTTATTAATATTAGATTTTAGGGTTATTAGTTTAATAATTTTTTAGAGATAGGACTCTTAGTATAGGAGTCTATGAGTAATTTAGTATACTTCAAATTTAGAAATTAAATTAAATAGGATTAATGACTTATAATAGCTCATGAGTTACAATCGAGCCGACTCGCGAGCCTGGCTTAACGAGCTAACGAAACGAGTTGGATCACGAGCTACGAGCCGACCAATATACTGGCTCGATCTCAGCTCATTTAGTTGATGAGCCTGTTCACGAGCCAACTCGCTTATGACGAGCCGATCTCACGAACGAGCTTTTTTGAAAAAAATTCGAGCCCGAGACCGAGCGGCTCACGAGCAGCTCGGCTCGTATACAGCCCTAATTAGCAGATTCTCACGAAACACTTGGTCGCATATTACCGATCATAATATGTCCTACACAAAATAGCTTTGTTAAAGGACGAGCTATTGCCGACAACATTCTCATTGCCATGAAATCATGCATTTTATGGCAGGTCGGACTTCAGGGAAAATAAAGTACATGACTTTGAAGTTGTGTCGTGAACGTTTCCGTCCGCGGCGGGCGGCACCTCCGAAGCTTTTCGTGTTTATTTTTGATTATGGAGTCGCCACCAATTGTTAGAGCGGATTGGACGCTTAGAAGTCCAAATCGGGTTATCCAACCGGATTTGGACTAGGTCTGCGAAACAGAGACCGGGATTCGGGGACGGTTACGTGTGGGGAAGGATTAGCACCCCACAACGCCCGGAACAACCGGTACTACCACTCACGATAAGGTTATTTTCCTTGACGGCTGATTCAGGAGAGATGCGTTCACGCTCCCTATTTAGGGTTTGCGTTACTAATTCAGATTTTATATTTTATTGATTTAGTTTATAAAATTTTAACGGAGGGGGAATTTTAAAATTTGACTCGAGTCGAGTGACTGCCTACGTATCCAGAGATTTGGAATCAAAGTCCACGTAGTTCGTTGTTTTAAAAATCGGGTTGGTTTGAGGTATTTTTTATCCTTCAAAGTTTTATTGCTTTTTATATATATATTAGTTTAAGGAGCAATTTACTTTTTAAGATTTTATTACCTTATTTAGCGATATTTATATTTAAAGTGGAGAATTTACACGGGTCATCTTTCGTTACTAATTCCAGGGGCTTTTAATGGTTTCGGGTAACTTAGGCTAGCGGTGTTCGCGAGTGCGAAATGATATCGACTTTGCTTTCAAATTCTTGGATTGTTCGTTTTTGGCTCGGGATTTCCACAATACTTTACGAATGTAAAGTAGTCGTTACTAATTCCTAATGACAAGCACAATGGACGGACTTAAATCTTATCAGTGGATTAGCATATAATCCTAAGAAATTTTATCAAACCCAATTCTTTAATTCATAAAATGTTTAAATTTAAACATGAAAGGATTTCTTTGTGCTTAATTAATCTAAACCATTTTAATTGTGAATCATATTTACATTAATTAACATGGACTAAAAAAAAAGATTAGTATTAAAATTAGGGCCTATTTTTAATTAAATGACCCAAATACGGAATGAGCTCAACCAATTTCGGCCCAAAAGACATAAATTAGGCCAGCCCATCCAACCCATTAATGGCAAAATGGTAAATAACGGGACGGTGGCAAATTCGTAAATATTGGAAACCCTAATACGCCATATAAAAGGGTGAGAGGGCTAAAAAAATAGCCCCCCTTTCACTATTCACTCCACACGTCTCCTCTCTCTCTCTCTCTCTCGTTTTCTCTGAAAAACAAACCATCCTCTTCTTCATCCTCTAACCCTAAACGAAACACAAACCCTAACACACTAAGCCGCCACAGCCGCCACTACTTCTCAACCTTCCCCCCTCTCTCCCTCTCGATCCCTTCCAAACGCCCTCTTTCTCTCCAAACCCACCACTGTCGCTGCCATACCCTATCTCTCCCTCTCTCGCCGGCGCTCCCTGTGAAGGAACGCCTCCTTCCTCGAGATGAACGACCTCCCGCCTCCGATGATGGGGGGAGGAAGAAGCTCGGCGGCGCTACAAGGGGACTGAAATGGCGGCATGCCGCCGGCGACGTGGCGGCGAAGCGGCGGCCCCAGACGGACATGCAAGGAAGGTATGGACTTTCTAACTCAATTTTTCTAGTGATACCAAAAGAAAACTGTTATTGAGTTAAAGAAACGAACCAAAAAACCTAAATCCTCTTCTTTATGAGGACAAACCCTTAGATCTGAGCTTTTCCCTTTTTGTTTCTTTCTACTGATTCAGCCCCTTTTCCTTTTAGATATCAATCCAAAAGGAAGGCGGCGGCGGCGGCGAGGGGAAAAGGCTCGGCGGCGCGATGGAAAAGCGGCGCGGCGGCGACGGTGCGGCGGCGACAGAGATGGCGCGGCGGCGACCCGGTAAAAAGGGGACAACTCTCTTTTTTTATAAACGTTCATAACTCCCTTTTTTATCTGTTTCGCTTTTATTTACTAAGTGACCTTATTTTTAGGATTCAGACAGCGGCAAGACCAACACGACGGCGGCGGCGAGACGCCGGCGTGGTGAGGGCGTCGGCCGAAGAGGGGCAGAAGCAAAGGTAAGAAAAAAAATAAAACCCTATATTTTTAGAAGTAGAAAACTAATACAATACAGAAAAAGAACACAAATACTAATCATACCCACTCTTTGTTGTAGGTCCTCCCCAAAGAAGACTGAGTCACAAGAGTGGTGAATCTTAAATCAAGATAAGTGAGACAGGAACTCTTTTCTATTACTGATTCTTTTTTGATTTTGTTGCTTTATGGTAAATAGAACAAGATTAAGGTTATTGACAATGATAGGGTTGATAGTTTAAAGAGAAGGTCACAAACTAGGAACAAAACTGAAGTTAAAACAAACCCATGGATAGCTTAAAGTAAAGTAACTTGAAAAGCAACCCTTTCATCTTAACACTTAACAAACCACAAATATGTGTATATCATGCTTAAAAATGGTGTATTCATGATGCGGGTACATAAATGGAGAGATGGAGTTAAAGAGGACTGGAATTTGAAGAAGTGGGTATGCTCACTTTGCTTTCTGTAGAACTTAGTGGTAGGATGAGGGAATGAGTGAGGACCTTAGCTTGATGACCTCTTCTTTCATTGGCTTTGTAACTTCAGATGATGTATGGTGGATGTATGAACTTTTGGACTCTTTTCCCTCTTTTGGAACCTTTCTATTTCTGGGTTTTTTTTTTTTTTGGATTGGAGCAAAGAAGACAGAAGTAGTAGTTTGGGAAAAGTTTCCTCTTTTGGTGTTTTTTGCCTCTTTCCCTTCCTTTTCTGCTCTCTTATTTTTCTCTCTGCTCTTTCCTTTTCTGTTCCCTTCCCTTTTTTTCTTTTCTTGGGACCTCCCCCACCATTCCTTTTATAGCAAAAGGAAACCCTAATGCAGAAATTACTACTTTGGGTATAAAAACCCAACAGTCTTTTTATCACACAGCCTTTTTTCTGGATTTAAAAGAGCTGAACGAGTGGGCCTCACCCCTTGCTAAATTTCAGAAAAAAAAAATCCAACACATGCTATTAACAAAACGGGCTAAAAGCCCGATCTTTAGAACATGTGGGCCGAAAACCCAAATCCCCTTACTCGAAACTGATTAAAACTAGAAAACTTCGAAACACTAACGCTTAACCCTAAGTTAATCTAGGTGAAAGACAAACTACCGACTATTCAAGATCGATAAACAACGGCCCACTTGTCATCCGGTAATTTGCGAGCCCGGACAAAATTTGATTACTACAGTTGCCCCCCTTTGTACTACTTTTGTTTGTAACATAAAGTTGTACAAAGGTATCAACCAAATTTTGAGAGGAACTGACGAAATTAGGACCAAAGCTAAACAAAATGGGGCGCCAATTACGATATATATAAAAACCGGCTACCTATTCACAAATAACATAAAAGCAAATGTACTAGGGTTTCAGCTTGACTTATCACCCGTTCCAAAAGTGCGATCCATTCTGCCCCTGGATGTCGAGGATTTGTGTCTAGGGTCTCAGCTTGACTTATCACCTGTTCCAAAATATGCGATCCATTCTGACCCTGGATGTCGAGGTTTTGTGTACTAGGGTCTCAGCTTGACTTATCACCCGTTCCAAAAGTGCGATCCATTCTGCCCCTGGATGCCGAGGGTTTGTGTACTAGGGCCTCAACTTGACTTATCACCCGTTCCAAAAGTGCGATCCATTCTGCCCCTGGATGCCGAGGGTTTGTGTACTAGGGTCTCATCTTGACTTATCACCCGTTCTGAAATGCGATCCATTCTGACCCTGGATGCCGAGGGTTTGTGTACTAGGGTCTCAGCTTGACTTATCACCCGTTCCAAAAGTGCGATTCATTCTGCCCCTGGATGCCGAGGGTTTGTGTACTAGGGTCTCAACTTGACTTATCACCCGTTCCAAAAGTGCGATCCATTCTGCCCCTGGATGACGAGGGTTTGTGTACTAGGGTCTCAGCTTGACTTATCACCCGTTCCAAAAGTGCGATCCATTCTGCCCCTGGATGCCGAGGTTTGGTGTATTAATCCTCCAAGTCATTAGGTGTGAATGTCATGATGCATGATTTTCAAATTCCGTATGAACAATAAAGATTTCAGCGTGCGGGATGAAAATTACATGTGATGTTATGATGCATGGCGTTGCAAAACGTGATAACATACTGTAAAAAGAGTTTTTTTTTACACATCCTGACAAAACAGGCCCGTGACACGTATGGCATTGGCGACTCTCGCATGCTTTCCTCATGGTTGACATCCCTCTAGAGGTCCTCCTAGGGATCCATTACATTGAGCTACACGCCTTATAAATTTCATCCTTCGTTTAGCCTCTGATCCTTTTCACAAATTTTCATAAGCTTCCAAACGTCATATCCTCTAACTCCCGCATGATTAACAACCGCATGGTGATGATAACTCAGAGAAGACCTCCTCGAATTAGACCCGGAAGAAGATCTAGAATAAAACACATGGAGTGCCCCCGCTTTCGGACTCTCTTTTCTCTTAGCCTCTTTCGCGAATACCCCTTCAAGAATTTCTTATTATTATTATTTTCATTATTTTCTTTTTTTTCTTTTTTTTTTACTCCCATTTTTTTTTAACGGATGTAACCACGAAAATGCATTGGCACGTTTAAAACCTTATAAGAAAATAACTTTTATGGTGTGTAGTGTAGGGTGATCTAAACACTCTGTCTAAGCTAAAATCTGACCACGAGAGATATTTTTAGAGTAAACAACAAAGATTTTTCCACAATTTATGAGGTGACTAAAACCCTCCTTTTTATTAATGGAAACCGGTATTAACGCACCACATCGAGAATCATTAAGTATAGTACTTCTTTACTGAATCTGAATTAACTGGATGTGGCAATTCATCACCGTCCATATCTGTCAAGACTAACGCCCCTCCTGAAAATGCCTTCTTCACCACGTAAGGGCCTTCATAGTTTGGAGTCCATTTTCCTCTTGGATCGCCTTGTCGGATGGATAGCTTCTTGATCACGAGCTCCCCCTCATGAAACTTTTGAGGTTTAACCTTCTTTTCAAAAGCTCGTATCAACCTACGTTGGTACATTTGGCCATGGTGAATTGCCGCCAGCCTCTTTTCTTCGATTAGGTTCAGCTGGTCATATCTGGATTTTACCCATTCTGACTCTTCCAGTTCTACCTCCATGATAACCCTCAGTGAGGGGATTTCCTATGGGTAAAACAGCTTCCATGCCATAGACTAATTGGAAAGGGGTTGATCCTGTTGAGGTTCTTACTGACGTTCTATAGCCATGTAGGGCGAATGGTAACATGTCATGCCAATCGGGGTAAGTGACGACCATCTTCTGGACAATTTTCTTGATATTTTTGTTCACTACTTCCACTGCCCCGTTCATTTTTGGTCTATATGGCACAGAATTGTGATGCTTAATCCTGAATTGGTCACATAACTCGTCCATCATTTTGTTGTTTAAATTTTTCGCATTGTCGGTTATCAACCTCTCTGGCAGACCATATCGGCATATGATGTCCTTCTTGATGAATCTTGTCACTACACTCTTAGTAATGCTCACATATGATGCAGCTTCAACCCATTTAGTGAAATAATCAATAGCCACAAGGATGAAGCAGTGCCCGTTGGAAGCTTTTGGTTCGATCATCCCTATGACGTCGATTCCCCATGCGGCGAATGGCCATGGCGAAGCCATAACATGCAATGATGAAGGTGGTGCGTGAAGCTCATCAGCGTATATCTGGCATTTGTGACACCCTCTAACATATTTTATGCAATCAGTATCCATCCTTGTCCAATAATAACCCATTCTGAGGATCTTCTTGGCCACTGCGTGCCCCCCAGCATGTGTTCCACAGACTTCATCGTGGACCTCCTCCATTATTCTTTGGGCCTCTCGTGAATCGACACATCTCAGCAGAGTGGAATCATGACTAACTTTATAGAGCGTGATACCGTCAAAGTAGAATCCCATTGCGAGTCTGCGCATGGTCCTTTTGTCATTCTCCGATGCCCCTGGTGGGTATTCCTTCCTTTGTATGTAGACCATTATATCATGATACCAGGGTTTCCCATCACGTTCTTCTTCTACATTTGCAATATAAGCGGCTGCTTCTTGCTTCCTTATTTCTATACGGGGGTTTCGTTCTGTTTCATCCAATTTGTACATCGATGATAGAGTTGCTAGAGCGTCTGCTATTTGATTGTCAACTCTTGAAATGTGTTCAAACTCTATTGATTTGAACTTGCTCATCCTATCATTTATGAATTTCTAGTACGGTATGAGTTTGTGGTCTCTTGTTTCCCACTCTTCCCTTAGCTGGTATATTACTAATGCTGAATCTCCATACACCTTCATATGTTTGATACCCATTTCAAGTGCCGCTTGAATTCCAAACGCACATGCCTCGTACTCCGCTACATTGTTTGTGCATTCGAAACACAACTTTGCAGTAATAGGGTACACCTTCCCTTCGGGCGACAAGAAAACCACTCCTACTCCTTGTCCCAACACGTTGGAGGCACCGTCAAATTTCATGATCCATGATTTCTTCACTTGTCCCTCCTTTGATTCCTCGGTATTCATTATATTTTCATCTGGGAAGTTCATCATCATCGGCACTGAGTTTGAGATTGCGTGTTCTGCCAAGTGGTCCGCCACTATGCTCCCTTTGATGGCCTTCCTGGAAGTGTAGGTAATATCATATTCAGCCAATAAGACTTGCCATCTTGCTATCGTCCTGACAATGCGGGCCTTTCAAAAACGTACTTGATCGGGTCCATTTTAGAGATGAGGTCAGTCGTGTGATATAACATGTAATGCCTTCATCTCTTTGCTGCCCAAGCTAGTGCCCCACAAGTCTTTTCGAGTGGAGCGTATCGAGACTCGTAGTCGGTGAATTTTTTGCTAGCATAATATATGGCGTGTTCCTTTTTCCCCGATTCATCATGTTGTGCCAACATTGCTCCCACTGAATTCTCAAAAACGGACATATACAGTATCAGTGGTCTCCCTGCTACTGGCGGTACTAGGACCGGTGGATTCTGTAGGCACTCTTTAACTCTTTGGAACGCAGATTCACAATCCTCATTCCACTCAACTGGTCGGTCCTTCTTTAGCAATTTGAAGATAGGCTCACATGTCGGCGTTAGGTGCGATATAAAACGACTGATGTAGTTCAGATGTCCTAAAAACCCTCGTACTTCTTTCTGAGTCCTAGGTGGAGGCATGTCAGCAATGGCTTTCACTTTGTCTCGATCTACCTCTATCCCTTTCTGATTGACTACAAAACCCAATAATTTTCCGGAAGTAACTCCAAATGTGCATTTTTCCGGATTCAATCGGAGTCGGTACTTCCGCAGCCTCTCAAACAATTTTCGTAACACACACACATGATCATCCCCTTTCTTGGACTTGGCTATCATATCGTCTACATATACCTCTATTTTCTTATGAATCATGTCATGGAACAAAGTGACCATTGCTCATTGGTATGTCGCTCTGGCGTTCTTTAACCCAAATGGCATAACTCTGTAGCAAAAGGTTCCCCATAGGGTGATGAACGTGGTCTTTTCGCGATCGCCTTCAAACATCTTTATCTGATTGGACCAGGAGAACTCGTCCATGAAAGAAAACATCTGATGACCTGCCGTATTGTCAACCAGAATATCGATGTGCGGCAAAGGGAAATTGTCCTTTGGACTGGCCCGATTCAGGTCCCTATAGTCTACACACATCCTTACTTTTCCATTTTTCTTGAGTACTGGTACTATGTTGGCCACCCATTCCGGATACTGCGACACTTGCAGGAACCCTGCCTGGTACTGCTTTTGCACTTCCTCCTTAATTTTGAGCAACCATTCTGGCTTCATTCGCCGCAACTTTTGTTTGATGGGCTTAAAGCCTTCACTTACCGGTAGGTGATGTGTCACAATCTCTTCACACAGTCCCGGCATGTCTTGATATGACCATGCGAAGACATCTTGGAAGTCCCGGAGCAAGCTGATGATCTTGATCTTTTCTACTGGATCCAAACTGTCCCCAATTTTGACTTCCCGCCGATCATCCTTTGTTCCCAAGTTTATGACTTCCACGGATTCATAGAAAGGCTCTAAAGAACGCTTCTCCTTTTCTATCATCCAATCTGTCTCAGGGATCACGTCCTCTCCACTTTCCTCGGTTTCCATTTCATAAATCGGATAGTCAAAGTCAACTTTTAAACCATGAATCACTTCGTTGTTCTCACATGAATTGGTGGTCCTGTTATGTATGTAAGTAAGAATAATGAAAATGAATCCAATCCGAGATGGGCAAATGGACGCATGAAGGAAAGTATTTTATTATAATGATAAAAAACGTGCCAAATGCAAAGTGAGGTTACACCGCTAGGAAGCCTATGATTATTTTTTATTATATATCACTGTCTTATTATATTTTAGAGTCATTACATGATCGAAGGCGATGGACACTCCACAGAAACCGAGTTGTTCAGATCCTCCTCCGGATCAAGCTGGTGCACCCAATTCATACTTTTAACATCTTGTTCACCCACCATGTGGATAGATAGCTCTTTGAATCCTGAGAAAATGACTCCTATACCCTGGATGTCGTCCTCTCCCCTTGCATTGATCCTTCCTGCGCTCCTAAAGGTCCTTGTAATATGAGGGATGTTGATTCATTCGCCATACAGCTCGTTTCCCCCAAAATGTGACATCCTCCTTCTCTTTTTCTCTCTTTGAATCATTTTTCATGTCATCTCCCTTGGGGACATATCCCAACCCATAACGGTTCTTGTTCTCCTTAAGCTGAACGGGTTCCCTCAAAACCTCTTGCCATTCTGAGTAATGCAAATCCTTGACTAAGCATTTGGCTGACATCAATGTAGCTCGAGCCATTTGGACATTAGGGTTTCCTTCTCGCTCCCCTACACATGAGACATCCTCTATTTCGAATGTTTGGAAGGCGCTCTCGATAGCTTCCTCTGTTGCCTCCACGTATGGTGCGTCTGGAGCTCTAGATATCAACAAGTCTTGCTCTCCAAATACCTCTATCAATTTTCCATCGATGACAAATTTGAGTTTCTGGTGAAGAGACGAAGGGACCACTCCTGCGGCATGCAACCATGGTCGTCCTAGTAAAAGACTGTATGTAGGGTTAATGTCCATGACGTAAAAGTCCACCTTAAAATATTGAGGTCCCACTTGTATTGGTAGCTCTATCTCCCCGATCACCTGACGCTTGGTTCCATCAAATGCCCTTACAACAGTGAAGCTGGGTCGGATGAATGTGTCATCAATGGGTAGCTTATTTAGAGTAGACTTTGGTATAACATTTAGAGCTGAACCGTTGTCTATGAGAACCCGAGCTATCATGAAATCCTTGCACTTTACAGAGATGTGCAGGGCCTTAGTATGACCGGTTCCTTCAGGGGGAATTTCATCTTCGTTAAAAGTAATCTTCCCATTCGTGAGGACTGCCCCTACGATTCCATCCAGCCTTTCTACTGAAACGTTGTGACAAACATGAGCCTGGTTCAACACCTTTAGTAGAGCCTGTCGGTGTGGTTCTGAGGTCAGCATCAAGGACAAGAGCGAGATCCTTGCCGGCATCCGATTGAGCTGTTCTACCACTTTGAATTCACTTTGTTTCACAAGCTTCAAGAATTCACAAGCTTCTTTATCCGTAACCCCTGGTGCGAGGCTCTCCCTTTCTTCCTCCCTATGGTTCCCTTCCTGGCGCTTAAAGAAGTCAGGTCCGACCACATCTGGTGATACTCTCTTTCCCCTATTTATCTCTTCCTTTTGAGCTCTTTCTTCCTCTATGGGTTCTTCTGTCAAACCATAGTGCCTTCCCGTCCTGGTGACTCTGCTTAAACCCGTTATATTCGTCACTGTCTGTAAACTTGTGTTTTCATCGCCATTGATTTGGCAAGAGTAATTCCATGGGACTGCTTTGGTGCTCTTAAACTCAAACGGCTGGGGAGTTCTGATAATGAGGGGTTTCATGCCCTAGAGGGGTGCAGATGACTTGACAGATGGTTTATAGCGAATTACATGCTTTGGGAAGCTTGGAATTTCTTCTTGTGACGAGGCCATGCAAATGTCATTTTCTCCTCCGGTTCCTAAGTAGAATGTGATTAACTTGGAATCCATAAGCTCTTGTAATTTTTCCTTAAATGGTACACACTCTTGAGTGGCGTGACCCACCATGTCACCATGATACAGACAAACTCCTTCCTGTTCTAACAGATCACCTCGCCCTTTGATGACTTCGATGTAGTTGTTGTCAATAAGCAACTTACACACATATTTCAATGGTGTCTCAACCTCCGCAACCTTTGTCTTTTCCTGGTAAGGCTCTTCCATCTCTACTGCATTAGTTCCACGCCCCTCGTGGTTAGGGAGAGGATTTTGATTGACGTCAGGTTGTCTTGGTTGTTCTTCGAATTTTAGCCAATCGGCCCTTACTAGCTGTTGTACTTTATATTTGAAGCTTTTGCAGTTCTCAACTGTATCTCCGGGTGCCCCAGCATGATACTCACAATGAAGATTCGGATCATACCAGTTAGGGTAGGGAGGTTGCAAAGTTTCTAGAGGTATGGGGACGATCTGCTTGTTTTGCATTAGTCGCGGAAACAACTCTGTGTATGAAATAGGGATAGGATTAATTGGCACTTGGGGCCTGAATTTGTTGAAACCTCCCTGCCCCTGGCTTCCCCCCGGCTGACCACCTTGATAGGCTCTTGGTTGAAATCCCGGGTGTCCCCTTTGCTGGTTATTGGCACCGGTTTCCACCCTGGTTTGTGGAGGGAAAGTTGGATTCTGTACCACGGGTGCATCAGATACCACATAGGAGGGTGCTTGATTATTTGGTGTTTGATGTACCCAATTTCTACCCTTTGGAGGTCCAAATGTCGCGGCATTCACATCTTCCTTCCTTCGGGTGGTATTGGTCTTCTTGGAAGCTTCGTGAACCTCCACCGTGCCATGTTTTATCCCCTTCTCAATTCTCTCCCCAATCACCAGTAGGTCAGAGAAATTTGATGTGATGCTTCCTAGCATGTTATTGTAGAAAGGTGACCTCGGCGTTTCAAAAAATATTGAAACCAACTCCTTATCAGATACAGGGGGTTGTACTTCAGCCACTTTCTCCCTCCATCTATGAGCGTACTCCCTGAATGATTCATTTTCTTTCTTTTCCATGTTCCTTAAATCCTCTCTATCTGGCGCCAAGTCTTGGTTATGCTTGTAATGCCTCATAAAGGTATCTGCAATGTCCTGCCATCTCTTAATCTTTGCCCTTTCAAGTTGCATATACCAACGTGTCGCTGTGCCCCCCAAACTATTCTGGAAACAATGCATCATTAATTTGTCGTTGTGGGTGTGGCTTGCCATTTTGTTACAATACATAATCAGGTGATTCCTTGGGCACGTGGTGCCATCATACTTCTCGAAATCTGGCATTTTAAACTTTGGGGGTATCACGACATCGGGTACAAGACATAACTGTGAGGCGTTGATAGTGCTATAGGAGTCCATCCCCTCAACTGCCCTAAGCCTTTCCTCTAGGTATTCCCATCGATCATGCCCCTTGGGCGACTCAGACTGCTTCGGGATCTCCCCCACAATGCGTGGGTCGATAATTTCTTCTCCTCATGATCCCCCCTTAGGTCCCTCAGTCTCGCCATGTCCCTATGGGATCTTTCCACTTGATGTCCCTTCTTCATGAGACCCAAAAGCATTTTTGAAAAGTTTCGCCTTGGATTCCTCCTCCTCCTCATCCTGTTTTCCTTTGATTATCATCTTTACTATTTGGCTCATTTGCTCTTTCACCTCATCGATCCCCGTCAGCTTCCCTTTTATCTCATCCAATTCCCTCTGGAGACCCTCAATTACTTGATCAGTCATGAGTTTAGCTTTCGAGCGAGTCCAATACTTGTGTGTCAAAATCGATGTTGTTTGTCGATCAATTTTGGGGATGTTTTGATTATGATCTGTGGAAATTAGTTTCGTTATTTAAGAATGGGTTTATGTCAAACTTTGGATGATGCATGATATGCACGATGGTTTTAAAACATGTATGAATACGATATTGCTGCCACAAAATAACTATTTTATAAAGGTAGCTATACCCAACAGCTTGGCGTATTCAAGTACCATTACAGATAAACCCTCTTAATAACGTTTTGCAGGGGAGGTTACCCGTTATTTTACAACCCAGAAATACATAGTTCTTAATGAAATTAAAGACAACGACCGGTCTCTGCAACACGTCATGACGTCCTTCTGACGACCTACTCCGGGATGGAACACCTCGCATATTGAGCCAACTCTTCCTGAAGGAGGGTCAGGAACTCCCATAGTTTTGGTCCCTCACTTCTCAACCCAGGATTATCTCCCATGTGATCCCTTAAGTCCTTGGCCAGAAAATGAGCTCTACCTTTGATTTCAACTACCAGCTTCTTGGCCGCCTCCATATAGCTCCTTCTCTGGATGAAATCATCTTGTCCTCTTGCTATTGTGTGCTCCAGATCCTCTATGGTCCTCTTCCCCATTTCCCAGTTCTGTTGAAGTTCTTCTATCTGTTTCCTAAAATTCATCAGCTCCTTATCATTTCCTGCTAACTGCTTCTCCAAGCTTCTAACTTTTCCCACTAGGCTCCTCTTTTCGGCTTCAGATTTCTCCCACAGCTGAGTCTTCTCTCTGTTCTCTAACTGTAGCTCCTTTAACTTGGACTCTAACTCTGCATACCTCTCAGAGCTAACTCGATCTTCCTGCTCGCTAGATGTGCCTATTTTCCTCTTGCAACTCCTTTCATATAAGCTCTGGGTGGGCATCCTTCCTCGTTGCTCCTGCCAGTCGGGGTAGTCATTGGCGACACGATACTGAACAGCCAAAGTTTCCCCAGAACTCCAAGAATGCCCAATCTTCCTTGGATCTTTCCATGCGCCAATTACCCTTTGAAGCTTAACCCCATAATCAGCATCGAGGTATCGGAAGTGAGATCCTCCCATACTTCTTATCGGGGGTATGACTGCCTGCAATCAACCTGCCTCCTGAACATACTGGGGGCGTATCCTATGCAACCTCTCGGACCAGGAAGAGGTACCCAGAAATAACCTCCACACCTGTACAAAATATTCATCATTGGCATCCATGTCGCTCTCTAGTTTATGTTTTCTGCTTCCAGCTGAAAGAAATATCCTCGCCATTGGACTCGGGTCACCCTCAAATACTCTCCCTGACTTTCAAGAAACTCATTCGTGGTACTGCTAGTCATATCATATGCCATGGAGTAACGTATGTAGGGGATGCCCATGTCTGGTGACGGCTTCAGGTGCCCGAATATCCAGATGACCAAGAGTGGAGCACTGGCATACAACATTTTTTCAGAGCCGAGATAACACCTGTCCAAGGCCGCAAATGTTTGAGACAAAATGGCAAACATGGGGTTCATGCCCTGAAGGCCTCTCTCGAACACCTTAACCACACATTCATCGATATACCCAGGGATCGTGGGAAACAGGACGGTCCCGTACAGAATTAAAGCGAATGCCCTCATTTTCAGGTCTTGAGGTGAGCTTCCTTTACAGATGTAACCGAGTAAGAACTTGATTGGGAGGTAGTCAACTCCTTCCATTTCCCGTAACTCTCCCATTAGCTTAACCTTTTTTACCCTGAGGATTTCTGACAGCGCCCCATCTATTTTGGCCTTCGGGTTATGGGCATAAGGCTTTACTGAGTGTATGTTGCCGAAACGCAGAATGGCCTGGTACTCTTCTGCCAGAGGTGAAATGTCCGCGTTATTGAAGGTGAAACAATGGAAATTCGGATCCCAATGGTTAAGCAGCTCTTGGATCATATCCCCTGGAAATGGAACTTTGAGTAAATCAGCCAAACCTCCATATTTCCTTACGAAATCTAGCTTCTCCTGATCAGAGTAAGATGCCCAGATGTCCTCAAGGATCTGAGGTCGATACTCATTTTCCCTGATAGGTCCATCATACAGGTTAGAAGCAAGTGTTTCAACTACTGGCTCAACTCCCTGTGCTAAATTCAAAGCCTCTGCCTCTCTCAAGACACTACCTTCCTCGTCTATCTGGTAAGTAAAATTTGCCATGCTTTTGGAGCTAAGTACCCTTACAAAACAGATATGTTGTGGCAACAATACCTAAAACAATGAAAGAGCGTCAGAAAGATGCAAGCGAATGCAAATGAGTTGTGCATGAATGCCACGAGTGTGTTGCGCGTGGTTGAAACCAAACCCTAAACCTCCCATTTCACGGACGAGACATTACAAGTACATCAACCCTTCTGTTATATATAAAATTCCTTGAATATCATTACATATGCTTCCAAAATACATGCAGGGGATCCGTCAGCGGGGTTACAAGAGAGATTAACAAAATAGGCAAAGCGGTACTAATACCCCAAACAGGCGGGCGTACATGTGCCATTTCCCCTATCCTACACTACTTCTCCTACTTCATTACAGCCATGCCCCAAAATATATGCAGGCGACCTATAATACCCTTTACAAAAGATGGATCTTACCAGGGTTACAACAAAAGCAGGCAAAGCGGTACTAATACCCCAAACAGGCGGGGCGTACACGTGCCTTTCCTCTGGTCCTATCCAAACCTACGGGGTTTCCTCCTATACATACTCGGAAACCCCCTACCCAAACCCCTAGTTGTCATCATCATCCTCTGCTAGGTCGTCCAATAATGGCATGCCGTTCTGGACCCAAGAGACAAACTCCTCTGCAAAAGTCAAGTTGTGCGTGGCTTCGTTGGTGAGGCTCCTAACAACTTGTTCGGGGGGTAAAGCCTTCGAACATTCTATAATTCTTCCATCGCAAGAGTAGTTGTGAGAATGTAACAGCTCTGTTAAGGTTGCATCCTCCTCCCATCCGTTGAGCTCCATCATCCTTAACTTCATTGCCTCCTAGAGGAAAGAGTCTTTGTTCCGTTCGAAGGTCGGGTTCTCGCGGTAGCTCCCCTCAAAGTTGACGAAAGGCTCTTTCACGATCTGTGTCTCCCCATTCCCACATTGAATGTTTTGGGAGACGTGTAGAGAGATAAACATGTACTCATCTCCAGCATTTAAGAGCAACAGGGCCCTCCATTCAATTAGAGGCATAAAGCTCGCCAACCAGCTACCAAAACGGGTAACTGACTGAGGGTTATCAATCCACTTGGTCAAGTAAAAACTGAGCTGACCCCTAATAAGGATTAGCCCAATAGTACATTTACGAGCCAAATACCACAGCAGGTCGTGAACCTCCGCCACAAGCACATCATACAGGTACATCGGCAGGTAGAAGATATTCATACCTATGTACCGCGGATGCCAGTCGAGATGCCTGAGGGGGGAGTCCAAACGCCCATACCTGATCATTATCGACTCTCTTAGCCTTTCGATCTGATCCTCAATTCTACTCTGGATGGTTAACACGACCAAATGCCTTTGTAAATCTTGTGGAAGGGCCCCCCACAAAGGATTGACGACATTTGCACGGTCCATCTAGTGAAAAGAGGAGACAGCGGGGCTAAGACGCAACAGACTCTTTTTTTAAAACACGTGCATGGGATGCTATATGATGCGAGTGTGTTATGCACAATTGTTAATTTAAAGACAACAAACTCAATAATCACAAAAGCAGGTAGCATTCATAATATAGATACATCACATAGATCCTATTTTCGGGTGATCCTAAGTTTCGTAACACAGGAAAAAGGGTAGGAACCTTGGTCTTGCTATGGGTAGGTATCAGGCGGTTTACTAAATCCAACTATATGACGGGTTGTATGTTGTCCCTAAAGGGATGGTCCCTAAATTGGTTAGGACGATTGACGCGCCTCTACGAGTGTAAAAAGGCTTGCGCTACTACGTCCAAATTCTATCTAAAGGTGAAGCTCGGGTATAGAGCTATGCAAATGCATGAGTACAGATAAATAAATTGCGCAAATATGGAATGTAGTGCCATGTCAAGAAAATTAAACACATAAACTTATCGCGAGAGAAGGGTAGCTAGTCCCTGAGGAACGCTTGGGGTCCCCAGCGGAGTCGCCATCTGTCGTGAACGTTTCCGTCCGCGGCGGGCCGGCACCTCCGAAGCTTTTCGTGTTTATTTTTGATTATGGAGTCGCCACCAATCGTTAGAGCGGATTGGACGCTTAGAAGTCCAAATCGGGTTATCCAACCGGATTTGGACTAGGTCTGCGAAACAGAGACCGGGATTCGGGGACGGTTACGTGTGGGGAAGGATTAGCACCCCCACAACGCCCGGAACAACCGGTACTACCACTCACGATAAGGTTATTTTCCTTGACGGCTGATTAAGGAAAGAGGCGTTCACGCTCCCTATTTAGGGTTTGCGTTACTAATTCAGATTTTATATTTTATTGATTTAGTTTATAAAATTTTAACGGAGGGGGAACTTTAAAATCGGACTTGAGTCGAGTGACTGCCTACGTATCCAGAGATTTGGAATCAAAGTCCACGTAGTTCGTTGTTTTAAAAATCGGGTTGGTTTGAGGTATTTTTTATCCTTCAAAGTTTTATTACTTTTTATATATATATTAGTTTAAGGAACAATTTACTTTTTAAGATTTTATTACCTTATTTAGCGATATTTATATTTAAAGGGGAGAATTTTCACGGGTCATCTTTCGTTACTAATTCCAGGGGTTTTTAATGGTTTCGGGTAACTTAGGCTAGCGGTGTTTCGCGAGTGCGAAATGATATCGACTTTGCTTTCAAATGCTTGGATTGTTCGTTTTTGGCTCGGGATTTCCACAATACTTTACGAATGTAAAGTAGTCGTTACTAATTCCTAATGACAAGCACAATGGACGGACTTAAATCTTATCGGTGGATTAGCATATAATCCACGGAAACGACCGAATTTCGATATGAAATTAGTTAAGAAATTTTATCAAACCCAATTCTTTAATTAATAAAAATGTTTAAATTTAAACATGAAAGGATTTCTTTGTGCTTAATTAATCTAAACCATTTTAATTGTGAATCATATTTACATTAATTAACATGGACTAAAAAAAAGATTAGTATTAAAATTAGGGCCTATTTTTAATTAAATGACCCAAATACGGAATGGGCTCAATCAATTTCGGCCCAAAAGACATAAATTAGGCCAGCCCATCCAACCCATTAATGGCAAAATGGTAAATAACGGGACGATGGCAAATTCGTAAATATTGGAAACCCTAATACGCCATATAAAAGGGTGAGAGGGCTGAAAAAAATCAGCCCCCCTTTCACTATTCACTCCACACGTCTCCTCTCTCTCTCTCTCTCTCGTTTTCTCTGAAAAACAAACCATCCTCTTCTTCATCCTCTAACCCTAAACGAAACACAAACCCTAACACACTAAGCCGCCACAGCCGCCACTACTTCTCAACCTTCCCCCCTCTCTCCCTCTCGATCCCTTCCAAACGCCCTCTTTCTCTCCAAACCCACCACTGCCGCTGCCATACCCTATCTCTCCCTCTCTCGCCGGCGCTCCCTGTGAAGGAACGCCTCCTTCCTCGAGATGAATGACCTCCCGCCTCCGATGATGGGGGAGGAAGAAGCTCGGCGGCGCTACAAGGGGACTGAAATGGAAGCATGTCGCCGGCAACGCGACGGCGAAGCGGCGGCCCCAGACGGACATGCAAGGAAGGTATGGACTTTCTAACTCGATTTTTCTAGTGATACCAAAAGAAAACTGTTATTGAGTTGAAGAAAAGAACCAAAAAACCTAAATCCTCTTCTTTATGAGGACAAACCCTTAGATCTGAACTTTTCCCTTTTTGTTTCTTTCTACTGATTCAGCCCCTTTTCCTTTTAGATATCAATCCAAAAGGAAGGCGGCGGTGACGGCGATGGGAAAAGGCTCGGCGGCGCGACGACGAAGCGGCGCGGCGGCGATGGTGCGGCGGCGACAGAGATGGCGCAGCGGCGACCCGATAAAAAGGGGACAACTCTCTTTTTTTTATAAACATTCATAACTCCCTTTTTTATCTCTTTCGCTTTTATTTACTAAGTGACCTTATTTTTAGGATTAGGACAGCGGCAGGAACAACACGACGACGGCGGCGAGACGCCGACATGGTGAGGGCGTCAGCCGAAGAGGGGCAGAAGCAAAGGTAAGAAAAAAAAAACAAAACCCTATATTTTTAGAAGTAGAAAACTAATACAATACAGAAAAAGAACACAAATACTAATCATACCCACTCTTTGTTATAGGTCCTCCCCAAAGAAGACTGAGTCACAAGAGTGGTGAATCTTAAATCAAGATAAGTGAGAAAGGAACTCTTTTCTATTACTGATTCTTTTTTGTTTTTGTTACTTTATGGTAAATAGAACAAGATTAAGGTTATTGACAATGATAGGGTTGATAGTTTAAAGAGAAGGTCACAAACTAGGAACAAAACTGATGTTAAAACAAACCCATGGAAAGCTTAAAGTAAAGTAACTTGAAAAGCAACCCTTTCATCTTAACACTTAACAAACCACAAATATGTGTATATCATGCTTAAAAATGGTGTATTCATGATGCAGGTACATAAATTGAGAGATGGAGTTAAAGAGGACTGAAATTTGAAGAAGTGGGTATGCTCACTTTGCTTTCTGTAGAACTTAGTGGTAGGATGAGGGAATGAGTGAGGACCTTAGCTTGATGACCTCTTCTTTCCTTGGCTTTGTAACTTCAGATGATGTATAGTGGATGTATGAACTTTTGGACTCTTTTCCCTCTTTTGGAACCTTTCTATTTCTGGGTTTTTTTTTTGGATTGGAGCAAAGAAGACAGAAGTAGTAGTTTGGGGAAAGTTTCCTCTTTGGTGTTTTTTTGCCTCTTTCCCTTCCTTTTCTGCTCTCTTCTTTTTCTCTCTGCTCTTTCCTTTTCTGTTCCCTTCCCCTTTTTTCTTTTCTTGGGACCTCCCCCCACCATCCTTTTATAGCAAAAGGAAACCCTAATGCAGAAATTACTACTTTGGGTAAAAAAACCCAACAGTCTTTTTATCACACAACCTTTTTCTGGATTTAAAAGAGCTGAACGAGTGGGCCTTAAGGCCCACCCCTTGCTAAATTTCAGAAAAAAAATCCAACACATGCTATTAACAAAATGGGCTAAAAGCCCGATCTTTAGAACATGTGGGCCGAAAGCCCAAATCCCCTTGCTCGACACCGATTAAAACTAGAAAACTTCGAAACACGAACGCTTAACCCTAAGTTAATCTAGCTGAAAGACAAACTACCGACTATTCGAGATCGATAAACAACGGCCCACTTGTCATCCGGTAATTTGCGAGCCCGTACAAAATTTGGTTACTACAAGTTGGATATGGTAAAAGCTTATGACCGGATTGAATGGACTTTCCTTTTCACTATGATGAGAATGATGGGGTTTGGGGAACTCTGGATTGCTTGAATTAGTAAATGTGTGACTACCACATCGTTAAACGGTAAAAAACATGGGGTTTTTCATTCATCCCGAGGTCTCAGACAAGGCGATCCTTTGTCACCGTTGCTCTTTGCTATTTGCTCTGAAGGACTGATCTTGTTGCTAAATTAGGCACATGCAGCGAACTCCTTGGCAGGAGTATGCATGAATGCATATGCTCCAATCTTAACTCATCTCATATTTGCGGATGACACCTATCTTTTCCTTCGCGCCTCACTTGAGGATATCGCTTCCCTGCTTGAAATCCTCGGCACTTATGAAACCGTTAGCGGTCAAAAAGTCAACTTACTAAAGTCGGCAGTCTCGTTCTGTAAGGTTACACCAGATTCTGCTCGCTTGGAATTTTGTGGTGCTCTGGGTGTTCGGGTCTCCACTGCGGAGGATGAATATCTTGGCCTTTCTGCTACGATGAAACGTTCTAAAGTTGAAACCTTTAAATATGTTGAAGATTTAGTCCTGAGTAAACTCCAAGCCTGGAGAGGTGATGACACTCGATTTGACGTGATTATCAGCCTCATTTAAGCGACATTTCCTTGCTTAAGACATGGTTTTTAGGGTAGAATAGCGAATATTCAACCAATTGCCCTATCTCGTGCCATTTGTGTTACTTTGGCCCGTTTCGGGTCTATTTGATGGTTTTCTAGTGTTTTTATGTTAGCATATGTTTTTTCCGTCTAATAAAGTAGCCAAGGACGTGTCTAAGGCGTTGGAACCTCGAGGAATTGCACCGGAATCGATCCGAGGAGTCAATCGAGTAGAACCAAAGTCTGCCCCGGTTTACAAAGGAGTTTTCGCCGAAAATACCCTAGTGTTTTCGGCGAAAATGCAAGAACAAATCGACTGATGCTCATCAAAGGAAGTTTTCGGCGAAAACCCTAAGTTTTCGCCGAGAACAATTGGACCGAAAATCACAGGAGAAAAGCAGCCGGCGGACCATCCATTTACACTAAGATTTTCGGCGAAAATTCCCTAACATTTTCAGCGAAAATGTCAGGCAAAATCCGGCGGTATTAGGGTTAAGTATAAATACTTAACCGGCGGCCCAAATCAAAGACCTCTGGACACAACAATCATAATTACCAACTAATACCGAACTTCAGAATTCTCTGAAGTTCTGGAGCAGAGAGTTTAGAGTCCGAAGAGCCGGAAAGAGATCGTGACGACATCCCTTCCATCTCGAAGACTCGGAGCTAGGATTGCAGTTTACCGAAGATCGAAGTCTGCCAGAGTCGTCTTAATTAGGTTTTTCAGATCTTTTTCTGTTCTTCCTCTGGATGATGAACTCTTTCTTTGTTTTTGATTCTTTTGTGATAAACATGAGTAGCTAAACTCTTAGAGCTTAGACTAGATGAACCCTAAGTGACCCAGGGCTTTAAAGCGGTCACGGATCGGCGGTGATTAGATTCGAAGTTCAATCAGTTTCTCTTTCATGTTTGTTTTGTTCTTCATTGTTCATGTTTCTTGTCTGGATTGATCACCTAGATTAGATTCTTATTAAGCTAAGGATAGAAGTGAACGCTCACCTTACTTTAGAACACCAAATCGAACAATTAACCTTATAATTGGAGCGTGCCTTTCGTAGGAACCGGTTAGGGTTAATCCACTGCAAGAGTAACTCATAAATCGTCTGTCATCTCTGTTTTAATCAACCAATTTCCATTATGTTCTTAGTTTCAATTTTTAATTTTTTCTGCATTTCTTAGAATTAGAAGTCGTGGAACTCACACCACGCACGAAGTGCTTAAACCTGAGTAATTTGCTAGCTTATTTGAGTAGTCAATCATTAGAAGGCCCGTGGAATACGATCTACCCTAGCTTGTTAGCTTTGTTAGTTATTTGGTTGAACCCGCACAACGATCTTAGGTTCACCAAATTGGCGCCGTTGCCAGGGATCTTCTTTTGATTGTTTGAAAGAAGAACTGGCAATTTATTCTTCTACTTTCCATCTTTCATTTTCCACCCACTTCGATTTTACACTGGTTTTTGTTTGTTTTTGTTATTTGTAGGTTGTTCACAGGTGTATGCATCGCCGCCCTTGGACTCACTCTCAAACCAACAAGGCTAAGAGTATAAAGAGACCAAGCAGTTCTGCTCCACCTCGACAATCACAGATTCCAAGGAGAAGCAGAATCAATCCACCTCCACCCATCACTCCGATTAAGATTGAGGAACTGAAGTAGAGTTCCTCATCTCCATCTTCACCTGTACCGTCACCTACATTCGTTTCATACACCGAGTCACTTTCACCTCCTCCATCTCCTACCATGACTGATCAATTACCACCACCACCACCACCAGGCGGAAATCCACCACCGCCGCTTGCACAGAAAAGTTTAGCTGATTACAACAAGCCGAGCGCGACTAGTGTTCGATCTGCGATTGTCGTACCGCGCATTGAAGGAGATCCTGACTATGAGATCAAGATTCCATTCTTGACTATGATCTCTAGGGATCTACAGTTCGAAGGCAGGCCCCTAGACAACCCGTGCACTCATCTTGCAGACTTCCTTGATCTCTGCAGCATTTTCAAGAACGGAAACCTCGACAAGAATACTCTTTGTTTGAGAGTTTTCCCATTCTCTCTGAAAGGCGCTGCTAAGAGGTGGCTTACTGGCAGACCACCTGGATACTACACTGATTGGGATACTCTAGCTCAGGACTTCGTTGAAGAATACTTTCCTCCGGCCAGAACAACAGCCATCAAGGACAGCATCGCCAGATTCTCCCAGAAAGAAGGAGAAAGCTTATACGATACTTGGAATCGATTCCAAGAACTGCTCTACAACTGCCCTCATCATGGATTCGAGCAAAGGCAGTTAGGTGAAATCTTTGCTCGAGGTCTTCGAGAAGAATCTGCCAAGTGGGTCAATTCTATAGCTAAAGGGGATTGCACTACACTCACACCCGAAGCTGCTCTTCTTCACTTCGCAAATTGTGCTTCCAAGTCAAGGGACTAGGAACGACAATCTGAAGGATCAAGGAGCAAGCTCGATCTTGAAGCAGCTATCAAGGCCGAAGTAGAGAAGCATTTGAAGAAGTCTTCCACACCAATCAAACCGCCGGCAGCTTCTGTCTATGTTGCTGATTGCGAGTGGTGTGGAGCTTGCGCACATAACGGAGGCCGTTGCCAGAATTTTGGTAAGACAGAAGTCTGGTCCGCCGAAGAGGTAAATTTCGTTCAACAAGGCTTCGTTAATAATTAGAATGGTTATGCTGGCTACCGCAACTTCAGGCAGCAAGGGAACTATCAAGACAGACCTCCCTACAATGCTGGCGCCAACCATAACCAGAACCAGAATAACCGCCCAGCTGGTTCAGCTCAGGATCAGAAACCTAACCATCCGCCAGCAGGTGTCTATCAGCCGCCGCACCGCAATCCAGGTAATTATGGGACTGCTCCTGGCAATCGCCAGAATCAATATTTGAATAACACCTATCCAGGGCAGCAGTACCAGAAGGAAAACAACGTCAGTGACCTGGACAAGAAGCTTAGTCAGATGATCACCAGACTCGACGATCATGACAGTCAGTTTAAAGCTCAAGCTCTTCTCAATCAAGAACAGATAGCAGCCGGTCAAAGAATTGAGCAAGCAGTGAACAACATCTCGAGCATGCTAGCATCTGGTCGACCATTTAGCCAACTTCCGAGCAAGACAGAGCCGAATCCGAGAAAGGAGCAAGCCAAGATGGTAACTGTTAAAAAATTTACTAGCTTATCTGCTAACGCTTGTTCTGTTTTACGCAGGATCGCTGAAACTTCAGAGAAGAAGGAAGCACTAGAAGTGGCGCCTAAGGAGGAAGATCCTCCTCTTGCACCATACGTCGTGAAGCCTCCTTTTCCAAGAGCATTGCTGCCGAATGCAAGGATCGAGACTGGCATGAAGGGGAATAAAGAAGGATATCCTGATGCTCGTAGCAAGAAACCTTCCTCTCCATATCCAGCTAAGTGTTCTGATCCTGGTTCTTTCACTCTACCTCTTGTCATTAATGATGTTGAGATAGAACGTTGTTTGGTTGATCTTGGCGCGTCTGTTAATGTTATGCCTATGAGTCTATATGAAAAATTGAACCTAGGAGAACTTGAACCGCCTAGTATGCAACTTGTCTTTGCTGATAGATCACTTAAAACCCCTAGGGGAGAGATAAAAGACGTTGTTACTAAATGTGGTCCTTTCACGTTCTTAGCTGACTTTGTTATCATTGATACTAGTAAGGATGATTCTACCATTCTCATAGGACGACCTTTCATGGCTACTACTGGAATACAAATTAACGTTCCAAATGGTTCTTTAACTTTGAGAGTTGATAAAGAAACAGTCACGTTCCGCCTTAAAGACGGAATGAAATATAATCCTAAGAATGAAGAATTCCATTGTTTAGCTGTTGAAACTGTGGAGTTGACTCCGGTCAAGTCCGTTACTGATGTCTCTTCTAGTGTGCCTAGATCAATTGCTGTTGCAGGTGCTGGACAGGTTATCAAGCAGAAACCGAAATCTGTTCCTCAAAAGCCGCCAAAGAACAAGGAACTGAAAGCCTCTTCTAAGCCATCGTGCACAAAGCCTAGCAGACCTCGGGGAAAGAACAAGAAGACGAAGACTCACATGGTCTGGAGACCAGTTGTGCCGTCACCTTCTACTGAGCCAGCTGCACCACCAATTCGTTCCAAGCTACCGGCGCCGGAACAAGTATGGAAGGAGAAGCCGAAAGCATCTCCTAAAGAAATACTGACGATCACCGATCCTGGTGATATCAAGCCGGAGGTTAAAGAAAAGAAGGAGCCGATCGTTCTCATTCCATCCACTGTCTTCCTTGTGGAAGATGAACCCTTGACAGAACTGTTCGGACCATTCAAGATCACTGACCACCTTCCCGACGGACGTACCAAACTCTTACACGCGAACGGGAAGAAATTCATTCTCACCGGAGAAGCCCCGAAGCTCTACTTTATGAACTCCGATGCTAGCATTAAGGAGAATCTAATTTGGGATGTCTCCTAATACCGTCCAGGTATCGTCCAGCTCAAGGACGTTAATAAAAGAGCGCTTCGTGGGAGGCAACCCACGGCTGGAGTCAGTTTTTGATTTGTGTCAACCTTAGTGTTTTAGAGTCGGTTCGGGGGAGCCAAAAGTAGAGCTGGAAAACGGAAGGGTTGGGGGGCCCACGGGTTGGGTTAGTCGGGTTGCGGGTCAGTCGGGTCGCGGGTCAGTCGGGTCGCGGGTCCATCGGGTCACGGGTTCATCGGGTCACGGGTTAGTCGGGTCACGGGTCAGTCGGGTCGCGGGTCAGTCGGGTCGCGGGTTAGTCGGGTCGTGGGTTAGTCGGGTCGCGGGTTAGTCGGGTCGCGGGTTTATCGGGTTGCGGGTTGGGCGGGTCTCGGGTTGGGTTGGGTTGCCCATGGGGTCACAAGTCTCAACTACAATTTTCAAAACTTAATATAAATTTTTTTATGTGATAAATAATTCTAAATAAAATTTAATAAATTTTTATTCACTTGTAGCCGCGTGTATATTAGAAATCATTTATTATTTAAATTAAATATACTTATAATAAATAAAATAAAATTGAATATAATTTAACTTTTAAGGTTTATTGTTTAAGATTGGACTTATTTATAAATTTAGTCAAAATCTAGTCACTTTATTTTTATGACATTTTTAGGCCAAATGTTTTGCTTTTATGTCAAATGACAAATATAGTCAATGTTCTTTGAATTTTTAACACTGTTATTGATGGTGTTAAGTGCTAAGTGCTAACAGAGTTGATGTGACATCTATTTCACTAGTCAAATAGATACCACGTAACTTTTAAATTACAAATAATATTTAATTATGAGAAAAATGAAATTATATTCAAAATTAATAAACATAACTATAATCTTAAACAAAAATTAAACATGCATCAACATCCCCTCTCTAATTGATTTTTTAAATTAGGGTTTCATAGGAGAGTAGTGTTGTGACTTGTGAGAGTGGTGGTGGTGTTGTGCAACCACTAATTCCTGATATCTCATTCCCTCTATGATTCGTCATTCCTTGTTGTATATTTCTTCATTGTTTATTTCACATCGGGATGGAGCTATTTATCAACTTACTTTCTTCTGGATTGATGTGTTGATGTTGAGTGGTGTTCATGAGGTTGAATTGTTGGTAATAAGTATAAGGCAAATTGGTGAGGTTTTTTATTGACAGTAAGACCAATAAAAGTGTATAACCAAATAGAACAATGATTAAACCTTATAACCATTGAACCTTTAATTTTAATCTGTTTTATGATTGGTCTGATCCAGATACATTAGTTTAGAGTGTAGAGTATAAAGTTTATCATTTATCGTTTATGGTTTTAACATACTAGTCAATATGATGAGTTATATATGTTTATTGATCATATACTAATTATTAGTTTATTATTTAAACATGTTATAATTTTAGAGTATGATTATAATGCTCAATTAGATTAAATAAAATTTGAATAATAATAAGTAAAAATGTGTAAAGAAATGTGAAGGGGAAAAAGTGGTTGGAAGTAGAAAATAGAAGAAAAAAGAGAGGGAAAATGAGTGAAATAAAAGGCTGGGAATTGGAAAAGAGAATTGGAAGGATTCTGGGGATATCTTTAAATGTTCTGTTTGGATAGCCCAAATTTAATCCGGAGAATTGGGTCTTGAATTCCATAGTGATATTGTAATATCTCTTTTCAGAGATTTCGAATAACCCAACTACTGTCAGGGAATTAAGATATCCCTCGGCAATTTACACGTGCTGCCCTCGACTAAAACTCTGAACAATTTAATCTTGCTGCGTTTTTTATTCATGTTCTTTTATTGCTGTGCATTTTTTTTTTTTGCTTATGTGCTGCGTATTGTTTTTTGCTTATGTGTTGCGTATTTTTTTTTGCTTATGTGTTGCGTATTGTTTTTTGCTTGTGTTGCGTATTGTTTTTTGCTTGTGTTGCGTATTGTTTTTTGTTTATGTGTTGCGTATTTTTTTTTGCTTATATGCTGCGTATTTTTTTTTTGCTTATGTGTTGTGTATTGTTTTTTTGCTTATGTGTTGCGTATTTTTTTTTTTGCTTGTGTGCTGCGCTTTTTTTTTTGCTTATGTGTTGCATATTTTTTTTTGCTTATGTTCTACGTATTCTTCTTCCCCTTCCTCGTCCTCTTCTTCTTCTTTGTATTTTCTATGTCCTCTTCTTCTGCCGTTAGTTTCTTACGTTGTCTTCTTTTTCATAATCAGCTGGCCGTGTATGTTGATTTATTTATATGTGTTGTTTTGTTTCTTCAATTTTTTGTTTGTCGGCATCAAATGACCAGATGTCATCAGATTGGACGTTGCTTGTCGGGAGCAAACCGTAGCTTGTGCCATAGATCTTTAAGTTTAACTACTTGTTTGGATTGCAATACTGTCTTCTGTGACAATGTAGGTGATTTAGATGAGCATATCAGGATGCATCCATCTTATTAGCAATAGTAATCTCATAAAATTACGCGATAGTGAAATACTGTAAATCAATGGGTAGTGAAATTCTTATACTGATACAAAAACAATTCACAAACCAACTGATGAGCTTATTGGAACTTTTAAAATGAGGGTGAAAATGTCTTTTAACACACTAATTAAATATCCTCTAATTTAATTGCTTCTTCTAATTAGCAATCCAAACATGGAATTTAAAAGTTAAATTCCCACTAATTCTCAAGAATTAAATTCTCTGCAATTCTTTCCAATTTCGTGGACATTTAGAATCCCTCATCCAAACGACCCCGAAGAGGGAGAAAATAGAGGGAAAGGGAAAAGAGTGGGAAATAAAAAAGAAGAGGGGAAAAAGTGTGAGAAATAGAAAAGAAGAGGGGAAAAAAGTGTGGGAAATAGAAAAGAAGAGGGAAAAAAAGTGTGGGAAATAGAAAAGAAGAGGGGAAAAAAGAGAAGGGAAATATAAAAAATGAATATGTGATTTTTTGTTAAATATTTCTTTACATAGGATGATAATCATATGATAAATGTATGATACAATCATATATTTGTTAAATATATTATAAAATAAGTTAAAATTTTACATTTTAATTAGAATTTTCATACAAGTTTCGTAAAAATGTGTGTATTTAATAAGGTCAATCGGGTTAGTCGGGCGGGTCGGGCCGGTCACGGGTTAGTCGGGTCACGAGTTCGTCGGGTCGCGGGTTCATCGGGTCGCGGGTTCGTCGGGTCGCGGGTTCATCGGGTCGCAGGTTCGTCAGGTCGCGGGCTCGTCGAGTCGCGGGTTCAGCGGGTCGCGGGTTCGTCGGGTCACGGGTTGGGCGGGTTACGGGTTGTTGACTTTTTGGTCAGTCGGGTCACGGGTCGGGCTAGGTTGGGCGGGCTGGGCGGGTTTATCGGGTCGGGCCAGCGTTTTGCCAGCTCTAGCCAAAAGTGTCAGTTTGTTTGATTTCGTATTTTTCGTGTGTAGTCTCTGTCTCATAGTGTCATTCGCAAGTTGATTGAGGTTATTCCAATTTTTGTGGATTTAAATGTGATTTTCTGAAGTTTGCCGGGATTGCGAAAATATTTTCAATCGTAGAGTTCAATATTTTCGGCGAAAATGACCCATATTTTCGGCGAAAATTCTCTTTGAAATCGCACTGAGTTTTCCAGACGTTTTTGCTTCACATTTTCGGCGAAAACTATTCCACATTTTCGGCGAAAATTCATTTGAAAACCGACAGTACTTTTTAACTAACATTTTCGGCGAAAACTTGCACTTATTTTCGCCAAAAATTCCTTTGAAAGTCAACCAACTATTCATTTTAAAATCCGGATCCTCTTCTCTCTCTCCTCACTTTCCCATTTCGAAAATTTCTTAAGAAACCAAAAAAACCCCATCCCCTGTTTTCAATCAAACCCGCCGACCGCCACCCTTATTTTCACCGCCGCCGTCGCCGCCGCCGCCGCCGCTCCTTTCCCCTTCCATTTCCGGTCAATCCAAGCCCTAGAACAGCCGAATCGGAGCTCTACAGCTCTAGTTCACCCAAACCCTAAAATTGTCGATTTTTCACTGATTCCTCCCAATCCGTTCATTTTTAGCATTTATGGCTCCAAGGTAAGTCGTAGAACTTTTCATTGTGAATCTTTTGACATGTTGATTGCTGAATTTCGTCGGGGTTGACTTTCAGTTGACTTTTCAATTTGCCTCGATTTGCGTGCCGACTGATTTCGTGTGAACTAGGTTAGCTGAACTTGTTGAACTGTTCTAGCATGCTTAGGGAGTGTTGTGCTTAATTTTCATATCGTTTGATCATGTGTTGCTAAGCCTAAGTCCTATTACTTGTTAAGTTGACTTTTCAGAAATGTCGGTTTGACCATGAACTGTTTTTATCATTTGGCTGCCTTATGTGTTCATTCTCGTTCCGATTATTGTGTTTGCCATCTGAGATCATATCATACCGTCATTCTCCGATTTATGATAGTCTTGCCATGATTAGGGTTCACTGTTCTATTATGTTGACTTTTTGAATGTCGGTTTGACTTCTGAACTCTGATTGTTCTAATTCCATTCTGGCTGTTCCTAAGCATGTATTTTATTGTTTGTGATTACCGGTTAAAGCTGCTTTGCTTACCCCGACTCGGTTTTCCTCATTTCTTTGTGAAATTGAGTTTTTCGACTAAGTGTGGGGTAGGGTTTTAGTTTGACTAATCTGGGTTGTTTTCTTGTTTAGGAACACCACCTATGAGCGCAGGACCAAGCAAGACTTGACGCCGCCTCGAGCTCCAGAGCCCCCGCTCCCGTCACACCCGCCGTCCAGGGCCCTCCACCAGCATTCCCTAGCCGTGCTGGGCACCATCGCACTGTTGCTCGTCTACCCGACTACTACTTTGAGTGCTACAAGAAGCTCGAGCATGTTCCGGGAGCTAATGTTCGACCACTTTCCATGGAGTCCCTCTTCGGTCATAATGAGGACTACCACCGGAACGTGCACGACGCCCTGGCACCGGCCGGCCTCCTAGAGCTGACCACCATAGCTTCCGACTTTCCAGACGTCGCTCTCCAGGAGTTCTGGGCCACTTTTGATCTGGACGAGCACAAGAGGAGGCAGAGCAAGAAGGTCGTTTCCTTCTACCTGGGCGGGGTGTACAGGACCCTCACCTATGATGAGTTTGCAGCTCATCTAGGCA
Source organism: Linum lewisii (assembly GCA_034768395.1). NCBI lineage: Eukaryota > Viridiplantae > Streptophyta > Magnoliopsida > Malpighiales > Linaceae > Linum > Linum lewisii. The sequence continues at coordinate 54,956,656 of CM068296.1, forward strand.
TCCCCTACGAGCATTACCACGGTCATCACCTCGGCTGGGCGAACGACGAGGACGACGGGGAGGCATACCATGCATTCTGGAGCCACATGACTGGAGTCCCCGGCGATCGTCTCACGGACCATAACTCAGTTAAGTATCTCTCTCACCCTCTCTATAGATACATTCATATGGTTTGGCGTAGATCGCTATTATATGCTCCAGAGAAGGACCGCCACCATATCAGCAAGGAGGAAGACGATGATTCTGAGGAGTCACAGCCTCAGTACGAGCCAGAGTTTCATGACCATACTCCCTCGCCACACCATCAGGCAGGGTATGTACACCAGTCGCCGCCGGCCATCCCAGATCCATATTAGGCGCCTCACCCGCAGCCTCACCCTCATCCCGCGGATGTTGGAGAGCTATATGAGCGACTGCAGGAGTGGCGCATCACCGACAACGCCACTCAAGAGGCGAGATGGACTATTATGCAGCAGCATATGCACCGTGCTGATAGGCGGTATGAGGCACAGCTGGCGTGGCAAAGTCAGCTCGGCGATTTCCTCCACTTTCCACCTCCCGGCCCACCTGACCAGCAGTGATCGGGTTGATCCAACTTTTTATTTATTCTTTTCGGATTTTGATCCAACTTTTTTCTGTGTGGATCCGGGGCACTTGTCCCGGTTTCCGTTTTATGTTTCATTTGTTTTTGTTTTGTAGGCAGTAGGGAGATTCCCTTTGCTTCGCTTTGGTGAATTCCCTCCGCTCCGAGGACCCGTGCTCATCCCCTACGACAACCATCTCGGTCCAGGTTCTTCTACTTCACTCTGAACTCTAGAATTAGTCCTGTGAGGACACAGTCCGATTTAAGTGTGGGGTAGGATGCTAGAGAACCTTGCATGAACTTGATTTCCCTTGACTGTGTTTTTTGTGTGCCTCGTGATTCCATTCTAGTCTCTCTAGCATTAGAATGGATCAGTTCTTGATTTTTGATGTTAAGTTGTTGTTCAAACTTTCATAATGATGCTTAGACTGCTTAACCTAGAACTTGAGAACCAACTTGTATACTTTGATGCTAAATTGCCTGGTCAGAACAGAATTTTAAAATCACACTTGTAGTTTGTAGCCTTGATTGCATGAAAATGACCGAATCCGACTAGCAAACCAACTGTGAGCTTTTGATCCATTGCACGTAACCTGCAATTTTAATTCTTTTTGAGTGATTTTCTGTTTGCTTGAATGAGTTAGAATTTGCATGAGACCTACTCGAGACCACACGATGACACGAGTTCTAGAATGATAGGGGCACCTAGATTCAGCTACTAAGCCAGATAGCCTACCTAACGATAAAATCCATTAGGTGTAGACCCTTGAGCTTGGCCTGTTCTTTCGGTTCGATATACATTACAGCCAATTCCCATTCTTTCATTTCTCCGTTGATCCCCTGTGGTTGTAGTTCTAGATTGACCTATCGGAAGTCGGTTTGTGGTAACCTGCCTATAGCCATTAAACAGGTGGTCTTAGCTATTATGTCCAGACGTGTAAACCCCTCTAGCAACTAAAAGAAAAATCGGCACAAAAGAAAAAAAAAAGAAGAAAAGAAGCAAGTTTTGAAAAAATAAATGAAAAGAAGAAAAATCAGAAAAGCCAAAAAGGTTTCAAATTTTTAGTTCAATAAAACGTTCTTCTCCCTACAAATGGAAGAACGAAGTCAAGAGAAAAGTCAAAGAAAAAAATTTGTGTAAAAGAAAAAAAAAATAAAAGTGCTAGGTTGCTTGAGGGTATCATAGGACGAGCGTTCATTATTCCACCCGTGTCTGGTTAGACGGTAGGAAGCCACAGATTAGATTCGAGGGAAGTTAGTCGAAAGCTACATCGCACAAAGCCATCATCATACATTCCCATCATCCATCTCATTATAAACCCATGTAGTGTAGAATTCGTTACAGTCCTAGCAGGGAAGTCCTTCTTGACTGGATACTCGTGTTGTCACAGTGGTGGAGATGTGGTTGAAATGCAAACTTATGATAGAATTCAGTAACAGAAAATGATTGAGAGCAGAAACACGTCCTTAAACACAGAGAGTGAGAGTTCCCCATTGTACTAAATACTTCCTGTGTGAGGAGTCTGGTCGGTCAGGTCAAATTCGTGCATAATTGGTTGCTACTACTTGTCGTGTGCAGTTTATTAGTGAGACCAGGTAGTTTGGCTGATCTGTGTGCATGTTAGGTTTCTTGTTCTAGGATCTATCTGTCTAATAATTCATTGTGTTTGATTGAACTCCAATTTAATCGATCTTATCATTTGTGAACATAAGCGTTTCTATTAAGTTTGCTTGAGGACAAGCAAAAGCTTAAGTGTGGGGTATTTTGATGACACTCGATTTGACGTGATTATCAGCCTCATTTAAGCGACATTTCCTTGCTTAAGACATGGTTTTTAGGGTAGAATAGCGAATATTCAATCAATTGCCCTATCTCGTGCCATTTGTGTTACTTTGGCCCGTTTTGGGTCTATTTGATGGTTTTCTAGTGTTTTTATGTTAGCACAGGTTTTTGCCGTCAAATAAAGTAGCCAAGGACGTGTCTAAGGCATTGGAACCTCGAGGAATTGCACCGGAATCGATCCGAGGAGTCAATCGAGTAGAACCAAAGTCTGCCCCGGTTTACAAAGGAGTTTTTGCCGAAAATACCCTAGTGTTTTCGGCGAAAATGCAAGAACAAATCGACTGATGCTCATCAAAGGAAGTTTTCGGCAAAAACCCTAAATTTTCGCCGAGAACAATTGGACCGAAAATCACAGGAGAAAAGCCGCCGGCGGACCATCCATTTACACTAAGATTTTCGGCGAAAATTCCCTAACATTTTTGGCGAAAATATCAGGCAAAATTCGGCGGTATTAGGGTTAAGTATAAATACTTAACCGGCGGCCCAAATCAAAGACCTCTGGACACAACAATCATAATTACCAACTAATACCGAACTTCAGAATTCTCTGAAGTTCTGGAGCAGAGAGTTTAGAGTCCGAAGAGCAGGAAAGAGATCGTGACGCCATCCCTTCCATCTCAAAGACTCAGAGCTAGGATTGCAGTTTACCGAAGATCGAAGTCTGCCAGAGTCGTCTTAATTAGGTTTTTCAGATCTTTTTTCTTTTCTTCCTCTGGATGATGAACTCTTTCTTTGTTTTTTATTCTTTTGTGATAAACATGAGTAGCTAAACTCTTAGAGCTTAGACTAGATGAACCCTAAGTGACCCAGGGCTTTAAAGCGATCACGGATCGGCGGTGATTAGATTTGAAGTTCAATCAGTTTCTCTTTCATGTTTGTTTTGTTCTTCATTGTTCATGTTTCTTGTCTGGATTGGTCACCTAGATTAGATTCTTGTTAGGCTAAGGATAGAAGCGAACGCTCGCCTTACTTTAGAACACCAAATCGAAGAATTAACCTTATAATTGGAGCGTGCCTTTCGTAGGAACCGGTTAGGGTTAATCCACTGCAAGAGTAACTCATAAATCGTTAGTAATTCCACCAGTTAAGTTAAGTCGTTGCGAGAGGCGACCGTACCCGGGCGACTAATTAATCTTGGTAGCTAGAACGGATAGAGCGAACATTCGCCGGTCTTAAACCTAAGGGTCAGGAGTTATGGTGATGTCTTAGAATTGATTGAATGAGAATCGAAATCCGTTGATCTGTTGATTGCCAATGCTCTGGGGAACGAAGGGGGATTCAAAGTCTAAGTTCGTCTGTCATCTCTGTTTTAATCAACCAATTTCCATTCTGTTCCTAGTTTCAATTTTTAATTTTTTCTGCATTTCTTAGAATTAGAAGTCGTGGAACTCACACCACGCACGAAGTGCTTAAACTTGAGTAATTTGCTAGCTTATTTGAGTATTCAATCATTAGAAGGCCCGTGGAATACGATCTACCCTAGCTTGTTAGCTTTGTTAGTTATTTGGTTGAACCCGCACAATGATCTTAGGTTCACCAAGAGGTAAGTTTCTATCCCCGGCAGGGATGGAAGTTCTTGTCAAATCAGTCCTTTCTGCTCTCCCGGTCTACACCATGACATGCTTTTTACTACCTCAGAAGAACATTAAACGACTTACGTCGTTGATACGAAACTTCTGGTGGGGTCAACATGATGGAAGCAGGAAACTTAAATGGGTATCTTGGTCAAGGCTCTGCACACCAAAGTCAAAAGGCGTCTTGGGTTTTTGGGATCTACATCATTTTAATCTGGCACTTCTTGCACGGCAAGGGTGGAGAATCATTTTTGAGCCTGACACGTTGTTGGCCCGAGTTTATAAAGGAAAATATTTTCACGACTCTACCTTCTTCGCTGTAGAGAGCAGTTCTTACCCCTCCTGGGGATGGAGTAGCATCAGTGCTAGCAGGGAGCTGCTGGTCCAAAGGCTCCTTTGTCAAGTGGGCACTGGCCTTCAAATCCTTGCATTTCAGGATAATTGGATCCCATCAGTCCCGCCGCGTCGTCCGGAACGCATCCACTCTGATTTTCCCTGGAGTCCCTTCACTCCCGTTGCTACTTTTGTTAATCATGGGTTCTGGGACATCCAATTACTTACTCGCACTTTCTTAGCAGTGGATGTGGATCTTATATCCAGCATCCCACTCCCTATTGAAAGGATTCCAGACCAATTTATTTGGCAGTTTTCTGATGCAGGAGCGTATACGGTACATTCTGGATATAACATTATCCATCACAGACTAGTGGAGATCCCTGAAGTTGGTCCATCCTCCCCCATGGACGCAGATGCTTGGAACAGGCTGTGGTCATTCCCGGTCCCCCCCAAGTTACATTTTTTGTCTTGAAATGCATTTTGGGTGTTCTTCCCACGAAGGCAGCACTGAACTCTCGTGTCCCAGGCTTCCCGAGTTCATGTCCGGACTGCGAGAACGCAGAGGAATCAGTTTCCCATCTTCTTCTCTTTTGCCCTTTGGCCGTTCGCTTTGGAACTGTCATGGAAATGCCTCTGCACCTTGTGTCCAGCTCTAACTTCTGCATTGTTTGGTGAAAGATCCTCAGGCTGTCGCAAGCGCTTGGGAAGAAATTCATCTTCTTTTGGTGGAGACTATGGAAATCGTGCAATATTGTGGTCCTCAATAAAGAATTCCTGCTGCCAGCCCTTAAAGCACAAATGGAAAAGCACATGGACAAATTTGACTTGGAACTCGACCAAGAGGATGTAATGCGCCCTTTACCCGATGACAATTGACTACTATCGTGAACAGGTGGCGACCTCCCCTGGCAGGACGGGTTAAAATTAATGTTGATGGTGATGTGTGTCGGGCGCACGGTGGAGGGATTGGGTTACTTTTGCGAGATTCTACAAGCGCTGTGCTTTTTGCTGGGGGACGGTGATGTGAACCGCTGCAACCGTGGACAGACGACCCTAACCATCGCTAGTCTTGGTCCTTCGCTTGATTGAACCGTCAGCACCGGGGCGAAAAAAGTACTAGGACCCGTCGGTCGCGATTAACCGAGAACCCTGAGTGTCCGGTAGAATGGCTCCACGACAGAAGGGGAATACTTCTGTTGATAACATCGATCCTAAGCTATGCACGCAGCAAAAACTTAAAGGATTGAAGAACAAAGTTCTGATTTTTATTTGGTTGGCAAAAGGGTTCAGTTTACAATGAGGCCGAAGCCTCTTATTTATACTAGAGGAGCCGGGACATCCCCGCGGCTTCCTACTTAGGCTACAACTCGGAAATAATAAAATATTAACCTAGAGTCCTATTTAGAATGCTAAAAAGGACTTACTTGTTCCTAAAGAAATGAAAACTAAAAGAGAAAATCCGAGTGCAACACTTAAAAAGGAAATAAATAAATAAAAATGTGCAAAACCCTAAACTGGCGAATCCGGCAGATCCGGTCAGGCTTGCTGCTCACGCGCGGTCCGGTTTAGGAAAGTCGGCGCCGTCTTTGATGTCGGGCTTGGATTTGGCGGCGGCGTCGGGTGCTCGGGCTTGGAAATGCATGGGGCTCCAGATGTTGGGCTCCGGCGGGTCTGATGCTGATGCTGCTCGGCATCCGGGGTTCCTGCTCGGTCCGCTCGGTCCTCCTTGTCGCACTTCCTCATTTCCTCACATTTCTTCTCGGCTCCTACGGTGGCAGCTCCTAGGCTTGGCTCATGGCCTTTTATGGGATTGAGGGCCGGTGATAAACCTCCCAAGGTTTGAGTCCCTTGCTGATTGGGTGCTAAGGCCCGATCGGGGCCCTCTGATGCCGGTGCTGGCGCCCGGGGAAAGTCTGCCTTTGGGTCTTCTTCATTCTCGTCTAGGCCTTTCCTTCCGTGCTTCTCCCAGCTGTCCAGAAAGGTCCTTAGAGGTTCTCCCGGTGTAGTCATCCGCTCTTTAAGCTCTTGGAAGCCTAGTCTGGCTGGGGCCTCTTTCAGATGGTGCTCGGTCTTCTTTCAGATGGTGGGCGCTCGGGGCGGGGCTGGCTGGGGCCTCTTTCAGATGGTGCTCGGTCTTCTTCCGCCGACACTCCTCCAGAAAAGCATCTAGAGGATCCCAGGGTTGTATAGCACCTCTTGGGTCCTTAGGCTTAATGTCCGAGCTGCCAGGCAAGTCCGACTCCTTGGTAGTTACGAGCGCCGGCACCAAAGTTAGGGCCGGATGGGTCCGGACGCTCATCCTTGCTTGTTGGGCCCTTTGGGGAGGGTTGTACTTGAACCTCACCACCTGCTGTGGGGCTAGGGTAGGGGGTTGGCAAGGCTCCAAGTGCTTCTTATAAGGCTCTAAGGCCTGTGCTCTCGTGGGTGACCCGGCGGGGTGAAGGAACAGGGGTTTCAGCCGGTCGGCTGCCCGGGGTCACTTCATTCCCCTCTTCTTGTAATGGATTAGTCCTCGAATCCCATTTTTTCTTCGTGATGTGAGTATTGGGTAGATGCCTCCTCAAGCCATCGGTTTGCATGGTGGTGTCGAGGTCATCCTTCCAAATGCTCTGAGGGCTAGGGTACTCGTTGGAGTCCGGTCTGACCATGGCTCTGAGTCTTCTAGCTAGCACCGTCGGTGCTCATGTTGTCTTCAGTCGACGGACTGCTTAGCTTGATGTTAAGGCTCGTAGAAGACATAGGGGAGTACAGATCATCCCAGTGAAGCCCTTCCTCCTTGCACGGGTTCTCTTCTTTGGCCGCCTCTTTCGTGGGTATGCGGATTCGTAGTGGTTCCAGCCTCAAGAGTCGGTGAGTTACCTCCTCTGTGTGTATCTCTCGGACAGCCTTGATGTCCCTCGGGGGTCGAGGTGTGTCCGGGTGCTGTTCTTGCACCAGTAGAGGGCTGGCCATCGGATGCACGGGTGCTGATCCGTAAGGCGCCGGGGGCTGGCTCGGGTTGACCAGAAGCTGGCCGGGTGTTGTTCTTGAGCCGGTCCGATGCCAGGGATTTAAGGCTCGGCCAGGGCGTCCTGCCAGGTCTTAGGATTGAAGGCTAGGTCTTTCACGAACATCCATGTCAATTTTTTGAGGCCTTTAACCTCTACTTCTTCTCCACTCTCGGAGTCTTCTTCTTTTTCTTCTTTCTCCTCTTCTTCTTCGTCGTTAGTGACGACTTCTCCTTCTCTGAGCACCATTACCCGTTGGTTAGGGAATTCCCTTGCTACATGTCCGCGGCCCTGACATTTAAAACATACAATGCCGCTAGGCCTAGGGTTAGTACTCGGTATAGTAGGGACAGTGCTTGGGGTTACCCGGTTGGTGGCGGGGCTAGGGTTTGGCCTTCCGCCTTGGGCCCGGTTAGGGTCGGATCTCCATGGGGGTTGGCTAGTGCTGGCGGTGCCTCTCTAGGTGCTAGTGGCGGGTGGTGCGGGCCTCTTCCCAAAGCCATTCTTGATTTCCCTCTCCACTCAGATCGCCAAGGCCACTAAATCATCATAGTCAACATAGTGAAGGATGTTGACCTGATGCATGATGTCCCTTTGTAGGTCGTTTGTGAATCTTGCTATCCGAGCCTCCTCATCTTCTTTTAGATCGAGACTCGTCCCGAGCATCTCGATTTCTTTGTTGTACTCCTCCGCGGACAGACTCCCTTGTTTTAAGGTTTGTAGCTTGGTGTGCAAGTCTCTAGTGTAAGCCGCCAATACAAACCTCTTCCTCATTCTCCTATTCAACTCTCTCCACGTTCCGATGGCTTCTACTTCTTCTCTCTGAACTTGCCGTCGGTACTAACTCCACCACAAGGCAGCGTAGTCAGTGAACTCTATGGTGGCTACCTTGATTTTCTTCCTCTCGGAGTAGTTGTGGCAGTCCAAGAAGTCCTCCATGCTCCTTTCCCAGTCCAAGTAATCATCGGCATTGGCCTTTCCGGTAAATTTAGGTACAGTGAGCTTGAGGCTGCTCACATCATCATCGACGTCTTGGGGTGGTCTTCTATCCCTTTGCTCTTGGTCGTCACGTGGCCTCTCCCTTTCATATTCTCGTTCGGCCAACTATCTGTCTAGTTAGGGTTTCTTGAAACCTGGCTAGGGTTTGAGCGATGCCTTAGACGTTGGTCTCCATCGTGTTGAGTCTTGCGTCTGCCATGTTAGCTTAAAAATACACGGAAGCAAATATATCTATCTACCCCTCTTCTTAAGATCAACCTATAATGAACGGAAAACTAGGGCATATTGCCTTTCTTATTGTTTTCTTTTTTGTTTCTTACACAAAGCTTCGAACAAGAATGAAAATTAGATGGGATTTTCTAGACTGATTTTCTACTAACAAGAAAACAAAGATAGATAGGTTTTTTCAAGGATTTATCTAAGACTGAAAGTAAAGGATATGAATCCAGGGTTTCAAACCTGAAGACTGGGATAGATTTTGGTCCTCGTGTTGAACCGAAGCTCTGATACCAAGCTGATATGAACCGCTGCAACCGTGGGCAGACGACCCTAACCACCGCTAGTCTTGCTCCTTCACTTGATTGAACCGTCGGCACCGGGGTGGAAAAAGTACTAGGACCCGTCGGTCACGATTAACCGAGAACCCTGAGTGTCCGGTAGAATGGCTCCACGACAGAAGGGGAATACTTCTGTTGATAACACACCGATCCTAAGCTATGCACGTAGCAAAAACTTAAAGGATTGAAGAACAAAGTTCTGATTTATATTTGATTGCCAAAAGGGTTCAGTTTACAATGAGGCCGAAGACTCTTATTTATACTAGAGGAGTCGGGACATCCCCGCGGCTTCCTACTTAGGCTACAACTCGGAAATAATAAAATATTAACCTAGAGTCCTATTTAGAATGCTAAAAATGACTTACTTGTTCCTAAAGAAACGAAAACTAAAAGGGAAAATTCGAGTCCAACACTTAAAAAGGAATAAAATAAATAAAAATGTGCAAAACCCTAAACCGGCGAATCCAGCGGATCCGGTCGGGCTTGCTGCTCACGCGCAGTCCGGTTTGGGAAAGCCTGCGCCGTCTTTGATGTCGGGCTTAGATTTGGCGGCAGCGTCGGGTGCTCGGGCTTGGAAATGCACGGGGCTCTAAATGCTGGGCTCCGGCGGGTCTGATGCTGATGCTGCTTGGCATCCGGGGTTCCTGCTCGGCCCGCTCGGTCCTCCTTGTCCCACTTCCTCATTTCCTCCCATTTCTTCTCGGCTCCTAGGGTAGCAGCTCCTAGGCTTGGCTCCTGGCCTTGTATGGGATTGAGGGCCTGTGATAAACCTCCCAAGGTTTGAGTCCCTTGCTAATTGGGTGCTAAGGCCCGATCGGAGCCCTCTGATGCCGGTGCTTGCGCCCGGGGGAAGTCTGCCTTCGGGTCTTCTTCATTCTCGTCCAGGCCTTTCCTTCTGTGCTTCTCCCAGCTGTCCATGAAGGTCCTTAGAGGTTCTCCCAGTGTAGTCATCCGCTCTTTAAGCTCTTGGAAGCCTAGTCTTGGTGCTAGGGCTGGTGGGGCGCTCGGGGCGGGGCTGGCTGGGGCGTCTTTCAGATGGTGCTCGGTCTTCTTCCGCCGGCACTCCTCCAGAAAAGCATCTAGAGGATCCCAGAGTTGTATAGCACTTCCTGGGTCCTTAGGCTTAGTGCCCGAGCTGCCAGGCAAGTCCGACTCCTTAGTAGCTTCGAGCGCCGGCGCCCAAGTTAGGGCCGGATGGGTCCGGATGCTCATCCTTGCTTGTTGGGCCCTTCGGGGAGGGCTGTACTTGAACCTCACCACCTGCTGAGGCTTTATAAACCTCCGTGGGGCTAGGCTAGGGGGTTGGCGAGGCTCCAAGCGCTTCTTATAAGGCCCTAAGGCCTGTGCTCTCGTGGGTGACCCCGGCGGGGTGAAGGAATAGGGGTTTTCAGCCGGTCGGCTGCCCGGGGTCACTTCAGACGATCTCTTCCACATTTCACAGATCCTTTCACCATTGAGGCTCTAGCCTTCCGAGAAGATTTGAAATGGTGTTCGGCCCGGTCCTTGACTCTAGTGGATATTGAAGGCGATGCAGCGATGGTGTCTTCACATATCTTGGATAAACAACGCCTTCACCCTCGAGCAGGAGCTATCATCCAAGAATGCAAATTACTATTATCTCGCCATCCCTCAATCCGGTGCTCCACGGTCAAAAGGGAAGCAAACACAGCGGCACATAACCTGGCAGGGCATTCCTTAACTATGCTCCCACTCCGTTCTGGGCTCCTCAACTTTACCCACTTTGCATGCTCAAACCTGGAGTGACTTACATACTCGAATTTTTCTCGAATTTTTCTTGGTTTCGCTGTCACAGTTTTTGCCCCCCCACCCCACCACCGTTTCTCCCCTTCAACTCCCCCTTTCTCTCTTAGTCTAAGCGATCTTGGTACTCTCTTGAACAAAAAAAATTCGTCTTTAATAAAATGGTTGAAATGGGGAAAATAAAAAAGGAAAGAAGGGTCTCCGTCTGTATTCATGTTCTTAAAATGCTTAGTAATGGCTTACAATAGCCTTGCCGGCTCTTTAATTCTTCTTGCTGTCTCGCATTTGGGTTGTCCTGCACCACAAAGTTCGAGTTTTTTTTCTTCTTCTTTTTCGCCCTCATTCATTGTTCCTTTAGTCAAATTTTACAATTGGATGCAGTACATTGATTATGTAAGGGCACTTTTCATGTGGGTTGAGTTTCATGAGATGGGGTTTTGATTGTGATGTTGGGTCGCTGCATCAAGCACCCAGTTTCTGAGGTGGGTTTTGAGGTTTCGACTGTTTGTTGGGAGGTTAATTTGGGGTTTCAGTTTTGGTGCGGTGTTAGTTAAACTGGTTGTGAAAGTTGCTTTTGATGCATTTAGATTCGTGTTATATTTTAGCTTTCTATTGATCAACAAGGGAATCATTGGAATCATTATTCAGAGTATGATCTTCTGATTTTGTTTTTGTAGTAGTGAACTTTAGTGATTTAAGTTAAATCTGGCCATGGCTGATCCTTGGAGGATGAGAGATGCGGAGAGAATGAATCAACCTCCACTGGTAAGTCTTATTCTAGTCTTAGGCTTTTCCATTTTGTTTGTTTTGCCTTTTTATTTGAATGCATTGATGATTTTCTTCTAAGCATTTCTAGAGCTAGTTAGTTTAGGGTTTGATCTACAGTTTGGGATTTCAAAAGAGATTTTTTCCGGCCTTTTTATTTTGACACTAGTTGGAACCATTTTGAGAATTTGAGATGCTAATAAACTGGTTAGTGCTTGCTAACCAGTCTAATGGCATATTGCAGTATGTTGTTCTGATCTTCTCTTCATAGCTGGCTGGTGAATGACATGTATGCTCTGTGATGCACAACATTTGTTAACCCTCTTTGTTGTTTGTTTCGCTTCGGTCGGCAGGTTGACACAACAGCTTGCTTATGTAGAGTAGACGCAGGACTAAAAACTGTTGTTGGTGCTAAGAAGTACGTCCCAGGAAGTAAGCTTTGTCTTCAACCAGATATCAGACCATCTATTCATCCATCTAGACGAAAGCCATCTCGGAGTGATAGAAACAGGAATCAATCCCCATTGCTTCCTGGACTCCCTGATGATCTTGCCATTGCCTGCCTGATTCGTGTACCAAGGGCTGAGCATTGCAAGCTTAGGCTAGTCTGCAAAAGATGGTTTCGTCTTTTGTACGGGAACTTCTTTTATTCACTTAGGAAGAACCTTGGAATAGCTGAGGAGTGGATATATGTAATCAAGAGAGATCGAGATGGAAAAATCTCATGGCATTCTTTTGATCCCTCGTACCAGCTTTGGCATCCCCTTCCCGCTGTACCAACGGAATATTCTGAAGCTCTTGGTTTTGGTTCTGCTGTTCTCAGTGGCTGTAACCTCTACTTGTTTGGTGGCAGAGACCCTTTGAAGGGATCAATGAGAAGAGTCATCTTTTATAGTGCCAGGACGAATAAATGGCACCGTGCCCCTGACATGCTACGATGAAGACATTTCTTTGGTTCCTGTGTCATAAACAACTGTTTGTATGTAGCTGGTAGGGAGAACGAGGGTGTGCATCGTCCCTTGAGATCGGCAGAAGTTTATGATCCAAATAAGAACAGGTGGTCGCTCATTTCAGATATGAGCACAGCAATGGTGCCATTCATTGGGGTTGTTTACGAGGGAAAGTGGTACCTGAAAGGGCTTGGAACTCACAGACAGGTCTTGAGTGAAGTATATCATCCAGGAACAGATAGCTGGTATCCTGTCTATGATGACATGGTGGCAGGTTGGAGAAACCCTAGTGCATCCTTGAACGGAAACCTGTATGCATTAGAATGTAAAGACGGCTGCAAACTTAGAGTTTATGATGAATCCACTGATTCCTGGAGCAAGCATATCGATAGCAAGTTGCATTTAGGGAATTCATGCGCATTCGAAGCAGCTGCACTTGTGCCACTTAATGGGAAACTATGCATCATTAGAAACAACATGAGCATATCCTTAGTCCATGTTTTGAAATCTGAAGATCTAGAGGAAGCTCCTGCTGAGCATTTGTGGGAAACTCTTTCGGAAAGAGGACAGTTGAAGACTATAGTCTCGAATCTTTGGTCGAGCCTAGCTGGAAGGAACCGTCTGAGAAGTCACATTGTTCACTGCCAGGTTCTTCAAGCGTAAGGTTCGATTTCTCTGAATGGACAAAACAGTGGTACTCAGACTTGAGTGAGGTGGCTGAAAGTCCTGCTCTCTCACTGATGTGTCTGAACTGTGAAGACCATAACATCTTTGATTAAGGTAAAGGTTATTGCAAGGGTGAGAAGGTTACATTGACTTGTTAACTCCCATGTATGTAAGATAGAGTTTGAGTTGTTACAAATGTGTAGAACAAGTGAAGAATGGATGAAGAGCAAGTTATCCAAACGGGTTTAGGCTGCTTAGGGTGCTGGCTGATTGGATATATTGATCTTTGTATCCATTACCTCAATATCATATTGTAATGGTTAGTAGTACTGGTTGTTATTGAGACTGGTTCTATACAATTTTGTCATTGTTATTATTTAGATATCGAGGGTTTTGTTGGGTGGATCCTATTCTATCATTGGATGATCCTATGCAAACACAGATAACCACTCTGCCATGGCTAGATATGGTTTTGGTGAATGGATAATGGTACCTAACACTCCTGAAATCGGGAGAGAGGGCAACGAGCATTGCACATGTTTAGTATTTAATTGTTTAGTCGAGCAGAAGCAGAGTCGGGATTCACAATTCTTATTTTCTCTCAACTTGTGTTTGACGAACAGCAAGAGTTCAGGAGGAGCATTTAGAGCTATGATCCTTGGATCATCAAGGGAGCGTAAAAGACGGTTAAGGGATTGGTTTAGAGCGATCGTCCAAGCTCGGCTTCAGGTAAATCCTCTCCGTTTTAGCAGATTCAACTCTGTTAGTTAGGGTTCTGTTATTTGGGGGTTTTGTGTTTTCTTCGCTAATCAGATTGGTTCTGATGTTTGAGGCTGATGGGAAACTCATGTAGGAGGTTCTAGTGCAGTTTGCTCAAAGTTGGAAGCTATCTCGGCCAGTCCAGTCCAGTCCAGGAATCAACAAAGGAAACTGTGAGGGGTTATTCACCGAAATTGCTATCTTTAACTGTTATGATCCATACCCTGCTAATTGTAGGATTATGATTTACATTTCAGTATGTGATTCTGGTATAGGATGATAGATTATCTTTGATTGATATCGGTAGAGATTACGTGCATGTTAGATTGATCTCACGGGTTGGAATTGGTGTAAGCGCGGGTGATCCATCAATGGTTTGTGCAATCCCCTAGGAAATGTACATATTAAAGAGGTCTTAAAGAACATTTACAGGCCCTTCATGGCACTAGGATGGTCATTAGACCATACAGGCTAAAGGGATCCTTATGGATCAAATAGGGATTGCTCGGGCTACCAACGTACTGATTTATGCTCTGATCTTTCATTGATCTTACAAGCTTACTAGTATAGTTCCTTTTCATAGTTTACTGGATTTTGGTTTTACTATTACACTAAATGCATGTCACATTATTCATCAAATACTATTCAAATGCTATTCACATTATTCAACAAGTTCAGCACCTTGGAGGACTAAAGAAGACCAACTCAAAGGCTTTGAGTGGAAGCCTAATGCTACGTAATTTGAGATGATGAACTTGGTACTATTGTAGCAACTGAAAGTAGATCATCATCAATTCGTGGTAAGGGATGGCATCATGCAACTTGTTTAAGCTGCTATCAAAGTTCACAATGGCCACAATAATGGATGGCACGCAGTGCATGAGAGGATCTGTTACAAGCAAACATCACAGCTAGCCTATCATCAAATTGGTTTAGTTTCATTATGCAACATTAACATCAACATAATTGCATGAGAGGATTTGACACACAGTGCATTGATTAAAGGGTAATACTTTCCAGCTAAAAAGTATTGCTGTTGTAGCCCTCAGTAATACCACAATGGTGGGTTAGGTGAAGGAAGGAAGCCATCAAGACTTATAAATAACAATGCCTAGCATTTAGATAGGTAGTCTCAATTTAGAGACTTGAATGATCCATTTAAAAGTAAATTATTATGGGCTTTGACCCTAACTTGAGCTTGTAAGGGACTAGAATTTATGGTTCAATTTGAGCTCAAGTTGAACTCGATAAGCTTATTGAGCTTGGGCTCGTTAACACTCATTTTGAGTTTGGCTCGAGCTGAGCTTGAGCTCTAATTTTTTCTAAAGAGCTGAGCTTGAGATCAAATCTTTGAGCTCGAATCGAGCCCGAGCCTGAGCCCGAGCCCGAGCCAGCCATTATTTATCAAGCCGAGTCTGGCCAAAGCTCGGCTCGGCTCATATACAACCCTACCTATCGTACTAGTTTTTAATGTGGTTCAAGTTTCAATCGGGTGGTACGGTATGTTATTTTGATCCTTGCTATTTTTATATTAAGTCAATAGTAGTTTTTTTGGGGAGCCGAATCAACGTCCAAGAATTTGCAACTTTTGAAACCTTTTTCCACCATTAGATCTAGATTATTGACCAATCTAATGGTCTAAAATTGTTAGGGGTATTAGGACTTTACACACATCATTTAATTATTATAATTAATATTTTCGGTGACCGGCCATCGTCTCCGACGAATTTTTCGGCGACTGATCACCATCTTCGGTGACTTTTTCGGCGAGCTTCGGACAACTTTTCCGACGACACCCAACTAACCAGTTCTTATGATTTTTTTTCTGATAACTAGTTAACAATGATTTTTTTATAGTTAACTATTTAACAATTTTTTTTGCTGATAACTAGTTAACAGGTTATAAGCAGATAACTAGTTATCTGAACTAGTTCACAGGTTATTTTGTTGATAACTAGTTAACGAATTTTCATGACCAATTGATAACGTGTAAAACAAGGTATCAAATAATATCCCACTAAATTAGAATGGATCGTATTCCAAAGGTTTCTTCTAATTGTTTACTCAAAGAAATTGACAAGAATTTGGGTTTAAATCAAGTTGTGTGGTGTAAGTTCCACGACTTGTAAACTATTATTGAAGGAAATTGAAATTGAAATTGAAATTAAGAAACAGATTGATTGATTGGGTTTTGTTCAATTAAAGAGACGATAGCTTAGACTTGAATCCCCCTAAGATTACCAAGACATTGTCAATCACAAAACCGGCGACTTTTCAATCCTAATTCATTCAGTTCTTAAACACCATCATAGCTCCTTACCCTTAGGTCTAAGTCCGCGAACGTTTGCTCTATCGAACTAGCTACCGAGATTAATTAATCGTCGGTGCGTTTAATTCTGCGACGAATAACTAATTAGTGCACCTGATTGATTTTAATGAGCTATTCTTGAAACGGATTAACCCTAAACAATTCAGACGAGAGGCATGATTCCATTGAATAGGTTAATTAATTGATTTGAAGTTCTAAAACATAGCGGGCGTTCGCCAACTATACTTATTTTAATAGGAAACTCATCTAGGTGATCAAGCTAGAAAAGAAACATAGATTAAGAACAAATCAATTATGAATAAGAAACTGATTGAATTAAAATCTAATTACCGCCGATCCGTGACCGCTTTAAACTCTCAGGTCACTTAGGGTTCATCTAATATAAACTACATGAGTTTATCTACTCATGTCTGACAAACAAGATTCGAAGAGGACAAAATAATTCATTTTAAAACAAAGGAAGAGCAGAAGGAAATCTGAAAAACCTAATTTCGGATGATTCCGTGAAACTTCGATCTCGATAATCTTCAATTCCTAGCTCTGAGCGTCTTCTGGGATGGATTGATGGTGTCACGATCTCTCTGATAGCTCTGAAATACTCTCTCAACTCTCCCCAAGTCGCGGATAATATCTCAAAATCGAATTTGTCCTCAATTGGCTCCGGAAAGTCCATATATACGCATCAAAACCTTTTCCTTGTTGAATAAGGTTAATATTTTCTGTCTGGGGAGATTACAGGTATGTAAGCTAACAATGTATTTAGCTTACACGGCGTGTAAACCCTAAAACACAACACTTTGAGTTTTCTTCAAAACCTGCCCGTTCCCTGTTGTTGTGCCTTCTTCCCTCGACCATGATCACTCGAAAGGGCCTAGAATCCATGTCACTCAATGCTCCACTCCCGTCTGATTCCTTGACGTAAAATCCATAAAAAATGTGCAAAACGACGTAAAAGGGCCCTAAGGCCGAAAAGGGAATGACTCACTTAAAACTCACCCAAACGAGATAAAATCATTACTAAAAATGTCTCTAATGAGGGAATAAATACGTCAATAATTAGGCGCATCAAATCACCCCACACTTAGACTTTTGTTTGTCCTCAAGTAAATCAGATTCAAAAACACACTCAAATCACAAATGACGAGACTAGTTAAATCGAAGTTCAATTTCTAATAATTCAGCTTACACTGTTACACATAGAAAATGTAACCTACACATGCAAGAACATCAACCAAACAAATCGAAGTCTCACTATTCTCTACACACAACAAGTAGCAAACACCTATCATGCACACTGCCAACCGAGCCGACTAGACTTCCTCACACAGAAATACTTAGTACATGGGGGACTCTCACACTCTGTGTTTAGGGACATGTTTGTGCTCTAATTTACTTTCTGGAACTGAATTCTGTCATAGGTTTGCAATTTAATCACAATCTTCACCACGGTGACAACACGATAAACTAGTCAGAAGGACTTTTCAAGAGAATGTAACGATCATATACTTCAAGGGCTTATGATGAATGGATGATGGGTATGGTGCGGTGTACCAATTGACTAACCTCCCTCGAATCAAGATCTATGGATTCCTACCCTTATGCAACTTAGCACTTTTATTATTTTTTCTGAATTTTTCTTTTTTCTACATTTGCTTATTGTTTTTGTTCTTCCTTATGTAGGGAGAAGAACGAATTGAAATTTCTAACTACTACTTTGACTTGTACATTTATTTGAAAATTTTCTTGTATTTTTTTTCTTTTTTCTTTTATGCTATGTATTTTTAGTTGCTAGAGGGGTTTACATGTATGGACATATTAGCTAAGATCTCCGGTTTCTGGCTAAGGGCAAGTCATCACAAATTGACTTACAGTTAGCTAATCTCAAGCTACTACCACATGGGATCAACGGGGTGAACAAAAATATGAGAAATGGTTGTAACGTAATATCAAACTGAAAGAACAGGTTAAGCACAAGGGTTTACACCTAGGGGAATAAATGTCGGATGGCTTCTGGTTTAGGTAGAAAATTCTAGGTGCCTCTATCATCCTAGTACTCATGTTATCGTGTGGTCTCGAATTGGTCTCAAAGAAAATTCTAACTCATTCAAATAAGAGAAAGCCACTCAAAAAGAAGATAAGTTACTAGTTATGTGCAACGACTCCAAAGCTCACAAATGATTGCTAGTCAGACTCAAATCATGATGTGCAATTCAAGATGAAGCTAAAAGAGTGATCCTAAATTATGTTCTGACCGGATTCATTTAGCATCAGTGCAAACATGTTGGTTACAGGTTCTAAGCTAAACAGTATAATCGTCATTGTGAAAAATTGAAGTCAAATCTAACATGGCAAGTCAAGAATTGAATGCATTTCAATAAGAGGAATCACACAAATACAGAAATAGCAATGCTCAGAAATATCCTCCCACCCCACACTTAAATCAGACATTGTCTTCAATGGACCACATAAAAAGAGAAGAAAAGTGTATAGGGGTACCGAAAAGTGAGCGTGAGGGCGTCGTGGATGATGTGATCGAGACACCGGATGTATAGTCGTGAATAGAATCCAGGAGAATTCTAAGTTCATAACCTGAAAACAAAGTAGGAGAGAATTCATCACACGATTAGAGCAGTTGGAAATAAAAAAGACTCGATTGACACAAGCAACCACAAAACTCTGGCACTGATCGAAAACAACACAAATAAACAACAAAAAGTACATAGTTCTGGACGATAAGGAAAAATAACGAAAAATCCTGAAATCACTGGGGCGGTGGGTGCTGGTAATCATCCGGAGCCTGAAACTGCCTAAAAAACTAAAGCTGGACTGGTACATCTACTGCTGCCAAGCTTGCTGTGCTGCCCATACTGGGTGGCCCGGTAGCTGGCGAAACGCTGATCGGAGTCATGCTGCCACTTCTGAGTGGCCTCCCAGCGTTTGTCAAAATTTGACCTCAACTCCGTAAGCTCACGCTCCATCCCACTGAAGTTGTATGCTGGGGCTGACTCTAGTGCTGGCTCGGGTCCGCCTCGTCGCTCAATCAGAGGCTCGCAATGAGGAGCGAGAATGTAAAAAACCTTCTTAGACCGAGTAAGGTTGCCAGTGATCATGAACTGAGGGATACAATGATGGAGGTGGATGGCGCCATATGAAGCGAGCACATCGTACCTGTAAACTAGACGGGGGACATAGGAGTCTCCCAAAAGAAGTATTGTACCGCGCCCACGCTGAAGCTGAAATAACTTGGCCACCAAAGAGCCAAGGTGGACCTTCCGTCCCTCCTCGATGCACCGAAGCAAGAAAAGGTCTCTGGGGTTATAGACACCACCAGAGTTGACCCTGTGGTCGATGAACTCCCGGAAGACCAACTCTAAGAACCTGAACATTGGTCGCTCCATCAAACTGGCCTTGGACGCGCTAGAGTTATACTTGGTCGGGTCTGACGGAGCTACGACACGCCAAAACAGCTCACACTCCAGAGTGTTCTCGGTGTTGCGAAATATCGTCATTGGTGGAGCCGTCGCGAGCTCCTCCTTGGTGTACAATCCGAGGTCGATGGCAAATTCGTCAGGAGTGAGAGGCCTCTCAACACCTCCAAGGCGGAAGTAGATGCACTTGGTCGCGGTGATTGAGTGAATTCTCTCATTCACCCTCTCCATTCGGAAGGTGGAGAGTAGCTCCTTGGTTGGCCAATCGTATTCCTCCTCTATGACATGAAATAAAGGGAGTAAACCAGCTCGGTTAAGTGTCGCACGTAGGCCATCAGCCCATTCTTCCTCCTCCATGGCCTCCCAACCCACCCAACTCATGGCTCCAACTGCTTTCCTCTGAATGATCATCCACGTTGCCCGATCATCCTCCCTCGGGAAGTTAAAGATGGTGTTGAGGATGTTACCCGACGGGGAAGCCACTTGGAGGGTGTCATGCCTCTTAGTTCCCTTCATTTTCTTCGCTAGAGGTTGGGCAGGGGATGAGGAAGCAACCCCCTTTCCTTTGCGAGTAGAGGTACGCTTAGATTTTCCCATCCTAAAAAAAATAACACACAAAATGCCAAATTCAGCATTCAACAAATGGGAGTAATGCACATAGGAGAAGCAAATGGAATAACGCAGGGGACACACGGGACAACTGAATCGAATCTATGAATCTAGTGAGCAAGAAGGGATTATCGATATCAATGACAGCCACAACAACCAGCAAAGACACAAAGTTCAAAGCTTGTAAGTGAATATGTCAACCATTTAAGTCAAAATCCCCTAAGCATATATCTAGGTCTTAAACATACTTAGCAAGAACAACAGTTAATCATTTAACCAATTGGGACAATGAAGTGTCATACACAATCAAACACACGTCATAATTGACTAATAAACACATCCAAGTCGACTAAACAAATCCCTCATGCTAAGGTCACAAACTCATGAAACCGATACACAAAAAGTTTACCGTATCCATCATCCGAGCTAATTAAGGCATAGATATTAGGGAAAAAACTATGAAAACACATTCATAATCATCATAAGATCAGTAACGAAGCAAAAATTCATCCAAATTCAGCCACAAGCAAAAATTCCCAAATTCGAGCAATATTAATATAGAAAGTCAATGAAAATACGCAATTGGAGGGCCAAACGAAAATCGAAACGTCCCCCGATTCAAAATACAAGCTCCTAACACAGCCAATTTCAATAATATCTAATCAATTTCACAATTCCCCAACTCTGAAAAATTAGGGTTTTGAGTTCAACAACTCAAATCCGAGTTTAGCACATACAAATATGATTTTCAGGAGAACTAATCACAATAGAAGCATTCTAAGAGGTAGAGGGTGATGTTGTGTACCTGATAATCGACTCAAACCACATAATTGAATGAAAATGAGGGAGGTGGGGTGAAAAACAAAGTCGAGTCAATACTCGAGTTTGCGGCTGTGGAGTCGCCGTTTGTTAGTGTCGGTGGTTAGGGGGAGAAGGCTGGAGGGGCCTGCGACGTCGTATGGAAGGCGGCGACTGTAAGGGGTGTCGCGGCGAGGAGATTGCCGCGTGGAGGGGTGGTGAACGGAGTTGGGTGTTTAGAGGTTTTCAGGTGGAGAGGAAGAGAGGAGAGAGAGAGAATTCGCGAAAATAGAAGGGAAAAAATGACTTACATGTGTCATTCGGGGCTTACACGCCGTGTAAGATCCATATTGCAATAGCTTACACGGTTGTATAAGCTTACTGTATTTTTTAGCTCTCCTTGGTCTCTAAAATCCAGGTTTTGGCCAATTTTGACAATTTGGTCACTCCTTTTTCCTGCAAACATTATGTTTAACCCAAATAATACCCCAGAAATATATTTTCGATTATTTTCTATCATCCAGACTCAACCGACTCGACACAAAACTCATAAAATTACTCAAAATAAATAAAAATTGACTCCAACCCCGGGTTGCCTCCCGAGAAGCGCTATCGTTTAACGTTCTTGAGCTGGACGATACCTGGTTACGGATTAGAGAGGCAGAGTGAAGAGATGTACTTACACCTAGGCAGCGACTAGACCTTGGAGGTACTTCTTGAGCCTATGACCATTTACCGTGAATGGTTCCTGATCGAGACCTTTAATCTCCAAAACTCCAAGTGGTGTTTGCCTAACCATTGTGCCCAGACCGGACCATCGGGACTTTAAATTTCCTAGGAAGAGCTTCAAATGAGAGTTATACAGAAGGAATTCATCACTGGGATAAAAATGTCTTGTGCTCCGTCAGATGAGAGTCGTGAATTCGCTTGGTCTGGTCCTTATACAGCTTTGTGCTCCCATAGGCATGAAGGCGATGTTCCTGAAGCTCAGCGATTTGCATAAGTCTTTCATCTCCTACAATCTCAGGGTACATGTTAAGATTTAATAGCCCAAAACGCCTTGTGCTTAAGCTCAACTGGTATATGGCATGCCTTGCCATAAACCAGTCGATACGGCATGGTGCCGATAGGAGTCTTAAAAGCAGTTCGGTACGCCCATAAAGCCTCATCGAGCTTAGATGACCAGTCCTTCCGAGACCGGCCAACTGTCCTGTCAAGAATCCGCTTGAGCTTACGGTTGTCACTTCCGCTTGACCGGTTGCTGAGGATGATAAGCGGTGGACATTCTATGGGTGACGCCAAAATGTTTGCACACCCGATTGAAATGTCCGTGGAAGTGGGTGCCCCTATCACTTATGATGAAGCGTGGTGCACCAAAACGCGTGAAAAGACGTTGGAGAAACTTCCCCACCACCCTTGAATCATTCGTGGGTAAGGTTTGCGCCTCTGGCCACTTAGATACATAATCAACGGCAACAAGAATATACTTATTTCTGTTGTAGGGTATGAGAGGTCCCATAAAATCAATTCCCCAAACAAAAAAAATCTCAACAGTTAAAGATATGTTATGAGGCATTTCATGACGGTTAGAGATGTTACCTGATCTCTGGCAGGCATCGCAATGGCGGATGAAGACGACGTAGTCATTAAATATGGATGGCCAAAAGAATCTAGCTTCGAGTACCTTTCGCGCGGTGCAGTTGCCACCGAAGTGTGATGTTGGCTGCCTCGATGTAGAAGACGCATCTTCGGGTCATCCCATCGAGTCCGATTCGGTATAAGAACCGATCATCCTAGAAGTAGGATTTGGCCTCCTTGGTGAGCTTCTTGCGTGCATTGTAGTCGAGCTCTGATGGAATGATGTCGGAAGCCAGGTACTTGGAGATGTTGGCATACCATGGCTCTTCGAATGTCGAAGCATTGCTAAGAGTTTGAGCATGGTGGCTCGCCCATCGGTCGATGTCGATACTATGTACCTGTTCTTGTAGCTCAAGATGCAATAGCTCATTAGGGAAAGAATCATCAATGGGAGAGATATGGACTTACCTGGTTGTGATAACTCAAGACGAGAGAGGTGGTTGATGCTGCAGTTTTAGCGGTATCAAATACTACCAAGCTGTGAAGCTAGGGTAGATCGTATTCCACAGGGTTTCTACTAATTGACTACTCAAAGAAGCTGAAAATTTATTCAGGTTTAAGCACTTAGCGCGTGGTGTGAGTTCCACGACTTCTAATCTAATGAACAAAGGAAAATAAAAGACAGAAAAGTAAAAGGTTGACTAATGGGAAGATAGACGAACTTAGATTTCGAATCCCCCTTAGATCACCAGAGCAACGGCAATCACAAGATCAGAGGTTTTCAATTCTAATTCAATCGGTTTCTATACACCACCATAACTCCTTACCCTTAGGTTTAAGACCGGCGAAAGTTCGCTCTATCCGTTCTAACTACCAAGATTAACTAGCCGCCCGGGTATGGTCGCCTCTTGCAACGACTTAATTAACTGGTGCAATTACTAACGATTTATGAGTTACTCTTGCAGTGGATTAACCCTAACCGGTTCCTACGAAAGGCACACTCCAATTATAAGGTTAACTGGTTGAATTGATGTTTTAAAGAGAGGCGAGCGTTCGCTTCTATCCTCAGCTTAACAAGAATCTAAACTAGGTGATCAAGGAAGACAAGTTTAAGCGCCAAAGCAGGGAACCGTCTAGCGACTAACCCTATCTTGCAAAAACCTAATCTAGTCGACCAACCAGAGAAGAAACATAAACAATCAAGAACAAAACAACCATGCAAAGAGAAACTGATTGAACTTCGAATCTAATTACCGCCAATCCGTGACCGCTTTAAAGCCCTGGATCACTTAGGGTTCATCTAATCTAAGCTCTACAAGTTCAGTTATTCATAACGATGACAGCAGAATCAAAAGCAACAAAGGAAATCATCATACAGAGGAAGAACAGATAAGAACTAAAAAACCTAATTCTGACGACTCCAGCGAAGCTTCAATCTCCTGGATCTTCAACTTTAAGCTCCGAGTTCTCCGAGGTGGAAGGATGGCGTCACGATCTCTCCACGGATCTTCGAACTCTCTAAACTCTATCTATCGACCCTAGAGTCGGCTGACTCTCAAAAGTATGATTTGTGAAAATATGAATAATGATTGATTGGATCTTTTGGTGCCGGCTACTTCTCTTTAAATAGGTACGCTTAGGGTTTCCAATACAGCGCCGGATTTGGGAGATATTTTCGGCGAAAATATCAGATAATTTTCACCGAAAACTTTAGGCAAAATCCCCTGTTTGATTTCTTCTATGATTTTCGGCGAAAACTCAAAGTAGTTTTCGCCGAAAACTTCAGTGTAAATCAGCCTGTGAGTTTCTGAAGGTATTTTCGCCGAAATCCTCATAGTCTTTTCGGCGAAAACATTGTGCTGGGCAGTTGGATCTTCGGTTCTAACTCTGGTTCGATTCCGGTTCACTCCTTGAGGTCTTGAACACATCCGTGGTTACGTATTTGACGATAAAAACCTGCGCTCTTACAAAAACACTAGAAAACCATCAAATAGACCCAAAAAGGGCCAAAGTAACCAAATCGGTAGGAAATATGGCTGTTGAGTGAATATTCGCTATTTTACTTCTAAAACCACGTTTCAAGCAAGGAAATGTCGCTTAAATGAGGCTGATAATCACGTCAAATCGAGTGTCATCAATACCCCACACTTAAGCTTTTGCTTGTCCTCAAGCAAACTGAACTAGAACACACTCAAATTCACAAATGACACGAGATTAAACTGAGATTCAATTCTAACAATCTGGTTTAGACTGTTCCACGTAGAAAGAGTGACCTACACATGCAAGAACATCAACCAGACAAGTTTTCGATCTCACTAATTTTTGCACACTTCAAGTAGTGGTTTTAACAAAGCTCGTTTCTTGGCAAAACAATTAATCATAATTAACCGACTACGATAACACCAATTCTAATAAAAAAGACTTTAAGCTCTAGCCATGATGTGGATGCGGAGGAAGGAAAAGTGACGTGGCTATCGACTCGACTTCATCCGTTTCTAGATCTATACGTTACATGTTCTAGCTAGGACTGATTTAAACCACAATTTATTTCGAGTTTCGACTTTTTTTTCCTTTTATTTACTGCATACTAGTGCTCGATA
Organism: Linum lewisii; assembly: GCA_034768395.1. Classification (NCBI taxonomy): domain Eukaryota; kingdom Viridiplantae; phylum Streptophyta; class Magnoliopsida; order Malpighiales; family Linaceae; genus Linum; species Linum lewisii. The sequence goes on from CM068296.1 coordinate 54,981,778, forward strand.
CCAAACACTTCACTTAGGTGTTGGACCTGCCTAGCTCACAGTATTTGTGCTTATGCTAGTGCTCAACCCGAACACTTCACTTAGGTGTCGGGCTTGCCTAGCTTTATTTTCAGCACTTTAAAGAACTTAACATTGATTTGCCCAACTTGTTTACTTGATTTAACAATTTAGCCACTTAATCCTAGCTAGTTATAACTTTTTACACAAGATTTCGAATTGGATTTCCATCTAATCTCAAGCCACAATCACAGGTGAACAAATATGGAGTGAAAAACATGGGAGAAACTAGCATTTATCATCTTAGAACGGTGTTATCGAGCTTTGTTATTAACAAGTCAATTGATTCAAGTTTCAACTACAAAAGTGATTTGTGATCTGTTCTGACCTAGACTCATTTGATATCAGTTTCGACACGTTGGTTACAGGTTCTAAGTGGAACAGTCTAGACGTCATTGTTCAAAATTGAATTCAATTTAACATCAAAAGTCAAGAATTGAGCAATTCTATGCAAGAGAAATTTTAAAATTGAACCACGGAATCACAGAAAATCAAACAAGATCATGCATAATCCTAGAATCCTACCCCACACTTAAACGGTTCTGTGTCCTCACAGGACTAAACTAGAGTAGAGAGATTTGAAGAACCTGTGACGTGATGGTCGGTGTAGCGGATGAACACGGAGAGTCCGGAGCGGAGCGGAGTAGCTACTCGAGTTCCTACAAAAACAAAAACAACAAAAAGATCAAAAGGATACCGGGACAAGTGTCCCAGATCCACACAGAATAAAATTGGATCGAGATCCGAAAAGAAGAAAAAAGGAAAGAAAGGAAAAGGATAGAAACAACCTGATCACTGTTCCGAGGGCGGGGCGGAGGTGGTCAAAACGGGAGAGAGTTGATGTGAAAGGGGATGAAATTTTCGGATGGGGGTGCGAAAATCATGAGTTGAAACCGGCTTAAATAGGATTCTCAAACACATAATTTTTCGGCGAAAATAAGGGAACATTTTCGGCGAAAATGGTAGTTGAAATCAAAAACCGTTTCGGCGAAAAGATGGTAGTCTCGGTTCAAAAAGTTGGAACAGGAGAAACAGGTCGGTTTTAAACAGGGATTTTCGGCGAAAATAATGGTACAGTTTCGCCGAAAATCTATTTGAAAATGGCGGGTTTTTTTTTCAAAGGGATTTAAAACAAAAACGACTCAAAACGAAAAATAACTGACTCCAGCCATGGGTTGCCTCCCACGAAGCGCTCTCTTTTAACGTCCTTGAGCCGGACGGTACCTGTTAGGGACCCCAACTTAGGAGTTCCTTGAAGTCAATCGTCTTCTTCAAGGACAGCGGTTGAGAGCCATGTAGCACTCCAGAAGGGTGATGCAGCCGGTAGTGCTCCAATAAATCACTGTTCTGGTTGGATGACCAGTTCTTCTCGAATTCTCCTTCTCGAGGAGGAAAGAGGTAGTACGGCGCGACATGATCAATGAGCTCCATCTTCTCTACAGGTTGACTCGGCGGAAGTGTAGGTGAGGGTATCTCCTCAATCTCTATGTGCTCCTCCTCGGCTTCAACTTCAGGATGGATTGGCTCTATGTCTTGATCAACCACGACCGCCAAGGATTCTTCATCAGATGCTTCTAGCTCACAATAGTCATGGATAGGATCATCATCTTCTTCTTCGAACAGCTCTTGAGCGTCTTCTGTCATTAACTGCTTTGGTTGCTCGAGCTTGATGTCCGTCGCGAGATGAGCTTGTAGCATTGAAGAGATATTATCCAAGGCAGATTGGGTTCTCGACGAGCATTGTTGATATTCATGAAGCATCTCTTGGTTATCTCTAGCGCCACTTTGATGTTCTTGTTGGTGTATCTATTGGTAACCTTGTAGCATTGAAGAGATCTTATCAAAGAGGGAGTCAAATCTCGCCGTCTGTAGTTGTTGTTGATGTAGCAATTCTCGATAATCTTCGGGATATGGTGCTTCATTGATGTACCACTCTCGGTACCGGTCATCCCACCTGTAATCCTGCATAATCAAAACTCAAAAGCACTGCCCAGGTAAATCATGGAAGTATGGAGGAAAAATAAATGGTAAGGCGGAAAGGTAGAAGAATAATTTGCCAACTCTTCTTTCAAACAATTAGAAGAGTCCCCGGCAACGGCGCCAATTTGATAGCTGCAGTTTTAGCGGTATCAAATAACTAACCTACCGAAATAGACTAGATCGTATTCCACAGGGTTTCTACTAATCAACTACTCAAAGAAGCTGGCAAATTACTCAGGTTTAAACACTTAGTGCGTGGTGTGAGTTCCACGACTTCTAATCTAATAAAGCAGGAAAATAAAAGACAGAAAAGTGAAGATAGACGAACTTAGATTTCGAATCCCCCTTAGATCACCAGAGCATTGGCAATCAACAGATCAGCGGTTTTCAATTCTAATTCAATCAGTTTCTATACACCACCATAACTCCTTACCCTTAGGTTTAAGACTGGCAAACGTTCGCTCTATCCGATCTAACTACCAAGATTAACTAGCCGCCCGGGTATGGTCGCCTCTCGCAACGACTTAATTAACTGGTGCAATTACTAACGATTTATGAGTTACTCTTGCAGTGGATTAACCCTAATCGGTTCCTACGAAAGGCACACTCCAATTATAAGGTTAACTGGTTGAATTGATGTTTTAAAGAGAGGCGAGCGTTCGCTTCTATCCTCAGCTTAACAAGAATCTAAACTAGGTGATCAAGGAAGACAGGTTTAAGTGCCAAAGCAGGGAACCATCTAGCGACTAACCCTAGCTTGCAAAAACCTTATCTAGGCGACCAACCAGAAGAGAAACATAAACAGTCAAGAACAAAACAACCATGCAAAGAGAAACTGATTGAACTTCGAATCTAATTACCGCCAATCCGTGACCGCTTTAAAGCCCTGGGTCACTTTGGGTTCATCTAATCTAAGCTCTACAAGTTCAGTTACTCATATCAGAAACAAGAGAATCAAAAGCAACAATGAAGATCATCATACAGAGGAAGAACAGATAAGAACTGAAAAACCTAATTCTGACGACTCCCGCGAAGCTTCAATCTCCTGGATCTTCAACTTTAAGCTCCGAGTTCTCCGAGGTTAAGGATGGCATCACGATCTCTCCACGGATCTTCGAACTCTCTAAACTCTATCTATCGACCCTAGAGTCGGCTGACTCTCAAAAGTCTAATTTGTGAAAATATGAACAATTATTGATCGATCTTTTGGCTGCCGGCTGCTTCTCTTTAAATAGGTACGCTTAGGGTTTCCAATACAGCGCCGGATTTGGGAGATATTTTCGGCGAAAATATCAGATAATTTTCGCCGAAAACTTTAGGCAAAATCCCCTGTTTGATTTCTTCTATGATTTTTGGCGAAAACTCAAAGTAGTTTTCGCCGAAAACTTCAGTGTAAATCAGCCTGTGAGTTTCTGAAGGTATTTTCGCCGAAATCCTCATAGTCTTTTCGGCGAAAACATTGTGCTGGGCAGTTGGATCTTCGGTTCTGACTCTGGTTCGATTTCTGGTTCGATTCTGGTTCACTCCTTGAGGTCTTGAACACATCCGTGGTTACGTATTTGACGATAAAAACCTGCGCTCTTACAAAAACACTAGAAAACCATCAAATAGACCCAAAAAGGGCCAAAGTAACCAAATCGGTAGGAAATATGGCAGTTGAGTGAATATTCGCTATTTTACTCCTAAAACCACGTTTCAAGCAAGGAAATGTCGCTTAAATGAGGTTGATAATCACGTCAAATCGAGTGTCATCAATGGTCAGCCACTACATTTTCAGCTCCCTTCTTATCCTTGATCTCAGTGTCGAACTCTTGTAGCAAAAGAACCCAACAGATCAGCTTTGGCTTGGAGTCTTGTTTTGCGAGGAAGTGGCGTAGAGCGGCATGATCAGTGTACACAATAGTATGAGAGATCACTAGATACTGCCTGAACTTGTCAAAGGAGAACACAATGGCATGAATCTCCTTCTTCGTCGTAGTGTAATTACGTTTAGCATCATTAACAGTCTTGTTGGAGAAGTAGATGGTGTGGAACCTCTTTTCCTTTCCTTGCCCCAACACAACACCAACAGCAAAATCGCTTGCATCGCACATGATCTCAAACGGTAAGCTCCAATCCGGTGCCGTGAGAATAGTCGCGGTAGTGAGCTTGTTCTTTAGAATCTCAAAGGCCTCAAGGCAAGCCTTATCGAACAAAAATGGTACATCCTTCTCCAGAATCTTAGTCATCGGTAGAGTGATCTTGGGGAAGTCCTTGATGAATCTTTGGTAGAATCCTGCATGGTCAAGGAAACTATGAACCGTCTTGACAGATTTGTCTCAGGCTTGGCGCAGTCAACATCGATCCTAAGCTTGGATACCTTATGGCCAAGAACAATGCCTTTGGTGACCATGAAGTGGCACTTCTCCAAACTTATAGCCAAATTTGTTTCTTCACAACGAGCTAGCACCTTATCCAAGTTAGCAAGACATTGGAAGAATGAGTAGCCATATACGGAGAAGTCATCCATGAATACCTTCACAACATTCTCTACCAAATCTCCAAAAATAGCGAGCATACATCTATGGAAAGTAGCTAGAGCATTGGACAAACCAAAGGGAATACGACAATAAGCGAATGTACCCACCAGACAAGTAAAGGTCGCCTTCTCTTGGTCGCCGAGCTCAATTGAGCTCTGGAAGTAGCCAGACATCCCATCCAAGAAGCAATAGAACTCATGACCAACCAACCTCTCAAGCATCTGGTAATTGAATGGCAATGGAAAATTATCGTTCTTGGTCGCGTCGTTAAGGCGCTGATAGTCGATGCAGACTCTCCATCCTGTGACAGTGCGAGTGGGGATGAGCTCTCCCTTCTAATTAGGGACAACTGTGATCCCTCCTTTCTTCGGAACAACTTGAGTGGGGCTCTCCCAAGGGCTGTCAGCAATAGGATATATAATTCCAGCATCAAGGAGTTTAAGAACCTCCTTCTTCACAACTTCTTGCATCAATGGGTTCAACCGGCGTTGTGGCTGTCTAACTGGTTTGAACTCCTCATCTACCACGATCCGATGCTTGCAGAAAGCTTCAGAAATTCCTCTAGTGTCTGCTAACTGCCAAGCTATAGCTCGGATGTGTTTCTTCAAAAGCTAGACCAATTGCTTCTTCTGTCCAGATAAGGCATTACCAGAACAGAACAGAGCTGATGATGACAAGTAATTGAGAATCTTTGGCCTAGAATGCATACTCAAGATGGTATGGAAGCTCCTTTAAAGTAAGTGTGGGAGGCTACTCATAATAAGTGATGATCCGACCTGGTGTCTGTTCGATAATGGGTAGCGCAGGAGTAGACGAAGGAACCAGTTTTCGTTTAGCCAATTCTTCTTGCCATAGGAGTTTTTTCGGATCTTCCAATGCATCTTCTAAACTTGAAATCAAACACAACTCCAACGGGTCTCTAGATAAGGCATTAGCAACAAAGTCAACCGAGGCCAGCTCCAAGGAATCAACAAATAAACAGGTATCATCTTGAGCAGTAGAGTATTTCATTCCGTCCTTAAGGCGGAATGTCATACTATCTTTTTCGACCTTGATAACGATGTAAACAAGGTATCAAATACTACCAATAAGAGTAAGGTAGATCGTATTCCATGGGTTTTCTTCCAATCATTTACTCAAACAAATTGGCAAATTATTCGGGTTTAAACAAGTTGCGCATGGTGTGAGTTCCAGGAAATTGAAATTGAATTAAAAGAAATAAGGTTGATTGACTAATGATTTGACAGACAAAGGTTAGACTTGAATCCCCCTAAGATTATCAGAACATTGGCAATCACAAAATCGACGAATTTTAATTCTAATACATTCAGTTCTCAGACACCGCCATAACACCTTACCCTTAGGTCTAAGTCCGCGAACGTTCGCTCTATCGGATTTAACTACCAAGATTAATTAACCGTCCGTGCGTTCACTTCTGCAACGGATAACTAATTGGTGGACCTGATTGATTTTAGTGAGTTACTCAAGAAGCGAATTAACCATAAATGGTTCCTCGAAAGGCACACACCATTGAATAGGTTAATTGATTGATTTGAGGTTCTAAAATAAGGCGGACGTTCACCAACTATCCTTAGTTGAACAAGAATCTAATCTAGGTGATCAAGCTATAAAAGAAACACAACACGAAGAATAAATCAATTATGCAAGAGAAACTATCTGAACTAAAATCTAATTATCGCCGATCCGTGACCGCTTTAAAGCCCCGGGTCACTTAGGGTTCATCTAATCTAAGCTACAAATGTTTAGCTACTCATGTTTAAATCAAGAGAATCAAAGGCAACAAAGGAGTTCATCATACAAAGGAAGAACATAGAAGAACTGTAAAACCTAATTTGACGACTCCGACGAAGCTTCGATCTCTAGAAATCTTCACTCCTAGCTCCAAGCACTCCAGGATAGAAAGATTGTGTCAGGATCTCTCCGGTAACTCCAAGATACGCTCTAAACTCTCTCTATCAACTCTAGAAGTCTGAAATTTTGTATTGTATGCATCCCAATTGAGGTTGAACCGTTGATATATAGGAGCTTTTCCTCAACTGTACCGGAAAAGGCCAAGGTTTTTGGCGAGAACAATTAAAGTTCTAGCCGAAATGTCATGTGTAAACATTAATTCAACGACGACGAGCTTTTTCTTTATTTTCTTCATAAGTTCTCGGCGAGAACATGAGAATTCCTTCATAATCTTCAGTTGAATTTAGACGAGATTTGGACTTAATTTTTGAACATCTTCTCGTCAAGAATATTGACATTCTCGACGTGAACTTCCTTGCTGGCAGCATTGTCTATTTTCTGATTGGTTTGAGTTCCGGATTGATCCCGGGTCACTTCTCGAAGTTTCATTGCTTCCCAAACACGTCCAATGGCTACCTATTTGATGAAAAAAACCTGTGTACTCAAAGAGATACTAGGAAACACATCAAATAGACCCGAAACGGGCCAAAGTAACCAAATCGGTAGGAAATAACGTTAAATCGGCGGAAGTGTAGGTGAGGGTATCTCCTCAATCTCTATGTGCTCCTCATCGGCTTCAACTTCAGGATGGATTGGCTCTATGTCTTGATCAACCACGACCACCAAGGATTCTTCATCAGATGCTTCTAGCTCACAATAGTCATGGATAGGATCATCATCTTCTTCTTCGAACAGCTCTTGAGCATCTTCTGTCATTAACTGCTTTGGTTGCTCGAGCTTGATGTCCGTCGCGAGATGAGCTTGTAGCATTGAAGAGATATTATCCAAGGCAGATTGGGTTCTCGACGAGCATTGTTGATATTCATGAAGCATCTCTTGGTTATCTCTAGCGCCACTTTGATGTTCTTGTTGGTGTATCTATTGGTAACCTTATAGCATTGAAGAGATCTTATCAAAGAGGGAGTCAAATCTCGCCGTCTGTAGTTGTTGTTGATGTAGCAATTCTCGATAATCTTCGGGATATGGTGCTTCATTGATGTACCACTCTCGGTACCGGTCATCCCACCTGTAATCCTGCATAATCAAAACTCAAAAGCACTGCCCAGGTAAATCATGGAAGTATGGAGGAAAAATAAATGGTAAGGCGGAAAGGTAGAAGAATAATTTGCCAACTCTTCTTTCAAACAATTAGAAGAGTCCCCGGCAACGGCGCTAATTTGATAGCTGCAGTTTTAGCGGTATCAAATAACTAACCTACCGAAATAGACTAGATCGTATTCCACAGGGTTTCTACTAATCAACTACTCAAAGAAGCTGGCAAATTACTCAGGTTTAAACACTTAGTGCGTGGTGTGAGTTCCACGACTTCTAATCTAATAAAGCAGGAAAATAAAAGACAGAAAAGTGAAGATAGACGAACTTAGATTTCGAATCCCCCTTAGATCACCAGAGCATTGGCAATCAACAGATCAGCGGTTTTCAATTCTAATTCAATCAGTTTCTATACACCACCATAACTCCTTACCCTTAGGTTTAAGACTGGCAAACGTTCGCTCTATCCGATCTAACTACCAAGATTAACTAGCCGCCCGGGTATGGTCGCCTCTCGCAATGACTTAATTAACTGGTGCAATTACTAACGATTTATGAGTTACTCTTGCAGTGGATTAACCCTAATCGGTTCCTACGAAAGGCACACTCCAATTATAAGGTTAACTGGTTGAATTGATGTTTTAAAGAGAGGCGAGCGTTCGCTTCTATCCTCAGCTTAACAAGAATCTAAACTAGGTGATCAAGGAAGACAGGTTTAAGCGCCAAAGCAGGGAACCGTCTAGCGACTAACCCTAGCTTGCAAAAACCTTATCTAGGCGACCAACCAGAAGAGAAACATAAACAGTCAAGAACAAAACAACCATGCAAAGAGAAACTGATTGAACTTCGAATCTAATTACCGCCAATCCGTGACCGCTTTAAAGCCCTGGATCACTTAGGGTTCATCTAATCTAAGCTCTACAAGTTCAGTTATTCATAACGATGACAGCAGAATCAAAAGCAACAAAGGAAATCATCATACAGAGGAAGAACAGATAAGAACTGAAAAACCTAATTCTGACGACTCCAGCGAAGCTTCAATCTCCTGGATCTTCAACTTTAAGCTCCGAGTTCTCCGAGGTGGAAGGATGGCGTCACGATCTCTCCACGGATCTTCGAACTCTCTAAACTCTATCTATCGACCCTAGAGTCGGCTGACTCTCAAAAGTATGATTTCTGAAAATATGAATAATGATTGATTGGATCTTTTGGCTGCCGGCTGCTTCTCTTTAAATAGGTACGCTTAGGGTTTCCAATACACGCCGGATTTGGGAGATATTTTCGGCGAAAATATCAGATAATTTTCACCAAAAACTTTAGGCAAAATCCCCTGTTTGATTTCTTCTATGATTTTCGGCGAAAACTCAAAGTAGTTTTCGCCGAAAACTTCAGTGTAAATCAGCCTGTGAGTTTCTGAAGGTATTTTCGCCGAAATCCTCATAGTCTTTTCGGCGAAAACATTGTGCTGGGCAGTTGGATCTTCGGTTCTGACTCTGGTTCGATTTCTGGATCGATTCTGGTTCACTCCTTGAGGTCTTGAACACATCCGTGGTCACGTATTTGACGATAAAAACCTGCGCTCTTACAAAAACACTAGAAAACCATCAAATAGACCCAAAAAGGGCCAAAGTAACCAAATCGGTAGGAAATATGGAAGTTGAGTGAATATTCGCTATTTTACTCCTAAAACCACGTTTCAAGCAAGGAAATGTCGCTTAAATGAGGTTGATAATCACGTCAAATCGAGTGTCATCAATGGTCAGCCACTACATTTTCAGCTCCCTTCTTATCCTTGATCTCAGTGTCGAACTCTTGTAGCAAAAGAACCCAACAGATTAGCTTTGGCTTGGAGTCTTGTTTTGCGAGGAAGTGGCGTAGAGCGGCATGATCAGTGTACACAATAGTATGAGAGATCACTAGATACTGCCTGAACTTGTCAAAGGAGAACACAATGGCATGAATCTCCTTCTTCGTCGTAGTGTAATTACGTTGAGCATCATTAAGAGTCTTGTTGGAGAAGTAGATGGTGTGGAACCTCTTTTCCTTTCCTTGCCCCAACACAACACCAACAGCAAAATCGCTTGCATCGCACATGATCTCAAACGGTAAGCTCCAATCCGATGCCGTGAGAATAGTCGCGGTAGTGAGCTTGTTCTTTAGAATCTCAAAGGCCTCAAGGCAAGCCTTATCGAACAAAAATGGTACATCCTTCTCCAGAATCTTAGTCATCGGTAGAGTGATCTTGGGGAAGTCCTTGATGAATCTTTGGTAGAATCCTGCATGGTCAAGGAAACTATGAACCGTCTTGACAGATTTGTCTCAGGCTTGGCGCAGTCAACATCGATCCTAAGCTTGGATACCTTATGGCCAAGAACAATGCCTTTGGTGACCATGAAGTGGCACTTCTCCAAACTTATAGCCAAATTTGTTTCTTCACAACGAGCTAGCACCTTATCCAAGTTAGCAAGACATTGGAAGAATGAGTAGCCATATACGGAGAAGTCATCCATGAATACCTTCACAACATTCTCTACCAAATCTCCAAAAATAGCGAGCATACATCTATGGAAAGTAGCTAGAGCATTGGACAAACCAAAGGGAATACGACAATAAGCGAATGTACCCACCAGACAAGTAAAGGTCGCCTTCTCTTGGTCGCCGAGCTCAATTGAGCTCTGGAAGTAGCCAGACATCCCATCCAAGAAGCAATAGAACTCATGACCAACCAACCTCTCAAGCATCTGGTAATTGAATGGCAATGGAAAATTATCGTTCTTGGTCGCGTCGTTAAGGCGCTGATAGTCGATGCAGACTCTCCATCCTGTGACAGTGCGAGTGGGGATGAGCTCTCCCTTCTGATTAGGGACAACTGTGATCCCTCCTTTCTTCGGAACAACTTGAGTGGGGCTCTCCCAAGGGCTGTCAGCAATAGGATATATAATTCCAGCATCAAGGAGTTTAAGAACCTCCTTTTTCACAACTTCTTGCATCAATGGGTTCAACCGGCGTTGTGGCTGTCTAACTGGTTTGAACTCCTCATCTACCACGATCCGATGCTTGCAGAAAGCTTCAGAAATTCCTCTAGTGTCTGCTAACTGCCAAGCTATAGCTCGGATGTGTTTCTTCAAAAGCTAGACCAATTGCTTCTTCTGTCCAGATAAGGCATTACCAGAACAGAACAGAGCTGATGATGACAAGTAATTGAGAATCTTTGGCCTAGAATGCATACTCAAGATGGTATGGAAGCTCCTTTAAAGTAAGTGTGGGAGGCTACTCATAATAAGTGATGATCCGACCTGGTGTCTGTTCGATAATGGGTAGCGCAGGAGTAGACGAAGGAACCAGTTTTTGTTTAGCCAATTCTTCTTGCCATAGGAGTTTTTTCGGATCTTCCAATGCATCTTCTAAACTTGAAATCAAACACAACTCCAACGGGTCTCTAGATAAGGCATTAGCAACAAAGTCAACCGAGGCCAGCTCCAAGGAATCAACAAATAAACAGGTATCATCTTGAGCAGTAGAGTATTTCATTCCGTCCTTAAGGCGGAATGTCATACTATCTTTTTCGACCTTGATAACGATGTAAACAGGGTATCAAATACTACCAATAAGAGTAAGGTAGATCGTATTCCATGGGTTTTCTTCCAATCATTTACTCAAACAAATTGGCAAATTATTCGGGTTTAAACAAGTTGCGCATGATGTGAGTTCCAGGAAATTGAAATTGAATTAAAAGAAATAAGGTTGATTGACTAATGATTTGACAGACAAAGGTTAGACTTGAATCCCCCTAAGATTATCAGAACATTGGCAATCACAAAATCGACGAATTTTAATTCTAATACATTCAGTTCTCAGACACCGCCATAACACCTTACCCTTAGGTCTAAGTCCGCGAACGTTCGCTCTATCGGATTTAACTACCAAGATTAATTAACCGTCCGTGCGTTCACTTCTGCAACGGATAACTAATTGGTGGACCTGATTGATTTTAGTGAGTTACTCAAGAAGCGAATTAACCATAAATGGTTCCTCGAAAGGCACACACCATTGAATAGGTTAATTGATTGATTTGAGGTTCTAAAATAAGGCGGACGTTCACCAACTATCCTTAGTTGAACAAGAATCTAATCTAGGTGATCAAGCTATAAAAGAAACACAACACGAAGAATAAATCAATTATGCAAGAGAAACTATCTGAACTAAAATCTAATTATCGCCGATCCGTGACCGCTTTAAAGCCCCGGGTCACTTAGGGTTCATCTAATCTAAGCTACAAATGTTTAGCTACTCATGTTTAAATCAAGAGAATCAAAGGCAACAAAGGAGTTCATCATACAAAGGAAGAACATAGAAGAACTGTAAAACCTAATTTGACGACTCCGACGAAGCTTCGATCTCTAGAAATCTTCACTCCTAGCTCCAAGCACTCCAGGATAGAAAGATTGTGTCAGGATCTCTCCGGTAACTCCAAGATACGCTCTAAACTCTCTCTATCAACTCTAGAAGTCTGAAATTTTGTATTGTATGCATCCCAATTGAGGTTGAACCGTTGATATATAGGAGCTTTTCCTCAACTATACCGGAAAAGGCCAAGGTTTTTGGCGAGAACAATTAAAGTTCTAGCCGAAATGTCATGTGTAAACATTAATTCAACGACGACGAGCTTTTTCTTTATTTTCTTCATAAGTTCTCGGCGAGAACATGAGAATTCCTTCATAATCTTCAGTTGAATTTAGACGAGAATTGGACTTAATTTTTGAACATCTTCTCGTCGAGAATATTGACATTCTCGACGTGAACTTCCTTGCTGGCAGCATTGTCTATTTTCTGATTGGTTTGAGTTCCGGATTGATCCCGGGTCACTTCTCGAAGTTTCATTGCTTCCCAAACACGTCCAATGGCTACCTATTTGATGAAAAAAACCTGTGTACTCAAAGAGATACTAGGAAACACATCAAATAGACCCGAAACGGGCCAAAGTAACCAAATCGGTAGGAAATAACGTTAATAAATGAAAATCCACTAAACTACCCCCAATAATCGTGTTACAAGCAATGAAATTTCACTTAAACGGGGTTTATAATCACGATAAATCTAGTGTAATCAAACTACCCCACACATAAGATTTTTCTTATCCTCAAGCAAATTAAATCATAACACACTCAGGTTCACAAATGACAGGATCGATTAAATTGAGATTCAAGTCTTAACAATGAATTTTAAACCATCACACTTAGAACAATTAACCTAACATGCATACACATCAGCTAAACAATCCGGTCTCACTAATTCTCTGCACATAATCAAGTAGCAATCACCAATTATGCACAAAACCGACCTAACCGACCAGACTTCCACACACAAAAAATATTTAGTAAATCGGGGACCTCTCACACTCTGTGTTTAGGGACGTATTTATGCTTTCAATCACTTTCTCGACCAAATTATGTCATAGGTTTGCATTTCGACCACAATCTCCACCACTGTGACAACACGATAAACTAGTCAAAAGGACTTTGCAAGGGACTGTAACGATCCTACACTACCAGGGCTCATGATGAAAGGATGAAGGGATGTATAATGATGATGGCTTTGGTGCGGTGTAGCAATCGACTAACTTCCCTCGAATCAGGACCTATGGACTCCTACCGTCTAATCAGACATGAGATGGAATAATATACACTCGTCCTATGATACCCTCAAGCAATCTAGCACCTTTTCTGATTTTTTTCTTTCTTTCTACCTTTACTTATTCTTTCGTTCTTCCTTATGTAGGAAGAAGAACGTTTTGAACTTTCTAACTACTACTTATATTTGTGACTTTATTTGGAATGATTTTGTTTTTCTCTTTTATCTTTTACTGCTATTTTTTTAGTTGCTAGAGGGCTTTACACGTCTGGACATACTAGCTAAGACCACCGGTGTACTAGCTATAGGAAAGTCACCCCAAACCGACTTCCGGTTAGCTAATCTCAAACTACTACCACATGGGATCAACGGGGTGAACAAGAAGATGGGAAATGGCTGTAATGTAATATCACACTGAAAACAGGCCAAGCATAAGGGTTTACACCTAGAGGAATTAATGTTGGGATAGGTTCTGGTTTAAGTAGCAATTCTGGGTGCCTCTATCCTCCTAGTACTCGTGTTATCGTGTGGTCTCGAATAGGTCTCATGCAAATTCTAACTCATTCAAAGTACGAAAAAGCCACTCAAAAATAATAAAAGTTGCTAGTTATGTGCAACGGATCAAAAGCTCACAATTGGCTGCTAGTCGGATTCGATCATTTTCATGCAATTCAAGGTGACACTACAAGCGTGATTCTAACTCTCTGTTCTGACCAGGTTTATTTAGCATCATTGCAGGCATGTTGGTTATTGGTTCTAAGTTAAGCAGTATAAGCATCATTGTGAAAAATTGAAGTCAACTTAACATCAAAAGTCAAAAACTGAGTAATTCTAGCTAGAGGAATTGAAATGAACCACAGAATCACAGATAAACAAACAAGTTCATGCATAATTCTTCTAGAATCCTACCCCACACTTAAAATGTTTTGTGTCCTCACAAGACTAAAAGAGAATAGAGTTATCCGGAAAACCTAGAAGGTGATGGTTGGTGCGCAAATTAATGCACACTAGTTTTACTCACTAGATCGCTCTAGCGAGATCGTTATTTCCCAAGGGTCTTCCTCTTTCTATTACTCAGAAATGTGAATTAAAGCTAATCGGGTTTTTTTGTCGTCTGGTTTTGGATGGGTTTATGAACTAATTAAACTAAGAAAGTAATTTAAATCAAGCAAAGCAGGTAAACAAGTTGGAGCTTCAAAGATTTACTAAGGCGTTCGTCCAGACTCGAATCCGCTCTAGCTCAATCTAAATGGATAATGCAATGCAACTTCGGTTTCAACAGACTTAATGACCCGACATTTCCTTTGGCAATCTCTACTCCATGGTCAGGACGCAGAGAAACTATCCTATCTAACCTACAAGTTCCTATGGTCAAGATAACTCGCAAATTGTCAAGAATGCACGAAGAACAATGAAATGCCACAAAGATATGCAAAAAGATTAGTTTCATCGGCCCTATGGTCAAGACACCGGCTAATTCTAACGATCTCCTAAACTCTAGTATAATTCACGTCCATGGTCAGAATCTCAAAATCAAAGATGAAGCAAGAACCCTAAGATATGATCAATCACAGGCTCGTAGACTTCAAATTAGCGGTTAAGGAGAAATCCCATATAAGTCTGAATTAACCTCAATTAACATTAACGGGTTAAAAACTCGACATCATCCATACAAAATCTGACTAAAACTTCATCTAATCTGAACAAACCTAAAGATTTTAGCCAGATATAGCTAAAGAAGAAATCAGAGAAACAAGAGAAAAGAAAACTGGAGAAGAAGACATCTTACTCCGAGAAATCCTAATCCTGACGACTCAAGAAATCTACCGAGCTAATCCTTGCTTCTTCTCGCCCAATCGCGTCTTCAAAGCTCCGTCTTCTCCTCCGAGAGTGTCTGGTTTGTCGGGGAAGAGAGAAAAAATTGAAGTAAAAAGTCTCCATCTAAAACTTCTCAAAATTGGGTTTAAAACCCTTTTTTTCGTTAAAAAAAGCTGAAAATTGCCAAAAGTGCGCCTGAAAGGGTTGAAAAGTGCGCTTGAGTACTTTTCTCTTCAAAAGTGGCACTTTTTCTGCTGAAGAAAAATTTCGCCGAATGTAATTGCAAAAGTGCGTCTGGCAACACTTAAAAAGTGCGTCGGCGCACATTTTACCACAAAATGAGCACTTTTTGAGCCGGGATAAGAAACATTTCCAACTCCTTACTTCTTTCGATGCTCCCCGCCTCGTTTGTACTCCGAATTGGTCCCTGTTTGAAGCGCCAAGCTCGTAGAAAGGTCATCCACAATATGGTAACCTAATATCTCGTCAAAAACAACTTGAAAACACATCAAACGACCCAGAAGAGGGCCAATGGGGAATAAAACACAATTTTCACAAAACTCACTCGAAAACATCACAATAAGGTGTCAAACAAGGGGAATTTCGCTCAGATGTGGCGAGATAAACGCGGTAAATCTAACGTCATCAAATCACCCCACACTAAACTAGACAAGGGAACCCGACTTGAACAAAATTAAAGAGCATTTCATTTTTTTCTTCTTTATTTTTCTTTTTCAAGTCTTATTTTTGAATGGCCGGTACTGTGTGGATACTACCAGGTATGGAGCAGCCGGAAACCCTTGGAATTCTACGTTATCCTAGACCCCAGCCACGATCGGGAGTAGGTTAGAAGAAGAATGCCACATTGAGACTTCCCTTTGGGACTACAGCAATGGGCAGGCACGTATGCCAGCTCGTGAATCGACCCATAACTTCAATACCAAACCACTCATTTTTCAGATTTTCTCTGATTGGGAACATTAACAACAATTAAAAGCATGAAATTAAAAGATCCCTTATCTAGACTCGATCATGACATTGAACTAGAGAATTCGAGCATCAGACAGACCAAGTCTTGCACAACACCAAGTCACATGTTCACTAATCCAATAAGGACAAGTTCCTAGACTACTACAAACAAGAAGAGTGGGAGATGTTCATAATACGGGTTCTCGCACACACATTTGGTCAGCTAAAGCACCACATCAATCTCACCATATGGAACACGGTAAGCAAATCCAAGAAGATATTAATCAATGTGAAAAGTTACTTGCAAAAGAGAATGAGAAGCAACGAAAGAGTGACAAAACAAGGTACAATCACCACCCATCGAATGACAAAACATGCAAATAAACACCCCACCCCACACTTAAACTGGGCATTGTCCTCAATGGACCACATAATAAAATGTAGAAACAGAGTGTATAGGGTTACCGAAAGGTGAACATGAGGATGTCGGAGAAAGCATGAGTGAGTCACCGAAGTATACATCCTGATCAGGGCCGAATTCATGGGAAGTACGACAATGATTCCACGATAACGGAGGGTAGATCCCGGATGCGGCCTACAAGCACATGAGAGGAAGACAAGATGGGGAGGTGGAAACCCCCCGTTATACCATAAAAGAATAAAATAGACACACAAAAGGTCAACCACGACTCGACAGGAATTTAAAAAAAAAAATTTTTACTTTTTTTTGTCAGTGCGGAAAAGTGCGCCCGGTCGACACAAAAAGTGTGCCGGAGCACTTTTGGCTCAAAAAGGTGCACTTTTTTGTCCTGAATCTGAATTTTGACGAACCTAAATGCAAAAGTGCGCCTGGCAGCTTAAAAAGTGCGCTGGAGCACTTTTGGGCTAGAAATGAGCACTTTTTGACCTAATGCTAGGAAATTCAATTAATTCTTGAAAAAATCGCTTAAAATTCTTAGCTTGAAAACACCAATTATCATAAAATTCGACTCTCGGGGACTGACACACAGACAAAATTGACACCACGACTCTACCATGGACTCTACTCAATAAATTTAAAGACTCTAACCTCGGGTTGCCTTCCGAGAAGCGCTCTCGTTTAACGTCTTTGAGCTAGACGATACCTGATCTAAGGTGTGGCGTCCCAGCTCAGAACTTCTTTAAGACTGACATCCGTGTCCTGAAAGAATACCTTCATCGCTCCACTCTGTAGCACAAATTTCTTCCCGTTAGCTTGGACAAGCTCCAATAATCCATCTCCACGCAATCCAGAGACCTCGAATGGTCCAAACAAGTCTGCTTTATCTAGAACCACATCTAGGGATTTGGTAAGCGTACTGTCAAGGGGTGGTGTTTTAGCTCTCCTTGGAAGCTTGTTTTCCTTCAGAGTCCCACCAGTATCTTCAGTAATCACCATCGCCGCTACTTGATTCTGCAAAAACGAAGACGAATCAGGAGGATCCATATCGGTAAACACCGTATATACTGAAGCATTCTCAAATACTAACGACATGGACTTCTTGGCGGAAGGGTGTAATTTAGGATCCAATGGAGAAATTTCAAATATAATGACTTTTCCCTTATCCCGAAAGGTCAACCTCCCAGCCTTCGCATCTATGAGTGCACCAGAAGTTGCTAGGAAGGGTCGTCCCAGGATAAGGGGAACATTAATACTCTCCTCGCAATCAATAACCACAAAATCAGTCATGAAGTAGCTATCATGCACCCTAACTACAACATTTTCAGCAATACCCCTAGGATGTCTAACAGTTTGATCAGCTAGGTTGATATTCATGGTGGTAGGGATTAGCTTAGGAAGTCCTAGACGCTCAAACAACGAGTAAGGCATAACACCGATGCTAGCCCCTAAATTCGCAAGAGCTCTATCAACCAAATATATGCCAATAGAACAAGGAAAAGAGAAACTCCTTGGATCAGGTAGCTTTGGCACCACGTGGCTTAGCTTTGGAGCAGACTCGCCTACTTCATCGAGGTTGACTGAGGCTATCTCCTCTATCTCTTCTGTTCTTGTCTTTGTAGGGGAGTTCTTTGGAAGAGGATCGTCATCCTTCACTTTCATCTTGTCAGGAATCATATTTCTCAGTTCCTCCACCACAGCAGCAGCTTCTGCATTCTTTAGCTTCCTCTTCTTGGAGAGAATCTCTCTCATGTGTCTAGCATAATCCGGGTTCGAGAGAAGCTCTTCCAATAATGCAACTCCCATCTTCTGGTTATTAATTGTCACTAGAGTCTTCCCCAAATTCTCCTTATTTAACACAGGTCTGTTCAAGGCGGCAGGATAAGGTGCTTTTGGTCGGTAAGGAGCTACTGGTGGAGTAGCTTCTTTTCTTTGTTGCTCCTTCTGACACAACTGCTCCATCGGCTTCTCCAATTCCTCCATGCCATCCTGAAGAGAAACTGCTCCACAGAATTCTTCCTTAGTTTTGCTTGCTCCGACATTTTAGATGAAGAGGAGGGAGCTGTGCTAGGTAGAAGACTAAGTCCCTTCTCCTTCAGAAAGTTGGTTATTGCTGTCACCCGATCGTCTAGCTTCTTGATAGAGGACTCAGTGAGTAAGATGTCCTTCTTATTTGATTGAGTTTCAGCAAGAATCTTTTCCAACATAATGTCGGTATTGGATTTAGGTGCAGAAGAACTTGAACCACTATTGTTGTTCTGACCTTGATTCTGATTACCATTCCAGTTTCCTCGGTTCTGCCATTGGGAACTCTGGTTCTGATTCCCGTTGTTCTTCTGATAACCACCCTGGAACTGATTCTGATTCTGATTGTTGTTCCAACCCCCTCTATTCTGCCATTGGGAGTTCTAATTCTGATAGCCTCCTTGGTTCTGGTTATTCCCTTGGTTCGGGCCTCCAACATAAGCAATCTCCTCTTGCTGTTGTCTTTGGTTATTCTCAAATCTCCAAGTTCAACCCTCTGTTGAATGCTCTGAACCACCACAGTTTGAGCAAGGAGTGGAAACAGCTGCTATATTCTCTATCTGATAAAGAGGTGCGGGCCTATTAAGCACCTTGAACCCTGGCGGTGGAGCTGTAGGAACACCCTGTGAGGGAGCTATTTGAGCCCTTACTAGCTCGTGCTTTAATCGCTCCACTTCCATCTCCAAATTCGATTTATCCAACTCCCACTAACTCTTAACAATGTCCACAGGTGCAGAAACTGTGGGAACAGGGTATGATGAATCAACAGAGAATCTCTTCTTCTCTGGATGTCTGCCGTCCATCTTCAATGGATTAGCTTGCATGAGAGATTTGATTTTCATGGCAAAACTCTTGCAAGCATCTAAGGCCGCAGCTGCGATCATGTCATTCAGGTCCATACTTAACTGCAGAGAGAAATCCTTCCTCTTCTCATAGTCCAGGCCTTGGAGAAATGTAGAGACCTTGTTATAGTCATCCCATCCATGGTGAGGACAAGCCCGAAGAAGCCCTTGAAATCTCTGCCAAGCCTCATAGAAGTTATCCTCCGAACCACTCGTGAAACTTGCTATCTGTGCTCTGAGTGCACATGTTCTAGAAGGAGAGAAGAACTCTTCCAGAAATGCTTTAGCCAGACCATCCCATGTAGTGAAGTGATTTGGCGGGTGATCATACAGCCACAATTCTGCTTGTCCCTTTAGAGTAAAAGGGAATAACTGAAGCTTGACTACACTATGATCTGCTTCATTGTTTGAGACTGTGTGAGCTAGCCTTAAGAAATTTCTCACATGAGCATTCGGGTCCTCATTGACATCCCCAGAGAAAGTGTTCCCATTTGCTTGGATCATGTTGATCAAGTGAGATGGGATGTGTAGATTCCGAGTTCTCGTGTTGGGAATCTGAATGCAAGAAGTAGTCCCATCTATGGTAGGTCGATTATAATCCTTCATCGTCCTCTCCGCCATGATTACTAGTTCTGATGGGATAGGAGGCTCTGGAGGATCTACAAGAGGTTATGGAGTAGCAATGGCTGTTGGCGAAGGTGAAGATGTAGATGAAGGGTGATTCTTCCTTATTTTAGGTGTCTTGGCGGGAGGAGGAGGTACTGGAGTAGTGCCGAAGTGAGTGTAGAAGACTCTACCCTTTTTAGCTATGCGCTTACTAGCCTGTTTCTCCTCTGAATCTGCAATCTTGCCTGAAACACCAAAAACAAGAAATACCAAGTAGTACAAAAATGTGGGAGATAAGAGATGATAAAAGAGTGAATGAAAAGTTTAAAACGCACAATGCTTTTCCTAGAAAAAGAAAAGTCCCTGGCAACGGCGCCAAAAACTTGGTGCGCAAATTAATGCACACTAGTTTTACTCACTAGATCGCTCTAGCGAGATCGTTATTTCCCAAGGGTCTTCCTTTTTCTATTACTCAGAAATGTGAATTAAAGCTAAACGGGTTTTTTGTCGTTTGGTTTTGGATGGGTTTATGAACTAATTAAACTAAGAAAGCAATTTAAATCAAGCAAAGCAGGTAAACAAGTTGGAGTTTCAAAGATTTACTAAGGCGTTCGTCCAGACTCGAATCCGCTCTAGCTCGATCTAAATGGATGATGCAATGCAACTTCGGTTTCAACAGACTTAATGACCCGACATTTCCTTTGGCAATCTCTACTCCATGGTCAGGACGCAGAGAAACTATCCTATCTAACCTACAAGTTCCTATGGTCAAGATAACTCGCAAATTGTCAAGAATGCACGAAGAACAATGAAATGCCACAAAGATATGGAAAGAGATTAGTTTCACCGGCCCTATGGTCAAGACACCGGCTAATTCTAACGTCCTCCTAAACTCTAGAATGATTCGCGTCCATGGTCAGAACCACGAAATAAAAGATGAAGCAAGAACCCTAAGATATGGTCAAGCACAGGCTCGTAGAGCTTCAAATTACGGTTAAGGAGAAATCCCATATAAGTATGAATTAACCTCAATTAACATTAACGGGTTAAAAACCCGACATCATCCATACAAAATCTGACTAAAACATCATCTAATCTGAACAAACCTAAAGAGTTTAGCTAGACATAGCTAAAGAAGAAATCAGAGAAACAAGAGAAAAGAAAACTGGAGAAATAGACATCTTACTCCGAGAAATCCTAATCCTGACGACTCAAGAAATCTACCGAGCTAATCCTTGCTTCTTCTCGCCCAATCGCGTCTTCAAAGCTCCGTCTTCTCCTCCGAGAGTGTCTGGTTCGTCGGGGAAGAAGAGAAAAAATTGAAGTAAAAAGTCTCCCTCTAAAACCCCTCAAAATTGGGTTTAAAACCCTTTTTTCGTCAAAAAAAGTTGAAAATTGCCAAAAGTGCGCCTGGAAGGGTTGAAAAGTGAGCCTGAGCACTTTTTTCTTCAAAAGTGGCACTTTTTCTACTGAAGAAAAATTCCACCGAATGTAATTGCAAAAGTGCGCCGGCGCACATTTTACCACAAAATGAGCACTTTTTGAGTTGGGACAAGAAACATTTCCAACTCCTTATTTCTTTTGATGCTCCCCGCCTCGTTTGTACTCCGAATTGGTCCCCATTTGAAGCGCCAAGCTCGTAGAAAGGTCATCCACAATATGGTAACCTAATATCTCATAAAAAAACTTGAAAACACATCAAACGACCCAAAAGAGGGCCAACTGGGAATAAAACTCAATTTTCACAAAACTCACTCGAAAATATCACAATAAGGTGTCAAACAAGGGGAATTTCGCTCAAATGTGGCGAGATAAATGCGGTAAATCTAACGTCATCAATGGTCGATGTCGAGGATGAGGTGGAGAAACCAGAGCGGAGTGAAGCATCTACAAAAGTCCTACAAAGTAAAAACAATAGAAAGATCAAAAGGAAACCGGGACAAGTATCTCGTACCCACACATAATAAAATTGGACCGAAATCCAAAAAGATGAAACAAAAGAAAGAAAAAAGGATACGACAGGGGAATTTAAAATTTTTGGACAAGTTCACGCTGAAAACTCGTTTGAAAACTAAATTGAAGAGCTTACGCGAAATTTTGCACATTTTAAACAACTAAGTTCTCGGCGAGAATTATTAAATTTTCGGTGAGAACATTGCCACCTGACGCAAAATTTTATTTTCAACACTGACGACCTTCACTTCAAATTTTGAAACAAAATCGACAAAAATTAGAAAAATCAGAAAAATCCCAAATAAATTGGAACTGAACCGAGAACACGAGACACACACAAGAAAAATTAAAAACTACGAATTGACACTTTTGGATCCCCTCAAAATCGACTCAAAACACAAAGACTGACTTGATAAATTTAAACACTAACTCCAGCCGTGGGTTGCCTCCCACAAAACGCTCTCGTTTAATGTCCTTAAGCTGGACAATACTTGGATGACGATCACGAGGCATCCCAACCCAGGACTTCCTTTACGATCACATCAGAGTCCATGAAGTGCAGCTTTGGTGTACATCCGGTCAAGAGGAATCATCTCCCATCGGCGTGAATTAATTGAGTCCAACCATCGGGGAGGTTTCCAGTGACTTCGAATGGACCGAAAAGATCCTTCAAATGATTGCTTTCGTCTGGTGGCTTTGAGGATGATGGAGGATCAACTTGATTCCGAACCACCTTATTTGTCTCCTTGCTCGCCTTTTCTCCACCTCCACAATCTCCAACTCGTCCAGCTTCAGCAGTGGATGCCTTCTACTCCTCTTTCTTTCTTGCCTTTTCTGCTAGAGGCTCTTTCTTCGGATGGATCGTCTGCTCAACACCTGTCATACAAAGTTCTGAAGAAATGCTAGATTTGTCATTAGTACTAGAGTTGGCGAAGACCAACTCCACGGTATCAATAGATAAACAATGTGCATCTTCCTTAGGAACGTATTTCATACCGTCCTTGAGGCGAAATGTCACACTATCCTTTCCGATCCTTAAATTCAATGAACCATGTTGGACATCGATGGTCACGTCGACTATTGCCATAAACGGTCGGCCTAGGAGGAGGGTAACATTTACCTCTCGGGTGTTCATAACAATGAAATCAGCTAGAATAGCAAAAGGACCATAATGGACAGCCACATCTTCTATTATTCCCCTATGTGCTTTAACAGATCTGTCAGCGAACACCAACTGGATACTAATCGGTTTCAGTTTGCCTAGATGCAATTTCTCATATAAGCAAGTAGGCATAACATTAATGGAAGCACCTAGATCAGCTAAGCTAGGATCAATTTTAATACCATTAATAGTGCATGGTAAAGTAAAAGAACTGGGATCGTGACACTTAGCTGGGGGTATGGATGGTGTCTGGCAGAGGATGACGGAGCATTCTTTATGAATAGAGACGGAAGACATCTCACCCTTCTTTTTGTCTTTCGCAAGATCCTTCGTGACTTTTTGAACCTGTGGTATCATCTGGATAGCTTCGGTGACTGGTATTTTGACCTCCGTGTTCTTCAAGTATCCATACCACTTCTCGAATTGAGAGTCGTAGGTCTTCTTCTTCATGGCCTGAGGGAATGAAATATTTGGCTGATAAGGAGGGAGAGGTGGCTCAAGGGTCGGCTTTGGAGGATGCGGGACAGTCACCTCTTCTTCTGTGATATCCTCAATATCTAGCATGTCAATAGCTATGGCATCTGAAATCATGATCGGATCAGGAGCTGTAGGACCAGTTAGTTGCTTACCACTTTATGTCGAGATGGCCTTGACATGCTCCTTCTTAGGATTTGGATCAGTTTGACCAGGTAACTGACCGAAGGGCCGGCCACTAGAGATGAGGCTGATAAGGATGCTCAACTAACTTTCCACTCTTTGTCCGTGATTTACCTGCTCTTGATTCAGAGCAGCTTGAGCTTTGAATTGAGCATCATGGTCGTCGAGTCTGGATGATCTAGTTAAGATTCTTATCCATTTCACTCTCTTTCATATCATGTGGCTCAGATCTCTGAGGCTGTTGTCTGCCAGTGAAGCTAGGCGGGCCTTGATAATTGTTATTGGAGTACTGATTCTGGCGATTGCCAGGTGTTGTACTATAATTGCCCTGGTTCCAATGTGGCGGCTAATAGGCCCCCCGGATTGGTGGGCTGGCTTCTGCTCTTGAAACAACCCAAACAGTTTGTTGTTCTGATTCTGGTTCATGACGGAGTTGTATGGAGGACGCTCTTGGAGGCTTCCTTGTTGATATTGTTTTTGAGGTTGTCTAGATTTACGACAGTCAAAGTAGCCCTTTTGATTGTTGGTGAAGCCTTGACCAGCCAAATTCACTTCGTCTACAGACCAAACATCTGCTTGACCAAAGTTCTGACAACTTCCTCCATTATGAGCACAAACCGCACACCATTCACAATCAGCAACATAGACAGAAGATGTGGAGGGTTGGTGGGTGCGCCAGCCTTCTTCATGTGATTTTGTACTTCGGCCTTGATCTGTTCTTCAAGTCTTAGCTAACTCTTTGATGTTTTGGACTGTCTCTCCTAGTTCCTGGACTTGGAGGCGCAACTAGCAAAGTGAAGTAGAGCAGTTTCTGGTGTGAGGGCGGTGCAATCTTCTTCAGCCAAGGAGTTGACCCACTTTGAAGATTCATCATTCATTCCCCGAGTGAAAATTTTAGCCAATTGTCTTTGCTTGAACCCATGATGAGGGCAGTTGTAGAGGATTTCTTGTAATTCATTCCAAGCATCATATAGACTGACTCCGTCCTTCTGTCTGAACTGAGCAATGCTGTCTTTATAGGTCGTGGTCCTGGACGGAGGGAAATATTCTTTCACAAAGTCTTGGGCAAGAGTATCCCAATTAGTGTAGTGACCAGGTGGCTTGTTGTTAAGCCACCTCTTGGTGGCACCTCTGTGTGAGAGTGGGAATGCTCGCAAGCATAAAGTGTTCTTGTCGAGGTTCTCACTCCTGAATATCTCGCACATGGAAAGGAAGTCTGCCAGATGAGTTCATAGGTTTTCATGCGGCTTTCCTTCAAACTGGACATCCCTATAGATCATTCCCAGGAAGGGGATTTTGATCTCATAGTCGGGATCTGCATCATTGACTGGCACATCGATGCTTGACCGGACGCTAGTCGCGTTCGACTTGTTATAGTCTGCCATGGTGCATGGAGCAGCCATTGCGGGAGGAGTAGGTGGTGGCGAATATGAAGACATGGATGACGTGGAAGAAGAGAAGTTCTCCTTAAACTCCTCAAATTTGATGGGGGGAAAGTTGATCGATTGGCACTTGTTTCCTTCTTTGCTATTGCTTGGTCGGCATGGAAGTGCCAGGAATGTCTGAGCTCTTAGTCTTGATAGACTTGAGCTGAGAACAAGTGAGTGGATGGTTCATATACCTGCATTCAACCTGCAATTAACAAAAACAAGAACAACTGGTATAAAATTGAAGTGTGATGGAAAATGATAAGATGGAAAGTAAAAGAATAAATTGTCAATTTTTATTTCAAACAATTAAGAAGAGTCCCTGGCAATCGCGCCAATTAGATAACGATGTAAACGGGGTATCAAATACTACCAACAAGAGTAAGGTAGATCGTATTCCATGGATTTTCTTCCAATTGTTTACTCAAAGAAATTGGCAAATTATCTGGGTTTAAACAAGTTGCGCGTGGTGTGAGTTCCACGATTTCTAATTTATTAAAGCGAGGAAATTGAAATTGTATTCAAAGAAAGATTGATTAATTAAGGTTAATTGACTAACGATTTGACAGACAAAGGTTAGACTTGAATCTCTCTAAGATTACTAGAACATTGGTGATCACAAAACCGATGACTTTCGATTCTAATTCATTCAGTTCTCAGACACCGCCATAACTCCTTACCCTTAGGTCTAAGTCTGCGAACGTTCGCTCTATTGGATATAACTACCAAGATTAATTAACCGTCTATGCATTCACTTCTTCAACGGATACCTAACTGGTGCACTTGATTGATTTTAATGAGTTACTCTAGAAGCGGATTAACCCTAAATGGTTCCTACGAAAGGCAAACTCCATTGAATAGGTTAATTGATTGATTTGAGGTTCTGAAATAAGGCAGACGTTTGCCTACTATCCTTATTTGAACAGGAATCTAATCTAAGTGATCAAGCTAGAAAAGAAACACAACACGAAGAACAAATTAATTATGCAAGAGAAACTGTCTGAATTAAAATCTAATTACCTCCAATCTATGACTGCTTTAAAGCATTGGGTCACTTAGGGTTCATCTAAGCTACAAAAGTGTAGCTACTCATGTTTAAATTAAGAGAATCAAACACAACAAAGGAGTTCATCATACAAAGAAAGAATAGAGAAGAACTGTAAAACCTAATTTGACAACTCCGGCAAAGCTTCGATCTCCAGAAATCTTCACTCCTAGCTCCGAGCACTCCGAGATGGAAATATGATGTCAGGATCTCTCCGGTAACTCCGAGATACGCTCTAAACTCTCTCTATCAACTCTAGAAGTCTGAAATTGTGTATTGCATGTATCCCAATTGAGGTTGAACCGCTGCTTATATAAAAGCTTTTCCTCAACTGTAACGGAAAAGGCCAAGGTTATCGGCAAGAACAATTACAGATCTCACAGAAATGTCATGTGTAAACATGAATTCAACGGCGACGAGCTTTTTTTTTATTTTTTTCATAAGTTCTCGGCGAGAACATTGAAGTTCTCGCCAAGAAATCCTTCATAATCTTTAGTTGAATTTCGACGAGAATTGGCCTTAATTTCTGAACATCTTCTCACTGAGAATATTGACATTCTTGGCGAGACCACCCTTGCTGGCAGCATTCTCTATTTTTCTGATCGTTTTGAGTTATGGATTGATCCTGAGTCACTTCTCGAAGTTCCATTGCTTCCCGAACACGTCCATTGGCTACCTATTTGACGGCAAAAATCTGTGTACTCAAAGAGATACTAGAAAACACATCAAACAGACCTGAAATGGGCCAAAGTTACCAAATCGGTAGGAAATAGAGTTAATGAATGAAAACCTACTAAACTACCCCAATAATCGTGTTACAAGCAATGAAATTTTGCTTAAATGGAGTTGATAATCATGATAAATATAGTGTCATCAGACCTTCAAAGTCAACGAGCCATGTTTGAAAACAATAGTCATACCGGTTGTTGCTAGAAAGGGTCGGCCCAAGATGAGTGTTACATCAACCTCTCCAATATCTAAAATAACAAAATGAGCAAAAATAGTAAAAGGACCACAACGAACAACCACGTCTTCTATCATTCCCCTAGGTATTTCACAGACTTATCAGCAATCACAAGATGTAAACTAATTGGTTTTAGTTCACCTAATTTCAACTCTTCATATAGGTTTGTAGGCATCACGTTAATGGAATTACGTTCAATTTTCTACCATTGATTATGCAATGTAAAGTAAAAGAACCGGGATCGTGACACTTAGTTGGGGTGGTTGAGGTGGTGTGCTATAGAGAATGGCGGAGTATTCATCATTGAGAGTGATGGAAGACACATCTCCTTTCTTCACATACTTAGAAAGATCCTTCAAGAATTTTCCAAGTGGTGACATGATCTCTACAGCTTCGGTGATTGGTATCTTGAGCTTCGTGTTCTTCAAGATCGAATACCACTTCTTATATTGGGTGTCGTGGTCCTTTGATTTATTCATCAAGGCCTTGGGAAATGGGATCATTGGCTGATAAGGGGGAGAGGTGGCACAGGTGCTGATTTTGGAGGATTCGGGGCAATCACATCATCTTCTTCTTCTTCCTTGTCCTCTTCTTCTGTAGTGATATCCTCGATTTCTAGCATATCTATGGCTATGTCATTGGGAACCATGACCAGATTGGGCATTATAGGACCAGCTATCTGTTTACCACTTTGGATAAGTTTGGCTAGGTAGCCGACCGAAGGGGCGGCCTTTAGACAAAAGACGGACAATGTTACTTAGTTGGTTCTCCATTCTCTGTCCTTGTGCTATTTGGCCTTGATTCAAAGCAGCTTGAGCCTTGAATTGAGTATCATGATCATCAAGCCTGGAGATAATCTGATTCAGCTTCTTATCCATCTCGCTCTCCTTAGTATCTTGGGGCGAAGACCTTTGAGGTTGCTGTCCTCCGGTGAACCCAGGCGGTCCTTGATAGTTGTTATTTAAGTATTGATTTCGGTGATTGCCAGGTGCTGTACAGTAGTTGTCTTAGTTCCAGTGTGGTGGTGATATACGGCTTGTTCTACTGAAACGACCCAGAAGGTCGGTTGTTCTGATTCTGATTAGCTTCGGAGTTGTAAGGTGGTCGCTCTTGGAAATTGCCTTGTTGTTGAGGTTGCCAGTATTGGCGGTAGACGGTGTAGCTTTGTTGGTTGTTGGTGAAGCCTTAACCAACATAGTCTACTTCTTCTGCAGACCAAACACCTGCTTTCCCGAAATTCTGACAAGATCATCCGTTATGAGCACAAGCCCCACACCATTCAGAATCAGCAATGAAAACAGAAGCTGAAGGAGGATTGATGAGTGCATCAGCTTTCTTCATGTGCTTCCAGACTTCGAGCTTTAATATCTGTTCTTCTAGACCCAATTGGCTTTTAGATCCTTCGGATAGCCTCTTCCAATTTATGGACTTAGAGGTGCAGCTAGCAAAGTGAAGTACAGCAGCTTCGGGAGTGAGGGCGGCGCAGTCTCCTTCAGCCAAAGAGTTGACCCACTTGGAAGATTGATCATTCATTCCCCGAGCGAAAATCTCAGCCAGCTGTCTTTGCTCGAACCCATGATGAGGGCAGTTGTAGAGGAGTTCTTGGAATTCATTCCAAACATCATATAGGCTGACTCTGTCCTTCTGTCTGAACCGAGCAATGTTGTCTTTGTAGAACGTGGTCCTGGACGGAGGGAAGTATTCCTTCACAAAGTCTTGGGAAAGAGTATCCCAATTTGTGTAGTGACCGGGTGGCTTGCTGTTAAGCCACCTCTTGGCGGCACCTTTGAGTGAGAATGGGAATGCTCGCAAGCATAGAGTGTTCTTATCGAGGTTCTCACTCCTGAATGTCTCGCACATGGAAAGGAAGTCCGCCAGATGAGTGCATAGGTTGTCATGCGGCTTTCCTTCATACTGAACATCCCTATACATCATTCCCAAGAAGGGGATTTTGATCTCATAGTCAGGATCAACATCATTAACTTGAACGGCGATGCTTGACCGAACGCTAGTCGCGCTTGGTTTATTATAATCCGCCATGGTGCGTTGAGAAGAGGGTGGTGGCGGTGGATTCATTTTGGGAGATGGAAGTGGTGATGGAGTAGAGTGAGGTGTACCAGAAGACTTAGGTGATGAAGTGGATTCTTCCTTAGCTCCTTAATTTTGATGGGGGATGGCGGTTCAATTATATCTTACTTTTTGCTTGTTGTTGCTTTGTCGGTAGAGAACTGTTCGGGATGTCTGAGCTCTTAGTTTTGATAGGATTTAGCTGAGAACGAGTGATTGGATGGTTCATATACCTGCATTCAACCTGCAAGTCAACAAAAACAAGAATAACTGGTGTAAAATCGTAGTGTGATGGAAAATGGTAAGATGGAAAGTAGAAGAATAGTTTCCAACTCTTCTTTCAAACAATTAAGAAGAGTCCCCGGCAACGGCACCAATTTCATAACGTGTAAAACAGGGTATCAAATACTATCCCACTAAAATAGGATATATCGTATTCCAAGGGTTTCTACTTGTTTACTCAAAGGAATTGACAAGAATTCGGGTTTAGATCAAGTTGCATGTTGTGAGTTACATGACTTCTAAACTATTATGCAAGGAAATTGAAATTGAAATTAAGAAACAGATTGATTGATGGGGTTTTGTTCAATTAAAGAGACGATAGCTTAGACTCGAATCCCCCTAAGATTACCAAGGCATTGACGATCACAAAATTGGCGACTTTTGAATCCTAATTCATTCAGTTCTTAAATACCATCATAGCTCCTTACCCTTAGGTCTAAGTCCACGAACGTTCGCTCTAATTAACCGTCTGTGCGTTCACTTCTGGGACGGATAACTAATTGGTGCATCTGATTGATTTTAATGAGCTATTCTTGAAACGAATTAAACCTAAACGGTTCCTACGAGAGGCATGATTCCATTGAATAGGTTAATTAATTGATTTGAAGTTCTAAAACAAGGCGGACGTTCGCCAACTATACTTATTTTAATAGGAAACTAATCTAGGTGATCAAGCTAGAAAAGAAACATAGATTAAGAACAAATCAATTATGAATAAGAAACTCATTGAATTAAATCTAATTACCGCCGATCCGTGACCGCTTTAACGTCTCGGGTCAATTAGGGTTCATCTAATATAAGCTATAAGAGTTTAGCTACTCATGTCTGACAAACAATATTCGAAGACAATAAAAGAATTCATCTTAAAACAAAGGAAGAACATAAGGAAATCTTAAAAACCTAATTTCGGATGATTCAACGAAGCTTCGATCTCGAGAATCTTCCATTCCTAGCTCCGAGCGTCTTCTGATATGGATTGATGGCGTTACAATCTCTCCAATAGCTCCAAAATACTCTCTCAAATCTCTCCAAGTCATGGATAATCTCTCAAAATCGAATTTTTCCTCAATTGGCTCCAGAAAGTCCATCAAAACCTTTTCCTTGTTGAAAAAGGTTAATATTTTCCGTCTAGGGAGCTTACACTACGTGTAAGCTAGGATTGTGTTTAGCTTACACGACATGTAAGCCCTAAAACACAATACTTTGAGTTTTCTTCAAATTCGATATGTTCCTTGTGGTTGGACCTTCTTCCCTCGACCCGGATCACTCCAAATGGCCTAGAATCCCATGTCACTCAATTCTCCACTCCCGGTTTGATTCCCCAACGTCGTTTATTACCTAAAATCCATAAAACCATGCAAAACGACGTAAAACATCCCTAAGGCCGAAAGGGGAATAACTCACTTAAACTCACCCAAATATGATAAAATCATTACAAAAACTGCCGTCTAATGAGGGAATAAATACGCTAGTAATTAGGCGCATCACCAATTTTAACAAGAATTTTTGTTAATAGGATATCAAACTAGTTATGTTGTTTTTACTTAATTAACTAGTTAACATCATAATTAAGATAACTAGTTAACATTTTTTAAAGATGATAACTAGTTATCAAAATTAGTTAACTAGTTAACTAACTAATAATGTTGTCAGGATCAGACCGGTCATCGAACCGGTAAAACAAGAGGTTTGAGGGTTAAAGGTTCAACCGTAATCAAACAGGAAGAATCGATGTAAAAAAACCGGTGTATGTAAGTTATTAAATATATGTATTCTTATGTTATTATGACAAATTTTAGGTATGAAAATATAATAATGATAAGGTTATATATATTATATTTTAAAACCCTAACCTATCATATTCCCTTCCCCTTCACTGCGCCGTTCTCTCTTTCCTATTCCCTTTCATTCTCTTTTTCTCTTCTGTAGAACACTAAACCAGTAAATCTTCCTCTTTTAATAAATCTTCCACTTTTAATCGATATCCAATCTTCTTCTTCGATCTCCTATATTTTCCCCATTTGTTTCTCCGGTCTTCAACCTCCTTCTTCTTCTCTAATCTTCTTGCTCTTCGTTCTACTTCTCCAATCTTCTTCTTGGTGCAATTAATTTCCAGATCTAGAAACGGAGAGAATATTTGAAGTGGACAAGAAGAGAACCAAAAATGCGCAAAAAGGCGTTTGACCCTTGCTAAATCAAAGGATTGAGTGATGACCAGTACAGATTTAGCCAAAATCATTCAACCGTTTGATTTTTTTCAGAATTATGTTTTTTCTCGGCCAAGACTGAAGGAGGAGTGCGGCAACTAATGGAAACCGGCTGAAACCGCTTCATCCGGGTCGACCGGTTTACCCAGGTTTTCCGGTTGGACCTGGTTCTGAGGCTGAATTGGACTGGGGGTGTTTTAAGGGCAGACCAGACCGGGCTGAGTCCTGGTTCCCGTTTTTCCAGTCGAACCGATCGGTCCGGTTCTGATAACACTGCTAATTAACATTGTGACAACTAGTTAACAAGTTATCTAACTAGTTATGTTGTTATTAACCATATAACTAATTAAGTTGTTATCAAAATTAGTTAACTAATTAACTTATCGAGTTAACTAATTAACACAGTGATTAGATAACTAGTTAACTAAATATAGCTGAAACTAGTTATGTTGTTATCTTGGTTAACTAGTTATGATTCGGATAACTACTTAACATTTTTTAAGATGATAACTTGTTATTAAAATTAATTAATAGGTTATCAAGTTAACTAGTTAACATCATCACTAGATGATTAGTTAATAAGGTTATTTAGTTTGATAACTAGTTAACATGTTATTTGACAACTATATTATATAGCTCAAAGGTATTTGACCATTTTTGTATCATGATTAATATAACTAGTTAACATTTTTTAAAGATGATAACTAGTTTTTTTTAAATGATAGCTAGTTATCAAAATTAGTTAACTAGTTAACTTATCGAATTTACTAGTTAACAAGAGTTTTTAGTTGATAATTAATTATCAAAACCAGTTAACACGTTATTTTAAAATCGAATTATATAGATACAAGGTTATCCCAATAATGTTTGTATTTAAATGTTTACAAAATGACCCATAATCTCAAACAATCAACAACATATTTTTCAATGAATGGGATGTAACTTTTCAATAATTCCGAAGTATTTGTAAACGCAAATAAGTACCTAACTTAACTATGTGAAAAACCTGTCACCTAACTTAACTAAGTGACAAATCAGCCACCTAACTTAACTAAATGACAAATTAGTAATTCTTCTTCAACCTTCGAAGACGATGTTGTTGTTCCGGTCGCTGAGCTCTACCGAGCGCCGCTCCTTCGATAGATGTCGTGCTCTCTCTTCGTTACCCATCTCTGTTGCTCCACCTAACGAACCGATGCTTCATCACCATTGTCTTCGGAGGAAGTCGCTGAGCTCAGTCACCGTCATTGTTAGAGGAATTCTTTATGTTCCACACATATATCAGCGACAAGTGGTGTATCTCCATTGTCGTCGCCGTTGGGGAAGTCGAAGAGTCTAAAATCTAGATCTGGAGAGTTTGGATTGAATCCGAATCCAAGATCTATACGTGCCTTTCAAATCACAGAGGTCATCATCAAGCTGTCTTCAGCCCTATTGCTAAAAATGTAAAATGACAATTTAGTGAAATCATCTTCCAACCCAATAGGAAAAATAGCAACTTGCTAAAAATTGGATGGCTAAATGGCTAAATAGAAAAGAATATGTTCATTGGCCATATGCATATGCAAAAGTGGACCCTACCACTAAATGAATAAAAAAAAGGACTCCGCCATTAAATGAATAAAAAAAGGACTCGCCACTAAATGAATAAAAAAATTGGAAAAGGCACATAATCATAATTATGTCATTTTTTAATTTTTCTTCTATAGGATTTAAGTGATTTTCGACCCGCGGAACGATTATTTGACGATTACTTGATAGATATAACTATTTTAAAAAATCGTAATGGTCATAAATGTACAAGAATCGAAATAACGACTATAAACGATCATAAATATGCATATGAAAAAGTGGACCCTGCCGCATTCATCATGAACAAAAGAGGAGTTCATTGGTCCATTGATGAAGACTGATGACACTCGATTTGACGTGATTATCAATCTCATTTAAGCGACATTTCCTTGCTTAAGACATGATTTTTAGGGTAGAATAGCGAATATTCAATCAATTGCTCTATCTCGTGCCATTTGTGTTACTTTGGCCCGTTTCGGGTCTATTTGATGGTTTTCTAGTGTTTCTATGATAGCACAGGTTTTTGCCGTCAAATAAGTAGCCAAGGACGTGTCTAAGGCGTTGGAACCTCGAGGAATCGCACCGGAATCGATCCAAGGAGCCAATCAAGTCAAACCAAATTCCTGCTCCATTTACACTGAAGTTTTCGCCTAAAATCCCTTGGAGTTTTTGGCGAAAACTCAAGCACAAATCGGCAGTGCTGACAAGAAGAAGTTTTCGGCGAAAACTCCAAGTTTTCGCCGAGAACCCCGGCGTCCGAAATCACAGGAGAATTCAGCCGGCGATCAGTCAATTTACCAGTGGCGTAGCCAGGATATGAATTTAGGGGTGTCGATTAATGTCTTGACAAAATGAAATAAAATTACCTTATTAAACTGTAAATATAATGTTCATATAATATAAAACCTTTGCTTACAATTACAACGAACCGCGCCGCGATTTCATATTCTGGAAATGTTGAATGACACATTCAGTGTTTAATCTATCAGCCATATCTCTCTCAATGTATACAACTAATGTGTCATTTAACCATTGATCACCCATGCGATTTCGAAGCTTGTTCTTGATGTAGCTCATAGCTGAGAAAGCTCTCTCAACACTTGCTGTTGCAACAGGCAAGATAAGTGTCAGTTTAATCAGCTGATAGACTAGTGGATAAACATTGTGTTTCTCCGTCTCGATCATTTTTTTTGCTAAATGATCAATCCCTTTCAACTCTTGGAATATCTCATCAGACGGTACATAAAAAATATAGGAATCCAACTAGTGTCCAAGTAATCTCATCTGAATGGAAGAGAACTCATCTGGATAAAATGAAGCCATGCGCATCAACTTCTCTTTGTTAAAAGCACCAAAAGAGTTTTTTGGGCTTAAACAAGCCATAAAACATAATAACTCGCAATTAACCTCATCAAATCTATTATTGAGTTCTTGTAGCTGCATATCTACAACTGTGTAGAACACTTCAACTCGAAAGTGATGTAAACTTGTGACTTGTTGGCCCTTACGCCTAGACCTTCCAGGGGGGACATAAGCATCATTCATTTCAACAACTCTAATGTCTTCCTTGACACAAAATGCAACCACATCATCAAGTAGAGACTCCCATCCACAATCTCTCAAGTGTTGCAACCTCTGATTTGCAACATTAACAAGATGCATAGCATTAACAATGTCTTGATCCTTCTTTTGCAGTGCTATAGATAAATCATTTGTGATTGACAATATTCCAATCATCAACTTCAGTATCAAGACAAAGTTAAAGGTTTCAAGTTTCTGCAGCATATCAATTGCCTCACCTTTTGTTACAGAATCTCCATCATACTGAATAACATCTAACACCTCGATCAAAGATGAAAACATAAGTTCCAAATTCACAAGAGTAGCAAAATGAGATCCCCAACGAGTATCAGATGGTCTTTTAAGACTTATTTCTTGATTCAAACCTCGTCCTGTCTCTATTTCACCACAAGAAATAGCATCTGCAACTTTCTCTGCTTGAGTTTCTCGAACAATATCTCTTCGTTTACACGATGCTCCAACCAAATTAGTCAATACACTAACAACATTGAAGAACAAACTAATCTCACCATGATTTCTAGCAACAGCAACTAGTGTCAACTGAAGTTGATGAGCAAAGCAGTGAATATAATATGCAGAAGGAGTTTTTGACAAAATTAATGTTTTCAACCCATTAATTTCGCCTTTCATGTTACTTGCTCCATCATACCCTTGTCCCTTTATTTTTTAAAAGCTCAATCCATGTTTCAAAAGCATTGACTCAATCTCATTCCTAAGAGTCAAAGCTTTAGTTTGCAACATGAGAAATACCCAGAAACCTCTCCACAACACTTCCTGTCTTATCAACATAGCGTAAAACCATAGCCATTTGCTCTTTCATTGACACATCACGAGCTTCATCCACTAAAATAGAAAAGACATCATCTCCAATATCCTTAACAACTAACTTAGTTGTTTCAGCAGCCAACGCATGAACAATATCATTTTGAATATCAGGAGATGTCATTTGAAGGTTCTTTGGGGCATTCTACATCGCAACACTTTCTATATGTTCTCTACCACGAGAATAAAACTTCAAAAGCTCAAGAAACAATCCTCTGTTGTTTGATTCCATTGATTCATCGTGTCCACGAAGTGGACATCCATTTCTTATTAACCAAGTGATGCATTCAGTTGAAGCCTCTAAACGAGTTCGATAATCCTTCTTGCTTTGATCATCTTGTTTATTAATAGCAGCTACTATGCTTTGTGATTGTTTCATCAAGGCATTACATTTCCTCACACAATCATTGTGTGAGCTGTTAGTGGCTCTGACATGATGCACAAGACGATTTGTCTTATTCCATGATGAAAACCCATTACCAGTAAAACAATCACCTCCACCTTGCTTAATGTTACCTTCTTGTTTAAAGAGATAACAATGTAAGCAGTAAGCAGCATCTTTTGCAGTACTATATTCTAACCAATGATAAGCATCAAACCAAGAAGGATTAAACCTTCTATTATTCCCACAAATATCCTTGAAAGGGAAAGAATGACCTCGGGGTTGACAAGGACCTTTTTCAATATAAGCTCTCCTAATCTCGTCTTGTATATTAGGATGAAAACTTGATAATCTTTGTCTTAGTCCTGGATCAGCTTGTAGTGAAATTCCATTGACAACAAATGAGGGAGACTTACTTGGATGCAGTTCTGCAGTTTGAATCGCTGTCGAAGATTAAGGTAATTGGGATGACGTCAACGTTGGTAAAACATTAGGAAGTTCTTTGCTTGCAACCAAATTAGAGCCTTCGACGGTTTCTTCTACAGTTCAGTGAGTTGTTTTTTGCTTTCTTTGAATAGTATCTCTCCATCTATAAGTTCAAAATAGAATTAGAATGAAGAACACAACAATAACAAATATATAATAATCAAAGCGAGTAAAAGTTGAGTTGTATTACCTTTTATTTGAAGAATAATCAGAATTTAGGATTAGAATTCTCCTCTTTTGACATACGACAACAACACTCAATATTCAAAGGAGAGAGGTCAACCACTGACGATATAGTGACTGATAGCAAAGAGTCGATAACAAACAAGAAAATCAGATGGGAAAGTAAGAAAGGGAAGAAAGAGTTATAATTTTGTTGAAAAGAGTTCAATTGCAGAGGCGGCTGCGGCTGCACTGTTTTGTTTTATGTTCAGAAACTTGTCAAGGAAAGTAGAAAGCTGAAAGGTCGGTGGCTAGTTAATAAGACATTGCTGTTACCGCAGTAAAATTTATGAATATTTTGTTTGTCAAACATAGACTGTAAATTGTTTGGTGGTTGAGTGGTGGAGTTGCTGGATAATAACCAGAGTGGTAGGTGTTCAATAGTAAGTAGAGGCAGGCGACAACTTTATTATTACACAGGTTTTATATATATGTTTTGGATCCAGGGGTGTCATTTGACCCCCCTAATTAATAGTTCCCTCCGCCACTGCAATTTACAAAGGAATTTTCGGCGAAAACTCAAGCACATTTTCGGCGAAAATTCCAGTTAACCGGCGGTATTAGGGTTAAGTATAAATACTTAACCGGCGGCCCAAATAAAGAATACCTCATAATTCACATAATTCTCAGAATTCTCACGAGTTCGGGAGAGAGTTTTAGAGTTCAAAGAGCCAGGAAGAGATCGTGACGCCATCCCTTCACCTCGGAGACTCGGAGCTAGGATTGAAGATTACCGGAGAGCGAAGCTTTGCCAGAGTCATCTTAATTAGGTTTTACAGTTTCTATCTGTTCTATCTTTTGATGATGAACTCTGTTTCTGCCTTTGATTAGATGAACATGAGTAGCTAAACTTGTAGAGCTTAGATTAGATGAACCCTAAGTGACCCAGGGCTTTAAAGCGGTCACGGATCGGCGGTAATTAGATTCGAAGTTCAATCAGTTTCTCTTTGCATGGTTGTTTTGTTCTTGATTGTTTATGTTTCTTTGCTGGTTGATCGCCTAGATTAGGTTTTTGTAAGCTAGGGTTGGTCGCCAGACATCTTCCCTGCTTTGGAGGATAAACTTGTCTTCCTTGATCACCTAGTTTAGATTCTTGTTAAGCTGAGGATAGAAGCGAACGCTCGCCTCTCTTTAAAACATCAATTCAACCAATTAACCTATTCATTGGAGTGTGCCTTTCGTAGGAACCAATTAACCTATTAATCACTAGTAATGGCACCAGTTAGTTAAGCCGCTGCGAGAGGCTATCGTACCCGGGCGACTAATTAATCTTGGTAGTTAGATCGGATAGAGTGAACGTTCGCCAGTCTTAAACCTAAGTGTCAGGAGTTATGGTGGTGTTTAGAAATTGATTGAACGAGAATTGAAATCTGCTGATCTGTTGATTGTTGTTGCCCTGGTGATCTAAGGGGAATTCGAAATCTAAGCTTGTTTGTCGTCTGTCTAAACCAACAATTCATTCTGTCTTTTAATTTCATTCTAATTTTCCTGCATCTTAGTTTAGAAGTCGTGGAACTCACACCACGCACAACGTGTTCAAACTTGAATAAATTACCAGCATATTTGAGTAAACGATTAGAAGAAACCCTGTGGAATACGATCTATCTTGCTTCTAGCTCGGTAGTATTTGATCACTGTTCTGCAGCTCATCAAATTGGCGCCGTTGCCGGGGACTCTTCTATATTGTTTGAAAGAAGAGTTGGCATTTTATTCTGCTACTTTCCATCTTTCATTTTCCATCGCACTTTGATTTTACACCGGTTGTGTTTGTTTTTGTCTCTTGCAGGTTAAGAAAATTCAGAAGCAAATCACTTCCGATCCACCTTCCCCTACCGCAATGGCTGCTCAAAAGAGTCTTGCGGATTACAATAAGCCAAGTGCTTCTAGTGTTCGTTCTTCCATCTTTGTGCCGCGCAATGAAGACGGTCCTGACTATGAGATCAAGATCCCCTTCCTGGAAATGATCTCTAGGGATTTACAATTTGAAGGCAGGCCATTAGACAATCCGTGCACGCATCTGGCGGATTTCCTTGATCTCTGCAGCACTTTCAAGAACGGGAATCTCGACAAGAACACTCTTTGCTTGAGAGCTTTCCCGTTCTCTCTGAAAGGTGCAGCTAAGAGGTGGCTCACTGGCAAACCACCTGGCTAGTACACTGACTGGGAGACTCTTGCTCAGGAATTCGTAGAGGAATACTTCCCTCCTTCCAGAACAACTGCTTATAGGAAAAACATCTCAAGGTTCAGACAGAGAGAAGGAGTAAGTTTACATGATGCTTGGAATGAATTCCAGGAACTCCTCCACGATTGCCCTCATCATGGCTTCACTCAGAGGCAACTAGCCGAGATCTTTTCTTGGGGTATGAACGAGGAGTCATCTGAATGGGTTAACTCCTTAGCTGATGGAGACTACACCGCACTCACACCAGAAGCTGCTCTTCTTCACTTTGCAAAGTGCGCATCTAAGTCTAGAAGCTGGGAGAGACAGTTTGGAGCAGCTAAGAGCCAACCAAGCCGTGAAGATCAGATCAAGTGCGAAGTGCAGAAAGAAATGAAGAAGATCTTCGGTACAACAAATAACTGTCTATAGGGGAAGTGAATTTTATTGATCAAGATCCCCCTGGATTCACCGGAGGACAACAACCTCAGAATTATACCACTACAAAAAAATAGATGTTTGGCGTCGGTCATACACGCGTTTTAGCGTCGGTCATGACCGACGCCAAAATAAATAGCGTCGATCGGCTAAACCGATGCCAGATTTGGTGACGCTAAACTTTAGCGTCGGTCGTTTGGTCAACCGACGCTAAAACGCGTGCCAATCGACGCTATAGTATTTCGGTCGAACCACCAACTGGCTCAGTGGTTAGCAAATAGCGTCAGTCGATACGTCTGACCGACGCTAAATTGCTAGACCAACGCTAAAATGTGGGTGTCTGGTCAACTACGCGTTGACCTGTAGTAGCATTTAGCGTCGGTTGTGACCGACGCTAATATAGGTCCGACCGACGCTATTAGAGGTTCCAGTGGGCAGAATTCTGTTTAATTTTTTCATTTTCTCATACTCTTCTAGTGCCAATACCTGCATAAATTTCCCTGCATACATCAATTTCATTTTCACAATTCACTTTTCCAATCAATAAACATACTGAATAAACATTGTTCTATAAATGTCGAAAACATCCTCCTAAAACATTCTACTAAAACATTGTTCTAACACATGCACCTTAAACATCCCCCTAAAACACCTAAAACACATGCTACCTACTCATCCTCCTCATCATCGTACGAGTCCATGTCCTGGGTATCCATATCTGGGGGCATACTCCCTTTTCCCTTAGAAGATGAACCCACCAACTGGCTGAGCCGCTGAACCTCCTCCAGATGGCTCAAGCGCTGGACCTCTGCCTCCAACACCCTCACTCGATCCTCGGCAGGACAATGGCCGAAGACATGAGTGGTAGTAGCTGAACTACTACCCTGACTCGATCCACCGGCTGCTCCACCACGTCTCCTACTCATGTTAACCTGAATAGACAAAGACAACAAATAATTAGAATTTTACTATTTTAAATTTACATATGTCATATACTACATTACATTACCAGGGAGGGAGTCACGCCAGTTCCCATACCGCGAACTCTACCACTGTGCATCGTCCGAGTGCATCGTTCGCAGAAGGAAATGTCGGGACTGTGGGATCACGGGTCAGCTCCAAAATCCGAGGCTGCATATTGATGACACAAATGGGTTTCACAAACCAAAGTTAATTAAATAGACACTATTGGAGATTATTTTGTTAGATTGGAATTGGTGATCAAGTACTTACCACATTAGGATCAGTGTCTGATCCTTCTTTGTGTGAGTGATAGCATACAACTCACCTCTACTAGGCGCATTTCCTCCCCTTTCAGCTGCTACAAGTGTACGAACTAAACAATATGAATACACTTTCTAAAAGGTACTAATACACAAAAAATTATTAGCAATTTGAACTGAATTATTACCAACTCCAATCCTCTAACTCGCAACTTCTTTGACCCTCCAGTGTGGGGTGAGGTGTAAGTCCTTCGGGCGACTGAATTCTTGCGAGATCTCGCCTACAAAATGTTATTCATTTAAATGATGTACGTTGATATAATATATTCACATAATGCTTAACTTGTAATCGACTTACCACCATATCGGGTCTCAGTCTGATATTCACAAATTGTGCCCACATAGGCGCAAAGATTCTGCCCGGATTGTGTTCTATTGCCCACGCCCTAGGGATCTCCACAAACTCATCCCAGTCGAAGTCCTGGCCCGCTTCTTCAGCTTCCTTCTTCAATTTATTCTTGTATGTGTTAACCACATAACTTCTCCAAAGGCGGGTTTTGCAGTCCTTCCACTTCCTGCCAATATCCTCCATGATGTACTTAGTCGCAGCGTCTGTCAGCTCTGGTGGCTCAATCACGATACAACGCTGCATCAAATTCAATGATTATAAATTAGTACTTATTATTAAATTTACATAACACATGAATGAATTTCATATTTGAATACTTACAAACATAGTAGCCTTCAAATCATTCTTCTCTCCCTCCGTCACGTTGGGCCACTCCTCATACTGTAGTGGGATGAGGTTCTGGTCATTACCCAGCAAACCCGTGAACTGGCCCAACAGAGCGGTGGGGCCGCAGTCGTAGGCCCTAGAGGCCCCCAAGGCATGATGACCTTCTTGCCATCACGAAGGCTCAAAATCTGGCTACTAGCCACAGGCTCCTGAGTCCTAACTCCTGCTGGATCGATGAGCTCTACCATCCAAGGACCTGAACGAGGAGCCATATCTGCAAATCCAAATCCAAATATTTATGTCAAACATTCGAGTATTTAATATAGAACAATAACACTTAGATCAAAATAATTTTACCAAACACTAGTTAATCATCGAACTCTGCAATTCCAGGCCTGGCTAGGGTAGATCAGTGGAATTATCAAAATCAGACAACTCTGGATTCATAATCATCTCACTCTCATGCACTAAGTTGCCTTCCTCATCACCCATGTCGTAGACATCTCTGGGTTTGATATGTACAGGAATACACCAGCCCTTATCCACCTTATCTTCCACATAGTAGACCATCCGGGCCACCTTTGCTTCAATAAATGGCTCGTCATCTAAGCGACTTCCCGTGTATAGCAAGTGTGAGAAATTAAGTTGTGTGAACCCCAACCTATCTTTCTTCACATACCTTGGATTGTGAGTGTTAGCCCATTTACACTTGAATAATACCACACGGAAATCTCCATAATAATTCAGCTCAAGTATGTCTTCTAACTTTCCATAGTACGCGAGTTCGCTTGTGTGAGGTCGATTGTCCACTGAGCTAGAATAACTATGAGTTTCATAGCTGCCGTACACACCACTATTCTGAGTATTGATCACGACTAACTGTACGGAAATGATAACCATTCACGTCGTAACCAGTATACTGATAAGCTTGTTGAGAAGGTCCTCGTGCCAACAATCTTAGATTATTCGAATGTACTACTTGGGTATCATCTAGTATCTGTGAAATGACAATAAAAATAATACTATATCACAAACTAGATGATTGGAAGTTGCCGTCATGCAAAGGTTAATGAAACTGATAGTATACTTACACGACTCCTAAACCATTGCACAAACTCTATGTACAGCTTTTTCAACTTCAACTGCTGATCTTCCTCGTAGTTGATGTTTTGTGATTGCTTGGAACTCCTAGTAAGTTCATATTCAATAGAGAAGAATTAAAATAGAATAATAGTCACACCATAAGTGCAGTTTAGTATATGTACTTACTGAGGAAAGGACTGACTTCACTAGCCCCTATAAGGACATGTCGGTGTGCTTGTAACCATTCCATATCATTTAACTTATAGGGGTGGTCGCCACCAACATGACGTCCAATTGAAGGGAGCTTGGATATGCCAAGGGATTCATCTCTCACTTGATCATGGAGTCGAGACCCACGGTTGAAACGAGTTTCAACTCCATCTTCGTAGTATAAGGAGACAAATGTAATAATCTCCTCAGAAATCCAAACTTCTGCAATTGAACCTTCTGGCTGGGATCGATTTCTGACAAAAGATTTCAGCTTTCCAAGAAATCTGGTTTCGACAAGGAATTTGGTATTAGTAAAATAATAAAGTAAACGCATAACAAATGCATGTAACCGATTGTTATATTGTACCTTTCTATAGGGTACATCCAACGGTAATAGACTGGTCCCCCAAGTCTAACTTCTTCAACTAGATGGACCACTAGATGAACCATTACTGTGAAAAAAGACGGGGGGAATATCATCTCCAAACGACATAGAGCTACCACAATGCGTTCTTGTAACGTATCCAACCCATCAACATGAACCACTTTCGAGCATAATTGCTTCAGGCATGAACAGAATTCCACTAAGACAGATGAGACCTGTGCAGGCAACACATTCTGGATGGACAATGGTAGAAGTTCATGCATTAATATATGACAATCATGAGTTTTCAACCCTAATATCTTTCGGTTCTCCACATCAACACAACGAGATATGTTGCTTGAGTATCCATCTGGTACAACAATGTCTTTCAAGGTTTTGAGCATTGTTTGAATTTCTCGTTTACCCATTGTGTATATAGCTGCTGGACAAGTTTTCCCATCTGGTCTTGGCCAAAGCTCTCTTCTGATTTTCATCAGTTTCAAATCCATCCTTGCTTTCAAGTGATCCTTACTTCGATCTTTCTCATTTATCAAAGTGATATGATATTATCGCACACATTCTTCTCTATGTGCATAACATCCAAATTGTGTCGCAACTTATTGAACTCCCAATAAGGTAACTGAAAGAAACAACTCTTCTTCTTCCATTGTTCTGCTTTTTTTTTTGTTTCCTCCATCACCTCTTTCTTTCTTCCTTGGCGGTTCACTCTCCTTCGTCTTCCCAAAAGTAACATTGATGTTCTCAACCTGCTGTAAAATTTCAGAGCCAGATAAGAGTTTGGTTGCCTCTCTTAAATCAACATCACCATTGAATTAGGATTTTTGTAATCTCCAAGGATGTTCTGCAGGTAAGAAACGTCGACTTCCTATGAAACAATTCTTCCCACTCCCCACCAAACGCAATGGCTCCTGGTCTAGATTACAAGTGGGGCATGCCTGTCCTGTATAAGTGTTCCACCCTGATAATAAACTCAGTCCAGGGAAATCACTAATTGTCCACATTAGCGCTGCCCTCAACGTGAATAATTCTTTCTTCACTGAATCATATTCTTCTACACCTTCCCATAACATTTTCAGCTCATCAAGTAAAGGTTGTAGGTAGACATCGATATCATTTCCAGGAGCTTTCTTTCCCGGAATGATACTAGACAATATCATACCTTTTGACTTCATGCATTCCCACGGAGGCGTGTTGTATGGCATTAGTACAATTGGCCATGTGCTATGACTAAGGCTCATATTCCCAAAAGGATTAAAGCCGTAGTAGCAAGGCCGAGCCTAACATTTCTCGGATCTGAAGCAAACTCAGGATACCTAGTGTCAAAGTCAACCCACGCTTGACCATCTCGTGGATGCCGCGACATTCCATCAGTAGTTCTTTCTGTAGAATGCCACACCATACTCTCAGTTGTTCTAGGGCGCATGAACAATCTTTGCAACCTTGGAATTATTGGAAAGTATCGATATATTTTCAATGCCTTAAGTTTCTTCTCTTTGCTTCCATCAACTACGTCATCATCAACACCACCATCCTTGTATCTAGACTGCTTGCAAATCCTGCAACTCGTCTCATCTATGTCATTACCCAGTACAACATACAATCGTTCACACATGCATGAATTTTCGTGTATCCCAGCCCAAGCCGTTTGATCATTTTCTTTGCACTATATCTTGTTGGCGGTATGTTGGCAAACTCAAAAGCTTCATGCAGCAACTCAATGATCATTGATATTGCTTTATCGCTGATGTTATGCAACCCCTTGATATGATAAAGTCTCAGAATGAAAGATAATTTGGAGAACTTCTTACATCCTTCGTATAGTACCGTTTCTCCATCTTTTAGTAAATCCCTCAAATTTACATTGTCATCATCAACCGGCTTTTGTATTGGCTCAGGGATGCTGGTGTCATTATCTTCGCTCATAGCAATTTCTTCATTCATTTGACCTGCCTCATTAACATCTTCATTAGCAAGTACTTCAGTAGTAGTCTCGCGGACCTCCTCAGTAACGACACCAAAAGCATCATTAACCATTGAACGAAGTGATC
Source organism: Linum lewisii (assembly GCA_034768395.1). Taxonomy (NCBI): domain Eukaryota; kingdom Viridiplantae; phylum Streptophyta; class Magnoliopsida; order Malpighiales; family Linaceae; genus Linum; species Linum lewisii. Next base: position 55,026,777 of record CM068296.1, read on the forward strand.
TAATATGATCACTTCCATGCACTGCAGTCCTAGAAGAAGATCGATAGAGACGCTCTCCATGTCGCTCTCCATGTCGCTCTCCATGTCGATCCCAAACAGTATATCCTGGCGGAAATGGCTTGCGGAGTAAATGCTCGTAGACATCATCTCTACACAGCCACTTCTTGAATCCACATTTTGGACATGGACAGACTATTTGCTCTCCGTCGTTGTTGTTGGAGAAAGCAAAATTCAGAAAGCTTTCTAAGCCAGTCATGTACTCCGGTGATAATCTTGGGGTGTTAATCCAAGATTTATCCATTAGGAGATACCTGATTTAGTGTAGGGAAGTAGTGGAGATCATAATTTATATATAAGTTAACTTAGGTAAAATGCTAAGATGTTATAACATTAATTTGGAATCATGTAATAGCAAATAATATACTAGTAACTACTGTTTGTACAAAATTACCATGAAGTAGCTAGCAATATGGTACTGAGTTTAGTTAACTTAAAAACAAACCCTAACTCAACCAATGAATTCTAAAATTAATCACATTCTAACAATTAATTACAAATAACAAACAATTCTACTAATTACTCTCATTTTAAAAATAAATTATAACTACCACATAATTCGTACTGAAAACACATAACACACAAATCATATACTTTTATTCGCATTAAACCATAAAAACAAATTATAACTGATCATAGTGAAAACATACATATTACTAGGAATTAGATTAATCTTGGCAACATACATATTTTTATACTAGTTTAATCATGCATATTACAATCAATTAATTTACGTGTAAAAAAAGGCTAAGAAATGCATACCTTACACCAATGTGAGTGATAAAAAGACAGAAGACAGAACAACTACTTGATACGGGCACTGAAAAATAATCACAACATATACAATTAGAACTAATCAGAATAACTATTTCAATTCACTACAATGCTAATGACACATACAATCTACAATTCAATACTATTCTAGGAGTCACAGCAATTTCATTTCACTACAATTCTAATAATCACAACATATACAATTCTAATTCTCTACAATCCTAATAATCAGAACATATACAATTCTAATTCTCTACCAAATAAACGAAATTTAAATTGCAATCTAGAAATTAAAAAATTAAATAACTTACACCGATACACAGGAGGAGATGTGAAGGAAGCACGGGTGATCAGAACAGCGTCACAGCAGCTCCTAGCTCGAATGCCGGCAATTTCAGAGGATTTCAGAGGATTTGGGAAGTTGAGAGGATTTGAAGCTGTGGGGAGAGGTGCATAATGAGTGCTGACGCTGGGCTGGGGGTATTTATACTTTCGGCATTTAGCGTCGGTCGATGACCGATGCTAAAACGCGTGTCAACCGACGCTATTTTTTTCCTGTTTTAGCGTCGGTTATGACCGACGCTATTCTCTTTCTGCTGACCGACGTCAATTTAACTGTCCGGTCAGCCAAAAATCGAACCAAAACCGGAAATAGCGTCGGCTCTTTGTCCCATTTTAGCGTCGGTCACCTATCAACCAACGCTAAAACGCGAGGTCAACCTCTTAGCGTCGGTTGTTGACCGACCGACGCTAAATTGCTACGTTTCAACTGACGCTAAAATGAGTTTTTTGTAGTGTACATTTGAGAATACTTGGGAAATCGAGATAGACAGGAAGCTCAACTTGAGCTTGGCAAGACTCGATGACCACGAAGAGAAATTCAAGCTTCAAGCCATGTTAAATCGAGACCATGAAGATTGAGGTCGACGAGTGGAGAGCGCGGTGAATAACATTTCTAGCATGCTAGCTAGTATCCCCTTCTTTAATCAATCATAGGTTCAAGACGACTCTACCACTAGGAAGGAGCACGTCAAGGCCATCTCCACAAGAAGCGGCAAGCAATCAGCTGGTCTTGCAGCTCCTGATCCGGCCGTAATTCCTGATGCTATAGCCATTGACACGCCAGAGATCGAGGAGGAGGTGACTGCCCCACCTCCCCTGACAAAGCAAGCACCTGCGCCACCTCTTCCTCCATATCAGCCTCAGATTCCGTTTCCTAAGGCTGCGCAATCAAAGGAGAAAGATCATGATACTCGGTACAAAAAGTGGTATGGATACTTGAAGAACACAGATATCAAGATACCAGTTACTGATGCTATCCAGATGAGATCGGAGGTTGGAAAAGTCACGAAAGATCTTGCAAAGAACAAGAAGAAGGGAGAGTTGTCTTCCGTCTCCCTCGAGGAAGAATGCTCCGCGATCCACAGCCAGACGACCGCCATACCTCCCCCAGATAAGTGTCGAGATCCCGGTGCTTTTACTTTGCCTTGCACTATTAATAATGTGAAAATTGATCGTAGTTTAATTGATCTAGGTTCTTCCATTAATGTCATGCCTACCTGCTTGTATGAGAAATTGATCCTAGGAGAATTAAAACCGATTAGCATGCATTTAGTGTTTGCCGACAGATCTGTTAAGTTACCTAGGGATTAATAGAAGACGTGGTTGTTAGTTGTGGTCCTTTTACTATTCTGGCTGATTTCGTTGTTATGGATACCCGAGGGGAAGATGTCACTCTTCTCCTAGGCCGACCGTTTATGGCGACAGCCGGCATTACCATTAATGTCCCGAATGGCTCGTTGACATTAAGGGTCGGAAAGGATACCGTGACATTCCGTCTCAAGGATGGTATGCAAGTCTCTGTCAAAGAAGAGGCGCACTGCTTATCTGTTGAAGTTGTGGAGTTGGCTTCGGTCAACTCCGTTACTAATGAAAAATCTAGAGTTTCTGAAGAAATCTTCCTGCCAGGTGTTGGACAGGTCCCTAATCTGAAGAATGGGCTGCCGGCACAAGAGCCAAGAAAGAAGGAAGATCCGACGGCATTCCCCCATGAATCACCAAAAGTTAAGGATCCTGGAGAGACGAAGAAGAAAGGAACAGGAGAGACCAAGGAGGTTTGGGGGCCATTCATTAAACCGCCTTCTACCGAGCCACCAGGGAAGAATGATCCTCTAAAGGATGCTTCTTCGAAAGAACTGTTCAGGCCTTGTAAAAATTCTGGTCATCCTCCCGAAAAATGAACCAAGATAATTCACGCAAACGGGAAGAAGTTCACACTTGCCGGAGGATATTTCAAGAACTCCGACTCGGGCCTATGAGAAATACTGAGTTGGGATGTCTCTTGATCGCCGTCCAGGTATCGTCCGACTCAAGGACGTTAAAAGAGAGCGCTTCGTGGGAGGCAACCCACGGCTGGAGTCAGTTTTAAATTTGTGTCAAACACATTGTTTTAGAGTCAGTTCGGGGGAGCCAAAAGTGTTTGTTTGCTTGATTTCTTATTTTTGGTGTGTAGTCTGTGTGTCATCGTTTCAATCGCAAGTTGTTTGAGGTTGTTCCAATTTTTGTCGATTTAATTGTGATTTTCTGAAGTTTGTCGGAATTGAGAAAATATTTTCAATCCTGCAGGGTAAACTTTTCGCGAAAACTCTGAGTTTTTCGGCGAAAACTTGTTTTGAAAACCGGCAGACGTTTTGAACTGAAATTTTCGGCAAAAACTTGCACTTCTTTTCACCAAAAAATACAAGAAAATCCGTTTAAAAAAAAAAGAGTCAAAATATTTTCAAAATTCCCCTAACCGTCTTTGTTCGACTCTTATTTTGTGTTGATCCGGGACACTTGTCCCGGTATCCTTTTGATCTTTTTGTTGTTTTTGTTTTGTAGGAACTCGAGTAGCTACTCCGATCCGCTCCGGGCTATCCGTGCTCATCCCCTACACCGACCATCTCATTCCAGGTTCTTCGTATATCTCTACTCTAGTTTAGTCCTGTGAGGACACAGAACGATTTAAGTGTGGGGTAGGATGCTAGAGAACCTTGCATGAACTTGATTGCCCTTAATTGTGTGTTGTGTGTTTCTCGATGCCTTTCCAGTTTCTCTAGCATTAGAATTGCTCGGTTCTTGATTTTTGATGTTAAGTTGTTGTTCAATCTGCCATAATGATGCTTAGACTGCTTAACCTAGAACTTGAGAACCAACGTGTATACTTTGATGCTAAATTGCCTGGTCAGAATAGATTTTGAAAATCACACTTGTAATTTGTAGCCTTGATTGCATGAAAATGACCGAATCCGACTAGCAAACCAAATGTGAGCTTTTGATCCATTGCACGTAACTTGCAATTTCAATTCTTTTTGAGTGGTTTTCTGTTTGCTTGAATGAGTTAGAATTTGCATGAGACCTACTCGAGACCATACAATGACACGAGTTCTAGAATAATAGGGGCACCTAGATTCAGCTACTAAGCCATATAGCCTACCAAACGATAATCCATTAGGTTTAAACCCTTGAGCTTGGCCTGTTTTTTCGGTTCGATATACATTACAGCCATTTCCGATTCTTTCATTCCCCGTTGATCCCCTGTGGATGTAGTTCTAGATTGACCTACCGGAAGTCGGTTTGTGGTAACCTGCCAATAGCCATTAAACAGGTGGTCTTAGCTATTATGTCCAAACGTGTAAACCCCTCTAGCAACTAAAAGAAAGAATCGGCACAAAAAGAAAAAAATATAGAAAAAAGAAGAAAAGAAGAGAAATTCGAAAAAAATGTTTCGAAAAAGAGTTCAGAAAAGTCTTCAAGTGTATAGTCAGTGCAATAAACGTTCTTCTCTCTACATATGGAAGAACGAAGTCAAAAGAAAAGTCAAAGATAAAAATGTGTAAAGAAAATAAAGTGCTAGGTTGCTTGAGGGTATCATAGGACGAGCGTACACTATTCCACCCGTGTCTGGTTAGACGGTAGGAAGCCATAGGCTAGATTCGAGGGAAGTTAGTCGAAAGCTACACCTCACCAAAGCCATCATCATACATTCCCATCATCCATTAAATTTTAAACCCTTGTAGTGTAGAATTTGTTACAGTCCTAGCAGGGAAGTCCTTCTTGACTAGTTACTGTGTTGTCACAGTGGTGGAGATGTGGTCGAATTGCAAACTTATGACAGAATTCAGTAACAGAAAATGAATGAGAGCAGAAACACGTCCTTAAACACAGAGAGTGAGAGTTCCCCGTTTACTAAATATTTCCTGTGTGAGGAGTCTGGTCGGTGAGGTCAAATTCGTGCATAATTGGTTGCGATTACTCGTCGTGTGCAGTTTATTAGTGAGACCAGGTTGTTTGGCTGATCAGTATGCATGATAGGTTTCTTGTTCTAGGAATTATCTGTCTAATAATTCATTGTGTTTGATTGAACTCCAATTTAATCGATCCTATCATTTGTGAACATGAGCGTTTCTATTCAGTTTGCTTGAGGACAAGCAAAAGCTTAAGTGTGGGGTATTTTTATGACACTCGATTTGACGTGATTATCAGTCTCATTTAAGCGACATTTCCTTGCTTAAGACATGGTTTTTAGGGTAGAATAGCGAATATTCAATCAATTGCTCTATCTCGTGCCATTTGTGTTACTTTGGCCCGTTTAGGGTCTATTTGATGGTTTTCTAGTGTTTCTATGATAGCACAGGTTTTTGCCTTCAAATAAGTAGCCAAGGACGTGTCTAAGGCGTTGGAACCTCAAGGAATCGCACCGGAATCGATCCAAGGAGCCAATCAAGTCGAACCAAATTCTTGCTCCATTTACACTGAAGTTTTCGCCGAAAATCCCTTGGAGTTTTCGGCGAAAACTCAAGCACAAATCGGCAGTGCTGACAAGAAGAAGTTTTCGGCGAAAACTTGGAGTTTTCGCCGAGAACCCCGGCGTCCGAAAATCACAGGAGAATTCAGCCGGCGATCAGTCAATTTACAAAGGAATTTTCGGCGAAAACTCAAGCACATTTTCGGCGAAAATTCTAGTTAAAAACCGGCGGTATTAGGGTTAAGTATAAATACTTAACCGGCGGCCCAAATAAAGAATACCTCATAATTCACATAATTCTCAGAATTCTCACGAGTTCGGGAGAGAGTTTTAGAGTTCGAAGAGCCAGGAAGAGATCATGACGCCATCCCTACACCTCGGAGACTCGGAGCTAGGATTGAAGATTACCGGAGAGCGAAGCTTTGCCAGAGTCATCTTAATTAGGTTTTACAGTTTCTATCTGTTCTATCTTTTGATGATGAACTCTGTTTCTGCCTTTGATTCTTTTGTTATGAACATGAGTAGCTAAACTTGTAGAGCTTAGATTAGATGAACCCTAAGTGACCCAGGGCTTTAAAGCGGTCACGGATCGGCGGTAATTAGATTCGAAGTTCAATCAGTTTCTCTTTGCATGGTTGTTTTGTTCTTGATTGTTTATTTTTCTTTTCTGGTTGATCTCCTAGATTAGGTTTTTGCAAGCTAGGGTTAGTCACCAGACATCTTCCCTGCTTTGGCGTATAAACTTGTCTTCCTTGATCACCTAGTTTAGATTCTTGTTAAGCTGAGGATAGAAGCGAACGCTCGCCTCTCTTTAAAACATCAATTCAACCAATTAACCTATTCATTGGAGTGTGCCTTTCGTAGGAACCAATTAACCTATTGAACGCACTCAAGGCTCAATAGTGTCCCCATTCCAGGCTAGGGAAAGCTTGTAGCTCATGGAAAGGGGCATTGAGAAAGGCCAACGAGCAACGATCAAGTGGCTAATCCGACGATGATGTCGTAAGTCCCCTTACAAAGTTTCCAACGCCGACTTTGTGGTTAATCTATTTGGAGCGGCTAGAGGAGGAGGCGGTCGGAGGAGAAAATAGAGTGGTGGTAAGGAGCAAGGCAATGGAGGAAGACAAGGAAACAGGGGTGGGCTCGCAAGAAGTACAACGTCACTTATCCCGCTCTCTACGACGTCGAATCCGAACATACAAGCCAAACTATTCAACTGCGTCCAGGGCTGCGTCGCTACTTCTAATTCATTGGCTACGCCACCGGCGATCCCTAGAATGGTTGCGCTAAAATAATTAGGGTTCAATGAATTTTTTGAAATTCTGAAAATGCCCTTCCGATTAGTAGGTTTGGAACGTTCCAACCCGAAAGGGTTTGGATGCACATCTTCACCCGTTTTTTGGAGCATTAAGCCAAAAATAATTTTGGGATCGTTTTCGCGCAGTAATTGGTCTAGAAATTCGGTCAAATTCCTGCTTGTTTCAGTTTTCTTGTTTTGCAAGCATAACATGGTACACAAAACCGCCGGATTTCAAATCTAGAAAGGTTTTCAAATGAGCTCCGACAAAATCCTTTGAAAAGGGAAGGAGATTACAGGTTTTCTATTTTTCCCTTGATTTTTTCAATAGTACCTTTTTATGTTCAAATTTCTAACATGAGAGATCAACTTTTTGGTTCATCCTTTTTAAAGAAAAAAACTTCTATAATATTTTAATAGCTAAGATGGATTAACATTGAGCCATCATTGGTCGTGAGATGCAGCTCATATATTTTTTATGAAATTAAGGTGTCATATTAGTCCACTTTCTTTAAATGTTTGAATAATTTTATTATTTGAATATTCATTTTTTTCAATATCACTCCTTTCGGAGAAGCAATAACGATAGCAAGATGAGGGAGAAGGGGGGAGGAAGGAAATGGGCGGGAGCAGGGGCTAAGGTGCGGGGGGGAGAGAGAGGGAGGAGGTTGAACATAGATAGGGAACTTAAGGGTGACACTCATTCTTTGGGGAGAGAACTGGCAAAAAGGTGCAAATATTGTAACTCTAAGGAGAAAGGTAACAGGTCAAGAGTTTTTCTAGTGATGGCACATGCGGATGAGTTTGCTTTCCTGTTAATGTGTGAAATCACAAGGAATATGACTTTAGGATTTTCCTCGTCTCAATTATGATTGCTCCTGTTGAATAGTGGATCTCTTCATTATTTTGCAATCTTTTTATGACACTTTCAGAGTCACTCTCATTGTCAGCTTGGATAAGTCCATACCAAAGACACCATAGAGTAGCTCATCTAATGGCCAGTAATTCAAGGATGAAAGGATCTTCAATTTTACTGAAGGATTTTTCTCCTGCGTAGAAGACCAAAGAAGTGACGTCACGGACGATAAGACTAATGGCTCCACTTGTACCCTTTTTAACTGCTCAGTCTACATTACATTTGATTCGAAAGGGTGATCGTGGGAACACACTAACGGAGGCGGCCGTTTTGCAAGCACGTTGGGAACACAAGTTTGCAGTTTCCTCCTCACTAGTTCGAGTTCTGCAAAATGCAAGAGGAATTGAAATTTGAGATTAATGAATGAAGTCTGGGTGTGCTCAAAGACCATAGTATTCCTTGATTTCCAGATTCTCCACCAAAGAGTGTGAATAGTTCGGCTGAGTTATCTTCCCGTTTGATGATTAGTCTCCATGCAAGGGCCATGTGTTGGGCTTTATAGTTACAAATTAGAATTTTAAGGATGTTTTCCAGACGAATGGTGACTAGACACGACAGGAGCAAGTATTCCACTGACTCTTCTTCCTCCCTACACACTAGGCATAAGGGATTTAAGTTGATTTTTCTATGAGCGAGTGCTTGTTTTGTAGGGAGAATTCTGTTAAGGATTTTCCAAAGGAAGAAACGGAGTTTGGGTTGGACTTGTAAGACCCAAGTTTTCTTCCACAAGCCTTCGTCGCATGGGGAGATAGGATGAAGGGTTTTAAAATCCTAAATCTTGTTGAGTGCAAGTTGTAACCTGAACTCACAAAGTATAGACCGTTGTTTTCATACTTCCAGATTGGTCTGTCCTCTAAAGGAAACCTGGGTAGGAGAATAGATCGAATGCTCTGAATGGATGGCACATAAAAAAGTTGGCAAATTTGAATTGTGTTCCATTGCCCGTCGGAGATGAGGAGGTTGACCGTGGCAGGAATGTTTGAAGGGGAAACATATGTCACCACGATGGGACATGAAGGGGGTTAGTAGGAAGCCATTTGTCTGATGTTTTGTTGATAAGGGACTCATCGCCAACTTGTCACTTGAGGCCATCTTGGAGCAGACTTCTCCCATGGAGAAGGCCATTCCAAGCCCATGACGGTCTACTGCCTAGCTTAGCCCCAAAAAAGGAAGTATTAAGGAAGTAGCGTCCTTTATAAATTTTAGTAACAAGGGAGTTGGATTTGGAAATAAGCAGCCATCCTTGTTTTGCCAGTAAGGCCTGATTGAAGCTTTGGAAGTTTTTGATGCCCAACCGTCCTTCTGCCCATGGTCTACAGAGTTTTTTCCAAGCAAGCCAATGGATACCTCTAGAATCAATTACTTTTTTCCACCAGAATTGCTCAGTTAATTGGGAGAGGCATTTGGTAAGATGTTTAGGAAGCTTAAAACATGCCATTGTATAGACGGGGAGCGCGGCTATTACTGACGAAAGCAGGGCTTCCATCCCGTTGGGGACAGGGATTGGGCTTGCCAACTTTTTAATCTAACAGTGACTCTATCCTCGATGAATATGAACATAACTTTCTTTTTTTCTTGAGATCGTTGTGGGCAAACCGAGGTAGGAGTCGAAGTTACCTACAAATCCGACTTGAAGCATTTGACTAAACGATTCGGTTTCCTCATTTTTGACTGAGCGCGAGAAAGCAACTGCAGATTTTTGTAAATTTACTTTTTCCCACTATATAGTTCATGTGTGTTGAATAAATCCAGCAAATTTTCTATTTCTTCTTTTGAGGGCTGCAAGAATACATAAGTGTCGTCAGCGAACATTAAATGAGATATGCATGGGCAGTGACAGTTCATTTGGATTCCCTGAAGGTCCCTCTTTTCAATGGCCTTGTCTATTAGCATCGTAAGTCCCTCAGAACAAATGGCAAATAACAGGGGTGACAACGGGTCCCCTTGGCGAAGGCCTCGAGAAGGGGAAATGAGTCCTTGCGGTTGTCCATTTAGGAGGATTGTAAGAGTTGATGATGAGAGGCATGCATGGATCCAAGCTATCCACTTCTCGTTGAAACCAATAAGCCGAATCATGTTTAATAAGAAAGGCCACTCTACCCTGTCATATGCTTTTTCCATGTCAAGTTTCAAAGCCATAAATTTCTTTTTGTCTTTCTTATATCTTCGAATGAAATGAGTAACTTCATGTGCAATTAGTATATTGTCTGTTATGGAGCGTCCCTTAATAAAACCAATTTACGTTTCACTAATTATACTTGGGAGTATTTCAGCTAACCGATTTGAAATGATTTTTGAGATGACCATGTATACTACTGTGCAAAGTCCAATTGGTCTTAGCTGTTTCATATGTTCTACTACTTGGACTTTCGGGAGGAGTGTGACCCAAGTATTATTAATGGCTTTCAACATTTCTGTTGATGTGAAAAAATCAATCACGGCTTTCATATGCTCTGGGCCAACAATATCCCAGTAATGTTGAAAGAAGAGGCTCGTTAAGTCGTCGGATCTGGGGGCTTGAGACCCCCCAATTGAGAAAACTGCTTGGTGCACGCATAAGGGTGTGACTGGTTTAACCAGTTCTTCGTTCCATTCTAGTTTAATCCCAGGGAAAAGATCTTGGATCGGGAATATGTTGGACAAGTTGGTTGGTTTATGGCTTTTGAATAGATTTTGGTAAAATTGTCTAGCAATGTTGCCTAGGGCGACAGGAGACGAGTGAAGGATTCCATTATCATCTTTGAGGGGTGTTACCTGATTTCGAAACCTTCATTGTGCCACTGAGATGTGAAAAAAGGATGTGTTTCGATCACCTTTTTGTCCAGTTTGCTCTGCCTCTTAGCTGCCAATATATTTCTTCCTTTCTTGTCGTGTCTGCTAATTCAAATTCGAGCTGCAGCACTGTTTCCCAATCGATTGGAGTTTGGGATTTTGCTGATGTAATCTTTCTATCTAAATCGCGTATGGCTCGGGCTGAGTTGATCACTCCAATGGAAGACCAATGGAAAAGGAGGTGCCTCGCTTCTTTTAATTTTTCTTTAAGCTGATACATGGGAGTCCCTCGAACATATAATTTCCACGCTTTTGCGATGAGGGTGCGAGCCTCTGGATATTCAATCCATCTATTGTCAAAACGAAAAAGTCTTTTACTTGATGGTGTGGGTGGGGCTGGAAAAATCACGATGGGTCAATGATCGGAGCTCGACGAGTCTTTACGCTCGACTATGGATTCTGGCCATTGACGAATCAAAGGGTCGTTAAGCAAAAATCTGTCTAGACGTTCGTAAATGATCAAGTTATCTTCATGTTTATTGCACCAAGTGAAGGCTGGGCCGGTAAAGCCAATATTCAATGAGTCTAAGATTGTTAATAAAAGCATTGAAATCTGCCAAAGATCGACTGTTAACTGGATTACCTCCTTCCTTGTCCTCTAAAGAACAAAGCGCATTGAAGTCTCTGAAACAGACAATTGGTTCAATGAGACTCAAAAAGTTTTGCTGAAATTTTTTCCATTTGAAGCGAGCGAATTTGTATTGGTGTTGACAGGTAAACGCCTACAAGGAACACTCAGAGGCTATCGTTACCTTCCAACAAACACAAATTGTGTAGGGAAGGATGAAATGAATTGAAGCATTAATGGAGGAACGCCAAGCGAGGACTAGCCATGCGGGGCTTTGTCTCCAATCATGATTTTGTAATTCATAAACCCTAATGTTTTTAGCTTTTTAGAAGTTTTGTGTTTTGATATGAGCGTTTCACATAGGAAAATGAAATTTGGGGAGCATGAGCGAACAAGTTTTCGGAGTTCCTTAGTTGTAAGAGCTTTTCCTAAACCTCGACAGTTCCAAGCCAGAATCATCATATTTCTTCCTTTTCCAAAGTATTCCGGAGGAGGAAATCAATGTATTGAGAAGAGAAAAATGGAGAAAGGTTGTTGTATTGTTTTTCAATATACTGAGAGCCTGAATTTTGATCGGAGGAAAAAGGCACTCTCGACTTGCGGTAACGTGGCACCAAGGCCACGACTTGTATAAACGGGGCACCACTGCCACGACGTGGTTTTTTGAACTGAAAAGAACAGTTGGGAAGAGAACCTCACTGAAGGGAAAAAGAAAGTAGGGAAATAAAAAACCTTGGAGCGTGTAACCTGAAGATCGATGAGGGACGGATTTCAGTTCGTAGAGGCGGACCGAAAACCTTTTGACATTAGTCTGGTTTGAAATTAGTTGGTAACGAAAGCAAAGGAAGAGGGGAAGAGGCGTTGGAGTGACTCAAAGACGAATGGGAAAAGAGGAAGGAGCTTGGCGGGAGGAAAAGTCAAGGATTGACGGAAACGGAGGGATTGGTTACAGGAGAAGGAGGAGAAGATAAGCTTAGAGATTTTAGCAAATGAATTAGGTTATCGTTAGGTTGATTTTTATAAAGGAGTTTGAAATGCCATTAAAGAAGCTTTATTCATGGGATTGAAGGCAATCGTAGAGATATTCCTTAATCAAAGCAAAGAAGGAAAAGATTCAGATTACGGTAAGTCTATTGAGAAAAGATTGTAATTGAAAAATGATATTAATTGAGATATAAATCAATGGGAGGGAAAATAGAAAAATATAACAGAAGAATAATTTTGATTGTTTGATGAGTGTGTACAGGTGTTATTTTGGGGGAGTCTTGAATGGGTGTTAACTTGGGGTGTCAAGCAAGACGGGCCAAATTGTCGTAATTGATTTTCAATGATCGATAACATCACTTAATGAAATCGGTTCAGTTTTTATGTTTACGTGGCCGTAAAGGTGGCGAGAGAGGTGTAAAGAAGGAAAAAACTTTTCGTGTCGTAAGGGTTTACAAGGCGGCTCGTTTTGAAAGAGTGGGGACGAACCGTTGTGCCATCACCAACAAGAGTGATGATCAACCACTAAGGAAACGAAACGGCTGTCAAAGTTGAAAGTGAAGACCCAAGGGGTTAAGACAATCAAAAGCACGCAAAAGTCGAGATGACATAACAAAACTGCCAAATATTTGGATGAAAACGGGTATCGAGAAAAAACCAAAATGTGAAGTATAGAAAGATTCGCATGAAAACTTCTTGCAAATGATTACCCTAGCTAATATTTCAAATGAAGAGGAACCACACGGAGCCATGTGATTGTGTTTATTAAATGGAAATGAAAGACTGACTACTAAAAAGCATGAAAAGAGAAACAACGAAAAAAGCGTCAATGACACGAAGTCGTTACATGACCAAAACTTCATATTGATGCCCTTGTTCTTTATTCAATTTTATGCGCATCGAAGGTGCTTAAAGATCAACGTCCTCATCTTCCAGGAAGGATCCAAATTCGTCGAGATTGTTGAGAATGTTTGTGTTGGAGCTTTCACCCATCTCGTGATTTGTGCTCGTGTGAGATGGATCCCATGAGCTTTCTGCAGTGTTGGAGTAGTCTTCTTCCTCGTCTGATTCCTCATTCCCCAATTCAGGAATCTTGAGTTCTTTGAACACAATACCAGCTTCTTTTGGGAGAGAGGTTTCTCCATTTTCATTGTTTTGTGAGCAATTTCTTTACCTTTGTTGTTCGGTAAGATTCTTTTCTTCTTATGGTCCTCCTATTTCTAAGCTTGGGAAGAACTTGACTTGTCATCCACGGAATCAAGGAGTGAGTTATCGAGTACTATACATTTCAGTACAAAAGGAAAAAAATAGAACCAATGCAAAGCTTGCGAGGGGATGAGAATTGAGAAAGCAAGGTGCATTATTCCAGGAAGAGAAGGACAATATGGAGAACAGTATGTGTTATTTAAAGTCAAACTGATATAGGTAAGGCAGATTCAAAAAAACCTCAAAGCATGGGAACTGAAAAGGAAAAAACAAACTGTGAGTGAAAGGATGAAAGATGCAAGTATGAACCGGGACACCATGTAATATTTTAGCAAAATGAAAAGTATTCACAGGAATTAACAACCCTATTGTTTCTCGTATCAGGAGATCAAGCTGAAGCGATCTGGGTAGGAAAAAGTTAAACCTGATTGTGCTAACTGGAGTAGCATTGGTTGGTCGATCTTTTCCTAAATTTGGAATCTCTGCTGGTAGGGCCAAAATTATCGGAATGGGAAGGTTGTGATGATCAGTGTTAGACCAGGATGCTTGAAAGCAATTCCGGCTAAACCTGTGAGGTGTTGAAGACATTCTCGCAGCTACAACTAGAGGGAGGTGCGGCATGCCCGATCTGTTCATATGGTGTTGACGGTTGGGCATTAGCGAGTTTGGATTCAGGCGACGACCGGCCCGTGGAATTATCATCCACAGGCCCCTGCTTTCTGGATTCAGTTGGATATGGGAGGAATGACAACTCAATTCGTTATGGCCTAAAAGGCCGCATCGGAAACAAATCGACGGAATCCTTTCATATTGGAGGTAAATCCAAAACGAACGACCATCTTGTTTCTGGGCACGACGCCTTCCCAAGAAAGAGCTAAGCAAATCCATCCGAACCAAGCCTTTGAGGAAAACACCTTCATTGTTTCATAGCTGAAAGAGTCCCACGTCCTTAACTTCCCCGATTGAACTGAGAATTTGACGTCCGAAGTTGATGGACTAGCAATCAACTAGGACTCCTTCCAACTTGATCTAGAGGTTCATGAATCAAAGTTGTTCAAAGATTTTGGCAGAGGGAGTTCCAGCTTCAGCAAGGTGCATGATTGAGGAGTCGAGCCCCCATGGTTGGTTCTTGAGGATTGAGTTCTTCTTCTCGACCGATGGAAGAGCACTTGATACAACCCAAGGCCTACATAAAAAAGGCGAAGTTGCCCGTTGCAATTCCATTGATTGTTGAGACTTGCTTGAATGGCCAGTCTGGGCCTTGGATTTTCCCAGAAAATCCTCATGAGTAGACTACAATGAGCACGATCATCAGAGTCTTGAATATCTTTGTCGTTGAACAGCAGCAGCTCACCCTCTCTAGGCAGGTTATTAAGGTCGGGAATGTTTGGAAAATCACCTGCCATCTTGAAATCACAGAACTTTTAGATTTGAAAAGCTTAAGGAACAATGAGTAAGAGGATGGTTCTAAGAGGTAGGAATTTAAAAGCCCAAGGGAATGAGACATTTCCGTCACTAAACGGAGAAGGTTGGGCACCAAAAAGGAAGGAAAGGATAGGATCAAAAATCTTGGAAGGGAATTCAGTTGATTTGGGGATGGCATTCTGAAAGAGTAAGCGGAACAGAGTATTAATTAGTCGATGGTGCAATCAAAAGGTGTTGAATCAGCTGAGAAGAGATTATGGTAAGAAGCCACAAAAGGAAAGGAGACGATAGCAAATAGAAAAATCAGTGAGGAGAAGCACTAATGGGCGGAAAAATTGAAAGCTGGATTGAAAGCTACGGATGCAACCAATGGGCCTAAGATTGAGTCGTGGAATAAAGGAAAATAAATAGGCCAAACGGTGAAAGGGAGGGAAAGTGGCCCAAATTGAAGATGCCGTTTTGGCAAAGGAAGTGGAAAAGACGGAAAACCTTAAATGAATTTAAAAAGAAGTCTAAATCGAACAGTAAAACGTCCGAAAAAGATTGGATGTGGTTGGTTCAACCGGGGTTTGGTTAGCACGACGGTTACTGGAAGGCCTGAGAGATAGCACCAAGCTGGTGTGAAACGAGGCACTCCGGCCACGACGGGGATTACGAGATCAAAAGGATCTCCACCATTGCGAAACGTGAACCTTGAACAAGTAACATTCAAATACCAATTTCTCAAGTAACGGTCGATGAAGAGAAGTGGGGAGTGAATTCTGAAAGATGACTTCACACCCAAGAAAATAAACAAACAATAGATCAAACAAAACGCTTGACACACAATCCAAGCTTCAAACGAAATGAAATGAACTTCAATGGCAAAATCTGGAACGGAATTAAAATTGGCCGAAAAAACACTGTCCTAAAATCTAGCAGCAAACTATTGACCAGGATAAAACTAGCAACAACCATGGCGAGAAAAAAACATAGTACGGGAAAAGTAATCGAAAGGGAAACCTAGATGCTAGGCTTCATCCACTCTCCTTTAAGTTCTGAAGAAAGGGCAGAAGAAAGGGAATGACATTCCAACTTCTCTCTCTTTGCCTCTTCTTTTTGCATGTCTTGAGAGTGGCCAAAAGAGTCTCCTCTAGCTTATCAATCAATTCACCGAAACTTCCCCTGGGAATCTGGCAGAGGATCCGACCAAGCTAGCTTCAACTTTTCACGACTACCATCTTGGAGAGCTGCTGCCGCGATGGCGGCCGCGACGGCAAGAAAGCCGCCGACCAAAGGTTCTCTCCTTTGACGTTTCTCGCCTTGTTCGTCTCCTGGTATCAGTAGCAGCCTTCGATTCCAGATCTGCTACCTTCAATTGATGGTCTATTGGGTTTGATATGTTAGATTGAAGAAAGAGGAAGAGAGAGGAAGGAAATTAGATAGACTAAAGTCTCAGAGTGAGTGTTGTTGTGAATTGATGCATCTCTTCAAGGATCATACTTGGATTAAGCCAATGTCCTAATTACTATCATTATTATTTGATTATTCATATTTTGTCGATATAATTTTTTTCACCGTTATAATAAACTCATTAATTGAGTACCAAAAAAATAACAATAAACTCATTAATTAACAAACAACGCGATTAATACGATTCACGCGTTTTCCAAGGGTATATTATATTAATATATTATAGTTGTTATTGAAAGCTAAACCCCACACACAGTCACACAGAGTACCAAATACCGCGTTATTCCTCCGAAATAAAAATTAAAACAGATAAATAAATTAATAGTTGTTTGTTTTCCTTCATTTTCTTCTTCATCTTCTTTCTTATTCCAACAGAAACAAATTAAACAGCTCCTGTCTAATCATCAGTTTCTTCTACATCTTCTCTCAATCCTCGAGCAGAGCAAAAAAAATGATCATTGCCGCACTACTACTCCTGCTCCTCTTCCTCGCCGGAGTCTTCAATCTCAGTTCCTACTTCACTTCCAAGAAGCTCTACGCCCGTATCCACTCCCTCTTCCTCGTTGCCACCACGAACTTGGAGGCGGAGGTTGTCAAAATCTCTCTTCCAGAAAACTTTAATTCAGCGGCAGAGGACGAGATGACAAGCGTGTTCGCGACGTTCGAAAAGAATAAGGACATATTCATCACGAAGCAAGAGTTGAGGGAGTCGCTGAAGAACATCCAGATATCCGCTAGGGAGAAGGAAGCGGAAGAGATGGTGGTGAAGGTGGATTCAAACGGAGATGGGCTCATCGACATGGAGGAATTCAAGATCTTGTATCGGAACATGACTGCAGGATGTGGAAAAGAGGGAGAAACAAGAGATCCGATGGTGGCAGAGGAATTGAAGGAAGCGTTCGAGGTTTTCGATGGGGATAAAGATGGATTGATAACGGTGGAAGAATTGGGATCGGTGTTATCGTCGATGGGGATGAAGGAAGGAAAGAAGATGGAGGATTGTAAGGAGATGATAAGATCAATTGATGTTGACGGTGACGGGATGGTGAATTTTCATGAGTTCAAGACAATGATGATGAGTAACGGTGGTTGGCTTCTTAGCAGTGTCTAGGTTCGTTCTATCTATTACCAGAAAGAAATTAGTTTAATGTTTTTCATTATATTTGACCACTTGATTCTTGTCCAATGGTAGTAGTGAAAAGCATGAAATTTGATATTGGTGTATGAGGCAGTGCATCATTCCATTTCGGATGCCACAAATGACTTTGGGCGTCTATTAGACAGTGTCGGAGAGACCCCATTCATTCCTACATTTGAGGCTCCAAAACGACCCATTATTTTAGTTTCAAAATTGTATTCTGGGTTTAAAATATGAGGGTAGAAGGAATATATGAGAACGTTATTTTTCGTAGTAGTTTTCCTCGGATTACTATTTACCGGCGAGACTCCTTTCTCTTCCAGTAATGAGACTCTGTAACTTTTGTATGACTCCATGTCATGAAGTGGCCTTGTGCTATTTTCTGTCATCATGGCTTTCGTTGTGATGCGGATTTTTCGTCTCTTCCCTGTTTTGTAGGGATGGTTTACATCGTGGCTAAGAGGGTGGTAGTGGAAAGACTTCATTTGGCTTCTGCCTCCAAGTTAAACTATCGTGAACCAAGTAGATTCTATTTTCACCTTTGGCGTAGATGCATTGTGAATAAGATCGAAGAAGAAGAAGAACCAAAGGAACGGGCAGTTACGGGGATAAACTTCAATCTCTAAAGGAGGTTACTTTTCAATCTCCAACTCTTCTCTGATAATGATTTGGTCCCCGATCGATCTTTCTTTCCCTTGTGGGGTCCTTGCCTGAAGCCTCCAAATCAAGGGCGGCGTGGTGGACGATGATGCAGTGGATGGCATCCTCGAGCTTTCTATGGAGAGGGTCTGTGGAGGATCCTTCGGGACGAGGTCGACAAGGTTGTTTCAAATGTTTATTTGGAGCAGCGGGTGAGACGGTGGAAGGAGAGGGATGAGGACTACGTGCAATAACATGTCAAAATGTACTCAAAGCGGCGGAAGCTCATATTTCACTCCGCACTCAACAAAAAGTGGAGGAGGCACTCGAAGCAGTGGAAACATCAAACGCGGGTTGAATTCTGCATTCAGTTTTGGTCATCTATAGTCTCGAGCTTTGCCAACGGATATGACATGTCCATTTGTGCGATGCAGAGGCTTAGCAAACACAGTTATTTTCCTTTTAACGACTTCGAGTTGTGTTGTACAGGGCTTGTCGGTGGTCTTTTCTTCTCAAAAGCTATTTCTTATCTCTGATTATTTAACCTTTCGTGTTAGAAGTTTCGATTGTTAGGGATGTTTATGTTCCCTGGTGGGATACGAGTCTTAATGACCGAGAACATGGCCTACGTGGCATCGGGATGGTCAATAAACCTTACAGGCTTATGGGATCCTTTAGCGATCCGGATAGGGATTGCTCGAGCTACCAACCTCTAACTGTTGTGACCTTTCATTCACATGTTTGGCTTACTGGTTTTACTGCTTTCTTAGCACGTGGGATTATTTCTTATTGGTTCACTCAGTGCATGTCAATAACCCCTCTTTATTTGGTTTCTTTGTCGGTTCCTTTTGGGGTATGGTGAGCAAGTCACCATGCCACCTAGGAGAGCGATGAGGAGAGGTGCTACCCTACATGCCAACGAGTCTGTTAATGTTAGGGGTACTACCAGGATGTTCAGACCAATTTTGACTTATTGATTTTGAACGGGCTTTCAGTGATTTCGTTATGGTTATGGATTATGGATGTATTGGATTGGTTGTTCATTCTTCCTTTCCTTTTTGCTCATTGGTTATTGGTTGTATTTGATTATTGATTCTTGCTTTGCCGGTTTGGCCATTTCCCTTCTTATTAAATTGATTCATTCTTTTGTTCATGTGATGTTGTGTATGTTTATCTGACTGGTTCAGGTCTGTGGCGCCTCATTAGTAATGCATGAATTAAATTTGTGGTTTAACCAGGCGTCTAGGGGGTGTTACAAGGGTAACAAAATCTGGTTTGTTTTATGCTATATAGTTGTGCTACTTACTTTCTCGAGGCTTCATGAACCTTATAGGGAAAGGTAGTATTCCACTTCCTTGTTAGCACTAGACATTCCAAGGGATTGGTTTCCGCTTGCTACTTATGTAAAAATAGTTTTGGGAAAAGGGTGTTTTCAAAGGATTTAAAGTCTAAAGGTTTTAAAGTGAGTCAACTTTAACTGGGTAACTGAATGTTCTAATCTTTTGTAGCGATCGGGATAGCGCCACTGGTAGCTAGAATGCTACTGCTGCTGATCCTGCTGCTCCGACATTGTATTTTGGGCGGCTCCTGAAGATGGGAGGCGTTACATTCGAGGGGAACACCTCAGATTCTCAGCTAGCCCTAGAGTGGTTGAGGGAGAACGAGCATGTGTTTAGTTTTCTGGGGGCTACTGATGACAGAAGCTGCGATACTCAATCTTTTTCTAAGAGGAGATGCCAAGGAGTGGTAGAGCAACTTGGCGGCTATTGAGGAGGATCCTTTTCCCATAGGTTTTGAGGGCTTCAAGAAAGTTTTCGGAGATGAATACATGTCTGCAACCTAGCAAAGGGCTAAGAGGCTGGAGTTTCAGACCTTGAAACAGGGAGACAAGTCTGTAACATAGTTCTACATGGAGTTTGTGCGCCTCAGCACATGGCACTAAGGAGCACTGGAGTTCAAGGAGGATGAGCTAAAGCAACAGTTCCTCGAGGGGTTGAAGGCATCAATCCAAGCTGGTGTCACTTCTAATGACATGGGGAGGATTGCATATGTCAAGGCTGCTGCTCTGAGGGCTGAGCTGTTGGAGAACAAGCGCATGGAAGAGTGCTAGGTTTGGCAGGAAGAAGAAAAATAAGGTAATTGTTCGGCTAGGACTGTTGCTGGTTCTCTCCAACAGAGAAAAAGGGAGTTTCCTAGAGCTGCAAGCCAGTACACTAGGAGGTCTGCGCCACCGGTGCCACCACCACACATTGATCAACTGACTGGCGAGCGTCTGCCTTGCAAGAAGTGTGGTTTGGTTCATCCAGGGGCTTGGTGTGGGGCTGGATGATGCTACTAGTGTGGTGAGCCGGTTATCTCAAGAGGGAATGATCTAACAGGGTTGGTGGTGTTGGGAAAGCTACATCGGAGGCCACAGTGCATCAGAGTAGAGCTCCATCTGGGAGCAGATTTATAGGTGGCTACAGTGGAGGTAGAGGACCGGCGACTATTGTCAAAACTCAACTGTTGGGTGCTAGGTCAAAGCAGAGAGGCAACACAGAGGTGCGGGCTAGAGTCTTTGCCATGTCTAGAGCTGAGAGGCAGAGACATCTCTGGACACGATGACTGGTACAGTTTTATTCTTTGAGCATCCACTTTATGCTTTGTTTGATAGGATTTCTACCCACTCTTTTGTATCTGCTAGTGTAGCTTCTTTTCTCAGGGTAGACCTAGTAGGTTGGGTAAGGTATTCGGGGTGAGTACTTCGGTTGGGAGAACTCTTGTTGCAGATTCTGTTCTTCGGGTTTGGGTTTGCAGATAGCAGGAAAGGTGTTGCAAGCAGACTTGATGCTACCACCCTTTGATGAGTTTGATCTCATCTTGGGGATGGATTGGCTGGCCAGGCATAGTGCTTTGGTTGACTACAGGAACACGGAAATAAAGCTGCTGCCTGGTTCAAAAGAGGAAGTGGTTCTGAAGGGTTCGAAGACAGTTGGAAGTGCCAAATGCCATTTCTGTCAGCTTTGAAAGCTCACAGTTTAGTGCAGAAAGGATGTCAAGCCTTTCTAGCACATGTGATCTTGGAGTTGACCACGAAGGTAGAGAATGTAAGAGTTGTGCGGGAGTTTCAAGACGTCTTCTAAGAGGATCTGCCAAGTGTTCCGCTTGAGAGGGAAGTGGCTTTTGATATTGAGTTGGTGCCTATTACCACGCTTATCTCAATACCGCCTTACCGAATGGCACCAATTGAGTTGAAAGAGCTAAAAGAGTAGTTACAGGAGCTTCTAGATCGAGGGTTCATTCGGCCAAGCGTGTCTCCATGGGGAAGAAGAAGGATGGAAGCACAAGGATGTGCATTTGACTACAAGCATGTCAATCAGGTTACTGTCAAGAACATGTATCCTCTTCCAAGGATTGACGATCTGTTTGATCAATTGCAAGGAGCGTCGGTCATTTCTAATATCGATTTGAGGTCTGGGTATCATCAACTGTGATGTGAACCACTGCAACTGTGGGCAGACGACCCTTGAACACCGCAAGTTGAGACCGTGCAACGAGGTAGAACCGTCGGGAACCGGGGATGGAAGGACTTTGACCCGCTAGCTATATAACAGCTAGGAACTAGAAGTATCAAGTCGTAGACGCCACGCCAAGAGATGGATGCTCTTGATGATAAGTCGAGCCTTTAGTATCGCAACATGCAGATACAATAAGGGTTTCAAGAACAAAGTTCTACCAAAGGGGGTTGTTTATTTCATAAAAGTCTGAATACAAAGGGTGGTCGGCGGCCTCTATATATAGGTGAGGGAACAAGCTCTCCTCCCTAAACACTACTTCCTAAATAAGAATAAAATAAAGAGTCCTATTCCTAAATAGAATCCTAAAACCCCTAAATAATCATACTAAAAAGGAATAAAACATAAAATAATAGTTGTAGCCTTTAAAGCAGAATAAAAGACATAAATTAGGTCAAAAACCCTAATCCGGCCGCGGTTGGGCTGCTCGGGCCAGTTGGGCTATGGCAGCGGCTTGGTGGGCTTGTCCGGTCGGGCGTCGGGCCTGGTATGGGTGGCGGTCGCGGGGCCTGGTGTGCCGGGTTGGTTGATGAACGTGTCGTTGTGATGCGTTCAAACAAATAACTAACAAAGCTAACAAAAGCTAGGGTAGATCGTATTCCATGGGTTTCCTCTACTTCCTTACTCAAAGATGTTGGCAATTTAATTCAAGTTTAAACACAAGTTATGCGTGGTGTGAGTTCCACGACTTCTATACTAAAATGCAAAGATAATTTGAAATGAGAATAAAGCGAGGAAAGATTGAAGATTAATTGATTGACTAGAAAGATGCAGACAAGCTTAGACTTCGAATCCCCCTTAGATTACCAGAGCAGCAGCAGTCAACAGACCAGCGATTTTTGATTCTAGTTCATTCAGTTCACGGACACCATCATAACTCCTGACCCTTAGGTTTAAGACTGGCGAACGTTCGCTCTATCCGATCTAGCTACCACGATTAATTAGCCGCCCGGGTACGGTCGTCTCTCGCAACGACTTAACTTAATTGGTGCAACTTCTAATGATTAATGAGTTACTCTCGCAATGGATTAACCCTAATCGGTTCCTACGAAAGGCACACTCCAATTATAAGGTTAATTGTTTGATTTGGTGTTTTAAAGTAAGGCGAGCGTTCGCTTCTATCCTTAGCTTAACAAGAATCTAATCTAGGTGGCCAAACCAGACAAGAAACACCGAGAACGAGGAACAAATCAAACATGAAAGATGAAACTGAATGAATTGCGAATCTAATCACCGCCGATCCGTGACCGCTTTAAGCCCTGGGTCACTTAGGGTTCATCTAATTTAAGCTACACGAGTTTAGCTACTCATATTCAATACAGAAGAAACGAAGACAGACAAAGAATACATCTCAGGTAGGAAGATAGAGAAGAACTGTAAAACCTAATTTCGATGTTTCCTGTCAGCTTCAATCTGCTGGATCTTCAACTCCTAGCAATGGCTCTCCGAGATGGATGGATGGCGTCACGATCCGTTCCTGGCTCCTCGAACTCTATCTACTCGTTTTTCCTCTCTCCCCTCTACCTGTGTGTTGTCAGTCGTAAAATTGTAATCTCCCTCCATTGGCCGCCGATTTCTGTATTTAAACCTACCCGAGATTTTCTGATTTCCCTTGATATTTTCGCCGAAAATAATAGAGGAATTTTGGCAAAAACTTCTTCTTAATCGGGGCAGTGGATTCCTTCTTTCGTTTTTGGCGAAAACCCAAGGGTATTTTCGCCGAAAATATATGTGTAAATGGAGCAGGAGTTTCTTTGACTTGAGTGATCTCTCCGTTTGATTTATGTGTGATTCTTCGAGGTTCCAACGTCTAAGACACGCCCTCGGCTACTTATTCGATGGCGAAAACCTGTGCTAACGTAAAAACACTAGAAAACCATCAAATAGACCCGAAACGGGCCAAGGTGACACAAATGGCACGAGATAGGGCAATCGATTGAATATTCGTTATTTTACCCTAAAAATCATGTCTTAAGCAGGGAAATGTTGCTTAAATGAGGCTGATAATCACGTCAAAACGAGTTTCATCACTGGTCCAGGGGCCAGGTTCTCTCACAAGAGCCCGGTCTTCTTGGCCGGCGTCATGGTATCCCTCGGATCGGCCCGGCAGTCGGTCTAGGGCTCGGGCTGGCCTTTCTGATGACACTCGATTTGACGTGATTTTCAGCCTCATTTAAGCGACATTTCCTTGCTTGAAACGTGGGTTTAGGGGTAAAATTGCGAATATTCACTCAACTACCCTATTTCCTACCGATTTGGTTACTTTGGCCCTTTTTGGGTCTATTTGATGGTTTTCTAGTGTTTATGTGATAGCACAGGTTTTTGCCATCATTTACGTAGCCACGGACGTGTTCAAGACCTCAAGAAGTGAACCGGAATCAAACCAGAAATCAAACCAGAGTCAGAACTAAAATTCCAACTGCCCAGTACGAGGTTTTCGGCGAAAACCCAATAGAATTCTCGCCAAAAATATCTTAAGAAACTCACAGGCGGACGAGCTGAATTACACTGAAGTTTTCGGCGAAAACTATTAAAGTTTTCGCCGAAAAGTTATGAAGAAATCAACGGAGGAGACAGAGGTTTTCAACTGAATTTTTCGGCGAAAACTCCTTAAGTTTTCGCCAAAAAATCCTTCCTTTTCTGCGGCAGAAACAGAAAACCCTAATCTTACCTATTTAAAGAAGCAGTCGGCAGCCAGCCAGAGGGGGAGGATTCCAACAACTATTCACAAATCAGACTTTTGAGAGTCAGCCGACTCTAGGGTCGATAGATAGAGTTTAGAGAGTTCGAAGATCCGTGGAGAGATCGTGACGCCATCCTTCCACCTCGGAGAGCTCGGAGCTTAAAGTTGAAGATCCATGAGATCGAAGCTTCGCCGGAGTCGTCAGAATTAGGTTTTTCAGTTCTTATCTGTTCTTCCTCTGTATGATGATTTCCTTTGTTGCATTTGATTCTTCTGTTATCGTTATGAGTAGCTGAACTTGTAGAGCTTAGATTAGATGAACCCTAAGTGACCTAGGGCTTTAAAGCTGTCACGGATCGGCGGTAATTAGATTTGAAATTCAATCAGTTTCTCTTTGCATGGTTGTTTTGTTCTTGACTGTTTATGTTTCTTCTCTGGTTGATCGCCTAGATTAGGTTTATGCAAGCTAGGGTTAGTCGCCAGACAGCTTCCCTACATTGGCGCATAAACTTGTTATCCTTGATCACCTAGTTTAGATTCTTGTTAAGCTGAGGATAGAAGCGAATGCTCGCCTCTCTTTAAAACATCAATTCAACCAATTAACCTAATCATTGGAGTGTGCCTTTCGTAGGAACCAGTTAGGGTTAATCCACTGCAAGAGTAACTCATAAATCATTAGTAATTGCACCAGTTAGTTAAGTCATTGCGAGAGGCGACCGTACCCGGGCGACTAATTAATCTTGGTAGTTAGAACGGATAGAGCGAACGTTCGCCGGTCTTAAACCTAAGGGTCAGGAGTTATGATGGTGTTTAGAAATTGATTGAATTAGAATTGAAAACCGCTGGTCTTGTGATTGCCGTTGCCTTGGTGATCTAAGGGGGATTCGAAATCTAAGCTCGTCTATCTTCTCGTTAGTGAACCTTTTAATCTTTCTGTCTTTTATTTTCCTGCTTTATTAGATTAGAAGTCGTGGAACTCACACCACGCACAACTTGTTCAAACCTGAGTAATTTGCCAACATATTTGAGTAGACAAGAAGAAAAGACCTCGAGTAGAATACGATCTAGTCTACCTTGGTAGATTAGTTATTTGAAGCACGCCAAAAGCGTGTCATCAAATTGGCGCCGTTGCCGGGGACTCTTCTAATTGTTTGAAAGAAGAGTTGGCAAATTATTCTTCTACCTTTCCGCCTTACCATTTAATTTTCCTCCATATTTCCATGATTTACCTGGGTAGTGCTTCTTAGTTTTGATTATGCAGGATAACAGGTGGGATGACCAGTACCAAGAGTGGTACATCAATGAAGCACCATATCTCGATGATTATCGAGAAATGCTACATCAACAACAACAACAGACGGCGAGATTTGACTCCCTCTTTGATAAGATCTCTTCAATGCTACAAGGTTACCAAGAGATACACCAACAAGAGCATCAAAGTGGCGCTAGAGATAACCAAGAGATCCTTCTACAAGCTCCTGAACATCAACAATGCTCGTCGAGAACCCTATCCGCCTTAGATAATATCTCTACAATATTACAAGCTCATCTCACAACGGACATCAAGCTCGAGCAACTAAATCAATTAATGGAAGAACACGCTCAGGAGATGTTCGAAGAAGAAGATGAGCCCGTCCATGACTATTATGAGATAGAGGAATCCGATGAAGAATTGTTGGCGGTGGTGGCTGATGAAGGCGTTAAGCTCGTCTATCTTGAAAGCATGGAATTCACCTGTGTTGAAGCTGAAGCTGAGGAGGAGCACGAAGAAATCAAGGAGATATCCTTAGTTGAGCTTTCGCCGAGCCAACCTATAGATCAAGCCAGAGACGAGCACGTGGGAATCAAAGATGTCAAGGATTTGGAAGTATACACACTCGATCCGGAGAGACATCTTGATGAGCATCAGGTGGAGAAGATGGAGCTCATTGATCATGCCACGCCGTACTACCTCTTTCCTCTTCCAGTAGGAGAATTCGAGAAGAACTGGTCATCCAAACAAAACCGCAATCTACTGGAGCACTACCGGCTGCATCACCCTTCTGGAGTGCTACATGGCACTCAACCGCACACCTTAAAGTAGACGATTGACTTCAAGGAGCTCTTGAGTTGGGGTCCCTAACAGGTACCGTCCGGCTCAAGGACGTTAAAAGAGAGCGCTTCGTGGGAGGCAACCCACGGCTGGAGTCCATTTTTGAATTTTTGAGTCAGTCTTTTTCGTCGTTCAAGTCGGTTTTGGGGAGCCAAAGTGTCAGTTTAATTTCCTTTCATTTTGATTTGTTTTCTATTAGGTTTTTAAAAAAGAAAATGAGTTTTCAAAAAAAAAAGTATTTTCGGCGAAAAATAATAAAATTCGCCGAAAACTTTGCTTAAACTTTGAACAGTGACGTCTTCTTTATTTTTTGCCTATTTTTGAAGAAGTTTTCGGCGAAAACTTCCATAGTTTTCGCCGAAAACTTGTGTCTGTTTTTAAAATTAGTTTCCTTTTTTTGGTCCGATTCTAACGCATACTTGATCGTCCAAATCGGAGCTCTGTAGATCCGGTTATCCCCGAAACAAGCTTTTCACGTTTTTGGCCAACTTCGTCGCTTTCCGTCCCTCTTCTTGAGTCGTGTTTCAAAGGTTAGTTGTTGTGTTTTCAATTTTGAATCTTTTGACATGCTGATTGTTGAATTTTGACGAGTTTAAATTCAGTCTACCTCCTTTTGCGTGCCTGCTATTTCGATGTGATTTTTTCTGAACTGATTGAGCTTAGATGATCTAGATTGCTCTAGGAGTGTCGTGCCGTGAATTTGAAAAAAAAAATAGTCAAAATATTTTCAAAATTCCCCTAACCTTCTTCGTTTCGACTTTTATTCTGTGTGGATCCGAGACACTTGTCCCGGTATCCTTTTGATCTTTTTGTTGTTTTTGTTTTGTAGGAACTTGGGTAGCTACTCCGCTCTACTCCGGACTCTCCGTGCTCATCCACTACACCGACCATCACCTTCCAGGTTCTTCATATCTCTCTACTCTAGTTTATTCCTGTGAGGACACAAAACCGTTTAAGTGTGGGGTAGGAGTCTAGGATTATGCATGATCTTGTTTGCTATCTATGATTCTGTGGTTCAATTTTAAATTTCTCTAGCATTGAATTGCTCAATTCTTGACTTGTGATGTTAAATTGACTTCAATTTTGAACGATGACGTCTAGACTGTTCCACACAGAACCTGTAACCAACGTGTCGGAACTGATATCAAATGAGTCTAGGTCAGAACAGATCATAAATCACTCTTGTACTTGAAACTTGAATCAATTGAATCAATTGACTTGTTAATAACAAAGCTCGATAACACCATTCTAAGATGATAAATGCTAGCTTCTTCCATGCTTTTTGCTCCATATTTGTTCACCTGTGATTGTGGCTTAAGATTAGGCGGAAATCCAATTCGAAATCTTGTGTAAAAAGTTATAACTAGCTAGGATCAAATGGCTAAATTGTTAAATCAAGTAATTGAGTTGTTCAATTGAAATGTTAAGTTCTTTAAAGTGCTGAAAATCAAGCTAGGCAAGCCCGACACCTAAGTGAAGTGTTCGGGTTGAGCACTAGCATAGGCACAAATACTGTGAGCTAGGTGATGTGACTTTATTTAGTGCATTTTTAGCTTATGATTGACCTATGAAATGCCCGTGTTTGATCCTTAAATGCCATGCTTAATATGCTTTTATTGAAGTTTTGTGCTAAGTGTCCATTTGTTGTCCGGTTGCTACTTTGAAGCCAATTTCGTGTCTATTGGAGTTGTTTTCTGGGCATTTTCAGGTCTTGGCGTCGTAGTACTGGTGACAAGAAGCACGTAGGATCAAACGGGAGGTCATTCGGAGCTAGGACGGAGGAGATATGGCCGATGCAAGTTTGGAAAAAATGCAGATATTGCTGAAGGAGTTTTCGGCGAGAACTTTAAGTTCTCGCCGAAAACCATAACCCGTTGCAAACAGAAGGATGAGGGTCGATTTTCGAAGAGGTTTTCGGCGAAAACATTCAGAGTTTTTGCCGAAAACATTAGAAGGAATTGAAGAATGCCCGGAGTTTTTCAAAGAGATTTTCGGCGAAAACTTGTACAGTTTTCGCCAAAAATTCCAGGTCTTTTCCAGCAGCCAATATAAAGAGAATTTTTGGGAGAAAGAGGCATTATTCAACAACTCTCATAATTCACATTTTAGCCCATTCCTTCGACAAAACCCTTTCTCCCTTCATCTTTTCTCCTCATCTCCAATCCACAACCCTAGAGCAAGGTGCAAATCAAAGTAGAGGAGCTTGGATTGAAGCCCACAACCTTGGGAGAAGAGCTTGCAAGAAGAGGATTGTCATGGAGCTCTTGGTGACCATCTCTCTTTCTTTCTCTTTTGTTCCCTTGACCATGTGTGGCTGATTTCCTAGGTTTCCTTGGATTGATAGATGGTTGTGCTAGGATAGAGGTGGATTGTACAAATTTGCATGATTGATCTTGGATTGTAAGAAGATGATCTCTAGACTTGTTGTTAATTCCAAATTGTGTTATGTGCTTGATTTGGTCTATCATTTGTAATGTAATGCATGAGAGTGCTTAGATTACATGGTTTGTAGGTCTAGGGATTGAAGGGAGTGTGTTCTAAGAGATTAGATCATCTCAATTCAACCATCGTTGCATGATTTCTCACTTGTGCATTTTATCGAACACTTGGTGTGCATTAGGTTTTTCATTCAATTGAACTTTGATTAGTATTTTGATGATTCTCTTAGTGTTAGGACATTGACATGAGAGTGTGGTGTCTAGCCTAGTGGTCATAGAGTCATAGGAGAGGGTTTTGTAGCTTGGCATTTCATCAAACACCTTTAATGCATCCTTAGTCACTTAACTTGAGAGCGAGAGCCTAGGTTGAGTGGTTATAGGATAGGAACTTAGTGCGACGAGAGTGCATTGAGTCTATAGAAGGGATTTGCATGGTCATTTGATTGCAACCTCGATCATGTTTGCCTTGTTTGTGCATTTGTTCCTCTTGAGCATGATGAAGCTATCTTTCCAAGTGAACCTCCTTTATCTTTGTGTTGCACCGCTTTGTTTGTTTGTTTAGTTTTCTTTATGTTTTCTTTTGTTCCTATTTCGAACCAAAACTCCTTTTAAATGAATAGACTGTCCATGAACGGTGTGAGTATTAGCTTTTGAGAGAGCCCTCGTGGAATACGACCTTGAATGTTGTGAGTTAAATCTTGCACATCAAGTTTTTGGCGCCGTTGCCGGGGAACTTTCTCAATCCTTTGAAAGCATTTAGTAGTGGACCGTTCTATTCACTTCCTTCCGTTTTAGTTTTGCTTCTTTGTTGTTTGTTTTTGTGGTTTTGTTATCCCGCATTGTTGTACTACTTGGTTGTGTTTGTTGTGCGTGTTTGTAGGTCCCTTATCCGCCTATCATTTCTCTACCTCATTTAGTTCATGGGAGCCCGGTTGCAAGTAAGATGAACTCGTGGAATGGAAGTGATGGTTATGGGTCCTATCAAGGGTGGAATCCATCTCCTAACCCATACTATGGCCATCCTACTCCATCCAACTACTACCAAGGAACTTGTGAGGGAGATAGCCAATAGTGGGATTAAGATCAACAAGCTTCAATGCCAATGTGGAATGAACAATGTCCCTATCCATCTCCACCCTACCATCAAGTCTTGCCGGAGTATTATCAAGAGGATTTCACAAGTCATGAACAACATTCTCCACCGCCTTCCATGCTAGAGGAGCTCTTTAAGATGGTTAAAGAAAGCGAGCATCCTCAAGAGGAGTTCACAAGCTATGAGCAACCCTCTCAACCTCCTTCTATGCTAGAGGAGCTCTTGAAAATGGTGAAGGAAAGTGAGCGTCCTCGAGGGGAGTTCGTAAGCTATGAGGAACCTCCTCCACCTCTTCCCACGCTTGAGGAAGCTTTGAAGATTGCGGAAGACAATGTGAACCAACTTAATCGCTTAGCTCAAGGCGTGACGCTCATCAAGGAAGCTCTAGAGGATAAACAACACTCTCCACCTTCCCCCACAATTGAGGAGATGTTGCAAATTGCGGAAGATAATGCGGCTCGGTTGGATCGTTTAACTCAACGTGTGAAGCTCATCACCGACACCGTTGAACCGAAAGTGCTTGTCATGGAAGAAGAAGGAAGTGAGTCTCCCCAAGAGGATTTCATGAGCCATGAGAAACCTCTTCCACCTCCTTTCATGCTAGAGATCTTGCAAATTGCGGAGGATAATGCAAACCGAGTTAACCGTTTATCCCAAAGAATAGAGCTCGTCATGAAGATTCTTGAGAATGAACGACATCCCAATCATTTGGAGCAAGTTTATGTTGATGAAGATGACACTTGTGAATCCGAAGAGCTTGACACGGAAGAAGATTTGGTAGTGGAGGAGATTGAAGAGCATGTTTTTCCCATGGACACACCAAGTAATGATGATGTGAGGATAGAAGAATCAAGGAGATTTGAGGATGATGACCCTTTAGAGGAGGTGAGAGATTATTTGGAGACGCTTCAAGAAGAGGTGGCACCGAGAGTGGAGCACCAAAGTGAGGAATACCACCCTATTGTGGCCCCACCAAAGATTGTGAGTACTCTTCGATCTTCTTGCTTGATCATGAAGTACTTGTGTCAAGAGACGGACACAAGCTTCATAACCTCTCCTAAGGTGATAATGGAAGAGGAGCCGCCCATGTTTGAACCAGAAGACTCTTTGAGTGGCATCACCAACTTGGAGACGATGGAGCTCAATGGCGCCCCCTTCCATACATTCTTCCTCAAACTCCTAAACTCAATGGTAGAAGGCCATGGCAAGGTAACAATTGGAACTCAAGTTTAGCTCATTGGTCATTCTACCATTTGCTTCTATTGCTACTTGGAGCTCAATCCTCATCACGGAAGAAGCTACTTGACTTGAAGGAGGTACTAAGTTGGACACCATAGCACATGTATCGTCGAGCTTAAGACGGTAACTAAGCGCTTCTTGGGAGGCACCCCATGTTATCTTTACTTTTATTGCTCTTATTTGCTCTTTTTAGTTTTTGTGTTGTTTTAACTTTTTGAATAAGGTTAGCAAGCATTTGGGATCACTCTTCACCAAGGATCATCATGGAACTCTTTCACCACTATTACGCTCTATGCTCTTCTCTACCAACGCGGTAACTTCGTTCCACCTTACCCTCTCTCTCTTGATCATTGAGGACAATGCTCCTGTTAGTCATAGGGGAGTTTGAGGTTTGGTGTGATTATTTGTGGTAGAGATGTAATGCTATGCTTGATGATTTGCATGATCTTGATTGTTTCCAAATTCCTCTATCGTAGAATCATTCGGTTCTTGACTTTTGATGCTTAATTGGCTTCAAGCTTTCACAATGACGTTTAGACTGTTCCGCTTAGAACCTATAACCAGCATGTTAGCACTAATATCAAATGAGTCTAGGCCAGAACAGAGATGTTATCACTCTTGTATGTTGGTTGATTGGCTTGATACGTGTTTTTGTACCGCTCGATAACACCGGTCTAAGATGATGAAGGCAATCAAAATTTTCACCCCTTTTCCATGTTTTTCATCACTTTTTGATCCCTCGTGATGTGGGCTTGAGATTAGACAGAATCCAATTCGAAATCTTGTGCGGAAGTTGTAAAGGGCTAAGGATCAAGTGGCTAATTTGTGAAGAGAATGTTCAAAAGAAAAGAAAAGCTAGGCAAGCTCGGCACCTAAGTGAAGTGTCGGGTTGAGCACTAGCGAAGGCAAAGGCTGTGAGCTAGGCAGGTTCAACACCTAAGTGAAGTGTTGGATCGAGCACTAGTATGCAGTAGAAAAAAAAAAGAAGAAAAGAAAAAAATAGGAAAAAAAAGTTCTCAAAAGTGGCCCTTGTTATAATGATCCTAGCTAGAGCATGTAAAGTGCGGATCTAGAAGCGGACGAAGTCGAGTCGATAGCCACATCACGATCACTTACCACTTTCAAAAATATTTCCTACCCCCACCTAATCTGTTCCATTTCCCGAGTTCAAGTCCTTTTGATTAGAGTCGGTGTTGTCGTGGTCGGTTTCTCTGTATCCTAATTAACCACTACTTGAAGTGTGCAGAAAATAGTGAGGTCTAGACTTGTTTGGTTGACGTTCTTGCATGTCTAGGTTAAGTTTGTTCATGGAACATTCTAAGCCAAATTGTTATTGCTTGAATCTCAATGAGACCGATCTTGTCATTTGTGAACTTGGATGTTTTCTAATTCATTTGCTTGAGGACAAGCAAAGCTTAGTCGTAGGGGAATTTGATGTGACTTTATTTAGTGCATTTTTAGCTTATGATTGACCTATGAAATGCCCGTGGTTGATCCTTAAATGCCATGTTTAATATGCTTTTATTGAAGTTTTGTGCTAAGTGTCCATTTGTTGTCTGGTTGCTACTTTGAAGCCAATTTCGTGTCTATTGGAGTTGTTTTCTTGGCATTTTCAGGTCTTGGCGTTGTAGTACTGGTGACAAGGAGCACGTAGGATCAAACGGGAGGTCATTCGGAGCTAGGACGGAGGAGATATGGCTGATGCAAGTTTGGAAAAAATGCAGATATTGCTGAAGGAGTTTTCGGCGAGAACTTTAAGTTCTCACCGAAAACCATAACCCGTTGCAAACAGAAGGATGAGGATCGATTTTCGAAGAGGTTTTCGGCGAAAACATTCAGAGTTTTCACCGAAAACATTAGAAGGAATTGAAGAATGCCCGGAGTTTTTCAAAGAGATTTTCGGCAAAAACTTGTACAGTTTTCGCCGAAAATTCCAGGTCTTTTCCAGCAGCCTATATAAAGGGAATTTTGGGGAGAAAGAGGCATTATTCAACAACTCTCATAATTCACATTTTAGCCCATTCCTTCGACAAAACCCTTTCTCCCTTCATCTTTTCTCCTCATCTCCAATCCACAACCCTAGAGCAAGGTGCAAATCAAAGTAGAGGAGCTTGGATTGAAGCCCACAACCTTGGGAGAAGAGCTTGCAAGAAGAGGATTGCCATGGAGCTCTTGGTGACCATCTCTCTTTCTTTCTCTTTTGTTCCCTTGACCATGTGTGGCTGATTTCCTAGGTGTCCTTGGA
This sequence comes from Linum lewisii, assembly GCA_034768395.1. Lineage (NCBI taxonomy): Eukaryota > Viridiplantae > Streptophyta > Magnoliopsida > Malpighiales > Linaceae > Linum > Linum lewisii. Next base: position 55,060,195 of record CM068296.1, read on the forward strand.
TTGATAGATGGTTGTGCTAGGATAGAGGTGGATTGTACAAATTTGCATGATTGATCTTGGATTGTAAGAAGATGATCTCTAGACTTTGTGCTTTGTAGCCATTAGAGCTTGATTGTTCTTTTGGTATTGTTTATGTCTTTCAATAAATGAGAATGATTGATTGATGTTGATCTAAGGTTGTAGGATTGTAATTGGATGATTTGAGAGATTGGATTATACAATTGCAATCATTTTGAGCTTGTTTTCCTTGTCATTTTCTCAAACACTTGGTGTGCATTGAGTTTTCTTTCAATTGAAGGTTGAGAGACCCCTTTTGATTGCTAGACTAGTGTTATATGATTGACATGAGAGTGTCTTGCATCATTTACCTTGTGTTTGATGATTGTTGGCATAGAATTCAAGTTTCAAGCATTTCATTGAGCTAGTTAAAGCACTTCATTCCCTTTGTTCACATAGCGAAAGCATGGTGCATTTGGTCTAGGAGTAGAGAGTCAATTGTGCGAGAGTTCATTGATTCTACTTGAGTGAATTGCATGGTCATCGGTTTACACATCGTTGCTCGAGATTCAATCCAGCTTTCATGAACCTTGAGCTTGAAGAAACCCCTTGCTAGACTAAACTCCTTTCTCTCTTGTTTGATCCTCAATTTCACTTGTTAGTTTTGCCTTGTTTGTTTATGCTTTTGATTTGTTCTAAATCAAAATCAAACTTCAAATCAAATGTTTAGACCGTTCATGAATTTTGTGAGTATTAGCTTATGAGAGGACCTTGTGGAATACGACCTTGGTAATAAATTCTTATCAAGTTTTTGGCGCCGTTGCCGGGGATTATTAAACACCTAAGTATTAGGCAGGTTCAACACCTAGTGAAGTGTTTGGTATCGAGCACTAGTATGCAGTAAATCAATAGAGAAAGTTTGAATCTTGAAAGAAATTATTGTTTAAATCAGTCCTAGCTAGAACATGTAACGTACAGATCTAGAGACGGATGAAGTCGAGTCGATAGCCACGTCACTTTTCCTACCTCCGCGTCCACATCATGGCTAGAGCTTAAAGTCTTTTTGATTAGAATTGGTGTTATCGTAGTCGGTTAATCATAATTATTCTTTTGCCAAGAAACGAGCTTTGTTAAAACCACTACTTGAAGTGTGCAGAAATTAGTGAGATCGACAACTTGTTTGGTTGATGTTCTTGCATGTGTAGGTCACTTTTTCTACGTGGAACAGTCTAAACCAAATCGTTAAAATTGAATCTCAGTTTAATCTCGTGTCATTTGTGAATTTGAGTGTGTTCTAGTTTAGTTTGCTTGAGGACAAGCAAAAGCTTAAGTGTGGGGTATTTTGATGACACTCGATTTGACGTGATTTTCAGCCTCATTTAAGCGACATTTCCTTGCTTGAAACGTGGGTTTAGGGGTAAAATAGCGAATATTCACTCAACTACCCTATTTCCTACCGATTTGGTTACTTTGGCCCTTTTTGGGTCTATTTGATGGTTTTCTAGTGTTTTTGTGATAGCACAGGTTTTTGCCATCATTTACGTAGCCACGGACGTGTTCAAGACCTCAAGAAGTGAACCGGAATCAAACCAGAGTCAGAACTGAAATTCCAACTGCCCAGTACAAGGTTTTCGGCGAAAACCCAACAAAATTCTCGTCGAAAGTATCTTAAGAAACTCACAGGCGGACGAGCTGAATTACATTGAAGTTTTCGGTGAAAACTATTAAAGTTTTCGCCGAAAAGTTATGAAGAAATCAAAGGAGGAGAAAGAGGTTTTCAACTGAAGTTTTCGGCGAAAACTCCTTAAGTTTTTGCCGAAAAATCCTTCCTTTTCTGCTGCACAAACAGAAAACCCTAATCTTACCAATTTAAAGAAGCAGTCGGCAGCTAGCCAGAGGGGGAGGATTCCAACAACTATTCACAAATCAGACTTTTGAGAGTCAGCCGACTCTAGGGTCGATAGATAGAGTTTAGAGAGTTCGAAGATCCGTAGAGAGATTGTGACGCCATCCTTCCACCTCGGAGAGCTCGGAGCTTAAAGTTGAAGATCCATGAGATCGAAGCTTCGTCGGAGTCGTCAGAATTAGGTTTTTCAGTTTTTATCTGTTCTTCCTCTGTATGATGATTTCCTTTGTTGCATTTGATTCTTCTGTCATCGTTATGAATAGCTGAACTTGTAGAGCTTAGATTAGATGAACCCTAAGTGACCCAGGGCTTTAAAGTGGTCACGGATCGGCGGTAATTAGATTCGAAATTCAATCAGTTTCTCTTTGCATGGTTGTTTTGTTCTTGACTGTTTATGTTTCTTCTCTGGTTGATCGCCTAGATTAGGTTTATGCAAGCTAGGGTTAGTCGCCATACAGCTTCCCTGCTTTGGCGCATAAACTTGTCTTCCTTGATCACCTAGTTTAGATTCTTGTTAAGCTGAGGATAGAAGCGAACGCTCGCCTCTCTTTAAAACATCAATTCAACCAATTAACCTAATCATTGGAGTGTGCCTTTCGTAGGAACCAGTTAGGGTTAATCCACTGCAAGAGTAACTCATAAATCATTAGTAATTGCACCAGTTAGTTAAGCCATTGCGAGAGGCGACCGTACCCGGGCAACTAATTAATCTTGGTAGTTAGAACGAATAGAGCGAACGTTCGCCGGTCTTAAACCTAAGGGTCAGGAGTTATTGTGGTGTTTAGAAATTGATTGAATTAGAATTGAAAACCGCTGGTCTTGTGATTGCCGTTGCCTTGGTGATCTAAGGGGGATTCGAAATCTAAGCTCGTCTATCTTCTCGTTAGTCAACCTTTTAATCTTTCTGTCTTTTATTTTCTTGCTTTATTAGATTAGAAGTCGTGGAACTCACACCACGCACAACTTGTTCAAACTTGAGTAATTTGCCAACATATTTGAGTAGACAAGAAGAAGAGACCTCGAGTAGAATACGATCTAGTCTACCTTGGTAGATTAGTTATTTGACTGCACGCATTACAACGTACATCACTTTCCTCAGACTCTCTCCACTTCTGTTCGGGGCTTCCTCTTTAAGCTTCGGGCAGGTCTCCAAGTAGCTCCTGATGTAGCTCTCCGGGGGTGGGGTCGGCCCAAGTGTCACGCCTCGGGGCCAAGGACTCCAATGCTTCTTATTGCTCGGCTCCGGGTCAGTCCTTGGGAGCTCTCCTCTCCAGGCCAAGTATTCTTGGGCTCTTCTCCTTCTGTACTCTAGAAATGCTTCCAGGGGGTCAACTAAAGGGTCAACTTCTTCAAGACTCCTGGAGGTCAGGCTAGGGGCAGGCTGAGGCATGTCTTCAGTGCTAGGGCTTATATCCTCGGCCACCAGCTTGACCTGGAGTAGCATTCCATCTCTTGGAGTCTCTCTACCTGTAACGGAAGGCCTTAGTCGATATTTCTTGTCATACCTTGGCTTTAGGGCTTGAAGATGGCCTGCCCTTGGATCTACACACTTCTTGTGAGGTCCTAGGGTCCTGCCTCGGATAGGTGACCCTGGTGGGGTGTAAGAGTATCGGATGGTACTAGGGCAGCCTGGCTGGGTCATATCAAACTGACAGTAGCTGAAGGAGAAATCCCTAAGAAATCTTTCAGGACAAGGTATGTGCATTATGAATTCCTGGTTATGCCATTTGGTTTGACTAATGCTCATGTTATGTTTATGGCCATGATGAACAAGTTTGTCATCATTTTCATCGATGATATCTTGGTGTATTCTAAGTCCGAGGAGGAGCACAATGAGCATCTGAGGCTAGTGTTGGAAAAGTTAAGGGAGGAAAAATTATACACCAATAGCCAGTAAAAGCCAGTAAGAGATTAATATCAGTAATTAGTAGGTTGGTAGCTCGAGTAATCCCTATATGGTCCTTGAGGACCCCAATAGCCAGTACGGTCTAATGACCACCAGTATGACACAAGGTCTAAGCATATGGTCACTAAGACACCAATAACCAATATATCATAGGGGATTGCGCAATCCAGTAATGGATCACCCGTGCTTACACCTAGTTTGACTTGTATCATCAATATAGCATGCATGTAATCACTACAAATATCAATCCAATAAGCAGCTCACACCCTATTGCAGTATCGCAATGTGAAATGAAAAATCAGTAATCAAGATCAATGTTTAAATCACTGTGTTTAGAGAAAAACAATAGTCATTATCAATATAGTGAACATAGTAAAATGAGTATGGATCATAATAGTAAAATCAGTATAAACAATAAAAACCCCTCACAATTTCCTTGATAGTTCTGGTCGGTAACTGGCTGAGATAGCTTCCTGAGCTTGTACAACTAAACTACGATCCTCCTGTAAAGGATCTGAGGTTAGATGATTGCTCTAGACCGATCTCTCAACCCTTCCACAAGCTCGCATACGATCCGAGGTTCCTATCTCCAGTTGTGGTTATTCTTCTCCCGGAACCGCTGTTGTTCATCATTAGAGTTTGAGAGCAAAATATTATATTTGTGAGTTATGAAAACCCAATGTCCTTTTTGAATTTGCTTCGGAAGAACTACGAGATTGGGTTATGCAAAGATCCTGACACATCCACAAAGCCCTGATGATCCTTCGGAAGTGGAACTCTGGTATTGAACCGGTTGATTTTGCCAAGGAGACGAAATCGACGTGGATTGAGTTCAGTGAAATTCTGACGGAGCTGATTTATCCTAGGGGAATTAGCTGGATGGCGAGTCAATTTGGGAAACCTATTAACAGGTTTGTAAGGAGTAGTTTCTCTGTTAAAGCCTGTATGTTAAGAGAGGACTCATCCCTTGAAAAGAACGAGCTGAAAGTTGACATTGAAGAGGTAGAGTCGGTTGTAGTTCAGGTAAAGTTCCGAGAATTTCAGAATACACAAGAGGAGTTGCGTAACACAGTGAGATGGCAAGCTATTCCCCAGCAAAAATTTGTGGCTGCTAAGGGTGCTCACTCAAGCAATGTGCCCAAGTCTTCTTCTAACTCCTAGTAAGCATGCTGGAGGGGGGGGGGGATTCTCCTGATCAGCCTTTTAGAGAAGGGGAAAGGGAACCTACTCGATAAGGGAATGATGAAACATTTGTGGAGGTCCCCCCCCCCTCGAGCCCTATAGCTTCTTAGTCCTAGAAAAAAGAAGAGAAGAAAGCGTAAAGGGAAAGGAAGTGTTGCTACAAGTTCCCAATAGAACACTGATGCTGCTACGAGTGCCTCTCCAAGCAATGATGTTGAGTCCTCATCTAAGGAGAAGACTTCACCTGGATGCATAAGTGGTATGCCTGTTGGAGGGGGGCTATTCAATGCTTTTGAATCTTCTATGCAAGAGGAGGATGCAACTAATCAACATAGGTTAGTTGAAACTTTGGTGGAGGTGAAATCTCTGAGCCCTAGACAGCCTATTAGGAGTGAGTAGGGAGTCACATACCAAACAGCTATTGAGAGATTTGGTTATGGAAGATTTGTTAATTTGGGAGAATTCATTGATTCCAGTATTATAATGTCCCATGTTAAGAGTAATGTGCTGACAAGGCTGCAACACAACAAGCGTAGGAAATGAATATGTGGATCTAGATCATACGAGGTTTCAATGACCCTAGTAAGTTCGATATTTTACGTACGTATATAAATAAACATAGAATAGATATAGTTGATTTACTTGAGCCTCGTATTAAAGAAAAGAATGCTAAAGGTATTTTTTATACTCGTTTTGTTGGCTGGAATTATGAGTTTTGCTATGATGGAGAATTAGGGAAGATTTGGTTCATTTAGAAGCCAGATATCCCTATTCAAATCTTGTGTAGAAGTTCACAATTTGTGCATTTCAAAGATGATCATCCTACTAGTTTTTATGGAACTATAGTGTATGCAGCAAATGATATAAATGGAAAAAGAATTTTGTACGGTGATATAAGCAGACATAGATTAAGAAATGGGCCTTGGTTCTTAGGGGGAGAGTACAATGTCATATTAGATTCAAGTGAAGCCTCGAATCAGATTTCTTGCTTTACAAGTATGGAAGATTTCCGTGACTTGGTTAGAAACTACAATCTTGAGGAGCATGTTTCAACAGGTTCATTCTTTACTTGGATCAACAATAGGGTGCAGGAGCCTATCGCAAGACGCCTTGATAGAGTTCTTATAACTAGAGATTGGCACACGAGATTCCTAGTCAGCTTGATGGAGATTATCTTTTGCGAAGTTTCAGATCATTGTGCTATGACATGATTACTCAACCTAAACTTTTTAAATATTTTAAGTGTTGGTATTCACATAAGGAGTTTGATGGCATCTTAAACAAAGTTTGGTCAATCAAAAGTACCGATTCTCCTTTTTATAGACTTTATGAAAAGCTTAGGAATCTGAAGTCAGAACTGAAGAAGCTTAATAGAACGAATTATTCTCAAATCCAGGAAAGAGTGGCTTCTGAACGTGCTGATTTAGTTCTTAAGTAGAAGATGGTTTATGATGATCCAAACCCTACTACTTTAGAAGAAGCTATGGTTTGTCATTTGGAGCTTAACCAATTGGAGAAAGATGAGGAGTGCATTTTGAGTCTCAAGGCAAGATCTCTAGATTAAAGGAGACAAGAACTCTAGATATTTCTTTAATCAAATCAGAGCAAGAAATATTAGAAACACAATTAGACAGGTTAGGGATGAAAGTGGAGAGCTGGTGGATGATTTTGAGGGAATGAAGACCATAACTGTCAATTTTTTTAAAAATCTGCTTGGTTCTGCTGATTCAGTTGATTCAAAAGATCTTGATTGGTCTCACTATAAAAAAACGCGCTTTGGCGTCGGTCGACATGCGCTTTAGCGTCGGCTAGTGACCGACGCTAAAATAAATGGTGTCGGTCAATTCAACCAATGCTAGAATCGGTGACGCTAATTTACAGTGTCGATCAAAAAGATAACCGACGCTTATGCCTGACCAACCGACGCCAATTGTGTTTTTGACCGAACCACGAAACCGGTTGAGTGGTCAGAATTTAGCGTCGGTCATTGGTTCTGACCAAAACTGATGCTAAAGTTGCTGGATAGTCAACTACGAGTTGACCTGTAGTAGCGTCGGTTGCGACCGACGCTATATTATAGGTCCATTTAGCGTTGGTTGTAACTGACGCTATTACAAGTTGACTGACGCTAAGTTGCAGGTCAGTGGACAGAATTTTACTCAATTTTTTCCTATTCTCATACTCTTCTAGTGCCAATACCTGCATAAATTTTTCTGCATACATCAATTTCACATTTCACAATTTACTTTTCGATCAACGAAAATACTCAATTGCACTACATAATATAGCATATATATAAATGTCGAAAAAGCGAGTGTACAACGAAAACATCCACCTAAAACATCCAACTAATACATCCCCCTAAAACATCCACCTACCTACTCATCGTCCGCGAACTAGGTCCGAGATATGTCGTCGGTGTAATTGCCCAATTTAGCATCGGTCAACGTTCGACCGACACTAAAACGCGAAGTCAACTCTTATTTCGCGTAAGCGTCGGTCGTTTGACCGACTGACGCTAAGTTCCTACGTTTCCATCGATGCTAAAGAGATTTTTTTGTGCAATTCGTAGAACACTTAATGAGGAACAACAGGACCAGTTGATTGATCAAGTTACTCCAAGTGAGATTGTTAAGGCTTTGAAAAGTATGGCCCAGGATAAGGCATGTGGACCTGATGGCTATCATGTTTCCTTTTTTGTGCAATGTTGGGACACTGTGGGAGATGATGTTATTATTGTTGTGCATTATTTCTTCCACACTGGAAAGCTCCCAGGTTATGTTAATTTTGTGATTCTTGCTCTGATCCCAAAGAGAACAAATGCAACTGAAATCAGAGATTACCGACTCATATCTTGCTGCAATGTCATTTAAGTTGATATCGAAGATAATTGCAAACATAATGAGTGTGGTTCTCCCCAACCTTATAGGTAATTCTCAAACTGCATTTGTCAAAGGTCGTTTAATAAGTGACAATATCCTTATTCATCATGAGTTGCTTAGGCCTTATAATTCAAAGAGGATATCACCTAGAATGACTTTGAAGGTGGACTTGATGAAGGCGTTTGATAGTGTGAATTGGGGATTCATACTTGAAATCCTTAAAAACATGAATTTCCCTTCATTATATGTCTATTGGATTAAGAAATGTCTAACCTCTACAAAGTTGTCGGTTAACTTGAATGGAACTCTCTGTGGAAACTTTGAAGCAAACAAGGGCTTAAGACAGGGTGATCAAATATCACTCTATCTCTTTGTCGTCACTATCGAGGTGTTCAGTAACTTGATTAATGAGGATGCTTCTAATGGTTTGATAAGTTATCATCCGCAATGTAAGGGTGTTGTTATGCACCTTTGTTTCGTTGACGATTTGCTTATATTTTCAAAAGGTGAAGTTGCTTCTATTCTAGACAAGTTTCACAAAGTTTCAGGTCTCAGGTATAATCCAGAGAAGAGTGAGGTTTTTATAGTTGGAGCTTCTACTGATCTTGAGGAAGCAATTGTGAAATCTAGTGGTTTTAAGAAGGGTACTCTCCCTTTCAGGTATCGTGGTGTACCTTTAACAGCAGGTAAGCTAAAAAGCTGAATGCAAAATCCTGCTGGATAAGATAACTCGTAGGATTTCATATTGGAAATCTAGGGTTTTTTCTTAGACAAGTAGGCTTCAATTAATAGACTCTGTTATTGGTGGTATACTGCGATATTGGATTTCGATCTACCTCCTCCCCAAGAATCTTATGGATGATATAAAAGATGTATGTAATAAGTTTCTGTGGGGAAAATTGGAGGGTGGTAGGGTTAAGTTTTCTTGGAAGCATCTTGCAATCTCTAAGAAAGAAGGAGGGGCAGGAATCAAAGATATTAGGAGCTGGAACATGACAAATGCTGTCTGGCACCTGTAGTACCTTTTTATTCATAGGGGATCACTATGGGTTGCTTGGATTAGGAAATACAGATTGAAGAGCAAATTAATGTGGGATGTAAAAGCCTGTTATGGATCCTAGAGGGTGTTAAAACACATATATGTAGTGCAGAGTTTTATGTCTGTGGATTGCGATGGAGTTCACTGCTGGAATGGATTGCGATGGAGTTCACTGCTGGAATGGATTGCGATGGAGTTCACTGCTGGAATGGGAAACCTCTTTTAAAGTTCAAGCCCTCGATCGTCTGGGAAGATATAAAGGAGAGAAGAACAGAGGTCACCTAGAATGCTTGATTTGGTTAGGATATACTATACCTCGTATGAACTTTGTTGCCTTGCTAGTGATGAAAAATAGAATTGTGACTAAGGAGAGAGTAAGGAAGTGGGATGTCTCTATGGATGATTTTTTGTGTTCTATCAGGTGGGAACCGAAACTAAAGAACATCTCTTCTTTGACTGCAAAGTTCCTCAAGAAGTCATTAATTCTATTGTACGAATATGGGACACTTAACAAGGGAATCAAAATGTTAGTACAACAACAACTTGGAGTAATTCTTCTGTCAAGGAGAATGTAATGAAGTTAAAGTGGATACTGTTAGTGAATGCCATTTGGAGAGCAAGATGTGCTATTGTTTTTGGAGGAAGAAAATATTCTGCTTCCGACATGATTGAACAAATTGTGGGAGGGGGGGATATCCGTCTTTTTGCAGAGGGTAGAGCTGATGAAAGAAACATTGTTAGTTATGTATAGGTTTTGAGTAGTTTGTAGATAGTTTTTTGTTCTCAATCTTAGTATGTACTCACAGATTTTTTTGATCAAATGCAACCAATTATTCATAAAAAAAAACCACTGCATGTTTCACGACTTAAAGTCCTAAAAAGACTACGCATGTTGTCAATACATGACAATGGCCGTTGGAGACCTTTTCCATCACAACGCATGTAGTCATTGGATGACAATGACCGTTAGGAAAGCAAAAGCCTTAAGCTCATTCCCTCTACCTCCTCTCTTTTTCGTAAACCCAGAACCAACCCATTTCCTCAAAAGTTCCCTAACTAAAGCCCACCCCAAGACCCCTTTCTCCCTTACCCTTTGGGCCATAAGCCCACATCTTTCTCACTTAAATGGAATGATTACCTAAGTAGTGGGTCAAAACCCACTTTATTGGGTTGGGTAGAATGGGCTAAGAGCCCAGTCCCTCCCTTTAATTGTCACACGCACCCCCTTCCCTTTAGCCAACAATTGAGGGTTTGGGTTGCATCAATTTGTCCGACCAATTGATTTAGGGCGTTGACCAATGGTTAACTTGAAACTCAAAACTCCAATTTTGTTAACGAAATTATAACTCTATGAATTAATAATTTATAGAAATTTAAATGATCGATTTAAAAAAAAAATCGAAAACTTAAATTTACCTCATTAATCAGAGTCAAGTCATTCTTGACCACCCGTATCGACCATAAATAGATAAAAATACACAAGACACCTTGACGAGGACTTGGGGCCTAAGGAGAAGAAAACAATGCCCAAATGGCGACAAAATGCACGGAATGTGAGTGAAAAGCACTTGAAAGGAAAGCTAGCATCTACAAGCATATCGCAAGTTCAAATCTAAAGCAGGATCTTGCCTAGTTCAATTCAGAAAGTGTAAACAGAATATTTTGACTACTCAAGGGCAAAAATAAAACTGTAATAATAGTGATTCTTCGAAGCGTGCTTGGAACGTGAAGTATGGATCATCCTGAACCACTAAAAAATACTTGTGTCGTATTCTTCTCTCATTCTCCATGCTGGTGTGTTGCAGAAAAGCTTCAATTGCTACTCAATTGAAACACTCATACCTACTCACTGCTTGCATTCCCGTGGGACAATTAATTAAGTTTTGGCCCGCAAAATCATTTCAACCCCAAGACCCGACCCGACCCGAGACAAATAAACACCGGAAAAAATAACTTCTTCTTGTTCGATTGTTTAACTAACTCTTCGTCTTTCAACAAAAAGCATACAACTATTGCATAAAAGAATCCAACTTCAAATGACATAATCTCAGGTTAAGAATCAGATTTCTGGTTGTCCTTGGCTTCAACATTTGTCCAAGAGAGACTAATAATATAAACTATCACTCGCTAACAAGTATACACACTCCTCTATCTATGGCTTCCACCTCCACTGCACAAACTTACCAAGTCCATCAGTGTCGAATATAACACATCCAGTGTTAGATACCCAGGAACTTCTTGTACTCAGATGTGGAGACATCCGCTGCAGCATCAGCATAGAGTTTCCTCTCTTCTGAAAAACCGTCTTCCATTACCATCCACCACGAGATACATCCCTCAGTATCCTCTGGATCAACGTGTGCTACCAGGCTAAGTATTCCGCCTTGATCCAACTCGAAAGACAAGCACAAGAAATCTCTGCTTGCTTTCATTCCCACTGCTAGAGCTTCCCCGTGCAGCCATCGGATAACCTGGCTTGCAACCTGAAAACCCACACATTTCAATCCAACCACAACGAATAATTTCTTCATCACTAATCAAAGGAAAGACCATGAATGAATACAAACACAGTCAAAACTAGCAGCCTCTGCGTACCTGCTGCAGAATTAACACAGGAAGATCGACCAAATCACAATCATATTTGTTGCTCATACATCGGTCTTTAGAACTCCCATTGAAGAGGCCAACAACATTTGGAGCACCCTCTGCTTCAACATGTATACCATTATCATTTACAATAACCTTATTCCGGAACTCTGATTTAATAGAATTCTTCTTGGTTTGGATGTCTGATGCCTGTAGTTGAGAGTTTGCATGCAGTACCGTCTGCGGCACTCGTATGAAGACAGTCCACGAAGATGCCCTCGAATGCCAAGTGGGATGAGATATCAAATGGAGATAAGGGACTCTGCAAACCTGGGGCCGCCAAATAAGATTTCAGAAAAGGACAGACTATTAAGAGATATATAACATGAATCTTTCATTTAATTCTAGCAAGCAACCAATAATGTACCACTTCTTCCAGCTCGATAAGAACTTTGTTTGAAGTTATCCTATGAGACAGAGATAAGCAGAAGTGACTCAGAAGACTGGATCCCTCCTTTGCCAGGATACTAGTTACGTGGGTGCCTGTGGAAACGGATTTTTCCTTGGCCTTTACAAGGACATGCTCGTGGAATATTTGTTGTAGAAATATTTCATAACTTGTTGAATTTGGGAAGCTTGGGTTCCTCTCAACGTCTTGATCCATCTCTTTAGTCAACCTCGCTCCATCACTTGAATCCAAAGTTAAGGCTGCACATACCAAGTCCTTGGGAGTTTGACCATCAACAGTTGATTCATCCTGATCACAAGGTGTCAAAGATACAAATACAGAGGCTCCCGGACCAATGTTTAGTTGTAAATAATTTTCTCGTATTCCAGTTATGTTGACTCCTACAGATTGGTTAACTGCTTCACGGTTCACTAAATCAAACACCTGTATAAATAAGAACCTGAAGAATGTAAGACATTATGAAGTAAAGAGATTATCAGCACCCACACAGTTGAGAAACAGACATACTCAACCTGCTCGTCGAAGATAGCTTGATGAACTTCACGGAGCAATAAGTTTGTTGCTTTCACACTCTCATTATCATTAAGAGGTTCTTTCTCATTTTCTTTTGATACGCACTCAATTGAAGGAGTGCTTCGGCCTTTAATGGATGTCTTACCACGAGCATCGGAGCGTAAGCCAAGAAAACCAAAATGAAGCGAATGAAGAGACTTTGGAGGGAAGTTTATAGCAAGCATGCCAGCTGGATCACGATCGATTCGAATGATGGACAGAGAGGTAGGTCTAACCACTGATGGATCATATAATGAGTTGTCGTACAGATCAAATGTAAAACCTTCATTGACAGGGGTAATTGAAGCCTGTCTCTGCCGTTTAACTTTCCAATTTTGCTGCAATCTGTCAGATTGTCAGTACTTCGTCTTTTACGCACATATGCATGCAAACACTATACATGAAAATTTTGATTTTACAATGCATACTTGAAAGTGCTATAGCTGTTTATCTCGGCCAGATGAAATGGCTATGTTGAATATATTTCATATTCTATGGAATACTTCTTGGATAAGTTATCCTCAATAGACCGAAAGAAGTGGCTTTTACTGAAGAGCCCATATTACTCTCCACCAGAATGTTTTGCAGCCACCTATGACAAGCAATGAAATACAAAAGTTGATACAACACAGGTAGTGTACCTGATTAGAGCACCATAGAATCTTGTTTCCCTTGCAACTTGTTCATCCAAAGCCTTGGAAGACTGCTTAAAATATTTTCCGAGTTGCTGCAAATGAAATGAACTGCATTGTAAACAGCTGATGTTATGCAAGAGAATCGAGGAAAGGTAAGATGGAAAAGTAACTACGCGGTAGCATTGCAGCTTGGTTGCCGTAGATACAGCAAGGTCCGCCAGGTGCTCATTAGGAAACAGTTTCGGCCTGGTCATACCGGCAACAGTTACAGCATCGTTAGCTTCCACCTGTAATTGAACCACAAATGGAAGATCACACAACACTTCAACCGAAATCTCAAGACTTCTCATAGCTTCTCTGGTAGTTTCACATTCAGCATTAGATTGCTTCTCTCAATTCAAACAACAAAAATTCTATTAACTCACCCAAGTAGAGTAACCACATATATAACATGCCCACAGTTTGTGAGGATGATTTTTCCAAATCATGCATTAATATCCAGAAGCACACATTACTAAAGAAAATGAATAACAAAATGGAAAACAAAGGGGATGTGAGACAGTGAGTCTCACAGTTTGAATGAGATCTATGATGACAGAGAGCTCCTGGTGAGCCAATTGCAAATTCTCGACCATTCCCTGCCAAGGCCATTGTGTAGCTGAAGTACTCTGCTTACTCTTCTTTTGTTTCTTCTTCTTCTCGTCCTCCTCTCTCTCCAAAGCCCACGCAAAATCTATTCTTCGAATCAGAGAAACTCGCTTCTCATCATGCCCAACATCACTACAAACCGAAAAAAATCCAAGTCAGTTAGGATGTGGGAAGACCAGAACGCCAAAATCATAGTAGATGAGGGTCATTAGGTCAATAGGTCAAGAGGAAGGTAATTTAGTTCCTCTTCTCCACCCACTCTTCAAGTATCCCTAGGACTCGAAATGTAAAAAAGAGGAAGGAAGTAGGAAGGCGTACGTAGGGAAACGTTCGGCGCCATTTTCCTCGATGGACTCCAGTCGCTTGACAGGGAGCTTGTCGATGGAGATTTCTAAGTTGCCGTCCATTTTCTTCTGACGATGTTATGAGATTTTCCGGGAAATTTTGTTTGTGGGAAAAGAGGTTTCTCATTCATCAAAAAAACAAAAAAAAAAAGGTTTCTCAGCTCATGGAATTGGGTTTCCAGCCGTCAACCTTCGCGAGTCCGTGCTTGCTACAAGTTGGGTTACTCACAGTCTGATAGTATTATCCAAGGGCATCCATTCATTTTCAGCTGCCCAGGCAATCTGATGGTGGGGAGAGTTCTAGGGGCATTGACGGGAATGTTTATTCTAATTGACGGTAATTGGCGGAATTCCAGAAATTTTTTCGAAATCTGTTTTTCCCCATCCCACCTGGCCAAAGGATGGTGACATAATTAGAATTATGTCAGATCAACAATAATCAACCACAGTCATAGGATGGGATTCGGGTATAACTTTTGGCCTGATTAATTATGAAATGAATGAATTAATTGCATTGATTATATTTGATTTATTAAGGGTGGCATTTATATTAGGATATTATACTTATTCTTTGCAATCAATCATTTATATCAGTTATCAAATTATGACTAATATTATTCTGAGTCAAATCCATGATAAAACCTCTCTCTTACTTCCTTTTTCATTATAAATAACTGATATTGTTATAAATAACTGATACTGTTATCTAGCTAATAATAGTATTTTACTATATGCATTTATTTAACCATTCTATGAATTCTGCTGTTTTCGGTATTACTGATAGTTATCTATTTTTAGTGTGTTTTATATGTATTTTACATAAAATACTATTATTTAACATTAATTTTCTAGATGTGTCCGAGGTAGATTTTCATTGGGAGGCGGTGGCGTTCAAAACTGTCAAGGATGCCGAATCATTTTACTGAGACTATGTCATAGTCTCAGATTTGAAATCAAAATAAGATCCAACCAACTTCATCCTTTTACCACGGCTCTGGTCTGTGATCCTGAGCAAATTCAATCGTGTTAACAAACAACAAAATCAACAAACGAATTAACATGAGGCAAGAGCATTTGTACATAAACTAACAACAGAATCAACAAACGA
Organism: Linum lewisii; assembly: GCA_034768395.1. NCBI lineage: Eukaryota > Viridiplantae > Streptophyta > Magnoliopsida > Malpighiales > Linaceae > Linum > Linum lewisii. The sequence goes on from CM068296.1 coordinate 55,075,449, forward strand.
ATTACATAACTCAGTATTAGTATTGCCAAAATACTATTAACTGCACAATTTTTGTGTTCAATGACAAGTATATGTTCAAATTCAGTCATATTCAGTCCTATTAGCAGGAACAAATCACACACCAGAAACACAAATCAAAAAGGTTTTAGGGTTTAGGGTTTAGGGTTTAGGGGTTTTAGGGTTTAGGGTTTAGGGTTTAGTGTTTACTCCCCAAAATAAAACTACATATGCAATTTCCCTTTACTTTGAATGAATCAACTGCTAATATACTATAATTACCAGCAACAATCATATGCACGAAACACAAGTCAGAACAAATAATAGTATTAGCCTAATAATAGTATTCGTTCAAACCCCAAATTAGAGCAGAAACACCTATAAAAGAGATGAATGTTGGTGCACATAACTAATCCCCAACAAAATCAACCCCAAATGAGATACTAGTATTAACCTAATAATAGTATCGAAACGTTTCCCAATCATCCACACAAAACCTAAAACCTAATTCCCAAACTCAAACGTAACCACAATGTTGATTCAAGACAATTAGAACGCAAATCAGACTAAACAACCACGAATCAATTGGGATACTATTATTAACCTAATAATAGTATCAAAACGTTTCCCAATCACCCACACAAAAACATAAAACCGCGATGAATGCTGGTTTCAAAACCTAATTCCAAAACACACAATCGATACCAAAACTCTGTCTGATTGCACATGTAGAGCTAGAAATCCAAACTTGGGTATGGGTTCTTCAAGATTCACGAACTGACGGCGGATGCACCTGACAAAGAAAACATAATCAAACATCGAACGAAGTACTGATGAATCGCTAGTGGGGATGGCGTTTGGTAGTGCTTACCTGAATGAATGGATTTAGTAGGCGGTTTCGTCGACGGAGAGTACTCCTTCAATCGGCGACTAACAGCAGAAAGCGACTTGATGGAAGAGAAGAATCGGGAGGAGAAAGGTTGCAGTTTCTTTTTTTGTGCAACGGTTATAAAAGGTAATAAATTAGTAAAGGTAAGTTATGATATGGAATTTTGGGTAATAAATACATTTATTTTGGGGTAATTAATAATGGGATATCATTATTTTATTCGTAAAATCCATCCACCATTGGATGTGTAATAAGGAGATCTAAGGGTCTTTATGGATTATGTCTACTAGACATAATCAAACATTTGTCACCACTCCTAATCCGGTATTTTCGTACTATAAGTAGTTGGATGTGGTTGTTTAGTGTTCTCACAATTTTTGCTTCTTAGATAAACCATGGCCAAGAAATCTGAAGGAAAGCAGAAAGCAGAAAGCAGAGAAGAAGTCGAAAGTGAAGCATAAAGCATCGCCGAAGTCAGAAGTTGGACAAAGTTCAGGCGTGCACAAACGAATGGCTGACAAGAAAAAGGGCAAGGGCAAAGGATTGCCACCAAGCCGGTCGTCGTCGAGGCTAAAGGTTGTTCGTCGAACCCAAAAACACTGATGACAGCCACGCCATCGAAACGGAAACAGATCCCGAGCCCCGCCGATTCCGACTCTGGTTTTGTAGTAGCCAGTGCTAAGTGCAGGTTTCATAAAACATTCGTATTTGTCGATTCATGGTTCTCATAAATTTGTGTCTCTGTGTTTTGGGTCTTTACATGTATGTGATTTAAGTGTAATGGGTAGTTATTCTACGTCTTACATGTGTGGTTTTGCTCTTCTGTTATGGACCCAATACGTATTAGTTACATTGTCTGTGTGGCATGTTGTGATCTGCTGTGTTACCATTGTATGTTTGCTAGACATTCTAATGTGCACATTGAATGAATTGGTATCTGTGCGTTATGATTATGCTATAGGTGATTTATAAGTGAGATTTAGGATGTTATGAACTATAGAAACATTAACTTAACTGAACTGGTATACGAGTGTTATGAATATGATATAGTTCCGCTTTCCCCTCTTCATAGTTGATCTATACGAAATGATGTAATCTATTATGTTATGTCTGTTACACTTTCGTTATGTATGTGTTATAAACATTTGTTTGTCCTTTATGTAGCATGTTCAGCGGCAGAAAAGTTCAGCAATGAGCCCCTGCCATACCTTCCGTGAAGAAAGATAAGGCGGTCCAGTTTTGCTGTAAAACTAGATCGACCTTGGATTCGAATGGAATCCTAGGCGCAACACGATCCGACGTGCCCTTATTGATGCAAATTTCCACAACCTCCTCGATCTCCAAGTCGAGTTAATCAACAAAGAACTTAGTCAGCTGTTGATTAACTGGTGCGAGCCCAAGAATCGTACATTTGTGTTCCAGAATGGAGAGGTCCTAACCGTTGAGGGCTCAAATGTGGCACGTGTCTACGGACTGGTTTCACACAAGAATCCGATCAATGTGGATAGTAGCTCAGCCGCCGAGCGTAGGAAGTTCGAGATAGCAGCCGGGATCACGGGGAATAGGTATGATATAAATCTTTTACGTCCTCGTTATGACATTCGATAACACATAATAACAAGTGTGGAATTTCATGTTACAATACTATTATGATATCGTTATATCATCCTTTGATCTGTTATATACCCCATGTCTCAACCAGGCACAACAACATCAAACTGGCGATCCTGAAAAAAAGGATTGAAGAATGTCGGGACGGCAATGCTTTCAGCAGGTCTGGGAACCCTGTTGGTGCCCGGGAACTCTTGGAAGATCTCGATGAATTATGAAAAGTACCTGAATCAAGACTTCTCAATGGTTGGACAACTGAACTGGGGGAAGTACGTAGTCAACACATTATTGATGGGGTTGGACGAATTTCAGGAAAAGTTGTAACACCCGCCCCGAATCACCCGGGTCGAACCCCATGGTTAGACTGGAAACTGATCCCGCTCCAGTGTCTCTCTTTTCAGTTAGAAGTAGTTGGTGAGCTGAGTTTGGAGCATCAGTTATTGGTTGTTGGCAATGAAGTTGAGCTAGAAAACTTAAGGATGGTGATCGAGGACGAGGGAGTCATTTGTGTATTTTCATTTCAGTTGACAATTTGGGGAATTTTCAAACGTGATTTTTTGTTGATGTTGTTTAAAAGGTTTTTAGCTGTTTGTGGTTTGAAATGTATTTAAGTGGGGATCCTCGTCTTTTGTTTTAATGATTATATTTTATCGATCTTATTTTTGTTGGATTGTATTGGTTATTTTGTTTCAGTTTATCGCTAGTAGCACCGGTTCGCAGTCTAACCAATGGGTTTGACCAGGGATATTAGGGGCGGGTGTTACAAAAGTCTTCGTACTTTGCTGGAGATTTCAGCTTCCTGGTGGTCAGTATTTATGTGTTTAATCATACAAGTGGTATGCTAGTTATATCAGTGTTATATGGGGCGTATTATACTTTCATTTATGTGTCACTGTTGTGATGGTTATATGAAATAGTTTTGGGCCATATTATATTGTTCTGTATGTGTCAATTGTATAGTTTAATCGTACATTTGTTATGGTAGTAATATCAAGGATTAATATGACCTTATTATACTGGCATATTTGGATAATGGTGTAGTTTAATCGTAAAACTATTATGGAAGTCATATACATGAGTTATGGGCCATATTTTTTTTTTGTATATTATACTGTTATGTATGTGTGCATTGTGTAGTTTAATCATACATATGTTATACAAGAAACTATCCATTTAACAACGGCATAAATAAAGGATAACAACGGCCACCGCCGCTGTTAAATTATTTTAACCGTGGCCCCATGCCACAATTAAAATTGTCCAATGCTAAATTAATTTAGCAGTGGTATAAATGGTCGCGGTTAAACCAAAGAGCCGTTGTTAATTTATAGGAATTTAACAACGGCTTCTTGTCCGCTGTTAAAATATTTTGTCTGGAAAGCCAGAGCTCCGGCAACACCCAACCAACACACTCCTTATAGAAATCAAACACTCTTCTCACTTCATCTTCTCAGTTCATCCTCTGGGATTCCAATTCAATCGCTTAACAATCGATCACCTCACCTTCTCAATCTCCATCGCCATTCATCTTCTAAGTTCTGAGGGCCAATGGGGATTTTAACAATTTCCCTAAGTTGAGCTGGGGTGCAGTGGGTCAGGATTTTAACAACTTCCAGCGCCATTCATCTTCTAAGTTCTGAGGGCCAATGGGGATTTTAACAATTTCCCTAAGTTGAGCTGGGGTGCAGTGGGTCAGGAGTTTAGTTTGATCCCAGCTCCTAGGATTAATGGAAATGAAATCTGACACTCTGATGTTCGAGTGAGTGGTGGGGTCAATCGTGAACGACGGCAGGGAGGGCACCCAAGGATCCAAGGTGAAGAGGGTAGACTCCCCTAGAGAGAGGGTAGCTCTGGCATCGCAAAGGCTTGCCCAGATCCAAGAGGGGCGGTAGCCCTTACGCGCCTTTGAAAAAGTTGTGCCCGGGAAGTACCTATTTTTTAGGACCCGAACTCAGAGAGGGTCGGTAAGGGTGGACAGTCTCCAGGCATGCTTAGCCGCCAAAGCTAGATTAAAAGAGTTGAAATCTCGGAAGCCGAGACCTCCAGACGCCTTATGGGCACACAAAATATCAGCATGTGACCAATGGATGGAGCACTTGTTTTGGTCTCCCGCCCAAAAGAAGTTACGTGACTTGGAGTTCATCTTGTTGATCATGTTCTTGGGGAGCACGAATAAGCTCATAATGTAGGTAGGGATAGCTTGGATGACTGATTTGATGAGAGTTTCTTTGCCCGCAGCTGAAAGGGTGGAGCTCTTCCACGGTTGAGCAATTTTTTCCATACGGTCGAGAAGGAAAGAGAAGGTTTCTTTTCGAGACCGTCCCCATTCGGTTGGCACGCCCAGGTAGTTGGAGTGTCCCTCGGGGCATCCTATAAATCTGAGAATGTCTTGTTTTAGGGTGGCAGGGACGGCTTTGGTGAAGTAAACCCCGGATTTAGCCTGGTTCACCTTGTTACAATCGTATATGTTGATGATGAGCAAAATGGATAAAGCGTGTTGATAACGCCCTATAGACCATTCAGTTATCACCTCCAGTTGATACGCAGATGAGCTTATCACTAACCTCCTCGAAGTCAGTTACCATATCATACGACATCTCATATCGTCTCGCGAGTTGTACGTTGCCCCCTCCTTTTTCTCTCTCTCATCTCCCAAATCCCTAACACAGCTCCCTCTCTATAAATACTCCCCACGGGAAGATGATTGATGACACTCAATTTGACACGATTATCAGCCCCATTTAAGCAACATTTCATACCCTTTGATGCCATTTTGATGAGTATTTGGTGCATTTGTCATAACTTTGTGATTATCGGCTCCTAGTGCGTACATTGTCTATTTCTCGGCTATTTTCACCCTTTTTGTGAGCTTTTATGTTGAGCCCCAGGTTACCACATTATAGAGGACTCTCTCACGAGTCCAACGCTTCAAACGGAGACCAAATCGGAGTTCAAACGGAGCGGGAATGATCGAAACAAGTTGGAAGTCTGCCCAGCTCAAAACGCTGCGTTTTGGAGCTTACACACCGTGTAAGCTAAATACACTGTGAGCTTACACGCCGTGTAAGCTCCCCAGACGGGAAATTCTCAACTTTTCCAACAAGGAAAGGGTTTTTGGGGGTATTAATAGACTTTTCGAAGCCAGATTTGTTAACACACAACCTAGAGAGATCAGCCACGACTTGAGGAGAGTTGAGAGAGTATTTCGGAGCTATCGGAGAGATCGTGACGCCATCAATCCATCCCGGAAGACGCTCGAAGCTAGGAATTGAAGATTCTCAAGATCGAAGCTTTACGGATCATCCGAGATTAGGTTTTTCAGATCCTTTTCTGTTCTTTCTTTGTTTAAGATGAATCCTTCTGTCGTCTTTGATTCTTGTTTGTCAGATATGAGTAGCTAAACTTGTAGAGCTTAGATTAGATGAACTCTAAGTGACCCAGGGCTTTAAAGCGGTCACGGATCGGCGGTGATTAGATTCAAAGTTCAATCAGTTTCTCTTTGCATGGTTGTTTTGTTCTTGATTGTTTATGTTTCTCTTCTGGTTGATCGCCTAGATTAGGTTTATGCAAGCTAGGGATAGTCGCCAGACAGCTTCCCTGCTTTGGCGCATAAACTTGTCTTCCTTGATCACCTAGTTTAGATTCTTGTTAAGCTTAGGATAGAAGCGAACGCTCGCCTCTCTTTAGAACATTAAATCGAACAATTAACCTTATAATTGGAGCGTGCCTTTCGTAGGAACCGGTTAGGGTTAATCCACTGCAAGAGTAACTCATAAATCATTAGTAATTGCACCAGTTAAGTTAAGTCGTTGCGAGAGGCGACCGTACCCGGGCGACTAATTAATCTTGGTAGTTAGAACGGATAGAGCGAGCGTTCGCCGGTCTTAAACCTAAGGGTCAAGAGTTATGGTGGTGTATAGAAATTGATTGAACGAGAATTGAAATCCGCTGATCTGTTGATTGCTGTTGCCTTGGTGATCTAAGGGGGATTCGAAATCTAAGCTTGTCTGTCGTCTGTCTGAACCATCCAATCATTCTGTCTTTCAATTTCATTTTAATTTTCTTGCATCTTAGTCTAGAAGTCGTGGAACTCACACCACGCACGAAGTGTTTAAACCTGAATAAATTGCCAGCTTCTTTGAGTATTCGATTAGAAGAAACCCTGTGGAATACGATCTGCTTAGCTTTCCAGCTTGGTAGTATTTGATCACTGTTCTGCAGCTCATCAATGATAGCAGAGAAACAAGCCAAAGAGAATAAGAGAAAGTGGAACAGAGAATAATTACAAGTAGAACAAGGAAGACGAAAAAGGAAGGATAATACAAGATTTCTGAAGACGGAAAGCTCACGGCGGCCTCATCTTTGTTAAATTCTCCGTTCTAATTTGGCTTTAGGTAAAACCAACGGCAATCAATCATTCCCTCTCTACTGTCGGTTTTATTTTTTGGGGACGGAGAGAGGCTCAAGTTTCTTCTTCTGGCCTTTGCTCGATTCCTTGTTGCGGTTTTACGGAGTTAATTAGGGTAAAGTTGTTGGAGGTAATTCTGACATTCGAGGGTTTTAGACTCTTGAATTTTTGTCGAGCAGGTGGAGCGAGGAAAAGAGTAATCATGTCTTCGCTCAGTAGGGAGCTTGTGTTCCTCATACTCCAGTTCCTGGACGAAGAGAAATTCAAGGAGACTGTGCACAAGTAAGGCTGAATTACTGTGATTCTTGGGAACATTATATTCTTTGTGGATATGTGACAATAATGGCGGTAGAAGCTGGATTGAGTTTTATACGGTTTTGTATGTGACTTTGGTTTGTTGTGCGTGTTGTGATTAGACTGGAGCAGGAGTCTGGGTTTTACTTCAACATGCGGTACTTTGAGGAAATGGTGACAAATGGAGAGTGGGATGAGGTGGAGAAGTATTTATCAGGGTTCACCAAGGTTGATGATAACAGATATTCCATGAAGATTTTCTTTGAGATCCGAAAACAGAAGTATCTCGAGGCTTTAGATAAGTATGTCCTCTTCAACATTATGCGTTTATGGGGTTTGGGTCCAAGTCTTGATAGTCAGTTCGTACCCTTGATGATGAATGGCTTTTGTTTTGTACACCAAATTTATAGACGGGATCGTGCCAAGGCCGTTGAAATTTTGGTGAAGGACTTGAAAGTGTTTACAGCATTTAATGAAGAGCTATTTAAGGAAATTACGCAGCTGTTAACATTGGAAAACTTCAGGTGTGGCTTGCTGCTTACTATTTTTCTGCTGAGTTCGTCAATTGAAGAATCATAGTGAAGTATGCTTGGGATATTTTGACTTAGGATTCTGTTGGTACCACCATTTGCAGAGAAAATGAACAGTTGTCCAAGTATGGAGATACGAAATCTGCTCGAAACATAATGCTTGGTGAACTGAAGAAATTGATAGAGGCTAACCCTTTATTTCGGGACAAACTTCAGTTTCCCACATTGAAAAATTCAAGATTGCGGACCCTAATTAATCAAAGGTCCTAAACAACTTGTCTTTGACAATTTCTTGCCACATTGTTGTTTCATTTCTATTTACCTTTAAATTTATTATTGATGTGCAGTTTAAATTGGCAACATCAGCTGTGTAAGAATCCTAGGCCTAATCCTGATATAAAGACCTTGTTCGTGGACCACAGCTGCGGTGGGCAGCCAAATGGTGCCCGAGTCCCGTCACCTGTGACCAATCCCTTAATGGGTGGTATGCCAAAGCCAGGCGGCTTCCCTCCACTTGGTGCTCATGGTGTAAGTCAAGTGACATGTACCTTTTCTACTTTCAAGTGGTTTCAAAAGTTTGACATGGTTTGCTTGCTTTCAGCCATTCCAGCCTGCACCGGCTACTTTACCTACATCACTTGCTGGTTGGATGGCGAATCCATCACCTGCCCCACATCCATCAGCTTCCGCTGGACCCATTGGCTTGGCTGCATCTAATAGTACAGGTTGACTGAAGTTGCTTTTAAACCACTCAGTTTCTCTTATCTTAAATGCACAATTCGTCTGTCTTTCTAAATTACTCTTGTAGTTAAATGGTAAGAGTATTATGGTCGAGTCTGGTGGTTGATAGGGAATGCATATTAGTTTGATTCCTTTGCTGGTTGGCAGAAAATTGCACAACTAGTCTTTAAGTGATTGCAGAAAATTGCAGCTCTCAACTTAATGGAGCACTAATGTAGTAATAGGAGTCGATTGAATGGTCGCCTTGTTCTTATATTTCATATGAACAATTGAAGCATGTGGTAACATGTTTTATCGTCTGTTTATATAAATGATTACAACAGCTTTATTGAAGCGACCTAGGACCCCTCCTACAAGTAATCCAGCTATCGATTATCAAACGGCAGACTCTGAGCATGTTATGAAAAGGTCACGGCCTTTTGGAATGTCTGAAGAGGTATTGAAATGGTGCCACTTTAATTTCTTTTAGCCTAACCTGAAGTGCTTTCTGTCTAGATTTGCAGTCACCATTTGAAATTCTTTGATGTATAAATCTAAGTGTCAGTTTAGTGTGCTTTCTTGACAATTAGTTTGGCTTCCCAACTAAGTTCTATTTATATGTCAGTTTTGGAAAGTACCTGTCTACCTGCCAAGCCACGGAATTTCACCAATCTTTCTTCGTTTTAATAAAATTTCTATCAAGTTAATAATCTTCCTGTAAACATTCTTCCTGTTGGATATGCCGGCCACAGCCATGGACAGAGCTCTTACTCATCTGATGATCTTCCAAAAAATGTTGTTATGACATTGAATCAAGGTTCAACCGTGAAGAGTATGGATTTTCATCCATCGCAACAAAATCTACTTCTTGGTGAGCTTTTCTTTAGACATCCTTGAACTTCATTTTTAAACGTTTGCAAGTAAAACATGATTTGTGGATTCTGAGATGCTGTCTTCACTTGTACCATCTAGGCTGTTTTGGACTTTTTCTTGTATTTCCAGATTCTTATAATAGCATTTGCTCTCTGAAATTTTTTGGTTACTCTGTTGTTCAATTGACTGAGATTCAACTATTTATCCTTAGTGTATTGCTGCTTAGTGAATCCCGTGTTCTTTTGTTGTTTCAGTTGGAACAAACATGGCTGATGTCATGGTATGGGAGCTGGGCAGCCGAGAAAGAATTGTTTTAAAGAATTTCAAAGTTTGGGACCTAGGAGCTTGTTCGATGGGATTACAGGTTGGCATTTTTTTGACCCTGAACAAATAAATGTGATTCTTCCCAAAGATTAATTGATTGATATTCTGATACTTTTGTAGGCATCTCTTGCCAATGATTATACAACATCGGTGAATTGTGCCATGTGGAGTCCTGATGGAACTCTATTTGGTATGCAGTTTCATCCATATTTATATATGGCATATGCTAATCTGATGCAGTGATTTTCTGAAGATATGTAAATTTATGAATCCTTTTTTGTAGGCATTGCTTACTCTAAACATATAGTACACATTTATTCATACCATGGTGGTGATGATGTAAGGAACCACCTCGAGGTTTGTGCTCTGCCCAGTTGCTGATTGAACATTTTTTAATGTTCCTTTAACAAAGTATAATTATATTCACCAAAATTTTTGATTTCAGTTTACTATGTTACTTTTGTGTCGAGGCCTGCCTACCAAACTGAGATCTGAATTACAATTTTTACTATTTAGATTGAAGCTCATGTTGGAAGTGTTAATGACCTTGCTTTCTCCTATCCCAGCAAGCAACTGTGTGTAGTCACTTGCGGAGAAGACAGGGTGATTAAGGTTTGCATTACTACTTTTTTGGTCTCTAGTAAAGTTGGGAATAGTCATGAAAACAGTTGGGAATAGTCTGGGGACATATTTTAATTCCCAAGAATCCACAGGTGTGGGATGCGGTTACTGGCAATAAGTAGTTTACATTTGAAGGTCATGAAGCCCCTGTTTATTTTGTGTGCCCACACCACAAAGAAAATATTCAGGTAATGTCTAGTAACCAATGTTTATCATGCAATTGATTATGACTTTGTATCATTCAATGAGATTGACTTGTCGTATCTAAAGATTCTGCGTTGTGCTCTTCTTTCTTTCCTTTTTTCAACAGTTCATATTCTCAACTGCAACTGATGGAAAAATTAAAGCATGGTTGTATGATACCATGGGCTCAAGAGTTGATTATGATGCTCCAGGACACTCATCAACCACAATGGCCTATAGTGCTGATGGAACTAGGTATTTTTGTATTGTATTTTCACTGTTTTATATCATTTAGTAGCTGGTTCTTTAGGTAATATGGGTAGGGGTATGGGGTAAGCTCAAGTTTATACTGTTTTTGTTGGTTTCAGTTATTAACCTCAGGATGTTATGTGCCAATTTCGAGCTGGATTTCTGTTACACTGGTGCTTTCTTAACATCTGACGCTATGTTTTTTTGTGGATAAATATCACTGTTTGTTGTGTCTTGTTGGTTGACCTCTTTCTAGAGGCCACACTAATATTTTGTTACTGGATTTGGATGGTATATAGATTGTTCTCATGTGGGACAAACAAGGAGGGGGAATCACATTTGGTTGAATGGAATGAAAGTGAAGGTGCAGTAAAGCGCAGGTATAGTGGTCTTGGGAAGCGATCAGTTGGGGTTGTACAATTCGATACCACAAAAAATCGGTTATTGGCTGCTGGCGACGAGTTTACAGTGAAATTTTGGGACATGGATAATGTTAGCGCATCAACCAGTATAGATGCAGATGGAGGACTATCGGTAAATTTTATATGATAATCTCTGTCAAGGCTTTTTGTTTTCATGTTTCTTGTTGTTGTTTAACTGCTTCTCTTTCATAAATCTGCAGGCTTCTCCGTGTATAAGATTCAATAAAGAAGGAATTCTCTTAGCAGTCTCAACCAGTGATAATAGTGTTAAAATTCTAGCGAATTCTGATGGAATTAGGTTGTTAAAGACTGTTGAAAATCGCACATTTGATGCTTCTAGAGCCACTTCTGCAGCTATTGTGAAGGTGATTGGGGGTTTCTCAATTAGAATATTACTATGCCATTTCTTTTCAAATTTGGCCTGGGTGAAAAGAACAGGATTTTCACAAACCGTACAAAAAGGTCACTGTTTGACGTGATATACATACAGGCGCCCACAATTCCAAATTTTGCTGCACCCAATCCAACTCCTGAAACTAGCATGGATCCAGCTTCTCCTGTACCACCTCCTATGGTTGGGATGGTAAGTATCCATGCTCATGCATTGAATCTATATTTTTTTTGCCAAGTAATGTGATAGCATCTTTACAACATCCAATGAGCGTCCATTATGCTCGTTTTGTGCAGAATAGCGACAGCCGTTCTTTGGCTGATGTTAAACCTAGAATTGTTGATGAATCGGTGGAGAAGTCGAGGATCTGGAAGGCGGCTGAAATAAACGAACCAACTCACTGCCGTACTCTGAGGCTTCCTGATAATTTGACTACAATGAGGGTGTGGTGTTGCTCCTCCCACCATCTTTTGAATTTTTCCTTTTTGTTCCAAGTATGCCATGCTAATTCTGACACAGGAGGCTTCTTTTCTTACATCTACGGATGTATGTAGTGCCATGAAGATATGATTGTCTCTGTTAGTTACTTGCATGACACCTTTATGCTTCAGAACCTTCTTGGGGTGAATATCTGAAATTTTGTTGTTTTGTTATTGGTTTATTATGTTTTCAGCTAGAGCTTAGATCTGGGCTAACATGGTAGGAAATTTTACTGTTGTGATTCACTGATGACACTCGATTTGACGTGATTATCGGCCTCATTTAAGCGACATTTCTTTGCTTAAGACATGGTTTTTAGGGTAGAATAACGAATATTCAATCGATTGCCCTATCTCGTTCCATTTGTGTTATCTTGGCCCGTTTCGGGTCTATTTGATGGTTTTCTAGTGTTTTTATGTTAGCACAGGTTTTTGCAGTCGAATAAGTAACCAAGGACGTGTCTAAGGCATTGGAACATCGAGGAACTGAACCGGAATCGATCAAAGGAGCCAATCAAGTTCAAGAAAATTACTGCCCGGATTACAAAGGAATTTTCGGCGAAAATATGTTCACAAATCGGCTATTGGCAGCTGAAGGAATTTTCGGCGAAAGGATTAAGTTTTTGAACCGAGAAAGAAGTTCAGGAGAACCAGCCGGCGGAACCCCTCATTTGCAAAGGAATTTTCGCCGAAAATCCTTCAATATTTTCGGTGAAAATATTAGAGGAAATCCTGCTGATTAGGGTTAAGTATATACTTAACCCGGCGGCCCAATAAGGAGGACAACATAATTTACATCAGAATATACTTTTCGAATCAGAATCCTACGATTTTCTCTGGAGTTCTGGAGCGAAGAGTTAGAGTTCGAAGAGCCGGAAAGAGATCGTGACGCCATCCCTTTCGTCTCGGAGAACCGGAGCTAGGAGTGTAGTTTACCGAAGATCGAAGTCTACTGGAGTTGTCTAAATTAGGTTTTTCAGATTCTTTTCTGTTCTTCCTCTGAATGATGAACTCTTTCTTTGTCTTTGATTCTTTTGTGATAAACATGAGTAGCTAAACTCGTTAGAGCTTAGACTAGATGAACCCTAAGTGACCCAGGGCTTTAAAGCGGTCACGGATCGGCGGTGATTAGATTCGAAATTCAATCAGTTCTCTTTCATGTTTGATTTGTTCTTCATTGTTCATGTTTCTTGTCTGGATTGATCACCTAGATTAGATTCTGGTTAAGCTAAGGATAGAAGCGAACGCTCGCCTTACTTTAGAACATCGAATTGAACAATTAACCTTATAATTGGAGCGTGCCTTTCGTAGGAACCGGTTAGGGTTAATCCATTGCAAGAGTAACTCATAATTCATTAGTAATTGCACCAGTTAATTAAGTCGTTGCGAGAGGCGACCGTACCTGGGCGGCTAGTTAATCTTGGTAGTTAGAACGGATAGAGCGAACGTTCGCCGGTCTTAAACCTAAGGGTAAGGAGTTATGGTGGTGTCTTAGTAATTGATTGAATGAGAATCGAAATCCGCTGATCTGTTGATTGCCAATGCTCTGGGGAACGAAGGGGGATTCAAAGTCTAAGTTCGTTTGTCATATCTGTTTTCAAACCCTAATTTCCAATCTGCTTAGTTTAATTTGTTTTAATTTCTTTGCATTTCTTAGAATTAGAAGTCGTGGAACTGACACCACACACAACTTGTCTGCATTCCAGTATTTTGCCAGTTTTGAAGTAGTCAATCTTAGAAGACCCTTGGAATACGATCTACCCTAGCTTTTGTTAGCTTTGTTAGTTATTTGTGTGAAACGCATCACAACGACTGCGCGCTCACCAAATTGGCGCCGTTGCCGGGGACACTTCTTTTGATTGTTCGAAAGAAGAACTGGCAATTTATTCTTCTACTTTCCATCTTTCACCTTACCATCCACTTCGATTTTACAATGATTTTGTTTGTCTTTGTTATCTGTAGGTTTACAGGTGTATGCCTCACCGTCCTTGGACTCGCTCTCAAACCGAACAGGCTAAGAGTGCAGAGAGACCAGGCAGTTCTGCTCCACCTCTACGATCACAAATTCTAAAGAAAGACAGATCCAATCCATTCATCACTCCGATCAAGATCGAGGAACTGAAGGAGAGTTCCTCATCTCCATCTTCACATGTACCGTCATCTTCATCCGATTCATACACCGAGTCACTCTCACCTCCTCCATCTCCTGCCATGGACGATAGATTACCACCACCACCACCGAATGGCGATCCACCGCCGCCACCACCACCTGCACAGAAGAGTCTAGCAGACTACAACAAGCCGAGCACGACTAGCGTTCGATCTGCCATTGCCGTTCCGCGCATTGAAGGAGATCCTGAGTATGAGATCAAGATTCCATTCTTGACTATGATCTCTAGGGATTTACAGTTTGAAGGCAGGCCCCTAGACAATCCGTGCACTCATCTTGCAGACTTCCTTGATCTCTGCAGCACTTTCAAGAGCGGAATCCTCGACAAAAACACTCTTTGTCTGAGAGCTTTCCCGTTCTCTCTGAAAGGCCCTGCTAAGAGGTGGCTTACTGGCAAACCACCTGGCTATTACACTGATTGGGATACTCTGGCTTAGGACTTCGTTGAAGAATACTTCCCTCCGGCCAGAACAACTGCTATCAAGGACAGCATCGCCAGATTCTCCCAAAAAGAAGGAGAAAGCTTGTATGATACTTGGAATCGATTCCAAGAACTTCTCTACACCTGCCCTCATCATGGATTCGAGCAGAGGCAGTTAGCTGAAATTTTTGCTCGAGGACTTCGAGAAGAATCTGCCAAGTGGGTCAATTCTCTAGCTGAAGGGGATTGCACTACACTAACACCTGAAGCTGCTCTTCTTCACTTCGCAAACTGTGCTTCCAAGTCAAGGAACTGGGAACGACAATCTGAAGGATCAAGGAGCAAGCTAGATCTCGAAGCTACAATCAAAGCAGAAGTAGAGAAGCATTTTGAAGAAGTCTACCACACCGATCAAGCCGCCGGCAGCTTCTGTCTACGTTGCCGATTGCGAGTGGTGTGGAGCTTGTGCACATAACGGAGGCCGTTGTCAGAATTTTGGTAAGGCAGAAGTCTGGTCTGCCGAAGAGGTAAATTTCATTCAACAAGGCTTCGTTAATAATCAGAATGGTTATGCTGGCTTTCGTAACTTCAGACAGCAAGGGAACTATCAAGACAGACCTCCCTACAATACCGGCGCCAACCATAACAAGAACCAGAATAACCGCCCGGCTGGTCCAGCTCAGGATCAGAAGCCTAACCATCCGCCGGCAGGTGTCTACCAGCCGCCGCATCGCAATCCAGGTAATTATGGAACTGCTCCTGGCAATCGCCAGAATCAATATCTTAATAATACCTATCCAGGGCAGCAGCATCAAAGAGAGAACAATGTCAATGACCTGGATAAGAAGCTCAGCCAGATCATCACCAGACTCGATGATCATGACAGTCAGTTCAAGGCTCAAGCTCTTCTCAATCAAGAACAGATAGCATCTGGACAAAGAATTAAGCAAGCCGTGAACAACATCTCGAGCATGCTAGCATCTGGTCGACCATTTGGCCAACTTCCAAGCCAGACAGAGCCAAATCCGAGAAAGGAGCAAGCCAAGATGGTAACCGCTCGAAAACTCCCAAACTTAATTGCTGATGCTTGTTCTGTCTTACGCAGGATCACTGAAACTCCGGAGGAAGAAGAAGAACAGGAACCGGCGCCTACGGAGGATGATCCTCCTCTTGCACCGTACGTCGTGAAGCCTCCTTTTCCAAGAGCATTGCTGCCAAATGCAAGGATCGAGACTGGCATGAAGGGGAACAAGGAAGGATATCCTGACATTCGTATTAAGAAACCTGCCTCTCCATATCCAACTAAGTTATCTGATCCTGGTTCTTTTACTTTACCTTTGGTCATTAATGATGTTGAGATTGAACGTTGTTTAGTTGACCTAGGAGCGTCTGTTAATGTCATGCCTATAAGCCTGTTTGAAAAATTGAACCTAGGAGAACTTGAACCGCCTAGTATGCAACTTGTCTTTGCTGATAGATCACTTAAAACCCCTAAGGGAGAGATTAAAGACGTTGTCACTAAATGTGGTCCGTTCACGTTCTTAGCTGACTATGTGATTATGGATACTAGTACGGATGATTCTACTACTACAACAGAAAGGTGATTTACTCGCAGGCGACCGGGCTGCCTGCCACTAAGCTAGTGGCAGACGGGGTGGGCTTAGTGGCAGGCAGGCCGGTCGCCTGCGAGTAACAGCAGGCCTGCCAGCTGTTAGTGGCAGGCAGTCTGCGAGTAACAGCTGCCTGCCAGCGGTTACTCGCAGGCTAGCCTGCCACAAAGCACGACGCGGCCTGCCACTAAATCACCTTTCTGTTGTAGTGTACCATTCTCATAGGTCGACCTTTCATGGCTACTACTGGAATGAATATTAACGTTCCAAATGGCTCTTTGACTCTAAGGGTCGGTAAAAAAACGAAAACGTTTCGTCTTAAAGATGACATGAAATATGACTCTAAGAATAAGGAATCTCACTGCCTAGCTGTTGAAACTGTGGAGTTGACTCCGGTCAACTCCGTTACTAATGCTTCTTCCAGTGTCTCTAGATTAGTTGTTGCTGCAGATATTGAACAGGTTATTAAGAAGAAGCCAGAAACATCGGTTCAGAAGCCGCTCAAAAAGAAGAAGAAGGAACTGCAAGCCTCTTCTAAGCCACCGAGCACAAAACTGAGCAGACCTCGGGGAAAGAACAAGAAGACGAAGACCCAAATGGTCTGGAGGCCAAAAATTCCGCCGTCTTCCACCGAGCCAGCTGCACCATCAAATCGTTCCGAGAAACCGGCGCCGGAACAAGTATGGAGGGAGAAGCCGAAAGCATCTCCTAAAGAAATACTGACGATCACCGATCCTGGTGATACCAAGCCGGAGATAAAAGAAAAGAAGAAGTCGACAGTCCTCATTCCTTCCATCGTAACACTCAAGAAGGATGACCTCTCCAGAGAACTGTTCGGACCGTTCAAGATCATTGATCATTTTCCCGATGGACGTACCAAGCTCTTGCATGCGAAGGGGAAGAGATTCACGCTTACCGGAGAAGTCCCGAAGCTGTACTTCATGAACTCCGACGCGAGCGTTAAGGAGAATCTGAGTTGGGATGTCTCCTAATACCGTCCAGGTATCGTCCAGCTCAAGGACGTTAATAAAAGAGCGCTTCGTGGGAGGCAACCTACGGCTAGAGTCCGTTTTTGATTTGTGTCAACCTTAGTGTTTTAGAGTCGGTTCGGGGGAGCCAAAAGTGCCATTTTGTTTGTTTTCTTATTTTTCGTGTGTAGACTGCGTGTCGTAGTGTCAGTCGCAAGTTGATTGAGGTCGTTCGATTTTTGTGGATTTAACTGTGATTTTCTGAAGTTGGCCGGATTTGCGAAAATATTTTCACCCGAGTAGTACAAAATTTTCGGCGAAATCACCCCTATTTTCGGCGAAATCGCCTTTTGAATTTTCGAACCCAGTCTCCTGTTTCATATTTTTGGTTCGAAAAGTTGAGTGTTTTCGGCGAAAATCTATTTGAAAACCGGCAGTGATTTTAACTCTTAATTTCGGCGAAAACATATGGGAATTTTCGGCGAAATAATCTTTGAAAACCGGCAGTGCATTTGAACGTTTGTTTTCGACGAAAACACCCTTTTATTTTCGCCGAAAATCCTTTTAAAAACCACCCAATCCTCCATTTAAAAATCCGGACTTCAGACCCTCTCTCTCCACTTGCCATTTTCGTTCCAAACCCGAAAAATAACCCTCCCCTTTGTTTTTCAAAATAATCGCCGCCACCACCCTTTTCAAAACCGCCGCCGCTGCCATTTGCCATCGCCGCTGCCGCTCAACTCCCCTCTCTTTTCCGATCGTTTTGAGCCCTAGAACAGCCGAATCGGAGCTCTACAGCTCTAGTTCTCCCAAACCCTAGAATCTTCGATTTTTCACCGATTCCTCCCAAACCGTTCATTTTTGGCATCCATGGCTTCAAGGTAAGTTGTAGAACTTTTCAATATGAATATTTTGACATATGGATTGCTGAAGTTCGTCGGGGTTGACTTTCGGTTGACTTTTTGGTTTGCCTCGATTTGCGTGCCGACTAATTTCGTGTGAACTAGGTTAGCTGAACTTGTTGAACTATTCTAGCATGCTTAGGGAGTTTCGTGCTTAATTTCCATATCATTTGATCATGTGTTGCTATGCATAGGATTGATTCTTTGTGATGTTGCCTTTTGAGAAAATGTCGGTTTGACTTTGAATTGTTGTGATCATTTGGCTGCCTGATGTGCTCACTCTCATTTATATCATTGTGTTTGCCATCTGAGATCATATTATACCATCAATTTCCCGTTGTGATAGTCTTGCCATGATTAGGGTTCATTATGCTTTAATGTTGACTTTTTGAATGTCGGTTTGACTTTTTGAACTCTGATTGTACTATTCAATTCTGGTTGTTCCTAAGCATGCATTTCATTGCTTGTGATTACCGGTTACTCTGCTTTGCTTACCCCCACTCGGTTTTCCTCATTTCTTTGTGAAATTGAGTTTTTCTACTAAGTGTGGGGTAGGGTTTAAGTTTGGCTAATCTGGTTTCGCTCTGGTTTTAGGAACACCACTTATGAGCGCAGGACTAAGGCGCGACTTGATGGTGCCTCGAGCTCCGGAGTTGCCGCCCCCGTCACACCTGCCGTTCTGGGCCCTCCTCCAGCACTACCTCGTCGGGCTGGGTACCATCGCACTATCGCCCGTCTACCTGACTTCTACTTCGAGTGCTTCCAGAAGATCGAGCACATTCGGGGAGCTGACGTGCGCCCTCTTTCCATGGAGTCCCTCTCCGAGCACGACGAGGACTACCACCAGAATGTGCATGACGCCCTAGCACCGGCCGGCCTCCTAGAGCTGACCACCATAGCTGCCGATTTCCCAGACATTGCTCTCCAGGAGTTCTGGGCGACCTTTGATCTGGATGAGCACAAGAGGAAGCAGCGCCAGAAGGTTGGGACCTTCTATCTTGGTGGGGTGTACAGACAGCTCACCTACGATGAGTTTGCTGCTCATCTTGGCATCCCCTACGAGCATTATCACGACCATCACCTAGGCTGGGGCGACGATGATGACGACGAGGAGTACCACACGCTCTGGAGCCACATGACTGGAGTGCCTGGTGATCGCCTCACGAGCCATGACTCAGTTAAGTCCCTCTCTCACCCTCTCTTTAAATTTATTCATATGGTTTGCCATAGGTCCCTTTTATATGTTCCGGATAAGGATCGCCACCATACCCTCAAGGAGGAGCTTATGCTTCTTCGAGCCATCCGAGAGAGCTACCCTCTCCACCCCGGCTGGGTGCTGGCACGCATCTTCCGCCAGAAGACCAGGAGGCGGACGCCACCTCGCAGACTGCTGGGGGTAACTTCATAGGTCAGCTCATCATCTCCTTCGGCATCAGCCATGAATATGGCCCGAACATTCCACGACGCCAAGTTAGGACCGTTGGAGGAGATTTGGCAGTCGAATACGACTTAGAGCTGGACCTCAGTCCCCATGTAGCAGCAGATCCTCCACTCCAGCCTGTGGTCGAGTCGGAGGATGAGGATGACACTGAGCAGCAGCAGCCCCAGCCGCCGCCAGAATTCCAAGATTATATACCCTCGCCACACCATCAGGCGGGGTATGCACACCAGTCGCCACCACACATTCCAGATCCATACCAGGCGCCTCACCCTCAGCACCGACCGCACCCAGCAGACGTTGGTGAGTTGTATGAGTGACTGCAGGAGTGGCGCATCACCGACAACGCCACTCAAGAGGCGAGGTGGACTATTATGCAGCAGCATATGCGCCACGCCGACAGGCGATATGAGGCACAGCTGGCGTGGCAACGTCAGCTCGGAGAGCACCTCCACTTTCCACCCCCCGACACCCCTGACCAGCCATGATCAGGTGGTGTCCTTTTCCTTGTCCTTTCTTTTATTTATTCTTTTCGGATTTCGGTCCAACTTTTTTTCTGTGTGGATCCGGGACACTTGTCCCGGTTTCCTTTTTATGTTTCATTTGTTTTTGTTTTGCAGGCAATCGGTAGATTCCCTTTGCTTCGCTTGGGTAGATTCCCTCCGCTCCGAGGACCCGTGCTCATCCCCTACGCCAATCATCTCGGTCCAGGTTCTTCTACTTCACTCTGAACTCTAATTTTAGTCCCGTGAGGACACAATCCGATTTTAAGTGTGGGGTAGGATGCTAGAGAACCTTGCAGGAACTTGATTGCCCTTGATTGTGTTTTCTGTGTGCCTCATGATTCCATTCCAGTCTCTCTAGCATTAGAATGGCTCAGTTCTTGATTTTTGATGTTAAGTTGTTGTTCAACCCTTCATAATGATGCTTAGACTGCTTAACCTAGACCTTGAGAACCAACTTGTATACTTTGATGCTAAATTGCCTGGTCAGAACAGAATTTTTAAAATCACACTTGTAGTTTGTAGCCTTGATTGCATGAAAATGACCGAATCCGACTAGCAAACCAACTGTGAGCTTTTGATCCATTGCACGTAACTTGCAATTTTAATTCTTTCTGAGTGGTTTTCTGTTTGCCTGAATTAGTTAGAATTTGCATGAGACCTACTCGAGACCACACGAAGACACGAGTTCTAGAAGGATAGGGGCACCTAGATTCAGCTACTAAGCCAGATAGCCTACCAAACGATAAAATCCACTAGGTTTAGACCCTTGAGCTTGGCCTGTTCTTTCGGTTCGATAATACATTACAGCCATTTCCCATTTCTTTCATTCCCCGTTGATCCCCTGTGGTTGTAGTTCTAGATTGACCTACCGGAAGTCGGTTTGTGGTAACCTGCCTATAGCCATTAAACAGGTGGTCTTAGCTAATATGTCCAGACGTGTAAATCCCTCTAGCAACTAAAAGAAAATCGGCACAAAGAAAAAAGTAAAGTAAAGTAAGAAAAGAAAGAAAATTTCGAAAAAAAAAAGTGAAGAAAAGAAAAATCAGAAAAGTTTCAAAGTTTCTAGTTCAATAAAACGTTCTTCTCCCTACAAATGGAAGAACGAAGTCAAAAGAAAAAGTTCAAAAGAAAAAGTTCAAAAGAAAAGAAAAAATCGTGTAAAGAAAAAGAATAAGTGCTAGGTTGCTTGAGGGTATCATAGACGAGTGTTCATCATTCCACCCGTGTTTGGTTAGACGGTAGGAAGCCATAGATTAGATTTGAGGGAAGTTAGTCGAAAGCTACACCGCACCAAGCCATCATCATACATTCCCATCATCCATCTCATTATAAACCGAGTAGTGTAGAATTCATTACGGTCCTAGCAGGGAAGTCCTTCTTGACTAGATACTCGTGTTGTCACAGTGGTGGAGATGTGGTCGAAATACAAACCTATGACAGAATTCGGTAACAGAAAACGATCGAGAGCAGAAACACGTCCTTAAACACAGAGAGTGAGAGTTCCCATTGTACTAAATATATCCTGTGTGAGAAGTCTGGTCGGTCAGGTCAAATTCGTGCATATGTTCACAAATATACCCTTGTATTTTCGGCGAAAATATGTTCACAAATCGGATATTGGCAGCTGAAGGAATTTTTGGCGAAAGGATTAAGTTTTCGAACCGAGAAAGAAGTTCAGGAGAACCAGCCGGCGGAACCCTTCATTTGCGAAGGAATTTTCGCCGAAAATCCTTCAATATTTTTGGCAAAAAATATTAGAGGAAATCCGGCTGATTAGGGTTAAGTATAAATACTTAACCCGGCGGCCCAATAAGGAGGACAACATAATTTACATTAGAATATACTTTTCGAATCAGAATCCTACGATTTTCTCTGGAGTTCTGGAGCGAAGAGTTAGAGTTCGAAGAGCCGGAAAGAGATCGTGACGCCATCCCTTTCATCTCGGAGAACCGGAGCTAGGAGTGTAGTTTATCGAAGATCGAAGTCTGCCGGAGTCGTCTAAATTAGGTTTTTCAGATTCTTTTCTGTTCTTCCTCTGAATGATGAACTCTTTCTCTGTCTTTGATTCTTTTGTGATAAACATGAGTAGCTAAACTCGTTAGAGCTTAGACTAGATGAACCCGAAGTGACCCAGGGCTTTAAAGCGGTCACGGATCGGCGGTGATTAGATTCGAAATTCAATCTGTTCTCTTTCATGTTTGATTTGTTCTTCATTGTTCATGTTTCTTGTCTGGATTGATCACCTAGATTAGATTCTGGTTAAGCTAAGGATAGAAGCAAACGCTCGCCTTACTTTAGAACATCGAATTGAACAATTAACCTTATAATTGGAGCGTGCCTTTCGTAGGAACCGGTTAGGGTTAATCCACTGCAAGAGTAACTCATAATTCATTAGTAATTGCACCAGTTAATTAAGTCGTTGCGAGAGGCGACCGTACCCGGGCGGCTAGTTAATCTTGGTAGTTAGAACGGATAGAGCGAATGTTCGCCGGTCTTAAACCTAAGGGTAAGGAGTTATGGTGGTGTCTTAGTAATTGATTGAATGAGAATCGAAATCCGCTGATCTGTTGATTGCCAATGCTCTGGGGAACGAAGGGGGATTCAAAGTCTAAGTTCGTTTGTCATCTCTGTTTTCAAACCCTAATTTCCAATTTGCTTAGTTTAATTTGTTTTAATTTCTCTGCATTTCTTAGAATTAGAAGTCGTGGAACTCACACCACGCACAACTTGTCTGCATTCGAGTATTTTGCCAGTTTTGAAGTAGTCAATCTTAGAAGACCCTTGGAATACGATCTACCCTAGCTTTTGTTAGCTTTGTTAGTTATTTGTGTGAAACGCATCACAACGACTGCGCGCTCACCATTCACCATGTACTTGCAATATTTTCAGGTGGCGAGATTGATGTATACAAATTCCGGAATGGCAATATTGGCATTAGCTTCCAATGCTGTTCACAAGCTCTGGAAATGGCAGAGAAATGATAGAAACGTTACAGGAAAGGTGATTCTTGGGTTTATGTTTTCCCTCTCATTTTTTATTCTGTTATGTTGTTTCTTGGAAGGGCCTGCTCGTGCATGATGGAAGATTAGTACTTCTGTTTTTCTTGCAAATTCCTTATGACCTGTTTTATGTAGGCTACTGCTAGCCTTGCACCACAGTTATGGCAACCACCAAGTGGGATATTGATGACCAATGATTTAAGTGATACAAGCCCTGAAGATGCTGTCCCATGCTTTGCTCTATCAAAGAATGATTCTTATGTCATGTCAGCTTCAGGAAGGAAAGATTTCTCTTTTCAACATGATGACATTCAAGGTAGGTGTATGTTTCTTGGCTTTAGATCAGGTTTTGTGATTGTAGTTGTCTGTCTCTTCTAACATACTCTTCTTCATAATGTTCTTGTGAATGATTGCAGACGATGACTACGTTCATGTCCCCACCGCCAGCCGCAACTTTCCTGGCATTTCATCCTCAAGACAACAACATCATAGCTATTGGCATGGAGGATTCTACAATTCAGATTTCTAATGTCAGGGTTGATGAGGTATGAGACAATTACAATTTGATTTCTTTTTTGTTGAAGAAAACATGATTTGCAGAACCCTCAACATTACATTCACTTCCACAGGTGAAGACTAAGTTGCAAGGTCATCAGAAAAGAATCACTGGCCTTGCCTTCTCCAATACTTTAAATGTGCTAGTGTCTTCTGGGGCTGATTCTCAGGTGAGAATTTCACTCATCCTGTGAATTCTTCTAGACGTGGAGATTTCATGTTGTAGCTGCAGGAACATGGTAAGTCTAATATTTACCTTTATGTAGCTATGTGTATGGAACACAGATGGATGGGGAAGCAGGCTAGCAAAACCTTGCAAATTCCTCCTGGACGACCTACCTCCCATTTCTGATACTCGTGTTCAGTTTCACATTGACCAAACGCATCTGCTTGCAATTCATGAATCACAGATAGCACTGTACGAAGCACCAAAGCTGGAATGTCTGAAGCAGGCAAGTTGATTGGTGTTCCTATCCATGTATATAAAACAGAAGAGCAGTGCATTTATAGTGAGAGCTTCTGGTACATGCTAACAATGAACACTGTTTGTGCAGTGGTTCCCTCGAGATGTAAACCCCATCACACATGCTACGTATTCATGTGATAGCCAGTCAATATACGTTAGCTTTGAGGATGGAAGTGTGGGTGTTCTAACAGCTCCTTCTCTGAGACTGAGATGTAGAATAGGTTCTACAACATATTTGCCTCCAAATCCAAGGTTTGCTCTTCTTTCCGTCACACTCTTTATCATCATTGCTGCTGACAAACACTGGTATATTTAGTTTGACACACCAATCTGTGCCTTGAATGAAATGTTTAACAGCTTGAGGGTGTATCCTTTAGTCATTGCTGCCCATCCATCAGAACCAAACCAGTTTGCTTTGGGTCTAACAGACGGTGGGGTTCATGTGCTAGAACCATTAGAGTCGGATGGAAAATGGGGCACTGCACCTCCAGCCGAAAATGGCGCTGGACCTAGCACATCAGGTGCTGTAGGTTCAGAACAAGCTCAAAGATGACCACTACCATAATTACAATGCTTATGGGGTTTTTTTTTCTGTTGATCATGCGTGCTCATCGTTTTGATGTGCCGGAGGGCTTTTGGAGGGAAAGCTGGGGAAGAAAATAGGTAAATTAATTATAGGGGGTGGTCTTTTTTGGGTAAAAAATAGCTCTTAACCCAACCATATAGGATAAGTTTTGTTGGTGTTGATTCATGGGCATAGCCCTCTCTTTAGTTTGACAGATTTATTTTGTGGTGTAAATTAGAAAGCCAGATGCATCAATAAAGAGTAGAATGGAGGGTTCTGTTCTGACTTCTGAGGGCCTCCCTTGACCCACTGACCACTGGAACTGCATTGATGTTTTTACAGAGAAATTCTTCAATCATATCTTATTATAAACCTCGGATTAATCTTAAAATAAAATATGCAAGGGAATTATAAAAAGACAAAAGTCATTCTCTAAAATTTTCACCTCATCTATAATTGTAAAATAAGAAATAAAACATTTAAATCAATCCTTGAGCCTATACAATGGAAAAAGAGGTTTTGGTCCCTGAGAAGGCCTGCTGAATTGAATGGGGGAGGTGCTAGTCGATGGATATTTGAGCGAGGTAACTGATGAAGAGGATTTATGACTGAACACAGTGGTCGAAAAGAGAAGGAAGAATTCCATAAAGCAACTGTGCATACTCGTTTCAAAAAACGTAAATGAAGTTTCTTATATGAAATACTAGAGGCTTTAATAAACCTAGTAAATGTTGCTGTGCTTGAACCAAGGGTGCGTCGTGATAAAACTGCTGCTTTGTTTGTTGAAAGATTTGATGGATGGCTAGCTAAGTTCGCTTTTGAGTGTGAACTAGGGAAGATCTAGCTCATTTGGAGAAAAGATGTCTCGATCACGGTTCTAGAGATGCGAATGGTCAATATATCCATGTTTGAATGGATATGCCTACTTCTTACTACTGCACATTCAATTTTATGCCTTGAATGATATAGCTGACAAAAGGAGACTATATTCAAGGCTCTGCGGTTTGAAACAGTCTGGCTCCCCCTAGGAATTTCAATGCTTTTTTGGATCTTAGTGAAGCTTCCACAGTTCTAGCTTCCTTGGAGAGCATGGAGGATTTTCCTAAGTGTGTTTATGACTGTGAATTGAATGATCATACCTCCTCTGGCCCTTTTTATACTTGGATGAACAACAGGAGGGATGTACTGATTGCTAGAAAGCTGGACAAATTACTTGTGAACATTGAGTGGCAAAGCTCTTTCCCTCGGAGTAAAGTCAATATTATCCCTCAGATGATTCTGACCACTGTGATTTTGATTGTACTTCAAATTCTTCTCTTTCTGGACCAATAGTGTCAAGTATAAGGATATTGTTGCAGCTGTCTAGGCTACTCAGGTCCATGGGAGTTGTTTCTATATAGTAAGTGAAAAATTGAGACTGCTAAAACATGAACTTGGAAAGTTGATTAAGGAGTGCTACTCTGACATTCAGCAACGGGTAAAAGGGAAACATGATGAGATTCTGAAAGCTAAGGAGGATTTTTATAATTACCCTACAGCAGCAAACCTGGATTATGTGCAAACTCTCCAAGCTGATTATATCCAAACTGCAAAAAGATGAGGAGAGTTTCTCTTAAGACAGAAGGCAATGGTGAATTGGATTAAACTGGGAGATAGCAATTCTATATTTTTCTTTAAACACTTGGAAGTCAAGGAATGATGGAAGTGTGGTGTAGAGTCAGAATGACATTGCAGAGGTGGTTGTTGATTACTATAAAACTCTGTCATTGCCTTGATGGTTACATTGCACTGTTCTTTAAGCATAGCTGGTCTATTGTTAAATCTGATGTGATGTGGTGAATGCAGTTAGAAGCCCTTCTCGGAATGCTTTTATCAAGGGTAGAAAAAGATTGGAGATGGAATACTCCTGGCATATGAGCTTCTGAACAACTATAATAGATCAGGGATCTCCACTAGATGCGTCATGGAAATAGATCTCATAAAAGCCTTCGATTTAGTGGAGTAGAGTTTTATACTTAATACACTGTCTGCCATGAAGTTCCCTGATTCTTATGTTGATTGGATTGGTGCTTGCTTCAAAGCTAATAAAGATATATAATCAAAAATATTTGTATAGGGGAAATCCAGCTATATTTCTTGAAAACTCTGTATTCTAAGATATCATTGTTTGTTTACTGTCTAATGGAGCTGAGGTTTTGTATTTCAGATACCCAGAGCTTTTGATTGTCTTCAGAATGTGCATTCTGACAATTTCTACTTTTATAAGAAATTCTCACTTCTCCAAATAGAACAATGGGTCCCACTGTCTTCCCCTACTATTTTCTTTACCCAATATACATACCAAACAATGTAATGTAACATCCTCCAACTTTTAACAAACACTTTTCCATCATTCTCCTATTTTCATATTTCCCCTTATTCTCAATTCCCTGTACCAAACGACCCCTAAATAATTTCTTAAATCCCTTGTCCTTAGCTCATGCCATGAGCTGTGGGATTTCCCATTATTTCCTCCTTCCTTTAATTGTAAATGATTATGATGTAATCTCTTAATCCTATAAATGAAATACACTATGGCCAAGGTTGGCATGGTAGTCTTTCCCATTTTTTATATGGTATCAGAGCCATCTACCTAGCCACAACCATGGCTGCTTCAAACTCTTCCGCAAACTCCATCTCCTAACTTCCCTCCCTTCCCAACCCTTCTACCTCGTTCACTATCAAACTCACCCCCAACAACTACCTTCTCTGGAAGCTTCAGTTTGAACCTTTCCTCGCTGGGTATGATCTTCTTAGTCACGTGGACGACTCAGAGGAAACTCCTCCTCCTCTCGCTGATGCCAATCTGCCGAATTCTAAGTACAAGGATTGGTTCCGTCGAGATCAAATAGTACTTGGTTGGATTGTCTCTTCCGTTTCTGAAGGAGTGCTTCAGAATCTCGTCGGCCTCCGGACAGCTGAATCGGTGTGGAATTCGTTGGCTACCGCATACGACACCGGCACGAAATCGCAAACCAGATCCTTCAAGTCACAACTCTACGATTTATGACAAGCAAATGATTCTATTTATGCTTACCTTCAGAAAGCCAAAGCAATCGCTGACAATCTCGTAGCGTTGGGACATCCGGTGGCTGATGAGGACTTGGTCGAGCTCGTACTTTGTGGTCTCGGTACATCCTTTTGAGACTTTGTCGGTTTTACCGTAACCGATCAGCGCCTGCATCTTTTATTGAGTTAAATGGTTTGCTTCTAACCGAAGAGCTTGAGCTCTCCACGGAGGATACTTCTTTGTCCACAAGTCGTTTTCTCACTTCGCCGGATGAGGAGCTGCTGCCGGCAAAGGGCGTGGTCGTTGCCCTAAGAACAGAAGCCGCCCTCACTTCCAGCCGTCATCTCCACAATACCCTATCCGCCAACAACATTTGGGCTTCAATCAGCCGGCCCAGTCTTTTTACCCTCATAGTGGGCCTTCTTCATATGGTAGAGGCCTCCTACCTTCTCCTCCTATGGGCCGTCCGGCTTTTAACTCTAGCTCAAGGGAGCTGGTCTGTTACAATTGTCAAGGAAAGGGGCATCATTATAAACAATGTCCATCACCTCGTCAAAACATGAGTCAACCTACGACCCATTTTACTCATTCTCCGGATTCACATATTGCTAATACTTGGACTCTGGATTCAGGTGCGAATCACCATCTTACCAACAATCTTGCCAACTTACACCTCCACTCGGAATATCAAGGCACTGATCAAGTGCAACTCACTGATGGTAATATCGTCGCAATCTCACACTCTGGATCTTCTATTGCTCAATTAATTGATTCACCTAGGGTTGTTGACGAGCCAAGCTGCTCGTGAGCGGCTCGGAGCCCGGCTTGGAAAAATGGCTAAAAAGATCACTCGAAACTCGGCTCGTTTGTAAATGAGCTGGCTCGCGAGCCGGCTCGATAGTAAATGAGCCGAGCCCGAGCCTACTCTAGCTCAGCTCGACAGGCTAGGCTCATCGACTCGTTGAACCTGGCTCGCGAGCTGGCTGAAATAATACAGCTCGCGTGCTTACCCGTTAAAGGCTTGATTAAGAGCTTGTGAACCAGCTCGATTATGGGTTCAATCATTTTTAGAGTTACTAATTAGGATTTTGAATAACGATTTAAGGTTTAGACTATATAAATTAAGATAAATAAGGTTTTGTGGTGTAAGAATAACGTTTCAAGGTTTAACCTCGATACATTAATATAGAGCCATACTTTTACAGCCTCTCCATCTTCAACCAATTCAATATCATCCTCCAACCATAAGTTACCTATTGCGTGCTAGAATTTATGGCACAAGTCATGCTCAAGACGTGCTCGACAAGCTTACCGAGCTCGGGCCGAGCTTGGGCTCGTTAACACTCATTTCGAGTCGAGCCCGAGCCGAGCTCGAGCTCTAAATTTTTTTAACGCGCCAATCTCAAGCTCAAATCTTCAAGCTCGAGCCAGCCATAAACCTTATCGAGCCGAGCCTGAGTCTGGGCAAAGCTCGGCTCGTCTCATATACAGCCGTAGATTCATCTATTGCTCTTGATAACATCCTTTATATTCCGAAGGCATGCCAGAATCTACCGTCTCTAAGTTCTCTCACACGCGATAATAGCGTGGCTGTGCTATTTTATCATGACACTATGTCTATTCAGGACTTGACGACCAGAAAAGTAATATTTCAAGGCCGAAGTAAAAATGGTCTCTACGCCATTCCCATGACGTTTATCAAGTCTCTAGTCCTATTGTTGGTCATGCTGCTTCTCTACCTGTATGGCATAAACGTTTAGGTCATGCTCACTTGGAAAATGTCAAACGGGTGCTTCGCCGCTATTAGATTCCTTTCCCGAATAAGCACATACCCTCTGTTTGCCCTGGATGTTGTTTGGGCAAAATGCATAAATTGCCATTTCCTATTTCAAATTTTAAGGCACAAGGACCTCTTGATTTAATTTGCAATGATGTGTGGGGACCTGCTTCTATTATGTCAACCGCAAATCAACGATACTACGTCTTATTCTACGACCATTATAGCAAATATCTTTGGCTCTATTTTGCTCAGTATCGTTCTAATTTATTAACCATATTTATCCAATTTCGTGTCTTGGTTGAAAATTATTTTGCACGTCCTATTCGCTCCTTCCGTGCAGACTGGGGTGGTGAATACCAAAGATTGTCTTCATACTTGGCAGAGCATGGAATCCATGAGCAAACTTCATGCCCTCATACGCTTGCACAGAATGGCTGCGCAGAGCGGAAACATTGGCGTATAACCGAGACAGGACGCTCTCTTCTCCATCATGCAGCGGTTCCTCTTGAGTATTGGACGTATGCCTTCCAAACAGCTGCCTATATTATAAATTGTATGTCGGCTTCTAATATTGAGTTTGACTCTCCTTATCATCGTCTGTTTGATGCCCATCCGGACTATGCACACTTAAGGATACTTGGATGTCTACGCTTCACTTGGTTGAAGCCCTATGCTAAGCATAAATTGGATGCTAAATCGGCACCTTCAGTCTTTCTTGGATACAACCTTCATCACAAAGGCTGCTATTGTCTTAATCTATTTATGAAAAAGGTTCAAATTTCTAGACATGTGCTATTTGACGAGACAGTTTTCCCTTTCTAGGTGCCAAGTACAATTCCTCGAGCTCCAAGCCCATCCTCATCGGATCTGTTTCTAAGGCCTACCTTACCTCTACCTTTACCAGTCTTGGCGGCTGCTCCTCAAAGCCCTCCACCAAGGCCCAGGCCCATCACTTCCCCAATCATCCAAATAGATCCAAGTAGCACATCTTCACCTACAGAGCCAGCAAACAGGCCCACATCTCCACCACAACGTGTCTCCCCTGCTGGCGAACCTACCATGGGTCCACATGCCCAACAGTCATCTCTCAACTCTCAGCCAATGGTCACACGAACAAGAACCGGTTCCTTTCGGCCTAAAATTTTCTCAACTGATCTTGTCACCAAATCGGTCGACCCCACCTGCTATACTCAAGCATCGAGACATGTTGAATGGCATAACACCATGCACGAGGAGTTCAAAGCTTTAATTCACAACAATACCTAGAAATTGGTTCCACCGCCACAGTCAACACATAAGATTATTGGCAACAAATGGGTCTATCGTATCAAGCAAAATCCTGATGGCACCATTGAACGCTACAAGGCGCGCTTAGTTGCAAAAGGCTATCATCAGACAGAAGGTCTCGACTACACCGAAACATTCAGCCCATTGGTCAAACCGGCAAGTGTACGGCTAATATTATCTATTGCTCTCTCTCACAAATGGCCCATCAAGCAGTTGGATGTCTCCAATGCCTTCTTACACGGTGATCTACAAGAAACAGTATACATGTCTCAACTACCTGGCTTTATTCATCCAAATTTCCCTCATCATGTTTGCTTACTACAGAAATCCTTGTATGGTTTAAAACAAGCTCCTCGGGCCTGGTTCTCTTGCCTATAAGATGCCTTGTGATTTTGGTTTCACGGGTTCCCGCACAGATCACTCCCTCTTTTACTATAATCCGGGAGGCTCCACTATATTTATCCTGGTTTATGTCGACGATATCATTGTCACTGGTTCAAGCGCTCCTCTCATAGCATCCTTGATTCAGCACTTGGCATGTCGCTTCTCTATAAAGGAACTTAGTGACTTACATTATTTTCTCGGCATTGAAGTTCATCGAACAAACTCCGACATGTCTCTCTGCTAGACCAAATATATTCGTGAACTTTTACAAAGAGCTGGAATGTCGGAATGCAAACCTATCTCTATACCTTCCGCAACCATTCGCCCTCTCTCTAGAGATGCACCCTTTCATGACCCAACACTCTTTCGGCAATTAGTTGGTGGGTTGCAATATCTCTCCATGACGCTACACGATCTTGCATATACTACCACTCGTTTATCTCAGCACATGCATGCTCCTCTACCGTCTCATTGGCAACATCTCAAACGGGCTCTCCGGTATCTACAAGGCACTAAAACCCTCAGTATTCATCTCTCCGCTTAATCTCCCCATCGCCTACTATGCTTTGCCGATGCCGATTGGGGAGGTGACTCCATAGATCGTCGCTCGACGACTGGTTAAGTTGTATACTTGGGTTCTAATATCATCTCATGGTCAAGTCGTAAACAACGTACGGTATCTCGTTCCACGATAGAAGCTGAATATCGCTCTCTCGCGACGGTCTCCTCTGAGGCGCGCTTGGCTACAGTCTCTTCTCACTGAAGTTGGGTTTTCGGCCACTCATTCCCCGGCTATTTGGTGTGATAATCTATCTGCCACTTATCTCACGGCAAATCCTGTTTTCCACTCACGCAGTAAGCATCTTGAAATTGATTTTCATTTCATACGTGAACAAGTTGTGGTGAAGAAACTTGTAGTCTCCTACATATCTACAAAGGATCAAATTGTAGACACCCTCACCGAAACCGCTACCTACTGCGCGACATCAAGCCTTATGATCCAAGCCCAAAGTACTACCGTCCTTTGGCTTGAGGAAGGATAATAAAGATATATAATCAAAAATATTATGTAAATAATTTCTTGAATCCCTTGTCCTTAGCTCATGCATTGAGCTGTGGGATTTCTCATGATTTCCTCCTTCCTTCAATTGTAAATGATTATGATGTAATCTCTTAATCCTATAAATCAAATACATCATGGCCAAGGTTGGCATGGTAGTCTTTCACATTTTCTATAAAAGCCTCTATGCTATCTGTGAACATCAATGGGACACTGCTGAACTACCAGGAGGGGACTAAGGCAGGGGATCCTATTTCCCCCAACCTGTTTGTTATCTATATGGAGATTCTAAGCTGTCTGTTTGATCAAGATCTACAAGAGAGGAAGTTTCAGTTCCATCCTTAGTGTAAGGTGATCAAGGTTGGCCATTTGAGCTTTGCAGATGATTTATTGATATTCACCAAGGCTAGTGAGACTACAATTGGAGAAGTTACAACAATTCTTCACACCTTCCATAGCTATTCTGGTTTGCAGTTTTAATCCGGACAAGAGTTATCTATACTGCAAGAGTGAGCAATGAAGTTGCAGAGTCCCTTGTCCAAGCTTTAGGGTTTTGCAGAGGTGAACTCCCATTCAGGTACATTGGTATACCCCTTACTTTTGGCAATTTAAGGAGATGTGAATGCAAGTCCCTTATTGATAAAAATAACTAGACACATTACTGATTGGAAATCTAAGAGATTATCCTATGTTGGTAGATTGCAACTCATTGAGTCTGTTGTTGGAGGCATCCTCCAATACTAGATGTGTAACTTTATTCTTCTTTTTCCCTCATAAAATATGTGGAAACCTTGTGTAATGACTTCCTCTAAGGGAAAGAAGCGGGCAAAGGCAAGATAAAAGTGTCTTGGAAGTTTGTTGCTCTCCCTAAACATGAGGGAGGGTTAGGCCTAAAGGACTTTAAGTCTTGGAATTGTGCAAATGTGGTGAGACATATTTGGAGCATTTTATTGAAAGATGGGTCTCTTTGGGTGGCATGGTTAAATGTTTACATGATAAAAGTTAGGAGCCTCTAGGAGCTAAGCTCTACCTATGGATCCTGGCACCAGAAAAGGTTGTTGAAGTTAAGAAGCTTGATTAGAAATCATGTTAGAGGGCGATATATTGTGGAATGGATGTTATATGGATCGTTTGAAGCTCTCAGCAGTCTGGGAAGTTATTCAGACTAGATTCTCTATCCCCAGGAGGTTAGTAATAGCTTGGATGATTGTCAATGATCGAATCACAACAAGGGACAAAATAAAAAACATGGAATGTTGTCGTTGATGATGTCTGCCTCTTCGTGAAGTGGATACAAAGTCGGAACTGCATCTCTTTGCTGATTGTTGTTACATGCAGAAGGTTATAACCCTTGTTATGCATGAGATTGCAGGGCTACCCTGGGATGAAATGTTTAGGATTGCTGTTACCAAGAGAGAGCAAAATGTACAGAAGGCAAAACGGCTTCTTTGGCGAGTTCTGATGAGTCATATCTAGCTAGAAAGGTGCAAAGATTTTTTTAAACCTGGGAGGCAAGCGGTGGAGCTCAGCACAGTTATTGGGTTGGTTACTTAATTGGTCACTAATCTTTATCCAAATAACCCGGAAGGCATTGAATTAAAAAAATTGTTGCCGACATTACCAGACCTTGACTCATTATCCAGAAGGTCACTGTTAGCTACGGACATCCATTATTCCGTCCATCCGCCTATGTGGACTTGCCAACTCAACCGCCACATCATTCCTAAGATGCCCAATCATCTAACCGGAGTACCCAAATCGGTACCTAACCCAACTCCCCACCCAAACCAGTCCCTTATTCCTCCTTCCTTCTACCTCCTTCCTCCTCCGGTCCATTCTTTTCAGCTTCTTCTTCCTCCACCTGCATATCCATCCTGCATCTTGAATCTTCTTCATTCTAAACCCAAAATCCCTAGAATTGGGTTTCAAATCTAGATTACCATCGGAAGAAGAGCCCCGAGATACACTACAACAAAACGGAGTATTAGTGGCGGTTATTTTCCACAATTGTGGAGGTTATAACCGCCACAGTTGTATTAATTGTGGCGGTTGCACAACCGCCACAATTGTGGAGAAAAACCGCCACAAAAGTGTCCGACACAAACGAACAAAAGTGGCGGTCAGGAACCGCCACAAATATATTACACTGGCGGGTTGTATTGTGGCGGTTATAACCGCCACAATTATTTTTAAATTACTGGCGGTTATAACCGCCACCATTGTCATTATATTTTTGGCGGTTTTAACCGCCACATATCATATTATTTGGCGGTTCTGGGCAGCTGAAGCACAATCAGTTTGGCGGTTCTAGGCAACAATATTGGGGGTTATAACCGCCAATGTTGCTATAATTTTGCAGTTTTTTTGCTGCAAATTCAGCTCACCAATTCGTCCATTAAATGGCACCTGCAAGTCACATCAGCTCAAATAAACACTACTAACACCACATAATACAAGTACCAAATCACCATTTAATTAATATCATCATCATCATCCAAATGTACCATTACACAATTTAACTATGATCATCATCATCCGAAGCTCAAATGAACACACTAGAATGCAAGTACCATATAACATACTAGACAATATAGTGACATACAAGTAACATATCACCTCCTAACTATCATCATCCGAAGTTGAATTGTCATAGTAGGGGATCAATTCATCATCATCATCATCATTACCCTGACCAACGTTTTCGCCCTCCTCACCTACAATGTCATCGTCCTCCTCCTCCTCATCATCATCATCGGCACTTCCAAGCTCCTCATCATCGTCACTTCCAAGCTCCTCATCATCGTCATTATTCGCAACATTTTTACCTTTACCGGCAACTGTAGAGCTACCTCCATGCCTATCCAAGGGTGTGACTATGTAATCATCGGGATTGTCATAATTACCCGATCCAGTATCATCTCCACTCACCTGCAGAAAGTAAAATAGTATCATAAAAACTTAATAATATCAAGTTATCTCGACTAACTAAGATACTTACATATAAAATCAAGTTATCAAGATTACCTTTCTCATTTTCTCAGTTGATGAAGAACCTTTGTTCTTACCCTTCAATTTAGCCAAGAACCTCTTGAATTTTCCTTTCATTTTCTTCCCGATATTCTCCTCCGCTTCCTTGACTTTACGATCAATTTCAGCTTGCATCCTCTCCGCGTACGCTCGATCCATTTCCTCTCTCACACGCGCAATCGTAAAGGCATCAACAGTATGTTGAGTTGGAGCCATTGATTGTGCAGAAGAACCAGAAGCAGCTTCAAACTACAAAATGGATTTCATCAATAATGTAATCACTATATCAACTAATAATGCATATATTAGATGAGATTCTTACCACTCGTGGGTAATAGCCAAAACTCTTCCCACGTACTCTTCCAGAGTGCTCTCCTCCATATGCAGCATTTAATGCTATGTGCGCCAAATCCAAAGAGTCACCAGGTCCATGCTGCTTAGGAACTTCTGGTTGGTCCTCATAATGTTGAATCAATCTCTACAAAAGCAAGAAGAACACTTAAAACCAACCACTTTAGTAGCAATCTAATTACTTCATAAAGATAAGTACCGCTAACTCTCCAACATCAGAGGAGAATGTTCCATCTGCTAATCTGTGTGCATGCAGCCAAATGAAACCTCTGGATGGCGTATACCCAAGCTCAGCCGTCAATTGTGCTTGCATTGTATTATATGGTCTAGCCCCTCCCCTGTTTTTTCTAACTTGCTTTGCTTTATTGGTTTTATTTTTCGGCATAATTTCCTATCAATTCAAAACAAATATGTTGTTAATTCCAACTAACAAACATGCAACAAGATGGATAGGAATTCACTTACTCTTCTCCGGGCTTCTCCGCGTATGGATAGGAATTCACACCAATCAAGGTTGCTAGCTCCTCTTGGGCCTAACGATGAGAGCAAACTCCTATTAACACGCCCATCCGCGCTTGTTGCTCTCTCGACCGCTTCATTGTATGCCGCATTTCTTTTTCTTGACCAAGCTCTACCCATTTATTTCATGATGTAACTCTTAAGAGGCAATAAATCATGGGGCATGATAGCAAACTTTGGCTGATTACATTCAAACAAGAGGTTAGTAACAATACACATATACCATCAACAACAACAACAAATTATAAAAATTATTACCTCAAACATATTTCTCCATACAAGAGCTTTATACGGCTTCAACCCGTGATCTCTCCACTCACCGAATCTAAGTGGCAGTGCAGTGAAGTCTCCAACAATAATACCAATGTACCGTATGAGAAACTCATATGTATGGCCTCCCTCTGGAAGTAC
Organism: Linum lewisii; assembly: GCA_034768395.1. NCBI lineage: Eukaryota > Viridiplantae > Streptophyta > Magnoliopsida > Malpighiales > Linaceae > Linum > Linum lewisii. Next base: position 55,111,908 of record CM068296.1, read on the forward strand.
TCCATCAAGCAATCGCACCACTACTCTCAAGTTTGGCCCCAACGTTGCTTCTGCCTCTTTCACCTTCAAACCCATAACTCTCAAGTTCCCACTAGCATCTGAAATTTTTGAATGTACATGGGTTGAAGAACACAACTCTTAACATTTTAACATTACAAGTAAAATAGAAGAAACTTACCTACAACCTCACAGTTCCATTTCCCAGGTTCCTTGTCGGGAAGACTACCACCAGTACGACCACGACCACGTCCGCCACCACGACCACGACCACGACCATTACCGCCACCACCAACAACTAGCTCATTCATATCCATACTCCACAGAATCTAAACAAATTATGAAACATAAGGATAAACTATTAATTTCAATCTACTCATCGGACTCTCGTAACTCTGCCATAAGATTCTCCCTAGCCAATGTCTCATACATGGTAATGATCATATTATACTCAATATTACATTTAGTAATGTACTAATAATTTAAAGAATCACTAACTTGGAATGTTCGGTCAAAAGGTCGAATTCAGCCGAAGGCCTTCCTCAATCAAAGTCAACCCAACCTGCAACACAGTAGTATAAACAAAGTAGGTCAAATTATGGATCCAATAACTCCCGAGTAAGGAAAGGAATTGATGTATAATCCAGTTGTTAGAAGTTGAATAAAATTATAATTAATTAGTTTGAAGATAGTAGATTCAACTAAGTTATAAGGTATTAGCTCATTGCATTAAGCTTAATTATAGTTGACCATATCATTAAACTTAATTATAGTTGACCATATATGAATTCGTATAAAACTAGGCATATGGTTTTTTTATGAATAAGCCGAATTTCATTCATCAAAAGAAAGAAGAGGGAAGAACATTCAAAACTAAAAACCAAGAAACAAATTAACTTGTAGAACATGAAGATGGAAGAACATTCAAAATTAAAAACCATGAAACAAATTAACTTAAAAGTTATATATATTTGTTACTTATTATCTAGTCATACAAACAAGACAATCAAATTTGGACTTATGAATTCAAACATCAAACTTTATAGTACTAATAATTTAAAGAATTACTAACTTGGAATGTTCGGTCCAAAATTCAGATTCAGCCGAAATCCTTCCTCATTCAAAGTCAACCTTACATGCGACACAATCATACAACAAATAATTTAGACATCCAAATCACATCCAAGTCAGATAAACAAATCCCACTTGTCAAGATTACAAATCATGAAACCGATATACACAAAGTTCATTCAATTCATCACACAAGCATTATTTAGCCATAGATATTCGGGAACAAGCATGAAAACATATCTATAGTCATCAGAAGATCAATCTCGAAGCAACAAATCATCAAAATTCGTCCATATACAAAAATCCCCAATTTCAAGCAATATCGATATGAAAAGTTTATGTAAATGCACAATTGGAGTGACAAACGATATCGAAACGATCCCCAATTCAAAGTATAGAGTCAATATATCACCAATTTCATGAATATCATGTCAATTTCTCAAAATCAGAAACTTGATAAAATTAGGGTTTTGGTTCAAGAACACCAAACCCGAATTTCTGAACCTAGAACTCGATTTTTCACGCAATAGAGCACTGGAATAATGTTGTAAGAGGTAGGGAGAATGGAGATTATTAGCTGGAGATTAATACCGTCGAGCTAGGGAGATGGCCGCCGCGTCGGAGAAGAAGCAGCGCCGTGTGAGAAGAGACAGCCGCCGCGTCGGAGATGAAGTCGCGCCGCGAGAGAGAGACGGCCGCCGGCGAGAGAGAGAGAGAGGGCCGCCGGCGCTTGGTTCTGAAACCGCGTGAAAGAGGAAAGGGGGTTTAAATATCAAAGATTGTGGCGGTTGTGTATTGGCGGTTAAAACCGCCACAATATGTTCAACACATTGTGGCGGTTTTAACCGCCAATAAACAACCGCCACTATCATTAAATAATAGTGGCGGTTGTACAACCGCCACTATTGTATCCGCCACTTAATGCTTTTTTCCTTGTAGTGATAGAAGCAATTTGGATGGTCCGACAGTGGGTAAATTTTTTTCTGGAAAATTTCTTGGCAAGCCGCCAGACTCTACACCACCGGATCCAGACTCCTTCACAAGGTAAGGAAAAAGTGTATCAGATAGGAAAAGATCTACCAATGACGAACCAATATCAGATCAAAATCTCCAGCTGCTTCCGGAAACATTGACAGAGACTGTTGTTCGTCGTAGATTTGAGGATATAGTTCCAGAAACATCGTTAGAGGGCAGATGAGGGGTATTAATAATATACAGAGCTCTGTTTGCTTGTTTCCTTTCCATGTGGTGTTGTACTGTTGTTGGATTTGCATCAATAATATATCAGTTATCCCAGGTAGTCTTCCATCGACAAAATTTCATCTACTTTTCCGTATCTTTGTACAGTGGGAATCAATATGATAAGAGTTGACTGCCTACCTTGTTTCTTTTCTTTGTGCAGTGGGAATCAAAAAAATAAAATGAAATCTTCAAACTTTTTGGATTCTGTGTATAACCTAGTTGCTAAATCTTATGATTTTCCAAACCCAAAGCAATAGCTTATTCCATAAGATTGCCAAGCTCATCAGGGATGATACCCATAAAAGTATGCTATTGGAGAGGTTTAGTGACCTGAGATGACTTGTTCAATGGAGGAGGAAGGAGGAACTGGTTTGGGTGGGGTTGGGTTAGGTACCGGTTTGGGTACTCCAGTCAGATGATTGGGCATCTTAGGAATGACGTGACATAATTAAATGATGTGACGGTTGAGTTGGCAAGTCCACATAGGTGGATGGACGGAATAATGGATGTTCATAGCTAACAGTGACCTTCAGAATAATGAGTCAAAGTTTGGTAATGTTGGCAACAATTATTTTTTAATTCAATGACTTTCGGGTTATTGGGCTAAAGTTTAGTGACCAATTAAGTAACCAACCTCACAGTTATTAGAGATGAGATTAGATAGCTATATACACAAACTAGAGAATAGTATAGTGAGTAGAATTTAGAAACTGTTTTTTTAGAGTATTTTTTTTGTGTTCCTCTTGTACGGTCATTCCTCGTTTTTGGTGAATAAAATCATATCAATTCATCAAAAATAAAATAAATTTTTTTATATCAACTCTCAATAACAGCTTTGGTAATTTAAGTTAAGCACAAGTAACATATTAGTCACTTCACTTTTATTTTTAATACATCAATAAATCAAGTTTGACTCTAAGAATGTATCTATAATACCACTTTTGGTAACTTTAATTAAGGGAAAGTAACATATTGGTCACTCAACTTTTATTTTTAATACATTAATAACTCAAGTTTGACTCTAAGAATTAATGTATCTATATTCTGTCCACTTTTGTTCAATTTTTTTGCCAAAATCTTATGTTAGTCAACCACGTCAACTAAAGTAATAATTTTAAAATTCCATGTCATCAAATACTGAGTCCCTAGATCCAACCAAACCTCTTTTCAGCATGAGTGAGGATTTTATTTTCTCTATCTTCTTCATTTGTAATCTCCATCTTTAGCATGCTCCATCTCCTTCTCAAGCTTAATATGTGAAACAATAAGCTTATCTTTCTCGCATTTCCAACTATCATAATCTACGACGAGTCAAAATTTGGTGAGTTAGATCTCTACAACGAGTGTGATTGAGCAACTGTGTCCCATCACTCGATTTTAATATTCATGGTTGGTACGACCATGACATCCAAGGCAACAACAATGATTCCATTGGCTTTGTAGTAATTGATGGATGAGTTCAGTAATCAATCTCCATGGAAAACCATTTAAATCAAGAGTACAACCCATTCAAGGAGCCATCACCAACTTTAGCAACATCATGACCAATGATTTCACCTTCTTCGTTGTCACTATGATAGTTGGAAGTGTGTATGATCTCCTTCCGATCTTAGTTCAAAACTTCGTATGGAAGAGTTTTTGTAATGATAAAGATAAATGAGTTGTGTAGATTTGAGGATGACTAGAGAGCGAAGATGACACTGTTTTTATGGATGCATTGATGGTATATATCATGCATAGGTTATTTGTGAAATGTATTAGACTCATTGATCCAATATGATTGTAAGTATTGCTAATTATAATATATAATTTAATTAATTAATAATATATATATTATTTATATATATTATTTATATAAATATTTTACATTATATTTTATAAATCACTCTATTTGTTTTTTCAAAATCAAATATTAAATTTCAAATAATAAAATATTTTTATTCATAAATTTGTCAATATGTAATAATGAGTATCAACTAGGTCTTTCGTTACAATATTATTTCGATGATGCACTATATCAGCATGCAGGAAAAGTGCGATCGTAGTTATCTATTGCTAGAATATTTTACGAACTACATATGAGCTTTCTACATTTCTTATAGCTGAATGACATATTTTTAAATAAGTTTTTGTTTCAAGTTTAGGTTGTTAGGATTTTTTATCACCAATTTATCTCTAAAAAATTTTAGGGTATCATGAAGTTTATGAATATTGAGTTGATAATTTGATAACAAACTAGCTGAATAAATATAATAAGTTATTAATAAATTTAAATATTGTTTACAAAAATTAATTGTTAAAATATATATTTTCAAAGTCTAAAGACAACATTGATAAATACCTTATTAGTTTATTACAAATTTTAAACTATGAAAAAATTCCTATAATTCTTCATAAAAACAAATTCCTTTAATTTAAAGAAAACTTAATAATAATCATAGTCAAACTAAATCTAAATTAATACATAAATTAACATAAAAAGGTTATTTAATTCAACGATACAAAAATACTAATTAATTTTTTGTTATAATTATAAGTTATCATACATTGAATAACTGAGATATAAGCATAAAATAACAATAATTATTTGTATTTTACTGTTTGGATCTTATTATGATTCAAATAAACGGGTAAAACACCGCTCATAGGGCGAATAGGTAAAACCTATTCATATAAGAAGGAAGTAATACAACCTTTTTTCCCAAACAGAACTTGCATATCTCTCACAACCAACCAATCCAACATAACATTTGTCATGGAGATCAACTCCCTTGCAATCGAAACTCAAAGCTTCAACATCAATTATAGTAAGAGAACTAAAATTAATGCCTACCAATTTGAAATCCAATAGCGGAGCTATCTACCTCATGTTACCTGGAGCGATGACCGGGGCCACCAGAAGAACATGGTAGCATCTCAGGCATGTGGATGTCCAGGTCATTCGAAACAAATCGTGATTTTTTGGCATTAATTTTTTGGAGTGAGAGGATAAACCCAATTTTTTAGGAATTTATTTTAGATGGTCACCATTTTATTTTGGAACAAGGCCCTCCAAAATTTATTGGACGAGCCTACATCTTCCTATATAAAGAACATAAAAAATTCAAATTAGAGAAAATAAAAATTAGACTTCAAATAACCAACTCTAATATGAACTTTTATATTAATAAAGAGAAGGGTTGGTTATACAAATGGTCATTAACCTTTAGCCAAATAACCCTGAAATGACAGACTTTCAAAAAAAATCTCTTCCATAACTAAACTTCAGCCCATTATCAAAATGGTCATTTCCGTCTACATACATCCATTATTCTATCTATCCGTCTATGTGGCCTTGCCAACATGTTAGCAAAGTCGCAACCATGTTAGATAAATTCCCCACCCCCAACATGCCCAATCATCCGACCAGTACACTCAACTCGATCAACCGATTAATGGGAATAATCGGGTTGGGTGTACCGGTCGGATGACTGGGCATGTTGGGGGGAGGGGGGGAATTAACCTAACGTGGTTGTTTCTCGTGACGTGGCCAACATAGGCGGATTGATGGAATAATAGATGTTCATAACCATTTTGATAATTGGGTGACGTCCGGTTATGAAAGGAATTTTTTTTGAAGGTTGGTGATTTTTGAGTTATTTGACCAAAGATGGGTGATCATTTGTATAACCAACCTCTAAAGAGAAGGAGATTTCCAGATTTATAAGGAAGTTTCAGCATGTGAGCCTTCCTTGAGCATCTAATAGTAGGGCAATGGATCAGCGTCCAAGAATTTGATGGCTTTGGAAAGTTTCAAACCATTATCCAACCATTAGATCTAGTTTGACTCTTTGACCAATCTAATGGTCTAAATTTGTTAGGGGTATTTAGGACTTTACACATGTAATTTATTTATTATATTTAATTTAAAATACTTTAATATTTTTCTGGTGACCGGCGGTGACTCTGGCGATCGGCCACCATCTCCGGCAACTTTTCCGGCGAGTCTCCGACGATTAATCAAACTCTGACGACTTTTTCAGTTAGGACATGGTAACTAGTTAATCTGTTTTTTTACCACTGTTGTCAATATATATATGAAGAAACCCTAAAAACAAAGAGATGTCCGTCTTCTTATCTCCCAACCGCCACATTCCTTATCTCTTTCACTACTTTTTCCCTTTCCCTTATCTCTTCTCCAAATTCTCCAGAAAAAAGAGAGATGAGAGAGGGTAGTGAGAGAGAGTTCAGCGAGAGAGGGTCAGAGAGTTAGAGTGTTAGAGAGAGTAGGGGGTGAGTGTTTCTGGGGGGGATTTAGTTCAGGATCAAGGTATTCGCAGGATCCAGATCAAGGATTCTTGGATTGACTTGGAAGACTCGAGAGGCCTGTTCGGCTCTGATTTCAGATTGGTGGTATCCAGAGGCTCGTCTGCACACTTTATTTTTTTGGAAAATCAACTTCTCCGCTGGTTGGAAAGTTCTCTCCTTGTTGCCAAGGACAATGGTTGGGTGTTCCCGTCTAGCTGTCAGTCCCGTTCTTCTCGACGTTTGATCTCGGTCGTGCGTCCGTCCAAAGGCTCTGCTTTTATTAAGATTTCGGAAACATGCAGAAATGGGAAGATCTTCTTCCTAAGGACCCCTCTCAAGGGGGCTGGTGCTTTCTCATCCGCTTGATTCAAGCCCATCTAGGCCCTCGCCCTTCTTCTGAGCGCCCCGCCGGCAGTGTTTTTTCCAGACTTTCGCTTCCTCCCCGCTCCTTTGCCGAGGTGACTGCTGGGAGGAGCTTTCCTTTGGAAGGTCGCTGCTCTCAGGTTCTTTTTGGCTCCCTTTCGGGTATCAAGGTCGAGGAGCTTGGAGTCAAGGACCGTTTATCTTTCCTTGAATGTTGCCTGGTGTTTCGTTTTGTCTCTTTGGAGAAGGTGGATTGGGCGCGCTTCCGAACTTGGGCTCACTTGAATTGGGGTATCTCGAAAGAGGCTAGCTTCTCAAGCGTCGGAGATGGCCTTTGGCTTCTCTTCTGTGGGTCAAAGGAAAAGGTGTCTCAAATTCTGGCGCTCAATCGTTGGCTCTTTGGGAAAATTGCTATTCAATTGGACCGCTGGATCTCGGACGCGGGACGTTCGAATGTCTTGCTGGAGAAGGAGGTAGTTTGGGTTCGGATTCGTGGAATACCTCTTCATCTCCGCTCTCCCGATCTCTTCAGACAATTAGGCAACTCTTGTGGCTCTTTCATAAGCTTTGAGGAGGTAGGCTCACTCTCCTCTGTCAGAATCTTGGTGAGACTGCGGGGAGTTCTCCCGGAGGAAATCCCGATCTGTTACGATGGAGTGATCTTCCCGGTTAGGGTGGAGCCCGAGTCAATCATCTCTCCATCCTACCTTGGAGATGAACTCTCGCCGGAACGTTTGTGGCGTCCTAAAGGCAAATCGTCTCTGAGCTCTTTTGGGGACTGCCGTTCAGCGCCGCCTCTCGCCGGAAGCTCTTCTCCGGTCTCCCCCTCTTCAGCTCTTCCGGTTTTCTGCTCAAATCTCGATGTCATATCTCGATCTTCGAGCCCCGCACAATCTTCAGTCGCTACTACCTCGGATTTTTCTGCAGCAGAGGAAAGGACTTCATCGACCTGTCTATCTCAGACACTGACCCTCTCCTCTACAGTCAGCTTTTCACCTGCTTCTTCTCTGACATCGCAGTCAGCCTCCTCTTTTGTCGGTCTTCGGTTGGATTCAAACGACAACCTAATTCTCTCTTTGGATTCTGGTTTGGTTACTTTTTCCTTGGTTAAGGAAGGTTTGTTAAGCTTCTCTTTGGATAGCTTTGGGCTCTCAAACATGTCACGTTGTTTCCGTTGGGCCAGCCCACTCCAAAAGCCCAGGGCTTTAGACTCCCACGCCCCTCGCCTCTCTTCTGTCTGCTCTCCATCGGCACCTTTCTCAAGCCTTTTGACCATTTCAGATGTAGAGACTTCTGGAGAGTCTCCTGCGTTCCTCCCTTCTTTGGTGTTGCAGTCAGAAGATGAAGCCTCGAGATCGGCTGTGATTTCCCGAATTGCTTCTTCTATTGGCATCGAGATTAAGCCTCCGTCCTCAAAGGAAGGCCCAGCTGTCAACCTTTCCTCTGGCTTTTCTCCTTGCAACCTTCACAACTCAATCGAATTTGATTCTCGTAATTCGAATACAATTTCAGCCTCACCGGAGATTGGTTCGAGCCGTCACAGCTCTGAGTTTAATGGGGACATTATCATTTCTAATCATCAAAGCCCGAGTTCTCGTTCTCGCACCGAGCTCGAACTTCGCAGACTGGGAACAAGCTTGACCCTGCCAGAGGCCGGCTCGCGTCGTCGCAAGAATGGGAAGGTATGTCCTACCTCTCTCAAAGATTTATGAATCTCAAAATTCTCTCTTGGAATGTTCGGGGACTTGGATATCCAGACAAAAGGTTTCGTATTAAGCAGAGGATTTCGGACATTAAACCTGATTTGATCTGCATTCAAGAATCTAAGCTCAGTCAGCTGAATGATGTTCTTATTCGTAGTCTGGTTGGAAACCAAGATTGGCATTGGTCTGCCAAACCTTCTACTGGCTCAGCAGGAGGCCTAATTACTTGTTGGAAAAACTCTATGTTTGATTTGGAAGGAGAATGGTTGGGAGACTTTGTTCTGCTTTCTGTTTTCAGAAATAGGTCAGACAACTTCAGATGGGCACTCCTCAATGTTTACGGCCCGTGTGATCACCTACTTAAGCGCTCTTTCCTTCGCGAACTGAGAACTCTCATTCAATGGTGGAATCTTTCGTCCTGTACAATCAGAGACTTCAACCTTCTTCGTTCGCATGATGATTCTTCAGGCCGCCATCAGGATAGAACGGAGATGTCTTGGTTCAATGATTGGGTAGAAGAACTTGAACTTATCGAACTTCCTCTTCGAGGAGCCAGCTTTACTTGGTCAAATCTTAGAGATGTTTGCACTCAATCCAGGATTGATAGAGCTTTTGTTACCGTCAATTGGGAAGTCCAATTTTTGGATTGTAGACTTCTCGCTCAGACCCGATCATGCTCGGACCACCGACCTATTATGTTAATTTTTGGCCACGCCGATCAAATTTTCAGACCTTGGCGTTTCGAGAACATGTGGATGGACCATGATTTATTCGAAGGTATGCTCCAGAATTTTTGGAGGGATTTGACCATCAGTACTCCTCTGCTTATCAATCTTGCCTCCAAGCTTAAGCTTCTTAAGTCTAAACTGAAAGCTTGGAATATTGATGTCTTCAAGCGGCTTGAGACTCAAATTGAGAGTGGCCTCACAGAGATCGAAGATCTTGATTTGGCAGAAGAATCTGGTCTCCTCTCGGATGATGACAGATTTCGGAGATCAATCATTAAATGTCATCTTGACAAGTTATGGAAGATGGAGGAACGGTCTTGGCGACAGAAGTCAAAACAATCTTGGCTTAAACTGGGCGACAAGAACACAAAATTTTTCCATCGCGTCGCCAACGCTAACCGACGCCGTAACTCGATCGACTCCATCCAGGTCAACGGGTCGCTTATAAGTGGTCAGTCTAATATTGCCGCCGCAGCCGTCCTTTATTTCAAAGATCTCTATTCAGAGTTAGTGCAGGTCCGTCCCTTTCCTACTCGGCTCCTTTTTTCTTCTATAGAAGATGGCTCAACCTCTATGCTATCCGCTCCCTTTGAGGAATCTGAGATTCTTGATGTGGTTCGGAGCTGTGCGGGAGACAAATCCCCGGGGCCGGATGGTTTCTCCATGGATTTTTTCAAAAGGAACTGGTCGATTATCAAGTCAGATATTGGGGCGGCTTTGGCAGAGTTTGCAGCTACCTCTACTCTTCCTCGATCAGTTAATAGCACTTTCATTGCTCTGATTCCTAAGAAGGAGGTAATTGAAACCTTCAAAGACTTGAGGCCTATCAGCCTTGTCGGAGGGATTTACAAAATTCTTTCCAAGCTCCTCACGTATAGACTGAAGCGTTTCATGAGCCAACTTATCTCGGTCAATCAATGTGCTTTTACCGAAGGTAGGCAGATTCTGGATGCAGTTCTCATTGCCAATGAGTTAATTGATTCAAGGCTCAGAACTGGCCGTCCCGGCCTGGTTTTCAAGCTTGACATCGAAAAGGCCTTGATCATGTAAATTGGGAGTGCTTATTCAAGTTGCTCAGCAAGATGGGTTTCGATGATATTTGGGTTGGTTGGATGAGAGCTTGTGTCACGTCGGCCTTCTTTTCAGTTCTTGTTAACGGGGAAGCCTCAGGTTATTTTCGGAGCTCCAGAGGTTTACGCCAAGGAGATTCCCTTTCTCCTTTTCTCTTCATCATCATGATGGAGGTCTTCTCGAAAATTCTCTCCAAGGCTCAGGATGATAATCTGGTTAACGGTTTCCACATGTGCGTCGACTCCAACCAAGGGCAGGTCAACCATATCCTCTATGCTGACGATGCTCTGGTTTTCTGCGATGCCGCCGCTTCCCAAGTACATCATCTTGCCGCCTCCTTAATTTGCTTCGAAAAGGTTACAGGGCTTAAAGTAAATTTCCAAAAGTCTTCTATGATTGCTGTGGGTGAGGTCTTAGAGGCCAGCAGGTATGCAGCTCTGTTTGGTTGTCAGGTCGAGGCCCTCCCTATGTCTTACCTCGGGCTGCCCATCGAGGCTCGTGGTTTTAATGCTAGGCTATGGGATCCAGTCTTCTCCAACATGGAATGCAAGCTCGAGTCTTGGAAGACTCGCTTTCTATCTTTTGGGGGCCGCCTCACTCTGGTTAAGGCGTCCTCTCATCTCTTCCAGTCTATTTTATGTCCTTGTTTAAAGCGCCTAAGACGATTATCGACAGATTGGAAGGGATGCAAAGACGTTTCCTTTGGTCCGGCACTTTGGAGAAAGACAGTTTTCATTGGATCAATTGGAGGTTGGTCAAATCCCCAAAGCATTTAGGCGGGTTAGGGATTCAAGATCTCAAAATTCTTAACTCTGCCTTGTTATGCAAATGGGCTTGGAGGTTTGCTATTGAACGAAATGCTTGGTGGTGTATTTTGATCTCTTCAAAATGTGGCATTGGTGTTTCTGAATGGCAGCAATTCTGGAATTTCCGCTCCGCAGGTTGCTCGATTTGGAAATGGGTGGTCCAATACAGTCCTCTTTTCTGGTCCTTCGGCTACCTTGATCCTGGGGGGGGGGGGGAATGTGTGATTTTTGGTTCAATTTTTGGGTAAAGGGAGTGAGGCTTTCTTCTGTGTATCCAAGGATTGTTGCGGCCGCACAATCTTTGGATACTTCTCTTTCTGACGTTCATGTTCTCTCTGACAGGTGGCAATGGCGCATCCCGCTCAGATACGATCTTCGTGGAGGGGCTTTAGAAGAATGGAATCAGCTCCTCCACTATCTTGATTCCATCCCTTTGGACGTCTTTACCTCCGGCCCTCCAAGCGTCATTTGGCCTCTAGATATCACTGGTCGTTTCTCAGTAACCTCTTTGAGAATGGCCCTCATAAAGGAAAGGTTCATTGGTGTTCCTCACTTCCCCACTCACACGATATGGTGTTCATCAGCTCCCTCCAAAATCAGTTGCTTCTGCTGGCGAGTTTATTTCAAGAAGATAGCAACCATTGAGAATCTCCAAAGAAAGGGACTTCAGCTGGTCAACAGGTGTGCTCTTTGCCTCTCTCAACTTGAATCGGTCGACCACATTTTTCTACACTGCGATTTCTCTTCCCGGATTTGGAACCAGCTCAGTTCAGCACTTTCCATTTACGGACCCAAACCGGTGTCCACAACCGATTTGATTACGGCCTGGAAAGGGATGAACTGCGCTCCGATCTTTGCCCCGGTCATGGAAGTCCTGCTGCACGCCTTTATCTGGTTCATTTGGAAGGAGCGCAACGATCGGATCTTCAACGACATCTCACACTCCCATCGTTTCCTCGCGATCAGAGTTCTCGTGTCGACGATGGATTGGCTTCTTGCTGCCGGGAGGTTCTCGACCTCTACTGCGAATTCATGGAGACGCCTCCTTTTTGATAATGGCTGATTAGTTTTGCGATCGACTCCGTTTTTGGCTCCTTTCGTATTTCCGATGGATCTCCCTTAGCCTCTCTGTTTTGCTCTGTTTGGGTTTGAGGCTTGTCTCATTACCCCTGTACAGTTTGTCTTCTTTCACCATTTATATATACACCTCATACAACTTATCAAAAAAAAAAAAATTCTCCAGAAACAATCCCCATCTTCTTTTCTCCTTTCACTCAATCTTTCTTTTCCTTGCACTATTGCTATATTTAAATAACGTTATCACTCTTCTATTCTCCCCATATTTATTAACTTACCAACAAGAAGAAGATGAACGTTGGATGAGACCTTGTTGCCGGACGATGGAAGAAGAAGAAGATGGCCGGCGGTTGAATATGCTGCGAGAGCCACCGCGTAGGCTTGGCTGCCGACCGAAGAAGAAGATGACGACGGCGAGTTCAGTGTAGAGACGGACGACGATTGAGAAGAACGGTTTCTGTTGAGAAGAGAGGCGACCGTCGAGAGAGATATTTTCAGATTTTGAGACTGTTTTTTTTTAATTTGGAGTCAGACCGGCCGAAACCGCTTGAAGCGGGTCGAGCAGTTTTGACGATTTTACCGAGTCGACCTAGTTTTTGGACTTAATTGAGCCGTTAGTTATTTAAAGACCAACCGGACCAAATTTGGTATCGGTTCCTGATTTTACCGGTCGGACCGACTGGTCCGGTCCGGTCATGACAACACTGGTTTTTATTGATAACTAGTTAACAGGTTATCAACAGATAACTACTTAACATGTTATTTCGCTGATAACTAGCTAACGAATTACCATGATCAGTTAACTAAATTTTCTGTTAACAAGTTATCTCACTAATTATGTTGTTTTTAATCTAGATAACTATAGATAAATAGTTAACTAGTTATCTTGTCGAGTTAACTAGATGTATGATAACCAGTTAACATTTTTGTAAGATGATAACTAGTTATCAAAATTAGTTAAAAATTTATTAAAATTATTTAAATAGTTAACTAGTTAACATTATTTAGATACTTGGTTAACAAGATTTTTAGGTGATAACTAGTTATTAAAATTAGTTATTTTTGTTATTAACTAGTTAACATTAGATAATTAGTTACTAGGGTTATTTAGTTGATAATTAATTAACATGTTATTTAAAACTAGTTAACTTATCAAACTATTTAGTTAATATCAGCATCAGATAACTAGTTAACGAAATTATTTAATTGATAACATGCTATTTTGAACTAGTTATATAAACTAATTAATCATTCTATTAATAAATTATGATAGGATGAAACAAGTTTTTTAAATAAATAATTTGTACATCTATCATTCAACTGAAATCATTTTTTGAATTGAAACCAACTTAACCCAAATTATCATTATCATTGTCACAACAATCAATAAATGAAAATAAGATTTCAATGTACACGTGAGAAGGAAGGAGCTGATTGACGTGTCCTTCTTTTCTTTTTTGTTATAAGAAGGTTGATTTCATTCAATCAAGAGCATACCAGCAAAATAAAGAATTCAAAGTTAAAGTTGACTCTAATATGCAAACTTCCTACAAGTTAACCGAGAGCGCAAAACAAGAAAACAAAAAGGTTACAAAAAATCCACCCAGTTCTGGGGGAGTCGGTCATCTCTTGCCATTTTTTCAATACGATCAACCTCACTTATTTCATTTCGATTCACCCATTTAATTTGAATGTTGAGCCTGGACTCTAGCCTTTGCTTGATCTGGGCAATAAAACCAGCAATCTCCCAAGGCCATTCATCCTCATTCTTCTCCAGGGCTAGGATAATCGACTTGCAAACAGATAGGATGATTGTATCCGCTTGATCGGAAGTTGCAATGTGCACTGTCTCCAGGATTGCGAGGGCTTCCGCACATATAGGTGCTCTGCAAAAGAAACTTCGAGCTCTACCATCGACCACTCTGCCCTCAGAATCATAAATAATGACTCCATAAGCCCCACACTGGATGTCGCGTCATCACACATGATCTTTCTCTGAAAAATCACAGGGGTTTAGGAGGTAGGAGGATGTTGCACAGCCGAAGTACGCATCACGGGTTCCTCTCTTACAAGGGCTTTATGGGTGTTCCACTCACTCAGCTTCGCCCTGTACCAAAAAACCATTGTTTCAAGATAAGATGTTGTTCCTTCAAAGATAGTCTTGTTTCTCCTTTTCCACACTGTCCACATCAGGAAACATACTTCGGTCATAACTTCCTTAGGAACCAATTCTCTCAATCTGTCGAGCAAGTCATGAATTCTTTCTTCTTCTTCAATTGCTGGGATTTGGGGCAGATTCAGATTCCATAACCTGGGTCCTTGATCACAAACAAACATCATATGTTCTTGGGTTTCTGCAGTTTGCCTGCAAATCGGACAAACAGATGATGGAGAACAATTTCTCTTTGCCAGATTAACCTTAGTATCCAACACGTCGTGACTCAATCTCCATAAAAATACTTTCAATTTCGGTGGCAATGATAACCGCCAAAGCCATCTCCAGAATTTACTGCTAGAGTTGTTAAGACCATTGCCCTCTTGACTTCCATACTGTTTAATGATCCTGTAACACGACCTTATTGAGAATTTCCTTTCTCGTCATAATGCCACACCCAACGATTCTCTTAGTCACTTGGTCCAATGGGAATAAGCATAATCTGTCGAACAGTTTCTTCCGAAAACATCGTCCTCAGTTTTTGTTCATTCCAACACCTATAGGGGAGAAGGATAAAATCTGAAACCTTACAGTTCATCACAGGGTTAACCTGGCATCTAAAGTCACTAGACTCATGGATCCACGCATCACAAATCCTCGTTGTATCTCCATTCCCAATATTCCTTCGTAATCCCTTTAGCAGAGCGCGTCGTCCTTCCAGAATGCTCGTCCACAGCCAAGATGGCCGATAATGATGCGGCATTGTCACGAAGTCTGTCTTAGGAAAATATAATCCTTTAAGCAACCGCAACCAAAGCGCATCTGGCTGAATGAGAATTTTCCATGCAAGCTTCGCAAGAAAGGCCATATTAAACTCACTAAAACTCTTAATCCCTAGGCCACATTGATCTTTATCACGAGTGATTTTCTTTGATGTGATCCAATGAATCGACTTCCTATTTCCTTCCCCCGTCCACCAAAAGTTCATCAAAATGGCATCCATCTTCTTGATAAGGGACACATGCAGTTTGAAGCAAGCGAAGACGTATGCAGGAATAGCTTGAAGGATGGCCTTTATCATGACCTCTCTCCCCCGTGCGATAAAATCGAGCTCTTCCATGACCGCGGCCTTGTTGGAAGTCATTTGAGGATATACTTAAACGTTTCCTTCTTCGTCAACCCCCAATCTATGGGACCCCTAAGTATGAACCCAACAGTGCATCGATACCAACACCAAAGATCCATGCAATCTCACTTTGTCGATCCACCAGAGTGTTGCTAGAAAAGAAAATAGCAGATTTATTACCATTCACTTCCTGTCCAGAGACCTTGCAGTATCTTGAGAGGATAAGCTTGATGTTATTTGCTTCATTGTAGGTAGCCTTCCTGAACAGCACATTATCATCAGCAAATAAAACATGGTGGAGGATATGACAAGAATTGTTAAACCTAATACCCTTAATAATCCCATTTGAGACTTCCTGCTGCATCATGAAGAATAAAATATTCGAAACGTGATAAACAGGAAAGGGGACGAAGGGTCACCCTGTCTCAATCCTCTTGTAGGGTGAAACCAATCCGTAGGTGCTCCGTTGATCAACACGGAAAATCTCACTGTCGTAACTAAAGCTCTAATCCACCCAATCCACATTTCATTAAACCCCATAGCCTTCATTGTCATAAACAGAAATTCCCAAGAAACTCTGTCGTAAGCTTTTAACATGTCAACTTTAAGTAGAAAGTTGAAGGTCTTACCTTTCTTCCTCGTTCGAAGCTTATGAATTACCTCATGTACTACAATCACATTGTCCTAAATAGCCCGATTGCCTGTGAAAGTAGCCTGTAGCTCTGAGATCATATTTGGCAGTATGGGTTTCAATCTGTTTGACAGCACTTTAGAGATGATCTTCATTCTGAAATTTGTTACACTAATCGGTCTATACTGCGTTATTGCCTCCGGATGTGCAACTTTAGGAATGAGGGTAACCAACGTGTCATTCCAATTATTGAGCATCTTCGAATTTGTGAAGAAAGACGCAACTTCTGAGCTAACCGCCCCACCAACCATGTCCCAATGCTCTTGAAAAAACTTCCCCGGGAAACCGTCAAGGCCCGGTGCCTTAGTTGGTCCCAATTGAAAAGTCGCTATTTTGATCTCACCCCAAGTGACCTGCTTGGTAAGGTTACGATTCATCACCTCCGTCACCGACACTGGATGTCCCTACAAAAAAGAATAATCGGTTACCTCCCTTGTTCCATTGAACAGGGAGTGGGAAAACTCTTTGATGTGGGAATTCAGCTCAATTTGGTCCTCGATCCACTATCCTCTCTCATTTTTCAGTGTGTTAATGGTATTCCTTTGCCTTCTTTGTAGAGTCGAAGAGTGGAAAAACCTTGTGTTCTTGTCCCCAAGGTTAAGCAGTTGTTCCTTGCCCTTTGAGCCCAATACGTTTCCTGAATGTTCCATCTCCGAGTTAGTTCCCTCTGGTTCAGATCATATTCTGCTTGGTTAAAATCATTGGCCAGAAGGCTGCTCAACTTACCCAACATTGTAATTAACCTTTCAATGTGGCCCTGGTAATCCCAAATTGTCACCTTCTTCCATCAAGTGAGAACGATAGCATAACTCTTAAGTTTTTCATTAGTATTCTCACTAACCATCCAACCTCTTCCAATATGATCTTTGTACAAATCCTCCTCCATCCAACCAATTTCAAACTTGAACCCTCTTCTTCTCTTGTTAACTTCTGGTTCTTCAATCAAAACAAGAGGAATATGATCTGAAACAACATTGGGATTATTCATCATGTACGCTCTAGGAAACATTTCTCTCCATTCTATATTGCATAAGGCCATGTCCAGCTTCTGACGAACCAAGCCTCCATTCCGATTGTTGTTAGTCCACGTAAATTGAACCCCTGACTTTCAACCTCCAGCAGTCTAGCCAAATTAATAAAGTCAATGAATTCTCTAACTGCTGTCGCATTTGGTGGGTTGAGGCCATCTTTCTCCTCAAGCCTTTTAATGGCATTGAAGTCTCCAATTAGAAGCCAAAGTTGGCTAATCCTTCTTGATACTGCTAAGATTTTTTCCCACACTTCTTTCCTATCCTCTCTTCTTGGAGCTTCGTATACGAAAGTCATTCTCATTTACGAAGCATCAAACCATTCTACTTCGATGTAATTTTTTGTTGCCTCTACAATTTGGATCCCAACATCTTGAATCCACCACAAAGCAAGACCCCCCGACCTCCCATCCGTGTCAACATAGAAGCCATTACTAAATCTTAACTTCTTCCTTAGCAATTCCATAGCCTCTCTAGATTGTTTTGTCTCCATTAGAAAGACTATGGAGGGACAGTTTTTACGGATTAGATCCCGTAGGTACTGAACTGTAGAGGATTGTCCCGCTCCTCTACAGTTCCAGCTGATCAACATGGTGGATTTGGTGGCAATAGGCTTGCCGCCTCAGTCATCATTTACTTCCGTAACTACTTCTGTCACAGGGCCCTTAGTTGTAGAAACATTTCTTGTCTTATACTTCTTCGGGATTTGTCTATGGCTGCTTGCTCCTTGTACAAAGGTCCCTGCTTCTCCCATCTCCCCATTATCGTCAGGTATAAAAGCCTCACTTTCCTTTCTTCTCTTCACATTCATTTGATCCATCCTACTGTCATCTTTCCTTTTACCACCAATAGTTTGCCAGTAACTTCGAACGTTATCCATTTCAGGGAGTTTGGAATCAAAGGGATTGGTCGGGTATGGTATAAAAAGAGGGTGGAGGGGGTGTAAGCTTTGGACTGCTTTAGTGATATACTGTGAGTTCAATTCCAGCAGGTGTCTAGTGAGATATGGATGGGCATGGCTATAATGTCTTCATAATCTAAATTGGAGTGGAGATGGGCTATGTTTATGAGAATTGATGTTATTTGGTTGTTGGAGGTATGATGGGCTTAGAACCATACTATGATTTTGGGACGCTGGGCTTTTGGTTGGGGGTGGGTTGGATTTGGGTTTCCATCTTTTCGGTCCACTACGGTTTAGGGATATGATATTTGGCTGAGCAGCGGAAAGGTTTTTGCGGTTTTGTTCCATGGACAGAGCTGTGCTAGACTCAGAACGGTTGGCAGTTTGGGGAGTGTTGGTAAAGGTTATAGTCATGGTTTTTTGGGTATCTAGGTAAGTAGAGGGATGGTCTAAAGGTTCTTGTGTAGGCTTTTTGGGAAATGTACCTTTCATCTTTGTAGACGTCACTCCTTCCAAGGTCGTAGATTTGACCGCCGGTGATGTTCCAATCATCTTCCCACTCTGTCGTCCCTTAACTCCTCCATCTTTTTGTCTAGGTGCATCCACCCTCATCTAACTCGCAAATCTAGTTGGGTGTTTGTTGAAGAATTCCTTGTTTGCATGCCATAGAGCGTAGTACGATATTGTATGGCCCATAATCTCGCAATAGTAGTAGAAATCGGGGATGTTCTCGTCAACGAACTCAATTTTATAGGTGCTACCATTGAGTGCAAGACACCGAAATCCTGTTGGGAGCAGTTTGTCAATGTATAGCTCCATACATACTCTAAGAGTATTACTCCATTCTCCTTCCAATAGATTCTCCTCTTCCACTTTGACTAGCTTTTGAACATCTTCGCAATCAATTCCAGGTTTTCTTTACATCTCATATCGGGGGTTAAACCTACGATTCTAACCCAGGCCACCGTCGTCTCTATGCTCACCTCTTCCGGTGATGTCTCTTCTTCCCAACTCCTTAGTACCAAATGCGATTGCATAACCGTCCAGGCGCTTTCCTCCCGGATTCTCTTCTTATCTTCATCGGCTGAGAACGTAAATAGAAACAGATTATTCATCTTGAGTTTATCTGGTAGGGGTTTAACTCGAAGGTCTCCTCTGAGTTTCCAGACTCGTTACACATTGTTCTTGATGGCTATTAAGGAACATCCCCTCTGGCTAATGAATCTGCCCACCAAGGATTTCTCAACTATAGTTTCAGTTTCCCCCTTTTCTCTAGTTAGGAGGATTTTTGGCTCTTCACAGACAGAAGACCGTACTCGCAATTAGGTCCGAAATGGGATCTGAAATCGACATAAAAAATACTCAGAGAGGGCAAAGAGGATGGGTTTAACGGCCATGAAAGGTAAATTGAGAGAAAGATGGGAGTGATTTTGGCGAGGGTGGGGGTGGTTTGGTAGTCAGGGTGAGAAAGGGTAGCAAATGAGAAGGAGATGGAGGAAGGTGGAAAAAACTAGAACACACAGGGGTGGGCGATGAGGAAGGGGCGGGAAACTGAAGCAGGGTGAGACCTGCCAAAGAAAAGGGACATATTTCTTCAGCACGAGCGACGGTACGGCGGGGAGGAAACGGAGAGTTATATAGCGAGGGAGGCAGATGGGGAAGAAAGAAATATCGAAGAGAACAATTTTTAGAAATAGAACACTCTATGAAAGGATCGGGCATCAATACGCAAAGAACACGAACAACTACAACTCCACTTGGGAGAGGAAAGGCTCAACTTAGTGAGAGGAAGCTCTACATGTCCTCCTTTCCTCTTCCCATGTTCCATTCCACTCTGCAATTGACTTTCCTATTTCAGTTATAATTTGCATCTGATAGCAGCTTGGACAATATGAACTCAAGATCATTCACTAAAATCCAACCCTCCAATCTGCTTCAGATAAGTGAAATCTCCACCGCTGCCACCGAGGAGCAACTAGTGAGGGTTTCGGCACCGGAAGAAATTCTCCCAACGATGGTGGATCCGGTGTGGAGATTCGGTCGCGACGGCAAGGGAAAAACAGATTGGGTACATGGGAGACGGCTGAGGCAGAACGACGATGATGACGACGATGCAGTAGTGGCGGGTACCGGTGACGACGAGTTGACTGTGTGGACGCCGGCTGAGGAAGAACGAAAGAGAAGGGGTCGGGTGCCGGTGGTGACTAGTTGACTGTTTGGAATCTGGCTGAGGAAGAACGGAAGAGGAGGGGACGACTATCAGCTTCGACAAGTTGACTGCGAGTACGCCGGCTGAGGAAGAATGGAAGAGGGAGGAGAAAGACAGAGATGAGACCGCTTTGGAATCGACAGTGAGAAGCTGAGTAGAAGGGGAAGGAAAAGGAAGGGGTGATATTTTTTATTTTCCTTTTTACCCCTCCGGGTTTGGATCTAGTCCCAGATCTCGTTCCCTAATAGGAGTCCGATTCCGGAGAGAACGAAAATTTTGCTGTCTCTGATGCAATGCATCTTGTCCATTGAATAAAATAAACCCAAATCCAATGGCTGACATTTGAGGGGTAAATCTGTAATCTTATAAAAAAACTTAAAATCAAATATCTAACATTCTTATATTGATGAAAAACAGATCTCGAATTGGATCCAGCCAATTTTGAAGAGTGCAAATCAAATCTGATTGTGCCTTGAAATTGTCGAGCTAGAATGGTGGTCGTCAGAGCTAGAAGGATGCTCGTCAGAATTGTTGGGTTGTTTCTCTATCTCGACATGCTTGTCCTTTTCTCCACCTCTAGCACCAACAGTCGCTTCAGCTGCTGTAGATTATTCATCATCGCTTTCGCTGTTGTTATACCCTTCTTCATCATCACTCTGCCACTGCCTTATATTGCTGGAGATGCTCTGGCAAAAAACATCTACTAGAGACGGTGCCATCGAATACGGGCCATCTCTTTAATCTTCTGTGAATTTAATTTTGGAGGCCAACCGGCCAATTACAAGTACAAATCAAAAGCTTCAGTTACCCTTTCATTTGGTTACGTACATCAGATCATGGACATAGCAAGCAGATACATAGCTCAATACTAACTAATTCCATCATTACAACTAATCAAAACAGTAAAACAAAGAAGGCCTAATTTGAATTAAATGAAAGAAATGGTGAGGTTGGTTACAATCTTGGTTTCTTCTTCTTGGTACCTACAGCAGCGTCGACTTCCTTCAGAGCTTCTTTCCGACCTTGGGCTTCTTCTTGATAAGAGCTTTTAACTTTCAGTCGTATAGAACAGCCTAGGAATAGAGAATGGTATGATTCGGATACTTCAATTTCAGCTAATGTTAAGTTGGTGGTGGTGAGTTTTCCTAGAATGAATGAATAAGTATTTTTTTAATTAAATGGCGGTGGTGGGTTTCAACAAGTTATTATATAGCATTATGTAGTTTGGGCACATGGGAGGAAGTAATGAGTGGGAATAGTGAAGTGGTGAGTTTTAATAGGGGATGTATAGAGTATATGAACATACAAAGTGTGGAATATGTAAAATACCATTTTTTTTAGCCTGCTGATAGGCAAAAGCATCCGCCCTGGCGGATAGGGGTATCCCACCCTTAATTGTTTAAAAATGAGGAGATCTATGGCTGGTAATGCTTACTTGAACCAAACACTCACTTTTTCCCCCAAATCCCTATTATCTATGTACTTGGCAAATATCCATTTCACCATTCATTTTAATTCTCTTTCCTCCTCCTTCCTCTATCAATAATAAACCCATTCATCTCTCCGGTCAAAATCCACTCGCCGGAATATGAAGAAGAGACGCTTCTTTCGTTCACAAATCAACATTCCTAGACTCTGGTCGTCACCGCCACCTCCGTCTCCTCTTCTTCCCTCCCAAATCGGCGTGAAGTAGTGATTTAATGCGTTGGAGTTTCAATGAGGAAGATGGTGTTTCAAGCTGTAATGGGTCTTCCGATGAGTTTCATGTTCTTGCGGCTTTCCTCCTCCTTCCTCTATCAATAATAAACCCATTCATCTCTCCGGTCAAAATCCACTTGCCGGAGTATGAAGAAGAGACGCTTCTTTCGTTCACAAATCAACATTCCTAGACTCCGGTCGTCACCGCCACCTCCGCCTCCTCTTCTTCCCTCCCAAATCGGCATGGAGTACTGATTTAATGCGTTGGAGTTTCAATGAGGAAGATGGTGTTTCAAGCTGTAATGGGTCTTACGATGAGTTTCACGTTTTGCGGTGGATGATAACATTATATTGTTGACAGGAAGTTGATCCAAGTAACCTGTTATTAGAGTGTTACTCAAGTGTTACTCGAATGTTATTTGACTATTGTTCAGATAACACTCTAGAAGGGGAATGAAAACGATGAGAGAAATTTAGAATGAATGGTCAAATACCAATGAACCAGGATCCAACTAACTTTAGAATGAGATCTCGTAATCGGTTACTCCAGTGTTATTAGAGAGTTACTCAAGTATTACTCAAGTGTTACCTGAGTTTTACCTCAAGTATATATCACTCCGGAAACACTCTAGTGAAACCCTAGTAACACTCTAGTGAAACTCCAATAACACTCCAATGAAACTCCAGTAACACTTTAGTAAATTTCATACATCCTACGCACAAAAAATGGCTAGAAAAAATTGCAGAGCTCTAGCTTACCTCAAGTATATATGATGTGTGAGATTTCACTCACAACTATCAAGGTCGTATTCCACGAGGGCTCTCTCAATAGCTAATACTCACACGGTTCATGGACGGTCTATTCATTTGAAATTGGTTTTAGTTTGAAATAAGAACAAATGAAAACATAAAGAAAACTAAATAAACAAACAAAGCGGTGCAAATCAAAGATAAAGGAGGTTCACTTGGAAAGATAGATTTATCATGCTCAAGAGGAACAAAAGCACAAACAAGCCAAACATGATCGATGTTGCAATCGAATGACCACGCAAATCCCTTCTATAGACTCAATGCACTCTCGTCCACTAAATCCCTATCCTAGAACCACTCAACCTAGGCTCTCGCTCTCAAGCTAAGTGACTAAGGATGCATTAAAGGTGTTTGATGAAATGCCAACCTACAAAACCCTCTCCTATGACTCTATGACCACTAGGCTAGACACCACACTCTCATGTCAATGTCCTAACACTAAGAGAATCATCCAAAGACTAATCAAAGTTCAATTGAATGAAAAACCTAATGCACACCAAGTCTTCGAAAAAATGCACAAGTGAGAAATCATGCAACTATGGTTGAATTGAGATGATCTAATCTCTTAGAACACACTCCCTTCAATCCCTAGACCTACAAACCATGTAATCTAAGCACTCTCATGCATTACATCACAAATGATAGACCAAATCAAGCCATAACACAATTTGGAATTAACAACAAGTCTAGAGATCATCTTCTTACAATCCAAGATCAATCATGACAAATTTGTACAATCAACCTCTATCCTAGCATAACTATCGATCAATCCAAGGAAACCTAGGAAATCAGCCACACATGGCCAAGGGTACAAAAGAGAAAGAAGGAGAGATGGTCACCAAGAGCTCCATGGCAATCCTCTTCTTGCAAGCTCCTCTCCCAAGGTTGTGGGCTTCAATCCAAACTCATTACTCCAATTTGCACCAGAAGTAGCTAGGGTTGATGTTGGGTTGGTGATGGAAGTGAATTGAGAGAGAAAAGGGTTTTGGTTCGAGTGTTAAAACAATAATGAATCGATACCCTAATTTTCGCCGGCTTTCTTCTTTATATACTGCACCGGAAAAGGCTGGAATTTTCGGCGAAAACCTATGAAGTTTTTGCCGAAAATATCTTTGAAAAACACCGAGCGGCTTGCAATTTCTTCATACATTTTTGGCGAAAACTCTGGAAGATTTTTGCCAAAAGTTCTTCATTAATTGGATGTCCGTCTTCTGCCATTCTTCTGCTTGAAAGTGTTAAGGGTTTTCGGCGAGAACTTAGGGTTCTCGCCGAAAACTTCTTCAGCTTTGATGTGCACTTTCCTCAATTTTGCAACGGCCATATCTCCTCCGTCCTAGCTCCGATTGACCTCCCGTTTGATCCTACGTGCTCCTTGTCACTAGTACTTCAATGCAAGATCCTGAAAATGCAAAGAAAATAACTCCAATAGACACAGAATTGGCCTCAAAGTGGCAACCGGACAACAAAATAGCACTTTGCATAAAACTTCAATAAAAGCATATTAATCATAGCAAAATGAGATCAAACATGGGAAATCCTTAGGCTAATCGAAGGCTTAAAATGCACCAAATATAGTCACATCAAATTCCCCTATGACTAAGCTTTGTTTGTCCTCAAGCAAATGAATTAGAAAACATCCAAGTTCACAAATGACAAGATCGGTCACATTGAGATTCAAACGATAACAATTTGGCTTAAACTGTTCCAGAACAAACTTAACCTACACATGCCAGAACGTCAACCAAACAAGTCTAGACCTCACTATTTTATGCATACTTCAAGTAGTGGTTAATTGGGATACAGAAAAACCGACCACGACAACACCAACTCTAATTAAAAGGACTTGAACTCGGGAAATGGAACGGATAAGGCGGGGGTAGGAGAATTTTTTTTTTGAGTGATGAGTGATCATGATGTGGCTATCGACTCGACTTCATTCGCTTCTAGATCCGCACTTTACAAACTCTGGCTAGGATCAAGGGCTACATTTGAAAACTCTCTTTTTCTCTTTTCTTTCAATTTTCATTTTTTTCTTCTTTTTTTTCTTACTGCATACTAGTGCTCGATCCAACACTTCACTTAGGTGTTGAACCTGCCTAGCTCACAGCTTTTACCTTTGCTAGTGCTCAACCCGACACTTCACTTAGGTGCCGAGCTTGCCTAGCTTAGCTTTTCTTTTCTTTTCTTTTGAACATTTTCTTTTGACATTGGCCACTTGATCCTTAGCCCCTTACAACTTCCACACAAGATTTCGAATTGGATTCCGTCTAATCTCAAGCCACAATCACGAGGGATCAAAAAGGTGATGAAAAACATGGAAAAGGGAGGAAAATTCTGATTGCCTTTATCATCTTAGACCGGTGTTATCGAGCGGTACAAAAACACGTATCAAACCAATCAACCAACATACAAGAGTGATAAAATCTCTGTTCTGGCCTAGACTCATTTGATATTAGCGCTAACATGCTGGTTATAGGTTCTAAGTAGAACAGTCTAAACGTCATTATGAAAGCTTGAAGTCAATTAAACACCAAAAGTCAAGAACCGAATGATTCTACAATAGAGGAATTTGGAAACAATCAAGATCATGCAAATCAAGCATAGCCTTAGACTTCTACCGACAAATAATCACACCAAACCTCAAACTCCCCTACGACTAACATGAGCATTGTCCTCAATGATCAAGAGAGAGAAGGTAAGGTGGAACGAAGTTACCGCGTTGGTAGAGAGGAGCATAGGAGGTAATAGTGGTGAAAGAGTTCCATGATGATCCTTGGTGAAGAGTGATCCAAAATGCTTGTCAAACCTTATTCAAAAAGCTAAAACAACAGAAAAACCTCAAACAACAATTAAAAGCAAAAAATTAAAGATAACATGGGGTGCCTCCCAAGAAGCGCTTAGTTACCGTCTTAAGCTCGACGATACCTGCGTTATGGTGTCCAACTTAGTACCTCTTTGATGTCAAGTAGCTTCTTCCACGATGAAAGTTGAGCTCCAAGAAACATCTTGGGAGAATGGTAGACTAGCCAATGCACATTGATGTTTGTATAACACTTGGTACCTTGGGGTGGCTTGCTACCTTGAGTTTCGAAGCTTGAGGAAGAAAGTATGGTAGGGGGGCACCATTGAGCTCCATCGTCTCCAAGTTGGTGATGCCACTCAAAGAGTCTTCTGGTTCAAACATGGGCGACTCCTCTTCCATTATCACCTTAGGGGGGGGGGGGGTAGAGATGCATGTCTCCTTGGGTTCTTGGCACAAATACTTCATGACCAAGCAAGAAGATTGAAGAGTACTCACAATCCTTGGTGGGACCACAATAGAGTGGTGTTGTTCACTTTCGTGCTCCACTCTCGGTGTCACCTCTTCTTGAAGCGTCTCCAAATCATCTCTCACTTCCTCCAAAGGGTCATCATCCTCAAGTCTCCTTGATTCTTCTATCCTCACATCATCGTTACTTGGTGTGTCCTCGGGTAGAACATGTTCCTCAATCTCCTCCACTACCAACTCTTCTTCCGTGTCAAGCTCCTCGGATTCACAAGTGTCATCTTCATCATCATAAACTTGCTCCAAATGATTGGGATGTCGTTCATTCTCAAGAATCTTCGTGACGAGCTCTATGCTTTGGGATAAGCGGTTAACTCGATTTGCATTATCCTCCGCAATTGCAAGATCTCTAGCATGAAAGGAGGTGGAAGAGGTTTCTCATGGCTCATGAACTCCTCTTGGGGAAACTCGCTTTCTTCTTCTTCCATGACGAGCACTTCCGGTTCAAAGGTGTCGGTGATGAGCTTCACACTTTGAGTTAAACGATCCAACCGAGCCGCATTATCTTCCGCAATTTGCAACATCTCCCCAGTTGTGGGGGAAGATGGAGAGTGTTGTTCATCCTCTAGAGCTTCCTTGATGAGCATTACGCCTTGAGCTAAGCGATTAAGTTAGTTCGCATTGTCTTCTGCAATCTTCAAAGCTTCCTCAAGTGTGGGAAAAGATGGAGGAGGTTCCTCATAGATTATGAACTCCTCTCGAGGACGCTCACTTTCCTTCACCATTTTCAAGAGCTCCTCTAGCATAGAAGATGGGGGAGAATGTTGTTCATGACTTGTGAAATCCTATTGATAATACTCCGGCAAGACTTGATGGTAGGGTGGAGATGGATAGGGACATTGCTCATTCCACATAGGTGTTGAAGCTTGTTGTTCTTGACCCCACCATTGGCTATCTCCCTCACAAGTTCCTTGGTAGTAGTTGGATGGAGTAGGATGACCATAGTATGGGTTACGATATGGATTCCACCCTTGATAGGTACCATAACCATTACCTCCATTCCACGAGTTCATCTTACTTGCAACCTTGCTCCCATGAATTAGATAGGTGGAGAAGGGGCCTACAAACACGCGCAACAAACACAACCAAGTAGTACAACAATGCGGGATAACAAAACCACAAAAACAAATAACAAAGAAGCAAAACTAAAACGAAGGAAGTGAATAGAACGGTCCACTACTAAATGCTTTCAAAGGATTGAGAAACTTCCCCGGCAACGGCGCCAAAAACTTGATGCGTGAGATTTCACTCACAACTATCAAGGTCGTATTCCATGAGGGCTCTCTCAATAGCTAATACTCACACGGTTCATGGACGGTCTATTCATTTGAAATTGATTTTAGTTTGAAATAAGAACAAATGAAAACATAAAGAAAACTAAACAAACAAACAAAGCGGTGCAAATCAAAGATAAAGGAGGTTCACTTGGAAAGATAGATTTATCATGCTCAAGAGGAACAAAAGCACAAACAAGCCAAACATGATCGAGGTTGCAATCGAATGACCACGCAAATACCTTCTATAGGCTCAATGCACTCTCGTCGCACTAAATCCCTATCCTAGAACCACTGAACCTAGGCTCTCGCTCTCAAGCTAAGTGACTAAGGATGCATTAAAGGTGTTTGATGAAATGCCAAGCTACAAAACCCTCTCCTATGACTCTATGATCACTAGGCTAGACACCACACTCTCATGTCAATGTCCTAACACTAAGAGAATCATCCAAAGACTAATCAAAGTTCAATTGAATGAAAAACCTAATGCACACAAAGTGTTCGATAAAATGCACAAGTGAGAAATCATGCAACTATGGTTGAATTGAGATGATCTAATCTCTTAGAACACACTCCCTTCAATCCCTAGACCTACAAACCATGTAATCTAAGCACTCTCATGCATTACATCACAAATGATAGACCAAATCAAGCCATAACACAATTTGGAATTAACAACAAGCCTAGAGATCATCTTCTTACAATCCAAGATCAATCATGACAAATTTGTACAATCAACCTCTATCCTAGCATAACTATCGATCAATCCAAGGAAACCTAGGAAATCAGCCACACATGGCCAAGGGTACAAAAGAGAAAGAAGGAGAGATGGTCACCAAGAGCTCCATGGCAATCCTCTTCTTGCAAGCTCCTCTCCCCAAGGTTGTGGGCTTCAATCCAAGCTCCTTACTCCAATTTGCACCAGAAGTAGCTAGGGTTGATGTTGGGTTGGTGATGGAAGAGAATTGAGAGAGAAAAGGGTTTTGGTTCGAGTGTTAAAACAATAATGAATCGATCCCCCCTAATTTTCGCCGGCTTTCTTCTTTATATACTGCACCGGAAAAGGCTGGAATTTTCGGCGAAAACCTATGAAGTTTTCGCCAAAAATATCTTTGAAAAACACCGAGCGGCTTGCAATTTCTTCATACATTTTTGGCAAAAACTCTGGAAGATTTTCGCCGAAAAGTTCTTCATAAATCGGATGTCCGCCTTCTGCCATTCTTCTGCTTGAAAGTGTTAAGGGTTTTCGGCGAGAACTTAGGGTTCTCGCCGAAAACTTCTTCAGCTTTGATGTGCACTTTCCTCGATTTTGCAACGGCCATATCTCCTCCGTCCTAGCTCCGATTGACCTCCTGTTTGATCCTACGTGCTCCTTGTCACTAGTACTTCAATGCCAGATCCTGAAAATGTAAAGAAAATAACTCCAATAGACACAGAATTGGCCTCAATTTGGCAACCGGACAACAAAATAGCACTTTGCATAAAACTTCAATAAAAGTATATATATTAATCATAGCAAAATGAGATCAAACATGGGAAATCCTTAGGCTAATCGAAGGCTTAAAATGCACCAAATATAGTCACATCAATATATCACTCCGGTAACACTCTAGTGAAACCATAGTAACACTCTAGTGAAACTCCAGTAACACTCCAATGAAACTCCAGTAACACTCTAGTAAATTTCATATATCCTACGCACAAAAAAAATGGCTAGAAAAAATTGCAAAGCTCTAGCTTACCTCAAGTATATATCACTCTGGTAACACTCTAGTGAAACCCTGGTAACTCTCTAGTGAAACTCCAGTAACAATCCAATGAAACTTCAGTAACACTCTAGTAAATTTCATATATCCTACGCACAAAAAATGGCTAGAAAAAATTGCAAAGCTCTAGCTTACCTCAAGTATATATCACTCTGGTAACACTCTAGTGAAACCCTAGTAACACTCTAGTGAAACTCCAATAACACTCCAATGAAACTCCAGTAACACTCTAGTAAATTTCATATATCCTACGCACAAAAAATAGCTACAAAAAATTGCAGAGCTCTAGCTGCTACTGCTGCTGCTGAAGCAGTCGCTTTCGCGGGTCGGAGACATGTATAAATTAAGGTAGAGAGCTTCCATGGCGATTTGGGAGGGATGAATAGGAGGCGGAGGTGGCGGTGACCGCCGGAGTCTAGGAGTGTTGGTTGTGAACCGGAGCTCTCTCCGGCTCTTTTTCGTACTCCGGCGAGTGGATTTTGGCCGGAGAGATGAATGAGTTTTTATTGATAGAGGAAGGAGGAGGAAAGAGAATTAAAATGAATGGTGAAATGGATATTTGCCAAGTACATAAATAATAGGGATTTGGGGGAAAAAAGTGAGTGTTTGGTTCAAGTAAGCATTCCCAGCCATAGATCTCCTCATTTAAACAATTAAGGGTGGGATCCCCCTATCCGCCAAGGCGGATGCTTTTGCCTATCAGCAGGGAAAAAACTGGTAAAATACCATGTAAAGTGTATGTTTATAGGATGTATGGTCTATACAGGTTGTATTAACCTCATACAAAGTGTATGATTTTCGTGTATCACTACAAGAAAAAGGCATATTAGTCACGGTTTTAACCATGACTAAAAAAAATTAGTCACGGTTAAAAAAACCGTAACTATTTTGACCTATTTTGTCACAGTTCCATTTGTAACCGTGACTAACACTTTTGTCACGGTTTCATACTGAACCGTGACAAATACTAGTGACCAAATTGTAAGCTCAAACTTTCTAGTGACTGAATTTATAATTTTCTTGAATTATAGTATCAAACCCTCAACTCCTTTCGTTTTCAATTTAATCCATAAACTTATAAGGTTAACAAAAGGTCCCAATTGTATTCCTTCCATTATACAAATCAGTCACTACACTTTTCTAGTTATGCAACTTGTTCCAGAAATTTCATCAGTTAACAAATCAGTCCCTTGTCTTCTCCGGTGACTCTTTCGTCGCCAGTGAGTCTCGACTCCACCGGAGCTCAGCTCCCTCGATCCGGTGATCGGTGAAAGGTGAAGGAAGAGGCGGTGGTTTCAGATCTGGTTCGAAATCTCCTCTTCTCCTCCTCTGGCTTCAAACCTGGTGAACGACAATTTGGTGGTAGTGGCGATTTGGTTGGAGCGGCGGTTTGGTTGTAGCGACGGCGCGGCTTGCAGAGATCGAAGCAGCGACGACGTCCGTGTTTGGAACCGAGGAAGAAATTGAAGCTGTAACGGCAGAGATCGAAGCTACGATGGAGTCGTGTTTGCTGCGACGACGGATGGGAAACGGAGTCGGAGGCAGAGATCGGAGCGACGACGGCGTGTTTGGATCTGAGAAATAAACCAGCGGTGGCGGAGGGCTTGCCGGCGGCCGACGTGGTCTTGTTGGCTTTGGGAAATTGTTGGAAGAAGAGAAGAAGAAGGTTGGAGGGTGGATGGTGGGAAGAAGAAAGAAGAAAGGGATTGGAAGGGGAGGAAGCACTCGGATTGCCAATGTGGCAATCCGTGTTTCTTTGGTGAAAATATTAGTCACGGATTCGTAGGAACAATGACTAATTTGGTCACGGTTTCTTAAGAACCGTGACCAATTTAGTCACGGTTTTTTATGAATCGTGACTAATCTGTCACGGTGTCTTATAAACCGTGACCAATTTAGTCACAGTTACATAAAAACCACGACTATTTGGTCATGTTTTATATGGACTGTGACTAATTAATCACGGTTAACAAATCGGTGACTAATAATCTTTGACAATCAACAATTTTCTTGTAGTGTATAGTGTATATAGTCTATACAAATACAGAGTGTATGACAAATACAAATTGTACAACATATATAATACAGAAGGTACAAGCCCGTACAGAGTGTATATAGTTTGTATAAATTTTGTACAAACCTCATATAAAGTGTAAATCATAAATACAAATCGTACAACAAATACAAATTGTACATCGTTTCAAGAATGTACGACTCTCATTCAGAGTGAACACAGTTTGTGTACATTTTGTACAGACCTCACACTACAAGAAAATTACCTCCTAACATCGAAAGTCTAACAGCGGACATGAATTCGCTGTTAGATTATACTGCCTAACAGCGGACAGATATCCGCTGTTAAAATGAAAATTAAGCAGGCGCCAAAATATCCTGCCTCCGCAGGAATACGAAATTTTGGGGGGAAACCTAACGGCGAATATTATCCGCTGTTAGCATGTCCGCCGTTAAAGATTGATGATGTGGCAATCCGTGTGCCCACCCTAGCCAATCCGTGTGTTTTGTTATTTTATTTACTTATTTTATTTTTCTTTCCGTTTTTTCTGCAGGAAATCTATTTGGAGGGAGGAGAAGAAGAAGAAAAGGGAAGGAAGAGAAGAAGGAGAAGGGAGAAGGAAGGAAGGAGAAAGAGAAAGAAGGGAGAAGGAAGGAGAAAGAAGAAGAAGGAAGGAAGAAGAACATAGAAAGAAGAAGAACAGAGAAGGAAGAAGAGAAAGAAGGAAGAAAGAAGAATAAAAAGAATGGCAGAAAGAAGAAGAATAAAAAGAATGGCAGAAGGAAGAAGAATAAGAAGAACGACAAGAGGAATAAAAACGGAGAAGGAAGAAGAAGAAGAAGAACGACAGAAGATGAAGAAGGAGAAGAAAGAAAGAGAAGAAGGAGATTAATCAAGATCTGGAATAGAGAAAGAAGAAGAAGAAGAAGAAGAAGGAAGGAGAAGAAAGAAGAAGGAAGCAGAAAGAAAAGAAGAAGAACGGCAGAAACCTGCTCCGGCGAGCAGGTTTCTGCAATTCTTTTTGTAATTCTGATCGGAACTCTAACAGTTATAATTTTAATCTGCTGTTACATTTAACAACGGATATAGAGCTGTCCACTGTTAGGTTTAACGGCGGAGACGTATCCGCTGTTAGATAGGCTTACGTTAGTCAACCTAACAACGGACAAGTATCCGCCGTTAGGATTTCTAACTGTGGCGTATTCGCTGTTAGACTAAATAATAATCCGCTGTTAAACCTCCTTTTTCTTGTAGTGTGATACTAAATATACATCATAAAGATAAAGTCTACGACAAAAACAGACTGTACACGTTATACATAGTGTGCAATATCACACAATATACAGGTTGTATTGTATGTACCGCATACAAACCGTACATCATAAAATACAAAGTGTACGACAAATACAAATTGTACTCGTTGTACAAAGTGTACACTACCGTACAGAGTGTATACACATTGTAAATCATAAAAAACAAAGTGTACGACAAATACAAACTATACACATTGTACATAGTGTGTATACAACTTGTATATACTTTGTAGATATCGCATGCAAACTGTACATCATAAAATACAAAGCGTATGACAAATACAAATTGCACCGTTGTACAGACTACACATTGTTTACAGAGTGTATAACCCTGTACAGTGTGTACACAATTTGTATACACTTTGTACAGACCGCATACAACTTGTACGACTGGTTGATGAAAAATTTGTGTGATAAAATATTTTTCCCCATAAATATAAATAAATCCAATGATGATGATCGCGTGGGTGAAATTTTTTTTCGTCAACGGAAGTTCGTGTCGCCAGGAAATTCATTGGTAAACTATTCGTTGTTGGGAATGGTATTCCGGTGAACGAAGTTAGTTGACCGGTGACCGAAGTTAGTGGTCTAATGATCAAAATCAATTGGGTGATGAGAAAATAAAAAAATAAAAATATTAAATGATCATTTTATTCCTAATTAATCTTGACCTTTGGATCATATAAAGATCAATGGCCAAGATGATGGCTGTGACAAAACAAACAAAAAATTTGGCTTTCACCGGAATGGAGTCTCCCTAATAGTAGTTCCAAAATCAGCAATTGACTCTTTTTTTTTATTGTAACGGAAATATTGGGGTTGCCGCCGTCACTTCCCGAGTCTCTCAGACTCGGTCTCAACCAAAACTGGGTTTCCTTCATTTCATCATATGTCGCAATCCACTCATTCCTCCTTCTTCACTCTCTTCCAAAGTAGTCTCCGATTGCATTATCCTTCTCTCGCACCTCCAGCCGGCGACTCACAGCACAGGTACAATATATCGACTTTGCATTTCCCGCTCTTTCACTCAATTTACCTGTTCCCTAGGCTTAATGTGTTCTTTTTCATTTGCTTCGCTTTGATTTTAGGTTCTAGGGAATTGGGACTTTCCGGACGACGAAGAACAACTTGTTTGTTTTTGTTTTTTATTTTCTCTGCTTTGCTTCTAGGAATGGCGCCAAGCACGATCCGAAAGGCGATCGGGGCGGTGAAGGACCAGACCAGTATAAGCCTGGCGAAGGTGGCCGGAACTGTGGCGCCGGAGCTGGAAATACTGGTGGTCAAAGCCACTAGTCATGACCAGGAGCCGGCAGACGACAAGTATTACGGGGAGATTCTCTACCTTACGTCAACCTCTTCAAGGGGATACATCGGTGCCTGCATCGCCATCGTCTCCAAGAGGCTGACCAAGACGCACGACTGGATCGTGGCGCTCAAGTCTCTCATGCTAGTCCACCGCCTGCTGGCCGACGGCCACTCTTCCTTCGAGGACGAGATCGTGTACGCGATGCGGAGCGGGATGAGAGTCCTTAACATGTCCGATTTTAGGGCCGAGGCCAGCTCCAATTCGTGGGATCACGCAGGGTTCGTCAGGTTCTATGCGATGTATTTGGAAGAGAAGGTAGGGTGCTCTGCGTTGGAGAAGAAATGGTCAGGTGATAGAGACAATGAGAGGAATAATAAGAAGGTATTTGGTGAGAGGGAAGACGGATTTGATCAGAAATGGAGGAGGTTTGATGAGAGGGAAGGTGAGGGGACTGAGGGGAAATGGGGATCAGGAGGGAACGGGAGGAGATTTGATGAGAGGGATGGTGAATTTGGTAGAAGAGAGAGTGCTAGAGATGATCATGAGTATGGTCAGAGATCATGGTCTCATGGGGATGATTCGGATTCCAAGAATTCGAGGCTACAGAATGTAGCTCCAATCAAGGAGATGGGGACAGATGCTGTAATGGTAAAATCAAAACGATTGATGAAGATTCTTGACAGGGTTTTAGCCTGTAGACCGGCAGGGATGGCGAGGAGTAACAGACTAGTGTTGGTGGCGTTTCAGCAGGTGGTGAAGGAGAGCTTTGTGTTGTATGTTGAGATATGCGAGACATTAGGTGTGCTGCTAGATCGATTCACTGAGATGGGGTATGCCAATTGTGTCAAAGCTTTTGAGATTCATGTCAGTGCAGGGAAGATGATTGATGAGCTCATTGGGTTCTATGATTGGTGTAAGGATATAGGGATTGCGAGATCTTCCGAGTACCCTGATGTGCGGAGGGTCACTGATAAACTGCTTGGAACTTTAGAAGGGTTTCTGAGAGAGATGGCGGGGAGGCCACTGCTGCCACCGCCTAAGAGTCCAGAGAGAAGCAAAGAGGATTTAGAGATAATCCCAGTTGAGGAAAAGGAGGAAGAAGCATACATGAATGAGATCAAGGCTCTTCCGCCTCCTGAGAATTATACCCCAGAACCTGAACAATTGCAGCAGCCAAAGGTTACACAAGTTACACAAGATTTGGTGAACTTGAGAGATGATGGTATTACAGCTGATGGCGAAGGCAACAAATTGGCATTGTCATTTTTCTCCGAAACCCAAACTAGAAATGGTGATGGTTCATGGGAAACATTCCCATCAAACGGAGAGCAAGAAATGAGTTCAGCATGGCAGAACCCAGCTGCGGAGATGGGCAAAGTAGATTGGGAAGTCGCTCTCGTGGAGTCGGGGAGTATCTTTTCAAAGCAGAAAGCAACAATGGGTGGTGGATTAGATTTACTGATACTTAACGGAATGTACGATCAGGGAGCAGTGAATCAACATACCAACTCTTCCCAGTTGAGCAACGGAAGTGGTAGCAGTGTGGCACTGCCTAATGGGAACACAAAGGTGCTGGGATTGCCTGCTCCAGATGGAAGAATCATGCCGGTGGGGAACCAGGACCCTTTTGCTGCATCTGTAGCCGTTCCTCCTCCTTCGTACGTGCAGATGGCAGAGATGCAAATGAAGCAGCAGCTGTTTATAAACGAGCAGAATGCCTGGAAACAATACGGTGGATTGCAAGGCGGTAATGGTGTTGTCAATATTAATAAGCCTCCGACTTATGGAATGGCGCAGCCTGGAGGGTTTTATTATTCGTCTCTCCGTATTAAGAAAGAGTGAGGTGATGAAGAAGTAAGTTGTTTACAGTTGTTTTGGCTGTGATTCTGTTTCTTTTAACCATGCTTCTTTCTTCTCTTTACCTTGGTAAACATATATATATATACATGCGATGCAACAATGTGGAAGCATGCGGCTCTTTTTCGTTCCATTTTCCTTTGAGACCAAGAACAAGCTTGGTGGTGTATGTGATTATTGATCTTTTACTATTTTACCAAAACATATTACAACTCTACTACTGTGCAATAAAAAATGAAACAAACACATTGGAAACCAACAAGAGCTGCATAAATCAGATACAAGGCCATGTCAAAACAACATAAACTGCCAAACAGGTTGAGGAATTGGGACAAAAATTATACCATAATCAATGTTAAACTTTCACATCCCAAGGCATCTCCAGTTCCGCTATTAATCTGAGAGAACGTGGATCGTTGGATCAGCCTTCCTCGCATCCTACGGTTGAAAATAAAGAATAGTAAATAAGGGTAATAATGATAATTCACAAAAGTATTGAACGGAAAAATATAATCATTTCTTTCAACTTTTTGACTGACATATTTTTTGTTTTTTTTTTTGTTTTTTGCAGAAAAGTGTTTCTTCTTCTACACACTTTGCAACTTTTATTATTTCCCCACTTTTTAATTTAATGACTATAACTTTTTTTTACAATCATCAAAACAATTATTTTCCTTCACAAATGTTGTTTGTTTTATTTTTTCGAGTATAATGACATCAATTTTGATATGTTTTATTCAATTTCGGAATAAAAAGCTTATTGTTTATGTGTATATATAACTGGTACTTTCATGTACATGGAGCTTATAATTTTAGTACAATGTGTCAAAACGCAAACTTGAACAAACATTTCAATGTCGTAATTGTTATATCACTCATTGTTATGTTCCTATTACGTCATTGTCATGTTGTTGTTATGTCATTGATCCCAACATATCATTGTAAACGTGAACTCTATCAAGTCTATAGTTCAGTAATGAATAACACGAAATAATATATCATGAGTTTGTTATGTCAACGTTTTTTTTATTGTTAGGTTCTATTTATGCCATTGTTATGGTTGTTATTTTGTTTTCTTCATTACGCCATTACATACACATAACACTCACATAACAATTTGAAAACTATGGTTTTGTGTATAACCTGTACAATTGTGTAAATGAAGCTTATGGTTTTAGTACAATGGATCAACACGTGAAACCTTAACATACTTTTTATGTTAGGTTGTTGTTATATCACCATTATGTCATTGTTATGTTCCAAATACATCATTGACATGTTGTTATTATATCATTGTTATGTCATTGTTGTATTCTCAATATACATTTGTAATTGTGTTGTTACATACTGTTATTCCACTGTTACGTTCTTAATATGTAAATGTCATGTTCTTGTTATGTCATTAGTATGTCCTTGTTATGTTCATCTTAACAATCATATAATAGTTTGGAGGAAAACATAGAAATATATACAAACACATATGCATTATATAAATATTGATATATTTGTATTATAATCAAATCTTCAACAAAATACATATCAATAAACAAAACATCTTCATATGCACGTGTCTCTCGTTGATGACTTCTTAGTTGACTTTATCGTCTTTATATGAATCTTCTTGACTCGTCAAAGAAAATTTACTTTTATTCCCGGCTTCTTCTTCTTTTGCACCTATCAAGACATATATAAAATACGTATATTAGTCACAAATTACACATATAACAGTTCAAAAACAGATTATACATTGAACCATCATAACACATAAATAACACTTCCGTATTACATACATAACACATACGACAAAAAATATCATATAACTTAATGACATTATATATAGCATATACGAGAGGCAGAAAACATACATATATCAAACATGTATTATACATATAACATGCATAACACAAACACAACATGTATATAAAATGAAGATAAACCATCTGGTATGAGAGACAACAACAACAACATATATATAGATTTGGTATGGGAGACACAAAACAACAACATACAAATCTGGTACAGAAGACACAAAACACAAAATACAGATCTAGTATGGGAGACACAAAACAACAAAATACAGATCTGAATAGCATAATTTTTGTTTCGAACTTGATAGGTTTAGACTTTTTTTTTTAAGAACGATGAAGGTTTGAGTCAAAGTTGAAGATTGTGTTTAAATTTCTTCTTGGTGCATCAGAAGATACAACAATGAAGAAACTAGGGCAAAAACAAACATGTAACATAAATAGTAGGTACCGTTTTTTGTCAAAAATGAGGGCTCTTTGCTGACTTATTTTCTTGTTTCTTCTGAATAGCATCTTGTTTCGTCTTGGACAGCTTCTTCTTTGGTGTAGAGTTT
Organism: Linum lewisii; assembly: GCA_034768395.1. Classification (NCBI taxonomy): domain Eukaryota; kingdom Viridiplantae; phylum Streptophyta; class Magnoliopsida; order Malpighiales; family Linaceae; genus Linum; species Linum lewisii. Next base: position 55,150,085 of record CM068296.1, read on the forward strand.
AAGCTTGAACTTACCTTCTTTGATAGTGAAGTTAGAACATCCTTCGTTGGTGGTGGAGCTTGAGCTTCAGCCATAGAAATGGTGGTGATGTGTGGAGAAGAAGAGAAGAAGTTAGAGAGAAGGGAGAGGATTGGGTGAAAGAAAGTTTAAGGACATTGATTTTGAAACTAAAAGAGAGAAGATTAAGTTTGTTTCTTTCAATGTACTAAAACCATATTTAAATTTGAATGTAAATAAAAATAAAATATGGATAATAAAATTCAAATCATTCCACTCTTACCCCGGATAAGCCTCAACCATTGGATCAAACGAAAAATTGATGGCTCATCAAAGCCGTTGGATCGGCCTCTCAGATGGATCTGAGAGAAAAGGCTCTTAGAGCCATAGCCGAATTGAAGGCATCTACCTATCATTTGTTTCTTATTACATATTCCCTTACCGACCTTATACGGTAATAAATGTGACTAAGGTGAATGAGAATTTGAAACCAGCCTCAGTGAGAAGAAGTAAAAGTGAGAAATGGTTGAATACCACATTGTTTAGAAAAGAGTTTGTCAAGCTATTTTTAATAGAGGTGGCATTCGGCCGGGTCGGCCCGGTTATCTGGCGGACCAATAACCGCCCTAATATTTGGCCGGTTTTTTTTTAACCGCTCGACCCGGACCTGTCGGTTCTGTTTTCCTTACCGTGACCGTGGCCAACGGGCGGCCGCGCACCAACGGTTATACCCGGCCTAGCGTGAAGCCCAACTGCTTCCAAACCCAATTGGGCTGCATAATTATGGGTTTTAGTAGCCCAAATAATTTGTTATTTCAATTGTAGCACTTAATTTGGGATATGTTAATTTCATAATTTAGTTCGTACTTCGTACTAACTTATTAAGTGACACAATTAATAAAAATTAATTCTGAAATGCTAAACAACTAACCAAATAATTAATTCCGAAAACTAACAATTTGAAATCCCAAAATAATAACACAAATACTTCTGTTTAATAATAACTAATTAACATCCGAAATTGCGAATACTAAGAGTTCGAAGAAAATAAATTTAAAACAAAACGATGTGATGATCCCAACTCTCGTCAAGTCATCCATATAGGCGTGGCATTCGGCCGGGTCGGCCAGGTTATCTGGCGGACCAATAACCGCCCTAATATTTGGCCGGTTTTTTTTAACCGCCCAACCCGGACCCGTTATTTGGTCAGTCCGGTTATAAAATCGCGTTGACCGGGTCGATTACGGGTAGGTTATCTGGTTTCAGGTTGGGACTGCCACCCCTAATTTTTAAGTAAAAAAGTTTAACTTATAAATAGGTTATTATGGCATAAATGTAATTTCTAAGTACACACTTAAGAGATTGTTGAATTTGGGTTTGGGTCATGCTCCAAATATCTAACTTGGTGTTTAAGTTTGTATTTTGTATTTTAGCCCACTAAAATTTAAAAATAAATAATTTATTGGTTAAATTATTTAATTATTGGATTTTATTATTTTTGAATAAATATGAAATTAAATGAGTTATTTAAGAGGTTACTCTAAATGATAAATTCTAAAAATTAACTAATTAATTTTGGAATTATTCTAAAGCATATCTTTTGAAATATTCTATTATTATGGAGCATATTTTACTCACTACTCCGAAGGTTTTCTATAAATACTCATGTATTCCTTTAGTTTAACATAGACACCTTCAAATACCGAAATCTCTCTCTCAAAATTTCAAGTCTTCATCCTTTCTTTTTATTTGTCGGTCTTATTGTAAGTCGTTTTGCTCAAGCATGGTTGTGTTCGATGGTTGTATCAATGGAGAAAGACTAGGGATGGCATTCCGGTCGGGCGGGTAGGATAACCGGCTAACCAATCACCGCCCGACCAGTGGGCCAGTTCTTTTTGCCCGCCCGAAATCACCTGTCTGGGCTTCCTCATTCCGTTACTGTCACCAGCGGGGATCTCCGTTGGTGTTGTTTTTTTGGGCTGACAATCCAAAACCCAAAGATTATGGGCTGCCAGCCATCCTTATAATTTGGTTCTTAGTGGCCCAATTATTATTTTTTAAATAATGTTGCCTTTAATTAACTAATAATTAATTGAGAACTGGTTTATTAAAATAAATTAATTCTGATAAACAAAGGAAGTAATCAGCGAGGTTTGAGGGTTTGGAAAGTTCCAAACCCAACTCCAACCATTAGATCTAGTTTGACTCTTTGACCAATCTAATGGTCCAGATTTAATAGGGGCATTTAGGACTTTACACAAACAATTTAATTATTATATTTAATTAAATATTTTATTATTTTTTTTTATTTAAATATTTTGTTTTTAATGAACCCACTGTCGCCGGCCGCCGGCAACTTTTCCGGCAAATTTTTCGGTGACTTTTCCGGTGACTTTTTCGACGACTTTTCCGATGATTTTTTTCGACGACTTTTTCCGACGACTTTTCCGATGAGTTTTTTCTGATGACTTTTCCGATGAGTTTTTTCCGATGACTTTTTCCGACGAGGACAAGTTAACTAGTTAACCTGATTTTTACTAATAACTTGTTAACATGATTATTTTATTGATAAGTAGTTAACTAGATAACTTGGGTTTTTACCCGTTAACTAGTTAGTTAACATGTTTTCTGACGACTTTTCCGGCGAGGCTCCGGCGACCGACCAAACTCCGGTGATTTTTTCGTCGAGAACAAGTTAACTAGTTAACAAGATTTTTTTAATTTGTAACTAGTTAACTTGAGTTCTTACAGTTAACTAGTTTTCAGCAGATAACTAGTTAACATGTTATTTTGTTGATAACTAGTTAACGAATTACCATACCAATCGAGTTAACTAGTTAACAAGCAAGTTAACTAATTAACCAATCGAGTTAACTAGTTATCGAATCGAGTTAACTAGTTAACCAACCGAGTTAACTAGTTACCACCAAAATTTCAGTTAACCAAATGAGTTAACTAGTTACCAAGTTAATAACTAGTTACCCAATCGAGTTAACTAGTTACCCAATCAAGTTAACTAGTTATCTAATCGAGTTATCAAGTTGTTAATCAGTTAACCTGAGTTTTTACAGTTAACTAGTTGACATGTTATTTTGTTGATAATTAGTTAACGAATTATCATGATTAGTTAATTGAGTTTTTTGTTAACAAGTTAGGTTGTTTTTAATTAGTTAACTAGCTAACTAATCGAGTTAACTAGTTAACCAATCGAGTTAACTAGTTATCTAATCGAGTTAACTAATTACCAAGTTGTTAACTAGTTAACAAGATTTTTAGTGGATAACTAGTTATCAAAATTAGTTAAATAGTTAACTAGTTAACATCATGATTTAGATAACGAGTTGACTAGTTAACCAATCGAATTAACTAGTTAACTTATCGAGTTAAATAGTTAACCAATCGAGTTAACTAGTTAACTGAACTAGTTTACATGTTATTTTGTTGATACGTAGTTAACGAATTACCATGATAAGTTAACTGAATTTTTTGTTAACAAGTTCTCTAGCTAGTTAACATCATGATTTAGATAACTAGTTATTAACTAGTTAACATTATGATTGAGTAACTAGTTAACATTATGATTGAGTAACTAGTTAACGAGATTATTTGATAACTAGTTAACATGTGAATTAGCTGATAGTTAAACTATCAAGTTATTAACTAGTTAACTAGTTAACCAATCGAGTTAACTACCACACTACCAAAAACAAGAAAAAAGCCAACGTTCAACCCAAACAAATGGTAAAAATAATCAATAGCATCATTTACACATGATCATGACCTACACATCATCATCATCTATACGTCATCATCATCTACACATCATCATCAATAAATAATGCAAAAGTCTTTCACAGTTTCACACTTCCACTGCCAATTTTCTTTGCCGTATAAACTTGCTTGTGAATTAGATCTAGGTTGTTAAGACCTTCTCTCCACCACATGCTTGCCGACGTTATGAAATTAAGCATCTTCCCCTTTCATCAACATCACCAAAACGCACCTTCGTCTAATCAGCCGATCAATACTCTCAAATCAACCCTTCTCCCACTAATCTGTCGATCTACCTCTGATTCTTCTACACGGGTGCTCCTCTCCTCCCACGTTCAGCTCCTCCTCCACTATTCCTCTCTTACTAGACGCCCTCAACCTCGCCACCACCGTCTCCGCCGCCGACAACCTCCCCCACCAATTCCTCGCAGATGAAGACGGCAACGAAGAAATCGAACAGATCTGGTCGTTGGAGGGCTCCAGATCCACATCCTCTTGCTGGCTATGGAAAAACGATGATGGCGGAAGTTGAATCGGAGCTCCATGTCCGGTGAAATTTGTCCTTGACTATACAAAGCGGGAAGCGACGCCGTCAATCTTGCTGCAACCGGAAGTTGAGGAGGGAGATCCGGCGTGCTTTGCGAACTTTGAACGGGTCGATGGAATTGGAGTAGAAGTTGAAGAAATCGTCGGAGCACGCATCTGGGAAAAAGGAGAAAGAGAGGACGGCGGAAGATGTGCCGAGATCCAAACTTTGAAACAGGGGATTGTGATGGAAATTAGGGTTACTTTATTTTTTTCAAATAGACGTAACTACCCCTCCGAATTTGGGTTTGGAACTATTCCAAACTCCAATTACTGGACGCAGATCCTTTGCCATAAACAAAAGAACTAACCAACTAATTTCGAACCCACCTAATTACAGCACTATTAATTATGAAGTCTTACGTCTTAATACAAATAGTTAAGGAAGACTTGTTCCATTACTGAGAAAGAAAAAGAGAGACCACCACCGGATTCCGGCAATCCGCCACCACCACTGGGATCCGCCTCATGCTGCGAATCAGTTCAACTGTCTTTTTTCTTCCCTAGTTCCCTCTGAGTTCTGATCACACATGGTTGATTTGGAAAAAATCTCATCTTCTATTACCAGACAAGTTCTGTTGAAGTACCAGATATATTCCGTTCTATTGCCGGACATGTTCCCTTGAAGTATCGAATATATTCCCTTCAAGTACCGGACAAGTTCCGTTGAAATACTGGATATATTCCGTTCAAGTACCGGACAAGTTCTGAATTTTTACATCACAAAGAGAGGATTTCTGAGAATTATCAGTACTGGACAAGGTCGTATTCGTATTATTTTGACTATGTTGAAGTGCTGGCACTGTTAGGTATCAACGGTTGTCAAACTGGAGAAGTCTCTCGTCGGAAGTTCAACTACGACCATCGGTCAACGCTACAATCATCATTAATGTTTTATGTAAATTATGGGATTCTCCTTGATTTAGCTCCAATAATTTAGCTATTACCATTCTTAATTTTTTGGATAAATTTTCATTTATGGGTATTTAATTTATTACTCATTTGGGTGGATCATCCTTTAAATTTCCAAAAGAAATCACAATAATAAATATTCTAATTTTGCTAAATTAAGGCTAATCATATTTAATTGAAATTAATTAATATAGTGATAAGGTTAAAGAATGAATAATTTTTGGGAAATAATTAATACGGTGTTGAAGTTGAAGAAGGGTATCCATTTAAAGGTTCTCATTTTCTCCTTGAATCACTCATTTCGATACTTATGACAAGATTGTAAAAGTTAACGGATTTTAAGGACCAATTTAAGTCCTCTATGATTAATTTTGATTCCTTGTTTTGATTAAGTTTGATTTAATTATTAATAATAGAAAAGATTAATATAATCGCCAATCAAATGTAGAATTTTGAATAATTAATACTTAATTTGATAATGAACCTCACTCTTTTTGCTTCAACACATTCTCGTTGAGAAGGCTTTTATGTATATTTTAGATTCTGTGATTACTCGTAATCGTGTTGGTCTTTACTTTTCCTTTCCCTCTCTCCCCCCCCCCTCTCCTCTATTTCTTTTTAATTTTTGTATCTCCTAGGTTGGCTCGCTATCTATAGGTTCTCCCCTGTGGAGTTGCCTCGGCAAAAAAAAAAAAAACCTAATTTCGAATATTGAGAATATGAAATTCCAAAATAATAACACAAGCACTCTTATTTAATAATATCTAATTAACATCTGAAATTCTGAATACTAAGAAGTCGAAGCAAATAAAAACAAAACATAAAATGGATGATTATTATTCGCACTAACGATGTAATGATTCCAACTCGTCAAGTTATCTGGATGCTTAGGAATCAATATTATTTGCAACAAGCAAAATAGAAAACACAAACAATTAATCAAATGCTAACAATGAAGAGAATTAGAGAAACAATAGAAAACCCAAGTTACGAAAATGAAAATGCACACCAGTTGCATCAACATTCCCTCCTCATCCAACCTAGCAAGAAACTCCGTGAAACAATCATCGAGAGCTTTAGCGGGGATCTTCGAATCTAATTTAGTCAAACTCATACAATACAGTTAAATACAGTATCATTGCCTATTTACCAAAGTATGTTTAATATAAAAGTAAAAAGTATATCAAGATATACCTATTTTTATCTCATTGTGAACCCAACTCTTCGGGCACAACATGGATTCATCGTATTATCCCCAAGCTTACTACGATGTTGATCCAATATCCCTCCACCAACACTGAAGGCAGATGCAAAGGCGACCGAAGTTACTGGGATAACTAACAAATCTCTTGTTATTGCTTGCAATGTCGGAAACTTCACTCCATTCATTTTCCACCACATGACGATGTCAAAATGGAATAATATCCTCATTGAAGTAATTTTCCTACTCAGCTTCATAAGGAGTTGTTTTTCTTACATATACACTACAACAGAATAGACAGTTTGTCGCAGGCCATCTGCGACAAACGGGCCCGTCTACGACAAAGCCCGTCATAGATGGCTACTGTTTGTTGCAGGTCGGACCCGTCTGTGACAAGCTTGTCATAGACGGGCTGCGACAAACAGTGTGAATGACTACCCATAATCCTCCCAACGGGTCGTCATTCACGCTGTTCTCTCTTCCTGCTTCCTTCAATCCCCCCCCTCCGACAACTCAAAACCACTTCGACGACTCGAAAAAAAGCTCCACTTCGATTCTCACCAGTTTCTGGTAGTCGGAGGTTGGACCAAAGTTGTTCTTCCACTCACTCCGGTCTCTCGCTAATGTACTGTTTCTTCTTCCTTCGATTCCTCTGTTTCTTCTTCCTCTTTCTTGTTGGGGTAAACAATATATGTTGGTGATATATGTTGGTGTTTAACTCAGTTGCACCAACAACCAGTTCAATGGAATGACGGTGGAGATTTTTTTTCCGGCTTTCGCTTTGAATAATCTCACTCGAGGCTCGTTTTACTCTTTCTCAGGGTTGTCTATCTTGATCAATTTTCACGAGAAATGCAACATCAATGTTTAACACTATTGTTCTCTTGATGACACACACAAAAACAATGTTTGATGTTGGTTTTGGTGTAACGATGTCATACTGCTTCAACTTCCTAGCCTATGTCAACTCAATACGATAGGTTTGATTAGGAGGATCGAATGGATTTCCCATTTTTTAGTTCAACCATTCTAAGGGTCTAGTCCTTAGAAAATATGTAAAATTGTTTGAAATTTCTAGGAGCACAACACTATTGTTCAAATCTAGCATATTGGTTTTCGAATTTTTCCTAATATAGTTCAGTGCATCAAACAATCCTAACTGGATGTGTGTGTCTGATGTGACTTTATTTAGTGAATTTTGAGCCTATGATTGACCTATGAAATACCCGTGTTTGATCGTGAGATGCCATGCTCTATATGCTTTTATTGATATTTTGCGCAAAGTGTCCATTTGTTGTTCGGTTGCCACTTCGGAGCCAAATTCGTGGTCTATTGGAGTTACTTCTGTGCATTTTCAGTTTATAGCATCGGAGTACGGATGACAAGGAGCACATAGGAGAAAACGGGAGGTCAATTGGAGTCCGGACGAGGGAGCTATGGCCGTTGCAAGTTCGAGATTTATGCAGAGTGCAGGGGTGCACGCCGTGCACTGCCCCCTGCACTATAAATACCCACGTTTTTTACTCTTTTGAGGCATTCTTTCATCTCTCTTGAACCCCAAACACATACCCACGAACCCTCAAATCTTAGAACACATTTTGGGAGCAATTTGAAGCCATTGGAGCTAGGATTAAAGCCAACAAACCTTGGGAGAAGTGCTTACAAGTGGAGAAGTCACTACAAAAAATGAAGCATTTAACGGTGGCATAAATTGAATTTAACAGCGGCCACGCCCGCTGTTAAAATTTAACAGCGGCCACAGGCCGTTGTTAAATTGTCCAATGTAAAATTTAAATAACAGCGACAAAAAGCAGCCGCGGTTAAACCTAATATTTTAACAGCGGCTTTAGGCCGCTGTTAAATTAGTTCGTTGGTTAAAAGTAAAAGCCGGAGCTCCGACAACAATAGCCAGAGCTCCGGCGAGGCAGTGAGTGTGCGCTCCGAATCTTCATCATCATCCTTTGGTTCCCTCCCAAGCACAACACAAACATTTAATCGTCACAAACAATCGATTCAGAAGAAAAAAAAGACTCTCCAAAGAAAATTAATACAAAGAAGAAAAGAAGAAGCTAATCTATTACAAAGAAGAAGCTCCATCGTCGAATCATCTGCTCAACCCCCGCCTCTGCTTCATCGCCACAGGATCGCCTCTGCTTCATCGCCACAGGCTGTTAAATCGCCTCTGCTTCATCGCCTCTTCGTCTTCAAGATGTTAAACTTCATGCTCCAAATCAAATCTCAGATTTGAGGCTATTAAACTGGTGGTCGGCGGTGGAATGAGAGGAAGAAGAAGAGGCGCATGTAGGGTTTGTTGAGCCGAGAGAGAGAAGAAAAGAGGAGGTAGAAGAAGGGGTCGGCGGCGGAATAAGAGGAGGAAGAAGAAGGGGTCGGCGGCGGCGGAATAAGGAAGAAGAATGAAAAGAGAATAAGAAAGGGGTCGTCGGTGGCTTATGGTTTGTTGAACGGAGAGAGAGAGAAGGGAAGAGGAAGAAGAAGAGGGGTTGGCGGCTGTAGGGTTTGTTGAATGGGGAGAGAGAGAAGAGAAGAGGAAGAAGAAGAGGGGGTGCCGGCTGTAGGGTTTGTTTAATGGAGAGAGAGAGAAGAAAAGAGAATAAGAAAGGGGTTTTATCCTCAGCCATTCAGATCAATAATCGGACGGTTGGGATGGCGATCCGCGTGTTTTAATTTAACGGCGGCCACTTGGCCACTGTTAAAATGTCTATTTTAACAGCGGCCGGTGCCCGCTGTTAATTTTCCAATGTTAAACAAATTTAACAGCGGCCACATAGGTGGCCGCTGTTAAACTGTCGCTGTTAAATGGTCCTTTTTTGTAGTGAGTGAAGATCATCTTAAGGATTCAGCCATGGTGTTCTTGGTGACCATTCTTCCTTCTTTTCTCTTTACTCCCTTGCCCATGTGTGGCTGAGTTTCTAGGGTTCATTCTTGGATGGGTAGATTAGTTGTGCCATGATAGAGGCATGATTGTATAAACTTGCCATGATTAATCTTGGTTGTATGAGGATGATTTCTAGACTTGTTGTTAATGCCATTTTATGCCATGTTTGCTTGATTTGGTCCATTCAATGTGATTTGATGCATGAGAGTGCTTGGATTGCATAGATTGTAGGTCTAGGGATTGAAGTGAGTGTGTTCTAAGAGATTCGATCATCTTGTTTCAACCATTTTCACTTGATTTCTCTCTTGGGCATTTTATCGAACACTTGGTGTGCATGTGGATTTTCATTCAATTGAGTTTGAAAAGGCTTTTTGGTGAATCTCTTAGTGTTAGGGCATTGATATGAGAGTGTTGTGCCTAGCCTTATGGTCATAGAGTCTTAAGAGAGGGTCTTGTGTCTTGGCATTTCATCAAACACTTAGAATGCATCCTTTTTCACTTAGCTTGAGAGCGAGAGCCTAAGTTGAGTGGTATTAGGATAGGGATTTGGTGCTATGAGAGTGCATTGAGTCTATAGAAGTGAAATGCATGGTCATCCGAATGCAAACTCGATCTTGATTGGCTTGTTTGTTCAATTAGTCATCTTGAGCATGATGAAACTACCCACAAAGAGAACCCCCTTTGTCTTTGATTTGAACCACCTTTCTCTCTTGTTTAATCTTTGTTAGTATTGCGAATCATTGCTTTTGTTTCTGAATTTCTTATCAAACCAAACCAATTTCAAATGTCTAGACCGTCTATGAGAAGTGTGAGTATTGGTTTATGAGAGGACCTCGTGGAATACGACCTTGGTAAAATCCTTTTATCAAGTTTTTGGCGCCGTTGCCGGAGACTTTCTCAATCCTATGAAATCATTTAGTAGTGGACCGTTCTATTCACTTCCTTCCGTTTTAGTTTTTGCTTCTTTGTACTTGTTTGTTTGACTTTGCTATCCCGCATTGTTGTATTACTTGGTTGTGTTTGTTGTGCTTGTTTGTAGGTACCTTGTAGTAGTGCATGAGTCAATTAACTCATCTCCAAGCACCACTTCGAGGCCTCGAGCAAGTTATTGATTCCCCAACACTTTCTCCACCTCATATAGTTCATGGGAGAAAGCTTGCAAGTAAGATGAACTCATGGCATGGAAATCAAGGCTGTGGTACCTATCAAGGTTGGAATCCATCTCCTAACCCATATTATGATCATCATGCTTCATCCAACTACTACCAAGAAACTTGTGAGGGAGATAGCCAATGGTGGGATCAAGATCAGAAAGTTTCAACACCCATGTGGAATGAACAATGTACCTATCCATCTCCACCCTACCATCAAATCTTATCGGAGTGTTTTCAAGAGGAGTTCACAAGTCATGAACAACATTCTCCACCGCCTTCCATACTAGAGGAGCTCTTAAAGATGGTGAAAGAAAGTGAGCGGCCTCATGAGGAGTTCATGAGCCATGATCAACACCCTCCACCTCCTTCCATGCTAGAGATCTTGCAAATGGTGGAAGATAATGCGAACCGGGTTAATCGCTTAGCTCAAAGCATGTCGCTCCTCAATGAGATTCTTGAAAATGAACGGAAACCCCATAAGGTGGAGCAAGTTTATGATGATGACGCTTGTGAACCGGAAATGCTTGACATGGTAGAAGATTTGGTAGTAGAGGAGATTGAAGAGCAAGTTCTTCCCAAGGACACACCAAACGACGATGATGCGTGGAAAGAAGAATTAAGGAGATTGAGGATTATGACACCTTAGAGGAGGTGAGATGTGACGTAAAGACTCTTCAAGAAGAGGTGGTACCGAGAGTGGAGCACGAAAGTGAACAACACCACCCTATTGTGGTGCCACCAAAGATTGAGAGTACCCTTCAAACTTCTTCCTTGGTCATGAAGTATTTATGCCAAGAACCCAATGACACATGCATCTCGACCCCTCCTAGAGTAGTCATAAGAGTGGAGCCGCCTATACTTGAACCGGAGGACTCCTTGTTTGGCATCGCCAACTTGGTAACAATGGAGCTCAATGGTGGCCCCCACCTTACTATCTTCCTCAAGCTTCCAATTTCAAGGGTAGTGAGCTAAGTCAAGGTAACAATTGGCACTCAATCTTTGCTCATTGGCTAGTCTACCCTTTGCTTTTATTGTTACTTGGAGTACAACTTTCATCATGGAAGAAGCTACTTGACTTCAAGGAGGTGTTAAGTCGGATACCATAATACAAGTATCGTCGAGCTTAAGACGTTAACCAAGCGCTTCTTGGGAGGCACCCCTTGTTATCTTTACTTTTCGCTCTTATTTGCTTTTGTTTTAGTTTTTGTGTTGTTTTAACTTTTTGAATAAGGTTTAGCAAGCACTTGGGATCACTCTTCACCAATGATCGTCATGGGACTCATTTACTACTTTTGCCTCCTATGCTCTACTTCACCGTACGGTATACTCGTTCCACCTTACCCTCTCTCTCTTGATCATTGCGGACAATGCTCATGCTAGTCGTAGGGGGAATTGGAGGTTTGCTGTGATTGTTTGTCGGTAGAAGTAGAATGATTTGCTTGAATGATATGCATGTGCTTGATTGTTTGCCAAATTCCTCTATCGAAGAATTGTTCAGTTCTTAACTTTTGGTGTTTAATTGACTTTAGGTTTTCACAATGATGTTTAGACTGTTCCACTTAGAACCTATAACCAGCATGTTGGCACTAATATCAAATGAGTATAGACTAAAACAAAGATTTTATCACTCTTGTAATTTAAATATTAATTGGTTTGATACTTGTTTTAAAACCACTCGGTAACACCGTTCTAAGATGATAAAGGCAATTAGATTTCACCGCATTCAGCAAAAAAGCCTACCAGAATCATTATCCTGTAGGATAACCCGTTGAGCCTTGGCCTGTTTGTTGGTTTACACCCATTTTCATCCCTTGCCCCATGTTTTTCATCACCTTTTTGATCCCTCGTGATTGTGGCTTGAGATTAGACGGAAGTCCTATTCAAAATCTGGTGTGGAAGTTTTAAGGAGCTAAGGATCAAGTGGCTAATATGTGAAGAAAATGTTCAAAAGAAAATGCTCAAAAGAAAGTGTTCAAGTTGCTTAAGTTCTTGAAGTGCCGAAAGAAAAGCTAGGCAAGCTCGACACCTAAGTGAAGTGTCGGGTTGAGCACTAGCATAGGCAAAGACTGTGAGCTAGGTAGGCCAACACCTAAGTGAAGTGTTGGATCGAGCACTAGTATGCAATAGAAAAAAGGAAAAAAAAAAAGAGTTCTTAAAAGTGGCCCTTGCTATAGTGATCCTAGCTAGAGCTTGTAAAGTGCAGATCTAGAGGCGGATGAAGTCGAGTTGATAGCCACATCACGTTTACTCACCAATTCCCAAATACTTCATACCTTCACCTAAACCGCATCATTTCCCGAGTTTTAGACCTTTTGATTAGAGTTGGTGTTGTCGTGGTCGGACTTTCTGGATCAATTACTTGAAGTGTGCAGAAAATAGTGAGGTTTAGACTTGTTTTGTTGACGTTCTTACTTGTGTAGGTTAAGTTTGTTCGTGGAACAATCTAAGCCAAATTGTTATTGCTTGAATCTCAATGTGACCGATCTTGTCATTTGTGAACTTGGATGTTTTCTAATTTATTTGCTTGAGGACAAGCAAAGCTTAGTCGTAGGGGAATTTGATGTGACTTTATTTAGTGCATTTTGAGCCTATGATTGACCTATGAAATGCCCGTGTTTGATCGTGAGATGCCATGCTCTATATGCTTTTATTGATATTTTGCGCAAAGTGTCCATTTGTTGTTCGGTTGCCACTTTGGAGCCAAATTCGTGGTCTATTGGAGTGACTTCTGTGCATTTTCAGGTTATGGCATCGAAGTACGGATGACAAGGAGCACATAGGATAAAACGGGAGGTCAATTGGAGTCCGGACGAGGGAGCTATGGCCGTTGCAAGTTCGAGATTTATGCAGAGTGCAGGGGTGCACGCCGTGCATAGGTGCACGCCGTGCACTGCCCCCTGCAATATAAATACCCACGTTTTTTACTCTTTTGAGGCATTCTTTCATCTCTCTTGAACCCCAAACACATACCCACGAACCCTCAAACTTTAGAACACATTTTGGGAGCAATATGAAGCCATTGGAGCTAGGATTAAAGCCAACAAACCTTGGGAGAAGTGCTTACAAGTGGAGAAGTGAAGATCATCTCAAGGATTCATCCATGGTGTTCTTGGTGACCATTCTTCCTTCTTTTCTCTTTACTCCCTTGGCCATGTGTGGCTGAGTTTCTAGGGTTCATTATTGGATGGGTAGATTAGTTGTGCCATGATAGAGGCATGATTGTATAGACTTGCCATGATTAATCTTGGTTGTATGAGGATGATTTCTAGACTTGTTGTTAATGCCATTTTATGCACGTTTGCTTGATTTGGTCCATTCAATGTGATTTGATGCATGAGAGTGCTTGGATTGCATAGATTGTAGGTCTAGGGATTGAAGTGAGTGTGTTCTAAGAGATTAGATCATCTTGTTTCAACCATTTTCACTTGATTTCTCTCTTGGGCATTTTATCGAACACTTGGTGTGCATGTGGATTTTCATTCAATTGAGTTTGAAAAGGATTTTTGGTGAATCTCTTAGTGTTAGGGCATTGATATGAGAGTGTTGTGCCTAGCCTTGTGGTCATAGATTCTTAAGAGAGGGTCTTGTGTCTTGGCATTTCATCAAACACTTAGAATGCATCCTTTTTCACTTAGCTTGAGAGCGAGAGCCTAAGTTGAGTGATATTAGGATAGGGATTTGGTGCTACGAGAGTGCATTGAGTCTATAGAAGTGAAATGCATGGTCATCCGAATGCAAACTCGATCTTGATTGGCTTGTTTGTTCAATTAGTCCTCTTGAGCATGATGAAACTACCCATCAAGAGAACCCCCTTTGTCTTTGATTTGAACCACCTTTCTCTCTTGTTTAATCTTTGTTAGTATTGCGAATCATTGCTTTTGTTTCTAAATTTCTTATCAAACCAAACCAATTTCAAATGTCTAGACCGTCTATGAGAAGTGTGAGTATTGGTTTATGAGAGGACCTCATGGAATACGACCTTGGTAAAATCCTTTTATGAGTGTCACTACTAAATTAATCATTTGCATGTAGGATGTGTTGTTGAAGGATTTGTTAATCATGTTTACACCCATGTACTTCTGTAATTGCATGGTCATCCATAGCTGGGAAGCAGTTAAATAGGTGTCCTAGTTTAGTGTTTACTTACCTCTTGCTTTGTTCATGATTTCCATAACAAATTTGAATCATTTTTAGTATTATAATACGATTATCTTAATTTTTTTGTATCATATTTTTTATTTTAGTTGTTCATCGATTTCCAGGTACGAAACTTCTAACAATATTACATTTATGCCAACTCTTAACATGATAATCACGATTATGGAAAATATTGTTTATGATTTATAATCTATGCATTAAATGGTTTGTTACAATATAATATAAAGACTACAGACTTTAATATAAAGACTACATACTTTAGTATACATGGCATGTAATTGGACCTATAATTTGATATTAATTATTTGTGTAAATAATTACGATTTAGGGAGTTTAGTGTGTTTGTTATTAATGTAAATGTATGCATGTAACTTGACCTGTATGTAATAATTACTATTTATGGAGTTTAACTTGTTGTTATTAATATAAATATATGCATGTAAATTTGTTAGTTTTCATTTTTTTGTGGTAGGTCACCTGCGACAAAGTAGCATATACGACAAACTACAGTCTCAAGCAGCGCCTACGACAATTTGTCTGTGACAACCATTTGTCGCACACGCCGCTTTGTTGCAGGCTATCTACGACAGCTGTTTGTCGCATTTGTTTGCGACAAAACCCAACCTGTCACAGCCAACTATTTGTCGCAGACGGCTTGCAACAAAGCAGCGTCTGCGATAGGTTGGGTTTTGTCGCAAACAAAACTGTGCTTTGTCGCAAATAGCGTCTGCAATAAAGTCCGTTTTTTCTGCGACAAATTGCAGCTTCTATTGTAGTGATAAGGCAAAGTCAACATCATCAATGGTGGGGTCAATAGCTTCACTAGTGGGATGCTCATTTGTGGGCCCATTTTTTGTTCGGTATTCCTGAATCAGCTCACACAACAATTTTGTGATCTTCTCATGGCAGATACTATGTGGGGTATTGGCTAGTCTATGTTCCCAGTACTCAATCATTACTAGCTTACAACGAGGATCGAGTACAACAGCTACGGTCAAAACCTCATTATATCCATCCAGTACTTCGAGAACTTTAACGACATCAACTCTGCCATTATACTTACCCTCTGGCCAGAATCAATATACCATTCAGAAATCTTGCCACTCAACCTACACATCTTTGGGAAGAAGAGGTTGACAGTAGGGTAATTTGATCAATAGAACAATTTCGAGATGTCATTAAAAATATTCAATTTCTCACAAACAACTGCAGCAAGTTCCCAATGCAACTCACTTGGACAATAAGTGTAACTAGGTTCGCGTTGTGTGAACCTGTAGAAAACATCTTTGTATGGTAAGGAAACCGACAACATCACGTAGGTAGAGTCTCACCTAGTGAGACAGTCATCCTGGAAACTTTTCTTGCTAAGTTATTTCGCAACTTCTTGAAAGAACTCTACTCTTTTAGGAGTTGTTGTCCAATATATGACACTATCTCTAATCTTCTCAATTCCTCTCTTCAACACATCCAACCCATCCTTGACATTTAGATTGAGAACGTGGCCCGTACAACGCTTGTGCAATAAGGATCCATCATTTAACAAGTAAGAGGTGACTAATCTTGACTTAATAATCTCCATCATCCTGTCATTTGTCCTGCAGTTATCGAGTGTGATAGACGAGAGTTTGGCATCCACATTCCAATCCATCATGTATTTCAATATTTCGGTCGCCAACCTATCGACCGTGTGTGGTGCAGGCACATAGATAAACTATAGCACGTCGCTTCGAAGATGCCAATTATTGTCTACGTAATGTGTCGTCACATTCATATACCCTTTCTTTTGAGTAGTTGCAATCCACATATCAATAGTGATGGAAATTCTTCCGATGTTAGCATCAATCTATTGTTGACCTTGACTTTCTCGACATCGTACATGTTTAGAATCTCCTTCTTTATAGTGTTTGAACACGGAACACTAATTGAGGCTGCAGACCGGTGAGGAAATTTCTCAAATAATACTGGTCAAGAACGGAAAGAGGATACTCATGTATGACTATGGCTAGGCCCAATTGCTTTCTCGATACTTCATGATTGTAGATTAGGGCCCTGAGTTCCATCTTCCCCGTGGTGTTGGTGAAAACATTTGGACCTAGTATTTTCTGACTTCGATCATGAATCTTTCTTTGGATGCAGTTACCCATATGAGTCTTCAAATGGGAAGTGACATTATTCGACTGACCCCCTACCAACTTTTGACAATACATGCATCTTGCCTTCGTTTCATTCCTACTCCTAACTTTCAAAAAGTGTGACTTGTTAGAAACCGAACAAGAAAAGGAACAAGGTTACCGATCTGGCTGAGTCGCGGACTAGGTCGCTCTCTTTAAGACGTTTGCGGCACTGCCTAGTATTGCGCACAACAGACTATCAACCGGTCGCCTCCAGGATAAAACATCCACTCCAAATTCTTCGATTCGTGCGAAAACTGAAGATCTAAGAAATCACTCTCTAACTCTGTTTGCTCAATTATTATGTTTTTCTAGGGTTAGGTAGCTCCACTATTTATAATGGCACATACCTTGATTTTAGGGATAGTGGAGAGATTTGTGGGATCTCAAATCAAGTGATTTGAAGGATCTCAAATCCAATATTCGCATTTAATTAGGATTAAAATCATAATCATAATTAAAGACGAAATTAATAATATCCTTTTCTGTTACTAATTAGAATTAATGACAATAATCATTAATTTCTTTTTTCTAATTAGAACAAGGATCTCTTAGTTTTTACAAACTATTCACCAACTCCAACAATCCCCCACTTGAATATTTTAAAAACATCTCATTGAGCTCAACAGAAAAGAACATATATAAGACCAAGCATAAACTAAGGTATCCTTCGATTTGAATCTTAACGTAGTGACAACAATTCTGATTTAACTAGAGTGACACGTAGCCTTGAACTCTATCTCGGACATTGTAGCACGCTTGATCTTTTTAGAGTGTTGTCCTCTAAAAGCCCGTGCATTAATGGCCCTGCACGTCAATCCCGATTTAGTGAATGTTCTAAAAATCTTCGCCCTTAAGATTTCATAGGAAGCGGCCACACTTCCACATTCACATAGGTGAGTCTATCAGAAGTACTCCTAAAGCTAGGTACTCCACTCCACATAGAGTATAAATCTCATTAAGAGTTTTTATTTCCTCAACCTATTTTCCGCTTTAGGAATTCATGCTTCACTTGCATGATCTACACATATTACACACAACTTGTTTTTACCCATTGAACCCATTTCTTGGGATCTCTAGTCCATGGGTCGAGTTACCATCATGTGTAATTCATCGTTCTATGGGCATAAGTCTCATACCCTTAGAAGTATTCTGGACTTTCTCTCTAGCTAATCCTTTCGTCAAAGGATCAGCTAGATTCTCCTTGGATCTAACGTGATCCACCCTCACTGCTCCTATAGAAAGGAACTCTCTAATAGTACTGTGCTTACGACGAATTTGTCGTCTCTTACCGTTGAAATAACGATTCTGAACTTTAGCAATAGCTGTGGTGCTATCACAATGGATCAATACCGGTGGAACCAGTCTTTCCCGTAAGGGAATCTCTGCCAACAATCCTATCAGCCAACTCGCTTCTTCACTAGCAGTTGCTAGTGCTATCATTTCTGATTCCATAGTTGATTGAGCTAAGATTGTCTGCTTCTTCGACTTCCAAGACACAGCCCCACTAGCTATGTTGAAAACATAGCCATTAGTTGCCTTGGAATCGTCTAATAGGGTATTCCAATCCGCATCACTATACCCTTCTAATACTGCAGGAAACCTTTGATATTGAAGTCCAAGGTTAACTGTTCTCTTAAGGTATCTCATTACCCTTTCAATAGCATTCCAATGCTCCAAACTAGGACAACTTGTGAACCTGCAAAGTAATCCGACAACATAGGCAATATTTGGTCTAGTACAATTAGTAGCATATCGTAGACTGCCAATTATGCTAGCATATTCAGATTGTCTTACACTATTTCCAGTGTTCTTAAAGAGTTTTACACTAGCATCATAAGGAGTACAAGCAGGTTTACCGTCAAAGTAATTATATTTAACATCTTTTCTATGTAACTAGATTGATCTAAAGAAAATCCCCTTTCAGTCCTAGTTATCTGGATTCCTAGTATAACGCTAGCTTCACCCAGATCTTTCATATCAAAGTTCTCACAAAGCATGGTTTTCACAATATTGACAACATGATTATTAGAACCAAAAATTAACATGTCATCCACGTACAAATAGGGGTGGCAAACGGGTGGGTCGGGGACGGGTTTGGTATATCCAATCCCCGCCCGTTTACTTGGCGGGTTTTACCTGTACCCACCCGGCCAAGCCAATTGGGTACAATTTCAAAACCGTCCCCACCCACTCTCGGGTGGGCGGGTTTGCCGGGTAATTCCCGGTCATAAATTTTAAGAACAAAACTCAAAAGGCTCAATCAAATCAAAAGTCGAAAACTGTAATTCTGAAACTCAAACAAACCAATAGCTCAATTTAATAACGTATGCATTAAACAAATAATAAATAAAGAAGGTTCTGCAAATAAAACTGTAATTCGATTCATGGACTGTTGAATAAGGGCAAAGACTTTAAAAGTGCTGCACAAATGAAACCAATGAAACTAAAGAATATTTATATACCAATGAAACTATGCCGTTTTGACTAAATGGGTGCCCAGCGGGTGGGTACCGGGGACGGGTTGCCTATATCCGGTGCCCACCCGCCACCCGCAATTAACGGGTTCCGGGTTTGCCCGGACCCAGAAAAAGCCCAAGCCGGTCGGGTAAATTGAGCCCAACTCGGGTGGATTTTGGGCGGGTACCCATTATCTTGGGTCAAACTGCCAAGCCTACGTACAAACATATGATAGTGCAAATGTTATTTTCGAATTTGTAATAAATGCATTTGTCACTTTCATTCACCTTGAAACCATGTGATTGTCAAATTTTTCATGCCATTGTTTGGGAGCCTATTTCAAACCATATAGAGATTTATCTAGTTTACAAACTTTAGAAGCATGTTCTGGAATAACAAAACCTTCAGGTTGTTCCATGTAAATTTCTTCATCTAAATCACCATTGAAGAAAGCAGTTTTAATATCCATATGATGCACAACAAGATTGTTCAAGGCAGCAAGAGCAATCAAAACACGAATGTAAGTTATTCTAGTTACTAGTGAATAAGTATCAAAGAAATCTACATTTTCTCTCTATCTATAGCCTTTAGCTACTAAATGAGCCTTATACTTATCAACATACCATCTGGTTTCATTTTCTTTTTCAGAATCCATTTACATACTATAGCTTTACAACCAAGAGGTAAATCTACCAAATGCCAAGTTTTGTTAGACTTTAATGATTCCATTTCATCATTAATGGCTTCTTGCCACAAATATGCATCTAAGGAGGTTAGAGCTTGATGTAGAGTTGTGGGGTCATCTTCAAGGGTATAGACAGAAAAGTCAGAGCCAAAGTCTTTAGAGATTCTAGGTCGTTTACTCCTTCTAAGTTCTGATTCAGATTCAACACCCCCACTAGGTCCATTATTCCTAATAGCTGGCAAGATACTAGATGAAATACCCCCACTATTTCTCAATTTGAAAGGAAATATATTTTCATAAAAATCAGCATCGTTGGATTCTAAAATGGTTCGAGCATTCAAATCATAGAACCTATATGCTTTACTATTGATAGCATAGCCAACAAAAACACATTCATATGCTCTACTAGCTAGTTTAATTCTTTTAGGATCAGGAATTCTCACATAAGCCAGACAACCTCAAGTTCTAAAATATGATAGATTAGGTGGTCTGTTCTTCAAAATCTCATAAGGTGACATTTTATTGTTTGATTTAGGAACTCGATTAAGCACATAACAAACAGTCAACAAAATTTCTCCCCACCAAAAGGATGCGACACCAGAATTAAGCAAAATAGCCACAACTAATTCAGTAGATGTCCTATTTTTTCATTCATCTTTACCATTCATTTCAGGAGAATAAGGGGCAGAAGTTTCATGAATGATACCGTGTGAGCGATAGAAATCCTTGAACGAATTAGAGTCATATTCGGTGCCTCTGTCGCTCCTGAGTCGCTTGATCTTCCTATTGCACTAGTTTCAAACTCAACAACAAACAACTTCTGAGATAATCTCGTGAGCAATCTTATGGAGTTCATGAGACTGAGCTTCAACGGACTTCTCATCAACCATCTGGTAGCGTAGGTAGCGACTGACAACATACTTCTTGGCACCAGCTTCCTCTGTGTCATATTTCTTCTAGAGAGCATCCCACACCATCTTGGCAGAATTGCTTTGACCATTGTAGTAGTCATAGAGATCATCAGCTAGACCGTAAAGGATGTAATTCTTGCACAGAAAGTCATCCTCATTCCACTTAGCAACAACAATCGTCTCTGCATCAGTTGGGGCTTCAGGCAGCACCGGCGGCATGGAGGTCAGGGTGTTCGCCAGTTTCTTGGTTGTTAGGTAGAACAACATCTTTTGCTTCTAGCGAAGGAAGTTAGCACCTTGGAAGCAGAAGGTGTGATTGATATCGCTAGAGCCAGATCCGGTATGCAATTCGGTAGACATAGCAGCAACACAACGTCTTTAAATTGTTAGAAAGCGAACAAGAAAAGGAACAAGGTTACTGATGACACTCAATTTGACGTGATTATCAGCCTCATTTAAGCGACATTTCTTTGCTTAAGACATGGTTTTTAGGGTAATAACGAATATTCAATCGATTGCCCTATCTCGTGCCATTTGTGTTACCTTGGCCCGTTTCGGGTCTATTTGATGGTTTTCTAGTGTTTTTGTGTTAGCACAGGTTTTTGCCGTCAAATAAAGTAGCCATGGACGTGTCTAAGGCGTAGGAACCTCGAGGAATCAAACCGGAATCGATCCAAGGAGCCAGTCAAAGTCAAACAAAATCCTGCCCGAGTACAAAGAGATTTTCGCCGAAATTGAGCTTGCATATTCGGCGAAAATATTAGTGCATTCAACTGGTACGAGTCAAAGGACATCTTCGGCGAAAACATTGTACTCTTCGGACCAAAAATACAAGGCAGAGAAAGCACTCCCGAACACAAAGGAATTTTCGCCAAAATTCTTAAGGAATTTTCGGCGAAAATAATACACTATTCCGGGTCAAGTTAGGGTTAAGTATAAATACTTAACCCGGCGGGCCAAACAAGGAGAGAGACAATCATAATTTGCAAAAAAAAAATTTTGGGAAATCAGAATCCTCTCAAGTTCTGGAGCGAAGAGTTCGGATTCGAAGAGCCGGATAGAGATCGTGACGCCATCCTTTCCATCTCGGAGAACCGGAGCTAGGAGTGTAGATTACCGAAGATCGGAGTCTGTTAGAGTCGTCTGAATTAGGTTTTTCAGATTCTTTTCTGTTCTTCCTCTGAATGATGAACTCTTTCTTTGTCTTTGTTTCTTCTGTAATGATCATGAGTAGCTAAACTCGTTAGAGCTTAGACTAGATGAACCCTAAGTGACCCAGGGCTTTAAAGCGGTCACGGATCGGCGGTGATTAGATTCGAAATTCAATCAGTTTCTCATTCATGTTTGATTTGTTCTTCATTGTTCACGTTTCTTGTCTGGATTGATCGCCTAGATTAGATTCTTGTTAAGCTAAGGATAGAAGCGAACGCTCGCCTTACTTTAGAACATCAAATTGAACAATTAACCTTATAATTGGAGTGTGCCTTTCGTAGGAACCGGTTAGGGTTAATTCACTGCAAGAGTAACTCATAAATCATTAGTAATTGCACCAATTAATTAAGTCGTTGCGAGAGGCGACCGTACCCGGGCGGCTAGTTAATCTTGGTAGTTAGAACGGATAGAGCGAACGTTCGCCGGTCTTAAACCTAAGGGTAAGGAGTTATGGTGGTGTCTTAGTAATTGATTGAATGAGAATCGAAATCCGCTGATCTGTTGATTGCCAATGCTCTGGGGAACGAAGGGGGATTCAAAGTCTAAGTTCGTCTGTCATCTTTGTTTTCAAACCCTAATTTCCAATCTGTTTTAGTTTAATTTGTTTTAATTTCCCTGTTTTCCTTTGAATTAGAAGTCGTGGAACTCACACCACGCACAACGTGTTTGCCTTCCAGTACTTTGCTAGTTCTGAAGTAACCCATCAGAAGAGACCCTTGGAATACGATCTGCTATAGCTTTTTCTTAGCATTAGTAGTTATTTGTGTGAATCCCGACCAACGACCGGGCGTTCACCAGTTACCGATCTGGCTGAGTCACGGTCTAGGACGCTCTCTTTAAGACGTTCGCGACACTGCCTTGTATTGCGCACAATAGACTATCAACCGGTCACCTCCAGGATTAAACAGCCACTCCAAATTCTTCGAATCGTGCGAAAATCGAAGATCTAAGAAAACACTCTCTAACTCTATTTGCTCAATTATTGTGTTTTTCTAGGGTTAGGTAGCTCCACTATTTATAGTGGCACATACCTTCATTTTATGGTTAGTGGAGAGATTTGTGGGATCTCAAATCAAGTGATTTGAAGAATCTCAAATCAAATATTCGCATTTAATCAGGATTAAAATCACAATCATAATTAAAGTCGAAATCAATAATATCCTTTTCAGTTACTAATTAGAATTAATGATAATAATCATTAATTTCTTTTTTCTAATTAGAACAAGGATCTTTTAGGGGTCGTTTGTTGCATATAATTGGGGCGGGAAAATTGCCTAGAATTGGGCCCCAATTCTAGGGGTGGATAATTGGGGCAAATGTACCGTTTGTTTTGAAAAAAAGGGGAGAGATTTGGCTAGAATTCAATTCTAGGGGCGGCCATCCGAGAATTCGGGCCCCCCTCCAAAATCGCCAATGCCCAGCAGAGAATTTAACATTCTAGGGTGATTTTATTTTTATTTGTCAAATTGGCCCTTGTGAAGTTTTGCTATTTACGTGTAAGACTAGTACTTAACCCATCTGCACCCCTTCCCCATTCACCATTCCACACACGAACCCTAATCGAGAGTGTTTGCAGAGCTCTACTGTTTTCGTACCAAAGTGCAGGTACGAACCCTCATCTTCTCCCCCCATCTCGTTTTTTATATATATTCCAATCAATCAAACCATAAACACCTCCAAACCTTTCTCCTTCTCAGTTGTTCGAACGCTTATCTCATTTGGAGGTTTTTTTCTGCGATTGGGTTAATATGCATATGGGTTTAATTAAACGATAGTTGATAGGATTACGTGGAGATAATGCAGCTAATCATCCTTTTCTGCCTTGCAATGCTTTTGCATGTTTTTGCAGCGGTCCGAAGCTTCACTTAACCCTTGCGCGAAGCTGGTAAGTCGTTTGCCTTCTCATTCACTCATGGTTTGCCTTCTCGTTTGTCTATTTGATTGAATATTGATTGTACGCCTAGTATACAATTGTTTATATGGTGCAATTACTAATTCTGACATTCATATGTTTAACTCATTAACCAATTGATGAACTATTATTTAACTAATTCTGACATTCATATCTTGTGGATTTTTTGTTGTCTTTATATCAATATGGCTTATGTATGGTGTCAATGTTCCAGTAGGTGTACTCTGTGTATGTTTGTAAAGGATGGCCAGGCTTGTTCAGATTAGTGTCATGCGTCGTCGTAGAGTGGTTGCAGTAGTAGCGATTTATGTGAAAGTGATCAGCATGTACTTGTCAATTTTGATGCGGTTATATCACATATTACTGATGTCTATCTTAGAATCAGAACCCGTTTTTGAACCACTAGCCTTAGATACCGTACGAGAACACAGACGCAATAATTTCGTGGCTGCTGCCACCAAGGACTTTGACGTCCATAGTTTGAACTCTATCAGGATGAACCGTAAATTATTTAGGAGGTTATGTACCCTTCTAGTATCAGATGGGGGGGGGGGGTTAGAGGGTTCCCCTAATATTGGTGTAGAGGAAATGGTTGTCATGTTCCTTTACACCATAGCTCATAACAAAAAAAAAATAGAATACTTCAACTAGAACTATGTAGGCCCAGGAGAAACCATCCACATACAGTTGCATAAGGTCCTTCAAGCTGTACTTAAACTGCATCGTATCATTCTACAACAACCTAAGTTTGGTACCTGTATTTTGTAATTCCAAAGTTTGGTAATTTCCTATGTGTTCTTATTGTATTTCCAATTCTGAATGTACTTGAAGATTATGGGTTTCTGTAACTTTTATGATTGTACTATTTACATGGTTATGATTATGTACCATTGTTATTATTCTTTATTTTTTTTAACTTTTCTGATTCTGTAACACTTTTCTGATTCTTCTGTGTACAGCCATATATATAATGGTAGTTCCTGTACTTTTTTTGTAATCTTCTGTATACAGCCATATAATGGTAGTTCCTGTACTTTTTTTGTAATCTTCTGTAATATTCTAGCTGTTGTTCAAATGTTGTTTGTAATACATTGCAGCAAAATGGTGACGAAGAAGGTATCACGTGAATCGGGAAGGAGCTATTTCGCTTGGATATCGGAACTAGAGGAACAGTTGATCGACTGCATGGTGGACATGGCTGCGAAAACTAGCATTGAGAATGGTGCGTTCAAGGTTGGTGCGTACAAGGAGCTTGAGGATATGATGATTGTCAAGGCCCCTGGATGTGGGATCATGCTTATCCTCATATCAAATCAATATTGAAGGTCCTGAAAGCGAAATTCCAGGCCTACCAACTATGTAAGAGTCAGAGTGGCTAGGGTTGGGATGATGTCCTGAAGTGCCCGGTTGTTGATGAGACAGTTTTCAACAACTTCGTTAAGGTCTGCATACTTAAACACTATTTTATATTACTATATGATGCCATTTTCTGCCATTGTTTGTTAATTTGTGTGTGTGATTTTGTTTGGCAGACTTACTCTAGTTGTGCTGGGTTGCATGGCAAACCATATCCACAATGGGATAGGCTTCTTAAAGTGTTCGGAAAGGGGCGTGGGACAGGAGAAGGAGATGTGGCAGCGAATGAAGACCCCTCTTCCATGCAAGAAAGTGATTTTGAAGCAACTTTAACTGGGCTGGACAGCAATACCCCACTTGACGAAGAAGGAATGGCAAGTTTCATGGACGCGGTCATAAACGATGTCGTCGACATGCCAACACCAAATGGGGTTCGCAATGAACAGCCAAACAACTCAGGAAATGCCAACTCGGGAAATGCCAACTCTGGAAATGCTGCTGCTAGTGGAGGAGACAATTCCGTTGGGGCTCGTCAATACAATTTCACTTCCAATAGTTGTAGGATCGGACCAATTTGATAATGATTACAGCAAAAAGCTTCACAAGCTGAATTCAATTTGGCAGAAGTCTTTG
The DNA here is from genome assembly GCA_034768395.1 of Linum lewisii. NCBI lineage: Eukaryota > Viridiplantae > Streptophyta > Magnoliopsida > Malpighiales > Linaceae > Linum > Linum lewisii. The sequence continues at coordinate 55,176,099 of CM068296.1, forward strand.
CAAATAATTAACCATGAAAATTGTTGAACAACTTCATATGAAATGTAGCAAATAACTTCATAACAAGTAATCAAAATTTGAACAACTTAGTGTTTGATTCGATAACGAAATTTGTCATTACATAAGCCAACAAAGGCAACTACTTTCATGAACATGTTATGCATCTCCCCGCTCTAACTTTGACAGCCTTCGGTTGATTGACTGTAGCTCAACTTGCATGTCAGTGAACTCGATTTCTTTGTTCGAGCTTACACATCTTCCACCATTAGAACTCCCTGATTCATCACGCACCTGATAATGTCAAAATCCGTCTAATACATCGGTGAAGCTCCGCGTTCTCAAGCGGTAAGTCTGCAACCTGCAATCTTAGCTTGTCCACAATGTCGACGAGTTGTTTTCTATCTTTTCCAGCTGTAATTTTTGTATCAAACCAGAGAAAATAACCACAACCTTGTTCTGATTGCATCACAAGATCAAATGGAAAATACTGACGTTAGTACTTAATAAGAAATATAACCGAGCAGATACCAAACATGGGAACAGTACCGGTGATTATATGCCCGACAACCAAAGAATCTACGGCCTTGGTTCTTTTCAGTTCGAGAAATCCTACGAGATGCTCGCAATCCACAACGACATAAACCTTCTTCATCCTCATATCGAAATTGATCAAATTTCAGCATAATTGTGTCAATCTCAACACCGATTAGCAACCAACATTTAAAATCTCAAAGCCTAAAAAACGCAGGAATCACAAACCATAAACTTGAAATTGATACCCATACCTGATCTATTCAATCGTCCAAGATCCCACATTCAGTTGTTGATCATAGAAGAAGAAGAAGAGAATGAGAGAGTATAGTACGATTTCTGTGAAAAAAAAGGTATCGTGGGGTTTGCTGGATGAAGAAGAACATAAAAGAGAAGAAGGGGAAGTTAAGATTAAGTTGGGGGCGTTTTGGTCTTTACCCCCTGAAAACATTTGTTTTGATTTATTTATTTTTTTCTTTTTCTGACCCCGAGAATCTCTCACATTCTCTCATCCAAACGGTCTATTCTCGAAAAAGACAAGAATCCCAAATCTCTAGCTATTTCAATTCTCTAGCTATTTCAATTCTCTCTGATCCAATTCTAGGCAACAAACGACCCCTTAGTTTTTACAAACTATTCACCAACTCCAACAAGACCAAACGACACTAGTAAGCTTACTAGTATCTAGGATTTCCTCAACAAGACAAGAGTTGGGTTGAGGAGCATCAACAATAGTACCAGTAACTGGAGCGTCCTGTGTTTGAGGTAACACATGAGCCCTATTAGGAGTTACCAATTCTGTAGTTGTAGGAGGTGGTGGATGATGCAAAATTTGAGTGTCCATAGTTGAATGACAATAATAAGATTTTCCTACATTAAACAAAATTGAAGAAGAAAAAGAAGAAGAAGAAAAAGAATGATTAGAGAATGTCAGAATTCAGAAAGAAGAAGTGATTAGGATTCATTATGAACCTTATAAAGCAAGTATGTGTTCTGATTATAGACCATATAGAAAAATAGTTTAGAGATTCAGTATAAGGTTATTAAGCTAGTATAGAGATTCAGTATAAGGTATTAAGCTAGTATAGAGATTCATTATGAACCTTATTAGGCTAGTATGTGTTCTGATTACAATGTTTAGAGGCAATTTCAGTTAATAAGTTAAGCAACAAAGAGATGACAATGTTTAGAGGCAAGTAGAGGCAATGTCAGTTCATAAGTAGAGGCAATTTCAGTTCATAATTGTGCATAAACTGTAGCAAAATGAAACAATGTAAACTATAGCAACACCAAATGGAAGCTACAAATGTTTTTACCTAAGAGAATTCTAAGCACCACAACAGATATCAATTTGGACTTCGGTATTCAACACTCTATAACACTGCAACTCTGCCCTAAAAATTATGAAATGTTAGCACCCTAGAAATATACTAAACCAAAACTAAAAGCTTTAGTGTTTAGTTTTTACCTCAAAGATTTCTCAGCACCTCAGAAACTGCCAATTCAGTAATGATAGGCTGTAACAATGCGTAGAGGCAACTGCCAATTCAACTTTCAATTTCAATTGGTTTATCTCAGAACTAAGTACCTGCAAACATATAAGAGAAAAGAACATCTGAATTCATTAGCGGGGATGTTAACAACTATGCCAAGTAAAGAACAAACTTTGTAATGTATAACAAAGAATGAACATCACAAATCTGGGTATCAAAACACTATATAAAAACAGTTGAGAGATTCTTTGAGATTACAGACCATATGTGTTCTGATTAGTTTCACAGAATCATATAAAGTTGAAGTAATAACCAGTGATCAGCAAATAAAACCGAGGTCATATAAAGCTGTTGTGAAAACTGAAATAGATGATGTGTAATAGAAAATTGAACAACAAAACTAAATATACCTTGAAGGCAGAAGCTTGAACAAACCTTAACAGCCGTTGGATAATTACGGAACTAACAATTGACTCGAACAAGCTCGAACAGAACACTAAGTACCTATAAAGTGCAAACACGATAAGGTGCCGAAAGAGAAATCGTGATTTAGAATTAAAGAACTGAACTGAATAAGAAATCATGAATTAAAGACCTGCAATGTTGATTGTTAAGGAATGAAGAAGAGCTGAAGAATCAAGGATAAAGGACAGAGGAGTGAGGACCCATACCGATTAGCGAAAGAGAAATCGTGATCAAGAATTAAACAGTAAAAATGATATGAAAATAGAACTATATAAGAAATCGTACCAAGCCTGGGACTGGAGGTACTTATAGTAAACCATTTTCCGAATAATAAGCAGAAAGAGATTTAGTGTCGATTTGTCGCCATCGGAGTGAGGACCCATACCAATTAGCAAAAGAGACAGAGGAGTGAGGACCCATACCGATTAGCGAAAGAGAAATCGTGATCAAGAATTAAACAGTAAAAACCATATGAAAATAGAACTATATAAGAAATCGTACCAAGCCTGGGACTGGAGGTACTTATAGTAAACCATTTTCCGAATAAGAAGCAGAAAGAGATTTAGTGTCGATCTGTCGCCATCGGAGTCGGAATACTGATGGAAAATTAAACGAAAGATTAAAGGAATTCAGAAAGTCGAATAGAATAAGGATTCGATTACTACCTTTTGGCTGATGCGAATGTCTAATTAAGGGGAGAAAATCACGTGGGATGAGAGATTGAGTTGTAAACGGAGCTGATTAGGGTTCCTCCTTAGAGAGTTTCCTCCTCAGCAGTAGTCAACTCCTCTAATCGAGTATCGACATATGAAAATTAGGGATTAGGCTTCGGGCTCTTCAGGGGATATTAATTTGGGCCGGATAGCTACATTACCAAATCTGACTGTCATCAATTAAGGCGACTTCGGGTTTGTCCCCGACCCCACCCAAAAATTGGTCAAGCCGATGAAAACCCGTGTTGAACAGGTTGGGGATGGTCAGTTCTTCGGGTTTACGGTTTAATCTACCGAGCGTAGTAATGGCGGGGTAGTAATTCCCAACTATCTCCTATCCTGGCCTCTGGCCGGGGCAGTAATCCCCAACTATCTTCTATCCCAGCCTCTAGCCTTAGCTAGAACTGATGTATGAAATTAACAGTTAATGGCCCTTTAACCCTTATCCCTTCTAGCCAACTAGTGTCTAGACTTAAATATCCATCATAAAGATGCACAAACAACCAAAGCACCAAACCATTCCTTGAACCTTAACCGAATTAACCCGCGAGCTTGAGGTAAACCTAAACCGTAAAACCCCTCATCTGAACTTATGTGACACCTTTGATATCCATATGACATGATCCGTCTTGTCCTCCTGATTCCACCGGCCCTAACGGTTCGTCAATCGGAGTCCTAACGAATGAGTTATGGCCAAAACTCTAAAACACCAACCGAAGCTCCCACACTGATTTGCCAAACAAACCCTTAAAGGCTAGTTCCAAAACACAACACAGATTACCAGAAATGACAAAATAGTCACTAAACTTTATGAAACTGCAAAAGGGGTCATTGAACTTCCTAAAAAGATGCAGATCACACTTCTTCTTCTCCAATTAAATCTCTACCTGCCGGCGAGTCATTCTGACAACCTCCACCACCGTCCGCTGCCAATGTCGACTACCGACGCCGCCTCGATCCACGTACACAAACTTAAGCCCCTTTCCCTTAAACCCTGATCGAAAGGAAGCCTGTAGCTCTTCTTCCATCAACTAATAGGTTTCAGCCCTAGTTCCCATGCCCACCGACCATGGGCTTGGCCCGTCTTCTTCCTACCCTCTCATTTTGCATAGAAACAACTGCAACTAACCATAAACACTGGGCTTTTAGCCCAAATGGCCCCTTTCTTCAACACCCAACTGAGTCACGGGCTAAGCCCTTAAACCCACAACAGACCCGACCCTCAAGGCCTTCCCTTGCCGCCTTCTCGGTGGAAACCAATATATGGTTAGGCCTTGAGCCCAACCACCACTTCTACTTTAATTCCCAAGCCAACTCATGGGTCGGAGAAACTAGTTCGACCAATTGATTCGGCTCACCGATTTAGAACTCAAACCCAACAATTAACCCGAAAATGATTTATTCAACCAACGGAATAAATTACACTCACAAATTAATTAGTTTAATCCTCCAAATATTAACCAAACGAGGTTTAACCAAGAATTTTAAATTCTAATCGGAGACTCAAAATCGGGATGTTACACATTCCCTTGTTGAACTACTGCTCCGAACTCTGAATCTCCCTCTTGAACTTGAGCTGTTAGTCAAAGGGTTTTTGAAAGAATTAGAAAGTAACTGACGCTGAAGCTGACTGTGCAGTTTTATACAGGCGGACATAAGGACTTTTACATATCATGTAACGCCTGTTATCTGAGACTGACTATGGCAATTACATATCATGTAACGCCCATTACCTGAGACAGACTACGACCGTTACATATAATGTAACACCCGTTGTCATCCAGGGGACTATGGCAGTTACACTAGGTGTAACGCCCGTTGTCTTCATCCCATTTGCAGAATCCAGCAGCAGCTACTGCAGTGACAGAAGCCAAACCAATTACAATCATTTCCAACCGAAATAGTAGGCCAAGAACGGGATGTTACAACAAGCATTTTGTTTTACACAACGAGCATTGGATGTTAGTTTGCAATGGGTGATGTGTTGAGTCCAACGGTCTTTGGAAGTAGGTTGTAACGGGTGTTATCGACAAGACAACGAGCCTAGTGCTTGGGGAGAAATTGAGGAAGCTTACGTGTCATAACAGATGCTCGTTCGAGCAGAAGGACAAAGTAGTTAGTTAAGTAAGGGGGTCTTGAGTTCACGATTGAGATGACAACGGAAAAAGGGTGAATTAAATTCACAACCAAGTAAAATGATGGACTCAAGTTAGTCACACGAGACAGAGAGAAGTTAATCAATGGTATAAGAAGCCGGTAATGGGAATTCAGAGTTAAATTGAGGGAAGTGGTTGGACATTGGATACAGGCTTAATCGAGTAAAGGATGGAGCAAATTTATGTGTTTAGCTGGGGTCGGTAGTGGTTAGGGGAACATGATGTTATTGAGATTCATCCTCAGGGTATTTGGGGTTAAATTCCTTTACAAGTTTTCTAAGGTTAGTGTTAGAATGAAAAGGAACTTATTGGAGTATTTTGAAGTAAAATCTTTCGAAATAGTTTCAAAGGTGAAAAAGTTGAAGTTTGACTTAATGCTTTGTCATGGTTAGTGGGAGGTCCGAGCTGTCTTCAAGATTTAAAGAGGTGTATTTTCAAGTCTAATAAATTTAAGGTTTTTTTCACATGGAAACCAATTTACGTTCATTCGTTTGGTTTAAACAAGTTTTGCTCGAAACTCATTTTCAAGATTTAAAAGATGTATTGATAAACTCTAAACGTTTTTTGTTTCAAAGGATTTTTAAGATGATAGAGAATTTACTGATTCAAATCATTTTTACTAAATTTTATTGGTAGAATGGAAGTGGTTTTACTGACAAATGAAAATTCGGTTATACTGAGATGTTCTCTTTAAAGGAAATTATTAGTTTGGGATTTTTAACCTCAAGGTTTCAGAAGGATAAAAGTGTAAGGTTTAAAGGATCAAAGGGTGTTTTAGGTTTAAAGTTGTAAGAAAGCTTTTCACGGTTAAAGGTAGATTTAGAGGTTTAGAGGTGATGCTTAATAAGCCGAACAAAAATCGTTGCACGGTAGAGAGTGCATGTATCTTGCGCTATGGAAGTAAAGGTGGTTATGGTGCTAAGTGGTACTATGGTGTTTACGGTTAGAGAAATAACAACTTGAGAGGATGGTGAAAGGCAATAGGGTTACTAGAAAGCAACGACCTTGAGGTTGGGTAACCCAATGGGCATTGGTTGAGTAGTAACGGTTGTAGTACATGGCTTAAACACGAGCAAACCAGAAAGCAACAAGCATGGCTTGCAAGGTGTAATGGTTTGTACCCGTGAATATCATGAGTAAGGTTTACTTTGGTTAAGTGACGCAATAAACGAGATAAGTATTGGGATGGTTGTTAGAGGATCCTCGGGAATGCCTTACAGAAAGGACGAGACACCGATACCTTATGACTAGGGGATTAACATAAATGAGAAATCAAGCCAGTAGTGGTGCTTGGAAAGTGGGATAACAAGTTATTTAAGGGAGTCAATGAGAATAGTGTGTAACAAGCGAGAGTACAGTTTGGGCAATGACTTCTTTTAGTAAAGTGTTCAGAGGTAATAGAGGTAAAGCACTAGAGGTTAGATGTGTTGGTGACAATCCAGTATAGTCACTGCACAAGCGACAAGGGTTTGGCTAGAATGGAAAAAAATGAGGAAGGGAGAGAGAGAAGATGAGTGTCGTTGGAGCTTCGGAACTCTGACAATGGTGGCGCGACGTCGGTTCATCGAGGAAGAAAGAGGAATTTGGTGGCAGTGGTGCTAGGCTCTTCGGATCAAGGAGCGAGGTGCGACGATGGTCAAAACGCGGCCTCCAAGAAGTCAGGAACGCTGGTGGCGGTGGAAAACCTGTCGGCGGTGATGGCAGTTCATCAGAGAAGAAGACATATTCTTTTGCAAGCTTTGAGGAGTTCAGGGACCCTTCATGCAGTTTCAGGAAGATAAGTGGCCTCTCTATTATTTCAGTTAGTCTGTGGTGTATTTGAAAGTTTGGCATTAAGAGTTCGTTTGGCAGGTCAGCTTGAGGCTTTGGGTTGGCAATCAGTGTTTCGGCCATAACCTTTGTTAGAGCTCTGATTGAAAAAACTATCAGGACCGGTGGAATCAGGAGGACGAGACGGATCACGTCATGTGGAGATATGACGTGTCACATTAGTTCATGTGAGGGTTTAATTCGGTAAAGTTTAATGGGTTTGGTTATGGTTCTTGGTTGTTTGTTGTCCTTGTGATAGTTATTCGGGTCTAGCCATCAGTTGCTAGATGGGGTAAGGCTAAGGGTAACTAACGGTTAATTACTGATATCGGTTCTAGCTAACGCTAGAGGCCAAGATAGGAGATAGTTGGAGATTACTGCCCCATCATTAATAGGCTAGTATATGATTTCAGTGTTGGTGGCCCACCCATGGATTGCGCAATCCCCTATGTAACGGAAAAGGTAAAGGTTTTGGTGGTTCATATTTAACGACCTTCCAGAGAGGTCCTTTGTGGCTGGGCGGTCCTTAGTAGGTCGGGAGGTCTCTATAGACTGGGATTTACTGAAGAATAATGATGACACTCGATTTGACGTGATTATCAGCCTCATTTAAGCGACATTTTCCTGCTTGAGACATGGTTTTGGGGTACTTTAGGGTGTTTTCACTTGATTGCTCTATTTCCTACCGTTTTGGTTACTTTGGCCTGTTATGGGTCAGTTTGATGTTTTTTCTAGTGTGTTTGTGAATGCACAGGTTTTTACCATCAATAACGTAGCCACGGACGTGCTCGGGAAGCGAAGGAACCTCAAGGAATTGCCCGATATTGATCCAGAAATCACACAAGTCAAAAGCCAAATCTGCCCCTACTTATAGTGAAGTTTTCGGCGAGAACTTACATAGTTCTCGCTGAGGAGTTTAAACACAGAGAACACAGGAGGTTTCACCAAAGAAGATTTCGGCGAGAACTTCCATAGTTCTCGCCGAGGAGTTTAAACACAGAGAACACAGAAGGTTTCACTAAAGAAGATTTCAGCGAGAACTTTCATAGTTCTCGCCGAGGAGTTTTGACACAGCCAACACAGGGTCCTCTGAACTGAATTTGTCGGTGAGAACTTTTAAGGTTCTCGCCGAGAAATTTGGCCTTTTCCAGCACCGATACAGACAAACCCAATTTCAGGGAGGCGGATTCAACTTTCAGAGATATACTTTTTCCACGGATTAATTTCCAAACTTCAGAGTTCGAGAGAGAGTTGAGAGCATCCTCAGAGTTCCTGGAGAGATCGTGACACCATCTTTCCCCTCAGATTGCTCGGAGCTAGGAGTTGAAGATTCAAGAGATTAAAGCTTCTCGGTTTCATCAAATTAGGTTTTACAGTTCTTCTTTGCTTCCTACCTGAGATGTATTCCTTGATTGTTTTCGTTTCTTTTGTTTCGAATATGAGTAGTTAAACTCATAGAGCTTAGATTAGATGAACCCTAAGTGACTCGGGGCTTTAAAGCGGTCACAGATCAGCGGTAATTAAATTCAGATTCAGACAGTTTCTCTTGCATGTTTGGTTTATTCTTCATTGTCTGTGTTTCTTTTCTAGCTTGATCACCTAGACTAGATTCTTGTTAAGCTGAGGATAGTAGCGAACGTTTGCTTGACTTTAAAACACCAAATCAACAATTAACCTATTCATTGGAGTGTGCTTTTCGTAGGAACTAGTTAGGGTTAATCCACTGCTAGAGTAACTCATTAATCACTAGTAATCGCGCCAGTTAGTTTTCCGTTGCAGAAGTGAACACACAGATGGTAATTAATCTTGGGAGTTAGATCGAATTTAGCGGATGTTCGCCAGTCTTAAACCTAAGGGTCAGGAGTTGTGGTGGTGTCTGAGAACTGAATGAATCGAGATTGAAAACCGATGGTCTTGTGATCGCCAATGTTCTGGTAATCTTAGGGGGATTCAGAATCTAAGCTTGTCTGCCGTCTTGTCAAGTCAATCAACCTTTCAATTTGCTTCCTGTTTTCATTTTATTTTTCCTGCTTCATAGATTAGAAGTCGTGGAACTCACACCACGCACAACTTGTTAAACCTGAGTAAATTACCGACTCATTTGAGTAAACGATTAGTCGAGACCCGTGGAATACGATCTAGTCTACTTTGTAGATTAGTTATTTGATGACACGTGAAAACGCGTTCATCAAATAAGCTAGGAGTTGTTGGCACTTTTAAAGATTAACTGAAGGGAGGTGATCTCTTACCGGGTACTGGTAAGGATTGTCGGGTTTCATCTTATGACTGGTATTTCTGGTAGAATAGCTTTGAGCTTGCGGGTTTGACACTCAGTGATTAGCATTGGCCATCTTCTTTCTATTTTCTGTTTGGTTTTTTCTGGATTGGTTTACAGGTCGGTGAAGTTGAAGCTGGAGAGTGAGCTAGCGGGATCATTGGGGGATATTTTTATCACTTTTCCTTATATTTAAACCTAGTCATGTATTATCACTTTGTAATTCCATTAAATGATGTTGGTTGTTCCCGGTTCGGCTATATATTGATTAATTGAGGTACTTATTATAAGTTCAGTTTAACATTTACTTTTTCGATCTCTGGTTGATCTTATGTGATTGTATGTTTGGTTTGATTCAGTAACCCCTAGATCGAGTAATGCATGAGTTGAACTAATGGTTCAACCGAGTCTTATAGGGTGGGGTGTTACACCAACATCATAGAAACTCAAGACAAAGATTGAAGATCCTCAAGACCGAAGAATCGTGGAATCAAATCCTCCATTGTTTTAGGTCATATTTCTTCATTTCTTCTCTATGTCTTGTTGTAACTAAACCCCCTAGGGTTCGATGAGTGAAACCTTAGGGGGGATTGATGATTGATTTACACTCTTAAACCCTCGATTTTGTCGATTTAATTCATGTTCAGTTGTGATTCATAGTGGGTGAATTGCGGAGATCAAAATACAACTAATTTTCATCGTTCTCTTGTTGTTAGAAGATCATTTTATACTATCACAAGGTTGGTTACTGATGATGGAGTTATACTTACTGACTCAGAGGACATTGGTAGAGAGGCAATTAAGTTCTATACGCAGCTATTGGGGAACTCAGATGATAATCTTCTGTGCTAGAATTCTGATTATTATTCAGATCTGCTTCTAAATAAGCTTTCTGCTGATTAGAGCAAAGCTTTATGTGATCCTATTTCTGACAAAGATATTAAGGACGCCCTTTACTCAATTCGAGATGATAACATCCCTAAACCCGACAGCTATACTGCCTTCTTTTTTAAGAATTCTAGGGATGTAATCGGTTTGGAGATCACCTCTACTATCAGGAGCTTCTTTACCCCTGATGAGCTTCCTCCTGGCTTGAACTCTACAATCATTTCTCTGATCCCAAAGGTACCTAATGCTGATAAGATGAAATTGTTTCGGCCTATATCTTGTTGTAATGTGCTTTACAAATGCATCACTAAGATAATGGCTAATAGAATGAACAAGGTCCTTCCAAAGTTGATTAGCAAGAGTAAATCTGCCTTCATAAAGGGGCGTTTAATCAATGACAATATTCTTTTGGCTCATGATTTGGTGAGTTCTTATCATAAAGTTCAAACCTCTCCACGATGTGTGATGAAAGTTGATATTATCAAAGCTTTTGATTCCGTGGATTGGAATTTCATCCTCACAGTGTTAGGAAGTATGAATTTCCCTACTCAGTTTATTGATTGGATCAGACAATGTCTGGAAACTTCAAGGTTCAGTGTGTGTGTGATGGCTCCTCTATTGGTTATTTCGCTGGAAAGAAAGGTCTCCGCCAAGGTGATCCTTTATCACCTATTTTATTTGTTGTTAGCATGGAGGTACTCCATTGTTTGATGAACAGAGTGGCCAGGGTTAACAAGTTCCCTTTCCATATGAGATGCAAGAAGGTGTTGATCACTCATCTCTGCTTTGCAGACGATCTCCTCATCTTTGCTAATGGAAGTGTGGATGGAATCAGAAGGATCATGTGTATTCTGAACTCAGTTTATCACCTCTTAGGTTTGAAAATCAACCCTAGCAAAACTGATGAGCTGCAGAATAGCGGTCGATCAAATAACTACCAAGCTGTGAAGCTAGGGTAGATCGTATTCCACAGGTTTTCTTCTAATTGACTACTCAATAGAAGCTGGCAATTTATCCAAGTTTAAACACGTTGTGCGTGGTGTGAGTTCCACGACTTCTAGACTAAGATGCAGAACAATTAAAATAAATTAAAAGACAGAATGATTGGTTGATTTAAACGGACGATAGACAAGCCTAGATTTCGAATCCCCCTTAGATCACCAGAGCATTGGCAATCAACAGATCAGCGGATTTCAATTCTCATTCAATCAATTTCTAAACACCACCATAACTCCTGACCCTTAGGTTTAAGACCGGCGAACATTCGCTCTATCCGTTCTAACTACCAAGATTAATTAGTCGCCCGGGTACGGTCGCCTCTCGCAACGACTTAACATAACTGGTGCAATTACTAATGATTTATGAGTTACTCTTGCAGTGGATTAACCCTAATCGGTTCCTACAAAAGGCACACTCCAATTATAAGGTTAACTGGTTGAATTGATGTTCTAAAGTGAGGCGAGCGTTCGCTTCTATCCTCAGCTTAACAAGAATCTAAGCTAGGTGATCAGGAAAGACAAGTTTTAATGTTTAAAGCAGAGAAGCTGTCTGGCGACAAACCCTAATTCAACACAAACCTAATCTAGGCGATCAATCAGAAAAGAAACATAAACAATCAAGAACAAAACAACCATGCAAAGAGAAACTGATTGAACTTTGAATCTAATCACCGCCGATCCGTGACCGCTTTAAAGCCCTGGGTCACTTAGGGTTCATCTAATCTAAGCTCTACGAGTTTAGCTACTCATATCAGGAACAAGAGAATCGAAAACAAACAAGGAGTACATCTCAGGTAGGAAGAACAGAGAAGAACTGTAAAACCTAATTTGACGAATCTGTGAAGCTTCAATCTCCGGTAATCTTCAATCCAAGCTCCGAGTCTCCGAGGTGGAAGGATGGCGTCACGATCTCTCCACGATTCTTTGAACTCTCCAAACTCTTCGCTCCAGAACTTCAGAGAATTCTTCGAATTCTCATTACAAAAAGTATATTATGATGTCTCTCTTTATTTGGGCCGCCGGTTAAGTATTTATACTTAACCCTAGTCCAGCCGGATTTGCATGATATTTTCGCCAAAAATAACAAGGTATTTTCGCCGAAAATTCTAGTGTAAATGGATGGCCCTTCGGTTGCATTCTCCTGTGATTTTCGTTTCGGGTCGAAAACTTAACGGTTTCGCCGAAAATTTCCTTCAGTAATGGCGTTTGGCGGGAAAGGTTCAATAGAATTTATGGAGGGAGAAGAAAATTTGTGGATGAGATCGTTGCTGCAACCAAGCTATCTCTAAGTCATTTGATTGTTAAGAGGGGTTCGAGTGATTTTTCTCGCTTTTTTCTGAATGTATCTGTTTAGTTCATTTGTCTCTCTGTATTTATTTTCTTCTTTGTTTTGGCTCTTAACTTTTCACTCAACCGTTCATTTTTTAGGGGTTTGAGTGTTCAATTTTGATGGAATGAGAATACACGCCATTAAAAAAAATTGAATTAAAAACTAAGATTAACAAGTTGATTGATTTGATTGGTTTTTCGATTAAAGAGATGATAGCTTAGATTTCGAATCCCATTAAGATCACCAAGGCATTGGAAATCATATGATTGGCAAATATCATACTCAATTAAAACAATGCTTAATCACCGCCATAGCTCCTTACCCTTAGGTCTAAGTTCACGAACATTCGCTACTATTGAACTAGCTACCAAGAATAATTAACCGTCTGTGCGTTCACTTCTGCAATGGATAACTAATTGGTGCAACTAAATTGATTAATGAGTTATTCTTGAAACGGGTTAACCCTAAACGGCTCCAACGAGATGAGTGATTCCATTGAATAGGTTAACTATTTAATTCGATGTACTGAACAAGGCGGACGTTCACCAACTATCCTTTATTCTAACAAGAAACTAATCTAGGTGATCAGGCCAGATAAGAAACAAATTTTAAGAACGAATCAAACATGAATAAGAGAAAGTCTGAATTGAAATCTAATTATTGCCGATCCGTGACCGCTTTAAAGCCCCGGGTCACTTAGGGTTCATCTAATGTAGGCTAGAAGTTTAGCTAATCATATCTAATAAACAAGAATAAAAAACCACAAGAGAGTTCATCTTAAGAAGGAAGAACATAGAGAAACTGGAAAACCTAATTTCGATGATTCGAAGCAACTTCAATCTTGAAAATCTTCAACTGCTAGGCTCCGAGCGTCTTCTAGGACTCCAAAAGATGCTCTAAACTCTCTCCAAGTCGTGTCTCTTCACCGAAAATTGAATGTTGAATGTAGAATCTCCCAAAAAAGTCTAATTATACCGTCTAAGACCTTTTCCTTGTTGAAAAAGGCAATTTTTCCGTCTGGGGAGCTTATAGGGTGTTACACCCGCCCCAAATCACCCGGGTCGAACCCGTGGTTAGACCAGGACTCGGGGTTGGTCGCCGACTCATTCTTCAACAGGCACGCGGTCAGAGCCCCGGTTTGACTCAAAACATAAATAAACTGATAAAATATTATTTGAACTCAATAAATGTATAAAAACATTAGCAAACGAAAGCTTCCAAGATTTAAAGACCAAAACCAAATTACACTTTAAATTTTCTCATCATAAATAAATCCAGAATTCCCAAAACGTCAACTGACCCGAAAATACATAAACCAATTATTTGTTCTCGGTCACCATCCTTCAGTCTTCTAGCTCAACTCCAAGCTCCACTACCAACAACTGCTGCTCCAAACTCAGCTCCTACTTCTAACTGAAAAGAGAGACTAGGAGGGGATCAGTTTCCTACTAAAACTGAGTGAACCCACTAGGCTTAACTATGCGCCGAACTACCTAAGGAGCATCCCAGACTCCCACATTGGAATACAACAATGGGACCCATCATTTCCGTTAGTTCACTTTAACAACCTAATGAGATAATTCTAAGTGATCAGTCATTTCCCTCTACCCATATTCCCATAATGCATTACCCCAACAATTACATCCAATAATCATAACAATCAATTCACAACATCTACATCATCATAAATGAAACCAATATCAACATCATAATGAAACCCATATCAACATCATCATCACATATCATGACATAGTATACAAGAACCAACATTACAAGGCAATTCACAGATCAATCACATCACAAGTCACATCATCAGTAGTTCTATGTGTGTTATTAGGCGCCAAGGAGTTTATCCTGCACCACCCCTGCCGGCCTGACGCACCTCTCTCCCTTGAAGAGGCCCAAAGACGTTTCCTCTCCCTTGGAGGACACAACGAGACCTTTCCCTTGAAGGAATCGTAAACAAGACTCACAAAACAAAATCACGCCTTTCCCTTGAAGACGTGACCGCACGTCTCTCCCTTGGAGAGGCACTTAGCACCCATAGTGCAGTTAAGGGGGAAGTGCAGGCTCCTACCGGTTCTATCATTTCAATTTCCGTTTCACACAACCACAACAACTACACAATCAATAATCAACAATGCAATATCTTTCAACCAAATCCATTTCACAATTCCATGTTCCAATTCCACTTCCCAATTTCATGTACCAATTCCATTTCTCAATTCCGTGTCACAATTTCATGTACCAAGTCCATTTTCTGATACCATGTCATAATTCTCCACTACAAATCACATTATCAATCACCATTACACAGGACATCAATTTCACTTAGTTCAACACGTCACATCAATTCACCTAGTTCAACTAATTCCACGTTTTCCACTTCAATCAAACACACCTACACTACAAGAAAAATGATGATTTGTCACGGTTTATTAGTCACGGTTTTGTGAACCGTGACCAATTAGTCACGGTTTTATTAAAACCGTGACTAGTTTAGTCACGGTTTGGTTAAAATCGTGACTAATTTAGTCACGGTTTTTAAAAATCGAGACTAAATTGGTCACGGTTTTCAAAAACCGTGACTAAATTGGTCACGATTTCAAAAAACCGTGACAAATTAGTCACGGTTTTAACCAAACCGTGACTAAACTAGTCACGGTTTTAACCAAACCGTGACTAAACTAGTCACGATTTTAATAAAATCGTCATGAATTGTTTAGGAAGTGTTGAACCAATTTGTGGGTGCCAAGTTGGCAATCCCCACTTCATATTAGAACCAATCAGTGGGTGCCATGCTGTCAATCCATCTCCTCTTCTATGAACAAAAATCTCTCTTCCCCAAAAATCCCTCTTCCCCAAAAAAAATCTCTCTTCGCCCCAACCAATCAGCCTTTTTCTTCTTCTTTCCTTCTTTTTCTTTCCTTCTTCTTTTTCTTCTAATCAGCTGACCACTCCTTCTTTCCTTTAATCTTCTTCTTTCCTTCTTCTTCTTCTAATCGGCCGACTCCTCCTTCTTTCCTTCTTCTTCTTCTTCTTCTTCCAACTAGCCACGACCTAGGAGACGTAAGGCTTCGTCGGAGCGACGGTTTGCACAGAGGCAGTGTCTGAAACAGATGCGGCGGTGGAGATCTGTAACAGAGGTGGTGGAGATCGATGGAAGCATGGAGATCGACACCAATTCTGAAATAGAGGAGGAGTGGAGAAGGAAAGAGGAAGAGGAGAAGAAGAAGTGAATTACCGGAGAAGAAGAAGTGACTCGCCGGAGAAGAAGAATTAACTCGCCGAGACTGGAGAAATAGAGGAGAAGAAGAAGTGACTCGCCGGCGACTACATAGTCACCGGAGAAGACAATAAACTTAACGAATGACTGATTTGTTAACCAATGAAATTTCTGGACCAAATTGCATAACCAAAAAACTGAAGTGACTGATTTTTAAAACGGAAGGAATAAAATTGGGACCTTGTTGTTAACCTCATAAGTTTATGGATTAGTTTGCTTAACTGAAAGAGTTGAGGGTTTGATACTATAACTCTAGGAAATTATAAATTCAGTCCCTGGAAAGTTTGAACTTACACTTTGGTCACTAAAGTTTTGTCACAGTTTATTATGAAACCGTGACCAAATTTCTTAGTCACGGTTTCATAATAAACCGTGACTAAAAATGATCAATTTAGTCACGGTTTTCATAACCGTGACTAATTTTTTTTGTCACGGTAAAAACCGTGACTAAAGTTAAAATAAACTGTGACTAATCCCATGTTTTCTTGTAGTGCTAAAAGATTCATGCATCAAAATCACACAAGGGTAAACAGCTAGCTCACCAGCCACCCCCACCTGCAAGTACAGGGATAGCCATGTCGTGAGTTCAGGGTTACCCTCCTGTTCGTCCTTCATAGGACGACCCCACATTGGCAGGGTCATCCTCCTGCAACCAACATTCCACAGTTCCAATAATATTTATATTTAAATTGCACAAGCATGAATTAAACTCTCATTTCTAACCACCTAGTCATCCATACAATCAAACAGGTCAACCAAACATTCAACCAGTCAACTCAAGCATCGCATATAACAATCAATTATGACCACATAGATTAACCATTTCAACTCTCCAGTTCATGCATCTCTATTAATTACTAAGTCGAATTATAATTCCTCATGTCTCTACCTAACGACGCTAAGCCCTCACCTTAGCCTAAAATAAGTCCCTGAATTCTGTCCTATAACGTCCGCCTCGTCATCCTGATTCCACTGGTTCTGACGGTTCATCAATCGGAGCTCTAACGAAGGAGATAAGGCCGAAATTCTGAATTACCAACACCTCACCTGCCAAACAGCACCTTAGTGACGAACTTCCAACAGGGACCACAAACTTACAAAAATTACCAGAGAGTCACTTAACTTCTAGTAATTGCAAAATGGCCATGGATCTCCTTGTAAATGCTGCCAAGGTCCTTCTTCTTCCCCGATCACCCATCTGCCGTCGGTGAACGCTCCGCCACCGTCACCGGCGACCACCTCAACCTCCAAACTTCTTGGAACGCCTAACTCCAGCCGTCGTTAGTCCCAGGGACGTCGTCCGACGCCTTCCCTCCACTCCAGGAGTTGCCACCACCGCTGGAACACCCGTCGCCATTCCGCTGGGGAGCAATCGCCGTCGTCGCCGCTCGTTCTCCTCCCCTCTAACCATTTGTCGACGTGGACAACACCGCCCCGCCACTCCGGAGCCCTGCTCCCCTTTCCTCCATCGATGTTTGCGCAAACCTCCACTTTGCCGCCGCCGATTCCTCGTTGTCTTCAAAGGTGTAGAGCCGCCGCCACATTTTCTCATTTTTCGTGCCCAAACCCCCAACTCCCTTTGCACGACTCCCACTCCCCAACCCCTAGCTGCTGCCATACAACACCAGCTGGGCCCGAGGCCCAGCTCCCTCTCCCCTTCCCACATCGAGTGCTACTGTTGCTTGGGCCCAGCCTCTTTCACTACTTAAATCCCACGCCAGCCCCAAATCCAAACTTTTGGGTCATATCAAAATGGTTTGACCAATTGATTCGGGACCTCGACTTGACATTTAACTCGAATTAAATTAATTCAAGAAGTCCAACCTTTAACACCTGGATCATATTGAATTGTCGAAATAATAATTAAATTCTACCAAGGTTAAACCCACGAGGTATGATTCGAATAAATTATATTTCAACCGGTTAACCAGGATCGGGATGTTACACAGGGTGTAAGCTAAATAGTGTAGGTAATCTCCACAATTCAGCATTTTGAGTTTTCTTCAAAACCGGTCATTTCCTTGTGGTTGGGCCTCTTCCCTAGACCTGAATCACTCCAAGGGGCCTAGAATCCCATGTCACTCAATGCTCCACTCCCAGTTTGATTCCCCAATGTCGGTTATTACCTAAAATACATAAAAATGTGCAAAACAACGTAAAACGATCCTAAGGCCGAAAGGGGAATAAACTCACTTAAAATCACTCAAGCGAGATAAAATCATTACAAAAATGTCGTCTAATGAGGGAATAAATGCGTCAATAATTAGGCACATCATCACCCCACACTTAGACCTTTTCTTGTCCTCAAGCAAACCAAATTTAGAAACACACTTAAATTCACATATGAAGAGACTAGTTAAATTGAAGTTCAAGCTTAACAATTCGGCTTAGACTGTTCCACGTAGAAAACGTAACCTACACATGCAAGAACATCAACCAAACAAGTCTAGACCTCACTGTTTTCTCCACATTTCAAGTAGTAGTTTATTAGAACGCGTTTCTAGCCAAAAACAATTAATCATAAATTACTCGGCCACAACAACACCAACTCTAATCAAAAGGTCTTAATCTCGGGCCATGATGCGAATTAGGTGGAGGTAGAAAATATTTGGGGAATAGTGAGTGAACGTGATATGGCTATCGACTCAACTTCATCCGCTTCTAGACCTGCATGTTACATGTTCTAGGTAGGAGTAGGACCGATTCAAACAACAATTTCTTTCAAGATTATTGACTTCTTCTGTCTATTTACTGCATACTAATGCTCAATCCGAACACTTCACTTAGGTGTTGGACCTGCCTAGCTCACAGCATTTGTGCCTATGCTAGTGCTCAACCCGAACACTTCACTTAGGTGTCCTAATTAAGGCTGAAAATAAGGCTATCCTAGCTTTATTTTCAGCATTTCATCCAATTTTTAAATCAATTGCTATGAATTTGAATAAATTAAAAAATTTCTTCACAAATTAGAAAACTCAGCTACTTTATTTGTCAATTTAGCTATTTGATCCTAGCTAGTTATAACTTTTACATAAGATTTCGAATTGGATTTCCGCCTAATCTCAAACCACAATCACAAGGGATCAAATGGGTAATGAAAAACATGTGGGAGAGTTGAAAATCGTGTATACACCAACAAACAGACAAGGCTCAATGGGGTTATCCTAAAGGAAAACGATTCAGGTAGGCTTTTTGGCTGAAAGTGGTGAAATTCTAAGTGTCTTTCTCATCTTAGGGAGGTGTTATCGCATAGTTTTAAATAAGTATTAAGCCAGTTAATTCAAATTTCAACTACGAGAGTGATTCAATATTTGTTCTGACCTCGACTCATCTAATATCAGTGCCGACCAGCTGGTTACAGGTTCTAAGTGGAACAGTCTAAGTGTCATTGTGAGAAATTGAAGTCAAATTTAACATGGCAAGTCAAGAATTGAGTGCATTTCAATCAGAGGAATCACACAAATAGAGAAATAGCAACCCTTAGAAATATCATCCCACCCCACACTTAAATCAGACGTTGTGTTCAGTGGAACACATAAAAATAGAAGAAAAGTGTATAGGGGTACCGAAAAGTGAGCGTGAGGGCACCAGAGACGGCGTGGTCGAGACACCGGAGGTATAACTGCGATTCATGCACTACAACAGAACGTGGTTTTTGTCACAGGCACCAAGTTTGCCGCAGGCGGCGCCTGCGAGAAAAGGCGTTTTTATCTGCGACAACATTTGCCGCGACAAAGAGCTTTTTTTCGCAGGCGCTGTCTGTGACAAACTTTGTCGCAGGCGGTCTGCGACAAACGTTTGTTGCAGGCCGGCTGCGACAAAGTTTGTCGCAGACACATTGTCACAGACAGTGCCTGCGAGAAAAGTTTGTGGCAAACAAAGCTTTGTCGCAGGCGGACTGCAACAAAGGTTTATTGCTAACCATTATTGCTCCAGCATGCGCACTCTTGGGCTCTCTATTCGGCTAACTGTAGAACTTGATGAAGACTTGCCCCCTCGTAGGTCGCAAACCTGTCTTTCGCTGCTCCTCGTCAATATACAACCTCCACGGTCTAGACCCTCTAGTATGATTAACTTCTAGGCACGCTCGGTTGGCATTGTTCCTGGCAACTGAATCCTGAACCAAAAAAAGGTTGAAAGGTTCATTTTGGAACGATTATGTGATTCGTAAATGAAATGGTTAATTTGGTAAAATACCTTGAATTCTTGACTTTCAACATATGTCATGTATGCTAGCCAATCACTCTCCGGACAACCTTGAGAGGGGTTTTGGCGAACCCACTCGTAGGGAAGGTTGTTGTCCTTGGAGTATTTCACCTTTGCCCTCCACGCCTCAAACCTTGCTTTTCTCCAAAGGCGCGAGATAGCGTGATCCCAGTATTTCCGAGCAGCTGGCAGCATGTTCGAGTCGCAATAAAATTGCCCTAAATATAAAAAGCGAGTTTGAAATGAAATTTCAATAATGGGATAATAGTATTCAATTCATTGATTTCCAAATTATCTTACCAAGAAGAACTGCTAGAAAGCACGTGTCTTAGTAGCGTCCGACACATGCTTCCAGGAGGGAGGGTAGATGGGGTAGTACGTCCAGATCCTCGCACACTCCCCCACATACTTGCCCATAAAGGACGCTAGTGGGCCACCAGGCTTGACTCCTAGGTTGTCAAGATTGAACAAGATCTTATTTCCGTCGTTGGTGGCTCGACGGTGGTCCTTGAACTTGATCTTGATGACCTTTGTTTGACCGCCACGATCTGCACAAAACTAAGCTCTAAGTACATATTTTTAATATCTAAGAATTTTCAAAATGGATGGTTTTGAAAATTTGACGATAGTAAGCTCATGGGTGTGTCTATCAGAGGAGGAAGAAGAAGAAGACTATGTTACAACAGCGTCCCCAGTAGGCACAGATCGAGGACGACTGTGACTCCCCCATCGTCACTACCAGAAGCCATTGCTAAAAAAAAGATGGAAAAATGCAATCAACGTATGTCAATTACATTGGTAGACAAGAAGATCATCATAAAATAAAGATCGTCATACAATAACAAACTTTATATTATTCTATTCATTATCGAAGTTAATTACACCACTTCCCACAATGTGTAAATCAGGAATATTCTCAGTTACAGGAAGATGTTGTGGAGCTAACGACAAACAACACTCGTGTTAAATAGCTCCCTCATCTCCCATCTCATACGTGTCTCTTGGCTTGCAATGAACCGGTATACACCATTCCGGGTCATTTGTGTCATCCACATAGAAGATCATACGTGCATCACTTGCGCTTACGTACGACTCATCTTCAACCTTGTCACCGACATCTCGCAAGTGATTGAAGTTGACCATAGTTATTCCGAGTGCATCTTTCTTCACCCATGTCGGAGTAACTGTATCAGCCCACTTACACTTGAATAGCGGATTGTACGGGAATAATAATCCAGTTCGACTATATCCACAAGTTTCCCATAGAACCAGATGTCACTGCGAATTGGATTGTTGTCAGAGGAGCTCGAGACACTATCGGTGCCAAATTTTTTAAAAACACCACAGTTCTGGGTTTTCAAGCCTTCTTCACGAGCAATCATTCGAAAGTGATACCCATTAATGTTCTGGAAATTAAAGATAGAAATGTACAACTAGAACCAACGAATGCTCGAAAACAAAACTATGTTACAAAACCTGATGCAGAAAAATGAAGATAATCGTAATTAAATAACAAAATTAATCAAATTAGTTATGAAAGATGATGAATGAGAACAAAAAATTACCGAAAAAAACACCAACAAACTACGGAAAGAAGTCTGACATATTGATGCCAAAATAGAACAATATGCGAATCTCCACGAAATCTAAGAACAGAGGAAACCGATCAGAACCATGACAAAAAAACATTGAACAAGACAATGAAGAACTGATGATCTTACCTTAGTAAATCGGTCTGTTGGACGAACAGCCGATTCTCCTGTCAAGAACTCTAAGCCTTCGACACTTGATGAATCTGGGAGAAATATGAAATCAGAGACAATACGAATTCAGAGATACTATGACTAAGAAATATGAATCTGGGATAAATAACTTACCTCGGAGAAGGTGTCAGAGCCGTTGGATTCACCGGAGAATGCGGAGGAGGCGTCAGAGAACGTAGAGGAGAAGGCGTAGGATCGGCAGCACTACGTCGGACTTGGTTCAAAATGGAAACGAAGGAGTTTTTTCAGAGGATTTCAGCACTCAGTTGGAAGATGGAAGTGAGAATAATGAAAAACCACAACGTCGGAAGAGGGGGTCATTCAGTAGTTTGTCGCAGGCAGAAAACGTTTGTCGCAGGCCGCCTGCGACAAATCTGTCGCAGACAAAACTTTGTCACAGGCAGACTGCGACAAAGCTCGTCACAGACAAAGCTTTGTCGTAGGCTGCATGCGACAAAGCCCGTCGAAGACAGAGCTTTGTCGCAGACCGCCTGCGACAAACTCGTCGCAGACAAGGCTTTATCGCAGGCCGCCTGCGACAAAGCCATCACAGACAGCAGCGGGCCTGCGACGGGCTTTGTCGCAGGGCGAATCTTCTGTCGCAGACGACCTGTGACAAAGCTCCCGTTCTGTTATAGTGATGAATCGGTAATATTTCTAAATTCAACATGGAGACATTGTGGAGTAAGATTCGTCACACGATTAGCGCATCCAAAAGACAAAGACAAAGACTCGACTGACTCGACAACTACAAAAGTTTGACAAAGACTCAAGACAACACAAACTGACACAAAATAAAAGTAAAAGTACAAAATTCTGGATGATAAGAAAAATAGAGAAAAATCTTGAAAGCACTAGGGCACTGAAAATCCTAAATTTTCTTCTCAATCAATGCGAGTCATAGCTGCGACGGTCTTCCTCTGAATTGTTGTCCACTGCCTCAATCCTCCACTTGAAATCTATGCAGCTCCCTTGCCCTTACGAAGGTGCAGAGTTTATCCTTTCTCGCTTGATCTTTCTTGCTTCCTATCCTCAAAAAGAAGAACACACTAAATTCCAAGCTTAGTATTCAAACAGGAGGGAGTAGTGCCAATAGACACACAAAAAAAATTAACACAATCCTATGAATCAATTAAACAATATGGGATTAACGAGCAATGACAACAACAACATACACCGAAGAAGCAAAGTCCAAAGATTGTATGTGAAATGCAAACAATTTAAGTCAAAATCACCTAAACACACATTAAGGTTTTACACAACATTTAGCATGGCGGTCAATATCAAGCATTTAACCGAATGGAACAAAGTAGTGACATTACACGATCAAACACATGGCATAACCAAGCAATTATCACAACCAAGTCAGCTAAACAATGCACATATATTAAGGCACAACGTCAAGAAACTGAGATAACACAAAGTACAGTCAAATCATCATATGAGCAATTAAGGCCAAAGATAATCAAGAACGAGCATTCAAATATATCCATGAACACCAAATGATCATTCTCAAAGCAATAAATCATCAAAATTCGTCCATATGCAAAACCCCACAATTTCGAGCAATATCCGTAGGAAAAGTCAATGTAAATACACAGTTGGAAGGGCAAACGATATCGAAACGACCCCGTATTCAAACTATAAGCTTAATATACCACCAATTTCATTAATATCAACTCAATTTCCCAAAATCATAAAGTTGGAAAAAACTAGGGTTTTAGTTCAAGAACACAAATCTGAATATGCACCTGCAATTTTTACAATCAACAGAACTAAGCACGATTCATGCATTCTCAGAGGTAGGGATACATGGCATGTACCTGGAAATCGACTTAGACCAAGGAAAAACGTTTAAAATTGGGTCGGAGGGAGGAAAATCAGACTGAGCTTTGAGTTTTGGGTGCTCGTTTGTCGAGCTGCTGTTGTGGCGACGGGCAGTGGCCTCGGCGGCCTGGCTTGGGTCGGCGGTGATAGGCGGCAGTGTGTGGGTCGGCGGATAGGGGGAGGGTCAGCGGTGATGGTTATCAAGGGCGGTGGTCGTTTTGGGTCGTAGTTGAGGTGGGGGTGGTTGAAAACCTCGAGTTGTGGTTGTGGGATGGGGTCGTTTGAACGGAGGGAGAGGCGCAGCTGGAGGCGGTGGTCTGATGTCGGCGGTGAGGTAGAGGGTTTGGTGTGGTGGTGTGTTGGTTGGTCAGAAGAGGATGGAGACTGGAGAGTTGAGAGCTTTTGGGAGAGAGAGATGAGAGGAGAGAGAGTGTAATCTGAAAAATGAACCAAAAAATTAGCACTTACCCCCTTCCGATGGAGCTTACACAGTGTGTAAGCTGTGTAGTGCAATAGCTTACACGGTGTGTAAGCTCTTACACGGATGCTTACACAGTTGTGTAAGCTTACTGTGTTTTTTGGCTCTCTTTGGGACCAAATATGGATTTCTTTCTCCTTTTTGACAATTTGGTCACCCAAATACCCGCGAACAATATTTTTAGCACAAATAACACCCAAAATATATATTTTTCAACTATTTTCTTTCATCCAGACTCAATCGACTCGACACAAAATTCATAAAATGACTCAAAATAAATAAAAACTGACTCGATAATTATAAAGTTGACTCCATTCGTGGGTTGCCTCCCACGAAGCGCTCTTGTTTAGGTCCGTGAGTCGGACGATACCTGATTATGGACCCTAACTCAAGAGCTCCTTGAAGTCAATCAACTTCTTCAATGCTAGTGGTTGAGTGCCAAATAGCACTCCAGAATGATAAAGATGTAGCCGGTGATGCCCAATGAACCCAGTCTTCTCCACCCGAGGGTCATCTAGGTTGCCCTCAGAGTTGAGCACATATGCCTCCAAATCCATGACCTCCTCAATATCCACGTGCTCATCTCTAGCTTGAACTACAGGTTGGCTCAACGGAAGCTTAAATGAGGATAACTCCTCAATCTCCATATGCTCCTCTTCAGCTTCAACTACAAGATGGATAATCTCTACGTCTTCATCAACCACCACTGCCAGGAATTCTTCATCGAATACCTCTAGCTCACAACAGCCATGGGCTAAATTATCATGTTCTTCTTCTAGCAACTCTCGAGCATCTTCTTCCATTAGTTGATTTGATTGCTCAAACTAGAAGTCCACAACATCAAAAGCTTGTAGTTTTGAAAGGATCTTTTCCAAGAGGAAGTCTGGTAAGTCTTCTGTTGTTGGTACTGGTGGGAATGTAGATATTCCTCTTTGTAATCTTGGTGGTAGTGTGTAGCTTTTGGCTCTTGCCAGGACGGCAAGGGTGAAGGTTCCTCATACCAACTTGTCATAAGTGGTTGTTCTGATATACACCACCCTTGGTATTGTCCATCCAACCTGTTATCCTGCATCTCAAAACTCAAGAGCACTACCCAGGTAAATCATGACAAATATGGGGAGAAAAGAAATGATAAGATGGAAGGTAGAAGAATAGTTGCTAACTCTTCTTTCAAGCGTATAAGAAGAGTCCCCGGCAATGGCGCCAATTTGATAACCGTAAAAACAGAGGTCAAATAACTAACCTACGAAAGTAGGATAGATCGTATTCCACGGGATTTCTTCTTTTCGTTTACTCAAAAGAAATTGACAGTTATCCGAGTTTAAACAAGTTGTGTGGTGTGAGTTCCACAAGTTTCTATGCTAATATGCAAAGGAAAATGAAATTGAATTAAAAACTAGGGAAAATGGTACTTTGCCCCCCTCTACTTTGCCAAGTTAACAAACAACCCTAAGATTAACAAGTTGATTGATTTGATTGATTTTTCAATTAAAGAGACGATAGCTTAGATTTTGAATCCCCCTAAGATCACCAAGGCATTGATAAAAGATCGACAGATATCAGACTCAATTCAAACAATGCTTAATCACCGCCATAGCTCCTTACCCATAGGTCTAAGTTCATGAACATTCACTACTATTGAACTAGCTACCAATATTAATTAACCGTCCGTGCGTTAACTTCTGTAATAGATAACTAATTGGTGCAACTAAATTGATTAATGAGCTATTCTTAAAACGGATTAACCCTAAACGGCTCCAACGAGAGGAGTGATTCCATTGAATAGGTTAACTGTTTAATTCGATGTACTAGAACAAGGCAGACGTTCGCCAACTATCCTTTATTCTAATAAGAAACTAATCTAGGTGATTAGGCCAGAAAAGAAACAAATTTTAAGAACGAATTAAACATGAATAAGAGAAAGTCTGAATTGAAATATAATTATCACCGATCCGTGACCGCTTCAAAGCCCCGTGTTACTTAGGGTTCATCTAATCTAAGCTAGAAGAGTTTTATCTAATCATATCTAATAAAAAAAAAAAATCACAAGAGAATTCATCTTAAGAAGGAAGAATAGAGAGAAACTGTAAAACATAATTTTGATGATTCCGAGCAACTTCGATCTTGAAAATCTTCAACTCTTAGGCTCCGAGCGTCTTCCGAGACTCCAAAAGTTGCTCTAAACCCTCTCCAAGTCGTGGCTCTTCTCTGAAAATTGAATGTTGAATGTAGAATCTCCCAAAAAAAGTCCAATTATATCATCTAAGACCTTTTTCGTTTGGAGAGCTTACACGGGGTGTAAGCTAAACAGTGTATTAGCTTACACGGTGTGTAAGCTCCAAAATTCAGCATTTTGAGTTTTCTTCCAAACCGGTCCTTTCCTTATGGTTGGGCCTTCTTCCCTCGACCCGGATCACTCTAAGGGGCCTATAATCCCATGTCACTCAATGCTCCACTCCTGGTTTGATTCCCAACGTCGTGTAACACCCTAAACTTTTAAAACAAAAGAAAAGACTAGTTTACCCGAGGCGGACGTTCGACACTTGAAAATTTAAATAAAAATCCCAAAATAAAGTCACCGTTAAATCTGATCATAAAACCAAAGTAAAAATCATCGTAACTGAGAAAATAGCCTAACAAGTGGGCAAAAGTCCAACATAATCTGATAAAACATAACCTGAAAACAGTCTCCAAAATAGTCCAATGATCCAACGAAACATAAAAAGTACTCGACTTCACTCCAAGCCTTCACTCACTCTGAGATCTCATACATAGCTCACAGAAATGATACACCAAGTCTTCAGAAGGTTCCTTATCAGCTTTCGGATGACCTAGTGGGTGGTTTGGGGTCAGTCTTTCGTGCTCATACACTTTAAGATAAAATGGGTCAAATTTTAACTCGATCCAAAACTTAGGTTCATTATTGAATAGTAGTAGTGGTGACTTTAACTATACCTAAATAATCGTATCATATCTCATGAACATGTACTATGATATAAACATGGAAATCATCAACTGAAAACTGAGAAAGATAACATCATGCTTCACATCAACACCTAACTTAACTTAAATCTGATCAACTTTTACTTAGGGGCCCCAACCCAACTAACTAGCCTTACCGCTCCCTGAAAACTGATAAAGGGACTCTCTGATCCAACTGAAAACTATGGGCAATCTGGCCCAATATTATGTTGAGGGTCGCTCGCGACCATAACTGAAAATTGGGTTGGGCGGAGGTCTAACTAGTGAGTATCGTTTATTAATCCACCTATTATTTATCTAGGTGAGGTGTGACTCTTTAACATGCATAAATGCAGGTGCTCATATTTCATAAAAGTAACATAACGTAAAATAGCATAAAATAAAACTAGCAACGAAAAGATATTACCCCTTAAACCAACCCATCTTGAAAACAAGTGGAGGAAGTCAAAGAGCGGGGTCGAGGCTTATACCATTGGTTGATGGTCTTTAATGAGTTCTAAAGACGAGGAATCAGATTAGATAAAGCTTAGGGTAAAGATAGACTAAATAGGTTCCAGCGACGGACTTGGCAATTTTGAGAGAGAATAACTTCTCAATTATTGAGAAGTGATTGAGTGAGGTTTCGCGAATTAGAAACAAGGTTTTCTTGGTGTTGAAGAAATTCATTATTAACCGACCTAGTTCTCTAAATTTTGTGATAGAGAGAGAGGATTTATACTTAAATTTTGTTTGAAATTTTCGTGAAGAGTATCATCCAAAATTATTTACGAACCTAATATATAACTCTAATTTACTTACTGCCATTGATCAAATCTACTATATTTAACTCCCGTGATACTACTTTATATTCTATGTTCCTTGAATTAATAAATTGTCCTAATAAGACTATAATAATTTTTTTTCCGAGACATCTCCAATAGAGATATCGTATACCGTGAACCAACCTAGGAGCTAATAAAAGGAAAAAAAGTAAATGAGGGGAGGGGAGGGGGGTTGGGGTGGAAATTTATCCACCAACAAAATTATTATCGGAATGGTCTTAAATTGATTAGGCCAAGGGAGTTCGAGATCATGCTCACTACTGTTTGAATTATTTTGTGAAACCATGATTGGACAACTGGAAAAAAAATGAAGAGGAGTAGTGAGAATGAGGGGTAATTGGCATTAGCAGTCCTATTCCAATGGGTTTTGTACGAAATCGTCCCATTCGTTTGAAAAAAAACGGATCAGTCTCATACGTTTTAAATTCGAACAAATTCATCTCACTAATAACTTTTTCGGTTAAATCGAACAGTCAACATGCGTAGTCAGCAAAAAAAAGTTTAGGTGGAAGGTCCAACTCATCTATTTTGACCCAACCAGTCAAAAGAGCAAACTTAACCCAACCTAAACCCAAACCCCCCCAAAACAATGACTCTTAAACCCATGTTTCTGAACTCAGCTCTTGGTCTCTGAGAAGTCTATTAGACTTCCATTTCTGTAGCTCTCTTCCTTCTCCGTTTGAAACCTTTTCTTCACCTCCAATCTTGTAATCTTTCTTTACAATCCAACTAAACTATCACTTGGGGATAATCAACTTCTACTTGCAACCATTGCAATGTCGGTGAAAGCTTTCTCTTCCTTATTTTTTTTACTTTGTTTGACTGAATTCGGGTATCTTTTGAACAACCACATATTCACTGCATCTACATGTTGGAATCGCTGCCATTTGAAAAAATTAGGGTTTCTTTTCTACAATAGGGGAAACAAGTATGCAAGAAAAATAAGAAGAAGAAGAAGGAGGAGGAGGAGGAGGAGGATGAAGGAGACGAATGAGTAGGGGTTTTAGATTCAAACAGATAAGGGAAGAGGAAGTTTCAGACTAATTCAATAGCTGAGTTCAGAAACGTGGGTTTAAGACTCATTGTTTTGGGGGGTTTGGGTTGGGTGTGCTCTTTTGACCGGTTGGGTCAAAATAGATGAGTTGGACCTTCCACCTAAACTTTTT
Source organism: Linum lewisii (assembly GCA_034768395.1). Taxonomy (NCBI): domain Eukaryota; kingdom Viridiplantae; phylum Streptophyta; class Magnoliopsida; order Malpighiales; family Linaceae; genus Linum; species Linum lewisii. The sequence continues at coordinate 55,205,286 of CM068296.1, forward strand.
TTGTTGACTACGTATGCTGACTGTTCGATTTGGCCGGAAAAGTGATCAGTGAGATGAATTTGTTCGAATTTAAAATGTATGGGACTGATCCGTTTTTTTTTCAAACGAATAGGACGATTTCGTACAAACCCCAAAGGAATGAGACTCCTAATGCTAATTACCATGAGAATGAGGGTAGTGATTTGGCAATGCGGATGTAGGTATATAACATAGTCATGGTTAATTCATTCCTTGTATTTAATTGTCCATTGATTTCTGAATCCGTTGATTGTAGTCTATTAAATCAAATCCAAATCAACTGCTCAGTTTCTTTCCTAGTATCTTGACTTACCAATTCCAATGGAGTCGAATATTCATTAGTGAAAAATATAATAACATTCAAGAAGAAATGGAAAGGTCTTATATTGATTTGATAGCCAATCATTACAGTCCATTAGCCACTATAAACGCCATAAATTTAATAATAATAATAATAATAATAATAATAATAATAATAGTAAAATAAAAATTAAAGGGGGGAATAGTCTGATCGGTCTAGAAATAAAGGGGGGAAGCTGATTGGATTTAGACAGTACACCCAATCCGGGTAGATAATGCGTAATCTATGGGAAACATAAAATATGTTAATAAAACGGAAATTTATTTTAGCGGCCAATTCAGACTTTGCCTTTAATTCGGGTTCGCCTGAGATTTCGAGTCGCCGTCGATGAAAACGCCCCTGAGAAGGAATCTTGGGAGGACGACGGATCTATAGTCTCCCAGACCTTCGATACTGTTAGGTTTCAACAATGGTATTCTGAAAGAATCAATCCTCAACCGATTTGTCGAAAACCCAAACCCACCCTTGACAACAAGACCGCCAGAAAACAGGGACGTAAACCTTCCGTCCAGATATTCTCGGGAGGATTTTGATCTTAAGGGGAAGCAAAAAGAGGTTTAATCCTCCAAAGTTTCAATGTTGACTATCGATTTCTTTCTTATGATCCTCAGGAAGAAGAACTCCCTCTGTTATTAATCAGGGTTTAAGATCCCTTACAAGCACCGTCCAGAGGACGGGCTTGAACACCTCAGGTTGGGGAAACTCCCAACCTCTAGAATAAGAAAACTCAACGGCCAAGAACCGAGAGGAACAGTTCCGACGACCTGCCTACTCCAAAAAGCCGTCGCGGCGGGCACTAACATTTTAGGTTTTAGCTTATGCTCTCCCCATTCTTGAACACCTTCATTTTGACTCTATTTTTCTTCACTCCTTCATAAATGTCCCTTCTAATTAAAACCCCACAACCTCCATCTTCATCCTCTGCCGCCACCGCCGCCGCTCACCGGAGGACTTTTCAACTCAGCAGTACTCCTGGTTACATCGGCGCATGCTCTCTTCTCTCCTCTTCACTTCGATTTCTCCCCGATTTCCTCTCTCAGCTACCACTCCAAAACCCCTACACTTCCCGATGAAGGACCGGCCGCCATCCCCATAAGGCGCCGTTTACGTTCCTCCGCATCAGCGCCTCCGCTCTGTGATCGTCTCCCCCAATTTCAACTCCTCTGCTGCATCCAGAACCACTAATAGTCGATGCGCTGCTTTGAGCCGTAGTAAGGCTAGTCCTTCTCCTCCAATAGTTCACATAATAATATTTTTACCTCTTAATAATTAAGTGTTCATAATCCTATTTTATTGTTGCTATAAAAACTTAAATTGTTTATTTTTCCTAAGAATAAAATATTAGTTATGTTCTAAATCTTATTAAGCTTAAATAATGACTTAATAACCTAATCATAATTATAATAAGTGTTAAATCCTAATTTAAGATCAATTTTAGTGTTTTCCATCCGTTGTTACGATTTCATCCAACTCCATTAACTGATGGGGCTAAATTTGATTGACTTAAAAAGATTCCAGACTATTCTGCTTGACTGGAGAACTGGTTTTTTCACGGACTGATAATCTAGTGACCCATCCGATAATTTATAAAGTTTCTTTTGTTCATAATTCAAAAGTTTTAGGCTTCCTAAATACTTAGAATTCATTTATGACCTAACAGTAATATACTAGAATTTTAACTGACCAAATCATAGTCATTGGAATTTCAGTGGATGAACTGAAATTCCACCGCCGGTCATCTTCTCCAGAAACGGCAGTTCGAAGCCAGTTCCCGGCGAGTATGGAAAATGTAACCCAAGTGTTTATAGCCTGAACTAGAGTTACGAAAAAGGAGGCCTACCTTCAACTAGCTAATTCCGAACTAGGATGGCAGCGAGGCGGCTGAAACAATGTTGGAATCGGAGACGAAAATAGGACCGTCGGCGACGATTTCTGATTTCGAAGAAACAGAGAACACAAAACTTAGTTAGGTTTTATCGAAAATTGGAATCGAACTCGTATTTGCGGGGCGAGATTCTCTTACCAAACCAAATTGACGAGGGTGAGTTGGACAATCGGCCGAACCCGCTGAAGCCTCCGAAACGCGTCGCCGAACTGAAATCAAAACAAGGAAATCGTTCGTAAGGCTGAAGGTCATTGAAAACTGGGGTTTGATGTGGTTACCAATATGGATGCGGAAAGGAGTTAGGGAGAGGACGACGATCATCGTCGATGCCGGCAGCGTTGCTGGCCACGGAAAATAGCCGCCGCCGATTTTGAGTTTCAGGAACAGGGGAGGCTGTTGCTGGTTCGGTTTGGTGAGAAAGAGGATGGAGATTGGCTTTGGTGAGGGAACAAACACTACAAAAAACTGAGCATTTAGCGTCGGTCGAAATCGCGCTTTAGCGTCGGTTATGGACCAACATTAAATTATTTAGCGTCGGTTAAAAAATGACGTGAAATGTAGCGACGCTAAATTTTAGCATCGTTTCTTTTGCGACCGACACTAAAATAAACCACGACTGATGCTAATAATGGGTTGACCGAATGGGTGACTGACCAACCCAATTTTTCAGTTTTTGTTTTCATTTATTATATTCGTTTTTAATTTTTTCGTTTTAATTTTTTTCAGATCTGGGTTTTTCCAGATTTTGGTTTCAGAAAGAACAACGGCAAGAGCTCGCCGGCGGGTGGGGGGTGGCGTCGGTTGCCTTTTCTAGTGTTCGCCGGCGTCGGTACTCGAGTTTGGTAGGGGCGGTGGGTGCAGGCGACGTGGGGAAAGTCGGCGGTGGTGGGGAAAGTCGACGACGGACAAGGGGGAGGTGATGGTAGGCGAGGTGATGATGTCGCCGGCGGCTGGTGGCGTCGACGACGGTGGGGTGATGTGAGGAGGTTGTTGTGGTGGTGTTTGGAGTTGAGAGGATGAGTGTTTGAGATAAGGGGGTGGTTGTTGGTGGTGTTGGGAGAGTTTCAGGAGAGAGAGTAGAGGATTGAGAGAGTGAGAGTATGAGATTAGGGTTAGGGTGGCGGCTGAGAGAGGAACTCATAGTTTAAATACGTACGTGTTTTAGCGTCGGTCAATCTAGTTTTAGGCAAGGGCTTCATTTCTGACCCAAAATCAGATTTAGCGTCGGTTTTTTTTGTAGAATTTATCATCGGTCGGCAGCCGACCGACGTTAAGCGCCGGTCAAACATGAGTCAACGTTTTAGCGTCGGTCGTTTCAGCGACCGACGCTAAAGTCTTTCGCTGTAAGCGACGCTAAGTGCCCCTTTTTTGTAGTGTAATAAAGGGATGGAAATTGGATTCATTGAATCAACTGTTTCGGTAACTGAAGCATTGATTGAAACATTAGCTTTCCAAAATTGTTGAGAATCGAGGCTTTGAATTTTGACGTAGGGAAAGGAAGTTGAAGAAGATGATGATGCCTTCCTGAATGACATCGTTCTGCTGGTGTTGGCTGGGTTTTAAAAAAAATTAATAATAAATACTAAAACGGTGTCGTTTAAGGAGGGCCAAGTCTGGGAATTGGAATGCCAAAAGTAGGGATCAAACCCTCAACTTTAGGCAAAAAGTTTAGTCCAGTAGCCACTAGGCCACAAATTATATCTCATTAATTTGTGTAACTGGCTCCTACAAATAATGCTAGGTTAGCTGATTGAACTTCCTAACCTAATAACGAAATAAGTCCAATGTCAAATGCTAATCACTAATGTAGGATAATCATGCTATCACTTAATGATAGAATAATATTACTAGATATGATACTTTATTAATAGGTTTGAATATCTTATTGGGGTTATTTTTAGAAATTTTAGCACAAAATTCTGACCACCAGGTTCGGGGTGTAACACGTCGATTATTACCTAAAATAGATTAAAAACGTGCAAAATGATGTACAACGGACCTAAGGCCGAAAGGGGAATAAACTCACTTAAAATCACTCAAACGAGATAAAATCATTAAAAAAATATCATCTAATGAGAGAATAAATACGTCAATAATTAGGCACATCAATGTGCTTGGTTCTAATGATCTCGAGAGAGTCTTAGGATGTGTGTTGGTTTAAATGTTGAAAGATCTCGTCTTGTTCTCATTTGACTTGATTATCCTAGGTTGCGTAGTTCATGATTCATGATCCCGAAGCAGAAACTTGTTTGACCCTTGCTTCGCTTCTATTACATTCACCTCGTGTTTATCTTCGTACACGCTTGGATTGAATTGTTGACCCCGTTTCCAAGCTCTTTGATCCCTTTGCTTGATTGTTGACTTTGGTTGACTTTCAGCCATATTTGGCTTTGTGAGTGATTGACCATTTGACCTTCGAGGAACCTACACCTCACCCCCTGAGCACTTCCTTTCTAACGAGTAAGCCAAACCAAGGAAACCCATGAGAATATGACCCCAACAAAAAGATAGGTATCTTTGAGGAGGTCTTTTCCCCCGATCAAATTTGGCGGCGTTGCTGGGGACCCCTTTTATTCGGTCTGAAAGTTTTTATTGATTTAGCTCCATTTGTTTTTTGTTTTTGTTTGTGTGTTTGTTGATAAGGATTGCATATTTTTCATACTTGGTTCTTCTTTTGTTGTTTATGTAGCATCCATAAGACTTTGAGAATCCTTTCTTCAACATGGCAGATGGAAGAATTTTGTGGGAAGAGTTCACCAAACCTATGGCGAGGGAAGCTAAAGGAAGTATTGTTCTACCTGAGATCGTGGCTAAGGACTTCGAGCTGAAGCCAAATCTCATCAATATGGTCTCCAACAGATCGTATAATGGAAGTCCTAAAGAGTGCCCAATTGTGCACATTGAGAGTTTTCTGGAGCTGTGCAACACTAATAACGTGCAAAATAGGGTATCAAATACTATCCCACTAAAGTAGGATAGATCAAATTCCAAGGATTTCTTCAAATCATTTAGTCAAAGAAGCTGTCAAAAATTCAAGTTTAAAATCAAGTTGCGTGGTGTGAGTTCCACGACTTCTAAACTATTGGCAAAGGAAATTGAAAATGAATTAAAAGACAGATTGATTGATTGATTGATTAATGAAATATAGACAAAAGCTTAAACTCGAATCCCCCCTAAGATTACCAAGGCATTGACGATCACAAAACTGGCGACTTTTCAATCCTAATTCATTCAGTTCTTAGACACCGTCATAGCTCCTTACCCTTAGGTCTAAGTCCGTGAATGGTCGCTCTATCGAACTAGCTACCAAGATTAATTAACTGTCTGTGCGTTCACTTCTGCATCGGATAACTAATTGGTGCACCTAATTAATTTCAGTGAGCTGTTCTTGAAATGGATTAACCCTAAACGATTCCTATGAAAGGCATAATCCATTGAATAGATTGATTAATTGATTTGAAGTTCTAAAACAAGGCGAACGTTCGCCAACTATCCTTATTTGAACATGAAACTAATCTAGGTGATCAAGCTAAAAAAGAAGCACGATTAAAGAACAAATCAATATGAATAAGAAACTGATTGAATTAAGATCTAATTACCGCTGATCCGTGACTGCTTTAAAGCACCGTGTCACTTAGGGTTCATCTAATCTAAGCTAGAAAGGTCTAGCTATTCATCTCCGAAAAAACAAGAATAAAAAACCATAAGAGAATTCATCTTAAGATGGAAAACATAGAGAAACTGTAAAACCTAATTTTGATGATTCTGAGCTTCTTCGATCTTGAAAATCTTCAAATCCTATGCTCCGAGCGTCTTCCGGGACTCACAAATATGCTCCAAACTCTCCCCAAGTTGTGGCTAGGTCAGGAAAATTGAATGTCTCCTGAATAATCCCCCAACAAGTCTATTTATACCATCTAAAACCTTTTCCTTGTTAAAAAAGACAATTTTTCTATCTGGGAAGCTTACACGGGGTGTAAGCTCCAAAATTCAGCTTTTTGAGTTTTCTTCAAAACTGGTCTTTTCCTTGTGGTTGGGCCTTCTTCCCTCGACCCAGATCACTCCAAGGGCCTAGAATCCAATGTCACACAATTCTCCACTCTCGATTTGATTCCCCAACGTTGGTTATTACCTAAAATCCATAAAAAATGTGCAAAACAACGCATAACGGCCCTAAGGCCAAAAGGGGAATAAACTCACTTAAAATCACCCAAACTAGATAAAATCATCATAAAAATGTCATCTAATGAGGGAATAAATACGCAAATAATTGTGTGCATCAAATCACCCCACACTTAGACCTTTGCTTGTCCTCAAGCAAATCAAATTCAGAACACACTCAAATTCACATATGACGAGACTAGTTAAATTGAACTTGAATCCTATAATAATTCAGCTTAGACTGTTCCATGTAGAAAATGTACCCTACACATGCAAGAACATCAACTAAACAAGTCCAAGTCTACGACAACACCAACTCTAATCAAAAGGTCTTAAGCTCGGGCCATGATGTGGATTAGGTAGAGGTAGGAGATATTTGGGGAGTTGATGTGACTTGATTTGGTGCATTTTAAGCCTTTCATTAGCCTAGGGATCTCCCATGTTTGATCTCATTTTGCCATGATTTATATGCTTTTATGGAAGTTTTATGCAAAGTGCTCTTTTGTTGTCCAAGTGCCACTTTGAGGGCAATTTCAGTGCCCATTGGAGTTTTATTTGTGCATTTTCAGGATTTGGCATTGAAGTACTGGTGACAAGGAGCACGTAGGATCAAACGGGAGGTCAATCGGAGCTAGGACGGAGGAGATATGGCCGTTGCAAAATCGAGAAAAGTGCACGGTTTCATACTTAAGTTTTCGGCGAGAACCTTATAGTTCTCGCCGAAAACCCTCGGCATGTGCAAACAGTGGACTTCCAGGAGACGGACATTCGATTTGTGAAGAAGTTTTCGGTGAAAACTTCCAGAGTTTTCGCCGAAAACCTATGAAGAAATGTCAAGCTGCTCGTGTTTTTCAAAGAGATTTTCGGCGAAAATCTTGTACAGTTTTTGCCAAAAATTCCAGGTATTTCCAGCGTAGTATATAAAGGTGAAGCGGGCGAAAATTAAGGGAGATTCATTATTATTTTACAACACACTCGTCACTCTCCTTTTCCTCTCAATTTGCCGATCAACTCCTCTCTCCTCTCAACCAATCATCATCTCTCCTCCCCTTGTTGATCAACTTGAAGATCAAGGATCTAAGTGAAGCCTTCCACACCTTGGATTGAAGCTTGAAGAAGGCAAGTTGCAAGATCCTCCATGGAAACAAGGATGATCTCCTCTACTAAATTTTAGGTTTCTTCCATGGTTATGCTAGGCTAAGCTTAGGTTTAGTTTAGTGGGGGATGGATCAAGCTAGGATAGGTGATTGATTGTATGGATTGAGTTTCTCATAGCCATTTGTGTAAGATGATGATCCTAGACCTTGTGCTTGTTGTCCAAGAGAGCTTGACTTGTTCTTTTGGTTTTGTTTATGTCTTTCAATACATGAGAATGATTGATTGATGTTGATCTAAGGTGTTTGGATTGTAATTGAATGATTTGAGAGATTGGATTATGCAATTGCAACCATTTTGAGCTTGTTTTTCCTTGGTGTGCATTTGGTTTTCTTTCATTTGAAGGTTGAAAGACCCTTTTGATTGCTAGACTAGTGTTTTATGATAAGCATGAGAGTGTCTTGCATCATTTACCTTGTGTTAGATGAATGTTAGCATAGAAATCAAGTGTTGAGCATTTCATTGAGCTAGTTAAAGAACTCCATTCCCTTTGTTCACATAGCGAAAGCATGGTGCATTTGGTTTAGGAGTAGAGAGTCAATTGTGAGAGAGTTCATTGATTCTACTCAAGTGATTTGCATGGTCATTAGTTTACACATTGTTGCTTGAGATTCAATCCAGCTTTCATGAACCTTGAGCTTGAAGAAACCCCTTGCTAAGCTAAACTCCTTTCTCTCTTGTTTGATCCTCAATTTTACTTGTTAGTTTTACCTTGTTTGCTTATGCTTTTGATTTGTTCTCTTTCAAAACCAAAACCCAATTTAAATGTTTAGACCGTTTATGAACTTTGTGAGTATTAGCTTATGAGAGGACCTCGTGGAATACGACCTTGTATGTTGTGAGTTAAATCTTGCACATCAAGTTTTTGGCGCCGTTGCCGGGGACTCTCTCATTCCTAAGAAAGCGATTATTAGTGAACCGATCTTTACACTTCCTTCCATTTTCCTTTTTGCTTCCTTGTTACTTTTTGTTTACTTTGTTATCCCGCATCGTTTTATTACTCGGGTGTGTTTGTTGTGCTTTTTTGCAGGTGATTTATGTTAGTGCATGAGGCGTTCAGCTCGTCTTCAAGCACGAATCCAAGGACTTGCACAAGTGATCGAGCTACCAACTACTCCCCTACCTTCTACAGTTGAAGACGAAGAAGTTGATCGCATCTCACACCACACTATGTCTCATAACGGGGACGAAGATAACCATTCGGAACATTCACATCACACTAATGAAGACGATCAATCGCAAAGAGGTGCGAGGCGCACACTAGCTGATTATGCTCGCCCAACCCTCGAAGGGGCAGCCTCGAGCATCGTGGAGGATTCCAACAAGAGTTACAACCAAGGTAATCAAGGAGGATTCCAAGGTTATAGAGGGTACAATCAAGGCAACCAATGGTCTCAAGGAGGTAGCCTAAGCCAAGGTAGCCAATGGACTCAAGGAGGTAACCAAAGTCAAGGGAACCAAGGAGGAAATCAATGGAATCAAGGTGGACAACCAAATCAAGGTCCCCAAGGTCCTACCCCACCGGGAATGTACAAGCATAAAGGTGATGGACCACCCGGATTCAACAAACCACCTCACAACAAAGAGGGCGGTTCTTCAATATCTCAAGAAGACACCAATGCGACAATGATTCAACTTATCAAGAATCAACAAGCTTCAATTGGAAATTTGGAGAATCAAATGGGTCATATTTCTAAGGCACTCTCGGAGAGACCAAAGGGTAGCCTACCCTCCAACACCGAGGTCAATCCCAAAGGCCCCGAGGAGCTTATGATGGTAACATTGAGAAGTGGTAGGCAAGTCCAAGCCCCTACACCTAAAGCGGTAAGAACTCAAGATGATGACTACGTTTTGGTTGAAGATGTTGTGTCCGATGATGACACGGACAAGATTGAAGTAGTATATAATGGAGCTAAGGCTAATGAAGCTTCTAAGACCACCAATAAGATTAGTTCTCAAGAGGCTACGAAGAGTGCTACTCCGGTCTCTCCTCCCGCACCGGTTGTGCCTCCGTACAAGCCTAACCCACCTTACCCTTGTCGCTTGAAGTCGGATTCAATGGAGAAAGATTTCAAGAGGTTTGTTGAGATTCTTGACAAGGTGCAATTCACAATGCCTTTTGGAGAAGCAATCACCAAGATGACTCAATATGCGAAGTTCATGAAAGAGATCTTCACCAACAAACGCAAGCTTAAGGATGTATGATGACACTCGATTTGACGTGATTATCAGCCCCATTTAAGCAACATATCATACCCTTTGATGCCATCTCATGAACATCAACAAAGCTCGTCGAGAACCCTATCCGCCTTGGATAATATCTCTACAATATTACAAGCTCATCTCACGACGGACATCAAGCTCGAGCAACCAAAGCAGTTAATGATAGAAGACGCTCAAGAGCTGTTCGAAGAAGAAGATGAGCCCGTCCATGACTATTATGAGCTAGAGGAATCCGATGAAGAATCCTTGGCGGTGGTGGCTGATGAAGGCGTTAGGCTCATTTATCTTGAAAGCATGGAATTCACCTATCTTGAAGTTGAAGCTGAAGAGGCACGAAGAAATCGAGGAGATATCCTCAATAGAGCTTCCGCCGAGCCAACCTATAGATCAAGCCAAGACGAGCACGTGGGGATCGAAGACGTCAAGGGTTTGGAAGCATACATACTCGATCCTGATAGACCACTAGATGATCATAAAGTGGAGAAGAGGGAGCTTATTGACCATGCCGCGCCATACTACCTCTTTCCTCCTCCGGTAGGAGAATTCAAGAAGAACTGGTCATCCAACCAGAACCGCGATCTATTGGAGCACTACCGGCTATATCACCTTTCTGGAGTGCTACACGGCACTCAACCGCTGTCCTTGAAGAAGACAATTGACTTCAAGGAACTCCTAAGTTGGGGTCCCTAACAGGTATCGTCTGGCTCACGGACGTTAAACAAGAGCGCTTCGTGGGAGGCAACCCACGGCTGGAGTCAGTTGTTTTCATTTTGAGTCGTTCTGTTTTAAAGCCCCTGTTGAAAAAAAAAAACTGCCGACCATTTTCAAGATTATTTTCGGCGAAAATTCACCCATATTTTCGCCAAAAATATGTGTTTAAAATCGGCCTGTTCTCCTGTTTCAACTTCTCGACCGAAAACAACTTAACTTTTCGCCGAACCGGATTTTGATTTTAAAAAACATTTTCGCCGAAAATTTTCAATCATTTTCGCCGAAAATCTTGTGTTCTCCGCCGACTATTTATACCGGTTTCGACTTCTGCTTTTCACCCCCACCCTCGGAACAGTGATCAGGTTGTTTCTATCCTCTCCATTTCTTTTCTTTCTTCTTTTCGGATCTCGATCCACTTTTCTTCTGTGTGGATCCGGGGCACTTGTCCCGGTATCCTTTTGATCTTTTTGTTGTTTTTGTTTTTGTAGGAACTTCAGTAGCTACTCCGCTCCGCTCCGGACTCTCCGTGTTCATCCACTACACCGACCATCTCATTCCAGGTTCTTCGTATCTCTCTACTCTAGATTAGTTCTGTGAGGACACAGAACCGTTTAAGTGTGGGGTATAGGAGTCTAGGATTATGCATGATCTTGCTTGCTATCTGTGATTCTATGGTTCAATTTTGAATTTCTCTAGCATAGAATTGCTCAATTCTTGACTTGTGATGTTAAATTGACTTCAATTTTGAACAATGACGTCTAGACTGTTCCACTTAGAACCTTTAACCAATGTGTTGGAACTGATATCAAATGAGTCTAGGTCAGAACAGATCATAAATCACTCTTGTAGTTGAACTGGAATTAAGTGAATTGATTGACTTGTTAATAACAAAGCTCGATAACACCATTCTAAGATGATAAATGCTAGCTTCTCCCATGTTTTTCACTCCATATTTGATCACCTGTGATTGTGGCTTGAGATTAGACGAAAATCCAATTCGAAATCTTGTGTAAAAAGTTATAACTAGCTAGGACTAAGTGGCTAAATTGTTGAATCAAGTAATTGAGTTGTTCAAGTTAATGTTAAGTTCTTTAAAGTGCTGAAAATAAAGCTAGGCAAGCCCGACACCTAAGTGAAGTGTTCGGGTTGAGCACTAGCATAGGCACAAATACTGTGAGCTAGGCAGGTCCAACACCTAAGTGAAGTGTTTGGTATCGAGCACTAGTATGCAGTAAATAAATTGAAGGAAGAAGTTGAAACTTGAAATAAATTGTTGTTTAAATCGGTACTAGCTAGAACATGTAACGTACAGATCTAGAAACGGATAAAGTCGAGTCGATAGCCACGTCACTTTTCCTACCTTCACATCCACATCATGGCTAGAGCTTAAAGTCTTTTTGATTAGAATTGGTGTTATCGTAGTCGGTTAAGCATAATTAATTGTTTTGCCAAGAATGAGCTTTGTTAAAACTACTACTTGAGTGTGCAGAAATTAGTGAGATCCAAAACTTGTTTGGTTGATCTTCTTGCATGTATAGGTCACTTTTTCTACGTGGAAAAGTCTAAACCAAATCGTTAGAATTGAATCTCAGTTTAATCTCGTGTCATTTGGAATTTGAGTGTGTTCTAGTTCAGTTTGCTTGAGGACAAGCAAAAGCTTAAGTGTGGGGTATTTTGATGACACTCGATTTGACGTGATTATCAGCCCCATTTAAGCAACATATCATACCCTTTGATTCCATTTTGATGAGTATTTGGTGCATTTGTCGTAACTTTGTGGTTATCGGCTCCTAGTGCGTACATTGTCCATTTCTTGGCTATTTTTACCCTTTTTGTGAGCTTTTATGTTGAGCCCCAGGTTACCACATTATAGAGGACTCTCTCACGAGTCCAGCGCTTCAAACGGAGACAAAATCGGAGTTCAAACGGAGCGGGAATGATCGAAACAAGTCGTAGTGCTGCACAGCTCAAAACGCTGCGTTTTGGAGCTTACATGCCGTGTAAGCTAAATACACTGTGAGCTTACACGCCGTGTAAGCTCCCCAGACGGGAAAATTCAACCTTTTCCAACTTGTAAAGGGTTTCTAGGGTTATATATAGACTTTTTAAAGCCAGATTGGATATACACGAATTTTGGCTGATTAGCCACGACCTTAGGGTCGATAGAGAGAGTTTAGAGAGTTCGAAGATCCGTGGAGAGATCGTGACGCCATCCTTCCACCTCGAAGAGCTCGGAGCTTAAAATTGAAGATCCAAGAGATCGAAGCTTCGCCGGAGTCGTCAGAATTAGGTTTTTCAGTTCTTATCTGTTCTTCCTCTGTATGATGATTTCCTTTGTTGCCTTTGATTCTTCTGTTATCGTTATGAGTAGCTGAACTTGTAGAGCTTAGATTAGATGAACCCTAAGTGACCCAGGGCTTTAAAGCGGTCACGGATTGGCGGTAATTAGATTCGTAGTTCAATCAGTTTCTCTTTGCATGGTTGTTTTGTTCTTCACTGTTTATGTTTCTTCTCTGGTTGATCGCCTAGATTAGGTTTATGCAAGCTAGGGTTAGTCGCCAGACAGCTTCCCTGCTTTGGCGCATAAACTTGTCTTCCTTGATCACCTAGTTTAGATTCTTGTTAAGTTGAGGATAGAAGCGAACACTCGCCTCTCTTTAAAACATCAATTCAACCAGTTAACCTTATAATTGGAGTGTGCCTTTCGTAGGAACCGGTTAGGGTTAATCCACTGCAAGAGTAACTCATAAATCGTTAGTAATTGCACCAGTTAATTAAGTCATTGCGAGAGGCGACCGTACCCGGGCGGCTAGTTAATCTTGGTAGTTAGATCGGATAGAGCGAACGTTCGCCAGCCTTAAACCTAAGGGTAAGGAGTTATGGTGGTGTATAGAAACCGATTGAATTAGAATTGAAAACCGCTGATCTGTTGATTGCCAATGCTCTGGTGATCTAAGGGGGATTCGAAATCTAAGTTCGTCTATCTTCTCGTTAGTCAACCTTTTACTTTTCTGTCTTTTATTTTCCTGCTTTATTAGATTAGAAGTCGTGGAACTCACACCACGCACTAAGTGTTTAAACCTGAGTAATTTGCCAGCTTCTTTGAGTAGTCGATTAGTAGAAACCCTGTGGAATACGATCTAGTCTACTTCGGTAGATTAGTTATTTGATACCGCTAAAACTGCAGCATCAATGTAACTTCGGCAAAGCTCAACGAACAATGCTCCGCCATTCTCTCTAAGCAACCATCGGAGAAGCTTAAGGATCCAGGTAGCTTTACTATTCCTTGCACTATTGGTGAGCATGCAATAAGTAGAGGCTTAGCCGATTTGGGTGCTAGTATCAATGTTATGCCATATTGCATGTTTCAGAAGCTAGGCCTAGGGAAACTAAAACCAACCCTCATGAATGTTCAATTAACGGATAAGTCCATGAAATCGCCTCGTGGTATTGTTGAAGATGTGTTGGTTAAGGTCGGTGCTTTTGAATTCCTTGTGGATTTTGTTATCCTAGATGTTATGGGTGGTATCGATGTGCCTTTGATTCTAGGACGACCTTTCTTGGCAACCTCTCGTGCTTTAATTGATGTCTATGGTGGTAAACTTACCCTTAGGGTCGACAATGAATGCATGATCTTTGACCGCTCAAATGACATGGAGTTTACTTTGTCTTATGCTAGTCACCATGATCCTAAGAATCCGCATGAGCTTACTTCGGCTACTAATAGCACTAACCTTGTCTGTCATAGTCTTGCGGAGTTGTTTGCCATTAGTGATGTGCAGGAAAAGACGGATGAAGTAAAGGAGACCCCACCTTTCGTGCTCCCAAAGACACCACTTAAGACTAAGAAGAAAGGTGTGAAGAAGCCAACTGAGAAAGGCAAGGAAGCCGAACCAATGGGTGAGACTAGCAAGACTAAGAAACCACCCGATGAAAGGCTCAACTCCAAGGGGTTTGGCCCCTTCTCCATTGCTCCCACTTCACCATCCGGGAAATCCGTGCTCATTCCACCCGAAGTTGGTAAGGTACAATTCAAGTTTCGTGTGCCATGCGAAGGTAATGACATTGACTTCAAGGAGGTAATGAGTTGGGATGGTTTTGCTTAGCTTACTCTTTGTGCTATCATCTAGCTAGAGACGTTAATGAAGCGCTTCATGGGAGGCACCCCATGTTATCCTTACCTTTTCGCTTTTATGTTTTTGTGTTGTTTTAGTTAGTTGAATAAGATATGGGCAAGCACTTAGGAGGATCACTCTTCACAATGAGCGTCATGGGACTCTTCCTCTATTTTGGCGTCCTATGATCCTCTCTACCAACGCGGTAACTTTGTTCCACCTTACCCTCTCTCTCTTTTGATCATTGAGGGCAATGCTCATGTTAGTCGTAGGGGGAGTTTGAGGTTTGGTGTGATTATTTGTGGTAGAGATGTAATGCTATGCTTTGATGATGTGCATGATCTTGATTGAATGTCAAATTCCTTTATCGTAGAATCATTAGAATTGCTAGGTTCTTGACTTTTGGTGTTTAATTGACTTCAAGTTTTCACAATGACGTTTAGACTGTTTCACTTAGAACCTATAACCATTATGTCAGCGCTAATATCAAATGAGTCTAGGCCAGAACAGAGATTTTATCACTCTTGTTTGTTGGTTGATTGGTTTGATACGTGTTTTTGTACCGCTCGATAACACCGTTCTAAGATGATGAAGGCAATTAGAATTTCACCACATAATTCCACCACATTCAGCCAAAAAGCCTACCCAATTCAGTTTCCTTTAGGAAAACCCGTTGAGCCTTGGCCTGTTTGTTGGATCATACACGTTTTCACCCTATTCCATGCTCTTCATACCCTTTTTGATCCCTCGTGATTGTGGCTTGAGATTAGACGGAATCCAATTCGAAATCTTGTGTGGAAGTTTTAAGGGGCTAAGGATCAAGTGGCTAGCGTGTGAAAAAAAAATGTTCAAAAGAAAGTGTTCAAGTTGCTCAGACTCTTGAAGTGCCAAAAGAAAAAGCTCGGCACCTAAGTGAAGTGTCGGGTTGAGCACTAGCAAAGGCAAAGGCTGTGAGCTAGGCAGGTTCAACACCTAAGTGAAGTGTTGGATCGAGCACTAGTATGCAGTAGGAAAAAAAGAGAAAAAAATAGAAAAGAAAAAGAGTTCTCAAAAGTGGCCCTTGTTGTAGTGATCCTAGCTTGAGCATGAAAAGTGCAGATCTAGAAGCGGACGAAGTCGAGTCGATAGCCACATCACGATCACTTACCACTTTCCAAAATTTTCTTACCCCCCACCTAATCCGTTCCATTTCCCGAGTTCAAGTCCTTTTGATTAGAGTCGGTGTTGTCGTGGTCGGTTTTGCTGTGTCCCAATTAACCACTGCTTGAAGTGTGCAGAAAATAGCGAGGTCTAGACTTGTTTGGTTGACGTTCTTGCATGTCTAGGTTAAGTTTGTTCGTGGAACAGTTTAAGCCAAATTGTTATTGCTTGAATCTCAATGGGGCCGATCTTGTCATTTGTGAACTTGGATGGTTTCTAATGCATTTGCTTGAGGACAAGCAAAGCTTAGTCGTAGGGGAATTTGATGTGACTTTATTTGGTGCATTTTAAGCCTTTGATTAGCCTAGGAATCTCCCATGTTTGATCTCATTTTGCCATGATTTATATGCCTTTATGGAAGTTTTATGCAAAGTGCTCTTTTGTTGGCCAAGTGCCACTTTGAGGGCAATTTCAGTTCCTATTGGAGTTTTATTTGTGCATTTTCAGGATTTGGCATTGAAGTACTGGTGACAAGGAGCACGCAGGATCAAATGGGAGGTCAATCGGAGCTAGGACGGAGGAGATATGGCCGTTGCAAAATCGAGAAAAGTGCACGGTTTCATACTTAAGTTTTCGGCGAGAACCTTATAGTTCTCGCCGAAAACCCTCGGCATGTGCAAACAGTGGACTTCCAGGAGACGGACATTCGATTTGTGAAGAAGTTTTTGGCGAAAACTTCCATTGTTTTCGCCGAAAACCTATGAAGAAATGTCAAGCTGCTCGGTGTTTTTCAAAGATATTTTCGGTGAAAATCTTGTACAGTTTTCTCCGAAAATTCCAGGTATTTCCAGCGTAGTATATAAAGGTGAAGCGGGCGAAAATTAAAGGAGATTCATTATTATTTTACAACACACTCGTCACTCTCCTTTTCCTCTGAATTTGCCGATCAACTCCTCTCTCCTCTCAACCAATCATCATCTCTCCTCCCTTTGTTGATCAACTTGAAGATCAAGGATCTAAGTGAAGCCTTCCACACCTTGGATTGAAGCTTGAAGAGCCAAGTTGCAAGATCCTCCATGGAAACAAGGATGATCTCCTCTACTCAATTTCAGGTATCTTCCATGGTTATGCTAGACTAAGCTTAGGTTTAGTTTAGTGGGGGATGGATCAAGCTAGGATAGGTGATTGATTGTATGGATTGAGTTTCTCATAGCCATTTGTGTAAGATGATGATCCTAGACCTTGTGCTTGTTGTCCAAAAGAGCTTGACTTGTTCTTTTGGTTTTGTTTATGTCTTTCAATACATGAGAATGATTGATTGATGTTGATCTAAGGTGTTTGGATTGTAATTGAATGATTTGAGAGATTGGATTATGCAATTGCAACCATTTTGAGCTTGTTTTTCCTTGTTGTCATTTTATCAAACACTTGGTGTGCATTTGGTTTTCTTTCATTTGAAGGTTGAAAGATCCTTTTGATTGCTAGACTAGTGTTTTATGATAAGCATGAGAGTGTCTTGCATCATTTACCTTGTGTTAGATGAATGTTAGCATAGAAATCAAGTGTTGAGCATTTCATTGAGCTAGTTAAAGCACTCCATTCCCTTTGTTCACATAGCGAAAGCATGGTGCATTTGGTTTAGGAGTAGAGAGTCAATTGTGCGAGAGTTCGTTGATTCTACTCGAGTGATTTGCATGGTCATTAGTTTACACATTGTTGCTTGAGATTCAATCCAGCTTTCATGAACCTTGAGCTTGAAGAAACCCCTTGCTAAGCTAAACTCCTTTCTCTCTTGTTTGATCCTCAATTTTACTTGTTAGTTTTACCTTGTTTGCTTATGCTTTTGATTTGTTCTCTTTCAAAACCAAAACCCAATTTAAATGTTTAGACCGTTCATGAACTTTGTGAGTATTAGCTTATGAGAGGACCTCGTGGAATACGACCTTGTATGTTGTGAGTTAAATCTTGCACATCCGGAGTAGTGAGTGAATGTGACGTGACTATCAACTCAACTTCATCCGCTTTTAGACCTGTACGTTTCATGTTCTAGTTAGGACTGATTTAAACAACAATTTCTTTCAAAAACTTTTGACTTCTTCTATTTATTGCATACTAGTGCTCAATCCGAACACTTCGCTTAGGTGTTGGACCTGCCTAGCTCTCCAGGCCTGGGTTGCTCCCACGAAGCGCTCTCGTTTAACGTCCTTGAGCTGGACGATACCTAGGTGAGGATCAAGAGGCGTCCCAACTCGGGACTTCCTTCACACTAGCATCGGAATCCCTGAAGTACAACTTTTGTGTACCTCCATTTAAGAGAAATCACCTCCCATCGACGTGAGTAAGCTGGGTTCTGCCGTCGGAGAGGGTGCTGGTGACCTCGAATGGCCCAAATAAATCATTCGTGCGTATACCATCGCCTGGTGGTTTGGCGGATGATGGGGTGGTCAACTGGCTTCCAAGTCACTTTCTTCTTCACTTTGTACGCCTTCTCTCCATCTCCACGATCTTAAACTCACCGAGTTCCAACAGTGGGTGCCTTCTGCTCCTCTTTCTTCCTTGTCTTCTGCGTCAGAGCCTCGTTCTTCGGGTGGATAGCCTGCTTAGCTCCTATCATACAAATTTCTAAAGAAATGCTAGATGTTTCAATAGTACTAGAGTTGGACGAGGCTAACTCCACAGAATCAATGGATAAACAATGCGCCTCTTGCTTAGCAGAATATTGCATACCATCCTTGAGGCGGAACATCACACTATCCTTTTCGACCCTCAAAGTCAACGAGCCATGCTAGACATTGATGGTCGGGCCAGCTGTTGCCAAAAATGGCCGGCCTAGAAGGGGGTAACATCTAACTCTCGGGTATCCATTACAACAAAATCAACAATAATAGTAAAAGGACCACAACGGACAGCCACATCATCTATTATTCCCCTAGGTGTTTTAACAGATCTATCAGCTAACACAAAAAGTAAACTAATGGTTTTTTTTTTTGATGAATTGAGCAATTTTTATTCATCAAAAACTCGGAATACCGGTACAGAGATCAAAAGAAAAACGCAACAAGCCGAGAACTAATTACAATTTATATGCCAATATCTATACTCTATAGCTTAGGACGCCCGTCCAAGTATCTCTTAATTTCACTATCTATAGAACTCCTAATTTCCCCCTCATCATTATGCTTCTGAGTCCCAAAAATCCTATTGCATCTTTCTCTCCAAATTTTGGCAATAGTGATCCTCCACAGCAGCTGTTCAGCCTTCCTTTATCGTCCTTCCCCCAACTGCCAACAACTTCAACAGCTTCATCAAAAGAATAGCAGCCAATGAGCTCAGGAAAATGAGAATCAAGAACTTGCTTAGAATAAATGCATTATCTAAACAAATGCACTCTACTCTCCTCCTTCTCTTCACACAGAACACAGCAAGAATCAACCAGGGGATCCCAGTTCTTGACTTTATCTCTCGTAGTAATCCTCCCTGAAACAATCAACCACACTATCAAGGCATGTCTAGGAATATTGAATCCCTGCCAAACACTCTTAAACCACCTTACTTCTGTCATTTTCGGCCTTATGGCATTCCAGACTTTGCTAACTTGAAACCTTGTCATATAACACCCATCCCAAAGGAGATCACCAACAGAGTCAACCGAGATATGATCTCTAGCTAGACTTCTTAGTTTTAGGATCCGTCTCCAATGCTATGAGCCAGTACTAGAATCTACCTGCCATAACTCTTTCCGTTTGATCTTATAGTAATAAATCCACGCCACCCAGATAGAGCCAGCTTTCATCAGAAGCAACCAGATGTGTCTCAATACATTAGCCATATTCCAACTTTTAAGCTCCTTAATTCCCAAACCCCCTTCTTCCTTTGGGACTGCAATTTTCTTCCAAGCAACTTTGGATTTCTCACCGTCAGACTTACCCCAAATAAACTGATTACAGATCTTCTCTACTTCTTTAATGATGCTAGAAGGTAAGACAAAGGCCTCCATCCAATACTGAAGTACTCCCTCGATAACAGAGTTAAGAAGTTGGACCCTCCCAGAATAGGACAACTTTTTAGCTTTCCAATCTGTGATTCTAGCAGTAATCTTATCAATCATAACTTGCAATCACATCGTCTAAGCTTTCCAGCAGTCATTGGAACACCCAGATATCTGAAAGGTATCTCTCCTCTAGCAAAACCAGAACTCTGCACAATACTTTCAGCACAATCACTACTAATACCAGCCATGTAAATAAGGCACTTATCCGGATTAAACTGCAGCCCAGAAATGCTCTTAAATTCCTCCAAAGCATCTGTTACCACTTTAACTGCATCACAACTTGCCTTAGTGAACACCAATAGGTCATCAGCAAAACTCAGATGGGTAAGATTGACCCCTTTACACTGAGGATGAATCTGAAACTTGCCTTCCTTTGCTTTCCCATCAAAGATACAACTCAAGATTTCCATAGACAGCACAAACAAGAAAGGTGAAATAGGATCACCCTGCCTAAACCCTCTTTTTGCCTTAAAATAACCACATAGAGAGCCATTGACATTGACTGAAATCATATAAGTCTTGAAACAAGCACTAATCCAATCAATGAAAATAATTGGAAATCCCATAGCCTTCATAGCTTCCAAAATAAAGGACCATTCCACCGAATCAAAAGCTTTCATCAAATCAATTTGAATAGCACATCTAGGTGTGATACCTTTCTTCTTACAATTACAAAGCAGTTCGTGAGCCATACGAATACCATCTCCAATATTTCTACCCTTAACAAAGGCTGTCTGATTCTTGCTAATAAGGTAGGGTAAGATGACAGCAAGCCTATAAGATATAACTTTAGAGATCACCTTATAGATGACATTGCACAGAGATATGGGTCTGAAATGCCTAATGTCATCTGCATTCTTCCTTTTGGGTATCAAAGTAAGAGCAATAGAATTCACATACTTGGGCACATGAATATCAGCAAAGAAACTAAGCACAGCCTCCAATACATCATTCCCTACAATAGACCAACTATCCCTAAAGAAATTAGCATTAAATCCATTAGAACCTGGACTGCTATCTTTAGGGATTGAGAAAAGGGCCTCGTTAATTTCCTTAGGAGTAACAGGAGTAATCAGATCCTCAGCTTGGCTATCAGTTAATTTCAATCTAACAATAGAAGGAAGATTATCAGTTTTTACCTCATTCCTTTTGCCAAGCAGATGCTTATAAAAATTCTCTGCAACTTTAGAGATAGCCGGATAGTCATCAACCATATCACCTGCTTCATTCCTAATCTGCCTGATGGTATTATAAGCACATCTAGCTTTCACATAGCTGAAGAAAATACTAGTATTCTGATCTCCCAACTGAACCCAGTTCACCCTGGATTTCTGCTTAAGAATACTTTCTTCATCATTCCGAAGTTGCTCATAATCAGCAATACAGTCCTTCAGTCTTTGCATATCAGTATCAGAAGGGTTGTCATAGACTTGCCCCTTGAGGCACTCAACTTCTTTCTTTTTTAAACTCACCCTATTCTGAATATCAGAATAATGAACTCTATTTAACTCCTTCAATTTTCTCTTTAACCTCCTCATCTTCTCATACATAATATAAAAACTTTTGCCCTGAATTCTCTCCTTCCAAACACTCTCCACTATCCCACGATATGTTGGATGATTAATCCAACAAGAGAAGAATCTAAAGCTTTTGGGATAAGAGGCCAAGCTATTCTCATTATTCAACAAAAGAGCACAATGATCTGAATCCACTGAAGGAATAACCTCCACTTTACTTGAATGAAACACTGTCTGCCAATGAACATTTACTATGACTCTATCCAACTTTCTCGAAACCAAACCATCACCCCGATTATTGATCCAAGTGAAGTGAGGTCCTGAAGAGACATGCTCACTCAACTCACAATCCGTAATCCAATCCCTAAAATCTTCCAGACTATCAAAAGAAGCGGGAAGAGGATGAGCGTCAGCCAGCTCTAAGAAAGCATTAAAGTCCCCTGCAATAAACCAAGGCTCATTCGCCACCTTCAAAGCCCTAAGCAAGTTATAAGTTCTACGCCTCTCCATAACATCATTTGCTCCATAAACCACCGTTCATAGAATGCTTTATGCAACTCTACTCTGAAATGAATAAATCTACTGGAACAATCCAAAACCCTCAAAGGGATATCACCTTTCCAAAGCAACCAAATCTTCCCCAAGTCCCCTTCAAAAGCGAACTCTGCATACCAGCCTGGGAACCTCTCTTTAAACTGATCCACAGTTCTATCCATTTTAACTCTAGGTTCAATGATAGCAACGACATCAATCTTATAAAAACAAATGTACTTACTAATAGCTGTAAACTTACTACTTTTATTGAAACCTCTTGTATTCCAGACCCAAAACCTCATCTCCTATTATGTTTAAATCGAGTCTGGACACCTGAGCCATGCTTCACTTTTTGTTTAGCTCACCTACTATACTGCAAGAACTCATCAAAAGTAGCTTTCTACCTTACATTCGGAATTTCAAAAGCTTCCTCTTCTGATGAAACCTTTCCACTTTCATTTCCATCTCCTTGTACTTCAGGAACTGGGATAACCTCAGCCTCCTGAGAGTGAATATCACTAATTGGTGAGCCTGTCCCTTTCACAGAAGATTCAGGCTCATTGCCAACAATGCTATCCTCCCCAGGCAAAGCATTAGACTGAGATCCGCCCTTTCTAGATACTAATTCCATATCATTATCAAGCTTTTTCTGAGCCTTCTTTCTTTTCTTTTTTGACTTCTTTTTACTTGCTTGAGGAATTTAAACACCTTCAACAGCCACCTTCTCATCTCCTATAGGAGTTGTAACCACCTCTACCTGCTCAATGTGGGTTGCATCTCTCACAATTCCCTCACTATCCACAATGATCGGCTCATTTTGCTCCGATAGGCTCTACAACCTTGACAGACTTCTGTTGATCCTTAGAGACTCTCCAAACTCTTTTCTGGCCCGAGTTATACTCTCTTTCCTTCATCTGCACTACATCAATACTCACAGTTTCTGCATCCTCCATTTCCAGAGAAATAACCTCAGGGCAAATACAAGCTCTATCACGCATGATGCAAACCTTAACATTCAACCCATCTCTGATAAACTGCTTGATTGGCTTCCCAATTAAACTGCATAACCAACTCACCCCTTCTACTGAAATTACATCAGGCGGGACATTTTTAAAGACAATCCACTCTGGGCATTGCTTATCAGAAAACTCCAAAGGTTTAATTCCTCGCTCCCATCTTCTCATAATCATACTCTTGTTATGTATATGCCAAGACTTACTCAGGACCCAATCGCATAGTTTCACCGATTTGAACTCAACTAAGAAAAAATTATCCTGGAGAGCTGAAATAATAACCTGCCCCTCATAACCCCAAAGCCGATTTGCCATAGAAGCAAGAACTCTGAACGGCGGTGGGGAGCCCAGGAACTGAATCACCACAGCAGCCTTCAGTCTATCCATACCTTTTTGCAATACTTCTTTAGGTAGCTTAAGCACACCTCCTACCAACGCCGACTCTGGGATCTCAATGAATTTGAGATCGTTCGCTGGGTCCGAGATGATATCAACCCAGGACTTACCTACCTGCTTCCCTTTCGAAGTCTCACCTTTCTCCATCAGACCAAAAACTGAGACCTCAGAGGCCTACCGGAGATCTAAATCAATCGAAAAGTCTATGGGAGCGCACCCACCAGGGATAAACTCTCAACAATTGATTAGATCTAGCGAACCAAATCAGAGAAAACCAAGCAAAGAAACAGAAACAATCGACAAACTAAGAAACTGACGAACGTAATCCGGGACCTCAGAGGCCTACCAGCAATCGCCCCCCAGAGGAGTCCCTCGGGAGCTCACCCACCGAGGGAAGAAGCCCCCTACCGGGGAAGACGATCGGAATAAATGCGGCTAACAGTCGAGAGAGAAATCGGCTGAGCTACGCGCCCCACGCGCCAGTTTCCTTCTGATTTTACTATAATATGGGTTTCAATTCACCTAGATTCAATTTTTCATAAAGTCATGTAGGCATGACATTAATAGACACACCTAGATCAGCTAAGCTACAATCAATTTTCAAACTATTAATGATGCATGGTAAAGTGAAAGAACCGGGATCACGACACTTAGCTCGGGGAGGTGTTGATGGTGTCTGGCATAGGACGGTAGAGCACTCTTCATTAAGGGAGACAGAAGACGCCTCTCCCTTCTTCGTGTTCTTTGCAAGATCCTTCATGACTTTTCCAAGTTGTGGTATCGTCTCTATGGCATTTGTGAGGGGCATCTTGAGCTCTGTGTTCTTCAAGACTGTGTACCACTTCTTGTACCGGGTGTCATGATCTTTGTCCTTCGATAGCAAGGCCTTAGGGAATGGGATCCTAGGCTGATATGAGGGCAGACTAGGCGTAGGAGCTGGTGTTGGAGGAGGCGGGGCAGTCACCTCCTCTCTTTCTTTGTCTTCTTCTTCGATCTCTAGCATGTCAATGGCAATGTCATCAGGAACCATGACCGAATCAGGAGTTGTAGGATGATGACACTCGATTTGACGTGATTATCAGCCTCATTTAAGCGACATTTCTTTGCTTAAGACATTGGTTTTAGGGTAGAATAACGAATATTCAATCGATTGCCCTATCTCGTGCCATTTGTGTTACCTTGGCCCGTTTCGGGTCTATTTGATGGTTTTCTAGTGTTTTTGTGTTAACACAAGTTTTTGCCGTCAAATAGCGTAGCCATGGACGTTTCTAAGGCGTAGGAACCTCGAGGAATCAAACCGGAATCGATCAAAGGAGTCAATCAAGTCAAACCGAAAATCTGCCATTCACACTTACAGTTTCGGCGAAACCAGGCCCCCAGTTTCGGCGAAATCAACAATACAAATCAGCTGATGCCAAGTGAAGACTGATTTCGGCGAAACCATTAAGCTCTTCGGACCGAAAATGCAAGGCAGAGAAATCATGGCCATTTACACAAGAATTTTCGCCGAAACTATCCCTATGGTTTCGGCGAAAATATCAGCTCAGCCCGGCCCAACTAGGGTTAAGTATTTATACTTAATCCGGCGGCCCGAAAGGAGGACAATCATAATTAATCATAATACAACTTTTCGAGAGGAGAATTCTCTGAAGTTGGGGAGCGAAGAGTTGGAGTTCGAAGAGCCGGATAGAGATCGTGACGCCATCCCTTCCATCTCGGAGAACCGGAGCTAGGAGTGCAACTTACCGAAGATCGGAGTCTGTCAGAGTCGTCTGAATTAGGTTTTTCAGATCCTTTTCTGTTCTTCCTCTGAATGATGAACTCCTTCTTTGTCTTTGTGTCTTTTGTAATGATCATGAGTAGCTAAACCCTTTAGAGCTTAGACTTGATGAACCCTAAGTGACCCAGGGCTTTAAAGCGGTCACGGATCGGCGGTGATTAGATTCAAAATTCAATCAGTTCTTTTTCATGTTTGATTCGTTCTTCATTGTTCATGTTTCTTGTCTGGATTGATCACCTAGATTAGATTCTTGTTAAGCTAAGGATAGAAGTGAACGCTCGCGTTACTTTAGAACATCGAATTAAACAATTAACCTTATAATTGGAGTGTGCCTTTCGTAGGAACCGGTTAGGGTTAATTCACTACAAGAGTAACTCATTAATCACTAGTAATTACACCAATTAATTAAGTCGTTGCGAGAGGCGACCGTACCCGGACGGCTAGTTAATCTTGGTAGTTAGAACGGATAGAGCGAACGTTCGCCGGTCTTAAACCTAAGGGTAAGGAGTTATGGTGGTGTCTTAGTAATTGATTGAATAAGAATCGAAATCCGCTGATCTGTTGATTGCCAATGCTCTGGGGAACGAAGGGGGATTCAAAGTCTAAGTTCGTCTGTCATCCTTGTTTCCAAACCCTAATTCTCAATCTGCTTTAGTTTAATCTTTTTAATTTTTCTGCATTTCTTAGAAGTAGAAGTCGTGGAACTCACACCACGCACAACGTGTTTTTCCTTGAATAATTTGCTAGTTCTGAAGTAGCCAATCATTTGAAGGCCCGTGGAATACGATCTATCCTAGCTCTTGAGCTTGATAGTTATTTGATTGAACCTGCTCAGCACAACTACGGTTCCATCAAATTGGCGCCGTTGCCGGGGACCTCTTTTGATTGTTGAAAGAAGATCTAGCAATTTATTCTTCTATTTTCCATCTTTCATTTTTCCATCCACTTCGATTTTACACTGGTTTTGTTTGTCTTTGTTATCTGTAGGTTTACAGGTGTATGCCTCACCGTCCCTGGACTCGCTCTCAGACCGAACAGGCCAGGATTGCAGGAAATCCAGGCAGTTCTGCTACACCTCTACGATCACAGATTCTGAAGGAAGGCAGATCCAATCCATTCATCACTCCGATCAAGATCGCGGAACCGAAGGAGAGTTCCTCATCTCCGTCTTCACCGCACTCTTCATCCGCTTCATACACCGAGTCACTTTCACCCCCTCCATCTCCCACCATGACCGATAGATTACCACCAAACGGCGATCAACCGCCGCCACCCCCACCTGCACAGAAGAGTCTAGCAGACTATAACAAGCCGAGCGCGACTAGCGTTCGATCTGCCATTGCCGTTCCGCGCATTGAAGGAGATCCTGACTATGAGATCAAGATTCCGTTCTTGACCATGATCTCTAGGGATTTACAGTTTGAAGGCAGGCCCCTAGACAATCCGTGCACTCATCTTGCAGACTTCCTTGATCTCTGCAATACTTTTAAAAACGGAAACCTCGACAAAAACACTCTTTGTCTGAGGGGTTTCCCGTTCTCTTTGAAAGGCGCTGCTAAGAGGTGGCTTACTGGCAAACCACCTGGCTACTACACTAACTGGGATACTCTGGCTCAGGACTTTGTTGAAGAATACTTCCCTCCGGCCATGACAACCGCCATCAAGGACAGCATCGCCAGATTCTCCCAGAAAGAAGGAGAAAGTTTATATGATACTTGGAATCGATTCCAAGAACTTCTCTACACCTGCCCTCATCATGGATTCGAGCAGAGGCAGTTAGCTGAAATCTGCTCTCGAGGACTTCGAGAAGAATCTGCCAAGTGGGTCAATTCTCTAGCTGAAGGGGATTGCACTACACTCACTCCTGAAGCTGCTCTTCTGCACTTCACAAACTGTGCCTCCAAGTCAAGGAACTGGGAGCGACAATATGAAGGATCGAGGAGCAAGCTAGATTTCGAAGCAGCTATCAAGGAAGAGGTAGAGATGCATTTGAAGAGGTCTACCACACCAATCAAGCAACCGGCAGCTTCTGTCTATGTTGCCAATTGCGAGTGGTGTGGAGCTTGCTCACATAATGGAGGCCGTTGTCAGAATTTTGGTAAGGCAGAAGTCTGGTCTGCCGAAGAGGTAAATTTCATCCAACAAGGCTTCGTTAATAATCAGAATGGTTATGCTGGTTATCGTAACTTCAGACAGCAAGGGAACTACCAAGACAGACCTCCCTATAATGCTGGCACCAATCATAACCAGAACCAGAATAACTGCCCGCTGGTCAAGTTCAGGATCAGAAGCCTAACCATCCGCCGGCAGGTGTCTACCAGCCGCCGCATCGCAATCCGGGTAATTATGGAACTGCTCCTGGCAATCGCCAGAATCAATATCTTAACAATACCTATCCAGGACCGCAACATTAAAGAGATAATAATGTCAGTGACCTGGATAAGAAGCTCAGCCAGATCATCACAAGACTCGATGATCATGACAATCAGTTCAAGGCTCAAGCTCTTCTCAATCAAGAACAAATAGCATCTGGACAACAGATTGAGCAAGTCGTGAACAACATCTCGAGCATGCTAGCATCTGGTCGACCATTTGGCCAGCTTCCAAGCCAGACAGAGCCAAATCCGGGAAAAGAACAGGCTAAAATGGTAATTGCTTGAAAACTTCCAAACTTAATTGCTGATGCCTTTTCTGTTTTACGCAGGATCGCTGAAACTCCGGAAGAAGAGGGAAAAAGAGAACAGGAACCGGCGCCTAAGGAGGATCCTCCTCTTGCACCGTACGTCGTGAAACCTCCCTTTCCTAGAGCACTGCTGCCAAACACAAGGATCGAGACTGGCATGAAGGGGAACAAGGAAGGATACCCTGACATTCGTATTAAGAAACCTGTCTCTCCATATCCAGCTAAGTTATCTGATCCTGGTTCTTTTACTTTGCCTTTGGTTCATCAATGATGTTGAAATTGAACGTTGCTTAGTTGATCTAGGAGCATTTGTTAATGTCATGCCTGTGAGTCTATATGAAAAGTTAAACCTAGGGGAACTTGAACTGCCCAGTATGCAACTCGTCTTTGCTGATAGATCGCTTAAAACCCCTAAGGGGGAGATTAAAGACGTTGTCACCAAATGTGGTCCGTTCACGTTCTTAGCTGATTATGTGATTATGGATACTAGTACAGATGACGCTACTATTCTCATAGGTCGACCTTTCATGGCTACTACTGGAATGAATATTAACATTCCTAATGGTTCTTTGACTTTAAGAGTTGGTAAAGAAATGAAAACGTTTCGTCTTAAAGACGGCATGAAATATGACTCTAGGAATGAAGAATCTCACTGCTTAGCTGTTGAAACGGTGGAGTTGACTCCGGTCAACTCCGTTACTAATGCTTCTTCCAGTGTCTCTAGATCAGTTGTTGATACAGGTATTAAACAGGTCATTGAGAAGAAGCAGAAACCTATCGTTCAGAAGCCGCCTAAGAAGAAGAAGAAGGAACTGCAAGCCTCTTCTAAACCACCGAGCAGACCTCGAGGAAAGAACAAGAAGACAAAGACCCAAATGGTCTGGAGACCAAAAATTCCACCATCTTCCACCGAGCCAGCTGCACCACCAAATCGTTCCGAGAAACCGACGCCGGAGCAAGTATGGAAGGAGAAGCCGAAAGCATCTCCTAAGGACGTACTAACGATCACCGATCCTGGTGATCACAAGCCGAAGAAGAAAGAAAAAGAGAAACCGACAGTCCTCATTCCTTCCATCGTCACACTAAAGAAGGATGACCTCTCGAGAGAGCTGTTCGGACCATTCAAGTTCATTGATCATCTTCCCGACGGACGTACCAAGCTTTTGCATGCGAACAGGAAGAGATTCACGCTTACCGGAGAAGTCCCGAAGCTGTACTTTATGAACTCCGACGCGAGCGTGAAGGAGAATCTAAGTTGGGATGTCTCCTAATACCGTCCAGGTATCGTCCAGCTCAAGGACGTTAATAAAAGAGCGCTTCGTGGGAGGCAACCCACGGCTGGAGTCAGTTTTGTTTTGTTTCAACCTTGGTATTTTAGAGTCGGTTCGGGAGAGCCAAAAGTGTCAGTTTGTTTGATTTATTATTTTTCGTGTAGAGTCTGCATGTCATAGAGTCAGTCGCAAGTTGATTGAGGTTGTTCCGATTTTTCTGGATTTAACTGTGATTTTCTGAAGTTGGCCTGATTTACGAAAATATTTTAAACCCGAACAGTTCAAAATTTTCGGCGAAACCACCCTTGTTTTCGGCGAAACTGATCTTTGAATTTCGAACCTATTCTCCTGTTCCTCATTTTCGGTTCGAAAATTCTCTGATTTCGGCGAAACCATCCCAACTGAAATTTTCGGCGAAACCGAGCTCCCATTTTCGGCGAAACCGCCTGTTCAAATCGGTCAATCCATTTTAACTAGTAGTTTCGGCGAAACCACCCCCCTACTTTCGCCGAAACTGATTTGCAAAATCACCTAATTTATCCTTTAAAAATTCGGTCCACTTCCTCTCTCCTTCTCTTATTTTCGCTCAGCCTACCCGAAACCCCCTCTCCTTTTGAAATCGTCGACCGCCCCACTTTTAAAACCCGCCGCCGCCGCCGTTTCACTCGCCGCCGCCGTCGTCAACCGCCGCCGCACCTCCCCCCTCCTCATTCCGATCCCAATAAGCCCTAGAACGTTCGAATCGGAGCTTTGCAGCTCCAGTTCTCCGAAACCCCAATTTTCAAGTTTTTCACCGATTCCTCCCAACCCGTTCAGTTTTTGCTTCCATGGCTTCAAGGTCAGCTGTATAACTTTTCGATATGAATCTTTTGACATATGGATTGCTGAATTTCGTCGGGGTTGACTTTTGGTTGACTTTTCGGTTTACCTCGTTTTGCGTGCCGACTGTTTCGTGTGAACTAGGATTGACTGAACTTATAGAACTGTTCTAGGATGCTTAGGGAGTTCCGTGCTTAATTTCCATATCATTTGATCATGTGTTGCTATGCATACGATTGATTCGTTGTTATGTTAACTTGTGAGAAATGTCGGTTTGACTTTGAATTGCTGTGATCATTTGGCTGTCATAAGCGTTCATTCTTGTTCATATTATCGTGCTGCCTTTTGAAATCATATTTTACCGTCATTCTCCAAGTTGTGATAGTCTTGCCATGATTAGGGTTCAATATGACTTAATGTTGACTTTCTAAATGTTGGTTTGACTTTTTGAACTCTGATCGCGCTTACCTGATTATAGCTGTTCTTAAGACATGTGTTCTATTGTCTATGATTACCGGTTACCTTACTTTGCTTACCCCACTTAGTTTCCCTCATTTCTTTGTGAATTTGAGTTTTTCTACTAAGTGTGGGGTAGGATCTTAGTTGACTAATCTGGTTTCACTTCTGGTTTTAGGAACACTTTTGAGCGCAGGACTAAGGCGCGACTCGATGGCGCCTCGAGCTCAGGAGCTGCCGCTCCCGTCACACCCGCCATTCTGGGCCCTCCACCTGCACTCCCTCGCCATGCTGGATACCATCCCACCATCGCCCGTCTACCGGACTTCTACTTTGAGAACTTCCAGAAGATCGAGCACATCCGTGGAGCTGACGTGCGTCCTTTATCAATGGAGTCACTCCAGG
The DNA here is from genome assembly GCA_034768395.1 of Linum lewisii. NCBI lineage: Eukaryota > Viridiplantae > Streptophyta > Magnoliopsida > Malpighiales > Linaceae > Linum > Linum lewisii. The sequence goes on from CM068296.1 coordinate 55,235,980, forward strand.
AGCATGACGAGGATTCCTACCGGAACGTGCATGACGCCCTAGCACCGGCCGGTCTCCTAGAGCTGACCACCATAGCCGCCGAGTTCCTAGACATTGCTCTCCAGGAGTTATGGGCGACATTTGACTTGGACGAGCATAAGAGGAGACGGGGCCAGAAGGTGATCACCTTCTTTCTTGGTGGGGTGTACAGGCAGCTCACCTATGATGAGTTTGCCGCTCATCTGGGCATCCCCTACGAGCACTATCACGATCACCACCTCGGTTGGGGCGAGGATGATGACAACGAGGAGTTGCACGCCCTCTGGAGCCACATGATAGGCGTGCCTGGCGATCGCCTCGGGAAGAGCAACTCAGTTAAGTCTCTCTCTCACCCGCTCTATAAGTTTATTCATATGGTGTGGCGGAGGTCACTTCTATATGTCAGAGACAAGGATCGCCACCATATCCTTAAGGAGGAGCTCGTGCTCCACCGAGCCATCCGGGAGAGCTACCCTCTCCACCCCGGCTGGGTGCTAGCTCACATCTTCAGCCAGCGGACCAAGAGGAAAAGCTACCACGCAAACTCTTGGGAGGCAACTTCATAGGTCAGCTCATCCTCTCTTTCGGCATCAGCCATGAATATGGCCCTAACATTCCACGACACCCAATTATGACCGTTGGAGGAGACTTGGCGGTCGAGTACGACTTAGAACTCGACCTCAGTCCCCATGTAGCAGCAGATCCTCCACTCCAACCTGCGGTCGAGTCGGAGGACGAAGATGCTACTGAGGAGCAGCAGCCGCAGCCGCCACCTGAGTTTCAAGATTATATACCCTCGCCACACCATCAGGCAGGGTACATCCACCAGTCGCCGCCGCGCATTCCAGATCCATTTCCTGCGCATACTCACCAGCCGCAACACCACCCCACGGACATTGGTGAGTTGTACGAGCGACTACAGGAGTGGCGAATCACCGACAACGCCGCTCAAGAGGCGTGATGGACTATCATGCAGCAACACATGCGCCGAGCCGACCGGCGATATGAGCGACAGTTGGAGTGGCAGCGACAGCTCAGCGATTACTTCCACTTCCCCCATTCTGACACCTCTGACCAGTGATGATCAGGTGGTGTCCTTTTTCCCTGTCCTTTCTTTATTTATTCTTTTCGGACTTCGGTCCAACTTTTTTCTGTGTGGATCCGGGGCACTTGTCCCGGTTTCCTTTTTATGTTTTATTTGTTTTTGTTTTGTAGGCAATTGGTAGACTCCCTTTGCTTCAGGTTCTGTTACACTTCCCTCCACTCCGAGGATCCGTGCTGACCCTCTGAAATCAACCGTCCTTTTCCAGGTTCTTCCATTCCACTCTGAACTCTAGAATTAGTCCTGTGAGGACACAGTCCGATTTAAGTGTGGGGTAGGATGCTAGAGAACCTTGCATGAACTTGATTGCCCTTGATTGTGTTTTGTGTGCCTCGTGATTCCATTCCAGTCTCTCTAGCATTAGAATGGCTCAGTTCTTGATTTTTGATGTTAAGTTGTTGTTCAACCTTTCATAATGATGCTTAGACTGCTTAACCTAGAACTTGAGAACCAACTTGTATGCTTTGATGCTAAATTGCCTGGTCAGAACAGAATTTTAAAATCACACTTGTAGTTTGTAGCCCTGATTGCATGAAAATGACCGAATCCGACTAGCAAACCAACTGTGAGCTTTTGATCCATTGCACGTAACTTGCAATTTAAATTCTTTCTGAGTGGTTTTCTGTTTACTTGAATGAGTTAGAATTTGCATGAAACCTACTCGAGACCACACGATGACACGAGTTCTAGAAGGATAGGGGCACCTAGATTCAACTACTAAGCCAGACAGCCTACCAAACGATAAATCCACTAGGTTTAGACCCTTGAGCTTGGCCTGTTCTTTCGGTTCGATAATACATTACAGCCATTTCCCATTTCTTTCATTCCCCGTTCATCCCCTGTGGTTGTAGTTCTAGATTGACCTACCGGAAGTCGGTTTGTGGTAACCTGCCTATAGCCATTAAACAGGTGGTCTTAGCTAATATGTCCAGACGTGTAAACCCCTCTAGCAACTAAAAGAAAAATCGGCACAAAAAGAAAAAAAAATAAAGTAAGAAAAGAAGCAAGCTTCAGAAAAAAAAATGAAGAAAGAAGAAAATCAGAAAAAGTTCAAAGTTTAGTTCAAATAAAACGTTCTTCTCCCTACAAATGGAAGAACGAAGTCGTAAGAAAAGTTGAAAAGAAAAATGTATGCAAAAGAAAAAGAATAAGTGCTAGGTTGCTTGAGGGTATCATAGGACGAGCGTTCATCATTCCACCAGTGTTTGGTTAGACGGTAGGAAGCCATAGATTAGATTCGAGGGAAGTTAGTCGAAAGCTACACCGCACCAAGCCATCATCATTCATCCCCATCATCCATCTCATTATAAACCCGAGTAGTGTAGATTTCATTACGGTCCTAGCAGGGAAGTCCTTCTTGACTAGATACTCGTGTTGTCACAGTGGTGGAGATGTGGTCGAAATACAAACCTATGACAGAATTCTGTAACAGAAAATGATCAAGAGCAGAAACACGCCCTTAAACACAGAGAGTGAGAGTTCCCATTGTACTAAATATATCCTGTGTGAGAAGTCTGGTCGGTCAGGTCAAATTCGTGCATGATTGATTGCTAATTACTTGCCGTGTGCAGTTATTAGTGAGACCAGGTAGTTTGGCTGATCAGTATGCATGTTAGGTTTCTTGTTCTAGGATCGATCTGTCTAATAATTCATTGTGTTTGATTGATCTCCAATTTAATCGATCTTATCATTTATGAACATGAGCGTTTCTATTCAGTTTGCTTGAGGACAAGCAAAAGCTTAAGTGTGGGGTATTTGATGACACTCGATTTGACGTGATTATCAGCCTCATTTAAGCGACATTCTTTGCTTAAGACATTGGTTTTAGGGTAGAATAACGAATATTCAATCGATTGCCCTATCTCGTGCCATTTGTGTTACCTTGGCCCGTTTCGGGTCTATTTGATGATTTTCTAGTGTTTTTGTGTTAACACAGGTTTTTGCCGTCAAATAGCGTAGCCATGGACGTGTCTAAGGCGTAGGAACCTCGAGGAATCAAACTGGAATCGATCAAAGGAGTCAATCAAGTCAAACCAAAAATCTGCCATTCACACTTACAATTTCGGCGAAACCAGGCCCCCAGTTTCGGCGAAATCAACAATACAAATCAGCTGATGCCAAGTGAAGACTGATTTCGGCGAAACCATTAAGCTCTTCGGACCGAAAATGCAAGGCAGAGAAATCATGGCCATTTACACAAGAATTTTCGCCGAAACTATCCCTATGGTTTCGGCGAAAATATCAGCTCAGTCCGGCCCAACTAGGGTTAAGTATTTATACTTAATTCGGCGGCCCGAAAGGAGGACAATCATAATTAATCATAATACAACTTTTCGAGAGGAGAATTCTCTGAAGTTGGGGAGCGAAGAGTTGGAGTTCGAAGAGCCGGATAGAGATCGTGACGCCATCCCTTCCATCTCGGAGAACCGGAGCTAGGAGTGCAACTTACCGAAGATCGGAGTCTGTCAGAGTCGTCTGAATTAGGTTTTTCAGATCCTTTTCTAATCTTCCTCTGAATGATGAACTCCTTCTTTGTCTTTGTGTCTTTTGTAATGATCATGAGTAGCTAAACCCTTTAGAGCTTAGACTTGATGAACCCTAAGTGACCCAGGGCTTTAAAGCGGTCACGGATCGGCGGTGATTAGATTCGAAATTCAATCAGTTCTTTTTCATGTTTGATTCGTTCTTCATTGTTCATGTTTCTTGTCTGGATTGATCACCTAGATTAGATTCTTGTTAAGCTAAGGATAGAAGTGAACGCTCGCCTTACTTTAGAACATCGAATTGAACAATTAACCTTATAACTGGAGTGTGCCTTTCGTAGGAACCGGTTAGGGTTAATTCACTGCAAGAGTAACTCATTAATCACTAGTAATTACACCAATTAGTTAAGTCGTTGCGAGAGGCGACCGTCCCCGGGCGGCTAGTTAATCTTGGTAGTTAGAACGGATAGAGCGAACGTTCGCCGGTCTTAAACCTAAGAGTAAGGAGTTATGGTGGTGTCTTAGTAATTGATTGAATAAGAATCGAAATCCGCTGATCTGTTGATTGCCAATGCTCTGGGGAACGAAGGGGGATTCAAAGTCTAAGTTCGTCTGTCATCCTTGTTTCCAAACCCTAATTCTCAATCTGCTTTAGTTTAATCTTTTTAATTTTTCTGCATTTCTTAGAAGTAGAAGTCGTGGAACTCACACCACGCACAACGTGTTTTTCCTTGAATAATTTGCTAGTTCTGAAGTAGCCAATCATTTGAAGGCCCGTGGAATACGATCTATCCTAGATCTTGAGCTTGATAGTTATTTGATTGAACCTGCTCAGCACAACGACGGTTCCATCATAGGACCAGCTAGTTGTTATCTATCTCGCTCTGAACTGTGCATCATTGTCGTCAAATCTCGTCATGATTAGGTTGAGCTTCTTATCTATCTCGCTCTCCTTAGTATTATGTGGCGCTAACCTTTGAGGTCTGTCCTCTGGTGAACCCAGGTGGTCCTTGGTAACTGTTGTTGAAGTATTGATTCTGGTGATTGCAAAGTGTTGTACCATAATTACCCTGGTTCCGGTGAGGTGGCTGATAGATCCCTCCGGATTGATGAGCTGGCTTGTTCTCTTGGAAGGACCCAGATGGTCAGTTGTTCTGGTTCTGATTCATGCCAGAGTTGTATGGGGGGCGCTCTTGGAAGCTTCCTTGTTGGTGCTATTGTTGAGGTTGTCTGAATTGGCGGTAGTCGGAGTAGACTTTTTGATTGTTGGTGAAGCCTTGACCGACAAAATTCACTTCATCCATAGACCAGACATCTGCTTTACCAAAGTTCTGATAGTTGTTCATCATACAAAGAACTTTGGTAAAGTAGATGTCTGGTCTGTGGATGAAGTGAATTTTGTTGGTCAAGGCTTCACCAATGTAAAACAGATTTTTGTCTGGTTTGTGGAGTTTCAGAAGAGGTTTGCACGGTTCATGCAAATGGATGATGAATCGTTGTATGATTGTGGGTACAGATTCCAAGTTCTTCTGCTAGCTTTGCCACATCATGGTTTGGAGATGTACAACTGAAGTGATCCAGGTAGCCCGCCAGGCCGAGAATGCCTATTCCTACACCCCACCTGGGTCACCTACGAGAGGAAGGACTCTAGGGCCCTACAAGAAGCGTCTAGAGCTTCGACGCACCCCGAATCGACGCAGAGGTTTGTAAAACCTAAGTATGTGGTCAGGTTCAAATACAGTCCCCCTCCGAGAACCAGGCAAGCCCGGATAAGCGTCTGGCCTCACCCAGCCCTAGCCAGGGCCCCGACTCTGGAAGCTACATTGGACCTAACCCCGGCGCCCGGAGCCCTGAAGCATTCCCTAAGGGTCCAGGAGACACTGGACCATTCTGGGATCCTCTGGAGGCCTTTTTGGAAGAACTCCAGAGAAGAAGGACCGAGATGGTGGCTGAGGTAAAAGAGGCCAATCTTACCCCGAACGCCATACCGGGTCTAGCGCATAAACTAGGCCCTCATGAGTTTCATCCTATCAAAAAGAGGGTGTCAGCACTCGGAGAACCTCTAAGGACCTTCCTAGAGACTTGACCAAAAGGGGGTTGAAAGGCTCGGAGAGAAAGGAAGAAAGCTCGAAGATAGCCCCAACATGGGCACCAGCACTGATACCGGAGGGCACCGGATGGAACTTAGCACCAGGCCATCAAATGGCTCAAGCCTTTGGAGGTTTCCCTCAGGCCTTGGAGACTATCTTGCTCTAAGAGCGAGCTCTACCAAGTGCCACCTCAATCCGAGCTGCGAAGAACCAGGAAATGAAGATCCTAAAGGGGGAGCATGGCGAGGACCGGATCAACCCTAGCCCCGGAGCACGAGCAGACTCAGCATCAGACCTAGAACAGGCCCCGACATCAGGAGTCCAAGCCAGCAAAGCATCAGCCCCGAGCCACCACCAAAATAACCGCCAAGTACAAAAGCGGCGCCGTTTTTCCTAATCGGGACCGCGCGTGAATCACCAATCCGACCGGGTCCGCCGGTTTTGCCGAATTAGGGTTTTTCCCACGTTTTGTTATTTTTATTCTTTTTTCAGTGTTTTGTTCGGACTTCTCTTTTAAGTAGCGATTGTTTAGGATTAGATAAGTCCCTTTTAGAGTTCTAAATAGGATTTATCTTAGTTCTTTATTATTTTGGAATTATTATCCTAGTAGGAATCGTCGAGCCCGTTCACGATCTCCTCTAGTATAAATAAGAGGCTTCGGCCTCTCTTTGTAATCAATTTTCCCTTGAATCAAATACAAATCAGAAATTTGTTCTAAATTCCCTTCAAGTATTTGCTCGTTGTTGAATTGCTTAAGGTTGGTATTATCGACAGAAGCATCCATCTTCTGTAATAGAGCCATTCGACCGAAAACTTTGGGTTCTTGGTTATATAAAGCCAACGGGTCCAAGTACGAATCCATCCAAGGTTTCATAGGTGATCACTAGCGCCGATATTCAAGCTCACAATGGTTCGGGTCTCGGAGCAGCTCACGCCGTGGTTCATCACCCAAGGAGGTGATCGGGTCAAGGACAGCTGACTCACGAGGTTCACATCAATAACTTTTCCAATTTCTTTGGCACGGGTTTGAATGACGCGAAAACGATGATCGTGAATCAGTTGGCGCAAGGACAAGTATCTGCTCTGTCTCCAATTGAGGATCTTGATCACTATGCCTCGGTTGCAAAGCAGAGTAGGACTTGGTCAAGGAGAATTGCTCTACGAGATTTTGGCAAGGGAGACACCTCTCCTTTGCAATAATTGGTGGATTCTCAAGCTGTTGAGTTGAAGAAGTTGCAGCTATAATTGATATGTCGGATGGACATTTGAATTCTGGTAATGTTTCTTCTAGAGGTGCTTACAAGGAAGTGAAGAGCTACGAGACTTGTGGGGATCCTCCTCATCTAGAGCGTGTTTGTCTACAATACCATAGAGCCAAAAATTTCCAAAAGCCGTGTGGATGGTGCAGTACTTGTAACCATAACATAGATGCATGCCATAAATTTGGGAGCAATCTTCCCATGAACAGTGAGGAGTTTCACTTCATTTCTCAAGGCTATCCTTATAATCATTCTGGATTATGGTGGTTTCAGACAGCAAACGCGGTACAACCGTGATTACATCCAAGATCAGAAGAAGAATTCTAGGATTCAAGGATCAGGAAGTGGTTCTCGACCCTATATCAACCTCCAGGATCAGTTGGGAGGAATAACAATGGAGCATCTAGTAGGACGGAGCCGACTACTAAGGAGATTATGTTGAGATTGGATAGGATGGAAGACGAAGAATGACCAGAGATTGGAGCAGATGGAGAGCAAGTATGATCTACAATTTGCAGTTGCGAAGACACAACTCAAAGAGCATTTGAAGGTGGTTCTGGTACAAGAAGATGAGATTAAGGTGGTCGCAGCTCCTATGAAGAAGGTCCCTCAAGCTGAAGCAGTGGTTGCTCCTTATGTACCACCGATGTTATTCCCCAATCGAGTGAGGGACGAGTCAAAGGACGAATCTTTTCAGGCATTTCTCAAGGTTCTTGAGAAACATTAGGTAACGACTCAGTTTTTGCATTTTCTTACTACAATGCCATCATACGCTAAGTTTTTGCAGTATACATTTGGAGAGCGTTGAGGTTGTTGAGGAGGTGCTAAGGAGACAGATGAAGTGGTGGTGATACTAGAGAAGGTGCGCATCAACAAGGAGTTCTCCGACAAGATCACCAAGAAACCATCAAATGCTGACCACTTGAAGTTACTTTATGTCGAGAATGAGGAACTTGGAAGATTTGATGAAGTGGCTCTTAGGATGAATTGCTCGCAACTCCTCTAAAGGAGGGATGCCAAGAAGCGCGAGGATTTGGGGAGGTTCTCTTTTCCTTGCTTTATTGGTTCTCATTACATTGATAGGACTCTTGTTGATCTAGGAACTGGTATAAATGACATGCCTTATCCTCTTTGAAAATATCTTGAATTAACGGAGTTAACCTCGACATGCATGGATATTCACTTAACTTATAAGAGTGTTAAGCAATCTCTTGGAACCATTAAGAATGTTCTTGTTAAAATCAATAATTGCTACTTCCTAGTTGACTTTGTTGTGCTAGACATGAAGGATGATTTCAATACTCCCCTTATACTCGGTCAAACATTCCTCGCTACTAATGGAGCCATCATTGATGTGCTTAGCTCGAGAATGACCTTTCGACTGGAGGAGGACAAATCATCTTTGAAATGGCCACTCCGATAGTTGTTTCTCCTCCTTCATCTCCCAAGAAAAATGCAACTTTTGCTTTTTCTGCTTTGCTCGATTATTTGGTTAAGTCCACCTCATTTCCATATGTTTCTATGTTGGTTCAGGAGGTTGGAATGATTGCGGGAAAAGAATAAGGCGCAGGAAGCTCACTGAGAGGCGTAGGAGCAAACGATGTCGAGGAATTTCTACTTAAGGAGTACAAGAAGGATGAAGAAGGCTTGAGAAAGAAGAAGGATTTGCCGGTAGGCAACAGAAAGAAGATGACGAGGAACTTCAGTTTTGATCGCGCGAGGACCTCTAATTGAGTTCCTTTAACTAAAGTTCCAGGTATCATTGAGCTAACGATGAGAAACTGAGCGCTCTTGATCGGGAGGAAAACCTCCTTCAACAAAGATACCTAACTTTTGACCAGGGTCGTATTCCCGTGGGCTTCTTGGTTCGGCTTACTTTTCCTTGAGAGAGGTGCTCAAATGAGGTAGGAAAACACAACAGTAATTCAACACAATCATAAGACACATGATGACACTCGATTTGACGTGATTATCAGCCTCATTTAAGCAACATTTCTCTGCTTGAGACATGGTTTTTGGGGTAGTTTAGGGTGTTTTCACTCGATTGCTCTATTTCCTACCATTTTGGTTACTTTGGCCCGTCATGGGTCAGTTTGATGTGTTTTCTAGTGTGTTTATAAATACACGGGTTGTTTCCATCAATAACGTAGCCACGGATGTGATTGGGAAGCAAAGAGACCTCAAGATATCGCTCGGAATCGATCTAGAAACCACACAAGTCAAAAGCAAAATCTGCCCCTGCTTACACTGAAGTTTTCGGCGAGAACTTCCATAGTTCTCGCCGAGGAGTTTGAACACTCAAGATACAGGAGAGTCAGAGAAGAAGTGCTCGGCGAGAACTCTCAAAGTTCTCGCCGAGGAGTTTGAACACAGCAAACACAGGGGACTCTTAACTAAAAGTTCTCGGCGAGAACTTTCAAGGTTCTCGCCGAGAAGTCTACCCTTTTCCAGCGCCGCTACGGACAAACCCTATTTAAGGGAGGTAGATTCAACTTTTGAGATATAATTTTTCCACGGATTAATTTCCAGACTTCAGAGTTCGAGAGAGAGTTTAGAGAGTTCAAAGAGCCAGGAAGAGATCGTGACGCCATCCGTCCATCTCGGAGAGCTCGGTGCTAGGAGTTGAAGATCCAGGAGATTGAAGCTTCACAAATTCATCAGAAATTAGGTTTTACAGTTCTTCTCTGTTCTTCGTACTTGAAGATGTATTCCTTGTTTGTTTTCGATTCTTTTGTATTGAATATGAGTAGCTAAACTCATAAAGCTTAGATTAGATGAACCCTAAGTGACCCGGGCTTTAAAGCGGTCACGGATCGGCGGTAATTAAATTCAGATTCAGACAGTTTCTCTTGCATGTTTGGTTTGTTCTTTGTTGTATGTGTTTCTTTTCTAGCTTGACCACCTAGATTAGATTCTTGTTAAGTTGAGGATAGTAGCGAACGTTCGCCTCATTTTAAAACACAAATCAACAATTAACCTATTCATTGGAGTGCGACTTTTGTATGAACCAGTTAGGGTTAATCCACTGCTACAGTAACTCATTAATCACTAGTAATAATACCAGTTAGTTTTCCATTGCAGAAGCGAAGCACGGACGGTAATTAATCTTAGGAGTTAGATCGGATAGAGCGAACATTCGCCAGTCTTAAACCTAAGGGTCAGGAGTTATGGTGGTAAGAACTGAATGAATCAGGATTGAAAATCGCTGGTCTTGTGATTGCCAATGCTCTGGTGATCTTAGGGGGATTCAGAATCTAAGCTTGTCTGTCGTCTTGTTAAGTCAATCAATCTTTCAATTTGTCTTTGTTTTCATTTCATTTTTTCCTGCTTTATAGTTTAGAAGTGTGGAACTCATACCACGCACAACGTGTTAAACCTGAGTAAATTGCCGAGTCATTTGAGTAAATGATTAGAAGAAAACTGTGGAATATGATCTATCTTTGTAAGGTAGTTATTTAATGACAGCGTGAAAACGTGTTCACCAACACAGTCAAGGCAGGCTCAAGTTATCACGAAATCAACTCAAGCACGGGCTCAAAGAGCATGGAAAGTGGGGTTGACAACAATGCGAATCAAGCGCGTACAAAGACAAAAACACAGTGAATGGAATGGATGAGAGATAAGGGTCAATCAAGTTTCCCCTTTCGGGTTCATGAATCATGATGACACAACCTTGGATAGAACAATCATAACAAGTCAAATGAGGACTTTTAACACCACACCGACACATATTCTAAGCTCATGGGTCAATACATTTAGGACCTCGCATTAACCACTAATCAAAAGGGCATTGGTCACCATTTACAATGACAAAGTCGAATGCGCACATAGTGTTCGATGAAATGCTTATGGGTTTTCAACCTAAAAAGGCATAGCAACATGCTCTATTTCGAGTTATGATGCAAACTACGCTCATTCCTATGAATACAATGAATGGAAAGCTCATGGGTCAAGACGATCTCCAAATCAAAGTATATATAATCCTAATCATGCATCTAGGTCAAGAATACAAGAAGAGAATCAGAAGAAGAAAAAACACACAGGTCTTAATCACATCTGAAATTGAATTAAACCGAACTAAATTCAAGGTATGAGTGTGTAATAAATCATCAATCCTCCTAAGGTTTCACTCACTCGAACCCTAGGGGGTTTAGTTACAACAATGCATAGTGGAGATCTGAGAAATACAACCTAAGAAGAAGAAGATGGAAAGCTCCATCGATTTCTTCATGTCCGGATGAATCTTGATCTTCATCTGTCATCTCTGTGATGTAAGAGAGGAATTATGATGATGGTATGATGATTTATGGACTCCGAGAAGGTTTTCCAGGTGTTGGAGGTCGAGAGTGTTTGTCACATTCGAGCTTGAAAACGAATGATATTTTATTTCTGAATTGTCAAATCTTAATTTATAGCTGCCCAAGTGTCGGCGTGTAACTGGCGTGTGCGCCTTATACATTCCATCCGCATTCCAACTCTCGTTGACGCAACAAAGACTTCCCTTACATTGCGTTGTAATATCGCAAGTGTGACCTTGCGTTGTGTTAAACTTCAAACTTCGAAATTTTTAGCGTCTAGACTCTGATTCTACCAACGTTTAAGCTTGTGGCTCCGTATAGACGTGCTCTATCATGACACGATACCTTAAAACTCATAAGAAATGCCTTGTAAAACGTGAAAATGGACCGCAAGGATCCTAAGAGGCTAAGTAAGACGAATATTCATTTAATTGATCAAACCCATTCAAAAGACACCATTAACACTCAAATACCACACAATTATGTATCAATTATATGGAATTAAACATGACATATTTCGATTCATCAAATTACCCCACACTTGAACATCGCTTGTCCGCAAGCAAAACTCAGAACAACAAATGCACCTATGAAATCATGTACAAATCAAGAACATCATGAATCATCAACCAATGTAATCAGTGTCTTAAGTCTGAGTGAACTAGGATATTAATGCTCGACCACGCACTTTAAACCAGACAACTTCCTGAAAGTGAAAGGAACTAGATCCAATTAAGTTAATGACCAACTCACTTCAGAGATGGCAAGACAATACAACCTCTTGTACACTTACTCTAGGACGCACCCGACACTCGCCAGATAAGGGATAAAACTCATCATTTTTAATTAAGCACTTGTCTTTCTTGCCTTTACATTTAAGTTTTCAGTGAACAGTTGTGGATACTACCAGGTATGGAGCAGCCGAGATCCTTTTTTAATCTCACGCTATCCTAAACCCCAACGACGATTGGGAGTGGGTTAGAAGAAGAATTCCACATTGAGACTTCCCTTTGGGACTACAACAATGGGCGTTCACGTCTGCCAGCTCGAACATTGACCCACAACCGACACTTTTTCACATTTTTATATACGCAATTTGGCAAATATTTTTTTCCTTTTGGGGAATCCCTTATCTAGACTGGACATGGCATCAAACTAGCAATTTTGACAGATGATTAGACCAAGTATTGCACAAATCCAAGTCAACCATTCATTAAATCGATTAAAACAAGTCCCTAGACTACTAACAGGATGAAAGAATGGGCGATGGTAATTCCGCGGTTCTCACACAATTCACTAAGCCAAGACACCACACTGATTTTATCAAACAATTCAAGATAATGGACACTTTCACTAGGAATTATGCAATGTAAAGAGTCAAAGCTATGAGGTGAAATAGGAAAGCAGTGATAGAATGAAATTTTTTTTGCAAAAATTGTCCACAATCACCACCCATTTCAGTCAAGAACTCGGTACAAATCTATCCCGATAATGCATATCCCACCCCACACTTAAACATAACAATGTCCTCATTGGACGAACACACATTCAAGGTGAAGAGGGAGAAAATGGAAGATGATACCGGGAAAAAGAAGCGCTTCTCACTATGGAATTTGGAAGGACCAGGAATCCGCTCTCAAAGATGAAACCATAAACTTGAAGTTCCGTCTCATTCTTGTGTACCTTGACCATCAACATAAAACCAAACTCAAATAATCCATAATATCATCATCATTATAATAATAAAGTCATCCAAAGTTTCAGAAACGAAAAGAAAGAAAGAAAAACAAAGAAGTCTGAAACATGAAAATAAAATGCAGAAAATGAAAGGATAAATGGAGGAGGGGTAAACCCTTCCTCATGGTGAGCCGAAGCTCAAGAGAATCATACATCCTCTGTGGTGCTCCTCGATGCGCCATCAGTCGTGCAGCTCTTCCTCGAAGTCATTTTCTTCTCTTCCTTTGCAGGAATGATATATTCTTCTGCCTTGAACCAAGGGTGGTAGATATCCGTTGAGAGTGATGGAAGCAGGTGAGCACGGATGAGATCACGTTCACCCAAAGGGTTTGGACAGAGTCCAAAGCCGTCATAAACAATGAACTTGAAGTGGAAGTTAGGGAACTTGTACGGGCCAAAGTTAAACTAATTTGCGAATCTCTCTATAATCCCAGTGCCGAGCAGATAGTCTTTCTTTGGAGGCATATTCTCTGCAAACATGTCAAGGATTACCTTGGTAGGATGTAGGCGCACCCCATGTTTGATAGCTCTAGCGAAGTCAAGGTCAAACTTGTTGAAGCGATGAGGTTCGAGCCTTTTCATGATTGTTCGAGCAGAGATCATGTGGAAGACCCTGTACAACTTCCTCTTTACCTTTGTAGCATGTGCATCATGAGAGTTGAAATCCTTCTCCTCTCCTTTCGTGAGCCACCTCCACATAGCATGGCGGTCTCTCTCCAACATGTCATCCTTATCATAAGGAGCTACCAAAGGCCAATTATGAACACTAGATTTAGCTTCCTCAATAGTGTAGAGTCCCATTCGAACTGCGAACTCATCCCAAGAGTAGCTGAACTCTTTACCCTGGATGGAGAAGGAGATCTGATCATCAGTGTTGGTGGCACATGATTTGCTTCATCCTCATGCTCATCTCTGTTGGTGGCGCACTCCTCAATGACGCAGAATTCCTAGAGGCCAGCTGCCTCTAGAGGTCCCTTCAAGTGTGTAACATCCTCAACATCCAGATTCTCAGTATCCAAGTACACACCCTTAAGGCTCTCCAAGTGGAACAAGGCTTTGTACCACTTCTTCGCCTCCAGATCGGTGAACTTGTAAGGTGGTGGATGCGGACTAGGGAATGGCCTATTTGGGTTGTACAAACGACAAAAATCTCCCTTCTTTTTTGGCATCCTACAAGAAGAGATATACAGAATGGGATTCATTCAAAAATATCCTCATTCAAGCGCAAGAATCATCAACAATTTAGCATGGTTGGAACGGAAATAGATCACGCAAAAGAATTCACTTAGCGTTTCCAAGTCGACATAGATTCCCTACGATGAGACTTCTAAGCACAATCACTCATCAAGCATAGTCCATAACACATGCCAAAATCAACCACATACCACCCCACACTTAGCATGAAAAAACACATACTAATCCTAGCACAAGATACATTCTTAAGCACTAAAACTCATATGCAAAAGTGTGTGGAATGACACAATTCAGTAATTCATTTGCATTAGGCAAGTAAGAACAAAGACTATAAGCATCATAAACTTAATCTCATGCATCCTAGCCATTGAATTTATCAAGCCAAATTAATTAGATACAATAAAAAAATAGCATTGAAGCCATCTTCAATGAAAGTACATGGCAAAAGTTGAAACAATGTGAGGCAAAAATCCGAATATCATCAATCGAACAAAGAACAAGCCATCACAATGTTCAAATCATCATCTTAAATCAAGGGAAAAGGAGTGTGTACCTTGGATGAGCAATAGAACGCCAAACCTAAAATCTCGAAACACAAAGTAGGCTCAAAACCGGGATTTATGCTTAACAATTCTAGAATAATTCATTCATCATGCTACAATGCAAACTCAGTCAATCTGAATCACTAGAATCATGCAATCAATTCAACTCAACAAGACAACTGATCAAAAAGTCCAAGAATCCAGTTCATGCATATCAACCTAGTTCTTCAACTCACAAAAATCCCAAAATTCAAGAATGACAACCCTAACATGCTCCTAACCAACAATCAATCATCAACAATTACATAATTCACATCATGTGAATCATTAATGATAATTGAAGCTAAGAGAACCTAAGAACAAGAAAACCAACCTTGAAAAACAAGTAAAAAAATAGGTAAATTTGTGGGGGAGGGTGGAGGTATGATGGAAATCGAATTTGGGGAGGATTGGTGGCGTTTTTATAGTGGAAGAGTGAGTGGGATGAGTTGGGAAGAAGAAGAGCTCAAACATTTTAGAGCTTCTTCAATGGAGGAAGGAGAGAGAATATGGGTTGAGGATTTATGGAAGAGGTGGTGAATGAGGGTTTTAAAGGGTTGGGGATGATGGAATTTGGGTAGGGAGGAAGTATGGAAGGGGGGAGGGGTTAGGGTTCATGAGGGGTTTTAGAGAAGAAAAGGGGAGAATAAGAAGAAGAAAAATAAGAGAAGAGAAGAAGAGGGAAAAAAATCATGAAAAAATGTATTTTAAGGGAATTTTTTTCTGCCAGCAGCCGGCTCATGCGCCAGTTACACGCCGACTATTGGGAAAAAATTCTAGCAGTTTAAATCTGATAAAACAAAGTTTTACTCACAAATTTTGATCCCGAACTTCTGTCTTCGACCAAAAACAACAATCAAAGACTCGAACAAATATCAAACATCAGAACATCAAATAATGACACCCAATACCGACGAAAAACTGGAACAAATTCTTTGATAGGACCCAGCCTGGCGACTGTGGGCCCTAGGAGGCCTACCGGGAAGATCACAAGAGGACGGTCAATGATCTGGCGATTCAGACCATGCATGGACGATCACTATCATCCCAGTAGAGGCAGCCAATACTTGGCGGGCACGACAGCAGGAGGACAGGCTATAAATACGGCCCGGACTCCTTGACATAAGGGGGAGACATCATTTTACACAGGGGATAATCCCTCGGTACGTTATTTTCGTTCACCCTTATTATTCCCTATAATTTCCAGGATCGTCCCTAAACTTACTACCATTCCCACAACTATTGGGCTAGGCGACTAGCCTAGAATAATTGGCGCGCCAGATAGAGAGATAGAAGCAAGTAATCATACTCTCACAAAAAGCAAATGGACCCTAGGGAAGCCTCTACTCACCCTAGGGCGGAGAATGAAGGGATAACACTGCTAAAACGCGTTAATCCCGAAACCTTGGCGATTCCAGGGATGGCAAGGAATTTAGGTAACGAACTAGAGCATGTATCCGTGCATACAGCCCACGCCAGTTTCTTGGTTGTTAGGTAGAACAACATATTTTGCTTCTAGCGAAGGAAGTTAGCACCTTGGAAGCGGAAAGGGGTGATTGATATCGCTAGAGCCAGATCCGGTATGCAATTCGGTAGACATAGCAGCAACACAACGTCTTAAAATTGTTAGAAAGCGAACAGAGAAAAGGAACAAGGTTACCGATCTGGCTGAGTCACGGTCTAGGATGCTCTCTTTAAGACGTTCGCGACACTGCCTCGTATTACGCACAACACACTATCAACCGGTCGCCTCTAGGATTAAACAGCCACTCCAAATTCTGCGAAAATCGAAGATCTAAGAAAACACTCTCTAACTCTATTTGCTCAATTATTGTGTTTTTCTAGGGTTAGGTAGCTCCACTATTTATAGTGGCACATACCTTCATTTTATGGTTAGTGGAGAGATTTGTGGGATCTCAAATCAAGTAATTTGAAGGATCTCAAATCAAATATTCGCATTTAATCAGGATTAAAATCACAATCATAATTAAAGACGAAATCAATAATATCCTTTTCAGTTACTAATTAGAATTAATGACAATAATCATTAATTTCTTTTTTCTAATTAGAACAAGGATCTTTTAGGGGTCGTTTGTTGCATAGAATTGGGGCGGGAAAATTGCCCCAATTCTAGAGGGTGGAGAATTGGGGCAAATGTACTGTTTGTTTCGAAAAAAAGGGGAGAGATTTGGCTAGAATTCAATTCTAGGGGGGCATCCGAGAATTCGGGCCCCCTCCAAAATCGCCAATGCCCAGTAGAGAATTTAACATTCTAGGGTGATTTTATTTTTATTTGTCAAATTGGCCCTTCCCCATTCACCATTCCACACACGAACCCTAATCGAGAGTGTTTACAGAGCTCTACTGTTTTCGCACCAAAGTGCAGGTACGAACCCTCATCTTCTCCCCCCATCTCGTTTTTTATATATATTCCAATCAATCAAACCATAAACACCTCCAAACCTTTCTCCTTCTCAGTTGTTCGAACCGTTATCTCATTTGGAGGTTTTTTTTTTTGCGATTGGGTTAATATGCATATGGGTTTAATTAAACGATAGTCGATATGATTACGTGGAGATAGTGCAGCTAATCATCCTTTTCTGTCTTGCAATGCTTTTGCAGGTTTTCGCAGCGGTCCGAAGCTTCACTTAACCCTTGTGCGAAGCTGGTAAGTCGTTTGCCTTCTCGTTCACTCATGGTTTGCCTTCTCGTTTGTCTATTTGATTGAATATTGATTATACGCCTAGTATACAATTGTTTATAAGGTGCAATTACTAATTCTGACATTCATATGTTTAACTCATTAACCAATTGATGAACTGTTATTTAACTAATAATTCTGACATTCATATCTTGTGGATTTGTTGTTGTCTTTATAACAATATGGCTTATGCATGGTGTCAATGTTCCATTAGGTGTACTCTGTGTATGTTTGTAAAGGATGGCCAGGCTTGTTCAGATTAGTGTCATGCGTCGTCGTAGAGTGGTTGCAGTAGTAGCGATTTATGTGAAAGTGATCAGCATGTACTTGTCAATTTTGATGCGGTTATATAACATATTACTGATGTCTATCTTAGAATCAGAACCCGTTTTTGAACCACTAGCCTTAGATACCGTACGAGAACACAGACGCAATAATTTCATGGCTGCTGCCACCAAGGACTCTGACGTCCATAGTTTGAACTCTATCAGGATGAACCGTAAATTATTTAAGAGGTTATGTACCCTTCTAGTATCAGATGGGGGGTTAGAGGGTTCCCCTAATATTGGTGTAGAGGAAATGGTTGTCATGTTCCTTTACACCATAGCTCATAACAAAAAAAATAGAATACTTCAACTAGAACTATGTAGGTCAGGAGAAACCATCCACAGACAGTTGCATAAGGTCCTTCAAACTGTACTTAAACTGCATCGTATCCTTCTACAACAACCTAAACCTATTCCGGAGAACTCCACTGACCCAAAATGGCATAATTCAAGGTTACCTTTCTCTCTTAGATCCTTGTTTCACAGGTTGAGGGTTGAACATTTATAATATCTAACTTTGAAATACACATTGTTTTGGTTTGTAGAATTGCTTAGGAGCTTTAGATGGTACCCATGTGAGAGTTCGAGTTAGGAATGAAGATCAAACTAGGTATCGAGATCGAAAGGGTGACCTTTTGATGAATGTTTTGGGAGTTCGCAAGCCCAATTTGGAATTTATTTACTGTTTGGCCGGGTGTGAAGGGTCCGCGCATGACGGTCGCGTCTTGCGAGATGCTTTGGCAAGACCAAATGGTCTACAAGTTCCTAAAGGTATCTTGTTTCCCATAATTCTACCATCTACTTGTGTGTACAATAAAATTTAGACATGATTTAACCCATAGATAACCAATTTTGGGGATGTACTACTTGTGTGACGCCGAGTACATGAATTGTGAGGGATTCTTAACTCCTTTCCGGGGGCAACGGTACCACCTTAAAGAATGGGGACCTAATCAACCTGCCACGGCTGAGGAGTATTTTAACAAGAAACACTCTGGTGCACGCAATGTAATTGAGAGAGCTTTTGGGGTAATCAAAATGAGATGGGGTATTCTACGCGATACATCCTGGTTCTCAGCTAGGGTCATGACACGCATGGTAAATGCATGTGTTTTACTTCACAACTTTATTAAACGAGAACAAGGTGCGGATGCATTTGAACTAGCTTACAACCGAAGACATGTCGTCGAGATTGATCAAACGTTTGACAATGATGAAGTTGAGGATACAATCTCCTCTATCCAACCATCAAATGAGTGGTCACTAGGGCTGTTAACGAACAGAGCCGCTCGAGATTCGCTCGGCGTTCGGCTCGGAAAAAATGCGTCCGTGACTCGATTCGGTTCGAAGTAAACATGTTCACGAACAGATTCGTTTATAAACGAGTCGAATCTGAGCCAAGGGTGGTTCGGCTCGGCTTGTTCGCAAACATGCTCGGCTCGGCAGCTCGACGAGCCTTGTTCGCGAATAGGCTCGTTTATTATTCGCGAACAGTTTGTTAATGATATTCGCGAACATATTCGTAAAATAGTTCATGAACTAGTTCGTTTATAGGTTCGTGAACAAGCTCATTAATAATATTTGTGAACTAGGGTTAAGGTTTTGTTAATATAATTTAATTTAGGATTTAAGGTTAGTTGATACAATGTAAATATTGTTTAGACCTTTAGTATGTTGATATAGTTTATAACTTAGGTCATTTATCACACGTTGGCATAATTAAAGTTATAGGGATAACACATTACACGTTCTAGAGTATAGGGTTTTGTTGATAGAATTGATATTGTGGCTTAAGGTTCGTTGTAGAATGTAAATATGATATATATCAGGGTATGTCAATATATATCACGTGTTAGCAAATATAACGTGTTATAGAGTTTAGTGAATCAGGGTATAGGGCTAATACATTATAGAGTTTAGTGTATTAGGGTTTAGGGGTTAGGGTGTTTGAATTGACGTCATGCTTTAAGGTTGATTGTTAGAAACTTCAAAATGTAAATATGATATATGGTAGAATTATAGTTTAGTGCTAAGCAGATAACCATTATTAGAGTTTAGGATTTTGTTGATATTAAACGTTATATGACTTCAAGTCCTCACCCCTACTGTCATGCATTCCAAGCTCCTTATGCACTTATCCACCAGCTCTTCACTGCTGCTTCTTCCACACCGGCTGCATCATCATCCATTTTAACTTCAATTCAACAAACCATACAAGAAACAGAAGTAAAAGTAAATTTCAAAAGAACCCACCAGATGAGAAAGGATGACTTCTTTTTGTACTTGTAACACATTGCTTACAAGACCAAAGGAAGAAAAACCATTCTTCTATAAATAATAAGTTGTGGGTTTGTAACTTTGGCAATTTAACTCAAGTGGGTATAATGGCTATTGGCCTAACATTGATATTGTTGGGCCATTGTTGATCCAATGAGTTAGTGAATTTTTATTGGGTTAGCTTAATTTGAGCTTAACTTGGCTTTGCTGGGTTTTATGCTCTGATTTGAGTTTGAGTCAGACTCATTTGTGAGTTGATTCGAGCCAAGCTTGGAATCATTTGAGCATCATCATCCATTTTAACTTCAATTCAACAAACCATACAAGAAACAGAAGTAAAAATAAATTTCAAAAGAACCCACCAGATGAGAAAGGATGACTTCTTTTTGTACTTGTACCACATTGCTTACAAGACCAAAGGAAGAAAAACCATTCTCCTATAAATAATAAGTTGTGGGTTTGTAACTTTGGCAATTTAACTCAAGTGGGTATAATGGCTATTGGCCTAACATTGATATTGTTGGGCCATTGTTGATCCAATGAGTTAGTGACTTTTTATTGGGTTGGCTTAATTTGAGCTTAACTTGGCTTTGCTGGGTTTTATGCTCTGATTTGAGTTTGAGTTAGACTCATTTGTGAGTTGATTTGAGCCAAGCTTGGAATCATTCGAGCATCATCATCCATTTTAACTTCAATTCAACAAACCATACAAGAAATTTCAAAAGAACCCACCAGATGAGAAAGGATGACTTCTTTTTGTACTTGTACCACATTTCTTACAAGACCAAAGGAAGAAAAACCATTCTTCTATAAATAATAAGTTGTGGGTTTGTAACTTTGGCAATTTAACTCAAGTGGGTATAATGGCTATTGGTCTAACATTGATATTGTTGGGCCATTGTTGATCCAATGAGTTAGTGAATTTTTATTGGGTTGGCTTAATTTGAGCTTAACTTGGCTTTGCTGGGTTTTATGCTCTGATTTGAGTTTGAGTTAGACTCATTTGTGAGTTGATTTGAGCCAAGCTTGGAATCATTCGAGCATCATCATCCATTTTAACTTCAATTCAACAAACCATACAAGAAATTTCAAAAGAACCCACCAGATGAGAAAGGATGACTTCTTTTTGTACTTGTACCACATTGCTTACAAGACCAAAGGAAGAAAAACCATTCTCCTATAAATAATAAGTTGTGGGTTTGTAACTTTTGCAATTTAACTCAAGTGCGTATAATGGCTATTGGCCTAACATTGATACTGTTGGGCCATTGTAGATCCAATGAGTTAGTGGCCATTGTTGATCCAATGAGTTAGTGAATTTTTATTGAGTTGGCTTAATTTGAGCTTAACTTGGCTTTGCTGGGTCTTATGCTCTGATTTGAGTTTGAGTTTGAGTCAGACTCATTTGTGAGTTGATTCGAGCCAAGCTTGGAATCATTCGAGTTAAGCCTGAGCTTTGCATTGTTTCGAGTTTGAGTTCGATTAAGGCTCGTTTATGAGTTTATTCGAACCGAGCTCGAACTTATTCAAGCCGAGCCTGAACAATTATTTTTGGCAACGAGCCGAGCTCGAGCTTTGCTTAACAGGCTCGAAACGAGCTCGAGCGAGCTCGAGCCTTAAATTTTTTTGGCGAGCCGAGCTCGAGCTGAGTGAAAACTCGACTCGACTCGGTTCGTATGCAGCCCTAGTGGTCACAATTTAGGCAGAATAAGGCTGAAGAGATGTGGGCAAGACGTTGTCGACGTTAGCTTGTTTCTAGTTTTTCATTAATAATCTTCGTATTTGTACCTGTATTTTGTAATTCTGAAGTTTGGTAATTTCCTATGTGTTCTTATTGTATTTCCAATTCTGAATGTACTTGAAGATTATGGGTTTCTGTAACTTTTATGATTGTACTATTTACATGGTTATGATTATGTACCATTGTTATTATTCTTTATTTTTTTTAACTTTTCTGATTCTGTAATACTTTTCTGATTCTGTAACACTTTTCTGATTCTGTATTCTTCTGTGTAATCTTATGTAATACTCTATATAATG
Source organism: Linum lewisii (assembly GCA_034768395.1). NCBI lineage: Eukaryota > Viridiplantae > Streptophyta > Magnoliopsida > Malpighiales > Linaceae > Linum > Linum lewisii. The sequence goes on from CM068296.1 coordinate 55,258,086, forward strand.
GAAGTTCCTGTACTTTTTTTGTAATCTTATGTAATATTCTAGCTGTTGTTCAACTGTTGTTTGTAATAGATTGCAGCAAAATGGTGACGAAGAAGGTATCACGTGAATCGGGAAGGAGCTATTTCGCTTGGACATCGGAACTAGAGGAACAGTTGATCGACTGCATGGTGGACATGGCTGCGAAAACTAGCATTGAGACTGGTGCGATCAAGGTTGGTGCGTACAAGGAGCTTGAGGATATGATGACTGTCAAGGCCCCTGGATGTGGGATCAAGCTTATTCTCAAATCAAATCAAGATTGAAGGTGCTGAAAGCGAAATTCCTCCTGGCCTACCAACTATGTAAGAGTCAGAGTGGTTGGGGTTGGGATGATGTCCTGAAGTGCCCGGTTGTTGATGAGACAGTTTTCAACAACTTCGTTAAGGTCTGCATACTTGAACACTATTTTTTATTACTATATGATGCCATTTTCTGCCATTGTTTGTTAATTTGTGTGTGTGATTTTGTTTGGCAGACTTACTCTAGTTGTGCTGGGTTGAATGGCAAACCATATCCACACTGGGATAGGCTTCTTAAAGTGTTCGGAAAGGGGCGTGGGACAGGAGAAGGAGTTGTGGCAGCGAATGAAGACCCCTCTTCCATGCAAGAAAGTGATTTCGAAGCAACTTTAACTGGGCTGGACAACAATACCCCACTTGACGAAGAAGGAATGACAAGTTTCATGGACGCGGTCATAAACGATGTCGTCGACATGCCAACACCAAATGGGGTTCGCAATGAACAGCCAAACAACTCAGGAAATGCCAACTCGGGAAATGCCAACTCTGTAAATGCTGGTGCTAGTGGAGGAGACAATTCCGTTGGGGCTCGTCAATACAATTTCACTTCCAATAGTTGAGGATCGGACCAATTTGATAATGATTACAGCAAAAAGCTTCACAAGCTGAATTCAATTTGGCAAAAGTCTTTGCAAATAATTAACCATGAAAATGGTTGAACAGCTTCATATGAAATGTAGCAAATAACTTCATAACAAGTAATCAAAATTTGAACAACTTAGTGTTTGATCCGATAACGAAATTTGTCATTACATAAGCCAACAAAGGCAACTACTTTCATGAACATGTTATGCATCTCCCCGCTCTAACTTTGACAGCCTTCGGTTGATTGACTGTAGCTCAACTTGCATGTCAGTGAACTCGATTTCTTTGTTTGAGCTTACACATCGTCCACCATTAGAACTTCCTGATTCATCACGCACCTGATAATGTCGAAATCCGTCTAATACACGGTGAAGCTCCGCGTTCTCAAGCTGTAAGTCTGCAACCTGCAGTCTTAGCTTGTCCACAATGTCGACGAGTTGTTTTCTATCTTTTCCAGCTGCAATTTTTGTATCAAACCAGAGAAAATAACCACAACCTTGTTCTGACTGCATCACGAGATCAAATGGAAAATACAGACGTTAGTACTTAACGAGAAATATAACCGAGCAGATACCAAACATGGGAACAGTACCAGTGATTATATGCCCGACAACTGAAGAATCTACGGCCTGGGTACTTTTCAGTTCGAGAAATCCTACGAGATGCTCGCAATCCACAACGACATAAAACTTCTTCATCCTCATATCGAAACTCATCAAATTTCAGCATAATTGTGTCAATCTCTACACCGATTAGCAACCAACATTTAAAATCTCAAAGCCTAAAAAACGCAGGAATCACAAACCATAAACTCAAAATTGATACCCATACCTGATCTATTCAATCGTCCAAGATCCCACATTCAGTTGTTGATCATAGAAGAAGAAGAAGAGAATGAGAGAGTATAGTATGATTTCTGTGAAAAAAAGGTATCGTGGGGTTTACTGGATGAAGAAGAAGTTAAAAGAGAAGAAGGGGAAGTTCAGATTAAGTTGGGGGTGTTTTGGTCTTTACCCCTGAAAATATTTGTTTTGATTTATTTATTTTTTTCTTTTTCTGACCCCGAGAATCTCTCACATTCTCTCATCCAAACGGTCTATTCTCGAAATAGACAAGAATCCCAAATCTCTAGCTATTTCAATTCTCTAGCTATTTCAATTCTCTCTGATCCAATTCTAGGCAACAAACGACCCCTTAGTTTTTACAAACTATTCACCAACTCCAACAAGACCAAACGACACTAGTAAGCTTATTAGTATCTAGGATTTCCTCAACAAGACAAGAGTTGGGTTGAGGAGCATCAACAATAGTACCAGTAACTGGAGCGTCCTGTGTTTGAGGTAACACATGAGCCCTATTAGGAGTTACCAATTCTGTAGTTGTAGGAGGTGGTGGATGATGCAAAATTTGAGTGTCCATTGTTGAATGACAATAACAAGATTTTCCTACATTAAACAAAATTGAAGAAGAAAAAGAAGAAGAAGAAGAAGAATGATTAGAGAATGTCAGAATTCAGAAAGAAGAAGTGATTAGATTCATTATGAACCTTATTAAGCAAGTATGTGTTCTGATTACAGACCATATAGAAAAATAGTTTAGAGATTCAGTATAAGGTTATTAAGCTAGTATAGAGATTCAGTATAAGGTATTAAGCTAGTATAGAGATTCATTATGAACCTTATTAGGCTAGTATGTGCTCTGATTACAATGTTTAGAGGCAATTTCCGTTCATAAGTTAAGCAACAAAGATGACAATGTTTAGAGGCAAGTAGAGGCAATGTCAGTTCATAAGTAGAGGCAATTTCAGTTCATAATTGTGCATAAACTGAAGCAAAATGAAACAATGTAAACTATAGCAACACCAAATGGAAGCTACAAATGTTTACCTGAGGGAATTCTAAGCACCACAACAGATATCAGTTCGGACTTCGGTATTCAACACTCTATAACACTGCAACTCTGCCCTAAAAATTATGAAATGTTAGCACCCTAGAAATATACTAAACCAAAACTAAAAGCTTTAGTGTTTAGTTTTTACCTCAAAGATTTCTCAGCACCTCAGAAACTGCCAATTCAGTAATGATAGGCTGCAACAATGCGTAGAGGCAACTGCCTGTTCAACTTTCAATTTCAATTGGTTTATCACAGAACTAAGTACCTGCAAACATATAAGAGAAAAGAACATCTGAATTCATTAGCGGGGATGTTAACAACTATGCCAAGTAAAGAACAAACTTTGTAATGTATAACAAAGAATGAACATCACAAATCTGGGTATCAAAACACTATATAAAAACAGTTGAGAGATTCTTTGAGATTACAAACCATATGTGTTCTGATTAGTTTCACAGAATCATATAAAGTTGAAGTAATAGCTAGTGATCAGCAAATAGAACCGAGGTCATATAAAGCTGTTGTGAAATTGAAATAGATGATGTGTAATAGAAAATTGAACAACAAAACTAAATATACCTTGAAGGCAGAAGCTTGAACAACCCTTAACAGCCTTTGGATAATTACGAAACTAACAATTGACTCGAACAAGCTCGAACAGAACACTAAGTACCTATAAAGTGCAAACACGATCAGGTGCCGAAAGAGAAATCGTGATTTAGAATTAAAGAACTGAACTGAATAAGAAATCGTGAATTAAAGACCTGCAATGTTGATTGTTAAGGAATGAAGAAGAGCTGAAGAATCAAGGATGAAGGATAGAGGAGTGAGGACCCATACCGATTAGCGAAAGAGAAATCGTGATCAAGAATTAAACAGTAAAAACCATATGAAAATAGAACTATATAAGAAATCGTACCAAGCCTGGGACTGGAGGTACTTATAGTAAACCATTTTCCGAATAAGAAGCAGAAAGAGATTTAGTGTCGATCTGTCGCCGTCGGAGTCGGAATGCTGATGGAAAATTAAATGAAAGATTAGAGGAATTCAGAAAGTCGAATAGAATAAGGATTCGATTACTACCTTTTGGCTGATGCGAATGTCTAATTAAGGGGAGAAAATCACGTGGGATGAGAGATTGAGTTGTAAACGGAGCTGATTAGGGTTCCTCCTTAGAGAGTTTCCTCCTCAGCAGTAGTCAACTCCTCTAATCGAGTATCGACATATGAAAATTAGGGATTAGGCTTCGGGCTCTTCAGGGGATGTTAATTCAGGCCGGATAGCTACATTACTAAATCTGACTGTCATCAATTAAGGCCACTTCGGGTTTGTCCCCGACCCGACCCAAAAATCGGTCAAGCCGATGAAAACCTGTGTTGAACGGGTTGGGGATAGTTGGTTCTTTGGGTTTACGGTTTAATCTACCGAGCGTAGTAATGGCGGGGTAGTAATTCCCAACTATCTCCTATCCTGGCCTCTGGCCGGGGCAGTAATCCCCAACTATCTCCTATCCCAGCCTCTAGCCTTAGCTAGAACTGATGTATGAAATTAACAGTTAATGGCCCTTTAACCCTTATCCCTTCTAGCCAACTAGTGTCTAGACTTAAATAACCATCATAAAGATGCACAAACAACCAAAGCACCAAACCATTCCTTGAACCTTAACCGAATTAACCCGCGAGCTTGAGGTAAACCTAAACCGTAAAACCCCTCATCTGAACTTATGTGACATCTCTGATATCCATATGACATGACCCGTCTTGTCCTTCTGATTCCACCAGCCCTAACGGTTCATCAATCGGAGTCCTAACGAATGAGTTATGGCCAAAACTCTAAAACACCAACCGAAGCTCCCACACTGATTTGCCAAACAAACCCTTAAAGGCTAGTTCCAAAACACAACACAGATTACCAGAAATGACAAAATAGCCACTTAACTTTATGAAACTGCAAAAGGGGTCACTGAACTTCCTAAAAAGATGCAGATCGCACTTCTTCTTCTCTAACTAAATCTCAACCTGCCGGCGAGTCATTCCGACAACCTCCACCACCGTCCGCTGCCAATATCGACTACCGACACCGCCTCGATCCACGTGCACAAACTTAAGCCCCTTTCCCTTAAACCCTGATCGAAAGGAAGCCTGTAGCTCTTCTTACATCAACTAATGGGTTTCAGCCCTAGTTCCCATGCCCACCGACCATGGGCTTGGCCCGTCTTCTTCCTACCCTCTCATTTTGCATAGAAACAACTGCAACTAACCATAAACACTGGGCTTTTAGCCCAACTGGCCCCTTTCTTCAACACCCAACCGAGTCACGGGCTAAGCCCTTAAACCCACAACAGACCCGGCCCTCAAGGCCTTCCCTTGCTGCCTTCTCGGTGGAAACCAATATATGGTTAGGCCTTGAGCCCAACCACCACTTCTCCTTTAATTCCCAAGCCAACTCATGGGTCGGAGAAACTAGTTCGACCAATTGATTCGGCTCACCGATTTAGAACTCAAACCCAACAATTAACCCGAAAATGATTTATTCAACCAACGGAATAAATTACACTCACAAATTAATTAGTTCAATCCTCCAAATATTAACCAAACGAGGTTTAACCAAGAATTTTAAATTACACATTCCCTTGTTGAACTACTACTCCGAACTCTGAATCTCCCTCTTGAACTTGAGCTGTTAGTCAAAGAGTTTTTTAAAGAATTAGAAAGTAACTGACGCTGAAGCCGACTGTGCAATTTTATACAGGCGGACATAACGACTTTTACATATCATGTAACGCCTGTTATCTGAGATAGACTATGTGGTGTGAACCACCGCAACCGTGGGCAGACGACCCTAACCACCGCAAGTCTTGAACCTTCGCTCGATCACCGTTGGCACCGGGGGTGGGAAAGTACTAGGACCTATCGGTTATATGTAACCGGGAACCCGTAGTGTCCAGGAATGGCTCCACGACATAAGGGGAATACTTCTGTTGATAACACCTACTCTAAGCTATGCACGCAGCATAAAACTAAGAATTGAGAACAAAGTTCTGATTTGTATTAATTTGATTCAAAGGTTGATGTTTACAATGAGTCCGAGGCCTCTTATTTATAGATGAGGAAATCGTGAACAGGCTCACGATTCCTACTAGGAAAAGAACTCTAAAATAATTAAATATTGTCCTAAGTCTTATTTAGAATATAATAAGACTTAATTGCTCCTAAAGAATCGAAACTAAAAGGGAAAATCCGAGTCCAACACTAAAAAGACTAAAATAAATAAAAACCGGCTAAAAACCCTAAACTGGCGGATCCGGTCGGGCTTATCGCTCACGCGCGGGCCGGATTAGGAAAGTCGGCGCCGCCTTTGCTGTCGGGCTTGGAATTGGCGGCGGCGGCGGCTGCTCGGGCTTGGAATTGCACGGGGCTCATGATGCTGGGCTCCGGCGGGTTTGATGCTGATGCTGCTCGGCATCTGGGGTTCCTGCTCGGCCTTCCTCCCATTTCCTCATTTCCTCCATTTCCTTCTTTGCTCCTAGGTTGGCAGCTCCTAGGCTTGGCTCCAGGCCTTGTATGGGGTTGAGGGCAGGTGCTAAACCTCCTAGCGGCTGAGTCCCCTGCTGGCCGGGTGCTAAGGCCCGATCGGGGTTCCCGAGTGCCATGCCCGGCGCCCGGGCGGCTTATCTTGGGATCGCCTGGTTGGTTAGCAGGGTATACCCGGATCGGATGATCCGGTCAGTATCCTCGTTGTGCCTCTCCTGGCTCCAAGTCTTCATGTAGAGGGTGAGCCGTTCCTTAAAAGCCTTGGATTGGCTACGGGTCAAAGGTAGCTCGGGGCGGGTCCAAGGAACAGGGGGCTCATCATTCCCCTCTTCTTGAGAAGGATTCGGCCTCGAATCCGGCTCTGCATAAACCTCATCATAATAGGGCGTTAGATCAGCAACATTGAATGTGGCACTTACCCCAAAGGAGTTAGGAAGGTCTATCACATAGGCATTGTTGTTAATCTTTTGGAGTACGGTGTAGGGGTCGTCGCCTCGGGGGAAGAGTTTAGATTTCCTTTGCTCGGGGAATCTATCTTTCCGGAAGTGAATCCATACTTGGTCGCCTACTTCGAAGATCTTCTCTTTTCTCCCTCGATTGGCATTTCTGATGTACTGAGCAGTTCTCCTTTCGATGTTGGCCTTAGCCTTTTTGCGAAGCTTTCGAACATACTCGGCCTTTTCCTGTCCGTCGGCGTCCAGAAATTCGAGTAGAGGTAGGGGCGACAAGTCTAAGGGAGTTAAGGGGTTGAACCCATAGACAAGCTCGAATGGTGAGTATTGTGTGGCGGAGTGGACATGATGTGAACCGCTGCAACCGTGGGCAGACAACCCTAACCACCGCAAGTTGAGACCGTGCAACGAGGTAGAAACGTTGGGAACCGGGGGTGGAAAAGTACTTTGACCCGTCGGCTATATAACAGCCGGGAACCAGAAGTGTCCAGTTGAAGACGCCACGCCAAGAGATGGATGCTCTTGATGATAAGTCGATCCTTCAGTATCGCAACATGCAGATATAACAAGGGTTTCAGAACAAAGTTCTATCAAAGGGGGTTTATTTCATAAAAGTTGTAAGTACAAAGGGAGGCCGGCGGCCTCTATATATAGGTGAGGGAACAAGCTCTCCTCCCTAAACACTACTTCTAAATAATAATAAAATAAAGAGTCCTATTCCTAAATAGTCTAATAAATCCCCTAAATAATCCTACTAAAAAGGAATAAATATAAAATAATAGTTGTAGTCTTTAAAGCAGAATAAAAGACCTAAATTAGGTCAAAAACCCTAATCCGGCCGTGTGTGGCGGTTTGGGCCGGTTGGGCGCGTGTAGCAGCCTGGTGGGCTTGGCTGGCCGGGCGGTGGCCTTGTGTCGGGTGGCGGTGGCGGGCCTGGTGCTTCGGGCTGGTTCAGTGGCAAGGGCCTTGTCCAAAAGACATGTTCTTCGTGGTCGGCTCCTTGAAATTCCTCTGATTGGACCGGTTGCCAATTTAGGGTTCGGAGCTTCTCTCTCCTTGGGCTTTCTTCCTTTCTGCTTGGGCCTTCTTCTTTAAGCTTCAGGTAGGCCTCCAAGTAGCTTCGGACGTAGCCCTCGAGGTTAGCCCAAGTGTCATGCTTTGGGGCCACGGACTCCACTTCTTCTCAGGGCTCGGCTCAGGGTCAATCTTTGACAACTCTCCTCTTCGGGCCAAGGGTTCTTGCTCTCTCTTCCTTCTGTACTCCAGGAATGCTTCTAGAGGGTCACTCAAAGAATCGGCTTCTTCCTCAGGGCTCCTAGAGGTCAGGCTAGGGGCAGGCTGAAGCTTCTCTTCGGTGCTAGGGCTCATACCCTCGACCAACAGCATGGCTTGGGACAGCATTCCATTCCTTGGAGTCTTTCTACCTGCAAGTGAAGGATTTAGTCGATATTTCTTGTCATACATTGGTTTTAGGGCTCGTGGACGGCCTTCCCTTGGATTCATTCACTTCTTAAGAGGCCATAGGGTCTTGTCTCGGCCAGGTGACCCTGGTGGTGTGTAGGAGTACCGATTGGCTTCGGGGCAGCATTGTTGGATCATGTCATCCCCCTCTTCTTGCCTTGGATTTGTCCCCAAATCCATCTCGGGTCCTTTCCTAACACTCATCATCCTCTTCCAATCTTTAGCACCATCATCCTTAGACCGAGGAGTCTCACTTGAGTCAGTAACGGACCAAGGTTCGGGTCCTTCAGTGCTCTCTTCTTTAGTCTCCATAGCTTCTTCCCCTGAAAAACTATCAATAATAATGTTAAGGCTCGGGGAGGTAGTGGGTGAGAGCTCCTTACTTATCTCCACATCCGGATCAGCATCTGGATCGTCCTCTCTCGGGGTAGCTCTTGAAACTCGTCAGGAGGGATTCTCCCATGGAATCGGTGGTGAAGCGTCGAGCCGGAGCACGGGGGTGCTGGGGGTGCCGGAGGTAAGCCAGGGCACGTCGGGCCAGGTACGTGGGCCAGTGGCGGCGCTGGCTAGTGGGGACGCGGCGGCGGGCAGTGTTGAGCCGACGGCGGCGGGCAGTGGGGAGCCGGCGGCGGCGGCGGGCAGGAAGTAGGCGGTGGCGGGAAGTGATGATGCGGTGGCAAGCGGTGATGCGGTGACGGGCGGTGGAGGGCCGGCGGCGGGTAGTAGAAATCTGATGGCGACGAGCAGTGGGGCGGCGGCGGCGGCGGGCGCGTTGGAACTGGTCAGGCGGCGCCAGCGGGGGCTGGGGCCGAGTGCTGGGGCACTGGGGCCCTGTGGAGCAGCGCCGGGGCTGGAGCTGAGCACTGGGGTGCTGGGGCCTGGTGGGGCAGCGCCTGGGCTGGGGCCGAGTGCTGGGGCACTGGGGCCTGGGGCAGGGCCGAGCGCTGGGGCGCTAGAGCCCGGGGTAGGGCCGAGCGCTGGGGCGTTAGGGCCTGGGGCAGTGCCGATGCTGGGGCCGAGCGCTGGGGCGCTAAGGCCTGGGGTAGTGCCGAGACTGGGGCCGAGTGCTGGTGCCAGGGCCGGGGTCAGGGCTAGTGCCTGGGCTAAGGCCGGGGCAGGGGCTGAGGCTGCGGCTGATGCCGGGGCTGAGGCCGGGGCAAGGGCCGGGGCTGATGCCGGGGCAGGGGCCGGGGCGCCGGGTGCTAGGGTTTTAAAAGTGAACCCTGCAAACTTTTCAAGCCCTTCGGGCTGAACTTCTTCTCCTTCTTCTGACTCCTCTTCTTCTTCCTTCTTCTCCTCTTCTTCATCGTCCGTCTCGATTCCTCCTTCTCTTACTACCATCGTCTGTTGGTTAGGGCAATCCCTTGAGATGTGTCCTCTACCTTGACACTTAAAACATAATATTCCACTAGGACGTGGGTTAGAATTCTGAACCGTAGAAGTAGGTTGGATAGATGTTACCAGAGGTGCCGAACCCCTAGGGTTAGGGTTTGGCCGTGAGCTAGAGCCTCGGGGCTGTTCGGTCTTCCATGAGGCTTGGCGTGTAGTCGAGCCTCCTCTCCACGGGGCACTGGCGGGTCTTGTCGTGTAACCCCTTTTCAATTCTCTCTCCACGCGGTTAGCTAGGGCCTTGAGCTCCTCGTAGTCACATAGTTGAGTATGTTGACTTGATACATGATCTCGGGGCGTAGCCCACCTACAAACCGGGCAATCTTCGCTTCGGGTTCTTCTCGGAGGTCAAGTCGGGCTACCAACATCTCGATCTCCTTGGTATATTGCTCCACGGACATGGTGCCTTGTTTTAAGTTCCGGAGGGATGTGTGTAGGTCTCTAGTATAAGTACTCGGAACAAACTTCTTCCTCATGATCCGCTTGAGGTCTCTCCACGACTCGACGGGATCTTCTTCATCCCTTTGAATCCTGCCCTTGTATTGGCTCCACCAAAGAGCAGCATAGTCAGTGAATTCAAGGGTGGCGAGAATTACCTTCTTACGTTCGGAGTAGTGGTGGCACTCGAGGAAATCCTCCATACTTCTCTCCCAATCTAGGTACTCGTCGGCATTGTATTTGCCAGCAAACTTTGGCACGGTGTGTTTGAGGTTGCTCAAGTCATCGTCAATCTCCTGAGCTAGTCGTCGGGCTCTTCTGTTCGGGTCTTCAGGGCTGTCCTCTCGGTGCCTGTCTCGTCCTCTCTCGGCTTGAAACTGAGCTAGGGCTTCGTGGACGGCAGCCATGGTAGCTCCAAGGTCCCGAATGTTGCCTTCTATATTGGCTAGTCTCTCGTCTGCCATAGTTAGTACTATCGAACGGAAGCAATTTTCTATCCCCTCTTCTTAGAAACAAACTTACAATGAAAGGAAATAACGTGGCAAGGTGACCTTGCTTTCTTTTCTTTTTCTTTTCTTATAACTTGAAACTAGAATTGAAATAGAAGGGAATTTTCGAATCAATTTTCTAAAGAAAGCAGTAAAGGATATGAATCCAGGTGAACCTGGAGACTGGGATAGATTGTGGTCCGTTGTGTTTGAACCGTGCTCTGATACCAACTGATGTGAACCGCTGCAACCGTGGGCAGAGGACCCTAACCACCACAAGTTGAGACCGTGCAACGAGGTAGAAACGTCGGGAACCGGGGGCGGAAAAGTACTTTGACCCGTCGGCTATATAACAGCCGGGAACCAGAAGTGTCCAGTCGAAGACGCCACGCCAAGAGATGGATGCTCTTGATGATAAGTCGATCCTTCAGTATCCAACATGCAGATACAACAAGGGTTTCAGAACAAAGTTCTATCAAAGGGGGTTTATTTCGTAAAAGTTGTAAGTACAAAGGGAGGCCGGCGGCCTCTATATATAGGTGAGGGAACAAGCTCTCCTCCCTAAACACTACTTCTAAATAATAATAAAATAAAGAGTCCTATTCCTAAATAGTCTCATAAATCCCCTAAATAATCCTACTAAAAAGGAATAAACATAAAATAATAGTTGTAGTCTTTAAAGCAGAATAAAAGACCTAAATTAGGTCAAAAACCCTAATCCGGCCGTGTGTGGCGGTTTGGGCCGGTTGGGCGCGTGTAGCGGCCTGGTGGGCTTGGCTGGCCGGGCGGCGGCCTTGTGTCGGGTGGCGGTGGCGGGCCTGGTGCTTCGGGCTGGTTCAGTGGCAAGGGCCTTGTCCAAAAGACATGTTCTTCGTGGTCGGCTCCTTGAAATTCCTCTGATTGGACCGGTTGCCAATTTAGGGTTCGGAGCTTCTCTCTCCTTGGGCTTTCTTCCTTTCAGATTGGGCCTTCTTCTTTAAGCTTCAGGTAGGCCTCCAAGTAGCTTCGGACGTAGCCCTCCGAGGTTAGCCCAAGTGTCATGCTTTGGGGCCACGGACTCCACTTCTTCTCAGGGCTCAGCTCAGGGTCAATCTTTGACAACTCTCCTCTTCGGGCCAAGGGTTCTTGCTCTCTCTTCCTTCTGTACTCCAGGAATGCTTCTAGAGGGTCACTCAAAGAATCGGCTTCTTCCTCAGGGCTCCTAGAGGTCAGGCTAGGGGCAGGCTGAAGCTTCTCTTCGGTGCTAGGGCTCATACCCTCGACCAACAGCATGGCTTGGGACAGCATTCCATTCCTTGGAGTCTTTCTACCTGCAAGTGAAGGATTTAGTTGATATTTCTTGTCATACATTGGTTTTAGGGCTCGTGGACGGCCTTCCCTTGGGTTCATTCGCTTCTTAAGAGGCCATATTATCTTGTCTCGGCCAGGTGACCCTGGTGGTGTGTAGGAGTACCGATTGGCTTCGGGGCAGCATTGTTGGATCATGTCATCCCCTCTTCTTGCCTTGGATTTGTCCCCAAATCCATCTCGGGTCCTTTCCTAACACTCATCATCCTCTTCCAATCGTTAGCACCATCATCCTTAGACCGAGGAGTCTCACTTGAGACAGTAACGGACCAAGGTTCGGGTCCTTCAGTGCTCTCTTCTTTAGTCTCCATAGCTTCTTCCCCTGAAAAACTATCAATAATAATGTTAAGGCTCGGGGAGGTAGTGGGTGAGAGCTCCTTACTTATCTCCACATCCGGATCAGCATCCGGATCGTCCTCGCTCGGGGTTGCTCTTGAAACTCGTCGGGAGGGATTCTCCCATGGAACCGGTGGTGAAGCGTCGAGCCGGAGCACGGGGGTGCTGGGGGTGCCGGAGGTAAGCCAGGGCACGTCGGGCTAGGTGGCGGCGCTGGCTAGTGGGGACGCGGCGGCGGGCAGTGTTGAGCCGACGGTGGCGGGCAGTGGGGAGCCAGCGGGCGGCGGCGGGCAGGAAGTAGGCGGTGGCGGGAAGTGATGCGGCAGCGGCAAGCGGTGATGCGGTGACGGGCGGTGGAGGGCCGGGTGGCGGGTAGTAGAAATCTGATGGCGGCGGGTAGTAGAAATCTGAGGGCGGCGAGCAGTGGGGTGCCGGGCGGCGGCGGGCGCGTTGGAACTAGTCAGGCGGCGCCAGCAGGGGCTGGGGCCGACTGCTGGGGCACTGGGGCCTGGTGGAGCAGCGCCGGGGCTGGAGCTGAGCACTGGGGGCTGGGCTGGGGCCTGGGGGCCGATGGCCTGGGCTGGGGCCGAGGCTGGGGCACTGGGCGCCGGTGGGGCCGAGCGCTGGGGCGCTAGGCCTGGGGTGCGTGAGGGCCGAGGCTGGGCGCTAGGCCTGGGGTCAGTGCCGATGCTGGGCCGAGGCTGGGCCAGGCTGGGGCGTGGGCTGGGCTAGGGAGGCCGGGTCAGGCTAGCCTGGGTAGGCGGCAGGGGGCGGGCAGGGCGGGGCAGGGGCACGGGGCGCCGGGTGCTAGGGTTTTAAAAGTGAACCCTGCAAACTTTTCAAGCCCTTCGGGCTGAACTTCTTCTCCTTCTTCTGACTCCTCTTCTTCTTCCTTCTTCTCCTCTTCTTCATCGTCCGTCTCGATTCCTCCTTCTCTTACTACCATCGTCCGTTGGTTAGGGCAATCCCTTGAGATGTGTCCTCTACCTTGACACTTAAAACATACAATTCCACTAGGACGTGGGTTAGAATTCTGAACCGTAGAAGTAGGTTGGACAGATGTTACCGGAGGTGCCGAACCCCTAGGGTTAGGGTTTAGGCGTGAGCTAGAGCCTCGGGGCTGTTCGGTCTTCCATGAGGCTTGGATGGTAGTCGACCCTCCTCTCCACGGGGCACTGGCGGATCATGTCGTGTAACCCCTTTTGAATTCTCTCTCCACGCGGTTAGCTAGGGCCTTGAGCTCCTCGTAGTCAGCATAGTTGAGTATGTTGACTTGATACATGATCTCGGAGCGTAGCCCACCTACAAACCGGGCTATCTTCGCTTCGGGTTCTTCTCGGAGGTCAAGTCGGGCTACCAACATCTCGATCTCCTTGGTATATTGCTCCACGGACATGGTGCCTTGTTTTAAGTTCCGGAGGGATGTGTGTAGGTCTCGAGTATAAGTACTCGGAACAAACTTCTTCCTCATGATCCGCTTGAGGTCTCTCCACGACTCGACGGGATCTTCTTCATCCCTTTGAATCCTGCCCTTGTATTGGCTCCACCAAAGAGCAGCATAGTCAGTGAATTCAAGGGTGGCGAGAATTACCTTCTTACGTTCGGAGTAGTGGTGGCACTCGAGGAAATCCTCCATACTTCTCTCCCAATCTAGGTACTCGTCGGCATTGTATTTGCCAGCAAACTTTGGCACGGTGAGCTTGAGGTTGCTCAAGTGATCGTCAATCTCCTGAGCTAGTCGTCGGGCTCTTCTGTTCGGGTCTTCAGGGTTGTCCTCTCGGTGCCTGTCTCGTCCTCTCTCGGCTTGAAACTGAGCTAGGGCTTCGTGGACGGCAGCCATGGTAGCTCCAAGGTCCCGAATGTTGCCTTCTATATTGGCTAGTCTCTCGTCTGCCATAGTTAGTACTATCGAACGGAAGCAATTTTCTATCCCCTCTTCTTAGAAACAAACTTACAATGAAAGGAAATAACGTGGCAAGGTGACCTTGCTTTCTTTTCTTTTTCTTTTCTTATAACTCGAAACTAGAATTGAAATAGAAGGGAATTTTCGAATCAATTTTCTAAAGAAAGCAGTAAAGGATATGAATCCAGGTGAACATGGAGACTGGGATAGATTGTGGTCCGTGTGTTTGAACCATGCTCTGATACCAACTGATGTGAACCGCTGCAACCGTGGGCAGACGACCCTAACCACCGCAAGTTGAGACCGTGCAACGAGGTAGAAACGTCGGGAACCGGGGCGGAAAAGTACTTTGACCCGTCGGCTATATAACAGCCGGGAACCAGAAGTGTCCAGTCGAAGACGCCACGCCAAGAGATGGATGCTCTTGATGATAAGTCGATCCTTCAGTATCGCAACATGCAGATACAACAAGGGTTTCAGAACAAAGTTCTATCAAAGGGGGTTTATTTCATAAAAGTTGTAAGTACAAAGGGAGGCCGGTGGCCTCTATATATAGGTGAGGGAACAAGCTCTCCTCCCTAAACACTACTTCTAAATAATAATAAAATAAAGAGTCCTATTCCTAAATAGTCTCATAAATCCCCTAAATAATCCTACTAAAAAGGAATAAACATAAAATAATAGTTGTAGTCTTTAAAGCAGAATAAAAGACCTAAATTAGGTCAAAAACCCTAATCCGGCCGTGTGTGGCAGTTTGGGCCGGTTGGGCGCGTGTAGCAGCCTGGTGGGCTTGGCTGGCCGGACGGCGGCCTTGTGTCAGGTGGCGGTGGCGGGCCTGGTGCTTCGGGCTGGTTCAGTGGCAAGGGCCTTGTCCAAAAGACATGTTCTTCGTGGTCGGCTCCTTGAAATTCCTCTGATTGGACCGGTTGCCAATTTAGGGTTCGGAGCTTCTCTCTCCTTGGGCTTTCTTCCTTTCTGCTTGGGCCTTCTTCTTTAAGCTTTAGGTAGGCCTCCAAGTAGCTTCGGACGTAGCCCTCCGAGGTTAGCCCAAGTGTCATGCTTTGGGGCCACGGACTCCACTTCTTCTCAGGGCTCGGCTCAGGGTCAATCTTTGACAACTCTCCTCTTCGGGCCAAGGGTTCTTGCTCTCTCTTCCTTCTGTACTCCAGGAATGCTTCTAGAGGGTCACTCAAAGAATCGGCTTCTTCCTCAGGGCTCCTAGAGGTCAGGCTAGGGGCAGGCTGAAGCTTCTCTTCGGTGCTAGGGCTCATACCCTCGGCCAACAGCATGGCTTGGGACAACATACCATTCCTTGGAGTCTTTCTACCTGCAAGTGAAGGATTTAGTCGATATTTCTTGTCATACATTGGTTTTAGGGCTCGTGGACGGCCTTCCCTTGGATTCATTCGCTTCTTAAGAGGCCATAGGGTCTTGTCTCGGCCAGGTGACCCTGGTGGTGTGTTGGATCATGTCATCCCCCTCTTCTTGCCTTGGATTTGTCCCCAAATCCATCTCAGGTCCTTTCCTAACACTCATCATCCTCTTCCAATCTTTAGCACCATCATCCTTAGACCAAGGAGTCTCACTTGAGTCAGTAACGGACCAAGGTTCGGGTCCTTCAGTGCTCTCTTCTTTAGTCTCCATAGCTTCTTCCCCTGAAAAACTATCAATAATAATGTTAAGGCTTGGGGAGGTAGTGGGTAGAGAGCTCCTTACTTATCTCCACATCCGGATCAGCATCCGGATCGTCCTCGCTCGGGGTAGCTCTTGAAACTCGTAGGGAGGGATTCTCCCATGGAACCGGTGGTGAAGCGTCGAGCCGGAGCACGGGGGTGCTGGGGGTGACGGAGGTAAGCCAGGGCACGTCGGGCCAGGTGGCGGCGCTGGCTAGTGGGGACGCGGCGGCGGGCAGTGTTGAGCCGACCGCGGCGGGTAGTGGGGAGCTGGCGGCGGCGGCGGGCATGAAGTAGGCGGTGGCGGGAAGTGATGCGGCGGCGGCAAGTGGTGATGGGCGGTGGAGGGCCGGCGGCGGGTAGTAGAAATCTGATGGCGGCGAGCAGTGGGGTGCCGGCGGCGGCGGGCGCGTTGGAACTGGTCAGGCGGCGCCAGTGGGGGCTGGGGGTGATTGCTGGGGCACTGGGGCCTGGTGGAGCAGCGCCGGGGCTGGAGCTGAGCACTGGGGTGCTGGGGCCTGGTGGGGCAGCGCCTGGGCTGGGGCCGAGTGCTGGGGCACTTGGGCCTGGGGCAGGGCCGAGCGCTGGGGCGCTAGAGCCCGGGGTAGGGCCGAGCGCTGGGGCGCTAGGGCCTGGGGCAGTGCCGATGCTGGGGCCGAGCGCTGGGGCCGAGCGCTGGGGCGCTAAGGCCTGGGGTAGTGCCGAGACTGGGGCCGAGTGCTGGTGCCAGGGCCGGGGTCAGGGCTAGTGCCTGGGCTAAGGCCGGGGCAGGGGCTGAGGCTGGGGCTGATGCCGGGGCTGAGGCCGGAGCAAGGGCCGGGGCTGATGCCGGGGCAGGGGTCGGGGCGCCGGGTGCTATGGTTTTAAAAGTGAACCCTACAAACTTTTCAAGCCCTTCGGGCTGAACTTCTTCTCCTTCTTCTAACTCCTCTTCTTCTTCCTTCTTCTCCTCCTCTTCATCGTCCGTCTCGATTCCTCCTTCTCTTACTACCATCGTCCGTTGGTTAGAGCAATCCCTTGAGATGTGTCCTCTACCTTGACACTTAAAACATACAATTCCACTAGGACGTGGGTTAGAATTCTGAACCGTAGAAGTAGGTTGGACAGATGTTACCGGAGGTGCCGAACCCCTAGGGTTAGGGTTTGGCCGTGAGCTAGAGCCTCGGGGCTGTTCGGTCTTCCATGAGGCTTGGCTGGTAGTCGAGCCTACTCTCCACTGGGCACTGGCGGATCTTGTCGTGTAACCCCTTTTCAATTCTCTCTCCACGCGGTTAGCTAGGGCCTTGAGCTCCTCGTAGTCAGCATAGTTGAGTATGTTGACTTGATACATGATCTCGGGGCGTAGCCCACCTACAAACCGGGCTATCTTCGCTTCGGGTTCTTCTCGGAGGTCAAGTCGGGCTACCAACATCTCGATCTCCTTGGTATATTGCTCCACGGACATGGTGCCTTATTTTAAGTTCCGGAGGGATGTGTGTAGGTCTCGAGTATAAGTACTCGGAACAAACTTCTTCCTCATGATCCGCTTGAGGTCTCTCCACGACTCAACGGGATCTTCTTCATCCCTTTGAATCCTGCCCTTGTATTGGCTCCACCAAAGAGCAGCATAGTCAGTGAATTCAAGGGTGGCGAGAATTACCTTCTTACGTTCGGAGTAGTGGTGGCACTCGAGGAAATCCTCCATACTTCTCTCCCAATCTAGGTACTCGTCGGCATTGTATTTGCCAGCAAACTTTGGCACGGTGAGCTTGAGGTTGCTCAAGTCATCGTCAATCTCCTGAGCTAGTCGTCGGGCTCTTCTGTTCGGGTCTTCAGGGCTGTCCTCTCGGTGCCTGTCTCTTCCTCTCTCGGCTTGAAACTGAGCTAGGGCTTCGTGGACGGCAGCCATGGTAGCTCCAAGGTCTCGAATGTTGCCTTCTATATTGGCTAGTCTCTCGTCTGCCATAGTTAGTACTATCGAACGGAAGCAATTTTCTATCCCCTCTTCTTAGAAACAAACTTACAATGAAAGGAAATAACGTGGCAAGGTGACCTTGCTTTCTTTTCTTTTTCTTTTCTTATAACTCGAAACTAGAATTGAAATAGAAGGGAATTTTCGAATCAATTTTCTAAAGAAAGTAGTAAAGGATATGAATCCAGGTGAACCTGGAGACTGGGATAGATTGTGGTCCGTGTGTTTGAACCGTGCTCTGATACCAACTGATGTGAACCGCTGCAACCGTGGGCAGACGACCCTAACCACCGCAAGTTGAGACCGTGCAACGAGGTAGAAACGTCGGGAATCGGGGGCGGAAAAGTACTTTGACCCGTCGGCTATATAACAACCGGGAACCAGAAGTGTCCAGTCGAAGACACCACGCCAAGAGATGGATGCTCTTGATGATAAGTCGATCCTTCAGTATTGCAACATGCAGATACAACAAGGGTTTCAGAACAAAGTTCTATCAAAGGGGGTTTATTTCATAAAAGTTGTAAGTACAAAGGGAGGCCGGCGGCCTCTATATATAGGTGAGGGAACAAGCTCTCCTCCCTAAACACTACTTCTCAATAATAATAAAATAAAGAGTCCTATTCCTAAATAGTCTCATAAATCCCCTAAATAATCCTACTAAAAAGGAATAAACATAAAATAATAGTTGTAGTCTTTAAAGTAGAATAAAAGACCTAAATTAGGTCAAAAACCCTAATCCGGCCGTGTGTGGCGGTTTGGGCCCGTTGGGCGCGTGTAGCGGCCTGGTGGGCTTGGCTGGCCGGGTGGCGGCCTTGTGTCGGGTGGCGGTGGCGGGCCTGGTGCTTCGGGCTGGTTCAGTGGCAAGGGCCTTGTCCAAAAGACATGTTCTTCGTGGTCGGCTCCTTGAAATTCCTCTCATCGGACCGGTTGCCAGTTTAGGGTTCGGAGCTTCTCTCTCCTTGGGCTTTCTTCCTTTCTGCTTGGGCCTTCTTCTTTAAGCTTCAGGTAGGCCTCCAAGTAGCTTCGGACGTAGCCCTTCGAGGTTAGCCCAAGTGTCATGCTTTGGGGCCACGGACTCCACTTCTTCTCAGGGCTCGGCTCAGGGTCAATCTTTGACAACTCTCCTCTTCGGGCCAAGGGTTCTTGCTCTCTCTTCCTTCTGTACTCCTGGAATGCTTCTAGAGGGTCACTCAAAGAATCGGCTTCTTCCTCAGGGCTCCTAGAGGTCAGGCTAGGGGCAGGCTGAAGCTTCTCTTCGGTGCTAGGGCTCATACCCTCGGCCAACAGCATGGCTTGGGACAGCATTCCATTCCTTGGAGTCTTTCTACCTGCAAGTGAAGGATTTAGTCGATATTTCTTGTCATACATTGGTTTTAGGGCTCGTGGATGGCCTTCCCTTGGATTCATTCGCTTCTTAAGAGGCCATAGGGTCTTGTCTCGGCCAGGTGACCCTGGTGGTGTGTAGGAGTACCGATTCGCTTCGGGGCAGCATTGTTGGATCATGTCAGGACAGCCCGGTTGTAGGCAAATTCGACATGGGGAAGGCATTCCTCCCAAGTCCGGATGTTAGATGAGATGATAGCTCGCAGCATTTGAGAGAGGGATCGATTAACCACCTCGGTCTGGCCGTCGGTCTGGGGGTGGCATGTTGTAGAGAACATAAGCTTAGTTCCCATCTTGGCCCAGAGGGACTTGGAATCCCGGTCGGACACAATAGTCTTAGGAATCCCATGGAGCCAGACTACATCTTGGAAAAACATGTCGGCGATGTTAGAAGCATCGTCGGCCTTGTGACATGCAATAAAATGGGCCATCTTTGAGAACCTGTCTACTACAACAAAGATGGAGTCCTTTCCCTTTCGGGTCTTAGGTAGCCCTAGAATGAAGTCCATTGAAAGGTCAACCCACGGGTGCTCGGGTATCGGTAGAGGGGTGTACAACCCGTAGGGTTGAAGGTGGGACTTAGCCCTCTAGCACTTAGAACACTGAGCAATGAGTTTTTCTATGTCGTGGCACATCTTGGGCCAATAGAAATGCTCCTTGAGGGTGGCCATGGTCTTGGCTACCCCAAAGTGCCCCATAAGTCCTCCTCCGTGAGCTTCTAGGGCTAATACTGTCCTGCACGAATGATTAGGTAGGCAGAGTTTGTTTTCTTTGAACAAGTACCCATCCTGTCGATAGTATTTACCAAAGCCGCCTTGTTCACATGCTTCAAAGACACTCTTAAAATCTTGGTCGTCCGCATAAAGGTCCTTAATGTATTCAAATCTAATGAACTTGGTGGTAAGGATGGAGAGGAGGGTATACCTTCGAGAAAGGGCGTCAGCCACCACATTCTCTTTACCTTGTTTGAACTTGATGATGTAAGGGAATGACTCAATGAACTCTACCCATCGGGCGTGCCTTCGGTTGAGTTTATGTTGGGCCTTTAGGTATTTGAGTGATTCATGGTCGGTATGGATGATAAACTCTTTGGGCCACAAGTAATGCTGCCAAGTTTTAAGGGCTCGGACGAGGGCGTAGAGTTCCTTCTCGTAGGTCGGATAATTGAGGGGCGCTCCATTGAGTTTTTCACTGAAATAGGCGATGGGTCTCCCTTCTTGCATAAGGACGGTGCCAATCCCTACTCCTGATGCATCACATTCAATCTCAAAGGGCTTGTTGAAGTCAGGGAGCTTGAGGAGGGGTGCTTTGGTCTGCTTCTTCTTCAGGATCTCGAAGGCGGCTTGTTGACTCGGGCCCCATTGGAAGGGGAGATCCTATTTGATGGCTGCCGTGAGGGGAGCAGCTAGAGTGCTAAAGTCTCTGATAAATCTCCGGTAGAAGCTAGCCAACCCATGAAAACTCCGAATATCCGTGATGCTTTGTGGGGTTGGCCAAGACTTGATGGCTTTGATCTTCTCCTCATCCACCCTTATTCCTGAAGAGCTAACAACAAAACCAAGGAACACAAGGTGATCGGTGCAAAAAGTGCACTTAGCCATGTTGGCATATAGTTGTTCTTTTCTTAGAACTTCTAGGACTGACTTGAGATGCCCTAAATGATCTTCTAAGTTTTTGGAGTAGACTAGGATGTCATCGAAGTATACTACCACAAATTTCCCAATGTAAGACCGTAAGACTTGATTCATGAGTCTCATAAAAGTGCTAGGTGCATTAGTTAAGCCGAAGGGCATGACCATCCATTCATACAACCCTAATTTGGTTTTAAAAGCGGTTTTCCATTCGTCCCCTTCATTCGGATTTGGTGATATCCGGACCGAAGGTCTATTTTGGAGAAGATGGTAGACCCATGTAGCTCATCAAGCATATCATCTAGTCTAGGGATGGGATGTCGGTACTTAACTGTGATATTGTTAATGGCTCTGCAGTCGACACACATCCGCCACGTTCCCTCCTTCTTTGGGACTAGGATGACCGGAACGGTACAAGGCTCACACTCTCCCGGACGTGTCCTTTGTTCATTAATTCTTCCACTTGGGATTGGATCTCCTTGGTTTCCTCCGGGTTGGTGCGGTAGGCAGCTTTATTTGGTAGAGCTGCCCCGGGTACCAAATCAATTTGGTGCTCAATTCCTCTAAGTGGGGGTAGCCGCTAGGGACTTCCTCGGGGAAGACATCTTCGTAGTCCTGCAAGAGAGATGAAACAACATTGGGTATTGCTGAGCTAGGGTTAGTATTAAGGCAGTCCCTATATCAGATCACCACCATAGGCCTCCGGGCTATTAGAGCATGCTTGATATCCCCGGAGGTGGCGACCAGACCTTCCTTCTTCTTGTTTCCCTGAGAGATGGCCCCAATAGAAGTTAGGGCTTCTGTTTTAAGGCTCAGGGTTGGATCTGACCGTTCCTTTTTATTTTCTTGAAGCTCTCTTTCTTTTCTTTCTTGCATGACTCGCCTCTCTATTTGGTCTTGTAAGATTTCTGATGGAGAGAGTGGTTTGAGCTTGTACTTAGTGTTTTTATGGACGAGGCTATAGCTATTGGTTCTTCCATCATGTTTGGAGAACCTGTCAAACTGCCACGGTCGGCCAAGTAGTACATGGGCAGCCTCCAAAGGTACAACATCACATAGGACTTGATCAGTGTACCTCCCAATACTGAACGGGATGTAGGATTGGTGGGTGACCTTCAATTCCCCGCAATTGCTAAGCCAATGGAGCTTATAAAGATGGGGATGCTTTTGGGTGCGTAGATGGAGCCCTGTTACAAGCTCCTGACTAACAGCATTGGTACAGTTGCCGCCATCAATGACCAAGCCGCAAACCTTATTTTTAATGATGCATCAGGTGTGGAACAGGTTGTCTCTCTGCTCCTGTCCATTGCTTAGGGTTTGGGCGCTGAGGAGTCGTCGAGTCACGACAGAGTATCGAGGGGTTTGTCTTGATCGAGTATTCCGGCGGGTATTGGTGTAGGTGTCATGAGTACCATCGGGGTCAGCCAGGGCACCGGGGCTGGACAAAGAGTCAGGTATAGGCGGTCGGAGGTGTGAGAGTCGGGGCTCGGTTGGATTCAAGGAAATCCCCGATTGTTCGGCCTGGGCCATGGCTCGGGTGATCCTGGTGGTGACGGTGCTTGGAGGTGGACCGGGGGTCGATCCACCACTGGATGGAGGGTTGCTTAACGATTGGTCGGAGGCAGTTTTAGCGGAACTGCTGGGGTTACCCAGCAGATGAGCGGAGGGTGGTGCTGGGGGTTCTTCGGGCGCCGGGGCTGGGCCCAGTTGCTGATCCGGGGCCGGAGCCGGTGCTGGGTTGCTTTCGACTGCTCGTTCAATCCGGTCGATTGATGCCTTCATCTGGACTAGGATCTGTGCTATCGTGGGTAGGGTGGCTTCGAGCAGAGCGAGTTCTTCTTCTGTCATATTAGTTGATAATGTAGGGAAGCAAATATATCTATCTACCCTTCTTCTTAAGATCAACCTATAATGAACGGGAAACCCTAGGGCAGATTGCCTTTCTTTTTGTTTTCTTTTCTTTTTCTTACAAAGCTTCAAACAAGAATGAAAATAGATGGGATTTTCTAGACTGATTTTCTACTCTTCTTTTGTATATTTTTCTTTGATAACTTGATCGGCCACCAATATTTTCTTGCCTTACAACTTGAAAGACTCGAATAGAAGAACTAAAATAGATGAAGATTTTCTAAACAATTTTCTAAGAACAAAAGGTAAAGGATATGAATCTAGGGTTTCAAACCTGAAGACTAGGATAGATTGTGGTTCCTCGTGTTGAACCGAAGCTTTGATACCAAAACTGGTGTGAACCACCGCAATCGTGGCATACGACCCTAACCACCGCAAGTCTTGAACCTTCGCTCGATCACCGTTGGCACCGGGGGCGGGAAAGTACTAGGACCCGTCAGTTATATGTAACCGAGAACCCGTAGTGTCCAGGAATGGCTCCACGACAGAAGGGGAATACTTCTGTTGATAACACCTACTCTAAGCTATGCACGCAGCATAAAACTATGAATTGAGAACAAAGTTCTGATTTGTATTAGTTTGATTCAAAGGTTGATGTTTACAATGAGGCCGAGGCCTCTTATTTATAGGTGAGGAAATCGTAAGCAGGCTCACGATTCCTACTAGGAAAAAGAACTCTAAAATAATAAAATATTGTCCTAAGTCTTAT
Organism: Linum lewisii; assembly: GCA_034768395.1. Taxonomy (NCBI): domain Eukaryota; kingdom Viridiplantae; phylum Streptophyta; class Magnoliopsida; order Malpighiales; family Linaceae; genus Linum; species Linum lewisii. The sequence goes on from CM068296.1 coordinate 55,281,504, forward strand.
TTAGAATATAATAAGACTTACTTGCTGATGACACTCAATTTGACGTGATTATCAGCCTCATTTAAGCGACATTCCCTTGCTTGAAACGTGGTTTTAGGGGTAAAATAGCGAATATTCACTCAACTACCCTATTTCCTACCGATTTGGTTACTTTGGCCCTTTTTGGGTCTATTTGATGGTTTTCTAGTATTTTTGTGAAAGCACAGGTTTTGCCATCATTTATGTAGCCACGAACGTGTTCAAGACCTCAAGGAGTCAACCAGAATCGAACCAGAAATCAAACCAGAGTTAGAACCAAAGATCCAACAGCCCAGCACAATGTTTTCACCGAAAACACTATGAAGTTTTTGGCGAAAATACCTTTAGAAACCCACAGGCGGAATGAACTGAATTACACTGAAGTTTTCGGCGAAAATACTATAAAGTGTTCGCCGAAAAGTTATGAAGAAATCAGCCGACAGAAGCAGCAATTTACAAAGGAATTTTCGGCGAAAACTCCCTTAGGTTTTCGGCGAAAATTCCTTCACGAATCCGGCGACTTAGGGTTTAAGTATAAATACTTAAACCGGCGGCCCAAAGAAAAGGAGAATCAATCATTATTCATATTTTCACAAATCAGACTTTTGAGAGTCAGCCGACTCTAGGGTCGATAGATAGAGTTTAGAGAGTTCGAAGATCCGTGGAGAGATCGTGACGCCATCCTTCCACCTCGGAGAACTCGGGGCTTAAAGTTGAAGATCCAGGAGATTGAAGCTTCGCAAGAGTCGTCAGAATTAGGTTTTTCTGTTCTTATATGTTCTTCCTCTGTATGATGATCTTCTTTGTTGCCTTTGATTCTTCTGTTATCGTTATGAGTAGCTAAACTTGTAGAGCTTAGATTAGATGAACCCTAAGTGACCCAGGGCTTTAAAGCGGTCACGGATTGGCGGTAATTAGATTCGAAGTTCAATCAGTTTCACTTTGCATGGTTGTTTTGTTCTTGATTGTTCATGTTTCTTTTCTGGTTGGTCGCCTAGATTAGGTTTGTGCAAGCTAGGGTTAGTCGCTAGACGGTTCCCTGCTTTGGCGCTTAACTTGTCTTCCTTGATCATCTAGTTTAGATTCTTGTTAAGCTGAGGATAGAAGCGAACGCTCGCCTCTCTTTAAAACATCAATTCAACCAGTTAACCTTATAATTGGAGTGTGCCTTTCTGATGTGAACCGCTGCAACCGTGGGCAGAGGACCCTAACCACCGCAAGTTGGAACGTGCAACGAGGTAGAAACCTTTGGGAACTGGGGTGGAATAGTACTTTGACCCGTCGGCTATATAACAGCCGGGAACCAGAAGTGTCCAGTCGAAGACGCCACGCCAAGAGATGGATGCTCTTGATGATAAGTCGATCCTTCAGTATCGCAACATGTAGATACAACAAGGGTTTCATAACAAAGTTCTATCAAAGGGGGTTTATTTCATAAAAGTTGTAAGTTACAAGGGTGGCTGGCGGCCTCCTTATATAGGTGAGGGAACAAGCTCTCCTCCCTAATTACTACTTCTAAATAATAATAAAATAAAGAGTCCTATTCCTAAATAGTCTCCTAAAACCCCTAAATAATCATACTAAAAAGGAATAAACATAAAATAATAGTTGTAGTCTTTAAAGCAGAATAAAAGACCTAATTAGGTCAAAAACGCTAATCCGACCGTGTGTGGCGGTTTGGGCCGGTCAGGCGCGTGTAGCGGCCCGGTGGGCTTGGCTGGCCGGGCGGTGGCCTTGTGTCGGGTGGCGGTGGCGGGCCTGGTACTTCGGGCTGGTTTGGTGGCAAGGGCCTTGTCCAAAAGACATGTTCTTCGTGGTTGGCTCCTTGGAATTCCTCTGATCGGACCGGTTGCCAATTTAGGGTTCGGAGCTTCTCTCTCCTTGGGCTTTCTTCCTTTCAGCTTGGGCCTTCTTCTTTAAGCTTCAGGTAGGCCCCCAAGTAGCTTCGGACGTAACCCTCCGAGGTTAGCCCAAATGTCATGCTTCGGGGCCACGGACTCCACTTCTTCTCAGGGTTCGGCTCAGGGTCAATCTTTGACAACTCTCCTTAGGGTTCTTGGGCTCTCTTCCTTCTGTACTCCAGGAATGCTTCTAGAGGGTCACTCAAAGAATCGGCTTCTTCCTCAGGGCTCCTAGAGGTCAGGGTAGGGGCAGGTTGAAGCTTCTCTTCGGTGATAGGGCTCATACCTTCGGCCAACAGCATGGCTTGGGACAGCATTCCATTCCTTGAAGTCTTTCTACCTGCAAGTGAAGGATTTAGTCGATATTTCTTGTCATACCTTGGTTTTAGGGCTCGTGGACGGCCTTCCCTTGGATTCATTCGCTTCTTAAGAGGCCATAGGGTCTTATCTCGGCCAAGTGACCCTGGTGGTGTGTAGGAGTATCGATTGGCATCGGGGCGGCATTGTTGGATCATATCATCCCCCTCTTCTTGCCTTGGATTTGTCCCCAAATCCATCTCGGGTCCTTTCCTAACACTCATCAGCCTCTTCCAATCTTCAGCACCATCATTCTTGGACCGAGGAGTCTCACTTGAGCTAGTAACGGACCAAGGCTCGGGTCCTTCAGTGCCCTCTTCTTCAGTCTCCATAGCTTCTTCCCCTATCTCCACATCCGGATCAGCATCCAGATCGCCCTCGCTCGGGGTAGCTCTTGAAACTCGTCGGGAGGAATTCTCCCATGGAACCGGTGGTGAAGCGTCGAGCCGGAGCACGGGGGTGCCGGAGGTAAACCAGGATATGTCGGGCAAGGTGGTGGCGCCGGGCAGTGCAGAGCCGGCGGCGGGCAGTAGAAACCTGGCGGCGGCGAGCAGTGGGGTGCCGGCGGCGGCGGGCAGTGGAGGATCGGCGGCGGCGGGAAGTGATGCGGTGGCAGCAGGTGGTGATGCGGTGGCGGGCAGTGGAGGACCAGCGGCGGGTAGTAGAAATCTGACGGCGGCGAGCAGTGGGGTGCCGGCGGCGGTGGGCAGTGGAGGGCCGGGCGCTGGAGCGCTGGGACTGGTCAGGGCAGCGCTTGGGCTGGGGCCGAGTGCTGGGGCACTGGGGCCTGGGGCAGCGCCGGGGCTGGGGCTGAGCACTGGGGTGCTGGGGCCTGGTGGGGCAGTTCCGGGGGTGGGGCCGAGTGCTAGGGCACTGGGGCATGGGGCAGCGCCGGAGCTGGGGCTGAACACTAGGGCACTGCGGCCTGGTGGGGCAGCGCCGGGGCTGGGGCCGAGTGCTGGGGCACTGGGCCTGGAGCAGCGCCGGGGCTGGGGCCGAGCGCTGGGGCGCTGGGGCTTGGGGCAGTGCTGAGGCTGGGGCCGAGCGCTGGGGCGCTGAGGCCTGGGGCAGTGCCGAGACTGGGGCCGAGTGCGGGTGCTAGGGCCGGGGTCAGGGCTAGTGCCTGGGCTAAGGCCGGGGTAGGGGCAAGGGGAGGGGCCGGGGCTGAGGCTGGGGCTGAGGCCGGGGCTGGCGCTGGGGCTGAGGCCGGGGCTGATGCCGGGGCTGAGGCCGGGGCAGGGGCCGGGGCTGAGGCCAGGGCTGGCGCTGGGGCAGAGGCCTGGGCTGAGGCCGGGGCTGGCGCTGGGGGCTGAGGCCGGGGCGCCGGGTGCTAGGGTTTTAGAAGTGAACCCTGTAAACTTTTCAAGCCCTTCGGGCTGAACTTCTTCTCCTTCTTCTAACTCCTCTTCTTCTTTCTTCTTCTCCTCCTCTTCATCGTCCGTCTCGATTCCTCCTTCTCTTACTACCATCGTCCGTTGGTTAGGGCAATCCCTTGAGATGTGTCCTCTACCTTGACACTTAAAACATACAATTCCACTAGGACGTGGGTTAGAATTCTGAACCGTAGAAGTAGGTTGGACAGATGTTACCGGAGGTGCCGAACCCCTAGGGTTAGGGTTTGGCCGTGAACTAGAGCCTCGGGGCTGTTCGGTCTTCCATGAGGCTTGGCTGGTAGTCGAGCCTCCTCTCCACGGGGCACTGGCGGATCTTTACGTGTAACCCCTCTTCAATTCTCTCTCCACGCGGTTAGCTAGGGCTTTGAGCTCCTCGTAGTCAGCATAGTTGAGTATGTTGACTTGATACATGAGCTCGGGGCGTAGCCCGCCTACAAACCGGGCTATCTTCGCTTCGGGTTCTTCTCGGAGGTCAAGTCGGGCTACCAACATCTCGATCTCCTTGGTATATTGCTCCACGGACATGGTGCCTTGTTTTAAGTTCCGGAGGGATGTGTGTAGGTCTCGAGTATAAGTACTCGGAACAAACTTCTTCCTCATGATCCGCTTGTGGTCTCTCCACGACTCGACGGGATCTTCTTCATCCCTTTGAATCATGCCCTTGTATTGGCTCCACCAAAGAGCAGCATAGTCAGTGAATTCAAGGGTGGCGAGAATTACCTTCTTACGTTCGGAGTAGTGGTGGCACTCGAGGAAATCCTCCATACTTCTCTCCCAATCTAGGTACTCGTCGGCATTGTATTTGCCAGCAAACTTTGGCACGGTGAGCTTGAGGTTGCTCAAGTCATCGTCAATCTCCTGAGCTAGTCGTCGGGCTCTTCTGTTCGGGTCTCAGGGCTGTCCTCTCGGTGCCTGTCTCGTCCTCTCTCGGCTTGAAGCTGAGCTAGGATGGCAGCCATGGTAGCTCCAAGGTCCCGAACGTTGCCTTCTAAATTGGCTAGTCTCTCGTCTGCCATGGTTAGTACTATCAAACGGAAGCAATTTTCTATCCCCTCTTCTTAGAAATAAACTTACAACGAAAGGAAATAACGTGGCAAGGTGGCCTTGCTTTCTTTTCTTTTTCTTTTCTTATAACTCGAAACTAAAATTGAAATAGAAGGGAGATTTTCGAATCAATTTTCTAAAGAAAGCAATAAAAGGATATGAATCCAGGAGAACCTGGAGACTGGGATAGATGTGGTCCTTGTGTTTGAACCGTGCTCTGATACCAACTGATGTGAACCGCTGCAACCGTGGGCAGACGACCCTAACCACCGCAAGTTGGAACGTGCAACGAGGTAGAAACCTTCGGGAACCGGGGTGGAATAGTACTTTGACCCGTCGGCTATATAACAGCCGGGAACCAGAAGTGTCCAGTCGAAGACGCCACGCCAAGAGATGGATGCTCTTGATGATAAGTCGATCCTTCAGTATCGCAACATGCAGATACAACAAGGGTTTCAGAACAAAGTTCTATCAAAGGGGGTTTATTTCATAAAAGTTGTAAGTTACAAGGGTGGCCGGCGGCCTCCTTATATAGGTGAGGGAACAAGCTCTCCTCCCTAATTACTACTTCTAAATAATAATAAAATAAAGAGTCCTATTCCTAAATAGTCTCCTAAAACCCCTAAATAATCCTACTAAAAAGGAATAAACATAAAATAATAGTTGTAGTCTTTAAAGCAGAATAAAAGACCTAATTAGGTCAAAAACCCTAATCCGGCCGTGTGTGGCGGTTTGGGCCGGTCGGGCGCGTGTAGCGGCCCGGTGGGCTTGGCTGGCCGGGCGGCGGCCTTGTGTCGGGTGGCGGTGGCGGGCCTGGTGCTTCGGGCTGGTTCGGTGGCAAGGGCCTTGTCCAAAAGACATGTTCTTCGTGGTTGGCTCCTTGGAATTCCTCTGATCGGACCGGTTGCCAATTTAGGGTTCGGAGCTTCTCTCTCCTTGGGCTTTCTTCCTTTTGGCTTGGGCCTTCTTCTTTAAGCTTCAGGTAGGCCCCCAAGTAGCTTCGGACGTAACCCTCCGAGGTTAGCCCAAGTGTCATGCTTCGGGGCCACGGACTCCACTTCTTCTCAGGGTTTGGCTCAGGGTCAATCTTTGACAACTCTCCTCTTCGGGCCAAGGGTTCTTGGGCTCTCTTCCTTCTGTACTCCAGGAATGCTTCTAGAGGGTCACTCAAAGAATCGCTTCTTCCTCAGGGCTCCTAGAGGTCAGGCTAGGGGCAGGCTGAAGCTTCTCTTCGGTGCTAGGGCTCATACCTTCGGCCAACAACATGGCTTGGGACAGCATTCCATTCCTTGGAGTCTTTCTACCTGCAAGTGAAGGATTTAGTCGATATTTCTTGTCATACCTTGGTTTTAGGGCTCGTGGACGGCCTTCCCTTGGATTCATTCGCTTCTTAAGAGGCCATAGGGTCTTGTCTCGGCCAGGTGACCCTGGTGGTGTGTAGGAGTACCGATTGGCATCGGGGCGGCATTGTTGGATCATATCACTTTCGTAGGAACCGATTAGGGTTAATCCGCTTCAAGAGTAACTCATAAATCATTAGTAATTGCACCAGTTAATTAAGTCGTTGCGAGAGGCGACCGTACCCGGGCGGCTAGTTAATCTTGGTAGTTAGATAGGATAGAGCGAACGTTCGCCAGTCTTAAACCTAAGGGTAAGGAGTTATGGTGGTGTATAGAAACCGATTGAATTAGAATTGAAAACCGCTGGTCTTGTGATTGCCGTTGCCTTGGTGATCTAAGGGGGATTCGAAATCTAAGTTCGTCTATCTTCTCGTTAGTCAACCTTTTAATATTTCTTCCTTTTATTTTCCTTTGTTCATTAGATTAGAAGTCGTGGAACTCACACCACGCACTAAGTGTTAAAACCTGAGTAATTTGCCAGCTTCTTTGAGTAGTCGATTAGTAGAAACCTTGTGGAATACGATCTAGTCTACTTCGCAGGTTAGTTATTTGATACCGCTAAAACTGCAGCATCACTTGCTCCTAAAGAATCGAAACTAAAAGGGAAAATCCGAGTCCAACACTAAAAAGACTTAAATAAATAAAAACCAGTTAAAAACCCTAAACCGGCGGATCCGGTGGATCCGGTCGGGCTTGTCGCTCAAGCGTGGGCCGGATTAGGAAAGTCGGTGCCGCCTTTGCTGTCGGGCTTGGAATTGGCGGCGGCGACAGCTGCTCGGGCTTGGAATTGCACGGTGCTCCTGATGCTGGGCTCCGGCAGGTCTGATGCTGATGCTGCTAGGCATCCGGGGTTCCTGCTCGGCCTGCCCGCTCGGCCTTCCTCCCATTTCCTCCATTTCCTTCTTTGCTCCTAGGTTGGCAGCTCCTAGGCTTGGCTCCAGGCCTTGTATGGGGTTTAGGGCAGGTGCTAAACCTCTTAGGGGCTGAGTCCCCTGCTGGCCGGGTGCTAAGGCCCGATCGGGGTTCCCGAGTGCCGTGCCCGGCACCCAGGCGGCTTGTCTTGGGATCGCCTGGTTGGTTAGCAGGGTATACCAGGATCGGATGATCCGGTCAGTATCCTCGTTGTGCCTCTCCTGGCTCCAAGTCTTCATGTAGAGGGTGAGCCGTTCCTTAAAAGCCTTGGATTGGCTACGGGTCAAAGATAGCTCGGGGCGGGTCCAAGGAACAGGGGGCTCATCACTATGGCAATTACATATCATGTAACGCCCATTACCTGAGACAAACTACGACCGTTACATATAATGTAACACCCGTTGTCATCCAGGGGACTATGGCAGTTACACTAGGTGTAACGCCCGTTGTCTTCATCCCATTTGCAGAATCCAGCAGCAGCTACTGCAGTGACAGAAGCCAAACCAATTACAATCATTTCCAACCTGAAACAGTAGGCCAAGAACGGGATGTTACTACAGTCGTTAGAAGCGGATGACAACAGGCATTTTGTTTTACACAACGAGCATTGGATGTTAGTTTGCAATGGGTGATGTGTTGAGTCCAATGGTCTTTGGAAGTAGGCTGTAACGGGTGTTATCAACAAGGCAACGAGCTTAGTGATTGGGGAGAAATTGAGGAAGCTTACATGTCATAACAGATGCTCGTTCGAGCAGAAGGACAAAGTAGTTAGTTAAGTAAGGGGGTCTTGAGTTCATGATCGAGATGACAACGGAAAAAGGGTGAATTAAATTCACAACCAAGTAAAATGATGGACTCAAGTTAGTCACACGAGACAGAGAGAAGTTAATCAATGGTATAGGAAGCCCATAATGGGAATTCAGGGTTAAATTGAGGGAAGTGGTTGGACATTGGATACAGGCTTAATCGAGTAAACGATGGAGCGAATTTATGTGTTTAACTGGGGTTGGTAGTGGTTAGGGGAACATGATGTTATTGAGATTCATCCTCGGGATATTTGGGGTTAAATTCCTTTACGAGTTTTCTAAGGTTAGTGTTAGAATGAAAAGGAACTTATTGGAGTATTTTGAAGTAAAACCTTTCGAAATAGTTTCAAAGGTGAAAAAGTTGAAGTTTGACTTAATGCTTTGTCATGGTTAGTGGGAGGTCCGAGCTGTCTTCAAGATTTAAAGAGGTGTATTTTCAAGTCTAATAAATTTAAGGTTTTTTTCACATGGAAACCAATTTATGTTCATTCGTTTGGTTTAAACAAGTTTTGCTCGAAACTCATTTTCAGGATTTAAAAGATGTATTGATAAACTCTAAACATTTTTTGTTTCAAAGGATTTTTAAGATGACAGAGAATTTACTGATTCAAATCATTTTTACTAAATTTTATTGGTAGAATGGAAGTGGTTTTACTGACAAACGAAAATTCAGTTATACTGAGATGTTCTCTTTAAAGGAAATTATTAGTTTGAGATTTTTAACCTCAAGGTTTCAGAAGGATAAAAGTGTAAGGTTTAAAGGATCAAAGGGTGTTTTAGGTTTAAAGTTGTAAGAAAGCTTTTCACGGTTAAAGGTAGATTTAGAGGTTTAGAGGTGATGCTTAATAAGCCGAACAAAAATCGTTGCACGGTAGAGAGTGCATGTATCTTGCGCTATGGAAGTAAAGGTGGTTATGGTGATAAGTGGTACTATGGTGTTTACGGTTAGAGAAATAATAACTTGAGAGGATGGTGAAAGGCAATAGGGTTACTAGAAAGCAACAACCTTGAGGTTGGGTAACCCAATGGGCATTGGTTGAGTACTAACGGTTGTAGTACATGGCTTAAACACGAGCAAAACAGAAGGCAACAAGCATGGCTTGCAAGGTGTAATGGTTTGTACCCGTGAATATCATGAGTAAGGTTTGCTTTGGTTAAGTGACACAAGAAACGAGATAAGTATTGGGATGGTTGTTAGAGAATCCTCGGGAATGCCTTACAGAAAGGACGAGACACCGAAACCTTATGACTAGGGGATTAACATAAATGAGAAATCAAGCCAGTAGTGGTGCTTGGAAAGTGGGATAACAAGTTATTTAAGGGAGTCAATGAGACTAGTGTGTAACAAGCGAGAGTACAGTTTGGGCAATGAATTCTTTTAGTAAAGTGTTCAGAGGTAATAGAGGTAAAGCACTAGAGGTTAGATGTGTTGGTGACAATCCAGTATAGTCACTGCACAAGCGACAAGGGTTTGGCTAGAATGGAAAAAAATGAGGAAGGGAGAGAGAGAAGATGAGCGTCGTTGGAGCTTCGGAACTCTGACAATGGTGGCGCGACGTCGGTTCATCGAGGGAGAAAGAGGAATTTGGTGGCAGTGGTGCTAGGCTCTTCGGATCAAGGAGCGAGGTGCGATGATGGTCAGAACGCCGCCTCCAAGAAGTCGGCAACGCTGGTGGCGGTGGAAAACCCGTCAGCGGTGATGGAAGTTCATCAGAGAAGAAGACAGATTCTTTTGCAAGCTTTGAGGAGTCCAGGGACCCTTCATGCAGTTTCAGAAAGATAAGTGGCCTCTCTATTATTTCAGTTAGTCTGTGGTGTATTTGGAAGTTTGGCATTAAGAGTTCGTTTGGCAGGTCAGCTTGAGGCTTTGGGTTGGCAATCAGTGTTTCGGCCATAACCTTTGTTAGAGCTCTGATTGAAAAAACTATCAGGACCGGTGGAATCAGGAGGACGAGATGGATCACGTCATGTGGAGATATGACGTGTCACATTAGTTCATGTGAGGGTTTAATTCGGTAAAGTTTAATGGGTTTGGTTATGGTTCTTGGTTGTTTGTTGTCCTTGTGATAGTTATTCGGGTCTAGCCATCAGTTCGCTAGATGGGGTAAGGCTAAGGGTAACTAACGGTTAATTACTGATATCAGTTCTGGCTAACGCTAGAGGCCAAGATAGGAGATAGTTGGAGATTACTGCCCCATCATTAATAGGCTAGTACACGATTTCAGTGTTGGTGGCCCACCCATGGATTGTGCAATCCCCTATGTAACGGAAAAGGTAAAGGTTCTGGTGGTTCATATTTAACGACCTTCCAGAGAGGTCCTTTGTGGCTAGGCGGTCCTTAGTGGTCGGGAGGTCTCTATAGACTGGGATTTACTGAAGAATAATGATGACACTCAATTTGACGTGATTATCAGCCTCATTTAAGCGACATTTTCCTGCTTGAGACACGGTTTTGGGGTACTTTAGGGTGTTTTCACTTGATTGCTCTATTTCCTACCGTTTTGGTTACTTTGGCCTGTTATGGGTAAGTTTGATGAGTTTTCTAGTGTGTTTGTGAATGCACAGGTTTTTGCCATCAATAACGTAGCCACGGGCGTGCTTGAGAAGCGAATGAACCTCAAGGAATCGCCCGATATTGATCGAGAAATCACATAAGTCAAAAGCCAAATCTGCCCCTGCTTACAGTGAAGTTTTCGGCGCGAACTTCCATAGTTCTCGCCGAGGAGTTTAAACACAGAGAACACAGGAGGTTTCACCAAAGATGATTTCGGCTAGAACTTCCATAGTTCTCGCCAAGGAGTTTAAACATAGAGAACACAGGAGGTTTCACTAAAAAAGATTTCAGCGAGAACTTTCATAGTTCTCGCCGAGGAGTTTTGACACAGCCAACATAGGGTCCTCTGAACTGAATTTGTCGGTGAGAACTTTCAAGGTTCTCGCCGAGAAGTTTGGCCTTTTCCAGCACTGATATGGACAAACCCTATTTCAGGGAGGCGGATTCAACTTTCAGAGATATACTTTTTCCACGGATTAATTTCCAGACTTCAGAGTTCGAGAGAGAGTTGAGAGCATCCTCGAAGTTCCCGGAGAGATCGTGACACCATCTTTCCCTTCAGATTGCTCGGAGCTAGGAGTTGAAGATTCAAGAGATTGAAGCTTCTCGGTTTCATCAAATTAGGTTTTACAGTTCTTCTCTGTTCTTCCTACCTGAGATGTATTCCTTGATTGTTTTCATTTCTTTTGTTTCGAATATGAGTAGCTAAACTCATATAGCTTAGATTAGATGAACCCTAAGTGACTCGGGGCTTTAAAGCGGTCACGGATCAGCGGTAATTAAATTCAGATTCAGACAGTTTCTCTTGCATGTTTGGTTTATTCTTCATTGTCTGTGTTTCTTTTCTAGCTTGATCACCTAGACTAGATTCTTGTTAAGCTGAGGATAGTAGCGAACGTTCGCCTCACTTTAAAACACCAAATCAACAATTAACCTATTCATTGGAGTGTGCTTTTCGTAGGAACTAGTTAGGGTTAATCCAATGCTAGAGTAACTCATTAATCACTAGTAATCGCGCCAGTTAGTTTTCCGTTGCAGAAGCAAACGCACGGATGGTAATTAATCTTGGGAGTTAGATCGGATATAGTGGACGTTCGCCAGTCTTAAACCTAAGGGTCAGGAGTTGTGGTGGTGTCTGAGAACTGAATGAATCGAGATTGAAAACCGATGGTCTTGTGATCGCCAATGTTCTGGTAATCTTAGGGGGATTCGGAATCTAAGCTTGTCTGCCGTCTTGTCAAGTCAATCAACCTTTCAATTTGCTTCCTGTTTTCATTTCATTTTTCCTGCTTCATAGATTAGAAGTCGTGGAACTCACACCACGCACAACTTGTTAAACCTGAGTGAATTACCGACTCATTTGAGTAAACGATTAGTCGAGACCCGTGGAATACGATCTAGTCACTACAAAAAAGTCAGTTATTAGTGACAACAAAAATTCGTCACTAATAGCTAAATTCGTCACTAATAGTTATTTGTGACCATTGGTGGTCGTCGGACGTCGTCGGACCCCACAAATAATTTATTTGTGACCAACCGTCGCTAATAGTTATTTACGATGAATATAATTAGTCGATATATCTTTTAGTGTCATCGGAAAATACTTGACCAAATTAATCAAAATTCGTCACGATTAAAAATTTAGTGACCAATTTCAATACGTCAATTATATTCATCGCTAATAATTAATAATTATTTACGATACGTTAATGATGGTTGTGGTTGTATCCTTTTATCAGTTATACAACTAAATTACGGATGCTTAGAGTGATTGGCCCATTGTGAATTTCTTATGGGCGTTTTACTGGGTTTGGAATAAATATGCAATTTGTTTAGCTAGGCTGCAAATGTGGTTAGCCGTTATAATTTAGTCACTATAAAATTTTGGTAGAGTGAAGAGGAAAGATTAGAAAATTTGGTATATATATTCATATAAATGAATCTTGATCAATAAAGAACCTCTTAAGGCACTTGAAAAGTGTATATATATATTACTGCAACTTTGTTTTTTCCAAAATGTAAAGACAAATACATTCGCTACATACATAGTTTCTCCAGCCATACTTCATCTCTATGGAGAGATTCATAACAGTTTCAACTAATCAACTGAATGTGAATACAATATTCACAGCAAAAAACAAAGGGGGTAGGAAGAAGTACACATTCAGATTTAGAACTAGTACTACTCACTCTTCCTTCGAGTCTTTGTCATTATTGTACGAAACAAGAGTGTCAACCTTGTGAATCTGCAACAAGCCACCATAGAAAATCGTTCAGCTTATACACACGTTCATCAACTATTAAGGTTTTAAAAAAATGTGATTTCTAAGATTAGTACCTTGGTATCAAAAGAATGCAGTTTCACTAAATGTGAGTTGGAGATCAGTTTTGGGTTGCTCTTGATCTAAGTGTAAGGGACTGCTACCTCTTTATCAGTGTAAGCCAGGACATCAAACACGCCTAAGCCAAAGCAAGGCAGAGATGAACGAATTCAGATAGAAGAAGTTAGTCATCAATGGTGGTTTCAGAGGTATGGAGAGCTTACAATGTTCATCCATCCATGGAAGGTAAGTGATCATGGATGCAATCTGTCACATAATTGATTGTATCTCTCTCTTATTTCTTTGTCTCTCTTCTCCCTCGACACGCTGAAAACCACATCATAAACTACAATAAAATCAATCAGTAATGAAGATAAGGTTACAGAACAAGTCAGGAGTGTTAGGGGAGAAGATAACACTAACTTGTTTAGTTTAGTCCATGGATTTGGCAGAGACACGGCAGATGATTGCTTGACGAGGACTTAGCCAGAAAGGCCACTTCCCCGTGTAATGCTCCAAAAGTATAGCGAACATACCTTCCATAGAACCCCAAGATTTCTCTATGGATCGTGACTGGTCTCTCCAACTTGGCTTCATCCTCTACAGAGTACTCCAACTCGAAACGATCTGAAAGCTGGAAGTCAAGCTGGAACCACAGATTCATAGGAAATAATGAGACCATTCCTACACTAAACAGTTACATCACATAAATTAACTAGCAAATGAAAAACCATAACCTGCAATGTGGCACACTGGAATTTCCTTTTTAATGCTTTAGATACACTAATATCAATATTGGGACCATAAAAAGCACCATCACCTTCATCTATCTGTAAATACAACAAGATGCATTCAGAGACCTCCAAAGAACCATCCTTTATTTCACTATGAAATGAAATTAGAGATATGTGAATTCAGACACTTGATATCAAACAAAAAGATCATACCGTGGAGAGCTTCAGCTCATATGTGAATCCAAATACTTGATAGGCGTAATCAATAAATTCCAGGACGCCTTTCACTTCATCTTTTATCTGAAAAAAATTACAATTATCTGAAAGGATGATAAAGGAGAAACTGGGTTTTGTCGGCAGTGGTTTTCTAATAAAAATAAGAGGCTATAAAGAGTTCGTATGCGTTTGGACTGTACCAGATAGTTGAAACTCAAGGTTCAATCGCATCAGTCAGAAAAGCAGAGCGGTAAACGGCTGGATTCTGAAGTTGGATGATTTTGGAGCAGGCGACGGCTGGCTGGATTCCGACGTTCATCGATTTTGGAGCAGGTGGCGTCTGGCTGGCTTTTAGCCATTTCAGAGCCAAAAGTAGGGCAGGTGCCAATCGAGGGGAGCTTCCTCTTCTCCGCCGGCTGTGATAGAGTTTTGGTCGTCGAAGCAGAATGGCTGGAAGCGTGATCGGGAGGAAGGAAAAGCGAGCTACCGACTTCTGTTTGGGGATAATGTCAAGGGAGCAATTAGGGTTCAACATCTGCATCGTGTAGATCAAAGTGGGATGATACATTTTGGGTTGAACCAAAAAACCAAACTAATTCAAGGTTGGACCAGTGAGAATTTTGAGTTGGTTTGGCAATTTTTTTTTTTTTTTATGAATTGAGCAATTTTTATTCATCAAAAACTCGGAATACCGGTACAGAGATCAAAAGAAAAACGCAACAAGCCGAGAACTAATTACAATCTATATGCCAATATCTATACTCTGTATCTTAGGACGCCCGCCCAAGTATCTCTTAATTTCACTATCTATAGAACTCCTAATTTCCCCCCTCATCATTATGCTTCTGAGTCCCAAAAATCCTATTGCATCTTTCTCTCCAAATTTTGGCAATAGTGATCCTCCACAGCAGCTGTTTCAGCCTTCCTTTATCGTCCTTCCCCCAACTGCCAACAACTTCAACAGCTTCATCAAAAGAATAGCAGCCAATGAGCTCAGGAAAATGAGAATCAAGAACTTGCTTAGAATAAATGCATTCTCTAAACAAATGCTCTCTACTCTCCTCCTTCTCTTCACACAGAACACAGCAAGAATCAACCAGGGGATCCCAGTTCTTGACTTTATCTCTCGTAGTAATCCTCCCCGAAACAATCAACCACACTATCAAGGCATGTCTAGGAATATTGAATCCCTGCCAAACACTCTTAAACCACCTTACTTCTATCATTTTTGGCCTTATGGCATTCCAGACTTTGCTAATTTGAAACCTTGTCATATAACACCCATCCCAAAGGAGATCACCAACAGAGTCAACCGAGATATGATCTCTAGCTAGACTTCTTAGTTTTAGGATCCGTCTCCAATGCCATGAGCCAGTACTAGAATCTACCTGCCAGAACTCTTTCCGTTTGATCTTATAGTAATAAATCCACGCCACCCAGATAGAGCCAGCTTTCATCAAAAGCAACCAGATGTGTCTCATTACATTAGCCATATTCCAACTTTTAAGCTCCTTAATTCCCAAACCCCCTTCTTCCTTTGGGACTGCAATTTTCTTCCAAGCAACTTTGGATTTCTCACCATCAGACTTACCCCAAATAAACTGATTACAAATCTTCTCCACTTCTTTAATGATGCTAGAAGGTAAGACAAAGGCCACCATCCAATACTGAAGTACTCCCTGGATAACAGAGTTAAGAAGTTGGACCCTCCCAGAATAGGACAGCTTTTTAGCTTTCCAATCTGTGATTCTAGCAGTAATCTTATCAATCAGTAACTTGCAATCACATCGTCTAAGCTTTCCAGCAGTCATTGGAACACCTAGATATCTGAAAGGTATCTCTCCTCTAGCAAAACCAGAACTTTGCACAATACTTTCAGCACAATCACTACTAATACCAGCCATGTAAATAAGGCACTTATCCGGATTAAACTGCAGCCCAGAAATGCTCTTAAATTCCTCCAAAGCATCTGTTACCACTTTAACTGCATCACAACTTGCCTTAGTGATCACCAATAGGTCATCAGCAAAACTCATATGGGTAAGATTGACCCCTTTACACTGAGGATGAATCTGAAACTTGCCTTCCTTTGCTTTCCCATCAAAGATACAACTCAAGATTTCCATAGACAGCACAAACAGGAAAGGTGAAATAGGATCACCCTGCCTAAACCCTCTTCCTGCCTTAAAATAACCACATAGAGAGCCATTGACATTGACTGAAATCATAGAAGTCTTGAAACAAGCACTAATCCAATCAATGAAAATAATTGGAAATCCCATAGCCTTCATAGCTTCCAAAATAAAGGACCATTCCACCGAATCAAAAGCTTTCATCAAATCAATTTGAATAGCACATCTAGGTGAGATACCTTTCTTCTTATAATTACAAATCAGTTCGTGAGCCATACGAATACCATCTCCAATATTCCTACCCTTAACAAAGGCTGTCTGATTCTTGCTAATAAGGTAGGGTAAGACGACAGCAAGCCTATTAGATATAACTTTAGAGATCACCTTATCGATGACATTGCACAGAGATATGGGTCTGAAATGCCTAATGTCATCTGCATTCTTCCTTTTGGGTATCAAAGTAAGAGCAATAGGATTCACATACTTGGGCACATGAATATCAGCAAAGAAACTAAGCACAGCCTCCAATACATCATTCCCTACAATAGACCAACTATCCCTAAAGAAATTAGCATTAAATCCATCAGGACCTGGACTGCTATCTTTAGGGATTGAGAAAAGGGCCTCTTTAATTTCCTTAGGAGTAACAGGAGTAATCAGATCCTCAGCTTTGCTATCAGTTAATTTCAATCTAACAATAGAAGGAAGATTATCAGTATTTACCTCATTCCTTTTGCCAAGCAGATGCTTATAAAAATTCTCTGCAACTTTAGAGATAGCCGGATAGTCATCAACCATATCACCTGCTTCATTCCTAATCTGCTTGATGGTATTAGAAGCACATCTAGCTTTCACATAGCTGAAGAAAAAACTAGTTTTCTGATCTCCCAACTGAACCCAGTTCACCCTGGATTTCTGCTTAAGAATACTTTCTTCATCATTCCGAAGTTGCTCATAATCAGCAATACAGTCCTTCAGTCTTTGCATATCAGTATCAGAAGGGTTGTCATAGACTTGCCCCTTGAGGCACTCAACTTCTTTCTTTTTTAAACTCACCCTATTCTGAATATCAGAATAATGAACTCTATTTAACTCCTTCAATTTTCTCTTTAACCTCCTCATCTTCTCATACAGAATATAAAAACTTTTGCCCTGAATTCTCTCCTTCCAAACACTCTCCACTATCCCACGATATGTTGGATGATTAATCCAACAAGAGAAGAATCTAAAGCTTTTGGGATAAGAGGCCAAGCTATTCTCATTATTCAACAAAAGAGCACAATGATTTGAATCCACTGAAGGAATAACCTCCACTTTACTTGAATGAAACACTGTCTGCCAATGAACATTTACTAGGACTCTATCCAACTTTCTTGAAACCAAACCATCACTCCGATTATTGATCCAAGTGAAGTGAGGTCCTGAAGAGACATGCTCACTCAACTCACAATCCGTAATCCAATCCCTAAAATCTTCCAGACTATCAAAAGAAGCGGGAAGAGGATGAGCGTCAGCCAGCTCTAAGAAAGCATTAAAGTCCCCTGCAATAAACCAAGGCTCATTCGCCACCTTCAAAGCCCTAAGCAAGTTATAAGTTCTACGCCTCTCCATAACATCATTTGCTCCATAAACCACCGTTCCATAGAATGCTTTATGCAACTCTACTCTGAAATGAATAAATCTACTGGAACAATCCAAAACCCTCAAAGGGATATCACCTTTCCAAAGCAACCAAATCTTCCCCAAGTCCCCTTCAAAAGCGAACTCTGCATACCAGCCTGGGAACCTCTATTTAAACAGATCCACAGTTCTATCCATTTTAACTCTAGGTTTAATGATAGCAACGACATCAATCTTATAAAAACAAATGTACTTACTAATAGCTGTAAATTTACTACTTTTATTGAAACCTCTTGTATTCCAGACCCAAAACCTCATCTCCTATTATGTTTAAATCGAGTCTGGACACCTGAGCCATGCTTCACTTTTTGTTTAGCTGGCCTACTATACTGCAAAAACTCATCAAAAGTAGCTTTCTTCCTTACATTCGGAATTTCAAAAGCTTCCTCTTCAGATGAAACCTTTCCACTTTCATTTCCATCTCCTTGTACTTCAGGAACTTGGATAACCTCAGCCTCCTGAGAGTGAATATCACTAATTGGTGAGCCTGTCCCTTTCACAGAAGATTCAGGCTCATTGCCAACAATGCTATCCTCCCCAGGCAAAGCATTAGACTGAGATCCGCCCTTTCTAGATACTAATTCCATATCATTATCAAGCTTTTTCTGAGCCTTCTTTCTTTTCTTGTTCGACTTCTTTTTACTTGCTTGAGGAATTGAAACACCTTCAACAGCCACCTTCTCATCTCCTATAGGAGTTGTAACCACCTCTACCTGCTCAATGTGTGTTGCATCTCTCACAACTCCCTCACTATCCACAATGATTGGCTCATTTGCTCCGATAGGCTCTACAACCTTGACAGACTTCCGTTGATCCTAGAGACTCTCCAAACTCTTTTCTGGCCCGAGTTATACTCTATTTCCTTCATCTGCACTACATCAATACTCACAGTTTCTGCATCCTCCATTTCCAGAGAAATAACCTCAGGGCAAATACAAGCTCTATCACGCATGATGCAAACCTTAACATTCAACCCATCTCTGATAAACTGCTTGATTGGCTTCCCAATTAGACTGCATAACCAACTCACCCCTTCTACTGAAATTACATCAGGCGGGACATTTTTAAAGATAATCCACTCCGGGCATTGCTTATCAGAAAACTCCAAAGGTTTAATTCCTCGCTCCCATCTTCTCATAATCATACTCTTGTTATGTATATGCCAAGACTTACTCAGGACCCAATCACATAGTTTCACCGATTTGAACTCAACTAAGAAAAAATTATCCTGGAGAGCTGAAACAATAACCTGCCCCTCATAACCCCAAAGTCGATTTGCCATAGAAGCAAGAACTCTGAACGGCGGTGGGGAGCCCAGGAACTGAATCACCACAGCAGCCTTCAGTCTATCCATACCTTTTTGCAATACTTCTTTAGGTAGCTTAAGCACACCTCCTACCAACGCCGACTCTGGGATCTCAGTGAATTTGAGATCGTTCGCTGGGTCCGAGATGATATCAACCCAGGACTTACCTATCTGCTTCCCTTTCGAAGTCTCACCTTTCTCCATCAGACCAAAAACCGGGACCTCAAAGGCCTACCGGAGATCTAAATCAATCGGAAAATCTCTGGGAGCGCACCCACCAGAGATAAACTCTCAACAATCGATTAGATCTAGCGAACCAAATCAGAGAAAACCAAGCTGGTAAAATTGGGTTTCAAAATAATAAAAATGGGTAAAATTGCTGATTTTACGATTTTAAAGATTTCTCAACCGATATTAAAGCCGAACAATTTTACTGTAAAATAAACATCGTTTCTCATAGGTAAGGTCATAAAATCATGATTTTAAACTACACTGAAATTATTATTATTATTAACCACAAATTTGTACATCAGCGACGATAGTACAACTGATCAGAAATAAATAGTACTTTGACGAAACATTTCTGATGACTTGATTCTCGCGTCACAAATAGAAATTTAGTGACGACTCAAATATTTGGTCGCTAAGATTTGGTCACTAATAGCTGAGTTTTTTGTAGTGAGTCTACTTTGTAGATTATTTATTTGATGACACGTGAAAACGCGTTCATCAAATAAGCTAGGAGTTGTTGGCACTTTTAACGATTAACTGAAGGGAGGTGATATCTTACCGGGTACTGGTAAGGATTGTCGGGTTTCATCTTATGACTGGTATTTCTGGTAGAATAGCTTTGAGCTTGCGGGTTTGACACTCAGTGATTAGCATTGGCCCTCTTCTTTCTATTTTCTGTTTGGTTTTTTCTGGATTGGTTTACAGGTCGGTGGAGTTGAAGCTGGAGAGTGAGCTAGCGGGATCATTGGGGGATGTTTTATCGCTTTTCCTTATATTTAAACCTAGTCATGTATTATCACTTTGTAATTCCATTAAATGATGTTGGTTGTTCCCGGTTCGGCTATATATTGATTAATTGAGGTACTTGTTATAAATTCAGTTTAACATTTACTTTTTCGATCTCTGGTTGATCTTATGTGATTGTATGTTTGGTTTGATTCAGTAACCCCTAGAATGAGTAATGCATGAGTTGAACTAATGGTTCAACCGAGTCTTATAGGGTGGGGTGTTACACCAACATCATAGAAACTCAAGACAAAGATCGAAGATCCTCAAGACCGAAGAATCGTGGAATCAAATCCTCCATTGTTTTAGGTCATATTTCTTCATTTCTTCTCTATGTCTTGTTGTAACTAAACCCCCTAGGGTTCAATGAGTGAAACCTTAGGGGGATTGATGATTGATTTACACTCTTAAACCCTCGATTTTGTCGATTTAATTCAAGTTCAGTTGTGATTCAGAGTGGGTGAATTGCGGAGATCAAAATACAACTAATTTTCATCGTTCTCTTGTTGTTAGAAGATCATTTTATATTATCACAAGGTTGGTTATTGATGATGGAGTTATACTTACTGACTCAGAGGACATTGGTAGAGAGGCAATTAAGTTCTATACGCAGCTGTTGGGGAACTCAGATGATAATCTTCTGCGCTAGAATTCTGATTATTATTCTGATCTGCTTCTAAATAAGCTTTCTGCTGATTAGAGCAAAGCTTTATGTGATCCTATTTCTGACAAAGATATTAAGGACGCCCTTTACTCAATTGGAGATGATAACATCCCTAAACCCGACAGCTATACTGCCTTCTTTTTTTAAGAATTCTAGGGATGTAATCGGTTTGGAGATCACCTCTACTATCAGGAGCTTCTTTACCTCTGATGAGTTTCCTCCTGGCTTGAACTCTACAATCATTTCTCTGATCCCAAAGGTACCTAATGCTGATAAGATGAAATTGTTTCGGCCTATATCTTGTTGTAATGTGCTTTACAAATGCATCACTAAGATAATGGCTAATAGAATGAACAAGGTCCTTCCAAAGTTGATTAGCAAGAGTAAATCTGCCTTCATAAAGGGGCGTTTAATCAATGACAATATTCTTTTGGCTCATGATTTGGTGAGTGCTTATCATAAAGTTCAAACCTCTCCACGATGTGTGATGAAAGTTGATATCATGAAAGCTTTTGATTCCGTGGATTGGAATTTCATCCTCACAGTGTTAGGAAGTATGAATTTCCCTACTCAGTTTATTGATTGGATCAGACAATGTCTGGAAACTTCAAGGTTCAGTGTGTGTGTGATGGCTCCTCTATTGGTTATTTCGCTGGAAAGAAAGGTCTCCGCCAAGGTGATCCTTTATCACCTCTTTTATTTGTTGTTAGCATGGAGGTACTCCATTGTTTGAGGAACAGAGTGGTCAGGGTTAACAAGTTCCCTTTCCATATGAGATGCAAGAAGGTGTTGATCACTCATCTCTGCTTTGCAGACGATCTCCTCATCTTTGCTAATGGAAGTGTGGATGGAATCAGAAGGATCATGTGTATTCTGAACTCAGTTTATCACCTCTTAGGTCTGAAAATCAACCCTAGCAAAACTGACCTCTTCTGCTTCGCGTCTGTCCATCCTTTGGTTCGAGGTAGTATTACTGATCAGACTGGCTTTAATATTGGAGAATTACCAGTTAAGGACCTTGGCATCCCCCTCATTAGTGGCAAACTTTCAAAAGCTAATTGTCAAGTTCTCATTGACAAAATAGTTGCCAGAATTACCTCCTGGACATCCAAAGCCTTATCCTATGCAGAACGTTTGCAACTTGTAAAAGCGGTGCTTTTGAGGGCGATCCTCATGAGAGGTGAGTCGCTTTGGATAGCCTGGATCCACACGTATAGGCTTCAAAAGCATGATACCTAGAGTTGTAAAGCTAGTACTAATGCATCCTGGGTTTGGAAAAGGATCTTGAAGACTAGGAGCAAATTTTTCCACATTTCATTTATGACTTTGATGGTGTCCTGTTGTGGGATCGGTAACCAGTAAGGAAATTGTCAGCGAGTAGCATTCTCCAAACCATCAGATTGAAGAATGATCTGGTCAACTGGTCATGATTTGTTTGGAAGTCTCCTAGGATCCCTAGTCACTGCTTTATCTCTTGGATGGTGATGCAAAAGATCACCACGACCAAAGATAAGCTTTGCAGCTGAGGGGTGTTGCCTGATGACACTTGTGATCTTTGTTGTAGCAAGCCGGAAGACTTTAATCATATTTTTCGTGACTGTGATTATAACAGGACTCTCTTGTTTAAGTTGTTTGACAGTTTTTAGCCTGCTGTTAGCACTGACAGTGTTCCTTGGGAGGATCTATGTGGCTGGGCTACCTCATTCATAGGGACAGTGGAAGGGACGTTGTAGGGAGGCTCTTTTGGCGTGCTTATTGTAATGGCGTTTGGCGGGAAAGGTTCAATAGAATTTATGGAGGGAGAAGAAAATTTGTGGATGAGATCGTTGCTGCAACCAAGCTATCTCTAAGTCATTTGATTGTTAAGAGGGGTTCGAGTGATTTTTCTCGCTTTTTCTGAATGTATCTGTTTAGTTCTTTTGTCTCTCTGTATTTATTTTCTTCTTTGTTTTGGCTCTTAACTTTTCACTCAACCGTTCATTTTTTAGGGGTTTGAGTGTTCAATTTTGATGGAATGAGAATACACGCCATTCATAAAAAAAATTGAATTAAAAACTAAGATTAACAAGTTGATTGATTTGATTGGTTTTTCGATTAAAGAGATGATAGCTTAGATTTCGAATCCCCCTAAGATCACCAAGGCATTGGAAATCATATGATCGGCAGATATCATACTCAATTCAAACAATGCTTAATCACCGCCATAGCTCCTTACCCTTAGGTCTAAGTTCACGAACATTCGCTACTATTGAACTAGCTGCCAAGATTAATTAACCGTCTGTGCGTTCACTTCTGCAATGGATAACTAATTGGTGCAACTAAATTGATTAATGAGCTATTCTTGAAACGGGTTAACCCTAAACGGCTCCAACGAGATGAGTGATTCCATTGAATAGGTTAACTATTTAATTCGATGTACTGAATAAGGCAGACGTTCACCAACTATCCTTTATTCTAACAAGAAACTAATCTAGGTGATCAGGCCAGAAAAGAAACAAATTTTAAGAACGAATCAAACATGAATAAGAGAAAGTCTGAACTGAAATCTAATTACCGCCGATCTGTGACCGCTTTAAAGCCCCGGGTCACTTAGGGTTCATCTAATGTAGGGTAGAAGTTTAGCTAATCATATCTAGTAAACAAGAATAAAAAACCACAAGAGAGTTCATCTTAAGAAGGAAGAACATAGAGAAACTGGAAAACCTAATTTCGATGATTCGAAGCAACTTCAATCTTGAAAATCTTCAACTGCTAGGCTCCGAGCGTCTTCTAGGACTCAAAAAGATGCTCTAAACTCTCTCCAAGTCGTGTCTCTTCACTGAAAATTGAATGTTGAATGTAGAATCTCCCAAAAAAGTTTAATTATAGCATCTAAGACCTTTTCCTTGTTGAAAAAGGTAATTTTTTCCGTTTGGGGAGCTTACAGGGTGTTACACCCGCCCCAAATCACCCGGGTCGAACCCATGGTTAGACCAGGAATCGGGGTTGGTCGCCAGCTCATTCTTCAACAGGCACGCGGTCAGAGCCCCGGTTTGACTCAAAACATAAATACACTGATAAAATATTATTTGAACTCAATAAATGTATAAAAACATTAGCAAACAGAAGGGGTTGGTTACCTAAATCATCACTAAACTTTGAGCAAATAACCCGTCAGTCACTGAACTCAGAAAAATTTCCTAGCCATCACTGGACTTCAGCCCATTATCCTAGCAGTCACTACCGTCTACGGACATCCAAAATTCTGTTAGTCTGCCTACGTGGCGATGACAAGTCAATTGCCACATCATTTAAAGCTGCCACCTCATATTTTATTCACCAAAAATCAACTCAAACACCCAACCCGATTACCCGATCAATTTCTTAACCCATTTAACCAAGCCAAACCAAACCAAGCTTACACCCAACCAATTTCTCCACCTTGTCGCCGCTGCCAGACTGAGCTCTGCCATCGCCCTCACCCCGGACTGAACTCCGTCGTCGATGCCAACGCCGAACTCAATTCCTGGAAGCAGATCTAGTTTTTGGCGAGGAAAGGAAGAGCAGCCAACCACCCTATAGTCAATTGTTCAAGCATCTAACAACACTGCCATCACCTTGATCCCATCGAAGGTACCTTCACATCCACCAAGCTCAAGCTTCACCAATCTCTTGCACCCTTGAGCCAAAATCGTCAACTCGACAGGCGACATCCGAAACCAACGAGCCATAAAGTTCTTACATGTTTCCCACAAGCTTCGGTATCTGCAAATTGGAACCACAAGCTTCGGTATCTGCAAATTGGAACAAGCTACAAATTGGAACAAGCTGTAAATTGGAACAAGTTGCAAATTGTAACAAATTAGCAGCCATTAGTTAGCACTCAAAACTTGCCATCGACAATCTCAACTGGCAACAAACTCCCTTCTTCACAAGCTCGAAGCAAAACACTAGAAACCCAAAACTCCCTTCACATCCAACATAGCTAGCTATCGATCAAATAAACTCGGGTAAGATTAGGAAACTTTGAGATCCAAAACCTTGATATCGGCCGCAGACGATTCGGCATGATCTCCCGGTGCTTCACCCTAACATCGTTCAGATCCGCGAAGCCTTCGACTCCGACGACTCCACGAAGCCTCGCCGGAAGATCCCGCCTCGTCGTCGATTACTCTCTTTCCAGCGTCAGAAGTTGCAGAGAGGTGACAGGAGACTTTGCCGGCGTCGAAAGTTGCTCGATTGATCAAGCTATTGGGTTTTTTCAGAAGAGAAGGAGGAGAGAGGGAGGAGGGTGGAGAGAGTTTTCAGCCAGATCTATTTTCCGATCAGATATTTTTTTGGTCAGATTAATTGATTTGGGTTGGGTAGGGTTGGTTACATGGGTTAGTTGATTGGACAAAAATTTGCCATGTAGGCTGACTTGTGTGACGAGGAATCCCAGTTGGCATGTCCACATAAGCTGACTAACGGAATTTTGGATGTCCGTAGACAGTAGTGACTGCTAGGATAATGGGTTGAAGTCCAGTGATGGCTAGGAAATTTTTCTGAGTTCAGTGACTGACAGGTTATTTGCTCAAAGTTCAGTGATGATTTAGGTAACCAACCCCAAATAGAAGCTTCCAAGATTTAAAGACCAAAACCAAATTACACTTTAAATTCACCAACAATTCTCATCATAAATAAATCCATAATTCCCAAAATGTCAACTGACCCGAAAATACATAAACCAATTATTTGTCCTCGGTCACTATCCTTCAGTCTTCTAGCTCAACTCCAAGCTCCACTACCAACAATTGCTGCTCCAAACTCAGCTCCTACTTCTAACTGAAAAGAGAGACTAGGGGGGGATCAGTTTCCTACTGAAACTGAGTGAACCCACTAGGTTTAACTATGCGCCGAACTACCTAGGGAGCATCCCAGACTCTCACATTGGAATACAACAATGGGACCCATCATTTCCGTTAGTTCACTTTAACAACCTAATGAGATAATTCTAAGTGATCAGTCATTTCCCTCTACCCATATTCCCATAATGCATTACCCCAACAATTACATCCAATAATCATAACAATAATTCACAACATCTACATCATCATAAATGAAACCACTATCAACATCATAATGAAACCCATATCAACATCATCATCACATATCATGACATAGTATACAAGAACCAACATTACAAGGCAATTCACAGATCAATCACATCACAAGTCACAACAAGTCACATCATCAGTAGTTCTATATGTGTTATTAGGCGCCAAGGAGTTTATCCTGCACCACCCCTGCCGGCCTGACGCACCTCTCTCCCTTGAAGAGGCCCAAAGACGCTTCCTCTCCCTTGGAGGACACAATGAGACCTTTCCCTTGAAGGAATCGTAAACAAGACTCACAAAACAAAATCACGCTTTTCCCTTGAAGACGTGACTGCACGTCTCTCCCTTGGAGAGGCACTTAGCACCCATAGTGCAGTTAAGGGGGCAGTGCAGGCTCCTACCGGTTCTATCATTTCAATTTCCGTTTCACACAACCACAACAACTACACAATCAATAATCAACAATGCAATATCTTTCAACCAAATCCAATTCACAATTCCATGTTCCAATTCCACTTCCCAATTCCATGTACCAATTCCATTTCTCAATTCCGTGTCACAATTTCATGTACCAAGTCCATTTTCTAATACCATGTCATAATTCTCCACTACAAATCACATTATCAATCACCATTACACAGGACATCAATTTCACTCAGTTCAACACGTCACATCAATTCACCCAGTTCAACTAATTCCACGTTTTTCCACTTCAATCAAATACACCTACACTACAAGAAAAATGATGATTTGTCACGGTTTATTAGTCACGGTTTTGGGAACCGTGACCAATTAGTCACGGTTTTTTTATAAAATCGTGACTAGTTTAGTCACGGTTTCGTTAAAACCGTGACTACTTTAGTCACGGTTTTTAAAAACTGTGACTAAATTGCTCACGATTTTCAAAAACCGTGACTAAATTGGTCACGATTTCAAAAAACCGTGACAAATTAGTCATGATTTTAGTAAAACCGTGACTAATTTAGTCACGGTTTTAACCAAACCGTGACTAAACTAGTCACGGTTTTAATAAAACCGTGACGAATTGTTTAGGAAGTGTTGAACCAATTTGTGGGTGCCAAGTTGGCAATCCCCACTTCATATTAGAACCAATCAGTGGGTGCCATGATGGCAATCCATCTCCTCTTCTATGAACAAAAATTCCTCTTCCCCAAAAATCCCTCTTCCCAAAAAAAAATCCCTCTTCCCCAAAAATCTCTCTTCCCCCCAACCAATCAGCCTTTTTTTTCTTCTTTCCTTCTTATTTTTCTTCTAATCAGCTGACCACTCCTTCTTTTCTTTCCTTTAATCTTCTTCTTTCCTTCTTCTTCTAATCGGCCGACTCTCCCACTTTCCTAATTCTTCTTCTAATCGGTCGACTCCTCCTTCTTTCCTTCTTCTTCTTCTTCTTCTTCCAACCAGCCACGACCTAGGAGACGTAAGGCTTCGTCGGAGCGACGGTTTGCACAGAGGCAGTGTCTGAAACAGATGCAGCGGTGGAGATCTAAAACAGAGGTGGTGGAGATCGATGGAAGCATGGAGATCGACACCAATTCTGAAATAGAGGAGGAGTGGAGAAGGAAAGAAGAAGAGGAGAAGAAGAAGTGAATTGCCGGAGAAGAAGAAGTGACTCGCCGGAGAAGAAGAATTAACTCGCCAGAGACTGGAGAAATAGAGGAGAAGAAGAAGTGACTCGCCGGCGACTACAAAGTCACCGGAGAAGACAATAAACTTAACGAAGGACTGATTTGTTAACCAATGAAATTTTTGGACCAAATTGCATAACCAAAAAACTGAAGTGACTGATTTTTAA
Organism: Linum lewisii; assembly: GCA_034768395.1. Lineage (NCBI taxonomy): Eukaryota > Viridiplantae > Streptophyta > Magnoliopsida > Malpighiales > Linaceae > Linum > Linum lewisii. Next base: position 55,308,848 of record CM068296.1, read on the forward strand.
AATGGAAGGAATAAAATTGGGACCTTGTTGTTAACCTCATAAGTTTATGGATTAGTTTGCTTAACTGAAAGAGTTGAGGGTTTGATATTATAACTCTAGGAAATTATAAATTCAGTCCTTGGAAAGTTTGAACTTACACTTTGGTCACTGAAGTTTTGTCACGGTTTATTATGAAACCGTGACCAAATTTCTTAGTCACGGTTTCATAATAAACCGTGAGTAAAAATGATCAATTTAGTCACGGTTTTCATAACTGTGACTATTTTTTTTTTGTCACGGTAAAAACCGTGACTAAAGGTAAAAAAAACTGTGACTAATCCCATGTTTTCTTGTAGTGCTAAAAGATTCATGCATCAAAATCACACAAGGGTAAACAGCTAGCTCACCGGCCACCCCCACCTGCAAGTACAAGGATAGCCATGTCGTGAGTCCAGGGTAACCCTCCTGTTCGTCCTTCATAGGACGACCCCACATTGGCAGGGTCATCCTCCTGCAACCAACATTCCAATGTTCCGATAATATTTATATTTAAATTGCACAAGCATGAATTAAACTCTCATTTTTAACCACCTAGTCATCCATACAATCAAACAGGTCAACCAAACATTCAACCAGTCAACTCAAGCATCGCATATAACAATCAATTATGACCACATAGATTAACCATTTCAACTCTCCAGTTCATGCATCTCTATTAATTACTAAGTCAAATTATAACTCCTCATGTCTCTACCTAACGACGCTAAGCCCTCACCTTAGCCTAAAATAAGTCCCTTAATTCTGCCCTATAATGTCCGCCTCGTCGTCCTGATTCCACTGGTTCTGACGGTTCGTCAATCGGAGCTCTAACGAAGGAGATAAGGCCGAAATTCTGAATTACCAACACCACACCTGCCAAACAGCACCTTAGTGACGAACTTCCAACAGGGACTACAAACTTACAAAAATTACCAGAGAGTCACTTAACTTCTAGTAATTGCAAAATGGCCATGGAACTCCTAGTAAATGCTGCCAAGGTCCTTCTTCTTCCCCGATCACCCATCTGCCATCGGTGAACGCTCCGCCACCGTCACCAGCGACCACCTCAACCTCCAAACTTCTTGGAACGCCTAACTCCAGCCGTCGTTAGTCCCAGGGACGTCGTCCGACGCCTTCCCTCCGCTCCAAGAGTCGCCACCACCGCTGGAACACATGTCGCCATTCCGCTGGGGAGCAATCGTCGCCGTCGCCACTCGTTCTCCTCCCCTCTAACCATTCGTCGACGTGGACAACACCGCCCCGCCACTCTGGAGCCCTGCTCCCCTTTCCTCCCTCGATGTTTGCGCAAACCTCCACTTTGCCGCCGCCGATTCCTCGTTGTCTTCAAAGGTGTAGAGCATCCGCCACATTTTCCCATTTTCCGTGCCCAAACCCCCAACTCCCTTTGCACGACTCCCACTCCCCAACCCCTAGCTGCTGCCATACAACACCAGCTGGGCCCGAGGCCCAGCTCCCTCTCCCCTTCCCACATCGAGTGCTGCTGTTGCTTGGGCCCAGCCTCTTTCACTACTTAAATCCCACGCCAGCCCCAAATCCAAACTTTTGGGTCGGGTCAAAATGGTTTTGACCAATTGATTCGGGACCTCGACTTGGCATTTAACTCGAATTAAATTAATTCAAGAAGTCCAACCTTCAACACCTGGATCAAATTAAATTGGCGAAATAATAATTAAATTCTACCAAGGTTAAACCCACGAGGAACGATTCGAATAAATTATATTTCAACCGGTTAACCAGGATCGGGATGTTACACAGGGTGTAAGCTAAATAGTGTAGGTAAGCTCCAGAATTCAGCATTTTGAGTTTTCTTCAAAACCGGTCATTTCCTTGTGGTTGGGCCTCTTCCCTAGACCCGAATCACTCCAAGGGGCCTAGAATCCCATGTCACTCAATGCTCCACTCCCGGTTTGATTCCCCAATGTCGGTTATTACCTAAAATACATAAAAACGTGCAAAATGACGTAAAACGATCCTAAGGCCGAAAGGGGAATAAACTCACTTAAAATCACTCAAGCGAGATAAAATCATTACAAAAATGTCGTCTGATGAGGGAATAAATGCGTCAATAATTAGGCACATCATCACCCCACACTTAGACCTTTTCTTGTCCTCAAGCAAACCAAATTTAGAAACACACTCAAATTCACATATGAAGAGACTAGTTAAATTGAAGTTCAAGCCTAACAATTCGGCTTAGACTGTTCCACGTAGAAAACGTAACCTACACATGCAAGAACATCAACCAAACAAGTCTAGACCTCACTGTTTTCTCCACATTTCAAGTAGTAGTTTATTAGAACGCGTTTCTTGCCAAAAACAATTAATCACAAATTACTCGGCCACGACAACACCAACTCTAATCAAAAGGTCTTAATCTCGGGCCGTGATGCGGATTAGGTGGAGGTAGAAAATATTTGGGGAATAGTGAGTGAACGTGATATGGCTATCGACTCAACTTCATCCGCTTCTAGACCTGCACGTTACATGTTCTAGGTAGGAGTAGGACCGATTCAAACAACAATTTCTTTCAAGATTATCGACTTCTTCTGTCTATTTACTGCATACTAATGCTCAATCCGAACACTTCACTTAGGTGTTGGACCTGCCTAGCTCACAGCATTTGTGCCTATGCTAGTGCTCAACACAAACACTTCACTTAGGTGTCGGGCTATCCTAGCTTTATTTTCAGCACTTCATCCAATTTTTAAATCAGTTGCTATGAATTTGAATAAATTAAAAAATTTCTTCACAAATTAGAAAACTCAGCTACTTTATTTGTCAATTTAGCTACTTGATCCTAGCTAGTTATAACTTTTACATAAGATTTCGAATTGGATTTCCGCCTAATCTCAAGCCACAATCACAAGGGATCAAATGGGTAATGAAAAACATGTGGGAGAGCTGAAAATCGTGTATACACCAACAAACAGACCAAGGCTCAATGGGGTTATCCTAAAGGAAAACGATTCAGGTAGGCTTTTTGGCTGAAAGTGGTGAAATTCTAAGTGTCCTTCTCATCTTAGGGAGGTGTTATCGCACAGTTTTAAATAAGTATTAAGCCAGTTAATTCAAATTTCAACTACGAGAGTGATTCAATATATGTTCTGACCTAGACTCATCTAATATCAGTGTCGACCCGCTGGTTACATGTTCTAAGTGGAACAGTCGAAGTGTCATTGTGAGAAATTGAAGTCAAATTTAACATGGCAAGTCAAGAATTGAGTGCATTTCAATCAGAGGAATCACACAAATAGAGAAATAGCAACCCTTAGAAATATCATCCCACCCCACACTTAAATCAGACATTGTGCTCAGTGGAACACATAAAAATAGAAGAAAAGTGTATAGGGGTACCGAAAAGTGAGCGTGAGGGCACCGGAGACGGCGTGGTCGAAACACCGGAGGTATAACTGCGATTCATGCACTACAATAGAACGTGGATTTTGTCACAGGCACCAAGTTTGCCGCAGGCGGCGCCTGCGAGAAAAGGCAATTTTGTCTGCGACAACATTTGTCGCGACAAAGCGCTTTTTTTCGCAGGAGGTCTGCGACAAACGTTTGTCGCAGGCTGACTGCGACAAAGCTTTGTCTACGACAAAGTTTGTCGCAGAGACATTGTCACAAACAGCGCCTGCGACAAAAGTTTGTGGCAAACAAAGCTTTGTCGCAGGCGGACTGCGACAAAGGTTTATTGCTAACCATTATTGCTCGAGCATGCGCACTCTTGGGCTCTCCATTCGGCTAACTGTAGAACTTGATGAAGACTTGCCCCCTCGTAGGTCGCAAACCTGTTTTTCGCTGCTCCTCGTCAATATACAACCTCCACGGTCTAGACCCTCTAGTATGATTTTCTTATAGGCACGCTCGGTTGGCGTTGTTCCTGGCAACTGAATCCTGAACCAAAAAAAGGTTGAAAGGTTCATTTTGGAACGATTATGTGATCCGTAAATGAAATGGTTAATTTGGTAAAATACCTTGAATTCTTGACTTTCAACATATGTCATGTATGCTAGCCAATCACTCTCCGGACAACCATGAGAGGGGTTTTGGCGAACCCACTCGTAGGGAAGGTTGTTGTCCTTGGAGGATTTCACATTTGCCCTCCACGCCTCAAGCCTTGCTTTTCCCCAAAGGCGCGAGATAGCGTGATCCTAGTATTTCCGAGCAGGTGGCAGCAGGTTCGAGTCGCAATAAAACTTGCCCTAAATATAAAAAGCGAGTTTGAAATGAAATTTCAATAATGGGATAATAGTATTCAATTCATTGATTTCCAAATTATCTTACCAAGAAGAACTGCTAGAAAGCACGTGTCTTAGTAGCGTCCGACACATGCTTCCAGGAGGGAGGGTAGATGGGGTAGTACGTCCAGATCCTCGCACACTCCCCAACATACTTGCCCATAAAGGACGCTAGTGGGCCACCAGACTTGACTCCTAGGTTGTCAAGATTGAACAAGATCTTATTTCCGTCGTTGGTGGCTCGACGGTGGTCCTTGAACTTGATTTTGATTACCTTTGTTTGACCGCCACGATCTGCACAAAACTAAGCTCTAAGTACATATTTTTAATATCTAAGAATTTTCAAAATGGATGGTTTTGAAAATTTAACGATAGTAAGCTTATGAGTGTGTCTATCAGAGGAGGAAGAAGAAGAAGACTATGTTACAACAGCGTCCCCAATAAGAACAGATCAAGGACGACTGTGACTCCCCCCATCGTCACTACCAGAAGCCATTGCTAAAAAAAAAAGATGGAAAAAATACAATCAACGTATGTCAATTACATTGGTAGACAAGAAGATCGTCATAAAATAAAGATCGTCAGACAATAACAAACTTTATATTATTCTATTCATTATCGAAGTTAATTACACCACTTCCCACAATGTGTAAATCAGGAATATTGTCAGTTACAGGAAGATGTTGTGGAGCTAACGACAAACAACACTCGTGTGAAATAGCTCCCTCATCTCCCATCTCATACGTGTCTCTTGGCTTGCAATGAACCGGTATACACCATTCCGGGTCATTTGTGTCATCCACATAGAAGATCATACGTGCATCACTTGCGCTTACGTACGACTCATCTTCAACCTTGTCACCGACATCTCGCAAGTGATTGAAGTTGACCATAGTTATTCCGAGTGCATCTTTCTTCACCCATGTCGGAGTAACTGTATCAGCCCACTTACACTTGAATAGCGTGATTGTACGGGAATAATAATCCAGTTCGACTATATCCACAAGTTTCCCATAGAACCAGATGTCACTGCGAATTGGATTGTTGTCAGAGGAGCTCGAGACACTATCGGTGCCAAATTTTGCAGCAACACCACTGTTCTGGGTTTTCAAGCCTTCTTCACGAGCAATCGTTCGAAAGCGATACCCATTAATGTTCTGGAAATTGAAGATAGAAAGTTACAACTAGAACCAACGAATGCTCAAAAACAAAACTATGTTACAAAACCTGATGTAGAAAAATGAAGATAATCATAATTAAATAACAAAATTAATCAAATTAGTTATGAAAGATGATGAATGAGAACAAAAAATTACTGAAAAAAAACACCAACAAACTACGGAAAGAAGTCTGACATACTGATGCCAAAATAGAACAATATGCGAATCTCCACGAAATTTAAGAACAGAGGAAACCGATCAGAACCATGACAAAAAATAGTGAACAAGACAATGAAGAACTGATGATCTTACCTTAGTAAATCGGTCTGTTGTACGAACAGCCGATTCTCCTGTCAAGAACTCTAAGCCTTCGATACTTGATGAATCTGGGAGAAATACGAAATCAGAGACAATACGAATTCAGAGATACTATGACTAAGAAGTACGAATCTGGGATAAATAACTTACCTCGGAGAAGGTGTCAGAGCCGTCGGATTCACCGGAGAATGCGGAGGAGGCGTCAGAGAAAGTGGAGGAGGCATCGGAGAATGTAGAGGAGAAGGCGTAGGATCGGCAGCACTACGTTGGACTTGGTTCAAAATGGAAACGAAGGAGTTTTTTCAGAGGATTTCAGCACTCAGTTGGAAGATGAAGTGAGAATAATGAAAAACCACAACGTTGGAAGAGGGGGTCATTCAGTAGTTTGTCGCAGGCGGAAAACGTTTGTCGCAGGCCGCCTGCGACAAACCTGTCGCAGACAAAACTTTGTCACAGGCAGACTGCGACAAAGCTCGTCACTGACAAAGCTTTGTCGCAGGCTGCATGCGACAAAGCCCGTCGCAGACAGAGCTTTGTCGCAGGCCGCCTGCGACAAACTCGTTGCAGACAAGGCTTTATCGCAGGCCGCCTGCTACAAAGCCATCACAGACAGCAGCGGGCCTGCGACAAACGGCTGGGCCTGCGACGGGCTTTGTCGCAGGGCGAATCTTCTGTCGCAGACGACCTGTGACAAAGCTTCCGTTCTGTTATAGTGATGAATCGGTAATATTTCTAAATTCAACATGGAGACATTGTGGAGTAAGATTCATCACACGATTAGCGCATCCAAAAGACAATGACAAAGACTCGACTGACTCGACAACTACAAAAGTTTGACAAAGACTCAAGACAACACAAATTGACACAAAATAAAAATAAAAGTACAAAATTCTGGATGATAAGAAAAATAGAGAAAAATCTTGAAAGCACTAGGGCACTGAAAAATCCTAAATTTTCTTCTCAATCAATGCGAGTCATAGCTGCGACGGTCTTCCTCTGGATTGTTGTCCACTACCTCGGTCCTCCACTTGAAATCTATGCAACTCCCTTGCCCTTGCGAAGGTGCAGAGTTTATCCTTTCTCGCTTGATCTTTCGTGCTTCCTATCCTCAAAAAGAAGAACACACTAAATTCCAAGTTTAGTATTCAAACAGGAGGGAGTAGTGCCAATAGACACACACAAAAAATTAACACAATCCTATGAATCAATTAAACAATATCGGATTAACGAGCAATGACAACAACAACATACACCAAAGAAGCAAAGTCCAAAGATTGTATGTGAAATGCAAACAATTTAAGTCAAAATCCCCTGAGCACACATTAAGGTTTTACACAACATTTAGCATGGCGGTCAATATCAAGCATTTAACCGAATGGAACAAAGTAGTGACATTACACGATCAAACACATGGCATAACCAAGCAATTATCACAACCAAGCCAGCTAAACAATGCACATATATTAAGGCACAACGTCAAGAAACTGAGATAACACAAAGTACAGTCAAATCATCATATGAGCATATTAAGGCCAAAGATAATAAAAAAAGAGCATTCAAATATATCCATGAACACCAAATGATCATTCTCAAAGCAATAAATCATCAAAATTCGGCCATATGCAAAACCCCACAATTTCGAGCAATATCCGTAGGAAAAGTCAATGTAAATACACAATTGGAAGGGCAAACGATATAGAAACGACCCCGTATTCAAACTATAAGCTTAATATACCACCAATTTCATTAATATCAACTCAATTTCCCAAAATCACAAAGTTGGAAAAAACTAGGGTTTCCGTTCAAGAAACAAATCTGAATATGCACCTGCAATTTTCACAATCAACGGAACTAAGCACGATTCATGCATTCTCAGAGGTAGGGATACATGGTATGTACCTGGAAATCGACTTAGACCAAGGAAAAACGTTTAAAATTGGGTCGGAGGGAGGAAAATTGGACTGAGCTTTGAGTTTTGGGTGCTCGTTCGTCGAGCTGCTGTTGTGGCGACGGGCAGTGGCCTCGGCAGCCTGGCTTGGGTCGGCGGTGATAGGCGGCAGTGTGTGGGTCGGCGGACAGGGGGAGGGTCAGCAGTGATGGTTATCAAGGGCGGTGGTCGTTTTGGGTCGTAGTTGAGGTGGGGGTGGTTGAAAACTCGAGTTGTGGTTCTGGGATGGGGTCGTTTGAACGGAGGGAGAGGTGCAGCTGGAGGCGGTGGTCTGATGTCGGAGGTGAGGTAGAGGGTTTGGTGTGGTGGTGTGTTGGTTGGTCAGAAGAGGATGGAGACTGGAGAGTTGAGAGTTTTTGGGAGAGAGAGAGAGGAGAGGAGAGAGTGTGTAATCTGAAAAATGAACCAAAAAATTAGCACTTACCCCCTTCCGATGGAGCTTACACGGTGTGTAAGCTGTGTAGTGCAATAGCTTACACGGTGTGTAAGCTCTTACATAGATGCTTACGCAGTTGTGTAAGCTTACTGTGTTTTTGGCTCTCTTTGGGACCAAATATGGATTTCTTTCTCGTTTTTGACAATTTGGTCACCCAAATACTTGCGAACAATATTTTTAGCATAAATAACACCCAAAATATATATTTTTCAACTATTTTCTTTCATCCAGACTCAATCGACTCGACACAAAATTCATAAAATGACTCAAAATAAATAAAAACTGACTCGATAATTATAAAGTTGACTCCATTCGTGGGTTGCCTCCCACGAAGCGCTCTTGTTTAGGTATGTGAGTCGGACGATACCTGGTTATGGACCCTAACTCAAGAGCTCCTTGAAGTCAATCAACTTCTTCAATGCTAGTGGTTGAGTGCCAAATAGCACTCCAGAATGATAAAGATGTAGCCGGTGATGCCCAATGAACCCAGTCTTCTCCACCCGAGGGTCATCTAGGTTGCCCTCAGAGTTGAGCACACATGCCTCCAAATGCATGACCTCCTCAATATCCACTGCTCATCTCTAGCTTAAAGTACAGGTTGGCTCAACGGAAGCTTAAATGAGGATAACTCCTCAATCTCCATATGCTCCTCTTCAGCTTCAACTACAAGATGGATAATCTCTACGTCTTCATCAACCACCACTGCCAGGGATTCTTCATCGGATACCTCTAGCTCACAACAGTCATGGGCTAGATTATCATGTTCTTCTTCTAGCAACTCTCGAGCATCTTCTTCCATTAGTTTATTTGATTGCTCAAACTAGAAGTCCACAACATCAAAAGCTTGTAGTTTTGAAAGGATCTTTTCCAAGAGGAAGTCTGGTAAGTCTTCTGTTGCTGGTACTGGTGGGAATGTAGATATTCCTCTTTGTAATCTTGGTGGTAGTGTGTAGCTTTTGGCTCTTGCCAGGACGGCAAGGGTGAAGGTTCCTCATACCAACTTGTCATAAGTTGGTTGTTTTGTTCTGATATACACCACCCTTGGTATTGTCCATCCAACCTGTTATCCTGCATCTCAAAACTCAAGAGCATTACCCAGGTAAATCATGAAAAATATGGGGAGAAAAGAAATGATAAGATGGAAGGTAGAAGAATAGTTGCTAACTCTTCTTTCAAGCGTATAAGAAGAGTCCCCGACAATGGCGCCAATTTGATAACCGTAAAAACAGAGGTCAAATAACTAACCTACGAAAGTAGGATAGATCGTATTCCACGGGATTTCTTCTTTTCGTTTACTCGAAGGAAATTGACAATTATTGGAGTTTAAACAGGTTGTGTGGTGTGAGTTCCACAAGTTTCTATGCTAATATGCTGATGGGGACATCCTTGGGTCATCAACTGGTCCAATCACTAGGAGTCAAACCAAGGCCTTAAGGAACAAGGTGGCAACATTCATGGAGGCTTGGAGTATGCCAAAGCATGAAGAATTGGAGCAAGGATGTTGGACATTACTTAGGATGGTTGACGAGACTGAATGATGATCCAACGACAAGATTCAAACGTTTTGTGATCTTCAATGACCATTCTGCCATTTAAGAAAGTGGAGGGGCCTTCATGAACGAATTTCATCCCCATTCATGCATTTGTTTTCATGTTCATTCACTTCCACATTGGAACCATGCACTTGCATTAATGTTCATTCACTTCCACATTAGAACCATGCACTTGCATTAAGTGTGAACAATTAATGGTGTAGTTTTTCTAGATGACTAGATTCAGTGAATCTGGTGTAGGACACATTTTCTCCTACCCTATTTAAAGGGTTCTTTGTAGTTTGTTTCAAATCAGCTTGTTTGCTCACAATCAAAGAATTCAGACTTCGGTTTACAATATTTGTTCCTTAAAGCTTTTGCTCGTTGTTGCTTGGCTTAGGAAGTTTGGTTTATCGAGATAAGGGTATTCACCCCTTAGTTCGTGGTACCGCACACACTTGATACCTCGAGTTCTTAGCTCTATAGCTAAGGGTTCTGGTCCGATTTCCATCTTCTATCCTGATTGTGTTTTCGTTTGCAAATTGTTCAAACCGAGTTGTGTGGATTGAGCCAACCTTGGCTTTGGTTCATATCAGTTTGGTATCAGAGCTCGGTTCAACTCTTGGATCAAAGCTTCTGTTGTTTTCTTTGGATTATAAAAAAAACAAAAAAAAAATAGTAGCATTATTGGATGAATCGTGATTTGTGTTATTTCAGATTTATAGTTTTGTACTAACCATTTCTTGGTGGTAAAAGCTGGTGTGCAGGTTAAGAAGAAACAAAGTTTAAAAATCAAGAGGTCCAAAAGAATAATTTCGACCCAATGAAAGCAAAGCCACCTCACCAAGATTGTGTCTAGAAGTTATAGCGAAAATCTAAGAAAGGGGGGGTAAACAATTTCTGTTCTTTCAAAGTCAAATTTGTTTTGAATAGTTTGTTTTTCGAAAACCCAGCAAAGAAATCTGACTAGGGCTTAGAGTGAACTCAGCTAGGGTTGTGTTTACTTGATTTTCGAATTACTTGACTTCTAAATCTTTGAAGAAACTTGCAACTGCTCATAACGAACTTGCTTATTGCCGATTTCTGTTTCATCTTTTTCTCTCAAAAACTTGTGTGAAACATGAGAGGCAAAAGAAAGAGTGTGTGAGGTTCATTAGAGAGAGTTGGTGAGGCCATTGTGACTAATCATTATTCAAGATGACAGATCCAGTAGGGTTCGAAGCAACAATGAATGCGATGAGGACGGAGTTCCATGAAGCACTCAACACTATGGCTCAAACCCTCACCGCGGCCATCCAGAATAATCAGCCAAGGATAGATGATTCTGATGTGAAGGATGATGCACCTCCACGAGGTGGAGCAAGGCCACATAGAGAAGCTTTAAGAGGAGTGATGCTGGACGATGATATCCGAGGGGTAAAAATTTCGGTTCCCAAATTCCAAGGGAAATCAGACCCAGATGCATATCTCGATTGGGAGAGGGCAATGGAATTCTTCTTCCAATGCCATCAATTTTCTGATCGCAAGAAGGTAACCCTTGCTGTTGTAGAATTTACTGACTACGCTTCTGTTTGGTGGAGTCAGCAAATTAGACAAAGGGAGCGCGAAGGGAAGAGGCCTATTGGAACCTGGGAGGATGTGAAACGTGTCATGAGAAGGAAATATGTTCCAGCTTCCTATTGCCGAGATTTACACATTAAGTTACAAGCTCTAAAGCAAGGTGGTATGACTGTTGAAGACTACCATAAGGAGATCGAGATGATAGTGTCTCGATTGGATCTAATTGAAGATGAGGATGCCAAGATTGCACGTTTCCTAGGAGGCTTACAGAGGGAAATCGCCTATCAAGTCAACTTGCAGAATTTCATCGACTATGATGAATTGGTGCGACTTGCAATACGAGTGGAGAAGCAACTCAAACTTGGCACTGGACGGAGATTCAATACGCCAACCACTACCACACCATCATGGAAGACGAATACCATGAAGAAAGAGGAAGGCACCTCGGGAGGCTTTAACAAACCTAAAACCACTCAAGTACCTATGGAGGCTGCTCATATTCTGCTTGGGAGGCCATGGCAATTTGATCGATTTTCTCTTCAAGATGGGAGGGCTAATCGATATTCCTTAACCCATAAGGGGCAAACCTACAAGCTCAAGCCTTTGTCACCAACCGAATTGTACCAAAATCAATTGGAGAAGCAACAACTCGTGAGGCTAGAGAGAAGAAAGAGATGGAGCTCAAAACAAGAGAGAAGAGTGAAAAGAAACAGAGTGACACCCCTTCAAGTGCAAAAACAGAAATGGTATGTCATAGAGCTCGAAAAGGTGAGGCCGAGAGGAGAGAAAACCTTTTAGCTACACGTGGTGAGATCAAACAAACCTTAACTTCTAGGATGCCACTCGTAGTTATCGTATACAAGGAGTGTTTGAATTCTGATTATGCTAATGTAACTTATTCTCTTCATAGTGTTATCTCTTCATTATTACAGGAAATTGAAGATGTCTTTCCGAAGGAGACTCCTAAAGGACTACCACCGATTAGGGGAATTGAGCACCAAATCGACTTTGTTCCAGGAGCATCCATCCCTAACAAGGCCGCATATAGAACCAATCCGGAAGAGACCAAAGAGCTTCAGAGACAAGTGGATGAGTTAATGGACAAAGGGCATGTTCGAGAAAGCATGAGCTCTTGTGCCGTACCGGTTATCCTCGTGCCAAAGAAGGATAAATCATGGAGTATGTGCGTAGACTATCGCGCGATCAATAACATCTCGGTAAAGTATCGTCATCCTATTCCTAGACTTGATGATATGCTAGATGAGTTACATGGTGCTTCTATCTTTTCAGAGATTGATTTAAAATCTGGATATCACCAAATTCGAATGAAGGAAGGAGATGAATGGAAAACCGCATTTAAGACTAAACATGGTTTATATGAGTGGATGGTTATGCCATTTGGTTTGACAAATGCACCTAGTACATTCATGAGATTGATGAACCACGTGCTTAGGGCTTTCATAGGCAGATTTGTAGTCGTTTACTTTGATGATATTCTAGTTTACTCATCTAATTTAGAGGATCATGGTGGACACTTAAAATTGGTGTTAGAAACCCTTAGAAAGGAAAGACTGTTTGCCAATATGAAAAAGTGCGTCTTTTGCACCGATCACCGTGTGTTTCTTGGCTTTGTTGTTAGTTGTACAGGAATCAAGGTTGATGAGGAGAAAATAGAGGCAATCAAGTCTTGGCCAATTCCCACAAACATATCTGATGTTAGGAGCTTTCATGGTTTGGCCAGTTTCTATCGAAGATTTGTGAAGGATTTCAGTACTATTGCTGCACCACTCACGGCCGTAGTGAAAAAGGATGTACCCTTTCATTGGGGAACACCTCAACAAGAGGCATTTGAGCTATTGAAGGAGAGACTCACCAATGCACCAGTTCTGATGCTACCCGATTTCAGCAAGGCATTTGAGATCGAGTGTGATGCTTCAGGAATTGGAATAGGAGCTGTGCCCATGCAAGAAAAGAAACCGATTGCATACTTCAGTGAAAAGTTGCATGGAGCTACTCTGAATTACCCAACTTACGATAAGGAATTATATGCACTTGTTCGAGCATTAGAAACTTGGCAACTCTACCTATGGCCAAAGGAGTTTGTCATCCATTCTGATCACGAGTCATTGAAATATCTCAAAGCTCAACACAAGCTGAACACGAGGCATGCACGATGGGTTGAGTTCATCGAGTCTTTTCCCTATGTTATCCGTTACAAGCAAGGTAAGGAGAACGTCGTGGCTAATGCCCTATCTCGAAGGTACACTCTTATCTCTACTCTTGGTGTTAAGTTCATTGGTTTTGAATACATTAAAGACTTATATGACACCGATACTGATTTTGGAGATGTGTACAAGGCGTGTGAACATTCGGCACATGATAAATTTTATAGGTTAGATGGATACTTGTTTCGAGAGAACAAGTTATGTTTGCCTAAGTCTTCGTGTCGAGATGTTTTAGTCAGGGAAGCACATGGAGGCGGGTTAATGGGGCACTTTTGAATTGCCAAAACGATGGCATGTCTTCAAGAGCACTTCTACTGGCCTAAAATGAGGCATTATGTGGAGAAACATCTAGCCAGATGTGTGGCTTGTCACCAAGCCAAGTCTAAATCACAACCACACGGGTTATACACTCCTCTCCCTATTCCTACTGCACCTTGGATTGATATATCTATGGACTTTGTGTTAGGCTTGCCTAGGACTAGGGGTGGTAGAGATTCAATTTTTGTGGTGGTCGATAGATTCTCAAAAATGGCACATTTCATTCCATGTCATAAAACTGATGATGCATCTCATATTGCTAATTTGTTCTTTAAGGAAGTTGTTAGATTGCATGGAATGCCTCGTACTATTGTGTCGGATCGTGACTCTAAGTTTCTTAGTTATTTCTGGAAAACACTTTGGGGTAAACTAAGAACGAAGCTACTATTCTCTACTACTTGTCATCCACAAACTGATGGTCAAACTGAAGTAGTCAATAGGTCGTTATCACAATTGCTTAGAGCCATAATCAAGTCCAACATTAAAACTTGGGAAGATTGTTTGCCACATGTTGAGTTTGCATATAATAGGGCTGTGCATTCGGCTACTAAGTATACACCATTCGAACTTGTGTATGGATTTAATCCATTGACTCCCTTGGATTTATCACCTTTGCCTTTGCATGAGTTATCTAATACAGATGGGGAAGCAAAAGTAAAGTATGTTAAAGAGATGCACGAGAAAGCTAGACTCAACATTGAGCGTAGGACAAAGTAGTACGTTCAAAATGCCAACAAAGGACGCAAGGAAAAGGTGTATGAACCAGGAGATCTCGTTTGGATACATTTCAGAAAGGAGCGGTTTCCAGAACAGAGAAAGTCAAAGCTGCTACCTAGAGGGGAGGGTCCTTTTAAAGTCTTGCAACGCATAAATAACAATGCATATCACATAGACTTACCAGGAGACTATGGCGTTAGTGCTACTTTTAATGTTGCCGACTTAACCCTTTTTATGATGATTTTGCAGATTCAGATTCGAGGACGAATCCTTTTCAAGAAGGGGGGAATGATGGGGACATCCTTGGGTCATCAACTGGTTCAATCACTAGGAGTCAAACCAAGGCCTTAAGGAACAAGGTGGCAACATTCATGGAGGCTTGGAGTATGCCAAAGCATGAAGAATTGGAGCAAGGATGTTGGACATTACTTAGGATGGTTGACGAGACTGAATGATGATCCAACGGCAAGATTCAAACGTTTTGTGATCTTCAATGACCATTCTGCCATTTAAGAAAGTGGAGGGGCCTTCATGAATGAATTTCATCCCCATTCATGCATTTGTTTTCATGTTCATTCACTTCCACATTGGAACCATGCACTTGCATTAATGTTCATTCACTTCCACATTAGAACCATGCACTTGCATTAAGTGTGAACAATTAATGGTGTAATTTTTCTAGATGACTAGATTCAGCGAATCTGGTGTAGGACACATTTTCTCCTACCCTATTTAAAGGGTTCTTTGTAGTTTGTTTCAAATCAGCTTGTTTGCTCACAATCAAAGAATTCAGACTTCGGTTTACAATATTTGTTCCTTAAAGATTTTGCTCGTTGTTGCTTGGCTTAGGAAGTTTGGTTTATCGAGATAAGGGTATTCACCCCTTAGTTCGTGGTACCGCACACACTTGATACCTCGAGTTCTTAGCTCTATAGCTAAGGGTTCTGGTCCGATTTCCATCTTCTATCCTGATTGTGTTTTCGTTTGCAAATTGTTCAAACCGAGTTGTGTGGATTGAGCCAACCTTGGCTTTGGTTCATATCATATGCAAAGGAAAATGAAATTGAATTAAAAACTAGGGAAAATTGTACTTTGTCTCCCTCTATTTTGCCAAGTTAACAAACAACCCTAAGATTAACAAGTTGATTGATTTGATTGATTTTTCAATTAAAGAGACGATAGCTTAGATTTTGAATCCCCCTAAGATCACCAAAGCATTGATAAAAGATCGACATATATCAGACTCAATTCAAATAATGCTTAATCACCGCCATAGCTCCTTACCCATAGGTCTAAGTTCATGAACATTCACTACTATTGAACTAGCTACCAATATTAATTAACCGTCCGTGCGTTCATTTCTGCAATAGATAACTAATTGGTGCAACTAAATTGATTAATGAGCTATTCTTAAAACGGATTAACCCTAAACAGCTCCAACGAGAGGAGTGATTCCATTGAATAGGTTAACTATTTAATTCGATGTACTAGAACAAGGCAGACGTTCGCCAACTATCCTTTATTCTAACAAGAAACTAATCTAGGTGATTAGGCCAGAAAAGAAACAAATTTTAAGAACGAATTAAACATGAATAAGAGAAAGTCTGAATTGAAATATAATTATCACCGATCCGTGACCGCTTAAAAGCCCCGTGTCACTTAGGGTTCATCTAATCTAAGCTAGAAGAGTTTTATCTAATCATATCTAATAAACAAAAATAAAAAATCAGAAGAGAATTCATCTTAAGAAGGAAGAATAGAGAGAAGCTGTAAAACATAATTTTGATGATTCTGAGCAACTTCGATCTTGAAAATCTTCAACTCTTAGGCTCCGAGCGTCTTACGAGACTCTAAAAGTTGCTCTAAACCCTCTCCAAGTCGTGGCTCTTCTCTGAAAATTGAATGTTGAATGTAGAATCTCCAAAAAAAAGTCCATTTATATCATCTAAGACCTTTTTCGTCTAGAGAGCTTACACGGGGTGTAAGCTAAACAGTGTATTAGCTTACACGGTGTGTAAGCTCCAAAATTCAGCATTTTAAGTTTTCTTCCAAACCGGTCCTTTCCTTATGGTTAGGGCTTCTTCCCTCGACCCGGATCACTCCAAGGGGCCTATAATCCCATGTCACTCAATGCTCCACTCCTGGTTTGATTCCCAACGTCGTGTAATACCCTAAACTTTTAAAACAAAAGAAAAGACTAGTTTACCCCGAGGCGGACGTTCGACACTTGAAAATTTAAATAAAAATCCCAAAATAAAGTCACCGTTAAATCTGATCATAAAACCAAAGTAAAAATCATCGTAACTGAGAAAATAGCACTAACAAGTGGGCAAAAGTCCAACATAATCTGATAAAACATAACCTGAAAACAGTCTCCAAAATAGTCCAATGATCCAACGAAACATAAAAAGTACTCGACTTCACTCCAAGCCTTCACTCACTCTGAGATCTCAGACATAGCTTGCAGAAATGATACGCCAAGTCTTCAGAAGGTTCCTTATTAGCTTTCGGACGACCTAGTGGGTGGTTTGGGGCCAGTCTTTCGTGCTCATACACTTTAAGCTAAAATGGGTCAAATTTTAACTCGATCCAAAACTTAGGTTCATTATTGAATAGTAGTAGTGGTGACTTTAACTATACCTAAATAATTGTATCATATCATGAACATGTACTATGATATAAACATGGAAATCATCAACTGAAAACTGAGAAAGATAACATCATGCTTCACATCAACACCTAACTTCACTTAAATCTGATCAACTTTTACTTAGAGGCCCCAACCCAACTAACTAGCCTTACCGCTCCTTGAAAACTGATAAAGGGACTCTCTGGTCCAACTGAAAACTATGGGCAATCTAGCCCAATACTATGTTGAGGGTCGCTCGCGACCATAACTGAAAATTGGGTTGGGCGGAGGTCTAGCTAGTGAGTATCGTTTATTAATCCACCTATTATTTATCTAGGTGAGGTGTGACTCTTTAACATGCATAAATGCAGGTGCTCATATTTCATATGATGGTCTTTAATGAGTCCTAAAGACGAGGAATCAGATTAGATAAAGCTTAGGGTAAAGATAGACTAAATAGGTTCCAGCGACGGACTTGGCAATTTTGAGAGAGAATAACTTCTCAATTATTTGAGAAGTGATTGAATGAGGTTTCGCGAATTAAAAACAAGGTTTTCTTGGTGTTGAAGAAATTCATTATTAACCGACCTAGTTCTCTAAATTTTGTGATAGAGAGAGAGGATTTATACTTAAATTTTGTTTGAAATTTTCGTGAAGAGTATTATCCAAAATTATTTACGAACCTAATATATAACTCTAATTTACTTACTTCCATTGATCAAATCTACTATATTTAACTCCCGTGATACTGATGACACTCGATTTGACGTGATTATCAGTCTCATTTAAGCGACATTTCCTTGCTTGAAACGTGGTTTTAGGGGTAAAATAGCGAATATTCACTCAACTGCCCTAATTCCTACCAATTTGGTTACTTTGGCCCTTTTGGGTCTATTTGATGGTTTTCTAGTATTTTTGTGATAGCACAGGTTTTTGCCATCATTTACGTAGCCACAAACGTGTTCAAGACCTCAAGGAGTGAACCGGAATCGAACCAGAGTCAGAACCGAAGATCCAACTGCCCAGCACAATGTTTTCGCCGAAAATACTACACAGTTTTCGGCGAAAATACCTTCAGAAACCCACAGGCGGAGTGAGCTGAATTACACTGAAGTTTTCGGCGAAAATACTATAAAATTTTCGCCGAAAACTTATGAAGAAATCAACGAAGGAAACAGAGGATTTTAACTGAAGTTTTCGGCGAAAACTTCTTAAGTTTTTCGCCGAAAACTTCTTAAGTTTTTCGCCGAAAACTCCTTCCTTTTCCGCGGCAGAATTGGAAAACCCTAATCTTACCTATTTAAAGAAACAGTCAACAGCCAGCCAGGGGAATCAATCATTATTCATATTTTCACAAATCAGACTTTTGAGAATCAGCCGACTCTAGGGTCGATAGATAGAGTTTAGAGAGTTCGAAGATCCGTGGAGAGATCGTGACGCCATCCTTCCACCTCGGAGAACTCGGAGCTTAAAGTTGAAAATCCAGGAGATCGAAGTTTCACGGGAGTCGTCAGAATTAGGTTTTTCAGTTCTTATCTGTTCTTCCTCTGTATGATGATTTCCTTTGTTGCCTTTGATTCTTCTGTTATCGTTATGAGTAGCTGAACTTGTAGAGCTTAGATTAGATGAACCCTAAGTGACCCAGGGCTTTAAAGCGGTCACGGATTGGCGGTAATTAGATTCGAAGTTCAATCAGTTTCTCTTTGCATGGTTGTTTTGTTCTTGATTGTTCATGTTTCTTTACTGGTTGGTCGCCTAGATTAGGTTTTTGCAAGCTAGGGTTAGTCGTTAGACGATTCCCTGCTTTGGC
The DNA here is from genome assembly GCA_034768395.1 of Linum lewisii. NCBI lineage: Eukaryota > Viridiplantae > Streptophyta > Magnoliopsida > Malpighiales > Linaceae > Linum > Linum lewisii. The sequence goes on from CM068296.1 coordinate 55,327,778, forward strand.
GCTTAAACCTATCTTCCTTGATCACCTAGTTTAGATTCTTGTTAAGCTGAGGATAGAAGCGAACGCTCGCCTCTCTTTAAAACATCAATTCAAGCAATTAACCTTATAATTGGAGTGTGCCTTTCGTAGGAACCGGTTAGGGTTAATCCACTGCGAGAGTAACTCATAAATCGTTAGTAATTCCACCAGTTAAGTTAAGTCGTTGCGAGAGGCGACCGTACCCGGGCGACTAATTAATCTTGGTAGCTAGAACGGATAGAGCGAACGTTCGTCGGTCTTAAACCTAAGGGTCAGGAGTTATGGTGGTGTATAGAAACCGATTGAATGAGAATTGAAAACCGCTGGTCTTGTGATTGTCGTTGCCTTGGTGATCTAAGGGGGATTCGAAGTCTAAGCTCGTCTATCATCCTGTTAGTCAACCTTTTTACTTTTTCTGTCTTTTATTTTTCCTTTGTTTATTAGATTAGAAGTCGTGGAACTCACACCACGCACAACTTGTTTAAATCGAGTAATTTGCCAACATATTTGAGTAGACAAGAAGAAGAGACCTCGAGTAGAATACGATCTAGTCTACCTTGGTAGATTAGTTATTTGATACCGCTAAAACTGCAGCATCAAATTGGCGCTGTTGCCGGGGACTCTTCTAATTGTTTGAAAGAAGAGTTGGCAAATTATTCTTCTACCTTTCCGCCTTACCATTTATTTTCCCTCCATATTTCCATGATTTACCTGGGTAGTGCTTTTTTGAGTTTTGATTATGCAGGATTACAGGTGGGATGACCAGTACCAAGAGTGGCGCGTCAATGGAGCACCAAATATTAAGGATTACCAGGAGATGCTACATCAACAACAACAACAGACGGCGAGATTTGACTCCCTCTTTGATAAGATCTCTTCAATGCTACAAGGTTACCAAGAGATACACCAACAAGAACATCAAAGTGGCGCTAGAGATAACCAAGAGATGCTTCATGAACATCAACAATGCTCGTCAAGAACCCAATCTGCCTAGGATAATATATCTTCAATGCTACAAGCTCATCTTGCGACGGACATCAAGCTCGAGCAACCAAAGCAGTTAATGACAGAAGACGCTCAAGAGCTATTCGAAGAAGAAAATGATGATCCTATCCATGACTATCATGAGCTAGAAAAATCCTTGGCGGTGGTGGTTGATGAAGACATGGAGCCAATCCATCCTGAAGTTGAAGCCGAAGAGGAGCACATAGAGATTGAGGAGATACCCTAACCTACACTTCCGCCGAGTCAACCTGTAGAGAAGATGGAGCTCATTGACCATGTCGCGCCGTACTACCTCTTTCCTCCTCGAGTAGGAGAATTCAAGAAGAACTGGTCATCCAAACAGAACCGCGATCTACTAGAGCACTACCGGCTGCATCACCATTCTGGAGTGCTACATGGCACTCAACCGCTGTCCTTGAAGAAGACGATTGACTTCAAGGAACTCCTAAGTTGGGGTCCCTAACAGGTACCGTCCGGCTCAAGGACGTTAAAAGAGAGCGCTTTGTGGGAGGCAACCCACGGCTGGAGTCCGTTTTTAAATTTTTGAGTCAGTCTTTTTTCGTCGTTCTAAGCAGGTTCGGGAGAGCCAAAGTGTCAGTTTAATTTCCTTTCTTTTTGATTTGTTTTCTATTAGGTTTTAAAAAAAAAATGAGTTTTCAAAAAAAAAAAAACTATTTTCGGCGAAAAATAATAAATTCGCCGAAAACTTTGCTTAAACTTTGAACAGGAGCGTCCTTCTTTATTTTTGCCTATCTTCGAAGAAGTTTTCGGCGGTCCAATTCCAACGCATACTTGATCGTCCAAATCGGAGCTCAGTAGCTCCGGTTATCCCCGAAACAAGTTTTTCACGTTTTTGGCTAACTTCGTCACTTTCCGTCCATTTTCTTGAGTCGTGTCTTAAAGGTTAGTTGTTGGGTTTTCAATTTCGAATCTTTTGACATGTTGATTTTTGAATTTCGACGAGTTTAAATTCTGTCTACCTCGTTTTGCGTGCCTGCTGTTTCGGTGTGATTTTTTCTGAACTGCTTGAGCATAGATCTTCTAGATTGCTCTAGGAGTGTCGTGCCGTGAATTTGAAAAAAAAAAGAGTCGAAATATTTTCAAAATTCCCCTGACCTTCTTCGTTACGACTTTTATTATGTGTGGATCCGGGACACTTGTCCCGGTATCCTTTTGATCTTTTTGTCGTTTTTGTTTTTGTAGGAACTTGAGTAGCTACTCCGCTTCCACTCCGGACTCTCCGTGCTCATCCGCTACACCGACCATCACCTTCCAGGTTCTTCGTATCTCTCTACTCTAGATTAGTTCTGTGAGGACACAGAACCGTTTAAGTGTGGGTAGGAGTCTAGGATTATGCATGATCTTGCTTGCTATCTATGATTCTGTGGTTCAAATTTGAAAATTCTCTAGCATAGAATTGCTCAATTCTTGACTTTTGATGTTAAATTGACTTCAAACAATGACGTCTAGACTGTTCCACTTAGAACCTGTAACCAACGTGTTGGCACTGAAATCAAATGAGTCTAGGTCAGAACAGATCATAAATCACTTCGAAACTTGAATTAATTGACTTATTAATCACAAAGCTCGATAACACCGTTCTAAGATGATAAATGCTAGCTTCTCCCATGTTTTTCACTCCATATTTGTTCACCTGTGATTGTGGCTTGTTCACCTGTGATTGTGGCTTGAGATTAGACGGAAATCCAATTCGAAATCTTGTGTAAAAAGTTATAACTAGCTAGGATTAAGTGATTAAATGGTTAAATCAAGTAATTAAATTGTGCAAATCAATGTAAAGTTCTTTAAAGTGCTTAAATCAAAGCTTGGCAAGCGCGACACCTAAGTGAAGTGTTCGGGTTGAGCACTAGCATAAGCACAAATACTGTGAGCTAGGCAGGTCCAACACCTAAGTGAAGTGTTTGGTATCGAGCACTAGTATGCAGTAAATAAATTGAAGGAAAAAGTCGAAACTTGAAATAAATTGTTGTTTAAATCGGTCCTAGCTAGAACATGTAACGTGCAGATCTAGAAACGGATGAAGTCGAGTCAATAGCCACGTCATTTTTCCTACCACCGCATCCACATAATGGCTAGAGCTTAAAGTCTTTTTTATTAGAATTGTTGTTATCGTAGGCGGTTAATTATGATTAATTGTTTTGCCAAGAAACGAGCCTTAATGAAACTACTACTTGAAGTGAGCATAAATTAGTGAGATCGAAAACTTGTTTGGTTGATGTTTTTGCATGTGTAGGTCACTCTTTCTACGTGGAATAGTCTAAACCAAATTGTTAGAATTGAATCTCAGTTTAATCTCGTGTCATTTGTGAATTTGAGTGTGTTCTAGTTAAGTTTGCTTGAGGACAAGCAAAAGCTTAAGTGTGGGGTATTTTGATGACACTCGATTTGACGTGATTATCAGCCTCATTTAAGCGACATTTCCTTGCTTGAAACGTGGTTTTAGGGGTAAAATAGCGAATATTCACTCAACTGCCCTAATTCCTACCAATTTGGTTACTTTGGCCCTTTTTGGGTCTATTTGATGATTTTCTAGTGTTTTTGTGATAGCACAGGTTTTTGCCATCATTTACGTAGCCACAAACGTGTTCAAGACCTCAAGGAGTGAACCGGAATCGAACCAGAAATCAAACCGGAGTCAGAACCGAAGATCCAACTGCCCAGCACAATGTTTTCGCCGAAAATACTACACAGTTTTTGGCGAAAATACCTTCAGAAACCCACAGGCGGAGTGAGCTGAATTACACTGAAGTTTTCGGCGAAAATACTATAAAATTTTCGCCGAAAACTTATGAAGAAATCAACGAAAGAAACAGAGGATTTTAACTGAAGTTTTCGGCGAAAACTTCTTAAGTTTTTCGCCGAAAACTCCTTCCTTTTCCGTGGCAGAATTGGAAAACCCTAATCTTACCTATTTAAAGAACCAGTCGACAGCCAGCCAGGAGAATCAATCATTATTCATATTTTCACAAATCAGACTTTTGAGAGTCAGCCGACTCTAGGGTCGATAGATAGAGTTTAGAGAGTTCGAAGATCCGTGGAGAGATCGTGACGCCATCCTTCCACCTCGGAGAACTCGGAGCTTAAAGTTGAAGATCCAGGAGATCGAAGTTTCGCGGGAGTCGTCAGAATTAGGTTTTTCAGTTCTTATCTGTTCTTCCTCTGTATGATGATTTCCTTTGTTGCCTTTGATTCTTCTGTTTTCGTTATGAATCGTCAGAATTAGGTTTTTCAGTTCTTATAAATTAAGCTTAAATAATGACTTAATAACCTAATCATAATTATAATAAGTGTTAAATCCTAATTTAAGATCAATTTTAGTGTTTTCCATCCGTTGTTACGATTTCATCCAACTCCATTAACTGATGGGGCTAAATTTGATTGACTTAAAAAGATTCCAGCCTATTCTGCTTGACTGGAGAACTGGTTTTTTCACGGACTGATAATCTAGTGACCCATCCGATAATTTATAAAGTTTCTTTCGTTCATAATTCAAAAGTTTTAGGCTTCCTAAATACTTAGAAATTCATTTATGACCTAACAGTAATATACTAGAATTTTTAGTGACCAAATCATAGTCATTGGAATTTCAGTGGATGAACTGAAATTCCACCGCCGGTCATCTTCTCCAGAAACGGCAGTTCCAAGCCAGTTCCCGGCGAGTATGGAAAATGTAACCCAAGTGTTTATAGCCTGAACTAGAGTTACGAAAAAGGAGACCTACCTTCAACTAGCTAATTCCGAACTAGGATGGCAGCGAGGCGGCTGAAACAATGTTGGAATCGGAGACGAAAATAGGACCGTCGGCGACGATTTCTGATTTCGAAGAAACAGAGAACACAAAACTTAGTTAGGTTTTATCGAAAATTGGAATCGAACTCGTATTTGCGGGGCGAGATTCTCTTACCAAACCAAATTGACGAGGGAGAGTTGGACAATCGGCCGAACCCGCTGAAGCCTCCGAAACGTGTCGCCGAACTGAAATCAAAACAAGGAAATCGTCGTAAGGCTGAAGGTCATTGAAAACTGGGGTTTGATGTGGTTACCAATATGGATGCGGAAAGGAGTTAGGGAGAGGACGACGATCATCGTCGATGCCGCCAGCGTTGCTGGCCACGGAAAATAGCCGCCGCCGATTTTGAGTTTCAGGAACAGGGAGGCTGTTGCTGGTTCGGTTTGGTGAGAAAGAGGATGGAGATTGGCTTTGGTGAGGGAACAAACACTACAAAAAACTGAGCATTTAGCGTCGGTCGAAACCGCGCTTTAGCGTCGGTCATGGACCAACATTAAATTATTTAGCGTCGGTTAAAAAATGACGCGAAATGTAGCGATGCTAAATTTTAGCGTCGTTTCTTTTGCGACCGACACTAAAATAAACCACGACCGATGCTAATAATGGGTTGACCGAATGGGTGGCTGACCAACCCAATTTTTCAGTTTTTGTTTTCATTTTTTGTATTCGTTTTTAATTTTTTCGTTTTAATTTTTTCCAGACCTGGGTTTTTCCAGATTTTGGTTTCAGAAAGAACACGGCAAGAACAACGGCGGGTGGGGGGTGGCGTCGGTTGCCTTTTCCAGTGTTCACCGACGTCGGTACTCGAGTTTGGTAGGGGCGGTGGGTGCAGGCGACGTGGGGAAAGTCGGCGGTGGTGGGAAAAGTCGACGGCGGACAAGGGGGAGGTGATGGTAGGCGAGGTGACGATGTCGCCGGCAGTTGGTGGCGTCGATGACGGTGGGGTGATGTGAGGAGGTGGTTGTGGTGGTGTTTGGAGTTGAGAGGATGAGTGTTTGAGATAAGGGGGTGGTTGTTGGTGGTGTTGGGAGAGTTTCAGGAGAGAGAGTAGAGGATTGAGAGAGTGAGAGTATGAGATTAGGGTTAGGGTGGCGGCTGAGAGAGGAACTGGGAGTTTAAATACGTACGTGTTTTAGCGTCGGTCAATCTAGTTTTGGGAAAGGGCTTCATTTCTGACCCAAAATCAGATTTAGCGTTGGTTTTTTTGTAGAATTTATCATCGGTCGGCAGCCGACCGACGCTAAGCGCGGGTCAAACATGAGTCAACGTTTTAGCGTCGGTCGTTTCAGCGACCGACGCTAAAGTCTTTCGCTGTAAGCGACGCTAAGTGCCCCTTTTTTGTAGTGTAATAAAGGGATGGAAATTGGATTCATTGAATCAACTGTTTCGGTAACTGAAGCATTGATTGAAACATTAGCTTTCCAAAATTGTTGAGAATCGAGGCTTTGAATTTTGACGTAGGGGAAGGAAGTTGAAGAAGATGATGATGCCTTCCTGAATGACATCGTTCTGCTGGTGTTGGCTGGGTTTTAAAAAAAAATTAATAATAAATACTAAAACGGTGCCATTTAAGGATGGCCAAGTCTGGGAATTGGAATGCCAAAAGTAGGGATCATGATGTGAACCGCTGCAACCGTGGGCAGACGACCCTTGAACACCGCAAGTTGAGACCGTGCAACGAGGTAGAACCGTCGGGAACCGGGGGCGGATAAGTACTTTGACCCGTCGGCTGTATATAGCCGGGAACCAGAAGTATCCAGTCGATGACGCCACGCCAAGAGATGGATGCTCTTGATGATAAGTCAACCTTAAGCAATGCTCCTCACATTAACTCGAAGGGAAAATAACATAAGTTCTAAAATATATTTAATCAAAGGGGGTTCTGAGTACAATAGGTGGTTGGCAGCCTCCTTATATAGGTGAGGGAACAAGTTCTGCTCCCTAAACACTACTTCCGAAATAATAATAAAATAAAGAGTCCTATTCCTAAATAGTCTCCTAAAACCCCTAAATAATCCTACTAAAAAGGAATAAACATAAAATAATAGTTGTAGTCTTTAAAGCAGAATAAAAGACCTAAATTAGGTCAAAAACCCTAATCTAGCCGCGTACGGCTGCTTGGGCCGGTTGGGCGCGTGTGGCGGCCCGGTGGGCTTGACCGACCGAACGTCGGGCTTGACTCGGGTGGCAGACGCGGGCTTCGGCTTCGGGCGGGTTCAGTGACCGGGCTTCTTGTCCAAAAGATATGTTCTTCATGCCCGGTTCCATAAAACTCCTTTGATCGGCCCGGTTGCCGGTTTAGGGCTTGTGGCTGTTCTCCTCTTGGACCTTCTCTCTTTCCGCTCGGGCCTTCTTCTTTAAGCTTCAGGTAGGCCTCCAGGTAGCTTTGGACGTAGCTCTCCGTGGTCAGCCCAAGTGTCTTGCTTCGGGGCCGAGGACTCCAAGTCTTCTCATGCCTCGGTTCAGGTTCAATCTTTGACAGCTCTCCTCTTCGGGCCAAGGGTTCTTGGGCTCTCTTCCTTCTGTACTCCAGAAATGCTTCCAGAGGGTCACTCAAAGAACCGGCTTCTTCTTCAGGGCTCCTAGAGGTCAGGCTAGGGGCAGGCTGAAGCTTCTTTTCGGTGCTAGGGCTTATACCCTCAGCCATCAGCATGGCTTGGGATAGCATTCCCTTCCTCGGAGTCTTTCTACCTGCAAGTGAAGGGTTTAGTCGATATTTCTTGTCATACCTTGGCTTTAGGGCTCGAGGATGGCCTGCCCTTGGATTCATGTGCTTCTTGAGAGGCACTAGGGTCTTGCCTAGGCCAGGGGATCCTGGTGGGGTGTAGGAATACCGGTTGGCATCGGGGCAGCATTGTTGGATTATATCATCCCCCTCTTCTTGCCTTGGATTTGTCCCCAAATCCATCTCGGGTCCTTTCCTAACACTCATCATCCTCTTCCAATCTTCAGCAGCATTATCTTTAGACTGAGGAGTATCACTTGATTCAGTGATGGACCAGGGCTCGGGTCCTTTAGTACCTTCTCCATCAGTCTCCATCGCTCCTTCTCCTGAAAAACTATCAACAAGAATGTTAAGGCTCGGGGAGGTAGCGGGTGAGAGCTCCTTACTTATTTCCACATCCGGGTCAGCATCCGGATCTTTTTCGCTCGGGGCAGCTCTTAAAACTCGTCGGGAGGGAATCTCCCATTGAACCTTGGGTGCACAGGGAACCATCGGTGAAGCGTCGGGTCGGGGCACGGGGGTGTTGGGGGTGCCGGAGGGGATCCATGGCACGTCGGGTAGGATGGCGGCGCCGGGCAGTGGGGAGGCGTTGGGCAGTGACGCGTCGTGCGGGGGCAAAGTGGCGGTGGCGGTGGCGTCGGGCAGTGGTACGATGGCGGGCAGTAGGAAGCCGGCGGCGGCGGCCAGTGGTGAGGTGACGGCGGGCAGCAGAAAACCGACGGCGGCGGCCAGTGGTGAGGCGGCGGCGACGGGCAGTGGAGAGCCGGCGGTGGCGACGGCTGGTGGTGCGGCGGGCAAGTCGGCAGCGTCGGCCATCATCATGTCGGGGCAGCCGGGGTCGGGTAGGACCGGGGCTGAGCGTCGGGCAGAGACGCGCCGGACTCGTGCTCGGGGGCCACGTCGGGTGGTGATGTGTCGGGGGCCTTGGTGACGTGACCCTGGTCACCAAGGCCGGCGTGGACACGCCACCACGGACACCCGACCAGGAAAACTCCACGAGAGCGCCAGACAAGGAGAATTTAATGGCCGTTCGGCCTCGAGACTTGAAGCCGAGCGAGGACTACACCGGCCCCAGGCCTACACCGGCACCACCTCCGGAGCCTTGGAGAGACAAAGCTCCAAGGTCAGGCCCCAGGCCAAGCCGAGAGCCAAGTCCAGCCCCGAGCCGAGGGCCACCACTAGGCCCTGACCTGATTCCCACGGGCCCTGAAGGTACTGGCCACTCCTGGGATCCTCCAGAGACATTCCTGGAGCACAGGAAACAAAGGACCCAAGAGTGTCTGGCCAGAAAAGCGTGGTGCCCGAAGATTGACCCCGGAACGAGCCCCGGACCATCCCATGTGCTCAAATGGAGCTCAAGACCAATTGTCACAAGCCCTGGACCATTAACCATCCCTGAAAGCCTCCTGTGGACATTACTGAAGAGCTGCTCGAAGCAGAACTCAAAAGGCCTGGACAGAACTGAAGAAGGCCGAGAGCTAAACCCGACACCCGAGCCGAGCCCATGCCCGGATGCCACAGAGAAGCACTTTTGGCCGAGCCTACAATTAGCCCGTGCCTTTTGGGAAATTCCAACTGTCCTGGATAGCTTGAATCCCCAGGAACACTCTCCAACAAACAGAGCTCAATTTGGAGGAGAATTGAAGGAGATACAGTTGGATGAAGTAAGGGTGAAGCATGGGTGGAGCATCAAGGAGAGGAGCCCGGATGCTGATCCGAGGCTGCACATGGTAGGAGCTACGATCAGGCCACCACCTGAGCCTGATCCATGAAGGTATTGATGACCATTTATGATACGGGAAATGAAGAGGAGATGCCAAATACATCCAAGCAAGGAATCCTAATCAAGCTCGGATTTCCCGGTTTTGGACAGATTCCTAGTCTGACAAGGATTGACGAATATGGGCTACTTGAAGGCAGAATTTGGACTGATGTCCAACATGAAAGTTGAATCCCATGAAGTCTACTAGTGATCTGCCAAAGGGCTTAATTTTCCGAATTTATTTGCTATTTATTTGGCTGAGTCTTCCAGAACCCGTTTAGCTGTTTTTTTAGGAATTTCCAGCTTTTTCCCTTTTAGTGTTTTTGTTTAGGAATGACTCTTTTCCTTGGTGAACAAGGCAACGAGATTCAGTCCTTATTTTTGTATTTCTTTATTAGTTTATTAGCTAATTCATAGGAGGAAAAGGAGAGCCTGTTCTCCCTTCCTCACCTATAAATAGAGGCGTCTAGCCTCATTGTAAACGACAACTTTGAAAGAAATAAACACTCAAAACTTCGGTTTTTCTCTTAGCATGGAATTGCTAATCTCTGTTCGACCATCATGGAATTGATCGTCGTCTAGACCGGTTAATCATCAAAGGCATTCATCCTTTGTTTGTGGCACCGAATTCGACCGAATACTTGGGGTTCCTAAGTCATTACTTAATGGATTTCAAGTGTTCTCCGCGGTTTCAAAGGTTAGGTTCTCGTGGGGCTGATAATATAGTTTTGGGTGTTGAGTCGATCCCTTCCTAGAGGAGGCGGTTCGCATCAGCTGGTATCAGAGCACGGTTCAACTCTTGGACCATCTATCCCAGTTTCCAGGTTCTTCTTGGATTCATATCCTTTACTTTTTGTTCTTAGAAAATTGTTTAGAAAATCTTCATCTATTTTAGTTCTTCTATTCGAGTCTTTCAATTGTAAGGCAAGAAAATATTGGTGGCCGATCAAGCTATCAAAGAAAATACACAAAAGAAGAGTAGAAAAAAAAAACAAAAAGCAAGGCCACCCTTGCCAAGTTCTTATTTTTCGTTGTAATAGTTGTTACCTAGTTGGATTAGAACTTGATTCTTTTATCCTTTTCCTAGTTGGTTTAGGATTTTAGTCTACATATTATTTTCCTAGTAGATCTAGGGTTTGTCTTGTAGAAGGATTAGTTCTTGTGTCCACTAATCATGACAGATGAGTGGCTCACTGCTGTGGAGGCACACACGGCTGCCTTGGCTCAGAGCATCATCCGACTCACCGAGCAACTCAGCGCACCTAATGGAGATAGTCACCAACGGGAAAGGATGGAACGAAGAGAAGCTGAAAATTTCCCACGAAGAGCATGGACAGAATTGAAGAAGGCCGAGAGCTAAGCCCGACGCCCGAGCCGAGCCCGTGCCCGGATGCCACAGAGAAGCACTTTTGGCCGAGCCAACAATTGGCCAATGCCTTTTGGGAAATTCCAACTGTCCTGGATAGCTTGAAACCCCAAGAACACTCTCCAACAAACGGAGCTCAATTTGGAGGAGAATTGAAGGAGATACAGTTGGATGAAGTAAGGGTGAAGCATGGGCGGAGCATCAAGGAGAGGAGCCCGGATGCTGATCCGAGGCTGCACATGATAGGAGTTGTGATCAGGCCACCACCTGAGCCTGATCCAAGGAAGGATGCTTGACCATGGTGAACACGGGAAATGAAGAGAAGATGCCAAAATACATCCGAACACGGAATCCTAATCAAGCTAGGATTTCCCGGTTTTTGACAGATTCCTAGCCTGACAAGGATTGACGAATATGGGCTACTTGGAGGCAGAATTTGGACTGATGTCCAACATAAAAGTTGAAGCCCATGAAGTCTACTAGTGATCTGCCAAAGGGCTTAATTTTCCGAATTTATTTGCTATTTATTTGGCTGAATCTTCCAGAACCCGTTTAGCTGTTTTTTAGGAATTTCCAGCTTTTTCCCTTTTAGTGTTTTTGTTTAGGAATGACTCTTTTCCTTGGTGAACAAGGCTACGAGATTCAGTCCTTATTTTTGTATTTCTTTATTAGTTTATTAGCTAATTCATAGGAGGAAAAGGAGAGCATGTTCTCCCTTCCTCACCTATAAATAGAGGCGTCTAGCCTCATTGTAAACATTAACTTTGAAAGAAATAAACACTCAAAACTTCGGTTTTTCTCTTAGCATGGAATTGTTAATCTCTGTTCGACCATCATGGAATTGATCGCCGTCTAGACCGGTTTATCATCAAAGGCATTCATCCTTTGTTTGTGGCACCGAATTCGACCGAATACTTGGGGTTCCTAAGTCTATACTTAGTGGATTTCAAGTGTTCTCCGCGGTTTCAAAGGTTAGGTTCTCGTGGGGCTGATAATATAGTTTTGGGTGTTGAGTCGATCCCTTCCTAGAGGAGGCGGTTCGCATCACTTGGGCAGTGACAGGTCGGGGCCGGGTGCTAGGTCGGCCGGGGCCTGGTCGGGCAAGGTAGCGCCGGATGCTGGGGCGGAAGACGAGCGGGTAGCGCCAGTCGGAGCGGGCGCTGGGCGCCGGCGGTGCGGGTCAACGAGGTTGGGCGGGTAGCGCCAGTCGGGGCCGGGCGCGGGGGCGCCGGGCTGGTCAGGCAGTGCTAGCGGGGGCTGGGGCCGAGCCTGGGGCGCTGGGTGGGGTAGTGCCTGGGCTGGGGTCGAGTGCTGGGGCCGAGTGCTGGGGCACTGGGGCTTGGGGCAGTGCCGGACGCTGGAGCCGAGCGCTGGGGCACTAGGGCCTGGGGTAGTGCCGAGGCGGGGCGAGTGTTGGGGCCTAGGGTCTGGTGGGGTAGCGCCTGGCTGGGCCGAGTGCTGGGGCACTGGGGCTTGGGGTAGTGCCGAGGCTGGGGCCGAGCGCTGGGGCGCTGGGCTGTGCCGGGCTGGGGCCCAGTGCTGGGGCCTGGGGGATGCCGAGGCTGAGCGCTGGGGCGTGGGCTGGGGCAGTGGGCGCTGGGGCTGGCTTGGGGCAGTGCCGAGGCTGGGGCGGAGCGCTAGGGCGCTGGAGCTTGGGGCAGTGCCGAGGCTGGGGCCGAGCGCTGGGGCGCTAGGGCCTGGGGCAGTGCCGAGGCTGGGGCCGAGCGCTGGGGCGCTAGGGCCTGGGGCAGTGCCGATGCTGGGGCGAGCATTGGGTGTTGGGGCCTGGTCGGGCAGTGTCGGGGCTGGGTACTGGTGTCGGGGCTGGGGTCAGGGCTGGTGCCGGGACTAAGGCCAGGGCTGGTGCCGGGGTTGAGGCCGGGGTAGGGGCCGGGGCTGAGGCCGGGGCGCCGGGTGCTAGGGTTTTGAAAGTGAACCCTGCAAACTTTTCGAGCCCTTCGGGCTGAACTTCTTCTCCTTCATCTGACTCCTCTTCTTCTTCCTTCTTCTCCTCTTCTTCATTGTCCGTCTCGATTCCTCCTTCTCTTATTACCATCGTCCGTTGGTTAGGGCAGTCCCTTGAGATGTGTCCTCTACCTTGACACTTAAAACATACAATTCCACTAGGATGTGGGTTAGAATTCTGAACCGTAGAAGTAGGTTGGGCAGATGTTACCGGTGGTGCGAACCCCTATGGTTAGGGTTAGGCCGTGAACTTGAGCCTCGGGGCTGTTCGGACTTCCATGAGGCTTGGCTAGTAGTCGAGCCTCCTCTCCACGGGCCACTGGCTGATCTCGTCGTGTAACCCCTCTTCAACTCTCTCTCCACGCGGTTAGCTAGGGCTTTGAGCTCCTCGTAGTCAGCATAGTTAAGTATGTTGACTTGATACATGATCTCGGGGCGTAGCCCTCCTACAAACCGGGCTATCTTCACTTTGGGTTCTTCTCGGAGGTCAAGTCTGGCTACCAACATCTCGATCTCCTTGGTATATTGCTCCACGGACATGGTGCCTTGCTTTAAGCTCCGGAGGGATGTGTGTAGGTCTCGGGTATAAGTACTCGGGACAAACCTCTTCCTCATGATCCTCTTGAGGTCTCGTCACGACTCGATAGGGTCCTCCTCGTCTCTTTGGATCCGTCCTTTGAACTGGCTCCACCATAGGGCAGCATAGTCAGTGAATTCAAGGGTGGCGAGGATTACCTTCTTACGTTCGGAGTAGCGGTGGCACTCGAGGAAATCCTCCATACTTCTCTCCCAATCTAGGTACTCGTCGGCATTGTATTTGCCAGCAAACTTTGGCACGGTGAGCTTGAGGTTGCTCAAGTCATCGTCAATCTCCTGAGCTAGTCGTCGGGCTCTTCTGTTCGGGTCTTCAGGGCTGTCCTCTCGGTGCCTGTCTTGTCCCCTCTCAGCTTGAAGCAGAGCTAGGGCTTCGTGGACGGCGGCCATGGTAGCTCCAAGGTTCCGAATGTTGCCTTCTATGTTGGCTAGTCTCTCGTCTGCCATGGTTAGTACTATCGAACGGAAGCAATTTTCTATCCCCTCTTCTTAGAAATAAACTTACAACGAAAGGAAATAACGTGGCAAGGTGGCCTTGCTTTTTTTTTCTTTTTCTTAACTTACAACTCGAAACTGAAATAAAAATAGAAGGGAATTTTCGAATCAATTTTCTAAAGAAAGCAATAAAAGGATATTAATCCAGGTGAACCTGGAGACTGGGATAGATTGTGGTCCGTGAGCTGAACCGTGCTCTGATACCAACTGATGTGAACCGCTGCAACCGTGGGCAGACGACCCTTGAACACCGCAAGTTGAGACCGTGCAACGAGGTAGAACCGTCGGGAACCGGGGGCGGATAAGTACTTTGACCCATCGGCTGTATATAGCCGGGAACCAGAAGTTTCCAGTCGATGATGCCACGCCAAGAGATGGATGCTCTTGATGATAAGTCAACCTTAAGCAATGCTCCTCACATTAACTCGAAGGGAAAAGAACATAAGTTCTGAAATATATTTAATCAAAGGGGGTTCTGAGTACAAGAGGTGGCCGGCGGCCGCCTTATATAGGTGAGGGAACAAGCTCTCCTCCCTAAACACTACTTCCTAAATAATAATAAAATAAAGAGTCCTATTCCTAAATAGTCTCCTAAAACCCCTAAATAATTCTACTAAAAAGGAATAAACATAAAATAATAGTTGTAGTCTTTAAAGCAGAATAAAAGACCTAAATTAGGTCAAAACCCCTAATCTAGCCGCGTACGGCTGCTTGGGCCGGTTGGGCGCGTGTGGCGGCCCGGTGGGCTTGACCGGCCGAACGACGGGCTTGACTCGGGTGGCGGACGCGGGCTTCGGCTTCGGGCGGGTTCAGTGACCGGGCTTCTTGTCCAAAAGATATGTTCTTCATGCCCGGTTCCATAAAACTCCTTTGATCGGCCCGGTTGCCGGTTTAGGGCTTGTGGCTGTTCTCCTCTTGGACCTTCTCTCTTTCCGCTCGGGCCTTCTTCTTTAAGCTTCAGGTAGGCCTCCAGGTAGCTTTGGACGTAGCTCTCCGTGGTCAGCCCATGTGTCTTGCTTCGGGGCCGAGAACTCCAAGTCTTCTCATGCCTCGGTTCAGGTTCAATCTTTGACAGCTCTCCTCTTCGGGCCAAGGGTTCTTGGGCTCTCTTCCTTCTGTACTCCAGAAATGCTTCCAGAGGGTCACTCAAAGAACCGGCTTCTTCTTCAGGGCTCCTAGAGGTCAGGCTGAAGCTTCTTTTCGGTGCTAGGGCTTATACCCTCGGCCATCAGCATGGTTTGGGATAGCATTCCCTTCCTCGGAGTCTTTCTACCTGCAAGTGAAGGGTTTAGTCGATATTTCTTGTCATACCTTGGCTTTAGGGCTCGAGGATGGCCTGCCCTTGGATTCATGCGCTTCTTGAGAGGCACTAGGGTCTTGCCTAGGCCAGGGGATCCTGGTGGGGTGTAGGAATACCGGTTGGCATCGGGGCAGCATTGTTGGATTATATCAGATCAAACCCTCAACTTTAGGCAAAAAGTTTAGTCCAGTAGCCACTAGGCCACAGATTATATCTCATTAATTTGTGTAACTGGCTCCTACAAATAATGCTAGGTTAGCTGATTGAACTTCCCAACCTAATAACGAAATAAGTCCAATGTCAAATGCTAATCACTAATGTAGGATAATCATGCTATCACTTAATGATAGAATAATATTACTAGATATAATACTTTATTAATAGGTTTGAATATCTTATTGGGGTTATTTTTAGAAATTTTAGCACAAAATTCTGACCACCAGGTTCGGGGTGTAACACGTCAATTATTACCTAAAATACATTAAAAAACGTGCAAAATGATGTACAACGGACCTAAGGCCGAAAGGGGAATAAACTCACTTAAAATCACTCAAACGAGATAAAATCATTAAAAAAATATCATCTAATGAGAGAATAAATACGTCAATAATTAGGCGCATCAATGTGCTTGGTTCTAATGATCTCGAGAGAGTCTTAGGATGTGTGTTGGTTTAAATGTTGAAAGATCTCGTCTTGTTCTCATTTCACTTGATTATCTTAGGTTGCGTAGTTCATGATTCATGATCCCGAAGCAGAAACTTGTTTGACCATTGCTTCTCGTCTATTACATTCACCTCGTGTTTATCTTCGTACGCGCTTGGATTGAATTGTTGACCCCGTTTCCAAGCTCTTTGATCCCTTTGCTTGATTGTTGACTTGAGTTGACTTTCAGCCATATTTGGCTTTGTGAGTGATTGACCATTTGACCTTCGAGGAACCTACACCTCACCCCCTGAGCACTTCATTTCTAACGAGTAAGCCAAACCAAGGAAACCCATGAGAATACGACCCCAACAAAAAGATAGGTATCTTTGAGGAGGTCTTTTCCCCCGATCAAATTTGGCGGCGTTGCCGAGGACCTCTTTTATTCGGTCTGAAAGTTTTTATTGATTTAGCTCCATTTGTTTTTTGTTTTTGTTTGTGTGTTTGTTGATAAGGATTGCATACTTTTGATACTTGGTTCTTCTTTTGTTGTTTATGTAGCATCCATAAGACTTTGAGAATCCTTTCTTCAACATGGCTGATGGAAGAAATTCGTGGGAAGAGTTCACCAAACCTATGGCGGGGGAAGCTAAAGGAAGTATTGTTCTACCTGAGATCGTGGCTAAGGACTTCGAGCTGAAGCCAAATCTCATCAATATGGTCTCCAACAGATCGTATAATGGAAGTCCTAAAGAGTGCCCAATTGTGCACATTGAGAGTTTTCTGGAGCTGTGCAACACTAATAACGTGCAAAATAGGGTATCAAATACTATCCCACTAAAGTAGGATAGATCAAATTCCACGGATTTCTTCAAATCGTTTAGTCAAAGAAGCTGACAAAAATTCAAGTTTAAAATCAAGTTGTGTGGTGTGAGTTCCACGACTTCTAAAATATTGGCAAAGGAAATTGAAAATGAATTAAAAGACAAATCGATTGATTGATTGATTAATGAAATATAGACAAAAGCTTAAACTTGAATCCCCTAAGATTACTAAGGCATTGACGATCACAAAACTGGCGACTTTTCAATCCTAATTCATTCAGTTCTTAGACACCGTCACAGCTCCTTACCCTTAGGTCTAAGTCCGTGAATGGTCGCTCTATCGAACTAGCTACCAAGATTAATTAACTGTCTGTGCGTTCACTTCTGCATCGGATAACTAATTGGTGCACCTAATTAATTTCAGTGAGTTGTTCTTGAAATGGATTAACCCTAAACGATTCCTATGAAAGGCATAATCCATTGAATAGATTAATTAATTGATTTGAAGTTCTAAAACAAGGCGGACATTCGCCAACTATCCTTATTTGTACATGAAACTAATCTAGGTGATCAAGCTAGAAAAGAAGCACGATTAAAGAACAAATCAATATGAATAAGAAACTGATTGAATTAAGATCTAATTACCGCTGATCCGTGACTGCTTTAAAGCACCGGGTCACTTAGGGTTTATCTAATCTAAGCTAGAAAGGTTTAGCTATTCATCTCCGAAAAAACAAGAATAAAAAACCATAAGAGAATTCATCTTAAGATGGAAAAACAGAGAGAAACTGTAAAACCTAATTTTGATGATTCTGAGCTTCTTCGATCTTGAAAATCTTCAAATCCTATGCTCCGAGCGTCTTCCGGGACTCACAAATATGCTCCAAACTCTCCCCAAGTTGTGGCTAGGTCAGGAAAATTGAATGTCTCCTGAATAATCCCCCAACAAGTCTATTTATACCATCTAAAACTTTTTACTTGTTAAAAAAGACAATTTTTCTGTCTGCGAAGCTTACACGGGGTGTAAGCTCCAAAATTCAGCTTTTTGAGTTTTCTTCAAAACCGGTCTTTTCCTTGTGGTTGGGCCTTCTTCCCTCGACCCAGATCACTCCAAGGGCCTAGAATCCAATGTCACACAATTCTCCACTCTCGATTTGATTCCCCAATGTTGGTTATTACCTAAAATCCATAAAAAATGTGCAAAACAACGTAAAACGGCCCTAAGGCCAAAAGGGGAATAAACTCACTTAAAATCACCCAAACTAGATAAAATCATCATAAAAATGTCATCTAATGAGGGAATAAATACGCAAATAATTGTGTGCATCAAATCACCCCACACTTAGACCTTTGCTTGTCCTCAAGCAAATCAAATTCAGAACACACTCAAATTCACATATGACGAGACTAGTTAAATTGAACTTTAATCCTATAATAATTCGGCTTAGATTGTTCCATGTAGAAAACGTACCCTACACATGCAAGAACATCAACTAAACAAGTCCAAGTCTCACTATTCTCTGCACACTTCAAGTAGTAGTTTATTAAAACGCGTTTCTTGTCAAAAATAATTAATCTCAAATTATATGGCTACGACAACACCAACTCTAATCAAAAGGTCTTAAGCTCGGGCCATGATGTGGATTAGGTAGAGGTAGGAGATATTTGGGGAGTAGTGAGTGAATGTGACGTGACTATCGACTCAACTTCATCCGCTTTTAGACCTGTACGTTTCATGTTCTAGTTAGGACCGATTTAAACAACAATTTCTTTCAAAAATTTTGACTTCTTCTATCTATTTATTGCATACTAGTGCTCAATCCGAACACTTCGCTTAGGTGTTGGACCTGCCTAGCTCTTCCGGCCTGGGTTTCCTCCCACGAAGCGCTCTCGTTTAACGTCCTTGAGCTGGACGATACCTGGGTGAGGATCAAGAGGCGTCCCAACTCAGGACTTCCTTCACACTAGCATCGGAATCCCTGAAGTACAACTTAGGTGCACCTCCATTTAAGAGAAATCACCTCCCATCGACGTGAGTAAGCTGGGTTCTACCGTCGGAGAGGGTGTTGGTGACCTCGAATGGCCCAAATAAATCATTTGTGCGTATACTATCGCCTGGTGGTTTGGCGGATGATGGGGGGTCAACTGGCTTCCAAGTCACTTTCTTCTTCACTTTGCACGCCTTCTCTCCATCTCCACGATCTTCAACTCACCGAGTTCCAGCAGTGGGTGCCTTCTGCTCCTCTTTCTTCCTTGTCTTCTGCGTCAGAGCCTCGTTCTTCGGGTGGATAGCCTGCTTAGCTCCTATCATACAAATTTCTAAAGAAATGCTAGATGTTTCAATAGTACTAGAGTTGGACGAGGCTAACTCCACAGAATCAATGGATAAACAATGCGCCTCTTGCTAAGCAGAATATTGCATACCATCCTTGAGGCGGAACATCACACTATCCTTTCCGACCCTCAAAGTCAACGAGCCATGCTAGACATTGATGGTCGCGCCGGCTGTTGCCAAAAATGGCCGGCCTAGAAGGCAGGGGCGGAACTAGGGGGAGCCGGGCCGAGCCCCGGCTCACCCCACTTTCAGTCCCGAGCGTTTAATTCGAGTATAAATTTGTAATTTTTTCGAATCCGGCTCAGTGCAAAATTCAAATCCGGCTCAGTGTTATTTTAATTCGACTCAGTTCATTGTTATAATTTCAAACTTAACAACTAAATATATTCTAATACCTTTGTCTCTTCAAAAAAAAATATAATTAATATACTCAATCATATTAACCATACCTTTCCCTAATGCTAATGTTTCGTCAACATGTGTAGAGGGTTGAGTAAGCCCAGTACCATTTTATCTCGACTTATGAATGAGTAAAAATACAATATTTGATGATAAATCGTTCAAATTAATAAAAAAATCGCCGGTGGCACATTCTAATTTCATTTTTCAAGAGTAATATTAATAATCTTAAGAACAAACATATCGGTCGCAATGATCTAATGTCAAATAGTATTATATATTGAAAGTAAAATAATATATGTAACGTAATATATATTCTAGTAATAAATTTCGGCTCAGGGCATTTTCTAATCCTGGTTCCGCCCCTGCTAGAAGGGGGTAACATTTACCTCTCGGGTATCCATTACAACAAAATCAACAATAATAATAAAAGGACCACAACGGACAGCCACATCGTCTATTATTCCCCTAGGTGTTTTAACAGATCTATCAGCTAACACAAAATGTAAACTAATGGGTTTCAATTCACCTAGATTCAATTTTTCATAAAGACATGTAGGCATGACATTGATAGACACACCTAGATCAGCTAAGCTACAATCAATTTTCAAACTATTAATGATGCATGGTAAAGTGAAAGAACCGGGATCACGACACTTAGTTGGGGGAGGTGTCGATGGTGTCTGGCATAGGACGGTAGAGCACTCTTCATTAAGGGAGACAGAAGACGCCTCTCCCTTCTTCTTGTTCTTTGCAAGATCCTTCATGACTTTTCCAAGGTGTGGTATCGTCTCTATGGCATTTGTGAGGGGCATCTTGAGCTCTGTGTTCTTCAAGACTGTGTACCACTTCTTGTACCGGGTGTCGTGATCTTTGTCCTTAGATAGCAAGGCCTTAGGGAATGGGATCCTAGGCTGATATGGGGGCAGACTAGGCGTAGGAGTTGGTGTTGGAGGAGGCGGGGCAGTCACCTCCTCTTCTTCTTCTTTGTCTTCTTCTTCGATCTCTAGCATGTCAATGGCAATGTCATCAGGAACCATGACCGAACCAGGAGTTGTAGGACCAGCTAGTTGTTATCTATCTCACTCTGAACTGTGCATCATTGTCATCAAATCTCGTCATGATTAGGTTGAGCTTCTTATCTATCTCGCTCTCCTTAGTATTATGTGGCGCTAACCTTTGAGGTTGTTGTCCTCTGGTGAACCCAGGTGGTCCTTGGTAACTGTTGTTGAAGTATTGATTCTGGTGATTGCCAAGTGTTGTACCATAATTACCCTGGTTCCGGTGAGGTGGCTGATAGATCCCTCCGGATTGATGAGCTGGCTTGTTCTCTTGGAAGGACCCAGATGGTCGGTTGTTCTGGTTTTGATTCATGCCAGAGTTGTATGGGGGGCGCTCTTGGAAGCTTCCTTGTTGGTGCTATTGTTGAGGTTGTCTGAATTGGCGGTAGTTGGAGTAGACTTTTTGATTGTTGGTGAAGCCTTGACCGACAAAATTGACTTCGTCCAGAGACCAGACATCTGTTTTACCAAAGTTCTGACAGTTGTTCATCATACAAAGAACTTTGGTAAAGCAGATGTCTAGTCTGTGGATGAAGTGAATTTTGTTGGTCAAGGCTTCACCAATGGTAAAACAGATTTTTGTCTGGTTTGTGGAGTTTCAGAAGAGGTTTGCACGGTTCATGCAAATGGATGATGAATCGTTGTATGATTGCGGGTACAGATTCCAAGATCTTCTGCTAGCTTTGCCACATCATGGTTTGGAGATGTACAACTGAAGTGATCCAGGTAGCCCGCCAGGCCGAGAATGCCTATTCCTACACCCCACCTGGGTCACCTACGAGAGGAAGGACTCTAGGGCCCTACAAGAAGCGTCTAGAGCTTCGACGCACCCGAATCGAGCCATGCATAGGTTTGTAAAACCTAAGTATGTGGTCAGGTTCAAATATAGTCCCCCTCCGAGAACCAGGCAAGCCCGGATAAGCGTTCGCCCTCACCCAGCCCTAGCCAGGGCCCCGACGCTGGAAGCTACATCGGACCTAACCCCGGCGCCCGGAGCCCTGAAGCATTCCCTAAGGGTCCAGGAGACACTGGACCGTTCTGGGATCCTCTAAAGGCCTTTCTGGAAGAACTCCAGAGAAGAAGGACCGAGATGGTGGCTGAGGTAAAAGAGGCCAATCTTACCCCGAGCGCCATACCGGGTCTAGCGCCTAAACTAGGCCCTCATGAGTTTCACCCTATCAAAAAGAGGGTGTCAGCACTCGGAGAACCTCTAAGGACCTTCCTAGAGGACTGGACCAAAAGGGGGTTGAAAGGCTCGGAGAGAAAGGAAGAAAGCTCAAAGATAGCCCCGACATGGGCACCAGCACTGATACCGGAGGGCACCAGAGGGCACCGGATGGCACTTAGCACCAGGCCATCAAATGGCTCAAGCCTTTGGAGGTTTCCCTCAGGCCTTGGAGACTATCTGGCTCCAAGAGCGAGCTCTACCAAGTGCCACCTCAATCCGAGCTGCGGAGAACCAGGAAATGAAGATACTAAAGGGAGAGCATGGCGAGGACCGGATCAACCCTAGCCCTGGAGCACGAGCAGACTCAGCATCAGACCAAGAACCGGCCCCGACATCAGGAGTCCAAGCCAGCAAAGCATCAGCCCCGAGCCGCCACCAAAATAACCGCCAAGTACAAAGGCTGCGCCGTTTTTCCTAAACCGGACCGCGCGTGAATCACCAATCCGACCGGGTCCGCCGGTTTTGCCGAATTAGGGTTTTCCCCACGTTTTGTTATTTTTATTCTTTTTCAGTGTTTTGTTCGGACTTCTCTTTTAAGTAGCGATTGTTTAGGATTAGATAATTCCCTTTTAGAGTTCTAAATAGGATTTATCTTAGTTCTTTATTATTTAGGAATTATTATCCTAGTAGGAATCGTCGAGCCTGTTCACGATCTCCTCTAGTATAAATAAGAGGCTTCGGCCTCTCTTTGTAATCAATTTTCCCTTGAATCAAATACAAATCAGAAATTTGTTCTAAATTCCCTTCAAGTATTTGCTCGTTGTTGCATTGCTTAAGGTTGGTATTATCGACAGAAGCATCCATCTTCTGTAGTAGAGCCATTCGACCGGAAACTTTGGGTTCTTGGTTATATAAAGCCAACGGGTCCAAGTACGAATCCATCCAAGGTTTCATAGGTGATCACTAGCGCCGATATTCAAGCTCACGGTGGTTCGGGTCTCGGAGCAGCTCACGCCGTGGTTCATCACCAAGGAGGTGATCGGGTCAAGGACAGCTGACTCACGAGGTTCACATCAATAACTTTCCAATTTCTTTGGCACGGGTTTGAATGACGCGACAACGATGAACGTGAATCAATTGGCGCAAGGACAAGTATCTGCTCTTTCTCCAATTAAGGATCTTGATCACTATGCCTCGGTTGCAAAGCAGAGTAGGACTTGGTCAAGGAGAATTGCTCTACGAGATTTTGGCAAGGGGCACACCTCTCCTTTGCAATAATTGGTGGATTCTCAAGTTGTTGAGTTGAAGAAGTTGCAGCTATAGATTGATATGTCGGATGGACATTTGAATTCTGGTAATGTTTTTTCTAGAGGTGCTTACAAGGAAGTGAAGAGCTACGAGACTTGTGGGGATCCTCCTCATCTAGAGCGTGTTTGTCTACAATACCCTAGAGCCAAAAATTTCCAAAAGCCGTGTGGATGGTGCAGTACTTGTAACCATAACATAGATGCATGCCATAAATTTGGGAGCACTCTTCCATGAACAGTGAGGAGTTTCACTTCATTTCTCAAGGCTATCCTTATAATCATTCTGGATTATGGTGGTTTTAGACAGCAAACGCGATACAACCGTGATTACATCCAAGATCAGAAGAAGAGTTCTAGGATTCAAGGATCAGGAAGTGGTTCTCGACCCCTATACCAACCTCCAGGATCAGTTGGGAGGAATAACAATGGAGCATCTAGTAGGACGGAGCCGACTACTAAGGAGATTATGCTGAGGTTGGATAGGATGGAAGATGAAGAATGACCAGAGATTGGAGCAGATGGAGAGCAAGTATGATCTACAATTTGTAGTTGCGGAGACACAACGCAAACGTCAACAAGCTCAATCTCGAAGGATAGAGAACCAGGTTGTCGAGTTGGTACGGATAGAAAATATGTGACAAACCGGGATCTCTACCTAGCACTGCCGAGCCTAATCTGCTCCAAGAGCATTTGAAGGTGGTTCTGGTACAAGAAGAGGAGATTAAGGTGGTCGCAGCTCCTATGAAGAAGATCCCTCAAGCTGAAGCAGTGGTTGCTCATTATGTACCACCGATGTTATTCCCCAATCGAGTGAGGGACGAGTCAAAGGATGAATCTTTTCAGGCATTTGTCAAGGTTCTTGAGAAACATTAGGGCCATGTTTGGTATGGACTGATTTTAAACCAGGGATTTGCAATACCATGCATTTCACTAATTCCTCTGTTTTTCTGTCCATAATTTATGACTCAAATACATGCTATTGGCATGCTCAAATACATGGGGAGAGGGATTCTGAAATCTTACCTATATAGGTAAGATTTCAAAATCCCTCTTCCCATGTATTTGCCCACACCATTAATGACCCAAACTTTCTCCACTTTACCCTTACCTTCATCCACTAAACTTCTCAACATATCCTCTTTGTTGTCTTTTTCTGTGAAAAAATTTGTGATTCCTACTTGTCAAATTGTTCAGTAGAGATAATTTTAGTGAGTATTGAACGAATACTTGATGAGTATTTTGGTGATTCGTACTTGCTGAGTATTGAACGAATACTTGATGAGTATTTTGGTGATTCCTACTTTTGACCGTGTCACTTTAAGACAGTTGGGTTAAACAACACACAGTTGAGTACTTGTTGAGCATTCACTCAATATTGAATGAATACATGGTGAGTATTTTGGCGATTCCTACTTGTCAAAGTGTTCCGTAGGGATAATTTGGGTATTTCACACATATTAATTTTCTGTAATCCAAGTAATGAAGAATAGAAATCACTTGGTACCAAACAACTGATTTGTCAAAATCCAAATTCTCAATCCCTTGCATTTGCAAAACCATGCTATTTAAACAATGCATGTTATTTGAGAATCCATTTACCAAACATGGCCTAGGTAACGACTCAGTTCTTGCATTTTCTTACTATAATGCCATCGTACGCTAAGTTTTTGCAGGATACATTTGGAGAGCGTTGAGGTTGTTGAGGAGGTGCTAAGGAGACAGATGAAGTGGTGGTGATACTAGAGAAGGTGCGCATCAACAAAGAGTTCTCGGACAAGATCACCAAGAAACCATCAAATGCCGACCACTTGAAGAAACTTTATGTCGAGAATGAGGAACTTGGAAGATTTGATGAAGTGGCTCTTGGGATGAATTGCTCGCAACTCCTCTAAAGGAGGGATGCCAAGAAGCGCGAGGATTTGGGGAGGTTCTCTTTTCCTTGCTTTATTGGTTCTCATTGCATTGATAGGACTCTTGCTGATCTAGGAACTGGTATAAATGACATGACTTATCCTCTTTGAAAATATCTTGAATTAACGGAGTTAACCTCGACATGCATGGATATTCACTTAGCTTATAAGAGTGTTAAGCAATCTCTTGGAACCGTTAAGAATGTTCTTGTTAAAATCAATAATTCCTACTTCCTAGTTGACTTTGTTGTGCTAGACATGAAGGAGGATTTCAATACTCCCCTTATACTCGGTCAAACATTCCTCACTACTGATGGAGCCATCATTGATGTGCTTAGCTCGAGAATGACTTTTCGACTGGAGGAGGACAAATCATCTTTGAAATGGCCACTCCGATAGTTGTTTCTCCTCCTTCATCTCCCAAGAAAAATGCAACTTTTGCTTTTTCTGCTTTGCTCGATTATTTGTTTAAGTCCACCTCATTTCCGTATGTTTCTATGTTGGTTCAGGAGGTTGAAATGATTGCGGGAAAAGAATAAGGCGCAGGAAGCTCACTGAGAGGCGTAGGAGCAAAGGATGTCGAGGAATTTCTACTTAAGGAGTACAAGAAGGATGAAGAAGGCTTGAGAAAGAAGAAGGATTTGCCGGTAGGCAACAGAAAGAAGATGACGAGGAACTTCAGTTTTGATCGCGCGAGGACCTCTAATTGAGTTCCTTGAACTAAAGTTCCAGGTATCGTTGAGCTAACGATGAGAAACTGAGCGCTCTTGATCGGGAGGAAAACCTCCTTCAACAAAGATACCTAACTTTTGACCAGGGTCGTATTCCCTTGGGCTTCTTGGTTCGGCTTACTTTGCCTTGAGAGAAGTGCTCAAATGAGGTAAGAAAACACAATAGTAATTCAACACAATCATAAGACACATGATGACACTCGATTTGACATGATTATCATCCTCATTTAAGCAACATTTCCCTGCTTGAGACATGGTTTTTGGGGTAGTTTAGGGTGTTTTCACTCTATTGCTCTATTTCCTATCGTTTTGGTTACTTTGGCCCGTTATGGGTCAGTTTGATGTGTTTTCTAGTGTGTTTATAAATACACGGGTTGTTTCCATCAATAACGTAGCCACGGACGTGCTCGGGAAGCAAAGGGACCTCAAGAAATCGCTCGGAATCGATCTAGAAACCACACAAGTCAAAAGCAAAATCTGCCCCTGCTTACACTGAAGTTTTCGGCGAGAACTTCCATAGTTCTCGCCGAGGAGTTTGAACACTCAAGATACAGGAGAGTCAGAGAAGAAGTTCTCGGCAAGAACTCTCAAAGTTCTCGCCGAGGAGTTTGAACACAGCAAACACAGGGGACTCTTAACTAAAAGTTCTCGGCGAGAACTTTCAAGGTTCTCGCCGAGAAGTCTACCCTTTTCCAGCGCCGCTACGGACAAACCCTATTTAAGGGAGGTAGATTCAACTTTCGAGATATACTTTTTCCACGGATTAATTTCCAGACTTCAGAGTTCGAGAGCGAGTTTAGAGAGTTCAAAGAGCCAGGAAGAGATCGTGACGCCATCCTTCCATCTCGGAGAGCTCGGTGCTAGGAGTTGAAGATCCAGGAGATTGAAGCTTCACAAATTCATCAGAAATTAGGTTTTACAATTCTTCTCTGTTCTTCCTACTTGAAGATGTATTCCTTGTTTGTTTTCGATTCTTTTGTATTGAATATGAGTAGCTAAACTCATAAAGCTTAGATTAGATGAACCCTAAGTGACCCGGGGATTTAAAGCGGTCACGGATCGGCGGTAATTAAATTCAGATTCAGACAGTTTCTCTTGCATGTTTGGTTTGTTCTTTGTTGTCTGTGTTTCTTTTCTAGCTTGATCACCTAGATTAGATTCTTGTTAAGTTGAGGATAGTAGCAAACGTTCACCTCACTTTAAAACACCAAATCAACAATTAACCTATTCATTGGAGTGCGACTTTCGTAGGAACCAGTTAGGGTTAATCCACTGCTACAGTAACTCATTAATCACTAGTAATAATACCAGTTAGTTTTCCATTTCAGAAGCGAACGCACGGACGGTAATTAATCTTAGGAGTTAGATCGGATAGAGCGAACATTCGCCAGTCTTAAACCTAAGGGTCAGGAGTTATGGTGGTGTCTGAGAACTGAATGAATCGGGATTGAAAATCGTTGGTATTGTGATTGCCAATGCTCTGGTGATGTTAGGGGGATTCGGAATCTAAGCTTGTCTGTCGTCTTGTTAAGTCAATCAATCTTTCAATTTGTCTTTGTTTTCATTTCATTTTTTCCTGCTTTATAGTTTAGAAGTGTGGAACTCACACCACGCACAACGTGTTAAACCTGAGTAAATTGCCGAGTCATTTGAGTAAACGATTAGAAGAAACCTGTGGAATATGATCTATCTTACTTTGTGTAAGGTAGTTATTTAACGACAGCGTGAAAATGTGTTCACCAACACAGTAAAGGCAGGCTCAAGTTATCACGAAATCAACTCAAGTACGGGCTCAAAGAGCATGGAAAGTGGGGTTGACAACAATGTGAATCAAGCGCGTACAAAGACAAAAACACAGTGAATGGAATGGATGAGAGATAAGGGTCAAGCAAGTTTCCCCTTTCGGGTTCATGAATCATGATTACACAACCTTGGATAGAACAATCATAACAAGTCAAATGAGATCTTTTAACACCACACCGACACATATTCTAAGCACATGGGTCAATACATTTAGGACCTCACATTAACCACTAATCAAAAGGGCATTGGTCACCATTTACAATGACAAAGTTGAATGCGCACATAGTGTTCGATGAAATGCTTATGGGTTTTTCAACCTAAAAAGGCATAGCTAACAAGCTCTATTTCGAGTTATGATGCAAACTACGCTCATTCCTATGAATACGATGAATGGAAAGCTCATGGGTCAAGACGATCTCCAAATCAAAGTATATATAATCCTAATCATGCATCTAGGTCAAGAATACAAGAAGAGAATCAGAAGAAGAAAAAACACACAGGTCTTAATCACATCTGAAATTGAATTAAACTGAACTAAATTCAAGGTTTGAGAGTGTAATAAATCATCAATCCTCCTAAGGTTTCACTCACTCGAACCCTAGGGGGTTTAGTTACAACAATGCATAGTGGAGATCTGAGAAATACAACCTAAGAAGAAGAAGATGGAAAGCTCCATCGATTTCTTCATGTCTGGATGAATCTTGATCTCATCTGTCGTCTCTGTGATGTAGGAGAGGAATTATGATGATGGTATGATGATTTATGGACTCCGAGAAGGTTTTCCAGGTGTTGGAGGTCGAGAGTGTTTGTCACATTCGAGCTTGAAAACGAAAGATATTTTATTTCTGAATTGTTAAATCTTAATTTATAGCTGCCCAAGTGTCGGCGTATAACTGGCGTGTGCGCCTTATACATTCCATCTGCATTCCAACTCGTTGACGTAACACAGACTTCCCTTGCATTGCGTTGTAATATCGCAAGTGTGACCTTGCGTTGTGTTAAACTTCAAACTTCAAAATTTTTAGCGTCTAGACTCTGATTCTACCAACGTTTAAGCTTGTGGCTCCGTATAGACGTGCTCTATCACGACACGATACCTTAAAACTCATAAGAAATGCCTTGCAAAACGTGAAAATGGACCGCAAGGATCCTGAGAGGCTAAGTAAGACGAATATTCATTTAATTGATCAAACCCATTCAAAAGACAACATTAACACTCAAATACCACACAATTAAGTATCAATTATAGGGAATTAAACATGACATATTTCGATTCATCAAATTACCCCACACTTGAACATCGCTTGTCCTCAAGCAAAACTCAGAACAACAAATGCACCTATGAAATCATGTACAAATCAAGAACATCATGAATCATCAACCAATGTAATCGGTGTCTTAAGTCTGAGTGTACTAGGATATTATGCTCGACCACACACTTTAAACCAGACAACTTCCTGAAAGTGAGAGGAACTAGATCCAATTAAGTTAATGACAAACTGACTTCAGAGATGGCAAGACAATACAACCTCTTGTACACTTACTCTAGGACGCACCCGACACTCGCCAGATAAGGGATAAAACTCATCATTTTCAATTAAGCACTTGTCTTTCTTGCCTTTACATTTAAGTTTTCAGTGAACGGTTGTGGATACTACCAGGTATGGAGCAGCTGAGATCCTTTCTTAATCTCGCGTTATCCTAAACCCCAACGACGATTGGGAGTGGGTTAGAAGAAGAATTCCACATTGAGACTTCCCTTTGGTACTACAACAATGGGCGTTCACGTATTCCAGCTCGAACATTGACCCACAACCGACACTTTTTCACATTTTTGTATACGCGATTTGGCAAATATTTTTTTCCTTTTGGGGAATCCCTTATCTAGACTGGACATGGCATCAAACTAGCAATTTTGACAGATGATTAGACCAAGTATTGCACAAATCCAAGTCAACCATTCATTAAATCGATTAAAACAAGTCCCTAGACTACTAACAGGATGAAAGAATGGGCGATGGTAATTCCGCGGTTCTCACACAATTCACTAAGCCAAGACACCAGACTGATTTTATCAAACAATTCAAGATAATGGACACTTTCACTAGGAATGATGCAATGTAAAGAGTCAAAGCTATGAGGTGAAATAGGAAAGCAGTGATAGAATGAAAATTTTTTGCCAAAAATTGTCCACAATCACCACCCATTTCAGTCAAGAACTCGGTACAAATCTATCCCGATCATGCATATCCCACCCCACACTTAAACATAACAATGTCCTCATTGGACGAACACACATTCAAGGTGAAGAGGGAGAAAATGGAAGATGATACCGGGAAAAAGAAGCGCTTCTCACTATGGAATTTGGAAGAACCAGAAATCCGCTCTCAAAGATGAATCCATAGACTTGAAGTTCTGTCTCATTCTTGTGTACATTGACCATCAACACAAAACCAAACTCAAATAATCCATAATATCATCATCATCATAATAATAAAGTCATCCAAAGTTTCAGAAACGAAAAGAAAGAAAGAAAAACAAAGAAGTCTGAAACATGAAAATCAAATGCAGAAAATGAAAGGATAAATGGAGGAGGGGTAAACCCTTCCTCATGGTGAGCCAAAGCTCAAGAGAATCATACATCCTCTGTGGTGCTCCTCGATGCGCCATCAGTCGTACAGCTCTTCCTCGAAGTCATTTTCTTCTCTTCCTTTGCAGGAATGATATATTCTTCTTCCTTGAACCAGGGGTGGTAGATATCCGTTGAGAGTGATGGAAGCAGGTGAGCACGGATGAGATCACGTTCACCCAAAGGGTTTGGACAGAGTCCAAAGCCGTCATAAACAATGAACTTGAAGTGGAAGTTAGGGAACTTGTACGGGCCAAAGTTAAACTAATTTGCGAATCTCCCTATAATCCCAGTGCCGAGCAGATAGTCTTTCTTTGGAGGCATATTCTCTGCAAACATGTCAAGGATTACCTTGGTAGGATGTAGGACCCCATGCTTGATAGCTCTAGCAAAGTCAAGGTCAAACTTGTTGAAGCGATGAGGTTCGAGCCTTTTCGTGATTGTTCAAACAGAGATCATGTGGAAGACCATGTACAACTTCCTCTTTACCTTTGTAGCATGTGCATCGTGAGAGTTGAAATCCTTCTCCTCTCCTTTCGTGAGCCACCTCCACATAGCATGGCGGTCTCTCTCCAACATGTCATCCTTATCATAAGGATCTACCAAAGGCCAATTATGAACACTAGATTTAGCTGCCTCAAGAGTGTAGAGTCTCATTCGAACTGCGAACTCATCCCAAGAGTAGCTGAACTCTTTACCCTGGATGGAGAAGGAGATCTGATCATTAGTGCTCTTAAGGGTGCACATGAACTGCTTCATCCTCATGTTGGTGGCGCACTCCTCAATGACGCAGAATTCCTAGAGGCCAGCTGCCTCTAGAGGTCCCTTCAAGTGTGTAACATCCTCAACATCCAGATTCTCAGTATCCAAGTACACACCCATAAGGCTCTCCAAGTGGAACAAGGCTTTGTACCACTTCTTCGCCTCCGGATCGGTGAACTTGTAAGGTGGTGGATGCGGACTAGGGAAGGGCCTATTTGGGTTGTACCAACGGCAAAAATCTCCCTTCTTTTTTGGCATCCTACAAGAAGAGATATACAGAACGGGATTCATTCAAAAATATACTCATTCAAGCGCAAGAATCATCAACAATTTAGCATGGTTGGAACGGAAATAGATCACGCAAAAGAATTCACTTAGCATTTCCAAGTCGACATAGATTCCCTACGATGAGACTTCTAAGCACAATCACTCATCAAGCATAGTCCATAACACATGCCAAAATCAACCACATACCACCCCACACTTAGCATGAAAAAACACATACTAATCCTAGCACAAGATACAATCTTAAGCACTAAAACTCATATGCAAAAGTTTGTGGAATGACGCAATTCAGTAATTCATTGGCATTAGGCAAGTAAGAACAAAGACTATAAGCATCATAAACTTAATCTCATGCATCCTAGCCAATGAATTTATCAAGGCAAATGAATTAGATACAATAAAAAAATAGCATTGAAGCCATCTTCAATGAAAGTACATGGCAAAAGTTGAAACAATGTGAGGCAAAAATCCGAATATCATCAATCGAACAAAGAACAAGCCATCACAATGTTCAAATCATCATCTTAAATCAGGTAAAGGAGTGTGTACCTTGGATGAGCAATAGAACGCCAAACCTAAAATCTCGAAACACAAAGTAGGCTCAAAACCGGGATTTATGCTTAACAATTCTAGAATAATTCATTCATCATGCTACAATGCAAACTCAGTCAATCTGAATCACTAGAATCATGCAATCAATTCAACTCAACAAGACAATTGATCAAAAAGTCCAAGAATCCAGTTCATGCATATCAACCTAGTTCTTCAACTCACAAAAATCCCAAAATTCAAGAATGACAACCCTAACATGCTCCTAACCAACAATCAATCATCAACAATTACATAATTCACATCATGTGAATCATTAACGATAATTGAAGCTAAGAGAACCTAAGAACAAGAAAACTGATGTGACCCTAATTAGTGCATTTTAAGCTTATGAATGACCTATGAAATGCCCGTGTTTATTCGTGAAATGACATGACTTATATGCTTTTATTGAATTTTTGTACAAAGTGTCATTTTGTTGTCCGGTTGCCACTTTGGAGCCAAATTCGTGGGCTATTGGAGTTACCTCTGTGCATTTTCAGGTTATGGCATCAAAGTACGGATGACAAGGAGCGAATAGGAGCAAACGGGAGGTCATTTGGAGTCCGGACGAGGGAGATATGAGCCTTGCAAGATCGGGTTTTCTGCAGAGTGCAGGGGTGCATGCCGTGCAGATGTGCACGCCGTGCAGGGGTGCACGCCGTGCACTGTCCCTGCACTATAAATACTCTTGTTTTGGCCATTTTGAGAAATGAATGATATATCTTGAACCCCAAACACATACCCACGAACCCTCAAACCCTAGAACACGTTTTTGGAGCAATTTGAAGCCATTGGAGCTAGGATTGAAGCCAACAAACCTTGGGAGAAGTGCTTACAAGTGGAGAAGTGAAGATCATCTCAAGGATTCATCCATGGTGTTCTTGGTGACCATTCTTCCTTCTTTTCTCTTTACTCCCTTGGCCATGTGTGGCTGATTTTCTAGGGTTCATCTTGGATGGGTAGATTAGTTGTGCTATGATAGAGAGATGATTGTATAGAACTTGCCATGATTGATCTTGGTTGTATGAGGATGATTCCTAGACTTGTTCTTAATGCCATTTTATGCCATGTTTGCTTGATTTGGTCCATTCATTGTGATTTGATGCATGAGAGTGCTTGGATTGCATAGATTGTAGGTCTAGGGATTGAAGTGAGTGTGTTCTAAGAGATTAGATCATCTTATTTCAACCATTTTCACTTGATTTCTCTCTTGGGCATTTTATCGAACACTTGGTGTGCATGTGGATTTTCATTCAGTTGATAAAGGCTTTTTGGTGAATCTCTTAGTGTTAGGGCATTGATATGAGAGTGTTGTGCCTAGCCTTGTGGTCATAGAGTCTTAAGAGAGGGTCTTGTGTCTTGGCATTTCATCAAACACTTAGAATGCATCCTTTTTTCACTTAGCTTGAGAGCGAGAGCCTAAGTTGAGTGGTATTGGGATAGGGATTAGGTGCTACGAGAGTGCATCGAGTCTATAAAAGTGAAATGCATGGTCATCCGAATGCAAACTCGATCTTGATTGACTTGTTTGTTCAATTAGTCATCTTGAGCATGATGAAACTACCCACCAAGAGAGCCCCTTTGTCTTTGATTTGCACCACTTTATTTTTCTTTCTTCCTTTTAGTTTCCTTTAAGTTTTTAATGTCTATTTCAAATCAAAACTCCTTTCAAATGAATAGACCGTCTACGAGGAATGTGAGTAGAGGCCATTGAGAGAACCCCGTGGAATACGACCTTGGTAAACCCACTTTTATCAAGTTTTTGGCGCCGTTGCCGGGGACTCTCTCATTCATTTGAAAGCACTTAGTAGTGGACCGATCTATTCACTTCCTTCCGCTTTACATTTTGCTTCCTTGTTGCTCTTTGTTTACTTTATTATCCCGCATCGTTGTATTACTCGGGTGTATTTGTTGTGCTTGTTTGTAGGTATCTTGTACTAGTGCATGAGGCGTTCAGCTCGTCTTCAAGCACGAATCCAAGGACTAGAACAAAGTGCTCAAGTCACCTACCACTTCCCCACCTCCTATAGTTGAAGAAGAAGAAGTTGATCGCATCTCACACCACACTATGTCTCAACACGGGGATGACGATGACCAATCGGTACATTCACACCACACTAATGATGATGATCACTCACAAAGGGGTGCAAGACGTACCTTGGCGGATTATGCTCGTCCTACTCTTGAAGGGGCAGCCTCTAGCATTGTTCGAAGACCCGTCAATGCTAGGAACTTTGAGCTCAAGCCTAATATGATCCAAATGGTTCAAAATGGAGTGGTGTTCAATGGCATTGATGGTGAATGTCCATCTAGGCATTTCAAGAACTTCTTGGAGATATGTGACACGGTTAAGAATGACCAAGTTCACCCGGATTGTGTGAGACTCCGCCTCTTCCCCTTCTCACTCAAAGGTCGAGCCAAGTCTTGGTTGGAGAACCAACCTAGTAGAACATTCACTACATGGGAGGGCCTAGCCGAAGCTTTCCTTGAAGAGTTCTTTCCTCCCTATATGACGGATGCAATCCGAGACCGCATCAACCACTTCATACAACACAAG
Organism: Linum lewisii; assembly: GCA_034768395.1. NCBI lineage: Eukaryota > Viridiplantae > Streptophyta > Magnoliopsida > Malpighiales > Linaceae > Linum > Linum lewisii. The sequence goes on from CM068296.1 coordinate 55,361,823, forward strand.
GGAGAGCTCTTCCATGAGACTTGGAATAGGTTCCAAGCCATTCTTCGGTCTTGTCCTCATCACAACTTCGCCGAATGGAGCTTGGCGGACATCTTTGCTAGGTCCCTTGATTTTGAGAATACAAGGATGATCAACCAAGCCGCCGGAGGTGACTTAAGGATGCTCACTCCCGAAGATGCTCTAGAACTCTTCGCGGAGATGGCCAACAAGACAAGGAGTTGGTCTCGACAACAACCTCCAAGTCTAAGTATGGAAGTGACACGCACTATGACTCTCGGTCCGTAAGTGTTGATGCACCAAAGGATTCATCCACCTATGGGAAGAAGCATAAGTTACCGGGACATCGAGATGAAGATGATCCAATGATCGCTCTCCTTATGTCTAAGATCGACGCCATGGCTTCACAAGTAAGCAACCTAAGCATGCCTAAGCATCCCTCCAAGGTTCAATCATCTCATGTGGGTAATCCACCGGTTGCTTCGGTATTTTGTTGTGAGGGTTGTGGGGGTCAAGATCACGATGTTAGTGCTTGCCCTTCCACCACTCCTGAACTTGGCCAAGGCGACCTTGAGGAGGTAAGCTTCGCACAAGGTCAAGGTTTCCATGGTAATTTCAGCCCCCAAGGTAACTATCAAGGTAACTATAACCGACCTTGGTACAACAAGTCTAACCAAGGTTACCAAGGCCAAGGGAATCAAGGTAGTGGTTATAGCAAGGGCTACAACCAAGGAAATCAAGGAGGTTATCAAGGTTATAGGGGTTATCAAGGCAACCAATGGTCTCAAGGAAGTAACCTAAACCAAGGTAGCCAAGGGACTCAAGGAGGACCCCAAGGTCAAGGGCACCAAGGGGGAAATCAATGGAATCAAAGTGGACATCCAAGTCAAGGTTTCCAAGGTCCTACCCCACCGGGAATGTACAACCATAGAGGTGAAGGACCACCCGGGTTCAACAAGCCTCCTCAAAATAAGGAGGGTGGTTCTTCGATCTCTCAAGAAGACACCAATGCGGCAATGATCCAACTCATCAAGAATCAACAAGCTTCAATTGCCAATTTGGAGAACCAATTAGGACATATTTCTAAGGCACTCTCGGAGCGACCCTCGGCCACTTTACCTTCCAATACCAAGATCAACCCAAAGGTCCGGAGCATTGCAAGGTAGTGACCTTGAGAAGTGGAAGACCCTTGCAAGATACAACCTCTACTCCAATTGACTCTACAAAGGTACAAGATCCTAATCTAATGGTTGATGATGATGATATTAATGATCTTCCTTCGGATGAAGTTGAGGTTGAAGTCGAACCTCCTACGGGTAATGTGAACACTAAGGTTGCAAAGGAACCTAGTAAGGCTACATCGAGTACACCACCGGTCTCTCCTCCCGCACCGGTTGTATCTCCATACAAGCCTAAGCCTCCATACCCATCTTGATTGAAGAAGGATGGCCTTGAGAAGGTTTTCAAGAAGTTTGTGGAGCGGATTAGTCAAATGCAATTCTCTCTTCCGTTTCCCGAAGCAATGACTATGATGCCCCAATATGCTAAGTTCATGAAGGAACTCTACACCAACAAGAGAAAGCTACCGGAGACATCTCTAGTCCACCTTAATGAGGAATGCTCCGCCGTTCTCTTCAAAAGTCCACCCAAAAAGCTCAAGGATCCGGGTACCTTTACTATCCCTTGTGCTATTGGTAATATTTCTCTTGCTAATGGTTTTGCGGATCTAGGTGCTAGTATCAATGTCATGCCTTATTGCATATTTGAGAAGCTAGGGTTGTCTAATCTTCGTCCTACTCGTATGTACATTCAACTTGCGGACAAGTCAACCAAGAGTCCTAGGGGGATTGTTGATGATGTGCTAGTTAAAGTAGGCCCTTTTGTCTTCCTAGTTGACTTTGCGGTCATAGATACCGATGATGTGGATGTCTCATTGATATTTGGTAGACCATTCCTAGCTACTTCTCGTGCTTTGATTGATGTGCATGACGGAAAAATTGACATTGAGAGTAGGACAAGAGAGTGTCACATTTTGCATAGCCGATGGCATGAAGTTTGCTCACGCACAAGATGATTTAGAGTACTCTTGTGATACTATTGCTTCGGCTAGTGTGTGTAGTATTTCTAACTTCGTGTGTCGAGATTCTTTGGATGTTTGCCTTAGAACGGATGTGCAGGAACATTTAGGCACCCCGGAGTTAAAAGCTCAAGTGGCTTACCTTGATGAAGGGAGAGACAAGTTAGAGGGTGAAACGGTTTTTGTTGCTCTCCCGAAGGTGGAAAGGGTAAAGACCTCCTATGAAGAACCACCTACTCTCGAGCTCAAGCCTCTTCCCGCACATTTGGAGTATGCTTTTCTCATGCCAGATTCTAAGCTACCGGTCATCATCAATTCTGAGCTTCTACCCGAGCAAAAGGACCGTCTAGTGGAGCTCCTCAAGAAGTACATGAGAGCTATTGCGTGGAGCATCTCGGATATTCGAGGTATAAGTCCCACATTTTGCTCACATCGGATCCTTATGGAGGAAGATTTCAAGCCGGTTGTGCAACCACAAAGAAGGCTAAATCCTAACATGAAGGAGGTTGTGAAGAAAGAAGTTATTAAGCTTATGGATGCGGGTATTATCTTTCCTATCTCGGACAGCCCTTGGGTTAGCCCCGTGCAAGTTGTTCCCAAGAAAGGAGGGATCACGGTGGTAGCTAATGACAAGGATGAGCTTATCCCGACAAGGACGATCACCGGGTGGCGTGTTTGCATAGATTATCGTCGACTCAATGATGCCACTAGGAAGGATCACTTCCCTCTACCTTTCATGGATCAAATGCTCGAGCGTCTCTCCGGGCACGAGTACTATTGTTTCTTGGATGGTATGTCCGGGTACTTCCAAATCCCGATCGCCTCGGAGGACATCGAGAAGACCACATTCACATGCCCCTTCGGTACTTTTGCTTATCGACGGATCCCCTTTGGGTTGTGCAACGCTCCCGCCACCTTCCAACGGTGTATGCTTGCCATTTTCGATGATTTTGTGGAAGATATCATGGAAGTGTTCATGGACGACTTCTCGGTTTTTGGGGATTCATTCGACCTATGCTTGAGGAACCTTGAGAAGGTCTTGCGTCGGTGTGAAGAGACCAATCTTGCATTAAGTTGGGAGAAGTGTCATTTCATGGTCAATGAGGGGATTGTTCTTGGTCACAAGATCTCTAAAAAGGGCATTGAGGTTGACAAGGCAAAGTTGGAGACCATCTCTCAACTTCCTCCACCCTCATCCGTGAAAGCCGTGAGAAGCTTCTTGGGGCATGCCGGTTTCTATAGGCGCTTCATCAAAGACTTCTCGAAAATAACTACTCCTATGACTCGGCTTCTTGAGAAGGATGTGGAATTTCGTTTTGATGAAGAATGCTTGCAAGCTTTTGAACTCCTCAAGGGTAAGCTCACGAATTCCCCTATACTCATTGCTCCGGATTGGTCAAAGTCATTTGAGTTGATGTGTGATGCTAGCGATTACGCCATTGGAGCGGTTCTAGGCCAACGAATCGACAAGAGATTCCATCCAATATACTATGCAAGTAAGACTCTCAATGATGCTCAAAGGAACTACACAACTACGGAAAAGGAGCTCTTGGGCATAGTGTTTGCTTTTGATAAGTTTAGGTCCTACTTGGTACTTTCTCACACTATTGTCTTCACGGACCACCAAGCTTTGAGGTACCTTCTATCTAAGACCGATGCTAAACCAAGGTTGATCTGATGGGTCCTTCTATTGCAAGAGTTTGATATTGAGATTCGAGATAAGAAGGGGTCCGAGAATGTAGCCGCCGACCACTTGTCTCGCTTGGAAGAGGCGGAAATGGTACACAATGGTAATGAAGAGATCAATGACAACTTCCCCGATGAGCTATTATTCACTATAGCAACTTTAGAGTTCAAGGAACCTTGGTTCGCGGATTTGGCTAACTACCTTGCTAGTGGAGACTTGAAGGAGGGCCTCTCCACTCAAACAAAAGGAAGTTCTTTGCGGATTTGAAGCATTACTATTGGGATGATCCTTTTGTATTTCGAGTTGGCTCGGATGGTATGATTAGAAGATGTGTCACTTATGGAGAGTCTAAGGACATCATGCAACATTGCCACTCCGGTCCTACGGGTGGACATCATGGAGCAAATCGCACGGCTCGCAAGGTACTTGAGTCCGGATTCTTTTGGCCTTCGATCTTCCGAGATTGTCAAGACTTTGTCAAGTCTTGCGATGCGTGTCAACGTTCAGGTAACATCTCTTCCCGTAATGAAATGCCTCAAAATGTCTCGTTAGTGGTAGAAATATTTGATGTATGGGGTATTGATTTCATGGGACCATTTCCTACTTCGCATGGTAACAAGTACATATTAGTTGCAGTAGATTACGTGTCTAAATGGGCGGAGGCACAAGCTTTGCCTACCAATGATGACCGAGTCGTAGGGAAGTTTCTTGTTAAGTTGTTCACTCGTTTTGGTACCCCTCGTGCTATCATTAGTGATCGAGGTACTCATTTTCAAGGGCAATTCGATAGAGTATGCCACCGGTTCGGCGTCACTCATCGGATGTCCACCTCGTATCACCCTCAAACTAGTGGCCAAGCCGAGGTGACCAATAGGGAACTTAAGAGAATCTTAGAGAAGACGGTCGACCAATCACGGAAAGATTGGTCGAAGAAGCTTGATGACACTCTATGGGCCTACCGCACGGCCTACAAGACCCCTATAGGCACTACTCCCTATAGGATGGTCTATGGCAAAGCATGCCATTTGCCGGTAGAGCTCGAGCACCGAGCTTATTGGGCATTGAAATTTCTAAACCTTGATATGAGTCTCGCAGGAGAAGAGCGTAAGTTTCAGGTACATGAGCTCGAGGAGTATCGCCATCATGCATATGAGAATGCAAAGCTTTACAAGGAGAGGACGAAGCTCATTCATGATTCCCGTTTGAAGCCGGGCAAGGATTTCAAAGTTGGTGATCAAGTTCTCCTATACAACTCTCGGCTCAAGCTCTTTCCCGGGAAATTGAGGTCTCGTTGGTCCGGCCCCTTTACGGTAACTCATGTTTTTCCTTATGGCACCATCGAGGTAATCTCTCCATCCCAAACCGAACCTTTTAAGGTGAATGGCCATAGACTTAAGCATTATGTTGTTAGTGATACTATAGGTGCTGTTGAGGTCTTGTCTTTGGTCGTGCCTTGAGTGCTCCTTGCATCGTCGAGCTTAAGACGTTAAACAAGCGCTTCTCGGGAGGCAACCCGAGTGTTTTTCATGTCTTTTTTTTTCTTGATTTGATTGCATGATTGTGTGTTTTTGTGGTGTTCAAGGTCCTTGAGTTGTTGTGGTGTCCTTTGTGGTCTCGTAGGCGTTGAAATTCTGAAGTTCGGGGTCCGTTTTGGGTTGATTTGGCGGTGTTTTGGTCGTTTTTCGTCGAAGTGAAAATTTGATTTTAGGCTGAGGAGGTGCACGCCGTGCATGATGCACGCCGTGCACCGTGCACGGTTTGGTGCACGGGCTGTCCAGGAGGTGTGGAAAAAATGTTCACCTCCTGGTGCACGCCGTGCACCGCTGCACGCCGTGCATGATGCATGCCGTGCACCGTGCACGGTTTGGTGCACGGGCTGTCCAGGAGGTGTGAAAAAATTTCCCCCTCTCCCCCCTACCCCAAACCAAACCAACCCGCCCGAACCAACCGACCCACTCACCCGACCCGGCCAAACCACCCAACTAAACCCACCCCCCCTTATCCCCTTTCCTCGACGACCCCGACCCCTCTCACCCGTCGCTCTCTCTTTCCCACAGCCACCGCCGCCGCCGCTCCTACCCGACCCCCATCTCCAGACGCCGCCGCCGCCACTCCTACCCGACCCCCAGCTCCAGACGCCGCCGCCGCCACTCCTACCCGACACCCAGCTCCAGCCGCCCACCTGCCCGCCGCCAACCCCACTCGACCGAGCCCACCCACCCAGCTCCGGCCGCCCACCCGCCCAGCCCTTCCCATCCGTCCACTCGACCGAGCCCACCCACCCAGCTCCGCCCGCCCCACCCGCCCAGCTCTTCCCATCCGTCCACCCGACTGCCCGCCGCCCACCTGCCCAGCCCCACCCGACCACTCCAAGCCCCGCCACACCTGCCCAGCTCACCCGCCCGACGCCGCCGCCGCCCACCTGCCCGCCACCAACACCTGCCCGCCGCCAACCCCAATCTCAGGTTTCTTTTGGCTTGAATTTCTGATTTGGTTGCTTGAGTTAGTTGGCAGTTGGTAGTGTGGTTTGATTGAATGTTGATATTGTTGGCTTGGTTTGATTTGTGGAGTTGGGCATTGATTTTGATTGTTAAGATTTTGATGTGAGGGGTGTGATTTGGTTGCTTAGTCTAGGGTGTGGGATTTGCTTGGTTTCATGTGAGCAGGTTTGGGGTTTTGGCGTTGCTTGTGTCCATTGTTGCGCCGATTTTGGCTTTGTGCGATTGATTGATTGTTCTTGATTGGTGGCTGATTTGATTATTCTTGATTGGTGGATGGTTGCAAAGGATTCGTGGTGGCTTGATGGGGGCAGAATGTTCTTTTATCGTGATTTCTTTGAATGGTGGAGTTAGGTGTGGTTGTTAGTGTTTGACTTGTGATCCTACTCCGTGCCTATCATTGGGATGTGTCTTTTGTTTCTACAGGTTCTGAATTTAGGGGCTGAATTCGATTCTTTGTGTGAGGAGGGGTGTGGTTAATCACCACTCGTTAATTTATTTTTGTACATTCCTCCTTACATTGTGTGGACTTAGGCTTATATGTTCTTGATTCGTGTTTTTGATCCATGATGCATGCCTTTTGCTTAACTGTGGATTTCGATGATTTGATTCTTGCTGGCATAGGTTGTTGTGCTTGATCTTGATGATTTTGAATTGTGCTCAATGTTTTGATCATGTGTTCTGATTCAGCGCCTTGATAGGATTTGTCTTAGGAGTGTAGCCTTTTTGGTTGATTCTTTGTATGCACTTCTTTTGCAGGATGCCTCCTAAGGGTAAAGCAGCTTCTTCATCCTCCGCCCCCAAGCGATCCAAGACACCAGCTTCCAAGAAGCGGAAGGGACAGACTGGGGAGTCTTCTGCTCCTCCACCACGGTCGCCTTCGCCGCCTCCAGCTCCTCGTGGCGTCGACCCTCCTGAATCAGTGGTTCAGAGGATCTTCGACTTCGACCCCAGAGATCGGGCTTACAGTCGCTATCAGGTTATGGCGAGATGGCCCGTGGCGAGGCAGGGTAGATTTGATTTTGAGGGGTTGCAGAGTCGTGATGGTTGGTTGGATGCTTTGAAGACTTTGGCTGATGGAGCCGGTATTTGGCCGCTCTTGGAGGTTGACGAGAGGGCGTATGAGTGGCCTACGAAGGAGTTCTTGAGCACTCTCACCGTGGAGTGTCACGAGACCACTAGTGAGGTTTGTGTGCGCTTTAGGCTCGGCGGGATGGCGCGTGTGTGCTCCATTGACGAGTTTGGATACCGCCTTGGGTTCTATGAGTGGGTGGAGGTTCAAAGTGGCGAGCTCTCTGGGTTGGCTCTCATATCTTCTCTTGCGGGGGACGCCAAGAGTGCATTCTTCAAGGAAATTGCACCGAGGGCTAGAGGTTATTCAGCTCGCTCATCCAAGGTCACAGAAGTGAATCGGCCTATGCTGAAGCTCCTTCATCACTTCTTCCAGCACTCCATCACCCACAGGAAGTCATCCTCCTCTCCAGGTGTAGTCTCAGTCAGAGATTTGTTTCTCTTTTATTGTTTGGAGAGGGGCATCAAGCTGCATCTAGGTGATTTAGTGCTAGGAGCCCTCCTTCAGATGCAAGCTAATGACACTGCTGGTGTTCTGCTGGGAGGAGGATTTGTGACCAGGTTGGTGCGTGGGTATGAGTGCCTTGATGCTTTTGGTCCTGCTCCAGCATTTGTCGAGCCTCGACCAGTTCTCTTGCGGATTGTCCTACCTACAGCTCAGATCACAGACCTTCTGGTTCCGACTTGTCGGATCTCAGATGATGACAGTGATGAGGAGGATGGAGAGATCGACCCTACTACACTTCATGAGCTTATCTCGGGGATGGGTCGCCTCACGACCGTAGTGGAGGATATGCGTGAGGGACAGAGGAGAGACAGTGCGGCGATACAGGATCTTAACAGGAGAGTTCAGAACCTCGAGGCGTACAACGCTAGGGACTTTGAGAGCCAGCAGTTCTATGGACAGCAGCTTGCTCAGGTGCATGAGGTTCAGCAGTTTCAGGGTATCCAGCTTACTCAGATTCAGCATTCTCAGTACTGGCAGCAGCATCAGTCCTACTACTACCAGGAGAGCTTCCACTCTGAGTCCGGCCCCTCCAGCACTTGGGCAGTCTTTCCACCGCCTCCCCCGTTTGACGGCTACCATCCATGGTCACAGTGGCCTGAGCACCCCCGACCACCACCCCACTGAGAGCCACAGGATCACTCACCACTTCTCAGGACTTTGGATTTCTCCTTTCTTTTATTTCTGTTTATGACTGCATGTTTTGTTGTGTTTGACTTCTGATTTTCTCTTTTCATTTCTGGCTTTGAACTTGTCATGTTGTTGGATCACACATCTCATATGTACTCTCATCTTGTCGACTATGGGTTGTGTTTGAGTGGTGTGCCCTCCCTTGTTTTCTACAGGTACCCCTGATTCAGGTCCTCGTCCTGAACAGGTTACTTGACCCGGGATTCCATCTCCGGCTTCTCTTCTTCACCGCGCGGTATATTCGTTCCACCTTATCCTCTCTCTCTCTTGATCATTGAGGACAATGCTCATGTTAGTCGTAGGGGAGTTTGAGGTTTGGTGTGATTATTTGTCGGTAGAAGTCTAAAGCTATGTTTTGATGTGTTGCATGATCTTAATTGAATTTCGAATTCCTCTATCGTAGAATCATTCGGTTCTTGACTTTTGGTGTTTAATTGAATTCAAGCCTTCACAATGATGTTTAGATTGTTCCACTTAGAACCTATAACCAGCATGTTAGCACTAATATTAAATGAGTCTGGGCCAGAACTGAGATTTTATCACTCTTGTATGTTGGTTGACTGGTTTGATACGTGTTTTTGTACCGCTCGATAACACCGGTCTAAGATGATGAAGGCAATCAGAATTTTCACCCCTTTTCCATGTCTCTCTTTACCCTTTTTGATCCTTCGTGATTGTGGCTTGAGATTAGGCGGAATCCAATTCGAAATCTTGTGTTGAAGTTGTAAGGGGCTAAGGATCAAGTGGCTAGTTGTGAAGAGAAATGTCAAAAAAAAATGCTCAAAAGAAAAGCTAGGCAAGCTCGGCACCTAAGTGAAGTGTCGGGTTGAGCACTAAGCAAAAGGGCAAAGGCTGTGAGCTAGGCAGGTTCAACACCTAAGTGAAGTGTTGAATCGAGCACTAGTATGCAGTAAGAAAAAAAAAAGAAGAAAGAAAAAGAGTTCTCAAATGTAGCCCTTGATCCTAGCCAGAGTTTGTAAAGTGCGGATCTAGAAGCGGATGAAGTCGAGTCGATAGCCACATCATAATCACTCGCCACTCACGATCCATGTTCCGTTTTCAAGTCCTTTTGATTAGAGTTGGTGTTGTCGTGGTCGGTTTTGCTGTGTCCCAATCAACCACTACTTGAAGTGTGCAGAAATTAGTGAGGTTTAGACTTGTTTGGTTGATGTTCTTGCATGTGTAGGTTTAGTTTGTCCGTGGAACAGTTTAAGCTAAATTGTGATTGCTTGAATCTCAATGGACCGAACTTGTCATTTGTGAACTTGGATGTTTTCTAATTCATTTGCTTGAGGACAAGCAAAGCTTAGTCGTAGGGGAATTTGATGTGACCCTAATTAGTGCATTTTAAGCTTATGAATGACCTATGAAATGCCCGTGTTTATTCGTGAAATGACATGACTTATATGCTTTTATTGAATTTTTGTACAAAGTGTCATTTTGTTGTCCGGTTGCCACTTTGGAGCCAAATTCGTGGGCTATTGGAGTTGCCTCTGTGCATTTTCAGGTTATGGCATCAAAGTACGGATGACAAGGAGCGCATAGGAGCAAACGGGAGGTCATTTGGAGTCCGGACGAGGGAGATATGAGCCTTGCAAGATCGGGTTTTCTGCAGAGTGCAGGGGTGCACGCCGTGCAGATGTGCACGCCGTGCAGGGGTGCACGCCGTGCACTGTGCACGCCGTGCAGGGGTGCACGCCGTGCACTGTCCCCTGCACTATAAATACTCTTGTTTTGGCCATTTTGAGAAATGAATGATATATCTTGAACCCCAAACACATACCCACGAACCCTCAAATCCTAGAACACGTTTTTGGAGCAATTTGAAGCCATTGGAGCTAGGATTGAAGCCAACAAACCTTGGGAGAAGTGCTTACAAGTGGAGAAGTGAAGATCATCTCAAGGATTCATCCATGGTGTTCTTGGTGACCATTCTTCCTTCTTTTCTCTTTACTCCCTTGGCCATGTGTGGCTGATTTTCTAGGGTTCATCTTGGATGGGTAGATTAGTTGTGCTATGATAGAGAGATGATTGTATAGAACTTGCCATGATTGATCTTGGTTGTATGAGGATGATTCCTAGACTTGTTCTTAATGCCATTTTATGCCATGTTTGCTTGATTTGGTCCATTCATTGTGATTTGATGCATGAGAGTGCTTGGATTGCATAGATTGTAGGTCTAGGGATTGAAGTGAGTGTGTTCTAAGAGATTAGATCATCTTATTTCAACCATTTTCACTTGATTTCTCTCTTGGGCATTTTATCGAACACTTGGTGTGCATGTGGATTTTCATTCAATTGAGTTTGAAAATGCTTTTTGGTGAATCTCTTAGTGTTAGGGCATTGATATGAGAGTGTTGTGCCTAGCCTTGTGGTCATAGAGTCTTAAGAGAGGGTCTTGTGTCTTGGCATTTCATCAAACACTTAGAATGCATCCTTTTTTCACTTAGCTTGAGAGCGAGAGCCTAAGTTGAGTGGTATTGGGATAGGGATTAGGTGCTACGAGAGTGCATCGAGTCTATAAAAGTGAAATGCATGGTCATCCGAATGCAAACTCGATCTTGATTGACTTGTTTGTTCAATTAGTCATCTTGAGCATGATGAAACTACCCACCAAGAGAGCCCCTTTGTCTTTGATTTGCACCACTTTATTTTTCTTTCTTCCTTTTAGTTTCCTTTAAGTTTTTAATGTCTATTTCAAATCAAAACTCCTTTCAAATGAATAGACCGTCTACGAGGAATGTGAGTAGAGGCCATTGAGAGAACCCCGTGGAATACGACCTTGGTAAACCCGCTTTTATCAAAAACCAACCTTGAAAAACAAGTAAAAAAATAGGTAAATTTGTGGGGGAGGGTGGAGGTATGATGGAAATCGAATTTGGGGTGGATTGGTGGCGTTTTTATAGTGGAAGAGTGAGTGGGATGAGTTGGGAAGAAGAAGAGCTCAAACATTTTAGAGCTTCTTCAATGGAGGAAGGAGAGAGAATGTGGGTTGAGGATTTATGGCAGAGGTGGTGAATGAGGGTTTAAAGGGTTGGGGATGATGGAATTTGGGTAGGGAGGAAGTATGGAAGAGTGGAGGGGTTAGGGTTCATGAACTTGGGGTTTTAGAGAAGAAAAGAGGAGAATAAGAAGAAGAAAAATAAGAGAAGAGAAGAAGAGGGAAAGAAAATCATGAAAAAAATGAATTTTAAGGGAATTTTTTTCTGCCAGTAGCCGGCGCATGCGCCAGTTACACGCCGATTGTTGGGAAAAAATTCTAGCAGTTTAAATCCGATAAAACAAAGTTTTACTCACAAATTTTGATCCCGAACTTCTGTCTTCGACCAAAAACAACAATCAAAGACTCGAACAAATATCAAACATCAGAACATCAAATAATGACACCCAATACAGACGAAAAACTGGAACAAATTCTTTGATAGGACCCAGCCTGGCGACTGTGGGCCCTAGGAGGCCTACCAGGAAGATCACAAGAGGACGGTCAATGATCTGGCGATTCAGACCATGCATGGATGATCACGATCATCCCATCCAGTAGAGGCAGCTGATACTTGGCGGGCATGACAGCAGGAGGACAGGCTATAAATACGGCCCTGACTCATTGACATAAGGGGGAGACATCATTTTACACAGGGTATAATCCCTCGGTACGTTATTTCCGTTCACCCTTATTATTCCCTATAATTTCCAGGATCGTCCCTAAACTTACTACCATTCCCTCTTCTCATACACGAGGTACACCCTCCTCCCCCCCCCCCCACTGAAGACTATGTGACTTAGGCTTCCACAACTATTGGGCTAGACGACTAGCCTGGAATAATTGGCGCGCCAGATAGAGGGATAGAAGCAGGCAATCATACTCTCACAAAAAGCAAATGGACCCTAGGGAAGCCTCTACTGTTCCCGATTACTCACTGAGTGTAGAAGATGTTCTCTCTTTGGAAGAACTCGGATGGGCTTGGAGTCATGTGTAGCAGACGTGAGATAACTTGAGCGAACTTGTCCAAGCCTCTTAGAAGTAGCTCCTCTTTTTTGGATTCTTTTTCACACTTGTCTTTGAGTTCCTCTTCATCATCTGTGACTACCTATCCTTCTCTAATAATCATGGTAATTTTGTTGGTTCAGTCAGAACCCACATGTCCCATTCCTTGATAGTTAAAGTGTACTACACCAGCGCGACGGGGATTAGTAATATTAGGTGTATTGGACATGGGATTCGGGGTACCTTAAGGAGACTTGGTAAGGGTGGACGTGACCACGGATTGGTTGGCCTCTTAACTTCGTGTAATGGACTTCATTTGTCTAGGGCTATGATCCGTGGTGGACCTCTTCCATAGCTGGATTAGAGCTCCTTTTCGATTCAAATGGCCAACCGAACCAAGTCTTCATAATTGACATAGTTTTGGATGTTGATATGGTTAGAAACTTCCCGATTGAGCCCCTTAACTAATTGAGCCATCTTGCATTCCTCCAATTACTCTAGGTCAGGTCTAGCTACGAGTACTTCGATATCCTTTTGGATATCCACAGTCATGCCTCCTTGTCGAATAATGCTCAGTTGAGCATGTAGGTCTTCAGTGTAGGTGGTAGGCACAAACTTTCTTCTCATTATCCTTTTGATTTCAGCCCACGGATGTTCAAACTGGTCCTTCGTATCATATACTTTCCTTGCTTAACTGAATCCACCATACAACAACAAAGTCAGAAAACTGAACAACAACTAGGGTTACCTTCATCCAATCCAAGTATTGGTGACACTCGAACACGAACTCCATGGATCTCTCCCAATTGATGTATGCATCCAGATTTGGATTTCTGGAAAAGCTAGGGATGGGGATCTTGAGGCCACTCACATCATCGTCCAATTCTCGTCCTCAAACAGGCATTCCTCTATGTGGTCGATCATGACGCCTCATGGATTGTTGATTTTTCCATTGTCATCCTCACCTTCATCTCTAATTACTTCTAAGGCAAGAAGTTTCTACCAAACGTTGAAGATTCTCCATGGTGGTTTTAATTCTTGCAACTTCTTGTTCCATCTTGAAAATTTTATTAGTACCAAAGTATGGCCTCACAAATCCCTCAACTATGAACGACTAATAACTCATAATTTAAGTGAAAATTTTAGCAAGGGTGGTGCGACTATGAGCAAGAGTGGTGACACAATCCTGAGCAGAGTTGGTGTCTAGCTTCATTGTGGTGGACCGTCCATGGATCATGGCATTCCGGTAGTGGTGGTGTGGTAGTCCGGCCTTCCTTTGATCTTCAATAACTCCAAGGCTCCTCCCAAGAGTGTCTTGGGCTCTTCAATGATCGTGGCACATGCTGGATTGTGATGGCCATGCTTTGATGAGGGGTGGTCACATGTGATCACCCAGTCTCCATGGGCAAGAGCTGTCTCATCTTGGGTTTGGATCACCAAGTGTGGACTCTTAGGGACGTCCTCATCTTGATCTCCATACAACGGTCCGTCATGCAGGTTGTAGCCCGTGTATCACTCCAATGGATATGAACGTCAAACTCGAAATGGAGGTTGGTGATGAGGAGGATGATCCCTCCTTGTATAAAAAATTGGTGGGTAGTCTAATCTATTTAACTACCTCTACTCGTCCTGATTTGGCTTACGTTGTCCAAGTTGTTTGCCAGTTTATGGAGTAACGAAGGAAACCAAACTAGCTTGTAGTTTGTCAAATTCTTCACTATCTTCAATGTACTCATCATGTAGGCATTTTTCTTGCCATTGTTTGAGGATACAATGGTTACTACATTTGTTGATGTTGATTATGCAGGTTGTGTGGATATACGGAGGTCCACGTTTGGTTGGTGTGTGAAATTTGTGCAGACATGTGTTAGTTGGACATGCAAAAAGCATGATCGGGTAGCAAAATCTTCAACTAAAGAAGAATATCATTCGATGTCAAAAGTTTGTTCTGAAATTGTTTGGGCTTGTGGTTACTCATGTAACTTGGAGTACCGTCTCTCTTCCAACTACTTTGTATGAAGATAACATAAGTGCTATCAAATTGCTTCAAATCTCGTCTTAATGATAGAACCAAACACATCTAAACTCATGTTCATCATATCGAGGAGCCAATTCGTGATGGGAATATCCATGTTCAGTATCTGAATACCGAGAACCAAATAGCATATCTATTGACAAAGGCTGTCTGCAACCAACCGTCATGATTGATACTTAGCTAGCAAGTTGATGTGCAGAGACGTACATCAATTTGAGGAGGCTATTAATATAAGCCCAATAGCATATTTAGTGTTGAGATAAGTTTTTGGGATTGGTGTATTAGCTTTATATTCCTTGTAAATAACTTGTACTCTTCTCTCTACAAACCTAATAAGAAAATCAACACTAATTCTTTGTGTCTGTTTCGTTAATTTCAGGAGGATGTATTTGGAGGGAATTTCTTCAGGAGAGAATTTCAAATGAATAACAATATGAACAAGAGCTTGAAGGACAATTACAACGAAGAGATGTAGTAGCCAAACAAGTAACATGTTCTGCAAAAAAATTCCAATCTCCTTCTCGGTTTACTTTTGGGGATCTTAACTCATTTTAGTGCTTTAGCATGTCTCTTATGAGTATGCATCTTCATATTAGATGCAAGCTTCTTATGGGTTTCGTATATAATGGTGGAATATTCTGATGATGTTTTCATGTGTACCTACATGTTTGGATCATTCCGCGACAGGGAGATGCAGTGAATTTAAATCCAACCAACCAAAGTTCTATTACCATGAGTTTTCCTTCCATACTTTAACAACCTTTCCAAATAAACTATAACAAAAACAAGATCGCGATTCCCGAAATGCAGAGAGAAAAATTAAAGATTAGGGTCCAAAAAGACGGACAGACAGAAGAATGTAAAGTAAGCTTGTTTGTTTTTCGAGTAAGTTAGGTTAGGTTGGTTGAGTGGGTTGGTTCAAAGATTAAACATGTGAGATGGTAAAGACTGACGTGAATAGAAACGGTTGGTTCACATGATGATCAATCAACTTAACAGAATTTTAAAAAATAACAATCACAATGTTAGAGAGCAATAGGTTGATGATCTCAATGAATATTGAGGCAAGCCAAGCCAAGCCAAGCTTTAGGAGTTTGTCCTGTTCTGGGGGAGAGAGAGAGTTGAGATGGAGGAACATTGGTGAGGCAATAACTGAAAATTGGCCCCAGATTGTGAAATGACATAAATGATAAAGGCAAAATATGGTGATGACCCCATACCATGCTACTACTAGTAATATTAGTAGTAGTAGTAGTAGTGCTGGTGCTGGTGGTGTCCTTAAGTGCTCCCTTTTGTTTTCCTTCAGTACTGAGAAACCCTAACAATTGTATTTAAAACTATTCATTGAATGGGCAACAGCTACTACACCAACCATATACAAGTTATAACTGCAGAAAAGGGAAACAGAGATAAGTTTACACAAGCAACAATTTTATTCTGTCTCATCCTTCATATCTGCTACTGGGTACTGGGTTCTCTTATTATCATGCTATTACACCATTTTTCATTTGTTTCTCTGTTTTTTTTTTTTTTTTTTTTTTTTTTGTACTTATAAGCAGAAGTGAATAGACAAGTAAACACTAAACTCAACATTGGCATTGCTATGCTTCTGATGGCAATAACACAAACACAAGTTAGGTAACCAGCCAATTTGTAAACCAACCCAGCAGCACTGGTACCTTTGTTAAAGACAGACAGAGATACCTTTTTGTTAGAAACCATCTGAATTGGTCCTCATACATCAAACCATGAAAAACATCATCTGGTCCAAAAAATAAATCTGTATATTGGCTAAAACGGTGCGTGCATTCAGAGACCTACCCTCTACCACTGCTTTATCAATGAAATGGGATGCTAGGCTAGGCCTTGAAGACTGACGTAGGTAGGTTGGATAATCAAATGGTAGGCTGAGTGACCTAACAAACTAACAGCAGCCTATCTTTATCTATAAATAATTAAACCCTGTACCAAATTAATCTTTGATACTATATGCAGCCAGTCAAGCTTTCCTAGTTAAACTACTCTCAGTCTCAGCAGCAGTTAGTAAAATACTAATATCTTTGCTGCATATCATAACCACAATAAAACCACCAAATCAACATGACAACCAAACAACACATCCCTTCACTATTAACACATTTACCAGCAATTTTCACATCGAAGAGCAGTTAAGAGTAGTCAAGGGTCCAAAATGGAACAATCAAGCTCATATACACAAGAGTAGCAAACAAGGGTTGTATTACTTATTCCTACCCATGCACAGTTAGATCAAAAGGAGAATATTCTTTTAGTAACTAACAATAGAGATGTATACTTGAGTTTGAACTGATTTCATTTCAGTTCTAAGCCCTGTACTGTCCAAACCTCAACAGAAACTACAAGAGCTTAGACTAGCATTGAAAATTGACTTCCATTTACAGTTTACCTCTCACAGCCTGCTTCCAATATCACCATCATGCCTTTTGCTATCTCAACTACATAGCAAATAGGCGAAATGATGTTGTATCAAGGACTGACCCAACTTAGTACAGAAGCTAACAGCTCAAAATTCCCGCAGCATATACATTACTACCCAAAAACCCTCATGCCTACAAACCTGGCCTTTCTCTACTCAACCAATGAAAGGGTTCGAAGGGAAACCGGGTGGACAGCAGGACTGTCCATCCTCCACATTGCCACTGAAGTATGTCTTACTCTTAATCGAAGGGAACTCCAACTGACTATTACTATTACTATTACTTTTACTATTATTACCAGGCAAAAAACTGAACTCCTGGTTGTTTGGCAGCGAAGGATCATTAAACCTGCCTCTGCTTGCAGCTTCATGACCTGCAGCACTTGTCTCCCAGATCATACATTGGTCTGAAGAAAACCCCAACTTTAATGACAAATCGCAGTGTGTTCCTGATCCATGTTCATGGATATCTCGATATTCAGTCCTTGATGAAGCAGTCTCATAACTTGGAGCAAAAAAATTCTTCAGGGTCCCCATTTCAGAAGGCTTACCAGCTGATGTACTAACAACAGGTTTACCCAACAAAATAGTATTGGGGGCTGCTCTGTCTGCGACTTGGGACACCAACTGTGGCTCCTTATGTTCATAGTGATCTCCATAATATAAGGGATACACAGTTCCAAAACGCGAGAGTGGGTCAGCTTCCTTTGCCATTAACCAACTAGAGTCTGCAGCTGTCATCGAATTTTGATGGCCAGAATGAAATGGAGGCTTTTGAGGTGATCTCTCAGCGTTACTAGTATCACTCAAAAATCTTGCAGGTTGAGCGGGTTCATGGATTCTCGGGCTGAGGTAAGTTCTCTGACTAGTATGTCGCTGGCTTCTGGAAGCTCTGACAGGAATGCATCCCAGATTCAAGGCAGCTAAAACAAACAAACATTATCCACAATATGTTTGGTTAAGAAAAATCAAGAATATCAGATGTGCTAGTCAGTCATCTCTAAATAAAGGAAGTTGATAAGTTTTGACTATGAGAGCTTAAAACAATGAGGCATTCCAATTGAGTTGAACCCAGTCCAGTTGAATGCAGAACCAACCAAGTATAAAATTTGTATACCTTCAACACAAGGGGGCAAAAGCTTGCCAGTTTCAGTCTGATCTTCTCGACGAATGATGGTATTGATGGCTTCATTTACACGATCCCACAGCGTATCCTGCCTCATGTACTCTTCCTAATAAAACAGAACCAAACAACCATTGAAAAAAGATCCACATGAACTTGAAGAGAAGAGAAGACAAAAAAAAAAAAAAAAAAAAGGAAAGAAGAACTTACAAACTCACCTCAGAGTTGGCTTTAGAGTAGATGATTTCCTCAGCCTTGAAGACGACAATAGGCAATTTCTCCTGCCATTCCTTGTTCTTCCTAGTAGCAGCACTGTGATTCTCATTGACAGCCCTAAAATCAAACCCACCACATGAAAATTGATGATAAAATAAAACCCAGGAAGTAAGAAAAGATGAGGAAAGAGGTGGTGGCAGTGGAGAGAAAACCTAAAAATTTGTTGAATGATGGAACCCCTCATGGACTGGTGCCTATCGCTGTGCCAAGCTCTCCTCACACACTCATAAGGTCTTGGACCAGGCCTTGGCATCTCCTTCTTCTTCTTCTTGAACAGAATCAGAAGCAGGTAGAAGAGAATAAAAGTGGAAGAAAGAGCACAAGGCAGGAGGAGAAAAAGAAAACAGTTTCAGTGTTTCGTGAAAAGAAGAAGAACATGCTAGTACAGTTGCTACTGCGCTGCTACTGCTACTGCTACTTCTACTTGTACCCACTGCCAAAAAAATTAAATAAATAAAATTAAGAAAAGAAATGGATAGGTCAGTTGAGTTTTTCTTTCATCTACTCATATTTAGTGTTTGTTGTTAGAAATGGAACAAGGACCCAGCTTCACTCTCTTTTGTTTGTTTTTTGTTGGCTGGGGAGCAATACAGATTTCAGATCGACAGAACACAAAGAAGAAAAATATATATGAAGGAAAGAGAGACAGAGAGAGAGAGAGACTGATTGAGAGGGAGACCTATATACATTATATAATATTTATTATTATATTTATATTATATTAGAAAGGTTGCTTTCCCAAACTTTGGTCACATTTTTCATTAAAACAAAAAAAAAAGGTAACATTTTCTTCTATTCCATTTTCTCCCTCCTTTCCTTCTCAACAGAGAAAGTAAATGATAAAGAGAAAAATACCTCTCGGTTTGTATAAACTAGGTATGTTGCGGCCCGCGCTTCGCTGCGGGGTTCGTGTTTGTGAACTCGTTGGTACGCATTATGCAAGTTTAGTTTGGTTAAGTTATCCAGTATTATGTTCGTCAAGAAAATACAAAAATATCTAAAGTTCATAGTATTTGATCGTACACTCTCTAATTGAGTATGCTTAGTTTGGGGTTGTTTAAGACATATAGGTTGGTAGTAACACTTTGGAAATATGCATGACCACACAATGCTGCAGAGCTTGGTGCTAAGTTTGGATTAGTGGTAACTTAAGAAGAGCTGATGAGCTGAAACAGATAAAGAACTGTTCTACTATCGACCATCCAATGCACGAATTGCATCGATAGCATCCATACGATCATCGAACTGTTACTGCTATTGGATAACGTTCTATGCCGGCTACCTATCACCGCTACTTGGAGGTCCCTTTCATACTTTTAATCGCTACCTTACTATTGTTCATTAGTTGTGTTTTTTCTTCTATGAATGTTTTTTTTTTGTTGCTTTGTATTCTCATCCATTATTGTTTCTGAAATATCTGTGTGTCTTATTCGTGGAGGTATGCTCTTTAGCTATTCGGCATCGTCTTGCCCCTTTACTGCATCTCTGCTTCTCTGTCATGTTATCTACTCGTCTTTGCTCCAAATAATGTTGAGCTTGGCATCATCTTGCTCCATTACTACATCTCTGAGAATGGTTTTCTTCATCTCTGCTACTCGCTATCTACTCTTCGTTGCTCTGCATAATGTTAGGCTCTTGCTCCATCACTGCATCTTTTGACAACAATTTTCTTCATCTTTGCTTCTCTGCACATTATCTACTCGTCGTTGCTCTGCATAAATGTCGAGCTTGAACACAGTAGCACCATCTTGCTCCGTCACTGCATCTTTTGACAACAATTTTCTTCATCTCTGCTTCTTTGCACATTATCTTACTCGTCGTTGGTCTGCATAATGTTGAGCTTGATCACTATTATCCAACTCTGAAAGCATAGGGAAACATAAGGGAAACTTGATGCTGCGAGCATTGTGTTTAGTGTGACATCCATCATCTTGCTTCAAAGCTTATGTTCCGTTAGAGGCTACTGGCCTCCGCTCTTTTCTGCTAGTTGCTTCAAGAAGTTGAAGCTGTGGTAATGCTTATTCCCAAAATCTAATCGTCTGCACCCAATTGGTGTTACTGTCGGTCTTCTAGTGTTAGTAAAACTCTCGGTGGCCTGTAAGTTGGATGTCATTGCCTATTCTCTTCTGGTCTGGATCGACTGAAGCATCTTGTGTTCTTAATTTACATGTTGGCTTGTCTTGTATGTAATCCCAGTTGGTAACTGTGTGTGATATAAACAAATATTACATCATGGATACAATTTCAGTATTTTGAATTATCACTGCTACTGGTATTCCTGTACAATGTTGATCTCTCTCCTCCCGTTCCAGCTATAATTCTCGGCTCATGACTGGCCAGCCGACGAAGGTAAACAGTAATCTCCACAAATGTCTGGTTTGAACAAAAATAAGACACGTGTCGCAACACATTTTGTGGAAAAAGAAAAGTTAATTACTGGTTGTCGTTCTACTTAAACCAGCTCTAGGGAACAAAACGCAATCATCTTTTGCACCTTGTCTCCGTTCCATCCATTTCCCAACATCATCATCCTCATTCATTTCCTTTGTCACATTCGTAATCGATTTCAGGAACGCTGATATAATTCGAAGGAAACATAGTCTATCTGGGATCTATTTGCCTGTCATGGTCTTGCTAGCTTCTATTTATTATTCATATGAAATGGTTAAGTCACAAAGAACTGTAAATAGAAAGCAGTAAACTGAGGATAGAAGGAAATATACTACTGTTCCACCACCAATCCCATCAAAATATGTTGAACTTCCATAAAACCCAGAAAGGGTTCCAAAATATACTACTGCTAGCTCTCTTTTCTAGGTTATTTACAGATACCTAGCTAGCTTTCATCTTCTAGGTTTGCTCTTTCTTCTCCTCTTTAGCCTTTCATTTGGTAATCTCCTTCCCTTCTACAACAGAGTTAAGTCTTCTTCAGTTATTCTTCACCATCCCCAGATTCTGCTTCCAAACTCTAATCATCAGTACCATTGCCACCATCAGCTGATACAATGTTTATCCTTCTCTTCGCTATCTGAATCTTTGATCCTCTTTACCTCAGCAACTCTCATCTTCGGTTCAAACCTAACAATGTTGAAATCTTCTTGTGGAAGAATATCTAGCCCGAACCGCTCTTTCATCGACTCTAAATCTTCCTTGTCGCCGTCCTCATACACCACATTGTGCAACTTCTTCCTCCTGCCGAAGCTCTTGATCCGTCCAACGAACCACCTCCTTGATTCCGACCAGTCCACTTTCACTCGTCTCCCCACGACGGTTGCTGTCATCTCTATCGCCTAGCCTTCCCCCAGCACATATTTTGGCACTTCACTTTACCGCCATACTCATCACTCCCATCACAGCAATCTGTTATAGTTCATGTTAAGTACAAATCAAAGTAAACAGAAGAAATCAAAGGGGCATTAACTCATCAGAGTTGCTAACAATACAGTACGGTGTTGGTTTGTTTCATTAATGGTTGCATATTGGATATCTTGGAACGTAAATATGATGATAAGAAACTCATTCCCCTATCAGGCTAATTCAATGAAATTTTACCGAGTGAACACCAGACATGATTTAAGAAGGCAACATTACCACAGATGGCATCATTGACCATGGAAGAGTACAATGAGGTGGGAAGATGTCCCACATTCTGACAATAGAACTTTCCCTCTAGGCATGCTGAAGTTCCTGCAAAATTTCAAGGAATAAAGCCATCACCCAAGACTGAAATCAACGATTCCAACCCTAGCTAGCTCGCTTTCCTGATACTACCAACATTCAATTAACCATAAAGTAAAGATTTGAATTCATCAATTGAGTTCATTACTAACCAGGCTCGTCAGTGCCATCAGGGCAGTCGCAGTAATCATCATTGAGCTGAGCGATGCCTCTCTTGGCTCCTCCTAGAAAGACTTGAAGCTGACCCCTGAGCTTATCAACAACAGTATTCTTCTCCTCGAGCTGATGCTTAGCTTCCTCAAGCTTCATATGAACTCTCCTCCCGCAACGAATCATCCAACTGCAACATCTCCCTCTCCTTCTCGACTTCCTCGTACAGCTTCACGGATTCCCTCTTCATCTCCTCGGCTTCAGCTTTATCCTCCCCATTGTCATTTGCCAACTCATCGCAGACATGCTCCATCACAGCTCTTGCTCTCTTCTCCTGTTCCAGTTCCTTCCCGAGCTTCTTGTTGAAGCCCTCGAACCTCCTCCTCAGCTTCCTCTCCACATCCAGTTCTCTGGCAACCGACTCGATAGCTGCCTCCACCAGCTTATGCTCTCGTTTCTTCCATGCTGCCTTCTCTTCGGCGAAGCACTTCATTAGGTAGTTGATCTCGCCCTGCTCACCACGTTGCTCACGGATCACCTACCTGATTGACCTGTAACCTCGCCCTCTCGAGCTCGGCATGCACTGCCGACATCAGAGACATGTTTGATGAATGTCGATCCTCTTTTCCCCATACGCGGTTAATTATCTTGAGCAGTTCTTTGGACGTAGTATAGGTGTCTGGACCCTAGACCTAGTCTCGATCTGAGTACAGGAAACAGAATTAGAACAAAACAAATGCAGCATATAACAATAAGATAACAACAAATACAATAGATCATTGCACCTCCATGAAGCCATTGCTAATGAAATCAAATGCAGTAACACTCTGGTCTATTTACTTGAGGAGACAGTTGAAGTTAGTACCAGACTACCAGGATGAATGAACAACTTGTGATTTCCCACGGAGCAAACTATACCACGTTCTTTCCACTGTCAAATGTTTGTAACCTAAAACACAAACCAAGCAAAGCAAAAGTAAAATTAAAGATCCATTCAGCAGTTCTTGTCACCATTAAGACAAACAGATATGCATAAATATGAAGCAAATACCCCCTATTTCAGTTGTCTTCTTTAGCATCTTATGTAGTTGCACTAACCAAAAAACATGAGTTACTACCAAATACCAATTGAACTCCATAGCCTGGAAAGGCCTATAACTGAACTGATGCATATAGAAATCTCATCAACTACACCACCCTGTAAAGACAACCACACATTCTGAAACTGTGAATTAGTTAACATAATCCAATTCCATAAGTAGAAGTGAACTGCATATTATAATGTAACAAATTAAGCAAAAGATTTCATAGTTCCACTGCATTGGATGCTCCTTAAAGCAAGAGCAAGTTGTTTGAAATGTTCTGATGCCAAGTGCTAAGAAATCCAGAGAGCTAAATAGCTTGTTGGGTTCCCATGAATCTGGAATTAATGACAGAATATAGGAAGTCAAAATGTTATATATGTGAAAGAGCAAGATACACCAATAGAAAACTGAACAAAGCAATACCTACGGACATGAAGATATGCATCCTAGAAATGTTTCGAAAGCAACAAAATCAAATGAATTAATCCAAAAGGGAGGCACACATGGTGGTTAACTCTCAAATGTTGGTTGCAGTTGTTAGAATCAACCAATGGGGAAAATGTTGTACTCTTCAAAATTATAAATCTAACTTCCTGATACTCTAGCTAAGAAGCTGCAAAAGAAAAGAAGCAACATAAACAACAATGTTCCGACCACCATTAGTGACTATAAAACATGATGCACAATTATGGAGTTCTTACAACTAACGATCAAATGTCAAGAGTAAGTGTTCAAATACATTAAGAAAATGCAGAAAAGACATTCAAGATTATGCTTAATGGTGAACCTGTCGTTGAGGGTTCAAACAAATAACTAACAAAGCTAACAAAAGCTAGGGTAGATCGTATTCCAGGGGTCTTCTAAGATTGACTACTTCAAAACTGGCAAAATACTCGAATGCAGACAAGTTGTGCGTGGTGTGAGTTTCACGACTTCTAATTCTAAGAAATGCAGAGAAATTAAAACAAATTAAACTAAAGCAGATTGGAAATTAGGGTTTGAAAACAAGGATGACAAACGAACTTAGACTTTGAATCCCCCTTCGTTCCCCAGAGCATTGGCAATCAACAGATCAGCGGATTTCGATTCTCATTCAATCAATTACTAAGACACCACCATAACTCCTTACCCTTAGGTTTAAGACCGGCGAACATTCGCTCTATTCGTTCTAACTACCAAGATTAACTAGCCGCCCGGGTACGGTCGTCTCTCGCAACGACTTAATTAACTGGTGCAATTACTAATGATTAATGAGTTACTCTTGCAGTGAATTAACCCTAACCGGTTCCTACGAAAGGCACGCTCCAATTATAAGGTTAATTGTTCAATTCGATGTTCTAAAGTAAGGCGAGCGTTCGCTTCTATCCTTAGCTTAACCAGAATCTAATCTAGGTGATCAATCCAGACAAGAAACATGAACAATGAAGAACAAATCAAACATGAATGAGAAACTGATTGAATTTTGAATCTAATCACCGCCGATCCGTGACCGCTTTAAAACCTTGGGTCACTTAGGGTTCATCTAGTCTAAGCTCTAACGAGTTTAGCTACTCATGTTTATCACAAAAGAAACAAAGACAAAGTAAGAGTTCATCATCCAGAGGAAGAACAGAAAAGAATCTGAAAAACCTAATTTAGACGACTCTGACAGACTTCGATCTTCGGTAAACCACACTCCTAGCTCCGGTTCTCCGAGATGAAAGGGATGGCGTCATGATCTCTTTCCGGCTCTTCGAACTCTAACTCTTCGCTCCAGAACTTCAGAGAAAATCGTAGGATTCTGATTCGAAAAGTATTTTCTGATGTAAATTATGAGGTGTCTATTTTTGGGCCGCCGGGTTAAGTATTTATACTTAACCCTAATCAGCCGGATTTCTTCTAATATTTTCGCCGAAAATAGTGAATTATTTTCGCCGAAAATATGCTTGTGAATGGAAGTCCCGCCGGCTGATTCTCCTGTGATTTTCGTTTCGGTCCGAAAACCCAACGGTTTCGCCGAAAACTTCTTTGGTTGAGCATCAGTGAATTGTTCTAGCATTTTCGCCGAAAACCATAGGCCACTTTCGCCGAAAATGTAAGTGTGAACGGGCAGACTTTTGGTTTGACTTGATCGGCTCCTTGGATCGATTCCGGTTTGATTCCTTGAGGTTCCAACGCCTTAGACACGTCCATGGCTACTTTATTTGACGGCAAAAACCTGTGCTAACATAAAAACACTAGAAAACAATCAAATAGACCCGAAACGGGCCAAGGTAACACAAATGGCACGAGATAGGGCAATCGATTGAATATTCATTATTCTACCCTAAAAACCATGTCTTAAGCAAAGAAATGTCGCTTAAATGAGGCTGATAATCACGTCAAATCGAGTGTCATCAAATACCCCACACTTAAGCTTTTGCTTGTCCTCAAGCAAACTGAATAGAGACGCTCATGTTCACAAATGATAAGATCGATTAAATTGGAGCTCAATCAAACACAATGAATTATTAGACAGATCGATCCTAGAACAAGAAACCTAACAAGCATACAGATCAGCCAAACTACCTGGTCTCACTAATAAACTGCACACGACAAGTAATTAGCAACCAATTATGCACGAATTTGACCTGACCGACCAGACTCCTCACACAGGATATATATAGTACAATGGGAACTCTCACTCTCTGTGTTTAAGGACGTGTTTCTGCTCTCGATCATTTTCTGTTACCGAATTCTGTCATAAGTTTGCATTTCAACCACATCTCCACCACTGTGACAACACAAGTATCTAGTCAAGAAGGACTTCCCTGCTAGGACCGTAATGAAATCTACACTACTCGGGTTTATAATGAGATGGATGATGGGAATGTATGATGATGGCTTGGTGCGGTGTAGCTTTCGACTAACTTCCCTCGAATCTAATCTATGGCTTCCTGCCGTCTAACGAAACACGGGTGGAATAATGAATGCTCGTCATATGATACCCTCAAGCAACCTAGCACTTATTCTTTTTTCTTTACACGATTTTTTCTTCTTTTCTTTCTTTTGAACTTTTCTTTTGACTTCGTTCTTCCATTTGTAGGGAGAAGAACGTTTTATTGAACTAAAACTTTGAAACTTTTCTGATTTTTCTTTTCTTCATTTTTTTTCGAAATTTTCTTTCTTTTCTTACTTTATTTTTTTTTCTTTTGTGCCGATTTTCTTTTAGTTGCTAGAGGGGTTTACACGTCTGGACATATTAGCTAAGAACACATGTTTAATGGCTATAGGTAGGTTACCACAAACCGACTTTCGGTAGGTCAATCTAGAACTACAACCATAGGGGATCAACTGGGAATGAAAGAAATGGGGAATGGCTGTAATGTATTATCGAACCGAAAGAACAGGCCAAGCTCAAGGGTCTAAACCTAGTGGATTTATCGTTTGGTAGGCTATCTGGCTTAGTAGCTGAATCTAGGTGCCCCTATCCTTCTAGAACTCGTGTCATCGTGTGGTCTCGAGTAGGTCTCATGCAAATTCTAACTCATTCAAGTAAACAGAAAACCACTCAGAAAGAATTAAAATTGCAAGTTACGTGCAATGGATCAAAAGCTCACAGTTGGTTTGCTAGTCGGATTCGGTCATTTTCATGCAATCAAGGCTACAAACTACAAGTGTGATTTTTTAAAATTCTGTTCTGACCAGGCAATTTAGCATCAAAGTATACAAGTTGGTTCTCAAGTTCTAGGTTAAGCAGTCTAAGCATCATTATGAAGGTTTGAACAACAACTTAACATCAAAAATCAAGAACTGAGCCATTCTAATGCTAGAGAGACTGGAATGGAATCACGAGGCACACATAAAACACAATCAAGGGCAATCAAGTTCATGCAAGGTTCTCTAGCATCCTACCCCACACTTAAATCGGACTGTGTCCTCACAGGACTAATTCTAGAGTTCAGAGTGAAGTAGAAGAACCTGGACCGAGATGATTGGTGTAGGGGATGAGCACGGGTCCTCGGAGCGGAGGGAATCTACCCAAGCGAAGCAAAGGGAATCTCCCAACTGCCTACAAAACAAAAACAAATAAAACATAAAAAGGAAACCGGGACAAGTGTCCCGGATCCACATAGAAAAAAGTTGGACCGAAATCCGAAAATAATAAATAAAAAGAAAGGACAAGGAAAAGGACACCACCTGATCATGGCTGGTCAGGGGTGTCGGGGGGTGGAAAGTGGAGGTACTCGCCGAGCTGACGTTGCCACGCCAGCTGTGCCTCATACCGCCTGTCGGCGCGGCGCATATGTTGTTGCATAATAGTCCATCGCGCCTCTTGAGTGGCGTTGTCAGTGATGCGCCACTCCTGCAGTCGCTCGTACAACTCTCCAACATCCGCAGGGTGGTGTCGGGGCTGCTGGGGAGGCGCCTGGTATGGATCGGGAATGTGTGGCGGCGACTGGTGAGCATACCCTGCCTGGTGATGTGGCGAGGGTATATAGCCTTGGAATTCTGGCGGCGGCTGGGGCTGCTCTTGCTCAGCATCATCTTCTTCCTCCGACTCGATCACAGGCTGGAGTGGAGGATCTGCTGCTACATGGGGACTGAGGTCGAGTTCTATGTCGTACTCAACCGCTAAGTCTCCTCCAACAGTCCTAACTCGGTGTCGTGGAATGTTCGGGCCATATTCATGGCTGATGCCGAAGGAGATGATGAGCTGTCCTATGAAGTTACCCCCCAAGAGTCTGCGAGGTGGCGTCTTCCTCCTGGTCTTCTGGCGGAAGATGCGAGCCAACACCCAACCGGGGTGTAGAGGGTAGCTCTCTCGGATGGCTCGAAGAAGCATAAGCTCCTCCTTTAGGATATGGTGGCGATCCTTATCTGGAACATATAAAAACGACCTACGCCAAACCATATGAATAAATTTAAAGAGCGGGTGAGAGAGCGACTTAACTGAGTTGTTCGCCCCGAGGCGATCGCCAGGTACGCCTGTCATGTGGCTCCAGAGCGCGTGGTATTCCTCCTCGTCATCATCGTCACCCCAGCCTAGGTGATGGTCGTGATAATGCTCGTAGGGGATGCCGAGATGAGCAGCAAATCATCGTAGGTGAACTGCCTGTACACCCCACCAAGATAGAAGGTCACAACCTTCAGGCGCTGCTTCCTCTTGTGCTCATCCAGATCAAAGGTCGCCCAGAACTCCTGGAGGGCAATGTCTGGGAACTCGACAGCGATGGTGGTCAGCTCTAGGAGACCTGCCGGTGCTAGGGCGTCATGCACGTTCCGGTGGTAGTCCTCGTCGTGATCGAAGAGGGACTCCATGGAGAGAGGGCGCACGTCAGCTCCACGAATGTGCTGGATCTTCTGGAAGCACTCAAAGTAGAAGTCAGGGAGACGAGCTATAGTGCGATGGTATCCAGCCCGACGAGGTAGTGCGGGTGAAGGACCCAGAACGGCGGGTGTGACGGGGGCGGCAGCTCCTGAGCTCGAGGCGCCATCAAGTCGCGCCTTAGTCCTGCGCTCATAAGTGGTGTTCCTAAAACCAAAGTGAAACCAGATTAGTCAACTAAAACTAGAACTGGCAAAAAGCTGACCCGACTCAGCCCGACTCAATTTAACCAAAAATTTAAATAAGCTTAAAGCCAACATTTCAAAGCTAGACCAATTTTAATAACTAAAAAACCTTCAAACTAAGCAAACTGCCAAATAGTTTACCCATAATATAATGAATAAATGACCCGATAAACCCCCAACCCGATGAGCCCGCCCGCCCAACCCGACCCGTGGCCCGCCCAACCCGCCCGTTTGACAGCTCTAACTAAAACCCTACCCCACACTTAGTAGAAAAACTCAATTTCACAAAGAAATGAGGGAAACTAAGTGGGGTAAGCAAAGCGGAGTAACCGGTAATCATAGACAGTAAAATACATATTTAGGAACAGCCAGAATCGGATAAGCACAATCAGAGTTCAAAAAGTAAACCGACATTCAGAAAGTCAACATTATAGCATATTGAACCCTAATCATGGCAAGACTATCACAAGGTGGATAACGACGGTAAAATATGATCTCAGATGGCAAACACAATAATATGAACGAGAATGAGCACATAAGGCAGCCAAATGATAAGAAACAGTTCACGGTCAAACCGACATTTCTCACAAGTCAACATAACAAAGAATCAATCGTATGCATAGCAACACATGATCAAATGATATGGAAATTAAGCACGGAACTCCCTAAGCATGCTAGAACAGTTCTATAAGTTCAGCTAAGCTAGTTCACACGAAAACAATCGGCACGCAAATCGAGGCAAACCGAAAAGTCAACCAAAAGTCAACCCCGACGAAATTCAGCAATCCATATGTCAAAAGTCTCGTATTGAAAATCTCTACAACTTACCTTGAATCCATGAATGCTAAAAATGAACGGTTTGGGAGGAATCGGTGAAAAACTCTGAAAACAAGGGTTTCGGTGAACTGGAGCTGCAGAGCTCCGATTTGAACGTTCTAGGGCTCAATTCGATCGGAATTGGGAGGGGAGTTGAGTGGCGGTGGTCGGCGACGGTGGCGGCGACGGAAAACGGCGGTGGCGGCGGTTTAAAAAGAAGTGGCGGTCGGCGGTTTGAAAACAAAGAAGGGGGGTTTCGGTGTTTAAAACGAAAATGGCAAGTGAAAGAGAGAGGGGATAATACCGGATTTTAAAGTGGAGGATTTTCGGATTTTTAAAGGAATTTTCGGCGAAACCAATAGGTTGTTTTCGCCAAAAATGGAAGTTAAAATGACCACCGGATTTCAAAAGGATTTTCGCCGAAAACACACAACTTTTCGAACCGAAAATATGAAACAGGAGACCGGGTTCGAAAATCAAAGGGCGATTTCGCCGAAAATAAGGGGTGATTTCGCTGAAAATTTGAACTACTCGGGTGAAAATATTTTTCGCAAATCCGGCCAACTTCAGAAAATCACAGTTAAATCCACAAAAATCGGAACGACCTCAATCAACTTGCGACTGACTCTATGACACACAAAATCTACACGAAAAATAATAAATCAAACAAACTGACACTTTTGGCTCCCCCGAACCGACTCTAAAACACTAAGATTGACACAAAACAAAAACGGACTCCAGCCGTGGGTTGCCTCCCACGAAGCGCTCTTTTACTAACGTCCTTGAGCTGGACGATACCTGGACGGTATTAGGAGACATCCCAACTCAGATTCTCCTTAACGCTCACGTCGGAGTTCATGAAGTACAGCTTCGGGACTTCTCCGGTAAGCGTGAATCTCTTCCCGTTTGCATGCAAGAGCTTGGTACGTCCATCGGGAAGATGATCAATGATCTTGAATGGTCCGAACAGCTCCCTGGAGAGGTCATCCTTCTTGAGTGTTACGATGGAAGAAATGAGGACTGTCGGCTTTTTCTTTTCTTTTATCTCCGGCTTGGTATCACCAGGATCGGTGATCGTCAGCACTTCCTTAGGAGATGCTTTCGGCTTCTCCCTCCATACTTGTTCCGGCGCCGGTTTCTCGGAACTAATTGGTGGTGCAGCTGGCTCGGTGGAAGACGGTGGAATTTTTGGCCTCCAGACCATTTGGGTCTTCGTCTTCTTGTTCTTTCCCCGAGGTCTGCTCGTTTTGTGCTCGGTGGCTTAGAAAGGCTTACAGTTCCTTCTTCTTCTTGGGTGGCTTCTGAACCAAAGTTTCTGGCTTCTTTTTAATAACCTGTTTAATATCTGCAGCAACAACTGATCTAGAGACACTGGAAGAAGCATTAGTAATGGAGTTGACCGGAGTCAACTCCACAGTTTCGACAGCTAGGCAGTGAGATTCTTCATTCTTAGAGTCATATTTCATGCCAACTTTAAGACGGAACGTTTTCGTTTCTTTACCGACCCTTAGAGTTAAAGAACCATTTGGAACGTTAATATTCATTCCAGTAGTAGCCATGAAAGGTCGACCTATGAGAATGGTAGAATCATCTGTACTAGTATCCATAATCACATAGTCAGCTAAGAACGTGAACAGACCGCATTTAGTAACAACATCTTTAATCTCTCCCTTAGGGGTTTTAAGTGATCTATCAGCAAAGACAAGTTGCATACTAGGCGGTTCAAGTTCTCCTAGGTTTAACTTTTCAAACAGGCTCATGGGCATGACATTAACAGACGCTCCTAGATCAACTAAACAACGTTCAATCTCAACATCATTGATGACCAAAGGCAAAGTAAAAGAACCAGGATCAGATAACTTAGCTGGATATGGAGAGGCAGGTTTCTTAATACGAATGTCAGGATATCCTTCCTTGTTCCCCTTCATGCCAGTCTCGATCCTTGCATTTGGCAGCAATGCTCTAGGAAAATGAGGCTTCACGACGTACGGTGCAAGAGGAGGATCATCCTCCTTAGGCGCCGGTTCCTGTTCTTCTTCTTCCTCCAGAGTTTCAGCGATCCTGCGTAAGACAGAACAAGCATCAGCAATTAAATTTGGGAGTTTTTGAGCGGTTACCATCTTGGCTTGCTCCTTTCTCGGATTCGGATCTGTCTGGCTTGGAAGTTGGCCAAATGGTCGGCCAGATGCTAGCATGCTCGAGATGTTGTTCACGGCTTGCTCAATTCTTTGTCCAGATGCTATCTGTTCTTGATTTAGAAGAGCTTGAGCCTTGAACTGACTGTCATGATCATTGAGTCTGGTGATGATCTGGCTGAGCTTCTTATCCAGGTCACTGACATTGTTCTCTCTTTGATGCTGCTGCCCTGGATAGGTATTGTTAAGATATTGATTCTGGCGATTGCCAGGAGCAGTTCCATAATTACCCGGATTGCGATGCGGCGGCTGGTAGACACCTGCCGGCGGATGGTTAGGCTTCTGATCTTGAGCTGGACCAGCCGGGCAGTTATTCTGGTTCTGGTTATGGTTGGCGCCAGCATTGTAGGGAGGTCTGTCTTGATAGTTCCCTTGCTGTCTGAAGTTACGGTAGCCAGCATAACCATTCTGATTATTAACGAAGCTTTATTGAATGAAATTTACCTCTTCGGTAGACCAGACTTCTGCCTTACCAAAAATTCTGACAACGGCCTCCGTTATGTGGGCAAGCTCCACACCACTCGCAATCGGCAACGTAGACAGAGGTTGTCGGTGGCTTGATCGGTGTGGTAGACTTCTTCAAATGCTTCTCTACCTCTGCTTTGATTGTAGCTTCGAGATCTA
Source organism: Linum lewisii (assembly GCA_034768395.1). NCBI lineage: Eukaryota > Viridiplantae > Streptophyta > Magnoliopsida > Malpighiales > Linaceae > Linum > Linum lewisii. The sequence goes on from CM068296.1 coordinate 55,394,302, forward strand.
GCTTACTCATTGATCCTTCAGATTGTCGTTCCCAGTTCCTTGACTTGGAAGCACAGTTTGCGAAGTGAAGAAGAGCAGCTTCAGGTGTTAGTGTAGTGCAATCCCCTTCAGCTAGAGAATTGACCCACTTGGCGGATTCTTCTCGAAGTCCACGAGCAAAGATCTCAGCTAACTGCTTCTGCTCGAATCCATGATGAGGGCAGTTGTAGAGAAGTTCTTGGAATCGATTCCAAGTATCATATAAGCTTTCTCCTTCTTTCTGGGAGAATCTGGCGATGCTGTCCTTGATAGCAGTTGTTCTGGCCGGAGGGAAGTATTCTTCAACGAAGTCCTGAGCTAGAGTATCCCAATCAGTGTAATAGCCAGGTGGTTTTCCAGTAAGCCACCTCTTAGCAGGGCCTTTCAGAGAGAACGGGAAAGCTCTCAGACAAAGAGTGTTTTTGTCGAGGTTTCCGCTCTTGAAAGTGCTGGAGAGATCAAGGAAGTCTGCAAGATGAGTGCACGGATTGTCTAGGGGCCTTCCTTCAAACTGTAAATCCCTAGAGATCATAGTCAAGAATGGAATCTTGATCTCATAGTCAGGATCTCCTTCAATGCGCGGAACAGCAATGGCAGATCGAACGCTAGTCGCACTCGGCTTGTTATAGTCTGCTAGACTCTTCTGTGCAGGTGGTGGCGGCGGCGGTTGATCGCCATTTGGTGGTGGTGGTGGTAATCTATCGTCCACGGCGGGAGATGGAGGAGGTGAGAGTGACTCGGTGTATGAAGCGGATGAAGATGACGGTACAGGTGAAGATGGAGATGAGGAACTCTCATTCAGTTCCTCGATCTTGATCGGAGTGATGAATGGATTGGATCTGCCTTTCTTCAGAATCTGTGATCGTAGAGGTGGAGCAGAACTGTCTGGTCTCTCTGCACTCTTAGCCTGTTCGGTTTGAGAGCGAGTCCAAGGACGGTGAGGCATGCACCTGTAAACCTACAGATAACAAAGACAAACAAAACCAGTGTAAAATCGAAGTGGATGGAAAGGTGAAAGATGGAAAGTAGAAGAATAAATTGCCAGTTCTTCTTTCGAACAATCAAAAGAAGTTCCCCGACAACGGCGCAATTTGGTGAACCTGTCGTTGAGGGTTCAAACAAATAACTAACAAAGCTAACAAAAGCTAGGGTAGATCGTATTCCAGGGGTCTTCTAAGATTGACTACTTCAAAACTGGCAAAATACTCGAATGCAGACAAGTTGTGCATGGTGTGAGTTCCACGACTTCTAATTCTAAGAAATGCAAAGAAATTAAAACAAATTAAACTAAAGCAGATTGGAAATTAGGGTTTGAAAATAAGGATGACAAACGAACTTAGACTTTGAATCCCCCTTCGTTCCCCAGAGCATTGGCAATCAACAGATCAGCGGATTTCGATTCTCATTCAATCAATTACTAAGACACCACCATAACTCCTTACCCTTAGGTTTAAGACCGGCGAACGTTCGCTCTATCCGTTCTAACTACCAAGATTAACTAGCCGCCCGGGTACGGTCGCCTCTCGCAACGACTTAATTAACTGGTGCAATTACTAATGATTAATGAGTTACTCTTGCAGTGAATTAATCCTAACCGGTTCCTACGAAAGGCACGCTCCAATTATAAGGTTAATTGTTCAATTCGATGTTCTAAAGTAAGGCGAGCGTTCGCTTCTATCCTTAGCTTAACCAGAATCTAATCTAGGTGATCAATCCAGACAAGAAACATGAACAATGAAGAACAAATCAAACATGAATGAGAAACTGATTGAATGAGAAACTGATTGAATTTCGAATCTAATCACCGCCGATCCGTGACCGCTTTAAAGCCTTGGGTCACTTAGGGTTCATCTAGTCTAAGCTCTAACGAGTTTAGCTACTCATGTTTATCACAAAAGAAACAAAGACAAAGTAATAGTTCATCATCCAGAGGAAGAACAGAAAAGAATCTGAAAAACCTAATTTAGACGACTCTGACAGACTTCGATCTCCGGTAAACCACACTCCTAGCTCCGGTTCTCCGAGATGAAAGGGATGGCGTCACGATCTCTTTCTAGCTCTTCGAACTCTAACTCTTCGCTCCAGAACTTCAGAGAAAATCGTAGGATTCTGATTCGAAAAGTATTTTCTGATGTAAATTATGAGGTGTCTAGTTTTGGGCCGCCGGGTTAAGTATTTATACTTAACCCTAATCAGCCGGATTTCTTCTAATATTTTCGCCGAAATAGTGAATTATTTTCGCCAAAAATATGCTTGTGAATGGAAGTCCCGCCGGCTGATTCTCCTGTGATTTTTGTTTCGGTCCGAAAACCCAACGGTTTCGCCGAAAACTTCTTTGGCTGAGCATCAGTGAATTGTTCTAGCATTTTCGCCGAAAACCATAGGCCACTTTCGCCGAAAATGTAAGTGTGAACGGGCAGACTTTTGGTTTGACTTGATCGGCTCCTTGGATCGATTCCGGTTTGATTCCTCGAGGTTCCAATGCCTTAGACACGTCCATGGCTACTTTATTTGACGGCAAAAACCTGTGCTAACATAAAAACACTAGAAAACCATCAAATAGACCCGAAACGGGCCAAGGTAACACAAATGGCACGAGATAGGGCAATCTATTGAATATTCGTTATTCTACCCTAAAAACCATGTCTTAAGCAAAGAAATGTCGCTTAAATGAGGCTAATAATCACGTCAAATCGAGTGTCATCACTTAACCACCGTCATGCAGTAGTAATAATGTCATTATCTGGATAATATTGAGCCAATTTTATCGACTGGTGCATGTGCATTTTCAAAATTCCAAACTGCGACTCCAGGTACAGAATACTGTATTAAGAGTTATAATGCACTCTATTTTCAACCAAGGAAGAAGATCTGGATTCTGGAGAACTGGAATCAAACCTGATCGAATATGAAGGCAGCAAAACAGAATCAAGTTTTGTTCATACTGTTGATTCTGAGAATAATCAACATTTGGAAGTTCATACATCATATGCTCATGATGAAGCTATCATTGCTGAGAATTTTGAGGATGGGTTTTCGGAGAACAAACTGGTCATATCTTTACCCACTAAATGGGTACTGAAGTGAAATGTGGAACTGCTCATCATGAGCCAGACAGTCGACTGATGAACTATGACAGTTTTTGGAGTCGCAAGCAGAAGCCAATCTAATGGCTAAACACGACCATTCAAATGGTGATGATGAAGAAAGCTTTAGTAATCAAGCAGACCGTATGATTCATGGAGAAGAGATCAGCCTCCTCAAGGCTTCAGAACTTGAAGCAACCCCAATTTCGACCTCACTGCTCCCTGGAGTGATCGAAGAAGCCCAAGAATCAGATATGGCAGTTAGAACACGAATAACACAAAAAACCGGTAAAAAGAACCCTAGACAAAATAAAACACAGAAATGGTAAAGAGCAAAATCAGAAACAGAGGAGAGCAAGAGACAAGATGGAAGTGAATTGAATCTATATATAAAGAGGAAAAATACCTGAAGCGATGGAAAAGCCGACACCTATCGATGAAGAGAGGCTCCCACATGGCATACTGCAAAATCGGATGCAGCGGCAAGAAGGTGATGCGAGTAGGTGATGAAAGGAGATGATGCGAACAGGTCTTGAAAGGAGGTAATGCAAGGAGGTGAAAGTGGTGACGCATGCAGGCGGTCCAATCCGATGCAGCGGCGATGACATGAAGCAGCAGCGGTAAGAAGGAGGTGGGCAAGATGACACGCAGACAGTCCCCATGGCTGACAAATCGGCAGCGGCGGCAATAGATGACGCATGAAGCAACAATGACGGCATCTGAGTCACCTGACAAAAACAGAGGCCCAAGAAAATATAAATATGGCCCAATAGCCCATTTGACAGGCAGGCAGCCAGGCCTGTCAATCCTTAATGAACAGTACCAACACACTAAAAATAGGCAAAAGTTTCGGACGGGAAGGGACCTTGCTTTATAGGTTCCTTTAAAGATTAGTTTCTCTGAGACGGTTATCTTGTTGTAGTTTTTCTCCGACAATCGTCCCCCCACATCGGAAGCAACAATCGACTGCTTGATTCGATTTCCTCACTCCTATTTCTCTTTCCTCTGCAACTATAATGCATACTTTTGCCTATTGATTGGTGAAACTCATTGTTATCCCGTAGAGGCAACTGCTTCCACATGGCTAGCGAAGGTCAGGGGTTATCCCATGTGCATAACTTCCTTTGTTTTCTCTATTTCAGCACTAATAACCAGTTTCTATTTTACAATTAACTCTTTGTGCAAGACGGCGAGTCCTCTGTCCCCTTTCCAAATATCTAATTATGATATTTTCACAGTGAATCGAGGAACTCACTAAGCCTAATCATATGATTCTTTGGCAAAATACAAAAATCATGTGTTGGACTCCAATCGTCCTTGGGACGCTACGGGGGTTCATCGGCCGCCTCCGCACCTGTAACATTGAATTTACCTTATTCCAAGTCTTTTTCCAAAATGTTGAGGACAGGGCGCGCATATTGTGGATGGATCTGTGGGACATGGAAGGGAGATGTTGAATATGTCCCCTTGGCAAGTACCCTGTGATGATTTAGTTCTCTGAGTTTGATGGACTTTTGGATTACTTTACAAGACATTCCTTCAGACTTTACCTCCATCTCCTTTGGCAGAGAGTTCTTGAGACATTTGGGAGTGCTGTCAGACATTGGCTTATATGTGGTAAGCGACGCGAACAGCGTGTTCATCCGGGTGTAGGTGAAGCTTGATATCAAGTGCTCTACGGTGGACGACAATTCATCATTTGTCTAGGCATTGTCTTCTGGTCCAAACATTGTGCTCGATCCAAGTTCCCCAAAACGATTCTTCTTATGGGGTCTATGTCATTGAATTTTACCATCGGCTGAGGCATTACGATATTGAAACATGGAAATTCCAACTGAATTTCAGGTCTTCCATTAGGCCTTTGAGCCTGTGAAACACGTCCTCTTCTTTGGCTAGTTGTCAGGATGTTATAATCTGGTATGGGATTGGCCATCGACTCACTCCCACTTACCCATTCAGTCATAACCTAGTGAGCTGTTTCCTGTTTACCAATAGCGGACATTCAACTTTGGGTTCTTACTTGGTGGCGCATCTGGAAATCTCGTAATTGGGTTGTATTTGCACGATTACAAGATTCATTGGATATTTTGTATAGGCACCTAACTCATGGTTTGGACGAACTATCCCACGTTCTACCACCCAACCCGCCTAATTCTCTCCCCCCATGCCAAGTCACCCTACATCGATCTTGGATCCCTCCTCCCACCACTGTCTCAAAATTAATGTGGATGGGGCTACAGCCTCCCCCGGCATTGTGCAGTCAGCTTGGTTGTTTGTGGCAGCTCGTCAGCTGTCCTTTTTTCCACAAGTATTTCTTATTCGGGTATTTTTTAACCCCTCGTTTTGGAGTAACTTGCTTTCAGAGACGCTTGTGGGATGTGCTCCTTTCGTGCATGGAGCAATGTGGATAATGAAGGGGATGCAACATCGGTCGTCATAATGGTTTCAATGCTTCACGTGTTCTCCTTTCGAGGCGACATCATTGTTTCAGACATTCTCTCCTCCTTGTGTGCCTCCTCATCCATTTGACTATTGATTGTTCCTCGTACGGTAAACAGAGTTATCCTTTGTGTGGCACGCCAAGCTCTTAGATGTCTTCCAAACCGGAGACTGGTAAATCTCACGACTTGAGTGGATACTTAGGATGAATGTATGACTATCTTTCAGTCTCTCACGAGAGTTACCTCAGGTAAAAAATATTACAGCTTCTTCCCCCTCCATGACTCCATGCTCCGCTCCCCCGACCTTATCTTTTTTACTTTTTTATTCACATAAACATAAACATCTTTATTGATATATAGAATACTTATTTGGGTCATACGTAATTCATTTGTCACAACTCTTTCTCCAAAGATAACTTTGTTGAGATTAAAATTATAATAGTTCGAAAGATACAAATCATGATAAAAAAAAATTAATGGAAGAGAAACAAGAAAAGAGTCTTTTTTCCACAATGGTCGGGGCAGAGCCCTTCACAAAGATACCCAAATTTTTTTATAGGATCGTATTCTCGCAGGTCTCTTAGTTCGGCTTACTCATTTGAGGGAGGTGCTCCGGGGGGTAGGTCACTTCACGCAATCACAAGTTAAAACTTGCTCAAGATATCACAATTCACAACTCAAACACAGGCTCAAAGAGCATTGAAAAGGGGTAGGTCAACGATTCGATCGAAGCATGCACGATGAAAAAACTATAACATCCCAAACCTGGTTAATCGGTTGAAATTTAATTTATTCGAATCGTACCTCATTGATTAAACTTGGCCGAATGTAATTCGAGTAAAATTATTAATTCACCAATTTAATTTATTTCCGAGTGTTAAAAGCTGAACTTTCGGGTTAATTAAACTTTTTGAGTTAACCGTAGGGTTAGTGTCTTAAATCATTTAGTCAGACCAAAGTAGATCCGAACCAAACGATAATTAGGGGTGGCTGCCATTTAAATTGGGCCTTAAGCCCTTGCTTCTTCTTTTGTTCATTCAACAGTAGTAGCAGCAAAGCATAGGAAGAAGAGTTGGGCCATGCGCCCGGTCTTGTTGGCAATGGAAGGGAAGGGTAGGATCGGCTAGGCCATTCAATGGACAAGGAGGATTTGGGTTTAAGCCCGTTACATATTAAATGAAAAGGGGTTGGGCTCGTGTGCGGTTAAATGAGGAGGAGGGTTGGGCTTAAGGTCCGGTTTGATGGAAGAGCAGCTAGGTTGGTTAAGAGTTGGGGTTGTGCCTTTGTTTGGGGGGTTGTTGGTTTGCGAAAAAGAAAGCGGAGACAAGAGTCGGGCGGCGCATAAATTGAGAAGGCAGGAGGCGAGTGCAGGAGTCGTTGTAGCAAGCGGAGGTTGGTTGGATTAAGAGAGAGAGATAGTGCGTCGTCGGAGGGTGGTTGAAGGAAATTGGGTCGATGGGCCTACCGTCGTTGCTGATGGCACGGACAAAGGGAGATATCAATGTAGCCGTCGTTTGAGACAAGGGTGGTGAGCGCCAGCGCGGGGATAGAGTCAGCCCCGGTAGCGGCGAATTTCTGGGTCGGAAGAAAGGAGGATTCAGGAGTCACGACGGTCAGGAAACAGGGTTGCAAAGATTCAAGAGCTTCGACTGTTGTGATGTGAAAAGAGTGAATGAATTAATGATCAAAAGTTAATCTTACAGTACAGACACCTGTCCTATTATATAGAAAGGACTAGAAGACTAGAAGCTAATTACAATAAAGACCCTATATACAAAACTAATATCCTATATCTAATACCCCTCAAACTGGACTGCAGATATCAAGAAGTCCAAGTTTGGAGAACAAAGATGCAAAAACAGAAGTCCCCAAGGGCTTGGTCATCATGTCTGCAAGCTGCTGGGCAGTAGGAACATGAACCAGTCGAAGAAAGCCAGCAGAAACTAAGTCTCGAACAAGATGGCAGTCAATTTCGATATGCTTTATCCTTTCATGCGCCACCGGGTTCTCGGCAATCTTTATAGCAGAGGTACTGTCACAGTAAACAAAGAAAGGCTGAGTGAGAATAACATTCAGGTCTTTAAACAAATTATTCAACCATTGTATTTCACAACCAACAGCAGCCAAGGCCCGATACTCAGCCTCAGCTGAAGAACGAGAAATCGTTGCTTGCTTCTTTGATTTCCACGAGACAATTGAATTCCCTAAATAAACACAATAGCCCATTGTCGACCTTCTTGAATCCGGGCAACCAGCCCAATCGCTATCAGAAAATCCCTGCAATTTGAATTCAGTAGAAGCAGAAAAGAAAAGACCCGTAGCATGAGCATTTTTCAGATAACGAATAACTCTCATTGCGGCAGCCATGTGCAGATCAGTAGGTCTGCTAACAAATTGACTCAAGTAATTAACCGTAAAAGCTATATCAGGCCGAGTCGTACAAAGGTATATAAGCCTACCAACCAAACGACGATAAGGAGCCGGATCTGGCAACAATGTTCCAGAAGAGATGGATAATCGATGTCCCGGTTCTGAAGGGGAAAAGACTGGCTTTCCCGCAAGCAGACCTGCAAATGATATTAACTCCAAAGCATACTTTCTTTGGGAGACCGAAATCCCTTTACTCGACCTAGCCAATTCGAGACCGAGGAAAAACTTTGCAGGACCTATATCCTTAATTGTAAAAGCACTGTGAAGTTGCTGTTTGAGTAAAGTAATTTGATCAAGGTTATCCCCAACCAACAAAATATCATCTACACTGACATCCACGAGATGATCGGAGAAGATGATCGACCATTGTGCACTCAGGGAGAAGTTTGGTGATCAAAGGGTGACGTAAGATTAGTTAAGTGACCCTTCCGCAACCTCTGAAAGTAAGTGGCCACCTTGTTACTTCTGGATCTTTGTGCACTGAATTGGGACTTTGAATAAATGTTGGGTTGGTCCTTAACGGTGGATTTGTGACAAGTGAGGATTACAGGCTATTTGTTAACTTCTGGAAATTATGGACCTGTTTGCTTAACTGGAAGAAATTTGGGGCATGTCCATGAAATTCGTGGGAAAAGTTCAGTTTGGTCAACAAAAGTTTTAAAGTGTCGCTTTTCAGTAATCGGGGTATATCTTGCTCGTTTAAAGTCCAAACAACGCACCGTCAAAACCTGTGGAACCAGGACAACGAGACGAACGTTCCCAGACAGAATTCAGAGTATAATTTTAGGAAGGTGAGGGCTTAGCATCGATCGGTAGAGATTTGAGGAATTACAATTCCACTTAGGGTGTGTTTGGATAGACGGATTTGTATTTGGTATTTGGTATTTGAAATACCAAATTCTTGTGTTTGGATGAAATATGAATTTTGTATTTGAATTTGATTAAAATGCAAGATTGGATTTAGATCCATTTTCTTTGTAATTTCAAATACACCATAAAATGATGTGATTTGAAATCCAACTCAAACTTAGTTACCTAGATCAACCCTAATTTTCTAATCGGCTATCAATTTCAACCCAGTGACGATGCTCTGGCAATGATGGTCGACCAGAGCTTCAACTCCAACCTTGGACCCCAAAGGAGATGATGATCAAGCAGCTCTCGAAGAGGAGATGGTCGATGCCTCTCTGATATATAGAATTAAGTGAATTCGGCAACCAAATAGAGAAGATCGAGAAGGAGAATCAACCACAAGTCCGATTTCAGCTCCATCCTTCGACGAGCTTCAAAAGCTGGATGAATTGTCAAACGGTGACAGGTGTCAAGGCGTGAAATTGGAGCCGGTGATTATGAGCTTTGAGTTTTGGTCTTCGGCAAGGCTAGCGGAGCTCCATCTTCTCCGATGTGATGACGGCCGCAATACGAGGGTGGCAACGACGAAAAAGATGATTGAGCTTTTGGATATGTTGACTTGAAGAACTAAGGTATTCGATGAAGACAAGCACATGAGGAAAAGCCATTAACAAATTGGGCTCTGAAGTAGAAGCTGAATTGGTAAATCCATTTGGGCTTCTGCTATGTTTTTTTGTTGTTGTTTAAGATGGAATAATAGAATTGCATATGCAATCCAACCACATGATTTTAATTTGATGGGATTTCAAATGCATGATATTCAAATGCCTGGATTTAAATTGCTTGAATTTAAAATACCAAATGTAAATTCTATTATCCAAACACACCATTAGTGATTAATAGGGATGCATGATGGAGAGTTGAAAGTGGTTAATTATGTGTTTTGGTTATTGATTGTTGTTGTGCGACTGTGTGGCCTGAATTGGTTAGATGCTTGGTTTGACTAGGTGGTTAGAAATGAGAGTTTAATTCCTGAATGTGCATTTATGAATATGTGGTTGTGATTTAGTATGATTGTGAAATGTCGGGTGCAGGAGGATGGTTCTGCCAATGTAGAATCATCCTAAAAGGATAAACAGAAGGGTGGTCCTAGAACTTGCGACATGATCACCCCTTCGATTTATTATTACAGGTGGGGTGGTCGATAATGCTAGCAGCCCACCCGTAATAAGTGTGGAATTGTGATGTGGAATTTAGATGTGAAATTGGGAAGTGGAATTGGTGATTGGAATTGTCTGGTTGATGTGTTGTAATTGCTGTGATTGTGTAAATAGAATTGAAATGATAGAATTGGAAGGAGACAATGTCACCCCAAAGAAATGTGACTGAGTCCTAGGGGGTTTAGTTACAACAAGTCATACTAGAGATCAGAGAGATACAACCTAAAGAGAAAGGGTAAAAAGAACCGCGATGTCTTCAAGCTTGGAGGATTTCCAATCTTTGTTTGATGTTTTTATGATGTTGGGGATGAAGGATGCTGTAAGGAAACTTATTTCTAAGCTTTGGGAAGGTTTTTCAGGTGCCGAAGATCATAGGTGTTCGTCAAAATCGAGTTGGGAACGAATTGTGGCTCTTCTAGAAAATTACCAAAATAGGTATTTAATTTCCCAGGTGTCAACGTGTTTATGGCACATAACTGGCGCATTTATGGTGCGTGTGGCGGCTATGCACCGGATGTGCGGCGTGGCTCGCTGACGTAGCCTATAACGCAGCCTTTTTCCTGTGCGTTGAGACCGAAATGCCAATTTTCTTTAATCTTCGATATCAAGCTCTTATATTAAACCCTGATCAATAAATCTACAAAATCCTTCAAATTGTCATCCCCTAGGATCGTAGAACAATCCTGTCATGGGTGGGAGAAAAGAAAGCTTGGGACGACTTTTGAGAATCATGTTTGTAGTAGTCATCATGTCCCAACCCGGTGTTGGCCCCTTCTTTCACCCCCCATGTTATCTAGATAAGCAAGACGGGTTTTATCATAACCCGCACCGGGTGCATTTCCCCAAGGGTGACCTAAAGTTCCATCCAGACTTCAATTTGATCACCCTTTGAACCCATGACTTCGTATTCTCATGATCTACCATGTCATGACCTGGAAATTTATAAGAACTCCTCAAGAAACATGAAAAATGAACCGTACGGCTCCCAAAAGACTATTTAAGACTAATTATCATAAATTGATCAAAAAACAACTTAAAAGACAAGAACAACACTCGAATGTCTGTCTCAGGGGCTCCAATAAAGTTAATTGTATAGTTCTCTTATTTAGTTTTTTCCTCTCGTCTGTTCAGTTGTGAACTTGTTTGGTGTGGATTTTGGGACACCTTTCTAAGGGAGATGGTAAGCCTAGCTTAAACTTGCTCATGGCTTGAGGGTTTTTTTTTAGATTTGGCAATGTCCCATAATCTTCCTAGAAGTGAGAAATGGTCACCAAGTCTGTTGGGAGTTCTATTTTGGTTGTACTTAAAACTCTTGTCATAGAAGGACCTTCCTTCTTTGACTTCCATTTTTTATGAATGAGAAGAACCCTAATCTATTCATAAAAAAACAGTCGAATGCCACACAAGAATGTATCCACTATGGGAATTAAGAGTGACATATTTCAAGTCACCAAATTACCCCACACTTGAAGTTGTTTGTCCTCAAGTAAAGACTCTGAACAACAATGCACTAATGCAAGAATGTACAAGTCAAGAACATCATGAACCATAAAACGATGTGAACGGTGCCTTAAATCTTAGTGAATCAGGGTATTAAGCTCGACAACGCACTTTAAACCAAACATCTTCCTACTAGTAGTAGACGGATGACAACACGAGAAACTAGTCAAAAGGACTTTGCAAGGGACTGTAACGATCCTACACTACAAGGACTTATGATGAATGGATGAAGGGATGTATGATGATGATGGGTATGGTGCGGTGCAGCAATCAACTAACCTCCCTTGAATCAAGATCTATGGATTCTTACCGTCTAACCAGACATAGGGTGAAATAATGTACGCTCGTCCTATGATACCCTCAACAACTTAGTACTTTTATTTTTTTTATTTTTTTCTGAATTTTTCTTTCTACATTTTCTTATTGCTTTTGTTTTTCCATATGTAGGGAGAAGAACGATTTGAAATATCTAACTACTACTTGACTTGAACTTTTCGAACTCTTTCTTTGTATTTTTCTGTTTTTCTATTTTTTTTCTTTTCTCTTGGTGCTAAATTTTTAGGGAAGTTTAGTTTAGCTTAGACTAGTTGGAGATAATTTCTCCGATCTCTTGCATTGTGGGGGCTAGTTTTCCTTCATTTGACCAATGAAAAGACTGGAATTAGATTGACTTAGGCCACCGTAACCAGTTAATGACACTAACACTTCTGGACATACTAGCTAAGACCACCGGTTTACTAGCTTTAGGTAGGTCACCATAGACCGACTTTCGGTTAGCTAATCTCAAACTACTACCACATGGGATCAACGGGCGAACAAGAACATGTGAAATGGTTGTAATGTAATATCAAACGAAAGAACAGGCCAAGCACAAGGGTTTACACCTAGAGGGATTAATGTTGGGATAGTTTCTAGTTTAAGTAGCAATTTCTACGTGCCTTTATCATCCTAGTACTTGTGTTATCGTGTAGTCTCGAATAGGTCTCATGAAAATTCTAACTCATTCAAAGTACGAGAAAGTCACTCAAAAAGAATGAAAGTTGCTAGTTATGTGCAACGGATCAAAAGCTCACAATTGGCTGCTAGTCGGATTCGATCATTTTCATGCGATTCAAGGTGACACTACAAGCGTGATTCTAATTTCTGTTCTGACCAGGTTCATTTAGCATCAATGCAGGCATGTTAGTTACAGGTTCTAAATTAAGCAGTCTAAGCATCATTGTGAAAATTTGAAGTCAACTTAACATCAAAAGTCAAGAACCGAGTAATTCTAGCTTGAGGAATTGAAATGAACCACGAAATCACAGATAAGCAAACAAGTTCATGCATAATTCTTCTAGAATCCTACCCCACACTTAGAACGTTCTGTGTCCTCACAGGACAAAAGAGAACAGAGTTATCCAGGAAACCTGGTAGGTGATGGTCGATGTCGAAGATGAGGTGGAGAACCCAGAGCGGAGTAAAGCCGCTACAAAAGTCCTACAAAACAAAAACAACAAAAAGATCAAAAGGAAACCGGGACAAATGTCCCGGATCCACACATAATAAAATTGGATTGAAATCTAAAAAGAAGGAATAAAAAGAAAGGAAAAAGGGGTAGGGGACGATTTTAAAAGGTTTTTTTTACTAAGTTCTCGCCGAGAACCTCTTTAAAAATCAAAATTAAAAATCGATGCGAAAACTGACTCACAAAGACCGAAGTTCTCGGCGAGAACTTTAAAGTTCTCGACGAAAACATGTTTGAAAACCATTTTGAAAATCTGACGCGAAATTTGCATATTAAAACAACGATATTCTCACCGAAAACTATGAAGTTTTCAGCGAGAACATTGCCACCTGACATGAAAATTTATTTTTCAAAACACTGACGACCTAGACTTCAAAAATTTGAAACAAAATCGACAAAAATAAAAAAAAATTCCAAATAAATTGGAACTGATCTGATAACACACGAGACACACAAGAAAATTTTAAAATCACGAATTGACACTTTTGGCTCCCACAAAACCGACTCAAAACACAATGACTGACTCAATAAATTCAAAACTGACTCCAGTCGTGGGTTGCCTCCCACGAAGCGCTCTCGTTTAACGTCCTTGAGCTGGACGATATCTGGATGGAGATCAAGAGGTGTCCCAACTCAGGCTTCCTTTATGCTCGCATCAGAATCCATGAAGTACAACTTTGGTGTACCTCCGCTCAAGAGGAATCGTCTCCCATCGGCGTGGGTTAATTGAGTCCTACCATCGGGGAAGTTGCCAGTGACTTCGAACAGTCCGAACAGATTCTTCAGATGCATGCTTTCATCCAGTGACTTGGCGGATGATGGAGGATCAACTTGCTTCCAAACCACCTTCTTTGTCACGTTGCTCGCCTTCTCTCCACCTCCACAATCTCCAACTCGTCCAGCTCCAGCAGTGGGTGCCTTCTTCTCTTCTTTTTTTCTTGCCATTTACGCTAGAGGCTCTTTCTTCGGATAGATAGTCTACTCAACACCTGTCATACAAAATTCTAAAGAAATGCTAGATTTGTCATTAGTACTAGAGTTGGCCGAGACCAACTCTACAGTATCAATAGATAAGCAATGAGCATCTTCCTTAGCAGAATATTGCATACCTTCCTTGAGGCGGAATGTAACACTATCCTTTCTGATCCTCAAAGTCAACGAGCCATGCTAGACATCGATGGTCACGTCGGCTGTTGCCAGAAACGGTCGGCCTAGAAGGAGGGTCACATCAACCTCTCGGGCATCCATAACACAAAATCAGCGAGAATAGTAAAAGGACCACAACGCACGGGTATATCCTCTATCATTTTCCTAGGAGTTTCACTGCAGGAAACTAGTCATTTAACCGCGGCAGATTAGCCATTTAACAGCGGCCACGCCCGATGTTATTTATATTTAACAGCGGCCGCTGCCCGCTGCCCGCTGTTAAAACGGCCAATGCTAAGCCAATTTAACAGCGGCCTACAGTGGCCGCGGTTAAACTCAAATATTTAACAAAGTAATACCTGCAAACAGTGACAGAGGCGGCAGGACGGGAGGTCGGCGGCGGGGCGTTCGGCAATCGCAGGAGGAGAAGATGAGTGAAGAAGATGAATGAAGAAGATGGGTCTGTCCCACGAACCTCTGCTAATATATATAAATTAATTTAACAACGACTAAGTGGCCGCTATTAAATTATATAATTTAACAGTGGCTGCTGGCCGCTGTTAAAGTTACCGCTCCTAAACAGATTTAACAGCGGCCCGCGTCTGGCCGCTGTTAAACCGTCGTCGTTAAATCGGCAGTTTCCTGTAGTGTTTTAACAGATCTATCAGCTAACACCAGATGCATACTAATCGGTTTCAATTTTTCTAGATTCAATTTTTCATATAAGCATGTAGGCATGACATTGATAGATGCACCCAAATCAGCTAAGCTACGATCAATTTTAATACCATTAATAATGCATTGTAAAGTGAAAGAACCAGGATCGTGATACTTAGCTGGAGGGGGTATGGATGGTGTCTGACAGAGAACGGTGAAGCATTCTCCGTTAAGGGAGACGGAAGACGCCTCTTCCTTCTTCTTTTTTACTCATGATATCCTTCATGACTTTCCCAACCTGTGGTATCATCTCCATGGCATCAGTTACTGGTATTTTAATTTTCGTGTTCTTCAAGACCGAATACCACTTCTTGAATTGGGAGTCGTAGGTCTTTTTCTTCATGGCCTCAGGGAACGGAATCCTAGGCTGATAAGGGGGTAGAGGTGGCGCAGGAGCTGATGATGAAGGAGGCGGGACAGTCACTTCCTCTTCATTGTCTTTATCTTCTTCCTCGATCTCTGGCATGTCAATGGCTATGTCATCAAGAACCATGACCGGATCGGGAGCTTTCAGGCCAGTTAGTTGCTTTCCACTTCTCGTTGAGATGGCCTTGACATGCTCAGTCCTTGGGTTCGGCTCTTTTTGGCTCGGTAACTGACCCATGGGGAGACCACTAGAGAGGAGGTTGATAATGTTGTTAAGCTGGTCTTTCATCCTCTAATGTTGAGCTATCTGGCCTTGATTCAAGGCGCCTTGAGCTTTGAACTGTGCTTCGTGGTCGTCAAGTCTTGTCATGATTAGGTCGAGTGTCTTGTCTATCACGCTCTCCCTAGTGGTTTGTGGTGCTGACCTTTGAGGTTGTTGTCCTTCCGTGAACCCAAGCGGTCCTTGGTAACTATTGTTGAAGTACTGATTCTAGCGATTTCCAGGTGATGTACCATAATTACCCTGGTTCCGGTGAGGTGGCTGGTAAGCTCCACTTGGTTGATTACCCAACTTCTGCTCTTGAAATGACCCAGATGATCGATTATTCTGATTCTAATTCATGCCAAAATTGTATGGAGGACGCTCTTGGAAGCTTCCTTGTTGTTGCTGTTGTTGAGGTTGTCTGAACTGACGGTAGTCGGAGTAGCCTTATTGAGTGTTGATGAAGCCTTGACTAACAAAGTCTACCTCTTTTGCAGACCAGACACCTGCGTTCCCAAAATTCTGACATTTCCCTCCATTATGAGCACAAGCTCCACACCATTCACAGTCAACAACAAAGACAGAAGCTGATGGAGGAATGATGGGTGTACTAAATTTCTTTATGTGCTTCTGGACTTCAGCTTTAACTTCAGCCTTAATTTGTTCTTCTATACCCAATTGGCTATTGAATGCTTTAGACTGTCTCTCCCAGTTCCTGGACTTGGAGTCACAGCCAGCAAAGTGAAGTAGAGCAGCTTCTGGTGCGAGGGAGGTGCAATCTCCTTCAGCCAAGGAGTTAACCCACTTGACAGACTCATCATTCATCCCTCGGGCAAAGAACTCAGCTAGTTGTCTCTGCTCAAATCCGTGATGAGGACAGTTGTAGAGCAGTTCTTGGAATTTATTCCAAGTATCATATAAGCTTACTCCATCCTTCTGTCTAAATCTGGCAATACTATCTTTGTAGGTCGTGGTTCTTGATGGAGGGAAGTATTCCTCCACGAAGTCTTGGGCAAGATCATCCCAGTTGGTGAAGTGACCGGGTGGCTTCCTGTTAAGACACCTCTTGGCGCCGCCTCTAAGGGAGAATGGGAATGCTCGCAAACAAAGAGTATTCTTGTCGAGGTTCTCACTCTCGCACATGAAAAGGAAGTATACCAGATGAGTGCATGGATTGTCATGCAGCTTCCCTTCAAATTGGATATCCCTAGAGATCATTCCCAGGAAGGAGATTTTGATCTCATAGTCAGGTTCGACATCATTATGAGGGATGACGATGCTTGATCGGACGCTAGTCGCTCTCGGCTTGTTGTAGTCCGCCATGGTGCGTGGAGCAGCCATTGCGGGAGGAGTAGGTGGTGGCGACTCTGAAGACGTGGAAGAAGAAGAGGAGTCCTCATTCGACTCCTCAATCTTTATGTGGGCAATGGATCGAATAGCACTTGTTTCCTTCTTTGTTGTTGCTTTGTCGGTATGGAACTGCCAAGAATGTCTGAGCTCTTAATCTTGATAGGCTTGAGCTGAGAACGAGTGAGTGGACGGTTCATATACCTGCAATTAACAAAAACAAGAACTACCAGTGTAAAATCGAAGTGTGACGGAAGGTGAAAAGATGGAAAGTAGAAGAATAAATGTCAACTCTTCTTTTTAGAAGAGTTTCCCGGCAATGGCGCCAATTTGATAAGGTGTAAAACAGGGTATCAAATACTACCAAACAAGAGTATGGTAGATCGTATTCCACGGGTTTTCTTCCAATCGTATACTTAAAGGAATTGGCAATTATTCAGGGTTTTAAACAAGTTGTGTGGTGTGAGTTCCACGACTTCTAAACTAATATGCAAAGGAAATAAAATTGAATTAAAAGACAGTTTGATTGATTGATTGATTGATTGTTTTGAAATGAATGACAGACATAAGTTTAAACTTGAATCTCCCTAAGATTACCAGGACATTGGCGATAAAAAAAACTGGCAAACTTTCAATCTAATTCATTTAGTTCCTAGACACCGCCATAACTCATTACCCTTCCATGCCTCTACCCTTCGGCGACGGGCTGTCAACAAAATTATCACCCTTCAAGATGGGGCTGGAGCTTGGATGGAGGACCCAAGTGACCTCAAATCCCTGGCTGTTTCTTACTTTGCAGAACTATTTTCAAATACTGCAGATGCGTCTGAACCCCTTCATAATCGATTTGTGCAGCTTAATGACGATGCGGCGGCCAGAGTCGGTCGGCCTCCTTCGGTTGATGAGATTAAGAAGGCCATTTTGAGCATGGGGAAACTCAAGGCTCCGGGGAAGGACGGGTATCAACCGGTTTTCTTTCAGCATAACTGGGATATTATTGGGGACACAGTTTACAGATTCACCATGGATTGCTTCTCTAATCCGGACATTGTGGAGAAGGTCAATGACAAGGTGATTGTGCTGATTCCGAAAATCCCTCACCCATAGTCAATGGGGCACTTCCGGCCGATCAGCCTTTGTAACGTCCTGTATAAAATGATTACAAAGTGTCTTACTTCACGACTCAGGCCTTTTATGAGTGGTTGGATACAGTTGAATCAAGCAAGCTTTGTGCCGGGACGACAGATATCGGAAAACATCATTGTCCTCCAAGTAGGGCTGGAAATGAACCCGTACGGATATGGGATTACCCGAACCCGTGAGGGTTTAGGGTACCCGTAACCCGTTCGGGTTCGGGGTTTGGAATTGAAATTTTGGATTAGGGTACCCTTAACCCGTATGGGTTAATACCCGTTCTACCCGAGATACCCGTTCAACCCGAACCAAATAACAATAAAATTTTATAATCTGTAATGTTGACATAATGTTATAATAATGACATTAACTTGTAACTCATTCACTGTTCAACTGCGCCTACATAAATTTAATCCCCCAAAGAATGATCCATCTACACGTATCATTTATCAACTCAAACCTCTGGTTGCGAAAGTAATCCCCCAATTAGCCTTTAAATGTGACTCTCATCTGATGGTAAGGAGATTATTATTATACATTCATTGTTTAATTGGGTTTGAAATGGAATGACCAAATGAGGTCATGACAAATGAGGAACGTACATTTCAAACAAATGAATTCATGTGCTGCACATGGTATGAAAAAAAATAATGCATTATTTAATGATTAACATACCCATGGTACTCTAAAAGTGAATTAATTAAACAAAAAATAAATTAATTTAGTCAAATTCGGGTATCCGTGGGTTACCCGACCCCGTTCGGGGTTAGGGTACCCGTAACCCGAACGGGTTCGGGGTTTGGGATGAGCTTCGAGCATTAGGGTTCCCGTAACCCATGATAGTTAGGGTTCGGGTACCCGAACCCGCCCCGTTCTCCAGCCCTACCTCCAAGAGGTTATACACTCGATGGAGCACGATAAGGGTCGAAATAAAAGAATGGTGATCGAAATTGATCTCCAGAAAGCGTATGACATAATCAGATGGTCTTTCCTGCAGGATACCCTTGAAGCGACAAGTATTCCTCCGAATTTGGTTAACCTGATTATGAGTTGTATCACGTCAGCAAAATTTCAAATCTTGTGGAATGGAGAGCTGACGGAGTCCTTTACTCCGAATCGTGGTATTAGACAAGGCTGCCCCCTTTCCCCATTTTTGTTTACATTGTGTATGGAGAGACTCAGCCATTTGATTGCAGAGACTGTGGATGACGGAGCCTGGCAGCCGATTCGGCTGGTTACAAATGGACCCCCTATTTCGCATTTGTTTTATGCGGACGATCTGATTCTTTGTGGTAAGGCCTCTCTTGATCAGGCTGAAGTGATGAACAAGTGTCTTGCTACCTTTTGTGCTGCTTCGGGCCTCTCTATCAATAAAGGGAAGTCTTCAATCTTTTGCTCGAAGAACACGGAGAGAAGGGTTAGTTCGGATATTGCGGGCCTCCTTGGTATTCCCCTAACCCAAAATTTGGGGCGCTATCTTGGTGTTCCTGTCCTTCATGGACGAACGAGTACTTGTACGTATCAATGCATCTTGGATAAACTTGATCAAAAGCTATCGGGCTGGAAAGCTAAAACTCTGTCCTTGGCTGGAAGGGTTACTCTAGCCCGAGCTGCTCTAGAAGCGATCCCAGCCTACTTTATGCAAACTTCGGTCTTGCCGATTAGCACGTGCGAGGAAATTGACAAAAGAATCTGCAACTTTGTTTGGGGTTCAAGTGCTGAGGAGAGGAAGATTCATCTTGTCAGTTGGGAGCACATTTGCCTCCCTAAGAGTAAGGGTGGCTTGGGATTGCGGCTAGCTCGACATCTCAATACTGCTTATTGGTTAAATTGGCATTCCTCTTTTTTCAGAAACCTGATCTGCTTTGGGTACAAGTGCTCCACACCAAGTACTTTAGAGAATATAATGGGGAACTTAAGCCCCGTAACACCTCCTCTCAATCTTCCATCTGGAGAGGTATTGCCCGCTCGTGGAATGTTATGTTGCTTGGTGCTCGCTCGGGGATACAGAATGGGAAGGATACAACTTTTTGGACAAGCCGATGGCTGGACTCAGGGGTACAACTTATCGACCATGTTCGGAACCCGGATGATGAGTTTAACATCATTGCTAAAGTAAGTGATATGGTGTCCGGGGATGGCAGTTGGAAGCTTAATACTCTTCGCAGGTGTCTTCCTAAGAATTTGGTGGAAGAGATAGCGGGTATGACTCCGCGAAAGCTGATCTTGGAGAAGATGTTTGCTCTTGGGGTAGGGAAAATAACGGGAAATTCTCAATACGCTCAGCGTATGAGCTTGTCCAAGGGACGCCTAATCTGAGATCGGAAGTTGATTGGAAGTCAGTTTGGAAATGGAATGGTCCTGGGAGAGTCCAATACTTCCTTTGGCTCGTTGCTCAGGGGAAACTCCTTACTAATCTCGAAAGGAAACGCCGCCATCTGACAGATGTGGGGAGCTGCCCACGTTGCGAGTCTGAGGATGAGTCAATCTTGCATCTGCTCAGGGACTGTCCATTTGCGAGGCAGGTCTAGGATTATCTGGGGATCTCTGCCTCTGAGCTTGATGGGGCTGGTAGCTGCCCCAATGACTGGCTCAATTACATGCTAAAACATGAGAGGACAAGTGAGCTTATTGTTGCGTGTTGGTACTTGTGGAAGCTGAGGAATGAATGGGTCTTCGAGAGGAAGGTTACCACTCCAAACTCTAGTGCCATCCGCATCCAATCTTGGTATTCAATTGTTAAGTCGTCTACTCAGCACCAAGAATTGATTAAGGAGAAACAAACAGAAAGAGTCTGAAGGGATATTGCTTGGGAACCTGGTGAGGAAGGTTGGGTGGTGCTCAATACTGATGGATCTGTTAAGAGTGACTGTAATAAGGCAGCAGCAGGAGGGCTTATCAGGAATGCAAACGGTCGTTGCCTCTACGCCTTTTGCTTCAATTTGGGGCGATGTTCAATCATGCGTGCAAAATTAAGAGGGGTCATTGAGGGACTTTGGAGGGCATGGGAAGAAGGATTTTGGAAGGTCAAGGCCCGAGTTGATTCCCAAGCTATTTTGTCCCTCGTCTGGGGAGATAATTCTGCAGATCATCCGTACGCAGTGGAAACTGCTGCTCTTCGTGAGCTCCTGGAACATGACTGGGAAGTCACTATTACTCATACTTACAGGGAAGGGAACTCTGCTGCTGACTACCTGGAAAGCTTGGGTCACAAGTATCCCTTGGGTGTTCATCTGATTTTTATTCATGACTGTAGCTTGAATTACTTTTTACGTCGCGATTGTATTGGCGTTTCTGAGCCTAGACTTATTCCAGTTAATTAAGACGCTCTAAGCGTCGGTTTCTTACCAAAAAAAAGTCTGCGAACGTTCGCTTTATCGGATCTAACTACCAAGATTAATTAACCGTTTGTGCGTTCACTTCTGCAATGGATAACTAGCTGGTGCACCTGATTGATTTTAGTGAGTTATTCTAGAAGCGGATTAACCCTAAACGGTTCCTACGAAAGGCACACTCCGTTCAATAGGTTAATTAATTGATTTGGCGTTCTAAAACAAGGCGGACGTTCGCCAACTATCCTTATTTTAACAAGAATCTAATCTAGGTGATCAAGTTAGAAAAGAAACATAAATTTAAGAACAAATCAATTATGAATAAGCAATGTTGTCAGGACCGGACCGGCCCAACGAAAGGTTAAAGGGTTTAAGGTTAGACCGTAATCAAACCGGATAAACCGTTATAAACCGGTCATTATAATATTAAAAGTTTATGTATCATTATCTATTTAACTATAAGTCTGTAACTTATTTACTCAAATATAATAAAATTTATCTGGTATATATCATTTGTCATCATCTATAATCTAGGACTAAAATGTAATATTATCATATAAATATTATGATTGAAGCAAACCCTAAATCTAAACTGAAGAAGCACCGTTATCTCCCAAATCCCCAAACCTATCTTCCATTCTTTCTCCTTCTTCCTCACCATTACATAGACCCATCTCAATTCTTCTTCATTTTCTTCTCCTAAAATATTTTTTTCCTAATTAATCCTTCTACTTTTCTAGCCTGCATCAATATAACTGTATTAAATGAGTTGACGGGATTTTCGGCAGGAGGTGTAACTCAGTCCAGGGGAGCTCGAATGTCGGTCGACCGAAATCAAAGCCTTGACTGACGGAGGCCGGCTGAGGTACGTAGTCGTCGATGGAGGACGAAGACAGTGCTGGATTGCTCGTGGGGAAAGGTCGTCAAAGTCGTTGATGACGGAGGCTCTGTTGAACCCTCGTGGAGGGAAGCCGCCGACCACCACTTGTTCGGTGAGAATAATAACGCTGGCGACGGTTAACTGTGGAGAAGAAAGACTGCTTGAATAGTTGCTAATAGATAGGGTTAGCTATTTTCTTGTCAATTTGATTTTCGTTCAATTTTTTTTTATTTAAATGTAATCATAAATCAAAATGCTATTGTTTGCTTCTGGAACCGGTCAAAATCATGATATTCAGTCCGAACGGTTTTCCATTTTTTTCCAGTCTGACCCATTTTTTTACCCCAATCAGACCGCTGGCCATTTGCACTCAGACCAGACTGAGCTGAGCATCAGTTCCCAGTTTTTCTGGTCGAACCGGGTAGACCGGTTTGGTTCTGATAACACTGTGAATAAGAAACTGTCTGAATTATGATCTAATTACCACCGATCCGTGACCGCTTTAAAGCCCCGAGTCACTTAGGGTTCATCTAATCTAAGCTACAAAATTTTAGCTACTCATGTTTAAATCAAGAGAATCGAAAACAACAAGGAAATTCATCATACAAAGGCATAACAGAGAATAACTGTAAAACCTAATTTGACGATTCCGTGAAGCTTCAATCTCGAGAAATCTTCACTCCTAGCTCTGAGCACTCCGGGATGGAAAGACCGTGTCAGGATCTCTCCAGGAACTTCAAGAAACGCTCTAAACTCTCTCCTATGGGTGTAGAAGGTCTGAAAACCGGATCCCCTTCAATTGGGGAATAGTCGCTCCTTCAATAGTCGCTTTTCCAAAACACACCCGGAAAAGGACTAAGTTTTCGGCGAGAACTTTAAGTTCTCGCCGAAATATTCTTTGCAAATTGGTCCTTGAATGGCGACGAGAATTTCATTTCTAGAACTTCTTCATAAAGTTTTCTACAGATGGCGACGAGAATTGGCTTGGGTTTCTGAACATCTTCTCGGCGAGAACTTTGAAGTTCTCGCCAAGAACTCCTTCATAAATAAACCAATTCCAGCGACGAGAATTTGAGAAAGGGAATTGAAGGGATTTTGGGGATTTCATTAAATGTCCTATTTGGATAGCCCAAATTTCATCCGGAGAATTGGGCCTTGAATTCCCTAATGATATTGTAATATATCTTTTTAGAGATTACGAATAACCCAACTAATATCAGGAAATTTAAATATCTTTGTGCAATTTACACGTGCTACCAGTGGCAGAGCTATGTATAAGGAAAGGGGTGCAGCTGCACCCCCTTGGATTTTGGGAAAAATGGAGTATACATATATATATTCTCCTCGTCAAATCAATGGCTTAAAAATTGTAGAAATGAAACTATGATTACTATATCATACAATAAATATATATATTCTCTAAGCCCACAAGCCTAAATATTAATTTGTTAATTTAAACTCACAAAACGCATCCCAGTGACTATTATACAAAAGAAATTTTAAAATTAAAACCGAAAAAGTCATCTTGCTTCCCTCCGACGACCGACACTTCACCTCTCGCTTGCAGTCCACCTCCGGTCGATATCTAATATTATTCTGTTAAACTATTAAGATATGTGGAGAAAAAAGTATTAGGTTATGAAATTAATTTTAGGGTTTTGAATTTGGAAAATAATTTGAAATCAGTTGAACAATGAGTAGTTGAACGACGCTTTGGTGACATATATTGAACAAGATTTATTTGCTAGTTAGGACAAGGAATGTCTTTTACAATGCTTTTAAATCATGAACTCTCGTCGTGATTCGTTGTAAACAATATGCATTGACTTTTACGGGGAAAATGTAAGAATCTTAAGTATTATGTTGTTGACTTTTATTTATGTTTCGGGTTGACCTTTCTATTATTTATTTAATTTTTCATTCTATGAATTACGAACCCCCTTGACCAATTTTCTGGCTTCGCCACTGCGTGCTACCCTCTGTTTTTTGTGCGTCTTCTTCTTCTTGCCTTTTTTTCTTTCTCTGTTTTTTTTTTTCTGCGTTTTATTCTATTGGGTTTTTTTTCATATTATTCTTTTGCTATGTTTTCTTTTTTACAACTGCTTCTGTGTTCTCTTTTTCTTCTTTCTTCTTCTTCTTTTATCTTCTTCTTCTACTTGTTTATTATGCTTCCTCCTCTGCAATCTCTTCAACCAAGTAGTGTCTATTTGTTTCTTCAAATCAATTCTTCAACACAAAATTAGGAAAAAGATCAATAGTCTGTATCAGCTAGTTATTTGGTGGTAGTTATTTCCCTGCTCCAGTTAGTAATACTGCAACTAAATTTGGTTTTGACTTCTGTGTACCGTTTATTGGATTTCCTTACTGCAATTAATTATATTGCTGCAACTGTACGCTTATACGACTTGCTACAACTGTGCACTTTGTTTTTTTGCAGGATCAGTAACTATGTGAATGTAAAGAGTAGCTTATGTATCAATGATGATTCCAGGTTGTATACTAAATTTCCCATTAAACAAACTCTGCCACGCCACTGTCAGGGAAGAGTAGATTATGTATGCATGAGTGTCAGGGAAGAGTTTTGTTTTGAAATAAGAAATTCGGAATTATTAGTTGACTATTGGGCATTCATATGGCATTGGCATAACAAGCTTTAGGATTGTTATGGCAGCACCTGAAAGAAAAAGATGATATTGGTGAAGCAGACTGCTTGATACATGCCATTGAAAATGAGACTTGAACCGGAGTCGAGATGCTTCAACGGTAGACATCAGCAAATGACTTCTCGATAAATTAAGATGGGACAAAATTATCTTTTTACACCCTAATTAAAATCTCCTAATGCAATTCTTTAACATATATTACCTATCCAAACAAGGAATTCAATATAAATTCTCACTAATTCCAAGGAATTAAATTCCCTGCAATTCATCCCGATTCCGAGAACATTCCAATTCCCTCATCCAAACGACCCCGAGGTGACTTTGTAACATAATCTCGTCGAGAATATTGACATTCTTGGCGAGAACTCCTTTGTTGGGCAGTTGATTTCAATTCGTTGATCGGTTTGAGTTATCTTATGATCCCAGATCACTTCTCGAGGTTTCATTGCTACCCGAACACGTCCAACGGCTACATATTCGATGAAAAAACCTGTGTACTCAAAGAGACACTAGAAAACACATCAAATAGAACTGAAACGGGTCAAAATAACCAATTCAGTAGGAAATAACATAAATGAATGAAAACCCACTAAACTACCCCTAAAGTCGTGTTACAAGCAATGAGATGTCACTTAAATGGGGCTGATAATCACGATAATTCTAGTGTCATCAACGGACTAGTTCTAGTTGAGCTAATGACTAATTGAATTCGGAAATGGTAAGACAATACAACCTCCCATGCACTTACTCTAGGACGCACCCAAGACTTGCTACACAAGGAGCAAAAACATCATTTTGAAGCGATGACCATTCACCTTGAAGGGCTCCTCTCCTAGTTTAGAAATTTCCACAGCTCCACGAGGTAGGACCTTAGAGACGGTGAACGGATCGAACCAACATGATTTCAGCTTGCCCGAGAAAAGATGCAGACGTGAATTATATAGGAGAACTTGGCCTTCTTCCTTGAACTCGTTGTTTCCCTTCAAGCATGAATCGTGGAGCTTCTTGGTGCGCTCTTTCTAGATCTTCGAGCGGTCAAAAGCTTAATTCCTCCATTCCTCTAGCTCTAACACCTGCAATTTTCTTTCTTCACCTTCCAAACTAACATCGAGGTTCAGTAGTTTAAGAGCCAAGTACGCATATGCTCGAGCTCTACTGGCAAATGAAATGCTTTCCCATACACAAGCCAGTACGGAGAGGTATCTATAGGCGTTTTAAATGTCATCCTATATGCCCATAGCGCATCATCCAGCTTGGAAGACCAATCCTTCCGGGATTGATCGATAGTTTTCTCAAGGATCCGTTTCAATTCCCGGTTTGTCACCTCAACTTTACCTCTGGGTTTATGGTGGTAAGCTATGGGAAAATGATGAGTCACTCCAAACTTTTGGCACACCTTATCAAAGTGACCCTAGAAGTGAGTTCCACAATCGCTAATTATAGTTCCAGGTGCACCAAAACGAGAGAATAATTTCGTAAGGAACTTTCCAACGACTCGTGCATCGTTAGTAGGAAGAGCTTGCGCTTCCGCCCACTTCGATAAATAATCCACAACCACGAGTATGTACTTGTTACCGAAATACATGGGGAAGGGACCCATCAAGTCCATTCCCCACACATCGAAATCTCTACAACAACATAAACTTGTTGAGGCATTTCGTCTCAGTTAGAGATCTTACCTGCTCATTGGCATGCATCACACGCCTTGATAAAATCCTGGTGATAAGATGTAAAATAGTGATCAAATATTACCCCACTAAAGTATGATAGATCGTATTCTATGAGGATTCTTCTTTACGTTTACTCAAAGTAATTAGCAACTATTCGGGTTTAAACAAGTTGGTGTGGTGTGAGTTCCACGAATTTCTAAAGCTAGCATTCAAGGAAAATAAATAACTAAGACAAACAGATTGATTGATTTGGTTTGGTTCAATTAATGAGAAGATAGATTATATTTCGAATCCCCCTAGGATCACCAAGGCACTAGCAATCACAAGACCGATAGATTTCAGACTTAATTCATTCAGTTATTAATCACCGTCGTAGCTCCTTACCCTTAGGTCTAAGTCCACGAACATTTCCTACTATTGAACTAGCTACCAAGATCGATTATTCGTCTGTCCGTTCGCTTTTGCAACGGATAATTGACTGGTGCACCTGAATTGATTCTATGAGCTACTCTTGAAATGGATTAACCCTAAACGGCTCCTACTAGAGGAGTGATTCCATTGAATAGGTTAATCAATTGATTTGACGTTCTAGAACAAGGCGGACTTTTGCCAACTATCCTTTATTCTAACAAGAATCTAATCTAGGCGATTAAGCCAGAAAATAAGCGAAATTGAAGAATAAATCAATTATGAAAAAGAAAAGACTGAATTAGTATCTTACTTCCCGCTGATCTGTGACCGCTTTAAAGCCTCGGGTCACTTAGGGTTCATCTAATATAAGTTAGAAGAGTTTTATCTAATCATATATAATAAACAAGAGTAAAAAACCACAAGAGAATTCATCTTAAGAAGGAGAAACTGTAAAACCAAATTTTGATGATTCCGAGCAACTTCGATCTTGAAAATCTTCAACTCCTAGGCTCCGAGCGTCTTCTGGAACTCCAAAATATGCTCTCAACTCTCTCTAGGTCGTGACTCTTCTCAAAAAATCGAATGTCGAATGAATTGGGGCTAAGGGGTGCTTAAATATGGCTGAAATCCATCCGTTTCAGTTTTGGATCTAGAAAAGGTAAAGTTTTCGCCAAAAACTTATCCACTGGCAGAATTCCTTCATTGTTTCGATGATTCCGGCTTGTTTGAACTCCAATTTGGTCCCCATTCGAAGCGCTGGCCTCGTGAGAGTCCTCTACAATGTGGATGTGGTAACCTGGAGGCTAAACAAGACCAAGGTAAAAATACACAAAATATGGACAATGTACGCACTTGGAGCCGAGAATCGCATAGTTAACACATTTACACCAAATACTCATCATAATTGCATCAATGAGTGTGAAATGTAGTTTAATATGGGAAGATAAACACTATAAATTCAGTGTCTTCACCTGGCAATCCCTGAAGATGGTAGTCCAGAAGAAAACAGAAGACAAGACCTTCCGAGTAGTACGGTTTGCTCCATGGTGGCCACCAAAAGGTCCAAAATGATAATGCTTCATAATGTCATGAGCTTCACCTAACGAAACACACCTCCAAATTATATTGTTAGAGCTGATCCGGAAGAGAAAAGAGTCATCCCAGAAGTACTTCTTCGCCTCATTAAAGAACTTCTTCCTTTCCTAGCGAGAGAAATCTTTCCTCAGTTCACCGATAGCCAGAAAATTAGCCAAATCCGTGAACCAATGTCCTAGTCCTTCTGCTTCACTAATCATGATGGAAAATAAATGCTCCTCTGGAAAAGATTCTCGAACTGCTAGATAATCATCCTTGCTTTGCTCAAGTCCATCTAACCGTGTCAAGTGATCTGCAGCAACATTTTCTGAAACTTTCTTATCTTGAATCTCGATGTCGAACTCTTGTAGAGGAAGAATCCAACGAATCAACCTCGGCTTAGCTTCTCCTTTGCTCATCAAGTAGCAAATAGTCGCATGATCTGTAACGACCCGTTTCCGGTTGGTCTTTACTGGTAAGATCGTTGAAAATGTTCGAAATCATGTTAATGTGAAAGCCTATGATTTATCGAGCAAGACAGTCTGCCTGTGCAGGTGACAATAGGCGTTGCACCTAGTGGAACGACCATTGTCAACTTAGTTGTAATGGCCATTGCGACATGTAGTTGAAAAATCTGAAATCAGAGGAAAACACACAACAACATTCTAATTCGATCTTTCTTCGTTCCCAATGCTCCAGAGGTGATATGATATTTTTTTACGAACTAGAGACCCAATAATCGAAGAAGGAGCTTGAGGAGGCAAAGAGAACGATCGATGACGATCTCCCAGACTCATCTCGATCTTTGATTTAAGGTAAGGGTCATCCCCATTATTGAGTTCATCTCCAGAGAGTAAGACCGCGAAGGAAGAAAATATAGAAGGACAAAATTTCCCACAATTAGAATAATCTAAGCCGTTGATATATGCAAATTAAATGAACAAAATTAAATCCTGGAAGAGAGTTAAGGGGTCGTTTGTGCCCAAGAATTGGTTTGGAGAGAATTCAAATTCTCTAGAGAATTGAATTCTCTAAGATTTGGGCATTTCAGGCTATTTCGAGAATCAATCGTTTGGATGAGTGAATGTGTGAGATTCTGGACTGAGAAAATAAAAAAAAAAAACAAAATAGTATGACAAATACCAATTCTAGGATGGGTCCACTCCTATAATTCAATTCCAGGCAATTCTTAGCATTTTTTTACGAAACAAACGATAGAATTGATTGAATTCTAGAATGAAGTCCAATTCTAGGCAATTCTCACCCTCAATTCTATGATACAAACGACCCATGAGAGTTAGACGCCGATGACTATGAGAAGCATATTCAGACACACTCGGGATGAAGGCCGACACAACACACAGCAAATTCTTTATTTTCCTCTCTATTTCAACAGTTTGACATTTTTCTACGGATGTCTCCCGCCGTACCGCCGCCGCACCCTGCGGCTGACACCTCCCCGTGGGAATGCATGCTCCCTGGTCCTCCTTCCCGCAACAACTTCGGCTCCGTCGACATTTCTGCCTCTGGCCTTCTCGCTTTCCCTTCCGGATCTTCAGTCTCAGTCGTCGACTCCCGCTCACTACAGCACATCGCCACCATACCTCTCCCTGCTCCTGCGTTTTCTTCCTCCACTTCCCCATCCACCGCTCTCTCTCCTTTCGTCACCTCCGTCCGGTGGACTCCCCTCCCCTTACGCCGCGACCTGCTCGTCACGGAGCCTTCCTCCTCTCACCTGATCCTTTCCGCCGGAGACCGCCATGGCCGGATCGCACTCATCGATTTCCGAGACAGGTCGATACTGCTCTGGCTAGAATCCGATTCGAGCTCCAAGTGTGGAATTCAGGACCTCTGCTGGATACTTTGTAAGCCAGAGTCTTACATTCTCGCTGCCATCTCTGGCCCTTCGATTCTATCACTCTACAACACCGCGTCTGGCTACTGCTTCTTCAAGTACGA
The DNA here is from genome assembly GCA_034768395.1 of Linum lewisii. Lineage (NCBI taxonomy): Eukaryota > Viridiplantae > Streptophyta > Magnoliopsida > Malpighiales > Linaceae > Linum > Linum lewisii. The sequence continues at coordinate 55,424,317 of CM068296.1, forward strand.
CGCCACTCCGGAGCTGCTATCGTGTATCCGCCGCGATCCGTTTGATCTCCGCCATGTGTGCGTTATTGGTCTCAAGGGATTTTTGTTGTCCATCAAAGTGCTAGGAGAAGGTGAGGACGAGGTTGTAGTGAAGGAACTTCGTGTTCCTGCTGATTGCGCTGACTTGCTGAAGCTCGAGAAAGATGCTGCCGCCGGATCTTCTGCTTCCTCTGGCTCCGCCCCTGCTTCAGCCGTCTTCCCGCTCTACTTCGTTAAGTTGACGTTTTCTCCGCACTGGCAGCAGATTCTGTTCGTGACGTTCCCTAAAGAGCTGGTGGTGTTCGATTTGCAGTACGAGACTGCACTATTCAGTGCTTCCCTGCCGAGAGGTTGCTCGAAGTTCTTGGACGTGTTGACGGATCCGAATAGCGGCTTCTTGTACTGTGCACACCAGGATGGCAAGCTCAGTGTCTGGCGGCGAAACGAGTAAGTTTAATTATAATCAATTTTTTTATACAATTCATTACATTGTTGGTTCAGCGGGACTGTTTGAGCTTCTTACTGAACAAAGTGAGGAATTCGGTATTTGTACCCTGATTAAGTAACGGCGTCCCAGTATAATGCTTGATTTTTTTAGTTGCAAGAACCTTTCTTATTTGGTACCACAGAATCCGTAGTTTTCCTTCTTTTCACCCTTACTCGAGCTATCTTATCGAGACACTGGATTAAGCAAGATTGTAACTGTTGTTGTGAGATTCCATAAGAATTGAGGGGGACAAACTAATGTAGGCAAGTAAATAAGAATGGCTTCCCAGAGTTCCAAAAATTTGATTCATAATAAATGCTGCTCGATTGCTCATAATCCTCACGAGCTTTGGTTACAGGGTTATGGTTCCAATTTGGCAGTTAAAACCGACTTCTTTTACAGTACGAACAGCTGCATGTCATCTGAAGCCTGTTATGTGGAAATTAGTTTTGGAATATCAGAAAGGTTACTTATTATGTATGGTTATGAACCATAATTTGTGTTCCTGACCAACATTGCTGGGAACAGTCTTAATAATCTAAAGTTAATAGTTAGAATTAAATTTCTTTGGCTGTTTCATTCTAGTTCTTTGAACATAAAACAGGAGTTGGTTTACTCAATTTCAGATATCGTTGGCAAATTGCCACTGCATACGCTTAATCCAGTGATCATTCTGCTTTGACGACTATCTAATTAACTTGAGAGGCTTCCATGTATTTACTTTCTATTGCATGTTCATGTATGATTTTCTCAATCTTTCAGTCTCACTTGACTGCATTTGTTACTGTTGGATTTAAAAGCCAATCTCTGTCTGCGTCTGTCTTTTGTTTAAATAGAGGGCAGGTGCACATGATGTGCTCAATGGAAGAATTAATGCCTTCTATAGGAACTTCTGTTCCTTCACCTTCATTACTTGCTGTAACCATCTGCCAATCAGACTCCACTCTCCAGCATGTCGCTAAGTTATATCGAGATGCACCTAACACTCATTCGGCCCAGGATATTGACAATCCTTTTGATTTTAATGAGGAGTCTCTACTTCTTTCCAAGACACACATGATTTCAGTTTCTGATGATGGAAAATTATGGAAATGGCTTCTAACTGCTGAAGAGATTGGTGAAAAGGATGTCGATATAATCCCATATGCAGGAGAAGATGTCTGCAGTGATGGTATCAAGCTGGAACGAAACAAGCAGCCTGAGAACTTACGTGGTAATAAAGGTCGGTCACCATCTCTTTCCAGTGCAGAGAATACAACATTCAAGGTATGGGATAATTTGTTCACCCTATCTCCATCTTTAGAATTAAGGTTTTGAGAGCAACTTTTTTCTTCTTAAATGTAACATTACTTATGATTGCATATATATACATCATATGCCAGTCTGTTTTCCTGTGCATTTCTGGCATTTGAAATCCTTTCGCTCTTGAAAATATCAAGTGTGTTTATTAACCTATCATAATCATATTTTTCCAACCTTGATTCAATAGCGTGCAAGTTACATGCAAATTCTCCTTTTTGTATTTTGTTGTCTGTTTTTTTTACTGGAATTTTGTTGTCTGCTTGGGACACTACTAAAACCGTTTTGTTGTTTCTGGATCATTTATGTTCTCTAACAATCGAATAACTGTGCAGATATGCTTGGTTGGACAATTGCAACTTCTTTCCTCAACATTAACAATGCTGGCAGTTCCATCTCCTTCTTTAACAGCTACCATAGCTCGTCCGTTTCGTCTGCTTGCTTAATTAAATTTATCTGTTGCATTCCTGTAATTATTTGAATACAGTTGCACTGTTTAGGCTATTGGGAATTGTTTAAGGCATTCATAAAGATATAATTTAATGTTTTATGCCTTGCAGGTGGGGGGAATTATTCTGCTGTAGCAGTGCCGCTTGTTGCTTTAGGAACTCAGAGTGGAATGGTTGACATTGTTGATGTCTCTGCAAATGCTGTTGTTGCAAATTTTTTGGTTCACACAAGCTCAGTTCGTGGTCTGCGATGGCTTGGAAACTCTAGATTGGTTTCATTTTCTTACTGTGAGGTTGAAACGAGTGGTTCTTATAATTACTTAATTCCATCATTGTAAACATAAAACTTATTTTTCTTTATCCTGACTTTCCATTACTCTGTCCACACTCGAGCCAGGCTAATGAAAAGACTGGAGGTTATGTCAATCGACTTGTTGTAACCTGCGTTAGAAGTGGCCTTAACAGACCATTTCGGGTTTTACAAAAGCCGGAACGTGCACCCATTAGAGCCTTACGGGCTTCTTCATCTGGAAGGTAACTGGAAAGTTACAATTTGATTAAGATAGCTCTATGCATATGCACATGGATATATTATAAATATGGATATATTATAACCTATATCTGTTTGTCACCGAAATTGATGGAATTGTCATGATCAGATACCTTCTCATTTTGTTTCGTGATGCACCCGTGGAAGTTTGGGCAATGACAAAAAGTCCTGTTATGGTTTGTTGTCTAATACCTTGTCTTTTCTGATTCTTAGATTCTGTTTCTTATTACTGGTTATATTATAATCTTGACAGATACTTATTTGGTTGTCAATATCTATATGTAGCTTAGATCATTAGCTCTTCCATTCACAGTGTTGGAATGGACCCTTCCAACCGTTCCAAAGCCGGTCCAGAATGGTCCACCAAGCACACCTAGAGCATCAGATGGTCCATCCACCACAAAACTTCCTATGCCAGAATCTTGTAAGCATTCTACAGAAGTATAGTGATGATCTTGTGACTGGTTGCGCGACTATATAGCATTATGCATTTTTGTTGTTTACACGGAAGTTGCTTTTATGTGCAACAGCTGTGAGCTCAGATACATCTCAAGAGGAGGCTGCAGAAAGCTTTGCATTTGCACTTGTGAATGGAGCCCTTGGAGTTTTTGAGGTTCATGGTCGGAAGATTCGAGATTTTAGGTATGTAATCCAGCACCTTGAATGCCTCGATCACGAATACGTATTCTAATGATGCTAGATGATGGCCGTCTGGTTGGCTGGATTTGAGGGGTGCAGGTTGAAATTTTTTTGGTTCAGGGTTTGATAGCTTATTTTCCCCCATGTTTCGTAACTTCATATATATCCATAATCACCTTGAATGATGTTAGGTAGTCAAATGCATAACATGATTCTGCTTGGCAACGGTTTCGGGTTAAGTCGGGATAGTTGATAACTGTTACGCATCCATTGTAGTTTCGGGTTTGGGTAATAATCACCCTAAATAGTCTTTCGCGTAGTAAAGTTCATACCGTACTTATACCTGTCAGTTTTTGGGCGGTTTTCGGTTGTATTCATAACCGGAAAAACATTAAATTTTAAAGACAAAAATACACAAACTCTATTATTTCTCAAACACAGACTTTATAAATTACTAATAAACTATTGTCAAGTTACATAACACAAATATTTTGTTATTTTAACTAAAAAAAGGTAAAGTAATTAACTGTCATAATCTATCTCCACTACTTGTAAGTCCATTTCTCCTTGCCACTCGCCTATCCTCACTTGCACCTAGGGCTGTTCACGAACCGAGTCGAGCCGAACTTCACTGTGCTAAAGCTTGGCTCGTTACTTTTTAGATGAGCTCGAGCTCCAACTCGAGCTAGAATTTTTAAGGTTGTGACGAGTTTGAGCTTACTCTAGCCTGATTCATTAACTACACTTAACTACACTTGACGACCCAAACTCGAGTTCAAGTCCAACTTCAGTCATTAAAACCACTTGATGAGTCCAATTTGAAGTTTGTACGATATAAAACATCAATGAGTCAAGATAAAAAACATGTTATCTTAAAGTTTACAAGTTTTTACTATTCTCATTTAAATAAACAATATATCATTTGTGTTTTTATTAGTAAAATCATAAGTAGATGATTTGTTGTATATGACAAACCACATATTTCATTATTATTTCATTATTGAGTCTATAATGAGCCATATAGTGGAGCTAGTATTTGAGTTGACTCTCGAGTTCGAGTCGAGCTCTCGAGCTTACCGAGTCGAGCATCCTTGGCTCAAGCTTGGCTCATTTAAAATCGAGCCGAGTCACGAGTGAGTTTTTTTCGAGCCGAACGTCGAGCGGCTTGGTTCGCCAACAATCCACTTGCACCTTGCGTGCGAATCCATGAATTGGTGTGGCTTCAGAGTTGATCTTCTTTAGCATCCTTTTTCCTTTCTCGTATGTGATACCTAGTTGTCATACTTCCTTCACATCTAGAAAGTTATCTTTGACCAGTGTCAACTAGCTCCTTGGTCTCTAGGCTGTTGATCCTCGCTAGGAAAAAACATCTCCCTTTCTTCCCTCTCGCCATATTTGTCTCCATGGCATGAACCTTCTCGTCGCAAGGCTTGTTGTTTGACTTTGCCCTTGCGTGTCGCCTTCGCCATCTTCTCCGATTCACCCCTTTGCTCGAGGTGAACTCTCTTCTTGACCCATCACTCTCGTATACACTCCCTCCATATGTGCGCCCTTCCCCTCTCCTTCGCTTGGGCAGGTAGTCTTCGCTATCACCCTTCTCAATTGGTGATGTCTTCACCCTTTGCATGTAGCTCAAGAGTCTCATTGATCCCATCATTGAAGTTTTTAGGGTCCTCTCTTTTCCTTGATCCTTGGTGCTTTCCTCTTCCTTACTCGCCATTATTGTGGAGAACCTACTCCTTTTTGGACATGTCCTCGCCAAATGGGGCCCCATTGCATAGGAACCAAATGTAACAACTCCTAAAACTCTCGCACATACTCACGAATCTCCCCCCTCGTGAGCGAGTAGTCTCGAACCCGCCTCAAGCTCAACATTCTCGGGGTAGAATTGCCTCTTGATCTCCTTCTTGAAGTCTGCCCATGACTCTATTGTGTAAGTACCACGTGCGATATCCCCTTGTTGCCTCCTCCACCATAGCCACATCCACCCAGTATAGTGGTGCAGTACGCACCTTGGCGAGCTAATCTCGAATGCCTGATGCTTCAAAATATTGTTCTAGCCCCCCATAAGAAGTTATCCAACTCCTTGGCATTCCTCGATCCTTTATAGCTCTTTAGTCTTGGAACTTCAACTCTTCATGCGGCTATGACGTCTTCGTTAGCCATAGCTCTCTCGCACAAGCTTATGTCCCCTTTGAGGTCCTCAAATTCTTCCTAATTGCCCACCAACTCCACTTGGTAGGTTGCCCTTAAGGTCTTTGCAATGGTTGTGATGGTGCCTAACACCTCGACACGGAGCTTTCCAAAGCTTGCTTCCAGCTTAGTCAGAAGTTGGCCCATGCTATGCACTTCGTTGCGAAGTTTTTCCACGCTAGCCTGGCCCTCCGAGTTTTGGCCCATGTCCTCGAGAGAGTTGACGTGATCGAAGGATTTGAAGCTTTACTCGCATCAACCTTCTTTCCATCTCGACCACCACATCCTTTGCCCTAGATTGAGACTTCTCCCTCTTTTCTTTGTTTGGGTTGGGATTCTTTGACACGTCCCTCCCCCGCTCACCATTGATCACGTCTTTTGGTAGACATGTTTACACAATGAGGCACTCTCCTTGACCGCACTTTGCTCTGACACCAACTATTAAAGTTATACAACCTCATCTCCACCTCATGTAATGCAGCCGAGTTGTCAACCGTCGAATGCGTTACTTTGACATCATTCCACACATCTTTCTTAGACTATTGAAGAAGATAATTCTCACCTATCTTGGTGTTCATGGAAGTAATAAGCCGACATCTGACAAGGTTGTTATGCTCAAATAATGTCTGGTCTGATGAAACGGTCTCACTAGGTTTAGCTATCGTTCCTGTGATATAACCGATTTTCTCTGTACTGGCGATAAGCATTTGCATGGATTGAGACAACTGAAGGTAGTTTCCTCCATCCAACTTTTGTATAGCCACACTCCCAACATAGGGTTCATGAGATAATAGTTTTTGCTCCGGAAGAAATCTCGCCTTTACTGGTAATAGTTGACATGGTGATTGATCCTTGATTTAAGTAAAAAGAAGAAGAATAGCTTAGCGGCGGCAGTAGGTTAGGTTAGAACGGTGCTATGATCCCATGGGACATTTTGGGGAAAATATTTCCTTGATACTGTGATTACTGAGTAATTACAAGTACATATAGGTCTCGGATTAGAGATTGTAATTAATCAATATATGATCCATTTAGAATCCTCTCTCAACAACTCGGATTATTTGAACCTAACGGATCTTGACATGGTATCAGAGTCTTTGACCAACAAGAGGTTAAGGTTTCGAATTTCGGTAACCACCAATCCGTGTATAAAGACTTACTAAACCCTTCGTAACCCCCAGTCCGTTGCACAAATCTTATTGAAGCTTTGCAGACTTCAGGCTCTTTCATGAGCCATTCGTTGGAGGGGTGTGTTAGTGAATAATATAAGATTCATTTAGAAACCCTCTTTCAACAACTTCGAGTTATTGGAATCTAACGGTCTCGACATATTCCTTAGATTAGTGACCTACCTAAAGTAGGAAAACTATAGATACTAACTTCCTATTTAGCTAACTACAATTTAGAAGAAAAGTAAGGAAGGTAGCTAACTTAGGCATTAACCTTGATGTCTCTACATCTCTTGTAGCTGTTGACCTGATAATTGACAACGAAGCGATGGCAGTCATGAATGTCCTAAGCTTCTAAACATTTTATGGACAATTATCTGGAGACTTTAATATCACTAGTCATGACTGAGAGAATACTAATACCATCAAGTGATTTAAGACAGTTGTATTGTTTTGGTGAACTGGCTTGTTGATTGTATTCTTAGCTGTTATGTTCAATGATGCGCAACTATTGAGTATTCTGCTGTACCGTGGGATCTGTCTCTTTTTTTTTATTTGTTTCTCTTTTTATTAAAAAATGATGACTACAAGATTAAAAAGATAGTAGTTGACTGTCAGAGGTTCATATTTTGTTAGCCTTAAACTCATATGTACTGTCAGGCTCTTTGAGATATTCTGTCAAGGTTTTGCCATTTCCATGTCTCTTGCGTATGTTCTTTCTTCTGACTGCTTCCCCTCGTGCTAGACCAAAATGGCCTTCTTCTTCATTTGTTTCATCTGATGGACTAATTACAGCAATGGCCTACCGCTTGCCCCATGTGGTATGTATAATAATCTTCTTGCTCAATTGTCTGGTGAATCAGATTTTGATCCTTCCATTTGTTAATCATGATGCATTGATTGAATATTTTTCAGGTAATGGGGGACAGAACAGGGAACATACGATGGTGGGATGTAACAACAGGGTCTTCTTCTTCATTTAACACTCATCGAGATGGAATACGGAGGCTTAGGTTCTCGCCTGTAGTCCCTGGAGACCAGAGCAGAGGCCGTATAGCTGTGCTCTTTTATGATAATACCTTTTCTGTATTCGATCTTGTAAGTTTGAGAACTGAGAATTGGCAGATCTTCTCATGCATTTTATACTTTTGCTCTGATAACTGCGTGAATCATTCGTGTCCTGTTCTTAGCTAAGCGAGCTGTATATGGTTTTATCATGACTTCTGTATGGAGAAGTCAACCTATGAGGGATTGGATGTAATGATGTGCCACTGGTAATGATATCATCTGCACTGTATACATGTAGTTACTAATTTTTGCTCCGTTCTCTCTATTTGCAGGATTCACCAGATCCATTAGCTAATTCCCTATTACAGCCCCAATTTCCTGGAACTCTTGTGTTGGAACTCGATTGGTTGCCCCTGAGAACTGATAAAAATGACCCTCTGGTTTTGTGCATTGCTGGGGCTGATAGTAGCTTTCGCTTGCTTGAAGTTAATGTGTATGTTCCACCATATACAGATCAGTTTAATCTTGATGCTACAAAATTTTGCAAGCCTGATTATTTCAGTAATTTTACCATTAAGAGAGTTACTTTAGTTTGGATTTTCTACATTTTGATATGTAAACCAAAACAATAACCGACATACTTCGTCTATTCTCTCTCAGAAATTAACATGCTTGAAGGTATACTGAAATTAGGTTTTCCTGCATGCTAGATTATTGGATTGACATAGGAACACATAATGCATACCATAATAAACCTTCACAATTTCTGAGATCAAATTCTTATTGTGTGTGATGCTTATTTCTCTTTGCTATGCTGTTTATACAGGAGTGATAAAAGACATGGCTATAGACCTCATAATCAATCTCTTAAAGAAAGGTTCCGCCCTGTGCCTATTTGCTCTCCTACACTGTTACCTATTCCCCATGCACTAGTAAGGCTAATTCTTCTCTGGTGATTTATAATTTCTGTGGCCTTTCTGTCAATGTGTGCAACCTTCGAGTAATCATCCACTTCGAATGTTGTTTTATTGCAGGCTTTGCGTATGATCTTGCAGTTGGGTGTGCAGCCTTCATGGTTTAATACATCCAGCACAGCCATTGATAAGAGGCCACACTCAATTCCTGGGGTTTCTTCATCTGCACGGGATTTACGTGGTTACATGATTGATCCACCAGTGATTGGTGATTCTGTGGTGCCTGAAATGCTGCTTAAAGTCTTGGAACCATATCGCAGAGAAGGTGTTTCTCGTCTCGCATCTATATTATAATTTTTCCTTTGTAATGGTTGCTCCCTTGCTTGTTGCCTTCTAGTCTCACAGTTCTGACTGCTTCTCTTTCCAGGTTGTATACTTGATGATGACGTAGCAAAACTCTATTCAACTGTGCTTAATAAAGGTTGTGCTGTAAGGTTTGCATTTGCAGCCGCTGTTTTTGGTGATACCTCAGAAGCACTCTTCTGGTTGCAATTTCCTCATGCATTCAAGCATCAGATGAGCAAACTTGTAAATAGCTCTCCATTAAAACCTGCGATGTCAGCAACACTAACAGATCTAGATGGTGCATCCATGTTGACTAGAATTACCTCAAGGGAAAAATTGATTGCTGGAATGGGGAGGAAGGACTTGTCGGTAAGGGAGATATGCTATATTTATGCCATTCTTGTTCTTAATTTAGTTCGTAACTGCTGTCATTATCCATTTCAGTTTTGAGCATGACCAATGAGTTTATCAGTTCTTGCATGCAAATGAAGATTTGTCCTGACCTTGTTATGTTTGCAGCTGAGTCACAGTCCACTCAGATTGATGGCTTTTGAGCAAGAAGAGTTGTGGGAGAGTGCCAATGAGCGTATTCCCTGGCATGGAAAACTGACAGGAGAAGCAGCTGTCCAGAATCAAGTGCATGAGTAAATCTCTTATTTACCGAATAAAATTTTACTTTGCTTTTATTAATTTCAGATACACGGTATTTGGTGAGAAGGATTTCTCTTGTATTCATTTGGTTAGCCTTACACATCTATATATACAGAGGAAGACTTGACTCCTATTTTAGGTAGGAGTTGCCAAGTATGCTAATGCTAGACCTACTAATTAGTAGATAATAATCACTCTCATATACAAACAAGGATAGATAACTTATAAGGACAAATAACTAAGTATCCTATTCAGAATACTTATTCCACACTCTTGCTACCAACTTAGCGAACGTCTTCTAATAGTCTATCCCATAACTTTAAGTAAGCTCTTTTGCTACCAACCTAGCTTTGTATCTCTGAACCGTGCCATCTGACTTGTACTTAATTATAAATATCCATTTACACTCTTCTTGTCAGGAGGTAATTTAACGATATCCAAGTATTATTCTTCTTGAGTGTTGTAAGTTCGTAAATCACATCCTGCTTCCATTGAGGATCTGATAGTGCTTCTTGAATACTCTTTGGAACCTCCGTGTTATCTAGATTAGTGACGAATCCCTTATATTAGTCACTCAAACCCTTCATATCCAATGTGCCTCCCTTTTGGATGATTCGTACAACTCTTCACTCCTTTCCTGATAGCAATAGGGACGTTTAAATCTGTATCCCTCATGTGAGTTGTCGGCTATGAAGTGGCCACTGGTTCTTCACTCGCAGGATTTGGCAGAATAGTGTCTATAGTTTCCTTTCTCCTTTTATACGCTTGAACGTTTGGAGGACTAATTTGAGTCTCCCCTTGACTCTCAACAGTCTGATTTTTGGTTGGAGAAATGTCTTCAAGTGTTGAAACCGAAATTAGCTCCCAAAACTATGTTTAAGCACCACTATCACTCATTTGATACAATGCGCAAACCTTACCAGTCCTTGATATCTATCTTATCTATCTCTTTCACATTGACAACGAGCCTTTGACTTGCCTTGTTTCCAATCCTTGATCCCCTTTGGAACACATGCTTGGGAAAATATAGCAGTCTAAAAAACCGTTACATCCAGAGTATTGTACACTTTCATGTTGTGAGGAGAATAGCAATTGTGGATCCATTGCTGTAAGGACTGATAGTAAATCTACTATTATTATCATTAAAAACCATGTTCAGCACGATAGGTCAAAACATGTTGAACTCAACAAAAGCTTTGTCTCAAAGAAAGTTTCCAGTGAAGTTGACGTTACCTATGTTCCATCAGCCTATCAAACAGTTGACATACTCATGAAGTTAACATCTAAGGAAGTCTTAGATCGATAAAAGTCCAAGCTTGACCTCTACAATATCTACACCTGTAGGAATATTCATCCTAATTAGGAGTTTTGTTACCGTGTTAATTATTGGGAGATTTATTAGGAAGATAGTTTACTTATTTGGGACTCCTACTTATGGTAGGAGTCCTCTTCCTCTTGATGTATATATATCTTGTACTGCTGCCTAGGGTTAATATATATACACAAATATTCTTCCTAAACTCTCTGTTATTCTCTTCTTCTATTCTCCAAACGTGAACATGGTATCAGAGCCAAAATCCTGATACGCTTCCGCCAACCCTAACCCTAGGCTTCTGCCATGACTGACGACAACAAAGAAGTACCTCCCGTTCAACCTCAGGGATCCATGGCGCTGAACTTTGGTTCAGATGCCTACCCTGGACAAGCTGTCATCTACAAATTGGATGGCTCCAATTATCTCCACTGGTCACAATCGGTCCTGATTTACATCACGGGACGAGGTAAAGCTGGCTATCTTGATGGTACAACCGAGAAGCCAACTAAGGCCGACCCGAAATTTGCTCAGTGGAATGTTGAAGACAACCTTGTACGTGGTTGGCTCATCTCTACGATGCAGCCAAAGATTGGAGAAAACTATCTTCTCCACCCATCTGCTAAGTCTATCTGGGATCACGCAAAGAAGACTTACTCTACTGTTGATAACTCCTCAGCCCTGTTGGAGATTGAAACCAAGCTGTACAATCTCAAACAAGGGAATATGAGCACCAATGAGTATTACAATGCTCTCAGTCACTCTTGGATGCAACTGGATCTGTTTGAAGCTCAAGAGTGGACTACTGTTGCTGATGCTGAAACGTTTAAGAAGTTTGTTGACAAGAAGCGTACGCTGCATTTTCTCTTGGGACTTAATCAAGAACTCGATGCTGCTAAGGGCCGAGTAATGGCAACTAAGCCCTTCCCTGACCTGGAAGAAGCAGTTGCAGAGATCCGACGAGAAGAGCTTCGTCGTCAAATTATGTTGTCTGATGCTAAGCCTACTTTTGATAGCTCAGCCATGAAAGTTGACTCCACTAGTACTGCATTGCTGGGAAATAAAACCAGCAATCACCATAAACAGAAGGATAAAGAGGCACCTGCTATCTGGCATTGTGAACATTGCAGGAAACCTTGGCACACGAAAGCCGAGTGTTGGGAACTCCTTGGTGGTAAACCTCCTGACTGGAAATCAAGGTCAGAACGACTAGCTGAACGACGACAGCATAATCCTCGTGGCAACACAGCCACAAGCAACCCAGCTGGGGACAGCAACCAATTCTCAAAGGGCCAGCTTGATGTGCTGAAGCAGATGCTGTCTGAAGCTCTTAAAACTGAAAAAACAGCCAGCACACCTGCCGATTTCTTTCAAGGCTCTTTGGCTCAAGGTAATACTTTTACAGCTTACTCTATGAATATTCATAACTCAAAGGATTGGATCTTGGATTCTGGAGCGTCAGAGACAACGTCAATTAATAAATGACCTTCAGCCATACCCTAGGAAGGCTGGAGTTCGGGTTGCTGATGGAAGTATAGCCCCGGTTACTGGTATAGGATGGATCAAACTTGCTCCGAATCTTACCATCTCTCCTGTCTTATATGTGCCTCAGCTAAACTGCAACTTACTCTCTATTCGTCAGTTAACCTCAGACCTAAAGTGTGAAGTTAAATTTCTTCCTTCTGGTTGTAAATTACAGGAGGTGGAATCAGGGAAGACGATTGGAGTTGGGGAACTTTCTGATGGCCTATACTTACTCAAGGACGAGTTCAAGAAGGGAGCAGACTATGGGGTTATCAGAAGAGTGCAAATCAAGTTTCCAGTTTAGATAATTGTAGTAGTGAGGTTTTATTATGGCACTATAGACTTGGGCATCCCAGTTTCATGTACCTTGAACATCTTTTTCCCAAACTTTTCATCAATAAAAAGGCTACTTTCTATAGATGTGAGGTGTGTCAATTGGCCAAGCACACTCGTGCTAATTATCCTGGTATTGGTTATCGTCCCACGCATCCTTTCTCTATTATTCATAGTGATGTTTGGGGTCCTATGAAGATTAAGGACACTACAGGAGCAAGGTGGTTTGTCACCTTTATTGATGATCACTCTCGGCATACTTGGACGTATCTCATGAAGCAAAAATCAGAAGTAAAAACTATATTCCAGCTTTTTTACACTATGGTGGAAACTCAGTTTCAGACTAAGATTCAAGTCTTGAAAACTGATAATGCTAAGGATTATTTCAATAGCATCCTGAGCACGTTCTTAATTCAGAAAGGGGTTATACATGTGAGCTCTTGCGTCGAAACTCCCCAACAAAACGGAGTAGCTGAAAGGAAAAACAGACATTTGTTGGAAGTTGCTCGAGCATGCATGTTTGCAAGGAATGTTCCAAAATATTTGTGGGGTGAGGCAGTGCTTACTGCTACGTATTTAATCAACCGAATGCCTAGCAGAATTCTACAGTTTCAGCCCCCTCGACAGATCCTACTGAGTTTATACCCTCAAATGGAAAGTTTTTCATCAAACTTACCTCCTCGAATATTTGGTTGCACGGTGTTTGTGCACATAAACCCTCTTCATCGCACTAAGCTTGATCCTCGAGCTCATAAGTGTGTTTTCATTGGCTATGCTACTCACCAGAAAGGATACAAGTGCTATTCCCCGGTTACTAAGCAAGTTTATCACACTCGAGATGTCACATTCTTTGAATCTCAACCCTACTTTGAGCATGTTGAGATTCAGGGGGAGACCCAAACTGACGCTCGATTGTGGGAATTAATAACCTTGGAAAACGAAGATTTTACTATGGAGGATTCTCCTACTTCTACTATGGAGGATTCTCCTACTCCTACTTCTACTTCTGGAGAAACCCCTACCTCTGAGTCCAACCTTCAAACTCAACCAAGAGCTGCTGCAGAGAATCTGGCTCAGGGGGAGCAACCTAGTCCGGAACTTCTGGTGTATACGAGGAGACCTAAACATACAGATATTCCTCCAGAAGAACCACAAAGAAGTGTTCAAGAGGCCGAACCTCAGTATGATGCTAATGCTGATTTAGACGTCCCTATTGCTATCAGGAAAGGGGTACGTAACTGCACTAAATATCCGATTGTAAATCACATTAACTATGGAGGCTTAAGCTCAAATTACAAGGCTTTTATCTCTAGCCTTGATGGTGTTGAAGTTCCTAGAAATATCAATGAAGCACTATTGAACCCCAAGTGGAAACAGGCTGTAGATGAAGAACTTTATGCTCTTCAGAAAAACCAGACTTGGGACATGGTCTCTCTCCCTCAAGGCAAGCGAATAGTGGATTGTAGATGGCTGTTCACTGTCAAGTATAATTCAGATGGTACCATAGAGCGATTCAAGGCAAGATTGGTAGCACGAGGATTCACTCAAACATATGGACTTGACTATGAGGAAACGTTTGCACCGGTGGCAAAGTTGAACACTATTCGTGTCCTCTTAAGTTTAGCCGCCAACTGTGACTGGGATCTCCATCAGTTGGATGTTAAAAACGCGTTCCTCAATGGGGAACTATCAGAAGAAGTATACATGAACCCCCCTCCTGGAGTTCACTCAGAAGGGAAGGTGTGTAAACTAAAAAAGGCCTTATATGGACTCAAGCAGTCTCCAAGGGCATGGTTTGATCGGTTTACAAGAGCTGTGAAATCAGCTGGGTACTATCAATGTCAATCTGATCACACGTTATTTGTAAAACACTCTGCTTCCGGGAAACTGGCTATACTGATCGTCTATGTTGATGATATTATCATCACTGGTGATGATACAAAGGAAATTCGGCTGCTTAAAGGTCGACTAGCAGAAGAATTTGAACTGAAGGACTTGGGGGAACTAAAATATTTTCTGGGAATGGAAGTTGCTCGGTCGAAGTCTGGAATCTTTCTTTCTCAACGAAAATATGTCCTAGATCTATTAAAGGAGACAGGTATGATTAACTGCAAACCCAGCAGTACTCCCATGGAGCCTAATAAACGACTTAGTCGTGAAAATGAAATAGCTCCTGTGGACAAAGGAAGTTACCAACGGTTGGTTGGTAAACTGATTTACTTGGCACTCACTCGTCCAGATATCTCTTATGCCGTGGGAATCGTGAGCCAACATATGCATGCCCCAAATGAAGAACACATGGATATGGTTTATCGAATTTTGAAGTATTTGAAGTTTTCTCCTGGAAAAGGATTGCTGTTCCGGAAAACAGCCCATCGCAACATTACCATCTACACGGATGCAAGTTGGGCAAGTGAGTTAACGGAGCGAAGATCTACTACTGGTTATTGCACCTATGTTTGGGGTAATCTGGTTACGTGGAGAAGCAAGAAACAAGATGTAGTTTCACTCAGTAGTGCTGAAGCAGAATACCGAGCATTAACTTCAGTGATCAAGGAAGGTATTTGGTTGAAACGTGTTTTAAGTGAACTAAAGATGATGAGCCAGGATCCGATTAAAGTGTTGAGTGACAGCAAATCTGCCATCAGCATAGTTAAGAATCCAGTGCACCATGATCGAACTAAGCACGTGGAACTGGATAGACACTTTATCTCAGAGAAGGTCACAAGTGGTGTTATCCTACTGGAGTATGTACCTACGAATAATCAGGTTGCAGATGCCTTCACTAAACCCTTGCCCAGAACTACCTTTGAAGAACTGATTCACAAGCTGGGGATGTTTGACATTTACACCTCCCAGCTTGAGGGGGAGTGTAGGAATATTCATCCTAATTAGGAGTTTTGTTACCGTGTTAATTATTGGGAGATTTATTAGGAAGATAGTTTACTTATTTGGGACTCCTACTTATGGTAGGAGTCCTCTTCCTCTTGATGTATATATATCTTGTACTGCTGCCTAGGGTTAATATATATACACAAATATTCTTCCTAAACTCTCTGTTATTCTCTTCTTCTATTCTCCAAACGTGAACAACACCCATCTTCAGGTAGAGTGTAGAAATACAGTGGATTATTTTAATTATTAGTATTATTCTGTCTTTATTTTCTTTACTTATTTGGTGATTATCCCATCATTCTAGATTAGGTAATTGAGTCACTCGTATGGAAGGACTTTGTAGTTGTTTTCTATATTACCCACTGGGATGAATAACACAATTATCATTGGTGAATATATCTCCCTCAATTGCAGCACTGCCTTCAATCGGTGGAATAACGATGGCAATCAAGTTTGGTTCTGGTTGATTTCAACCATGCAACTTGATATTGAAAACAATTATCTCCTGCACTAGTCAGCTACGGATCTCTAGGAAGATGTCAAAGTTACTTATGTAGAAATAATGATCCTGTTTAAGTAGTTCTTGTTATTAGTATCCTAATAGTATTCGGATATCCTATGTTAGAAGAAAGTTGACTTATTTAGGACTCCTACTTATGGTAGGAGTCCTGTAGGCTTGTGTATTTAATCCTACTATCCGACTTAATGCCCTAATACAATTTTCTACGATTCTTCTAAACCTTCTTTCTCTCATTCAATATGGTATCAGAGCTGTTGCTCGATACTTGCTTCCGCCAAATCTGAAAACCCTAATCTGCCATCATGACAGATAGCTCCGTCACCTCCGACTCCGACTCTCAACCTCAGGGTACGATGTCCATCAACTCTAGCTCAGACTCGTACCCCGGACAAGCAGTCATCTACAAACTTGATGGTTCTAATTATCTCCACTGGTCGCAGTCTGTTCTGATATTCATAACAGGACGTGGCAAAGCCGGCTATCTCCATGGAACAACAGAGAAGCCTGCTAAAACCGAAGCCAAATACGAGCAGTGGAATAATGAAGACAATCTTGTTCGAGGATGGTTAATCTCCACAATGCAGCCTAAAATTGGAGAAAACTATCTCCTTCATTCGTCAGCTAAGTCTATCTGGGATCACGCGAAGAAGACTTACTCAACGACTGATAATACGTCGGCCCTGTTAGAGATTGAAACCAAACTCTATAATCTCAAACAGGGAAACATGAGTACTAATGAATACTACAATGCTCTTAATCGCAACTGGCTGCAGTTGGACCAATTCGAAGCTCAAGAATGGTCATCAGCAGCTGATGCAGAAACCTTCAGGAAGTTCGTGGAGAAAAAACGAACCCTGCAATTCCTGTTAGGTCTAAATCAGGACCTGGATGCAGCTAAAGGGAGAGTTATGGCCACAAAGCCATTCCCAGACCTGGAAGAGGCAGTTGCAGAAATCCGTCGTGAGGAACATCGTCGTCAGGTCATGTTGCCAGATTTCAAACCTGTGACGGAAGGATCAGCTCTAAAAGCCGATAACTTAGCTACTTCATTACTCAGCAACAAACAAACCAACAGCAACCCGAAACAAAAAGAAAAAGAGGGTACTGCTCCAACTTTGTATTGTGATCACTGTAAGAAGCCTTGGCACACAAAAGCCCAGTGCTGGTTTCTCAATGGTGGTAAACCAGCCGATTGGAAGCCTCGGTCAGAACTTCTTGCTGAACGCCGTGGTCAAAACTCACGAGCTAATACTGCCACCAATACCGTGACAGGAGACGAAACTCAATTTTCAAAGGGACAACTTGATGCACTCAAGAAGATGTTCTCTGAGGTTCTTCAAACTGGACAACCTTCCAACAGCAGCCCTGCTGATTTTTTCTCAGGACACTTTGCACAAGGTAACTCGCTTAAGGCTTACTCTCTTAAGTCCTGTAATTCAAACGCCTGGATTCTAGATTCCGGTGCATCTGATTCTATGACTGGGTGTCGAGATTTGATCAATGACCTTCAACCGTATCCTAGGAAGGCTGGGGTACGTGTGGCCGATGGAAGTCTAGCCCCAGTTACTGGCATTGGCTGGATTAGACTATCTCAGAATATCACCTTGTCTCCTGTCCTTTACGTCCCAGAATTAACTTGCAACCTTCTTTCCATTCGACAGTTAACCTCAGATCTGAATTGTGAAGCTAAATTTCTGTCTACTGGTTGTCACTTACAGGAGATGGGATCTGGGAAGATGATTGGGGTTGCTGAGGTCTCCGACGGTCTCTACATCTTCAAGGATGACACAAGGAGAACTTACTCATAAGGACGATCAGAAGTCGGCTAATAAAGTTTCCAGTTCAGATAGTAGTAGTGATGAAGTTATGTTATGGCACTACAGGCTTGGCCACCCTAGTTTTACTTATCTCGAACATCTGTTTCCCAAGTTATTTATCAATAAAAGGTCAAAGTTTTATCAATGTGAGGTTTGTCAATTGGCTAAACATACTCGAGCTGTCTATCCTGGTATTGGTTATCGCCCTACTCATCCATTCTCGATCATTCATAGTGACATTTGGGGTCCTATGAAAATTAAAAATGTCAATGGCGCAAGGTGGTTTGTGACATTCATTGACGATCATTCCCGTCACACATGGACTTATCTTATGAAGGAGAAAGCTGAAACTAAGTCTATATTCCAGCAATTCTATACTATGGTTGAGACCCAATTCCAAACCAGAATTCAAGTCCTGAAAACTGACAATGCCAAGGATTACTTCAATAACATCCTTAGCACTTTTCTGCTGGAAAAAGGAGTCATTCACATCAGTTCATGTGTTGAGACACCACAGCAGAACGGGATAGCTGAGAGGAAAAACTGACATCTGTTAGAGGTTGCCAGGGCATGTATGTTTGCTAGACATGTGCCACAATATCTATGGGGAGAAGCAGTGCTAACAGCTACATACTTGATCAACCGAATGCCTAGTAGAGTGCTGAAGTATCAGCCTCCTCGGAAACTGCTTCTCAGTCAGTATCCTCAGATGATCAGCATATCATCAAATCTGCCTCCTAAGATCTTTGGTTGCACAGTGTTTGTTCATATCAACCCTAATCACAGGTCAAAACTGGATCCTCGAGCTCACAAGTGTGTGCTTGTTGGCTACTCCACCCACCAGAGAGACTATAAGTGTTTTTCGCCTGTAACTCGTCAAATGTATCACACAAGAGATGTTACATTTTTGAGTCACAGCCGTATTTTAAGAGCACAGAGTTTCAAGGGGGGACTACTTCTGAAACTCAGTTGTGGGATTTGATCACTATTGAAACTGAAGCAATTCAACTTCAGTTACTGATCCAGCTGACTCCAACAATGAGGCAACTACCCCAGAGCAGATGCATACTGAAGAACGTCACGTCCAGGGGGAGCAGTCTCGACCGGAGCTACAGGTTTATACTCGACGAAACAAACATCCAACAGAACCAATTGTTCAGGCAGAGGAATCTCAGTCGACTGTTGAAGAGGTTGTTCCTCAGACTAATACAGACTTGGATATTCCTATTGCTATCCGAAAAGGGGTGCGAAGTTGTACTCGTCACCCTATAAGGAACCATATCAGCTATGAAGGTTTGAGTGCAAAGTACAGGACTTTCATAGCTGGCCTGGACAGCGTTAATATACCGAGAAACATAAATGAAGCGCTCCTATGTCCTAAGTGGAAACAAGCTGTTGAAGAAGAACTTCGAGCATTGAAACTGAACCAGACTTGGGATATGGTCGATCTTCCTCGAGACAAGCGAACCGTGGACTGCAAGTGGATTTTCACTGTCAAACATAAGCCTGATGGTTCTGTAGAACGGTTCAAGGCAAGATTGGTTGCCCGGGGGTTCACACAGACATACGGTATAGATTATGAAGAAACCTTTGCCCCGGTTGCAAAGTTAAACACAATTCGTGTTCTACTAAGCCTGGCAGCAAATCTGGATTGGACACTGAATCAGTTTGATGTCAAGAATGCTTTTTTGAATGGAGAATTGTCAGAAGAAGTGTATATGAACCCTCCTCCAGGAATCAATTCAGGTGGAAAAGTATGCAAACTGAAAAAGGCTCTGTATGGTCTCAAACAGTCGCCAAGGGCTTGGTTTGATCGATTAACAAAGGAAGTAAAATCAGCAGGTTACTACCAATGTCAATCAGATCATACCTTGTTCGTAAAACATTCTACAGAGGGTAAAATTGTTGTGTTGATAGTTTATGTTGATGATATCATCATTACAGGAGATGATACCAAGGAAATTATGCAGCTAAAAGGCACTCTTGCTACAGAGTTTGATTTGAAGGATCTTGGAGAATTAAAGTATTTTTTGGGAATAGAAGTGGCTCGATCAAACAAGGGAATCTTCCTATCTCAACGCAAATACATTCTAGATCTACTGAAGGAAACTGGTATGTTAGACTGCAAACCAATGGGAACTCCCATGGAGCCTAACAAACGGCTAAGTCGAGAAGAGGGGATAGCCTCAGTAGATAAGGGAACATACCAACGCTTGGTGGGAAAACTTATTTACTTGGCTCACACTAGACCAGATATATCTTACTCGGTGGGAATTGTCAGTCAACACATGCATAGTCCAAACGAAAAACATATGGAGATGGTCTACCGAATCCTGAAGTATCTGAAGTTCACTCCAGGAAAGGGGTTATTATTTAGAAAGACACATCAACGTGGGATTAATCTCTACACTGACTCAAGCTGGGCAAGCGAGCTGACTGAGAGACGATCAACCACAGGTTATTGCACTTATGTGTGGGGAAACTTGGTAACATGGAGGAGCAAGAAACAAGAAGTTGTTTCTCTAAGCAGTGCTGAAGCTGAATACCGTGCAGTAACCTCAGGGATCAAGGAGGGTATTTGGCTGAAACGGGTTCTTAGTGAACTAAAGATAAGCACCTCAGATCCCATACAGGTCCTTTGTGACAGCAAATCAGCCATCAGCATAGTAAAAAACCCAGTTCACCACGATCGGACGAAGCACGTGGAGTTGGACAGACATTTTATTTCTGAAAAAGTTTCAAGTGGAGCGGTGTCACTAGATTATGTTCCTACGAGTAAACAAATTGCAGATGTGTTCACTAAGTCCTTACCAAGAGCTACTTTCGAAGAATTGATTCACAAGCTGGGAATGTACAACATTTACACCACCCAGCTCGAGGGGGAGTGTAGAAATAATGATCCTGTTTAAGTAGTTCTTGTTATTAGTATCCTAATAGTATTCGGATATCCTATGTTAGAAGAAAGTTGACTTATTTAGGACTCCTACTTATGGTGGGAGTCCTGTAGGCTTGTGTATTTAATCCTACTATCCGGCTTAATGCCCTAATACAATTTTCTACGATTCTTCTAAACCTTCTTTCTCTCATTCAATAACTTACTCAAGCAAGAATAACTCATTTTCCTTGTTTGAGATTGAGTCAAAATTATTTAACTTCAAACAAGGAGAGCTGAGTGTTACAGAGTATTTCAACAAACTTGTCCAGTCTCGGCTTCGGCGGGATCTCTATGAAGCCAAACATGGGATACCGCCAAGGATGCCAAGACTCATTGTACCTTTGTTGAGAAGAAGCATACAATTCAGTTGCTGTTAGGTCTTAATCAGGATTTGGATGGGAACCAAGACGTTTCCCAGTCTAAAGGAAGCTTTTGCTGTAAGTCCTTTGTGGCTGATAGGTAATAAAGGACAGTGATGAGTTGGTCATGTGGTTGGTAGCTCCTGAGTCAAGTATCCATATGTTAAACTCAGGTGTAAGTGTCAATGATTTCTTACCTGATGGTGCCGAGGAACTACTTGGATTACCAGTAGAAGAATTCAATTGAGGTTTTAGAAGTGAGAGGATGTGCTCAATTTGTTCCTGGCTAAGCTGTCCAACTTCTCCGGTAGCAACAATATGAGCACGTGGTACATGTTCTGACCTTGTGTTCTTAAGGTGAGCGGGCTTTCCACGCAAATTCCAGCACATCTCCCTAGTATGACGAACCTTGCCGTAGAAATCGCACTTCATATGAGCCTTGGGATCTTGCTCGTTGCGAGTTTGAGGCTTTTGAAAAGCATTTGCTTTTGGCATTTGGTAAGCAGCTCTACATCCTTCCACTTGTAAGGCAGAACCTTCAACAGAGATTGCACTAGTGTCCTTGGCCTTTCCAAGCATAACCTGCCTTCGACTTTCCTTCCTTTCTCACTTCTGCAAATACTTCACCAATGGAGGGTAGTGGGTTTCGACCAACAATTCTTCAACGAACATCATCAAATTCAATGTTAAGACCAGCCAGAAATTTGAAAATTCGGTTAGTCTCAACCTGACAATGATAATAGGTCTGATCGATATAATAGCGAGTTACGGAGTTCTCACCTTGAGTGATATCAGCAAGTTTTAAGTTTAGTTCATAAACCTGTGACTGATTATCCATAGTAGAGTAGGTTTTCTTGATGTGATCCCAGATAGACTTCGCAGTCGGATGAAGGAGGTAGTTATCTCTGATCTTAGGGTTCATGGTTATATCAAGCATAACCAAACAAGATTATTATCGTTATTTCATTGTTCAAACTTTTCAGCATACTTCTCATCGGTAGCTACTGGTTTAGCGGCAGTACCCTTGAGGAATCCCCATTTCTCGTGTCCAGTGATGGACATCTTGATGGATTGAGACCATTGGAGATAGTTGCTTCCACTTAGTTTATGGATAGCAAGTACTCCGAGAATGGGGCTGGAGTTTGATGATGTCATAGTCTCCACAACGGTAGGCGTGGAGGTGGCGATTATTGAGAACTAGATGGAGGAGCAAACAAAGAAGTATCAGCTTCTTTGTGTGTCTTCATAGGGAACCAACGACGAAATTAAGAGCCTGTCATCATAGGGAACCAACGACAGAATTAACAACCGTCTCTGATACCATATTAATTTCAGAGACACGATATTTGGTGAGAATGATTTCTCTTGTATTCATTAGGTTAGCCTTACACATCTATATATACAGAGGAAGACTTTAGTCTCTGTTGAGTTCAAGAGTATTTAGGGTTTAGGAGAATCACGACTTGTGTATTAACAATAGGGTTACAACCATAATATATACAGGTAGGAAAACAAAGTCCTATCTTAATAGGAGATCTCCTAGATAAACTTACTATAAAGGAAAAAGAATAATACTAAACTATATCACGTGAGGAATGATAAAAATAATACTATTATTTAACACTCCCCCTCAAACTTGGAGTAGATGTTAATCAGTCCAAGCTTGTCAGTTAAGTACTCGAACATATCTCGCGGAAGAGCTTTTGTGAGCATGTCTGCTGTTTATTGCTTCGAGGGAACATAGTCCACTTGGATGACTCCTTCAGCAACATGATCAGTAATGAAGTGCCTGTCCACTTTTACTTGCTTGGTACGGTCGTGGTGTACCGGGTTCCTCACAATGCCGATTGCTGCTTGACTATCAAATAGAAATTGTATAGGGCCACCGTACTCCATCTTGAGTTCATTTAGAACTCTCTTCAGCCAAATGCCTTCACAAATTCCTAGTGCCAGAGCTCGGTACTCAGCTTCTGCACGGCTCCTAGCCACCACATTTTGTTTTTTACTCCTTCATGTAACCAGGTTACCCCAAACATAGATGTAGTAACCTGTAGTGGACTTTCTATTCGTAAGCTCACCAGCCCAACTTGCATCAGTTTAAACTGATTTACCTTTTTGTGAAGTCCTCTTAAACTGAATTCCCTTTCCCGTAGATTGCTTTAGGTATCTCAGGATCCTCACTACCATCTCCATATGTTCCTCATTTGGACTATGCATATGCTGGTTTACAATGCCTACAACAAATGTGATGTCTGGTGGGTATGAGCTAGGTATATAAGTCTTCCAACCAGACGTTGATAGCTTCTTTTATCCACGACAGGGATATCATCAGTTTGCTTCAACTGTTTATTCTGCTCCATTGCATTTGGTCATCCCAACCTCATTTAGGAGATCCAACACATACTTTCTTTGGGAAATTACTATCCCTTGTTGTGATCGAGACACTTCCATTCCCAAAAAGTACTTTAATTCTCCCAAATCCTTGATCTCAGTTGACTAGCTGAGCTTTTAGCTTATCAATCTCCATAATGTCATCTCTTGTGAGAATGATATCATCTACATACACAATCAAAATTGATTTCTTTCTTGTCGATGAGTGCTTCACAAACAACGTATGATCAGTTTGACACTGGTAATGCCCAACTTCCTTTACAGCTTTGGTAAACCTGTCAAACCATGCCCTTGGAGACTGTTTTAATCCATATAAAGCCTTTCTGACTTTACACACCTGACCAACAACTGGATTTCTTATACCCGGAGGGAAGTTCATGTAAACTTCGTCAATAAAATCACCATTTAGAAAGGCATTCTTTACATCTAGAGATAGTAGAACTCTAATCGTATTGAGCTTTTCTACTGGGGAAAACGCCTCATCATAGTCTACCCCATACGATTGAGTAAAACCTCGAGCCACCAAACGAGCCTTGAATCTCTCGATCTTACCATCAGCTTTGTACTTAACAGTGAAGAGCCACTTACAATCAACTGTATTCTTTCCAGATGGAAGAGAAACAACTTCCCATATGTCATTTTTTTCCAAGGCATGAAGTTCTTCCATAACAGACTTCTTCCAACTAGCAAACTTCATAGCTTCCTCAATCGTTTTAAGCATCATTACATTGTCCAAGGTAGTAATGAAACCTTGGTGAGGGGTGCTCAGATTATCATAGCTCACATATCTCCTAATTGGATACTTTGTACAGCTTCTCACACCCTTCCACGTTGCAATAAGAAGGTGAAGATCACTGTTATCCTGGCTTGTCTCATCCAATAGTTCTACTTCCACTTCATGTTCATGTTCATGGTCACTAGATTCTTTATTATTAGGGACAACTGTCTGCTCTGTGTTTTCAGTAACATCAACTTTCCTTCTTTGATATGCCAATAGTGATTTTTTGTGGCGTGGACATGGGTATTCAACATCCAAAGGAAGGGGTTCTAGAATTCTCCCCGTGTCTTTTGGTGCTTGAGTCGATGCCCACTGTAATTAGATCTACGAACATTTCCATAGGCTGTTGTGACTCTGAAGTATTCTCCCCCTGAATAACAGCAGGGGGAAAATATGGTTGAGATTCGAAGAAAGTAACATCTCGAGTCATGTAGATCCGCTTAGTATGGGTAACATAGCATTTAACCCTTTTTGTGTAGCAGCATACCCTATGAACACTCCTTTAATTGACCTAGGGTCGAGCTTAGATCTGTGTTGTGGAGCCACATGAATGAAGGCCGTACAACCAAAAACCCTTGGAGGCATATCCGAAGAGTAACTGACAATGTGTTGAAAGTGCTCTAGGAGAATCTGATGGGGGTTTTAAACTTAAGGACACGACTAGGCAACCGATTGATGAGGTAAGTAGCAGCGAGCACAGCTTCTCCCCACAATTATTTAGGCACATTATGAGTAAACATGGAGGCCCTAGCCACCTCTAAAAGATGACGATTCTTA
Organism: Linum lewisii; assembly: GCA_034768395.1. Classification (NCBI taxonomy): domain Eukaryota; kingdom Viridiplantae; phylum Streptophyta; class Magnoliopsida; order Malpighiales; family Linaceae; genus Linum; species Linum lewisii. The sequence goes on from CM068296.1 coordinate 55,449,680, forward strand.
CGTTCAGCAATACCATGTTGCTGAGGAGTGTCAACACAAGAGCTGCCATGGACGATCCCAGAGTTCATAAGAAAATCTCCAAGGACATGATTGAAATAGTCATTGTGTATTATCCTTTTTGAGAACCTGCATCTGAGTGTTGAACTGAGTGAGGATCATTTTGCAAAAATCCTAAACTATGCCTGTAGTTTCACCCTTCTCCTTCATCAAGAAGGTCCATGTTAATCGGGTGTGATCATCTATAAGAGTAATCATCAATAAAAGTAATAAACCAACACCCTAAAAAAAAAAAAAGTAATAAACCAACGTGCACCATTGATATTTCGGGTTTTTATGTGGCCCCAGATGTCACTGTGGACGACAGAGAATGGTTTAGTAGGTTGGTAGCCAAGACCAGAATATATGGATCTAGTATGCTTTGCAAGCTGACAAACTTCGCAATCAAAATGATTTGAGCTTTTATTGATCAACAAATCTGGTAACAATCTTTCAAGATAAGAGAAACTAGGATGTCCAAGCCTACAATGCCACAACTGGACTTTATCCTCACTTTCCTCTATACTAGATACGAGTTTTGCTTGCTTCTGATCATCATGAGTATCATCCTTCACGTGCTCAGTACCCTTCAAAATGTAGAGGCCATTGCAAGCTTCACCACATCCAAGAATCCTCCCCGTCTCCACTTCCTGCAACACACAACCAGGAGACCGAAACTTAACCTCACACTGCATGTCACTGATCTAGCCTAGGCACATAAAGGGCAGGGAAGAGGGTACGGTCCTTGGTTACTTTCACAAATCCAACCCCTGCAATTCTGGAAAATATACACCTGATGCCTTAGGATAGGGTTTTAAGTTCTGGAAAATATCCCTGCATCCTGACATGTTATCTGTAGCTCCAGAGTCTAAAATCCATGTATTTTTAGACTTCTTACGAGTAAGAAAAGCACTTGTACCTTGGCTTTCAAACATGTTGTGATATAGCTTCTTTGTTTTTTGATGATAATGAATTCGCTAGAAGGAGGGTTCGAACCTCTGACCTTGTGGTTAACAGCCACACGCTCTAACCAACTGAGCTATTCCAGCTAATGCTGATATAGCTTTTATGTTCAGCTTTTTCTGACTTCAGGGCTGTTGACAACATATTTTGGATGGCATCCAGCTGACCCTTAGAAAACTGAGGCTCCTCATCAACTATTTTATTTGCAGCTGAGTGTGCGTGAGGTTTGCGTTCAGATCTAGGTTTCCAGTCAGCTGGCTTACCGACAAGCTCGAAGCACTTCTACTTCGTATGCCAAGCTTTGCCACAGTGTTCACAGTAGAACACCAGAGGTTTAGGTCCTTCTTTCTCCTTCTTGTTATTTTGAGAGAGCAAAGCAGTCCTAGGGGCTTCAGATAGAAGAGCTGAGCCTTTAGAGTGAGGTTTAGTCTCAGGAATCATGAGACGACGTTGGTCTTCCTCACGAAGGACTTCAGCAAAGGCTGCCTTTAAGGTAGGGAATGGCTTGGTACCCATGACCCTACTTTTGACACTATCCAGGTCTTGGTTAAGACCTAACACTTCTCTATGAAGTGCGATGAGTCTTGGCATCATTCGGGGTGTCCCATGTTTGAGATTCATAGAGATCCAGCTCAAGCCAGGTCCGAACAAGTTTATCGTAGTACTCTATCACCGTCAGTTCTCCTTGTTTGAAGTTGAACAATTTTGATTCAATTCCAAACAAGGCAGAAGAGTTATCCTGGTTGAGTATGTAGCCTTGACATCTTCCCGGAGATCCTTAGCTGACTGATGCAAGAGATAGTTATCTCCAATATCAAGTTCCATGGTTGAGATTAACCAGAACCTAACTTGATTATCATCATTATCCCATTGATTATAGGTAGGATCATCCTCTGCTGGTTTTGCTGTTATGCTAGTTAGATGACCGCCTTTGGAACGTTCGTTGATAAACAATCGAATGAATTGCGACCACTGTAGGTAATTGCTTCCATTGAATTTTTGGATAGCAATTCCGCCAGATATAGAGTCAGATGAGTTGGTAGTTGCCATAGTCTCTGTGAAAATAGGTCCTGAGATGGCTGAAGGGATTGAGGAAGAAATAGCAGAAGAAGAAGAAGAAGAAGAAACGCTGTCTGAGCTCATGGCAAGCAACGAGAAGAGTTACCGGCGGCGGAAACAATAACTGGCTTTGATACCATGTGGAGTTCAAGAGTATTTAGGGTTTAGGAGAATCACGACTTGTGTATTAACAATAGGGTTACAACCATAATATATACAGGTAGGAAAACAGAGTCCTACCAGATCTCCTAGATAAACTTAATATAAAGGAAAAAGAATAATACTAAACTATATCACGTAAGGAATGATAAAAACAATACTATTATTTAACAGTCTCCTAGAAACAAGGAAAGATAACTAATAAGGCAGGACGGCTAACTAAGTACCGAATACTTGTTCCACAGCTTTTGTGTTTTGGAAGCACAGACAGTACGTAATAGTATTCTTGCTTGCTAAAATGTGAACTCATATGTATTTAGTATTTATACTTGAGCATGTATACAATATTATCATGGTCAAGTCTTCACATTTCTTTATTTGGATTAATAAACCGGAGAAATTACCTATTGAATTCTTCACCAACAGGCTTGTGACAGTTGGGAACTTGGAAGCAGCAGTTAGTTTGCTGCTTTCCACTCCTCCAGAGAGCTCTTTCTTCTACCCGAATGCTTTGCGTGCAGTGGCTCTTTCATCTGCTGTGTCAAAGTCTCTCCTTGAACTTGCAGTCAAGGTGAGTGCTGCGTGTGTGCATGAGAACACAGATGGACAAAAGAAAACAAGTTGACGTATGTTTTGAAATGACATTTTACGTGTGTTCATTAGAAAACAGATCGACAAAAGAAAACCATTTTACGTATGTTTTGAAATGACATGTGCTGTGCTACCATATGATAATCTAGGTTGTTGCAGCAAACATGGTGAGGACGGACAGGTCACTCTCTGGCACTCATCTTCTCTGTGCTGTTGGAAGGCATCAAGAAGCATGTTCGCAGGTTTATTTTATTTACAATTCTTGTTTGGTGCGTTCAAAGTGTAGCATTTGAAAGGCAGAATCCAAAAAGTATCGATATCTGTTGGTTTTTTTTGCTTCTATTTAGCTGCAAGATGCTGGATGCTGGACTGATGCTGCAACTCTAGCCGCTACACATTTGAAAGGATCGGATTATGCGAGGTTAGTTTTCATCTAAACTTGTAGAATACTCTGTTTCCTTTGGCACCATTCGTTAAGATTGGATATCTGTTGTCAGTCAATATCATATATCAACAAAACGATTTTCATGCAGGGTGCTGCAGAGATGGGCAAGTCACGTTCTTCATACGGAGCATAACATTTGGAGGTAGAAAGATTTCTGATAGATTTAGAAGTGGTTATGGATAGGTTTCGTAAACTAAAACTATGATGTCGTTTGCAGGGCGCTTATTCTGTACATTGCTGCTGGTGCTTTGGCAGAGGCCTTGGCAGCACTCCGCGAGGCACAACAACCAGACACGGCTGCTATGTTGATCCTTGCTTGCCGTGAAATCCATGCTGAAATACTCTCAAGTTCATCGGACGAAGCATGCTCTTCAGGGAAGGATACTCCAACTCCATCAACCAACTTACCCGGTTTAGACCCAGAGAATGAAGATGTGTTGGTAGTTGGTGAATATTTCGGACAGTACCAAAGGAAATTGGTACATCTCTGCATGGATTCACAGCCCCGTTATGACTAGTAGTAATACCCACCCGAACGCTACATGCAAATGGCTCAAATAACAAACACTTGGGTCCCTCCGCTGTACTGTTACATGGCATTATTTATTTATATGGCATTATTTATTTATAGGTTGTTTGGGTAGGTGATTTGGGAGGAGGTGATTTCAAATGATTAGAAAATTCAAATAGCATTGAGAATTGTGGTCCTCTTGCTATTTGAAAAATAGAAGGTTTGGATGGGTCATTTGGAGAAATTGTGGAGTAGGGAATTCATAAAATAAAAAAAAGTTAAAATTAAAATTTATTTATTAAAGACCGGGCCTATAATTAATTCTTATACCAACCTAAATCTTCTATTTTTAATTGGGAGCAAATAGGTAAATGCCATCGTCAAAATTGGCTGCGAGAACATCCATTTTGTTCTCGCTAATCTCCATCTTCCATTCTTTTAATTTTAATCTAGTGGCTAAAAATACATGAGTATATTTGTAATTTATCTTACAAGTCTTTCTCGTTATCGGCGGTTACTGCTTTCTTCTTCTTCCAATCCTTCATATTTCTTCGCCGGCAACTGTTTCTGATAGGGTTATTCGTTACCCACATTCGAAACCGAAGGTTATTTCCAGTGGTTTGGTTTAGTGTCTTTGACTTTATTCCTTCCCTGTGAGTTGTGACAATCTTCGTCCTTCCTCTTCATTTGACTTAGCCATTCTTGATGATAGTAGAGAATTGGCCTTCAATTATCTCCTGCTAATGGTCCTGTTATGATTATTCTTTCTCCGCCCAATCCTTGTTTTGAGTAACTATTAGCGGTTTATGGGTTGATTGTTATGATCCCCAGACATCGTTGATTGTTCCCTGTTTCTTGATGTGGAACTGTTGTGGTTTATTCACAATATCCGACAAGTTTTTTTTGTCAGTTTTAGAGATTCAGAATCCAAAGATGGGCGATTGGAGGTCCCAAACCAGGGATTTTTTATTATTATTATTAATGATTGTATAATATTAATCAAAAGAAACTCGGAATCTGAATTCTCTGTCAGGAATCGAAGAACAGGAACTCGGAACTCAACCTTCTTTTCGGACCTTTTCCGTCAAGACTTCCTCTCTGGATTTCCTATCCTGTCACCGTTGCCTCTCTGCGTATGTGCGAGAGAACGGTTTTCCCTCTTCCAAACCGCTCAGCGGTTGTGTTGGGAGTTTGTGTGATTTCAAACCACATCCGTAGTTTCCTTATAAGCAGGTGATATGATAGTATTGCTGCAAGTCACCCATGATTGTGCAAGAGAACGACCGTATTTTGAAAGAATATAATGGTTGGAAGGATAGCGATGAGAAGCGATGAAGGAAGACAAGAAAGGATCTCACAAGCGAACATCTTGGACGTCATAAGGAGTTGATCCATCTTCGAAAATGTGAAGACGTGAAAGGGTTTCAGTGATTCAATTGGGTGGGTTCTCTGAGTTAGATAAGGTGCACTGTTGCGTGTTGTTGAAACATCGTGGGGCCACGAGATGGGTGCTTCGTGATGGTTCTCCATGTTGTGGAACCCCTTATCCAGGTATTACCAATTTCTCCATTCTTGAACTTCTTGTTTGTAGAGATGTCGTTTCTTGGTGTCTGTCCTCGAGTTTTTTACAGGCGATGGACGCACGACAAGTGTTTGCCCGGGACGGTGGTGTCTTTGTTGCCGACATTAATTATTACTTGGACGCTCTTCCCCAGCTGAGATTGCAGTCGGTTTCTCGTCAATCTTAATTGGCAGCCCATTATGTGGCTTGTCAAACGCTTCGTTACCTCCCAAGCCAAGAAGCGGTTAACCTTTCGGTTTGGGTGAGTACTTTATATCTATTTTTGTATGGTTGACTCCGCGGAGTTATCTTCGAAAAAAAAAAAATTTATCTTACAAGTAATAATTTCCTTAATTAAATAATAAATTACTTAATATTTTAAAATACTTATAGAAAAAAAAGGAGGCAGTTAATCGACGGTGAAACTTTCCTCACAACCATGAATTAGCGAACAAAGCAATAATCGACGGTGACATTTTTTTAATTGGCGGTGGCGGGCCGCGACCCTGTTTTTGCGAGCAAAGCGGATACAAGTCATCGGCAGTGTTCAATCCACGTTGGTATTGTTTATTGACGTGATTTAGCTAACAAAGCAACTTCGGAGGCAGATTGAAACGATAATCAACGGCAAAATTTTGATAATCGGGGACGGCAGTCATATAGTCGACGACGGTAGTGTTTCTGTGGAACACGACTACGAACCATACTTTTCAATCCGAAACACGACTACGAACCAGGACAAACAAAATTGGAACAAGACAAGGTCCCGACACAGACAATCCCTTTTCAATCCTACAAACCACATTCCCACAAAATCTGTACAGCCACAATGAATTCTGAACAAGACTACGAACTAGCAAAACCCAAATCGGAACAAAGAAATTTCATAAAACAAAAAATTTCTCTGGAACAAGACTTCGAACCCGAAAAAATCAAATCGAAACCAAGGAATTTTCAGAAAACAAATAAAATTATCCGGAACAAGACTACGAACCAGCGAAACCCAAATCGAAACAAAGGAATTTCAGAAAACAAACATAACTGGAACGTATCAGCCGAGGAGGTCCTTCTTCTGCTTCGGCCACGAGAAGACTCGACAACCGATTGGAACCCATCAACACCATCGCCGGTTGTAGCAACTACCCCCGTCTCGACAACAGGAGCACTGATCGCGACCGTTGGACCCGAATCGACCACCTGTCTCCGTCCCTTCCACCGACTTCGGCTTCTACTTCTCGCCGGCCAGAGCTTCCACGACACCTCGCCATCGACCAAGCTGGTAGCCGTATCTTCTTTCACCAACGACCGTCTTCGGGAACAACACCACCAGAGGGCTACATCCAACGGCGGCGGCAGCATAGAGTAAACAAGGAACAACGCTTCGAGAGAGTAGGATTTTTTTTGTTTCTAAAATTTGATATTAGAAATGAGTTTGCAGTAAATGCCAAAAGTAAGTCAGAGAGAGACAGATAGCTTGACTTATATAGAAATATAGAAAGGGGAAAATAGCAAATAGGTCACTGAAGTTATGATACTTGACACCCCCTCAAGCTGGACGGTGAATACTGAGCAGTCCAAGCTTGGAAACAAGTGGCAAGAAAATGTGCGCACCCAAAGGTTTGGTCATAACATCAGCCAACTGATTGATCGTAGATACTTGAACAACACGAATGAAACCAGACGTAACACAATCTCGAATGATATGATAATCAATTTCGATGTGTTTGGTACGCTCGTGAGCAACAAGATTTTCAGCCATGCGAATTGCTGAAGTACTATCACAATATAGAGAGATGGGAGAATCAAAGTCAAACAATAAATCATGGAATAAAATTTTCAACCACCGAAGTTCACAAGCAGTAGCAGCCAAGGCTCTATATTCAGCTTCAGAAGAAGATCGAGAGATTGTAGGTTGCTTTTTAGACTTCCATGAAATAAGGGAATGACCAAGAAAAACACAATAACCAGTAGTGGAACGTCGGGAATCAGGACAACCCGCCCAATCACTGTCGGAAAAAGCATGAATTTGCAAAGTCGAATTTGATGGAAAGAATAAACCAGAGCCTGGATCGGTTTTGAGATACCGAACCACTCGTAGAGCGGCCTTATGGTGTATATCCGAAGGACGACTCACAAATTGACTTAAGTAGTTAACGACAAAGGAAATATCAGGACGAGTTGTACAAAGGTATATGAGTCGACCAATAAGGCGACGATAAGCGGAAGGGTCATCCAAAGGATTTCCATCATTTATTGATAATTGTGAAGAAGTGTCACAAGGAGAAGTAAGAGGTTTACTAGCTAGTAATCCCATATCCGAAATGATTTCAAGAGCATATTTCCTTTGACAAAGACTTATACCTTGTGAAGAGCGAGCTATCTCGAGACCAAGAAAAAACTTTAATTCACCAATATCTTTGATAGTGAATTTGTCGTGAAGATGAGTCTTAAGATCTTTAATCCCTTGAATATCATTACCGGTCATAATGATGTCATCAACATACACTAATACGACAAGAAATAGATCATCACTTTGTTTGGTAAACAAGGAATAATCGGCTTTGGATTGAATAAAACCAAGGGATTGAAGAAACTCGGTAAGTTTGAAATTCCATTGACGACTCGCTTGCTTTAAACCATATAATGATTTATTTAATCGACAAACAAGATTAGGAGAAGTCAAGGTTAAACCAAGAGGAGGTTTCATGTATACCTCTTCAAATAAGTCCCCATGTAAAAAAGCCGTATTTACATCAAGTTGATGTAAAAACCAACCTTTGATGGAAGCTAGGGCGAGTAAAGCTCGAACCTAGTCATTTTAGCAACGGGGGCAAATGTATCCACATAGTCAATTCCCGCGGTTTGAGTATAACCTTTCGCAACAAGACGTGCTTTATAACGTTCAACCGATCCATCCGCTTTGTATTTGATCTTATACACCCATTTGCAACCAATGGTCTTCTTATTTGGAGGTAACGGAACCAAAGACCAAGTATTGGTCGTATGAAGTGAATTTAGCTCGGAAGTCATAGCCTCAACCCATTTAGGATTTGTAACGGCATCCTTATAAAGAGATGGTTCTGACTCATTTGTTACCGCTAGGATGGTTTTTCGATAATCAGCACTTAAGCGAGAAAGAGATATAGAAGATTGAATAGGATACTTGACATGGGAATTGATTGTGTTACAATAGTAATCAGCCAAATGTGTTGGCGGTCGTCTGATTCTTTTGTTGGAGCCTTTCAAAGGACTAGTGGAGCAACATTGGGCTTAGGTAAAGACCAACGTGAGGCAGACTGGTCCAAATTGATATTTGGACTTGGATGATTTTGAGAGCCCATTTGCTCAGTCAACTGGTCAGATTCTTGCAGTTTTTGAGAATCAAAGAATCGAATAAGGGAATCATAATCACCTGATCCAATAACGAAATTTTTCGGACAAGTAAATGGAAAAATTGATTCATGAAATACTACATCTCGTGAAATGATGGTTTGATTCGTAACTATATCATAAAGGATGTAACCTTTTGTTGAACTTGGGAAACCCAAAAAAACACTTGGATGAGCCCTATGATCAAGTTTTGATCTTGTTTGAGTAATAGTAGAAGCGTATGCTAAACATCCAAAAACTCGAAGTTGATCATAGTCTACTGGTTTATGAAAGAGTAGTTCAAAAGGTGTACTCCCATTGATTATAGGGGAAGGCAATCGGTTAATAAGATGAACCGAATGTAAAACAGCATATCCCCAGAAATTTAACGGGATAGAAGATTGAAACAATAATGCTCGAGCGACCGCAAGTATGTGTTGATGCAAGCGTTCAACTCGTCCATTTTGTTGAGACGTGTAGACACACGTAGTTTGATGAATAATTCCTTTCGAGGTATAAAACTCAGGCAAGTTAAATTCCAAACCATTATCAGAACGAATTACTTGCACTGAACAATTGTATTGAGTCTCAACCATTACACAGAAATCAACAAGTAATTGCCTTGCTTCTGACTTAAGTCTCATAAGTCGAACCCATGTAAATCGAGTATGATCATCAACTAAGGTAAGGAAATACCTATGACCATCTAATGTAGGTTCAGAAAAGGGACCCCAAATGTCAACGTGTACAAGAGAAAATGGCCTATGAGCTAATGATTCACTGCTAGAAAATAGCAATCTCCGTTGCTTAGCAATCGGACAGACTACACAATGAAAATTTGCAGGATTCTTAGGACTTAGTGACTGAACAAGACCTTTAACAGAGGTATGGCCTAACCTGAAGTGCCAGAGATAAAAAAAGACTAAGTTGCAGAACATGAATGCTGCTGAGGAGAGTTCTTTGAGAGAGACATGTAGTAGAGTCCATTCCAAAGATCAGCTGTACCAATCATCTTGGAAGTCCTCGTGTCCTGAAACACACAACTAGTAGTTGAAAAAATAGCTACACACGAGTTCTGAGCACTCAACTTGCTAACAGATAACAGATTGAATATGAACGAAGGAATCACGAGCACATTTTGAAGAACCAAGTTCTTATTACACACGATAGACCCTATGTGGGTGATCGGTACTGAACTACCATTAGGTAGACTTACAAAACTGTTGGAAACAGTCTGATAGTGATCAAGAAAATCAATCGAATAAGCAATGTGGTCCGTAGCCCCGGAATCCACAACCCATATATTGCCATTGCTGAAAGATTTAGAAGAAAGGGACAGAATTGTACCTTTTTCTGCAGAGTTCTTTCCATGTGAATCCTTCGCAGGAGTCTTCCTCCGATTAGCAGCATCTATGGACACACAGCGCTGCGACTCAGTTGCAGGCATGCTAGTGAACGCTCCATTGGTGGAAGTAACACAATGAACGCTTGGCATCGACCCAAGAACATCACCCGCATAACTATGACCTTGGAATAGGGAATATAAAGTCTGGTACTGATCTTTGGTGATGGATACAGTGTCCGAGTCTTGTTGAGGAGCATCTGATTTAGCCGGTAACTGAGAATCAGAAGCAGTGTCATCAGCTGGAGCTGGATTTGACTGAACAGAATTCGCAACACGCTTAGTACGATAGCGTGGAGGGAAGCCATTCTTTTTGTAGCATTTGTCAACAGTATGGCCGATAATGCCACAGTGTGAGCAAATCGGACGCTTTCCTCGAACGGACTGTCCAGCCGAATTAGCTGCAAACGCCCTAGGTGCCGATGCTTCAACGATCCCAGCGGCTTGCTGTGCCATTGAAACTCCTCCTCTGCCCCCAGAGATTTCTTGTTCCTCTTGGGCTATCATGGAAAACACCGTATTAATCGTCGGAAGGGGATCCGTATGAATAATCTGGGATCGCACCGCCGAGAATGCGGGATTGAGCCCACGCAAGAAACGAATGATCTGCTCCGATCTGAAGTGGTCTCGGACCTTCGTGAGCGCACCACATGAGCACCGTGGCTGGCAAGAACAGGCCGGCACTGGTCGGAACATGGCGAACTCGTCCCAGAGCACTTTGAAGCGAGTGTAATAGGACGACACCGAGAGAGTCCCCTGTCTGAAGGACGAGATCTGATCGTGCAGATCGTTGATGCGAACCAGGTTGCTCCGACTGAAACGCTCCTGCAGGTCAAGCCATACATCACGAGCCGAGTCCAGCCAGAGGACGGATTGCGCGATTTTGACGGAGACGGCTTTGAGAATCCAGCCGAGTACCAGAACATTTGCCCGACGCCATGCGGTAAATGAAGCTTCAGAGGGATCCGGTGCAAGCTCTGTCCCGTCAATGAACCCAATCTTGTTCTTGGCGACGAGCGCCATCCAGAGAGATCGAGCCCAGGAAAAATAATCGGCTGCACCGACGAGAACTGAATTGACGAGAAGAAGACCAGGGTTATCACCCGTGCTAATGTGATAGGGGTGATCCTGATCGAAAGAAGGCACCAGAGGTGGATTGGAACCATTAGCACGCAGCATCGCTGAATCGATGATCGGAGATCTGATCGAGATTCGATCGGAGATGAAAAGAAGATGGAAAGCACTCGCAAGAAACGAGGAAGAAACAAGAAGCGTATAAAATACGCTTTGGGAAAAAGAAAATAGGAAAAAGAAGACGGAAGCGTTTAGACGAAAACGACTCGTTTCGAGTGAACTACTGATACCATATTAGAAATGAGTTTGCAGTAAATGCCAAAAGTAAGTCAGAGAGAGACAGATAGCCTGACTTATATAGAAATATAGAAAGGGGAAAATAGTAAATAGGTCAATGAAGTTATGATACTTGACATTTGATTCCAATTGTTTTTTTTTGTACAGATGTAATGATACCTCCCTTTCATATTGTAGGTAAAATTACAAGGTTGTCCCTTTTGTTCCTACCGTTGGATGTAAGGAACCTAATCTAACGATTCTTATAAGTGTTCTCATATGAGAATAATTATAAGTTTTCTCACCACAGGTGAGCCCCAAATTTCTTCCTCTATCTCCAAATCTCTACCATTTAATGAAAATTTCAAAATCTCCTCCAAATCACTTCGGGCCACCATTGGGTTTTCAAAAAACCCACAATCTCCAACATTATTTTGCATCCAAACAATGTATTTTTCTTAAATATCTAGGGTAGATATTTGGAACTCAAATTACCCAAAATCCCCACCCCAATTCTCTCGTCCAAACAACCCCTTAGTTAAATCTTCATGCTCAAAATATTCTTAATGTTTTGAAAACATTCTATTTAACTTATTTAATATACTCATTCTAATTCATATCTCATATAATTTTGTACTAGTCACATAAATATAATCATACCTGAACCTTCCTTTGGTATGTACTGTGTGCAAGTGTTTTGGTCACTCTCCAGGTAGTTGTGCCCCTGCTGGGAAGACTGTTCATTGGGTGGCGAGGCCAGCTCCCCAGATGTCCTCCTCACCTGCCTCTGATGGCACTGAGGGGACTCCGAAGGAGGTGGCTTCTGAGGTTTCCATCCTGGAACCTTTACACCGTTCGAACCCTTCTGTGGTCCAGGTAACTCAGGTTCGTGGTGCAATGGCCTTTGATGGTCTGAGTGCCACTCCGAAGTTATCTGTTCCAAAAGTTCCTCCCGGAACTTTAGCAGCTAGGTCTCTCTTCACCAGTTTGTCATCGCAACTTACCCCCTACTGATGAAGGTTTTCAGAAAGCAAAATCCTGCGCCAGCTCCTCCCCCGAAGGACCCTATTGTGCTGGTGGGGAATGCTTTTGGTGCCCTCAGTATGGATAATGTGGATGACGTTGAGCAAGCTCCTAAACGGAAATCTCGTCGTAGGAAGGGTAAAAGGGGTGGGGGAGCAACTCCTCCCGAATGAAGCTCCTTGTTTGGGATGTCCGGGGTTCAATGACCCTCGGAAATAGGTTATGATTCTGGATCATTTTAGAGTTCATAATCTGGATGTTGTTGCGGTTCTAGAAACAAGAGTTCGTAGAGGTAATATGAGGGCTATTATTGATGCAAACTTCAAGCATCTTGCTTTCTTTGGCAATTATCAGTTTGCTAATTTGGGACGTATCTGGATTCTTTGGAAGCCTAGTCTCACTTTGGTTCGTTCAACATTGTTCTGATCAATCTGTTAGTTGTGAGGTCTGCTTTAAAGGGATTTCTGTTTCTCTCACCTTTGTTTATGGTCTAATTATGAGGTTGAGAGGCGTACTCTGTTCTCCGCTCTTCTTGGCAGGATTGTGGTTGGGTCTCCTTGACTTGTTGCTGGTGATTTTAACGCAATAAGAGGAGTAAAAGATGCCTCTAATTGTGTTACTGTTTCTTCCGGTATGAGAGATTTTAATGCTTTCATTGATGGATCTTCATTGTTGGAGGTACCTTTCTTTGGTCCATTCTTCACTTGGACCAACAAGCATGACATTGACCCAATCAATCATCGTCTGGATAGAGCCTTGGTCAATGAGGATTGGTACAGTGTTTTTCCCCACTTTAAGGTTAACATTATTCCTCCGGCTCTATCGGACCTTTGTGGATTTTGGTTACTCTTGACTCGACTATCCGTTCCTTCCCCAAACCTTTCAAGTTTTTTGATTTCTGGACAGCTCATAATGATTTTTTGAACTGTGTCCGTTCTTGTTGGAGTTCTCATACCCCTGGTACTCCTATGTTGAGGTTATTTCGGAAGCAGAGAAATCTCAAAGTTCATCTCAAGGATTTTAACAAGCTTCATTTTGGTAATGTTTCTCAGAGGGTCAAGGCAGCCTCTGATAAGCTTACAGGTATCCAATTTAATCTACTTAATGCTCCTTCTAGTGCTTTAATTGCTAGTGAGCGTCCTGCCATTTCTGAGTTGCTTGCTTATCAAAAGGCCGAGGAGGGGTTATTGAAGCAGAAGGCGCAAATCAAGGGTAAAACTGAGGGGATCAGAATACTCGTTTTTTCCATCGTTCAGTAGATATCAAGAATTCTTTCAACTCGGTCTCCCAAATTATGAGTCCTGATGGCCGTGTCATCACTGATCCGGATCTCATTGTTGCTGAGTTTATTTTGTACTATAAGATCCTTCTTGGTACTGAGGATTCTTCTGTTGTCCCCTCGACGGTTGAGGCTTTGAAGGTTTTATTAAACAAGTATGTTACTTCAGACCATTGCTATTCCTGCAAGCTAGTTACTAGAGAAGAAATCAAATCTGTCATGCTTCATATGAATAGCGATCGTTCGCCGGGTCCTGATGGTTATTCTGCTGGTTTTTATAAAACTTCTTGGGGGTATCATTGAAGATGATTTTGTCTATGATGTCCTTGACTTTTTTGACAGTTCAAGTATGATCCTAGAGCTGAATGTCACGTCTCTTACCTTAATTCCCAAGATTTCAAATCCTTCTCAGGTTCATGACTTCCGGCCCATTTCTTGTTGCAACCTTTTTTACAAATGTGTTCACTACAAAAAAAGGGGTTTAGCGTCGGTCAGACGCGTGTTATGGCGTCGGTCACCAACCAACGCTAAATTGAATAACGTCAGTCGACGGAACCGATGCCAGATGTGGTGACGTTAAACTTTAGCGTCGGTTTTCGGTCGACCGACGCTAAGACACGGACCGACCGACGCTAAACCCCTTTTTTATCACAAAAAAAAGTAGCTGCAGCAGCAGCTACTTTCTTTCGATCTTCCTTCTTCTTCTTCCGATCTTCCTTCTTCTTTGTCCTTCTTCTTCTTCTTTCTTCTTTTTCTTCTCCTCTGTTCTTCTTCGTCCTTCTTCTTCTTTCTTCTTCTTCTTCTCCTCTGTTCTTCTTCATCTTTTGTCCTCTTTCTTCTTCTTCTTTTCTTCTTCTTCTTCTCCTCTGTTCTTCTTCATCTTTTGTCCTCTTTCTTCTTCTTCTTTCTTCTTCTTCTTCTCCTCTGTTCTTCTGCGTCCTTCTTCTTCTTTCTTCGTCTCCTTTCTTCTTCTTCTCTTCTATTCTTCTTTGTCCTTCTTCTTCTTCTTCTTTTCTGTTCTCTTCGTCCTTCTTCTTCTTTCTTGTCCTCTTTCTTATTCTCCTTCTTTTCTTCTTCTCCTCTGATCTTCTTTCTTCTTCCTCTTCCTTGATCTGCTACTTCTTCTTCTCATTGGCCACAGAAAAAGAAGAAAGAGTTAGGGTAGAGAAAAAATTGAAGTCGAGTGAAAAAAATTGAAGTTGAGAGGCGGCTGCATAGGGGAGAGTTAATGTTTCAGCTTATTAGGTTTAGATTTAGCGTCGGTCGACCAAACGACCGATGCTAAAACGCGAGAAACTATTTAGTGTCGGTCATCCGGTCGACCGACGCTAATCACTTTCGTTTCAACCGACGCCAAAATGCTGTTTTTTTGTAGTGGTTGCTAAGATTTTGGCTTCACGGATGCAACTTGTTCTCCCGGATATCATTAGCCATTATCAGTCCGGGTTCATTAAGGATAGGAAGATTGTTGACAATGTTCTTTTAGCACAAGAGCTTGTTCGAACTTATAGTCATTCAGGGATTTCCCCACATTGTACTATCAAGGTTGATCTCATGAAGGCCTTTGATTCAGTTCATTGCGGTTATCTTTTTAACATGCTTGCTGCTATGGGGTTGATATCTCCTATCCCAAAAATGAAGGAGGTTTAGGACTTCGGAACTTTAAGGTTTGGAACCAAGCTCTTGTTTTCAGGCTTCTTTGGGATATCTTTGCTTCACAGGGTTCCATTTGGGTAGCTTGGTTTCAGCACTACAGAATCAAGGGGAGGGATCTTACCACTTTGTCTACGGGTGCTGGATCTTGGGTGTGGAGGCGTCTTTTGAAGCATAGATCTGCCTTCCTGACTCACTTCTCCTGTTCTGGTTCTACTCTATGCTGGGATAATACTCCTTTTGATAAGCTTCCCTTGTCTATTATCTGGAATTCTATTCGGGATGTTAGGCTAGTGGTTCCTTGGTTCAAATTGATTTGGGGATTTGGTTGTATTCCTCGTAACAGCTTCTTCTCCTGGTTAGTGATTCATAGCCGTCTCTCAACGAAGGATAGATTGATCAAATGGGGGATTCCGGTTCACCCTGACTGTGTTCTATACAATTCAGGGGCTGCTGAGTCTCATAGTCATCTTTTCTTCACGTGCAGCTTCTCGTATGAGGTATGTTCTGATGTTTTTGGTCGGCTCTTTGCTGTTTCCTCAGGTGATATGTCCGCTTTGTTTGATGCCTTTTGCCCCCTTGCTAACTCCAAGTCTCCGAGGGGAGAGGTTTGTAGAACGGTTTGGAGCTTTGTCATTGCACATATTTGGCACGAGCGTTGTGGACGTACCCACGGTGCTGCCCCCAGAGCTGTTTCGAATCTTATTCGTATTATTTTGCGAGAGATTTCTCTTTTCTCTCTTGGTAGCTCAACATTTTCTTCTACTGTTAGTGCTAGTGGGTTTTCCCTTCAATTTTGATAGAGTTTGATGTCTTTTAGTTCCTCTGGTTTTGGTCGTGTACATAATTGTGGGTTTTGACCTATTGGTCAGCCTTACTTTTTGGAATGAAAGCAACCTATTCATCCAAAAAAATATAATCATACCTCAAATCAGTCAATAAAACTATGTTGATATGCTTAATTTGTATGAGAACACCAAATTTGTTCTCACCATGAGAACACTAATCTCCACCTTCAATTCTTGTAATCTAATCTAATGGCTAAAAGTTCATGGGCATCATTGTAATTTACCTTACAAATATTAATTTCCTTAAATAAATAGTTAATTACGTAATATTTGAAAATACTAAATCCTAGCAAAAATATAGGAGTTAGTTATGGTTTATGTAACTTGCCTTTCCTAATAGAGTTACAAACAAAGCAAGAGAGGTAGAATAAAGTAAGAAGAATCGGCAGCGACTGCCCAAATCATCGATAGTGTTCAATTAATGTGATTCAGCGATCAAATTAACTCCGGCCACACATTCAACCAATAATCGATGACGATATTTTGATTAACGTACTCGATGGTTATATACTCAACGGATGTTAGTCTTCATCGACGTTGGTAGTGATTCTATGACGCAAATCAATCCGCCATTTTTTTTATCTTGGTAACCTCCATTTGTTTGTCAGGCTTTTATGCAAAATTCATCTTCAATAGCCAAGTTTTTCATTTTGACTATGATGATCATTCATTTAATTTTCCATAATCGTACAACAATGGAATCAATAAGAGATGAGTCGTTATCATCGGAGTTGCGGACCACCGTTCCATCATCAGCCGATAATTTCGCTTCAGGATTTCCAGGTACCTAATAATTCACTACAGGTACATTCTGTTCCATTTTTTCTTGCCGAGTACTAACTCAGAGACTTGGTATCCCATTTTTTCGTGTTTGGTACCAGATTCACTGACAGGGTCGGTCCCGAATCACAATATTGGCCAATCATCAGCCGACAAGTAGCATAACATTAGTAGCTTACACATATTAGCCACTACATGTAAAATGGAACTTAGAATCTATATATAAGCAAAGAGTAGTATTACATCTGTCCAAATGTGGTGCCAACATATACAAAACCGAAACAAGAAGTTGCACCAACATATACGAAATCGAAACAAGATGTGATTTCAAAAGTCAAACAAGCAGAAAAATTCAAGAAAAGATTTCGAATAGTATAAATTGCCAACAATCAAACTGGAGAACTTAATAGAGGCAAAATTCAGAAACTTAACTTATATTGTTAAGAGAATGAATCGTGTTCCTAAAGTCAGAACACCTAATTAGTGAACATGGAACTAAAGGCATAACACCATAAAATTCAAACAATAAGAAACCAAAATTTAGTTCAACGATTACACTAACAAATTTCATTGTTCCAATTAGTAAATAATGGAACACCAATATTCAAGCTAAAAGGTATCAACGGAAAAAAAGGAAACAAGTCTCTGCACCTAAAATTAGTTTCCCGAACCAAAATATGTATAAGTAAACGAAAATAGGAAAAATTGTTATGAAAATGATGGAGAACAATACAAAGTATGAGAGTAGAGAAAGTAGAGAGAAACACAAGAGAGAAAGAGGAGAGAATTACTTCTTCTTATTCATCCTAATAGATACAATGATGTGCTCTATTTATACGCACATAATACATAACTCTTATATGCTAATGTAATTACACATGAATAGAGAGAATAATGAGTCATGAATGGGCTCATATAATTACACATGAATTGGGAGAAGAATGGGTCATGAAAGACATTGATTCTTGTGATCAATGTTAAGGTAGCATCCTATGTAGCATCAACATTCACTACAATATTATTCATAACACTCCCCCTTGAATGTCCAATGGTTAATGATATGCCCCTTACAACTTTACAAGAGAAAAATCAATGGATGGACAATACATCTATAGGGATATAATATATTATTCATATAATATTCTTTCACATATTGCCTCATTAAAAACCTTACCAGGAAAACCCAATGGGAAAAACCATAGTTAAGAGAAAAAGAGTGCAGTGCGTATTAACTCCCCCTCATGATAGGATGGCTCAAAATCGTTCAATCTTTGAACTTCAATTTTATAAATGGTCTTGATGTATGAAGTAACTTTGTGAACAAATATGCTAGATTATCACTTGATCATAATTTTCACTAGTTATTCCACTAGTATCTAGAAAATCGTGTTGGAAAAATAACTTCGCCAAATACATATTTTTTTAGCTTTTCTAATGCGATTCTCTTACAACTTGAAGATATACGTACGCATTATGCATTATCTATATGATCATGTCTGTGAATGATGATGTGACTTTATAGTTTGTTTCACAAAACCACCAAATAGTTATATTGCCAAGTGAACTCAATTTATAATTGACCAACACAAAGATCGTATCGATATTCAAAGACCACGTAACTCATTGACATGTCTTCAATATGTTGAAATAAAATAACTTGAAATCTTATGTTATTTGAACATAACATGATATATGCTTCAATTTGACCTTAATGTCATTGAGTGAGAGTAGAATATAATCTTGCCAAAATACCTTTTGATAGATGAATCAAGTCTTATAAGACTAGCTAAGATTCATGAGTGCTCTGATTGTACTAAGATACGATACTTCATGACATATCGATTCTTCATTACTTTGATATATCGAAATCTACTCACATATGATGATCTTACTACCATCAAGGTAGTTATGGACAATATATATCCATATCGAATTTTCAACACTTAGTAGTGTACCTTTGTTGATAAACAACAATCGTGTTTGAGAGATACACAATGTGCAAGTAATTTGCAATGATATTGTTTCATATCTTTCATCTCAAACTCTTTAATCAAATATGTAATTTTTTCGAGAGACTCTTCATGAGTCTCAATAGCTAATCAAATAGATAATAAGATGATGACATCTTAACATTTGGAAATAAAGAAAACACATTTTCAAAATAAAAGAAAGTCATAGATATTTTGATACGATATAATTTCAAAACAAAAAATATTTAATGATAAAAATCAAGTATTAAATATAAAATATTAACAAATAAAATATAGAAAACATTTGGTATACGAAATATATCATTTTTTCTCAATCTCATAATTCGTATGTCGTCAATTCAATATGATTGAACACTGGTCACGTGAACTTGACTTATTGTTTGCATTTAGAAAAATAAACCATTCCAGGAATTTCATATACCCGTATATGTCATTATTAGACAAACCATACATATAGGTTGTAATGACATCCATCAAAGACAAATATCTTAATCTCCCTTAACAAATTGCCAGACTAATCATATAATGAAAAGTTATTGCATCCACCAAATGAAAAATATGTCTCATTTGCTTACATCTTCATGTGTAGGGACATTATATATATAGACTTTTCATTTTTCTAGGGAATATAATATTGTCGCAACCACATTTTCTATTTTGGCTAATCATTTCTTTGTTTGCATGCATGAATGAATTTGGCTCATGATCCTCATTTTCGCTTATCATATTTAGCACTGCATTGCAATGAAAAATTTCATCAACGTTGACTTCATCATGATTCCAAAGTTTTTCATCAAATACAATGATATATCTTTCATTCATAATTATCAGGTACTTGATTCTCTTCATGCGCACATGTATTTGTTTGTTATCATTTATCTTACCCTCAATTTTGACCATCTTAACTGAAAGCTCATTTTCACTTTTTGAGGATTTATATCTTTGGAATCGATTAATTTTTCATGCTTCGTGAGTGCTTTAGACTCATCTGTGTTTTGAACAGTACGGAAAAACACTTATGTTGGAGCAAATGTAGTTAGCATAAGAGATTTTTTATGTCACTATATTCGGGCCATTCAAACGTCTGGCAGTTATGTTAATGAATTATCCTTGTGAACTTCAAGTTCATATTGTTTAGTACGAGGATCAAAATGAGATAATGATAATTCATTTCAACGAATCTCTTTGTCCAACCTTTGATTTTCTCCCCCTTAATGTTGGGAAATTTGAATCACAAAATGACGTGATCATCTAAACGAGTCATCTATAAATCTCCAAATAATAGTGTAAATATTTGACTATCAACGAAGACTCGTACCCAACGTATATAATTTCCCAATATCTTATTGAGACTTATCTTAATGAATTGCGGTGGAGCAATTGAGATGTATATATCACATCCAAATATTCTTATTGATCCGCCCCGTTGGACCAGTGGATCAATACCGTGGTTCTCTGGAGGTTGTAGGTGGTGAATCCGCCCTCGATGTGCCTCGGACCCGGAGGGGTAGTACCTTGCAGGGCGGATATACAAGAAGGTCAGTGATTGTATGATGGCATGGGTGATGTGAGTACAGGGAAGTGGGTTACAGAGAAGTATCGGGCAAGAGCCCTTTGGTGAGGGTGGAACCGATAGCCCTTAGCGTGCAGCGTAGTAGCTAGCAGTATCGGGCGTATGGTCTCAAGTGTATATCTGTATTGTCCTCTTCTGAATGGGGGATCCCTTCATTTATAGGGTCCCATTGGTATGACAGGATCCACGCGTCGTGTTCCAAGTGGGCTGCAACGGGTCACCATCAACAGTAAACAGCGGTGGCCGCTTTCCTGTCACGTCAACGAGGATGGCGAATCCTTCTGGAGAGGGCGGTCAGATGGTCGACCCTGAAGGGTGGACCGCTGTGTGAGTCTTTAGGGCGGATCTGACCCGGGCCCATCAATTGCCCCCTAGTATGGTCTCGAGAGCGCAAGGGCCACGATGCGATACTATGGATCAATTGTTTGAGCCTTAAGGGCGGGTCCGACTCTAGGGCCCATCAATTGCCCGCTAGTATAGTCTCAAGAGCGTGAGGGTCTCGAGGCGATTCTATGGATCAACTACTTAAGCTTTGAGAGTGGATCCGCCTGTATGGCCCATAAATTGCCCCCTAGTATGGTCTCGAGAGCGCAAGGGTTCCGAGGCGATACCGCGGGCAAAACGTCTTGATAATTGAAGGCGGATAGTGTGACTTCGAGGCGGCATCAATGTTGCCGTTGTTTGCGGCCGTCGCCGGTGACAATTCCTTGGGGGGGGGGGGCTCTTCCTTTTAGGTGAAGCTGCACGCTTCCCCCCACGTGGGTCTCACTCGTTGGTTGGCTACTGGCTGCACACTCCCCAGCATGTGTGTCCTATGGGCCTACTCGCCCATTGACTAGTGGCCACGTGGTTGGTTGTTTGCAGACGATGGTCTTCCCACGTGACCAGTATAAATAGGGGTCTTTGCTTCCTTCATCCTGCACCTTAGCTTCCCAATATTTTCTGAGAGCGTCCGCCCTTTCTTAACTTTCCAAAATCTTCTGAGAGCATCCGCCCTTTCTTAACTTTCATTTTTTTCTCACTCGCCTTTACTCCTGTCTGTCGTCCTTCCAAAATATACCTACCATGTCTTCTGATGCTGAGTCTTCCTCCTCCACCGAAGCAAGTAGGTGTTTTTTTGTTTAAATTTTCTTGCTTTCTTTTCCGCCCAATATTTTCTCGTTCGTTGCTTGTTAAGCACTTTTATCTATTTTTGCTCCCTCTTCCACTTTTGAGCGATATGTCTTCGAGTGGTTCTTTGTCTTCCTTAGACTATGATTACCTAAAAGAGATTTTAGGGCGCACACGGGGGCGCGGGTGGTCCACCACTCGTCCCTGTCCCTCAGATGTGAGGGCACATGACGCTCCCTTGTTCATCTGCCCCTTGGCGTTCATTCCTCCTCCTCTTCTGATTTGCACCCCTTACTATTCTATTGTAGGAGGCTATGATGAGAGGGGAAGAGGCTCTGGGCGGATGATTCGTCTGAGACATCTACCTCTTCTTCTTCGAGTTCTTCACTACCGCCATTGCACCGGGAAGACGAGTAGCAGCCGCGCGAGCCACCGCACATATCTCCGCCTTTGACGCCTGAGCCGTTTGAGGAAGACGATTTTGACAATGATGAAGAGCCAGAGATGGCAGATCCCAAGCGGAAAGGTAAAATAACTGTCAAGCCCCCTCCACTGTCGTACGCGGAAGACGAGGATCTGAGTTTCAACCCTTTCGAGGAGTTTGACGTAGAATACACCTTTACTAAAGACGCCGAACCACTGCCCACCCCCTCATTGGAGCAGCTTCGAGAGCAAGCTGAGGCCAGGTTCAACGACGTTTCAAAGAAGAAAGATGTGCGCCCTAACAATGGAAGGTGGTTCGCCTCGTGGCAACGAGGCTTCATTCCGAAGTCCTAGGGGTTTGAGCTCCAAGTTGAGGGCGTGGAAAAATATGGCTTCAAAATCTTGCCCTAGGAGCAGATGTGGGAGGGCGCACCCGCTGATTGCCGCCAGGTGTATGGTCTAGGGTATTTTCCCTATGATAAGAGACCAATGCCTTCGCGAGGGTGCTGAATGATTGTGACATGCCCCAGCGCTTTTCGTACACCGCTCCCGCTTGTCTATGCTCTATCGACAACTGCCCTCCTGGCTGGGTAGGAGTGTGGATCGAAGCGTTGATGTACGGTCTAACGCTTACCATTGGATCCGTGGGAGCTGGATGTGCTGGACCTCTTGGGAGCGTCTCTAGGAGCGCTTCAACCACACTCTTGGGCGATCATGACCACCTTTAAGGTGTCATGCGTGAAGAGGCATGTCGCGCCAAACGCCCGTATGTTCTGCCATCTTTATTTTGCCAAGATAGGGTAGAGCGGCATCACCTTCCAGAAGAGGAGGGCGTGTTCGGGGAGTGGGGTCTATGGGGCCATCAAGGTGGACTCGGTGTGGTGGCATAGCTTTTTCTTCATGAAGACCGACGCGCCGGAGGATGAGTGTTAGGCTAAACACCTTCACCCTACGTGGTCATATGGGGCGATTAAGGAACTCAACAAGCCTAGCCATCCTCAAGGCAATGATGTCGCCATCATCGACTAGGTGAACTCATGGAACTACAATTTGAAGAGCCGAGGTCGGAATGTCTTGAAAAAATGGCTGGCGGGCGGGGGTGAGCGGACAATCATCTAGGATTCTCTTGTTCTGCTGTGCGCCCTTAACACATGTATAGTTTGTGTCTTATTTGCATGTGCTAACCGTGTCTCTATGTCTGACTTGGTGTAGAGAGCGCCATCTTCGCTAAGCTGATCAATGCCAAGGCCCGGGGTGGGTCAGATGACACTCAACCTCAGCCGGAGCACCCTCTAGCTGAACTGGGCCAGAAGAAGAAGGATGTGCACCAGAAGCGCCTGGAGAAAGAGCGGGTGGATTCGGAGCATCCTGACAAGAAACGCTCCGACCCAACATTGAACCTGCCGCCCCAAGATAGAGCCCAAAAGCGTCGTAAGCTTACTGCGAGTCGGAACTCCGGGAAGAAGAAGAAAATGGAGGGCGGGCCGAAACCCCAAGTGTCATCAGGCGAGTACAACTCTGCCCGCCTTTCTGCCATGCAGCCAACTCTCAGTGGCAGCGAGGTCCTAACCCAGGCCGCCCTTCAACTGGCCATCGATTGGGATATCGACCACCCCCGGTGGGAGGATGGCGTCCGCCGTTTGGCCATGGAACAAATGGCCATCGGCGCTAGGGTAAGAGTTCGTTGTGCAAAGAAAATCCTCCTCCTTTATTTGTTCACCGTAACTTATTATAACTTTCCTGCAGCTGCTAGGGACCGCGGGCGCGCTGCACTTGGTGGACCAAGCGCACCGGGCAGTACAGCCCCAGGGCGTTCAGGCCATTGAGGACCAGCTACGGGAGCCAGGGCCGTCGCTCAGCAATGGAAGGCCAAGTATTCCAAGGCCAAAAAAGACATGAACGAGGAGGCGGCCCGGCTCCTGGTAACTACCTCTTATGACTTGGATTGGCTCCGCCTTGTGCATGCTAACCAAGCCACTGAACACATGTTGGACTTGCAGGCTGAGGAACAGAAACGCCAAAAGGTGGAGAACGCCTTGACTCGGTTAGAAACTGATAAGAAAGCTCTGACGGAGCAAGTGGCTATCCTGGAGGCTGCCAAGGCAGACCTGGCCAAGGATCTGGAGGACAAGTCCAAGAGTTTGGTGGACCAGACTTCCATCTTGATGGAAACCAAGGACGCCCTCAAGACCTTGAAGAATGATATGGCCAAGGCTGTCAAGGAAGAGGGTGCCAAAGAGATGGGGGACTGAGTGCAGGACGCACTCGCGGGTATCCGCCACGAACTCCGCCGAGGAAATGCCGACTGTGCCTGGGATCAGGAGCAGATGTTCCGCTCTGCCTCTCGAGGCTTATGGCTCAGGAGTTCAAGGAGGAATCCGCCGACTCCCAAATGATGTCTCAGGCCCGACGGAATGAGCTGTTGACCGAGGCCTTCTCTAAGGTGAGCCAGCGTCACAAGGAGCTGAAGAAGAAAGCCAGGACGGAGAAGTCCAAGGCAGATAAGGTGGGTTTGTCTAGCGGGAAGTAGTAGGGTGCTTAGCGACTCGTGCTTTTGTGATGTCCAAGTGTAATCCTTTCTTCTCTCTTTTTTTTGTAATCAAACCAATTTAGCCCTACGTGGGCATTTAATGATTTGGAAGAGTTGGATTCCGCCTTAGGGAGTTCAATTCCCGGTAAGGAGTTGGTTTCCGCTTTGGGGAATCCGAACTCAGGTAAGGAGTTGGTTTCCGCCTTGGGGAATCCGAACCTAGGTAAGGGGTTGGATTCCGCCTTGGGAAATCCGAACTCAAGTAAGGAGTTGGTTTTCCGCCTTGAGGAATCCGAACTCAAGTAAGGAGTTGGTTTCCGCTTAGGGGAATCTGAACTCAGGTAAGGAGTTTTTTTCTGCCTCGGGAATCCGAACTCAGGTAGGGGTGTGTGGGTGGGTAAACTTCCCACCCCATTCTTACACATGCCCTTACTAGGGCACTTTTCAAAATAGATACAAAATAGGAACATGTGCGACTTCTCTAAGCCCCTGTTCTGCTTTCTACGTTGTACTTTCTCATGTGCATGGAGTTCCAAGTTTTATGTATGGGTTCACCTGAAGGGTGCTCCAGTTTGAAGGTGCTTGGACCAATCACCTCGCGGACCCTATATGGTCCTTCCCAATTGGCTTTTAGTTTGCCTTGTTGAGGGATTGGCCGAAAAACCTTTCGGACCACCCAGTCACCTTCCTCCAGCTGGTGAGGGCGGAGGTGAGCATTATATCGCTTAGCCAGTTGGGCCTTCTCCGCAACTAGGCGGATAGCTGCATCCTCCCTTCGCTCTTCTACCACGTCTAGATTGTGATGCAGGATGAAGTCATTTCCCTCTTGGTTGAAATGTTGTACTCTGAGACTTGGTAGGTTGACTTCTATGGGTAGCACTGCCTCAGTTCCATACACCAGTGTGTAGGGAGTTTCGTCGGTAGCTGTTTTGTACGACGTCCAATGCGCCCAAAGAATATTATGCAACTCGTCCACCCATTTTCCCTTTGCCGCGTCCACTCTTTTCTTCAATCACTGTAGGATAAGCTTGTTGATGGCTTCCGCTTGTCCGTTCGCTTGGGGTTATGCTACATATGTGAAGCGGACCACTATTTTGAAGGTTTCACAAAATTCAAGAAACGTCGTGCAATCAAACTGTGTACCGTGATCGCAAACGAAACCTAGGGGGAGGCTGAAGCGGGTGATGATGTTTTTTAGCACAAACTTCTGCACCTGGTACGCTGTGATCGATGCGAGAGCTTCTGCCTCCACCCATTTGGTGAAGTAATCGACCACCACGATTATATATTTCCTTTTTCCAACTGCCTCTGGGAATGGCCCTAACTGGTCCATTCCCCAGAAGGCGAACGACCAAGGTGATATTATGGGCTAGAGAGCGGTGGATGGCAGGTGGTGCGTATTGGCGAATATCTGACACTTATGGCAGCGCTTGACCAATTCTTCCGAGTCACGGCGGATCGTGGGCCAGTAATACCCTTATAACAACACATTCTTCTCCAAACTTTTGGCACCTACATGCATTCCACACACTCCTTGGTGGATCTCCCGTTGGGTGAAAGCTGCCTCTTCGTCACTTAGGCACCGTAAGTAAGGACCCGTTGAGGACTTGCGATACATTTCTCCTTCTAGCAAGATGCATATTGCCGCGCGCCTACGAATCATGGTGGCCAAGGCACGATCCACCGGGACGAGATCTATCTCGATGAAGGCTCGCACGAGTGCCGCCAGTCGGTGGGCGGCCCCGTTGGTGAGGCTACCTCATCTTGACATTCAATGGCCAAGCATCCCTTCTCTTCTTCTCTTTCCTTATCCATAGTTATCATTCTGTCATCTTTGAAACTGAGGGCGGTTGCGAGTTTGGACAGGGCGTCAGCATGCACATTGTCCTCTCTAGCCACCTGGTGGATCTCCGTTGTTAAAAAATTCTTAAGGGTGTTTTTGGCCTCGTCATTGTAAGGCACAAGGGTCTCCTCCCGGACTTCGTACACTCCGCTGAGCTGATTGCAACAATGGCAGAATCTGAGAAGATTTTGAGGTGTGATACCCCCATGGCCTTGGCCATCCAGAGGCATGCGATGAGCGCTCCGTATTCCGCCGCGTTGTTGGTCCGGCCTTGCTGAAATGGAGGGCGGTTTCATGCAAGATGCCCTGCGGGGTTTTCAACACTATTCCCACTCCTGCGCCATTTTTTCTTGAGGCCCCGTCTAAGTAGAGCTTCCAGTAGTTGTCTGGGCGTCCTTCCGCTCGGATACACCCTTCCACCATGAAATCTGCAGAGCATGTGCTTTGATGGCGGTCCGTGGTTGGAAGTGTACGTCGTATTCACTGAGCTCCACTGCCCACTTGGACATTCGTCCTGCCACCCCCATAGACCTGAGGGCGGCTTTGATAGGTAAGTTGGTCACGACGTGAATCGTGTGAGTGTGAAAGTAAGGGCGCAACTTTTGGGAAGCTATGATAACGACGTAGGCTAATTTCTCCAATGGGAGTACCTGGTTTCCGCATCCACCAAGGATTTTCATGTGTAGACAACTGGGCACTCCTCTTTGTCCGCTCTCTTCACAAGGACCAAGCTGACGGTTGTAGCCGCGATGGCGACATACAGGTATAGCTCATCTCCTGGAAGCGGGGCTGCTAGTACTGGCGGGGTAGTGAGGAATGACTTCAGCTCCTCGAAGGCTTTAGAGCATTCGTCCGTCCATGAGAACTTGGCTGCCACTTTCAGAGTGGCGAAGAAAGGCACCTGTCTCTCGGCGGACTTTGGGATGAACCGGTTCATTGCCGCCAACCGCCCTGTCAGCATCTTAACATCCCTAACTGATAGCTGCAGAATAGCGGTCAATCAAATAACTAACCTACCGAAGTAGACTAGATCGTATTCCAGGGGTTTCTTCTAATCGACTACTTTGAAGAAGCTGGCAAATTATTCAGGTTTAAACACTAAGTGCGTGGTGTGAGTTCCACCACTTCTAATCTAATGAACAAAGGAAAATAAAAGACAGAAAAGTAAAGGGTTGACTAACGAGAAGATAGACGAACTTAGATTTCGAATCCCCCTTAGATCACCAGAGCAACGGAAATCACAAGATCAGCGGTTTTCAATTCTAATTCAATCGGTTTCTATACACCACCATAACTCCGTACCCTTAGGTTTAAGACCGACGAACGTTTGCTCTATCCGTTCTAACTACCAAGATTAACTAGCCGCCCGGGTACGGTCGCCTCTCGCAACGACTTAATTAATTGGTGCAATTACTAATGATTAATGAGTTACTCTTGCAGTGGATTAACCCTAACCGGTTCCTACGAAAGGCACGCTCCAATTATAAGGTTAATTGTTCAATTCGATGTTCTAAAGTAAGGCGAGCGTTCGCTTCTATCCTTAGCTTAACAAGAATCTAACCTAGGTGATCAATCCAGACAAGAAACATGAACAAGGAAGAACAAATCAAACATGAAAAAGAACTGATTGAATTTCGAATCTAATCACCGCCGATCCGTGACCGCTTTAAAGCCCTGGGTCACTTAGGGTTCATCTAATCTAAGCTCTACAAGTTAAGTTACTCATATCAGAAACAAGAGAATCAAAGGCAACAATGAAGATCATCATACAGAGGAAGAAGAGATAAGAACTGAAAAACCTAATTCTGACGACTCCCCCGAAGCTTCAATCTCCTGGATCTTCAACTTTAAGCTCCGAGTTCTCCGAGGTGAAGGATGGCGTCACGATCTCTCCACGGATCTTCGAACTCTCTAAACTCTATCTATCGACCCTAGAGTCGGCTGACTCTCAAAAGTCTGATTCGTGAAAATATGAATAATGATTTGTGTGGTGTCAATTGTTGAATGAATGGCTGCCGACTCCTGCTTTAAATAGGGTTGATTAGGGTTTTCTGATTCTGCCGCGGAAAAGGAAGATATTTTCGCCGAAAATATCAGATGATTTTCGGCGAAAACTTTAGTTAAAATCCCATGTGTTATTTCTTCTAAGATTTTCGGCGAAAACATAAGGAAGTTTTCGCCAAAGACTTCAGTGCAAATCAGCCTGTGAGTTCTGAAGGTATTTTCGCCGAAATCCTCACAGTCTTTTCGGCGAAAACATTGTGCTGGGCAGTTGGATCTTTGGTTCTGACTCTGGTTCGATTCCGGTTCACTCCTTGAGGTCTTGAATACGTCCATGGCTACGTAAATGATGGCAAAAATCTGTGCTATCACAAAAACGCTAGAAAACCATCAAATTGACCCAAAAAGGGCCAAAGTAACCAAATCGGTAGGAAATAGGGTAGTTGAGTGAATATTCGCTATTTTACCCCTAAAACCACGTTTCAAGCAAGGAAATGTCGCTTAAATGACGCTGATAATCACATCAAATCGAGTGTCATCAATACCCCACACTTAAGCTTTTGCTTGTCCTCAAGCAAACTGAACTAGAACACACTCAAATTCACAAATGACACGAGATTAAACCGAGATTCAATTCTAACAATTTGGTTTAGACTGTTCCACGTAGAAAGAGTGACCTACACATGCAAGAACATCAACCAAACAAGTTTTCGATCTCACTAATTTCTGCACACTTCAAGTAGTAGTTTTAACAAAGCTCGTCTCTTGGCAAAACAATTAATCATAATTAACCGACTACGATAACACCAATTCTAATCAGAAAAGACTTTAAGCTCTAGCCATGATGTGGACGCGGAGGTAGGAAAAGTGACATGGCTATCGACTCGACTTCATCCGTTTCTAGATCTGTACGTTACATGTTCTAGCTAGGACCGCTTTTTAACAACAATTTCGTTCAAGCTTCAACTTATTCCTTCAATTTATTTACTGCATACTAGTGCTTGATACCAAACACTTCACTTAGGTGTTGGACCTGCCTAGCTCACAGTATTTGTGCCTTTGCTAGTGCTCAACCCGAACACTTCACTTAGGTGTCGGGCTTGCCTAGCTTTATTTTCAGCACTTCAAAAACTTAGCATTGATTTGCAACACTTAATTACTTGATTTAACCAATTTAGCCACTTGATCCTAGCTAGTTATAACTTTTTACACAAGATTTCGAATTGGATTTCCGTCTAATCTCTAGCCACAATCACAGGTGAACAAATATGGAGTGAAAAACATGGGAGAAGCTAGCATCTATCATCTTAGAACGGTGTTATCGAGCTTTGTTATTAACAAACCAATTAATTCAAGTTTCAACTACAAGAGTGATTTATGATCTGTTCTGACCTAGACTCATTTAATATCAGTTCCAACACGTTGGCTACAGGTTCTAAGTGGAACAGTCTAGACGTCATTGTTCAAAATTGAAGTCAATTTAACATCAAAAGTCAAGAATTGAGCAATTCTATGCAAGAGAAATTTTCAAATTTGAACCACAGAATCATAGATAGCAAGCAAGATCATGCATAATCCTAGACTCCTACCCCACACTTAAACGGTTTTGTGTCCTCACAGGACTAAACTAGAGTAGAGAGATACGAAGAACCTGTGACGAGATGGTCGGTGTAGTGGATGAACACGGATAGCCCGGAGCGGAGCGGAGTAGCTACTCAGGATCCTACAAAACAAAAACAACAAAAAGATCAAAAGGATACCGGGACAAGTGTCTCGGATCCACACAGAATAAAAGTCGAACAAAGAAGGTTAAGGGAAATTTTAAAAATATTTTGACGATTGAATGAGAAACTGAAAGAAGGAAGAGAGAGAGGGTGAATCCGAATTTTAAAGTGAATATTTTGGGTGATTTTCAAAAGAGTTTTCGGCGAAAATAAGAGGGTGTTTTCGCCGAAAATTTTAGTTCAAATGCACTGGCGGATTTTCGAAGGCGTTTTCGCCGAAAATAACCATATGGTTTTGCCGAAAACTTTAGTTAAAATCACTGCTTGGTTTTCAAAATCAATTTCGGCGAAAACATTATACACTTCGGACCGAAAATATGAAACAGGGAGACTCAGTTGAAAATCCAAAAGGTGATTTCGCCGAAAATGGTAGGGTGATTTCGCCGAAAATTTTGAACTGTTCGGGTTTAAAATATTTTCGCAAATCCGGCCAACTTCAGAAAATCACAGTTAAATCCACAAAAATCGGAACGACCTCAATCAACTTGCTACTGACTCTATGATATGCAAACAACTCACGAAAAATATGAAATCAAACAAACTGACACTTTTGGTTTCCCAAAACTGACTCGAACGACGAAAAAGACTGACTCAATAATTAAAAAATGGACTCCAGCCGTGGGTTGCCTCCCACGAAGCGCTCTCTTTTAACGTCCTTGAGCTGGACGGTACCTGTTAGGGACCCCAACTCAGAAGTTCCTTGAAGTCAATCGTCTTCTTCAAGGATAGCGGTTGAGTGCCATGTAGCACTCCAGCAGGGTGATGTAACTGGTAGTGTTCCAGTAGATCGTGGTTCTGGTTGGATGACCAGTTCTTCTTGAATTCTCCTTCTGGAAGAGGAAAGAGGTAGTACGGCGCGGCATGATCAATGAGCTCCATCTTCTCCACCTGAGGCTCATCAAGAGGTCTCTCGGGATCGAGTGTATATACTTCCAAATCCTTGATGTCTTTGATTCCCACGTGCTCGTCTCTGGCTTGATCTATAGGTTGGCTCGGCGGAAGCTCGATTGAGGATATCTCCTCGATTTCTTCGTGCTCCTCTTCGGCTTCAACTTCAAGATGGATTGGCTCTTCGTCTTCATCAACCGCCACCGCCAAGGATTCTTCATCAGATGCTTCTAGCTCATAATAGTCATGGACGGGCTCATTTTCTTCTTCGAACATCTCCTGAGCGTGTTCTTCAATTAATTGATTTTGTTGCTCGAGCTTGATGTCCGTCGTGAGACGAGCTTGTAGTATTGCAGAGATATTATCCAAGGCGGATTGGGTGCTCGACGAGCATTGTTGATGTTCATGAACTTGTAGAAGGATCTCTTGGTTATCTCTAGCGCCACTTTGATGCTCTTGTTGGTGTATGTCTTGGTAACCTCGTAGCATTGAAGAGATCTTATCAAAGAGGGAGTCAAATCTCGCCGTCTGTTGTTTTTGTTGATGTAGCATTTCTCGACAATCTTCGGGATATGGTGTTTCGTTGATGTACCACTCTTGGTACTGGTCATCCCACCTGTAATCCTGCATAATCAAAACTCAAAAGCACTACCCAGGTAAATCATGGAAATATGGAGGGAAAATAAATGGTAAGGCGGAAAGGTAGAAGAATAATTTGCCAACTCTTCTTTCAAACAATTAGAAGAGTCCCCGGCAACGGCGCCAATTTGATAGCTGCAGAATAGCGGTCAATCAAATACTACCAAGCTGTGAAGCTAGGGTAGATCTTATTCCAGGGGTTTCTACTAATTGACTACTTTGAAGAAGCTGGCAATTTATTCAGGTTTGAACACGTAGTGCGTGGTGTGAGTTCCACGACTTCTAATCTAATGAACAAAGGAAAATAAAAGACAGAAAAGTAAAAGGTTGACTAACGAGAAGATAGACAAACTTAGATTTCGAATCCCCCTTAGATCACCAGAGCAACGGCAATCACAAGACCAGCGGTTTTCAATTCTAATTCAATCAATTACTAAGACACCACCATAACTCCTTACCCTTAGGTTTAAGACCGGCGAACGTTCGCTCTATCCGTTCTAACTACCAAGATTAACTAGCCGCCCGGGTACGGTCGCCTCTCGCAACGACTTAATTAACTGGTGCAATTACTAATGATTAATGAGCTACTCTTGTAGTGGATTAACCCTAACCGGTTCCTACGAAAGGCACACTCCAATTATAAGGTTAATTGTTCAATTCGATGTTCTAAAGTAGGGCGAGCGTTCGCTTCTATCCTTAGCTTAACAAGAATCAAATCTAGGTGATCAATCCAGACAAGAAACATGAACAAGGAAGAACAAATCAAACATGAAAAAGAACTGATTGAATTTCGAATCTAATCACCGCCGATCCGTGACCGCTTTAAAGCCCTGGGTCACTTAGGGTTCATCTAATCTAAGCTCTACAAGTTAAGTTACTCATATCAGAAACAAGAGAATCAAAGGCAACAATGAAGATCATCATACAGAGGGAAGAACAGATAAGAACTGAAAAACCTAATTCTGACGACTCTCGCGAAGCTTCAATCTCCTGGATCTTCAACTTTAAGCTCCGAGTTCTCCGAGGTGGAAGGATGGCGTCCTAAACTCTATCGAACTCTCTAAACTCTATCTATCGACCCTAGAGTCGGCTGACTCTCAAAAGTCTGATTCGTGAAAATATGAATAATGATTTGTGTGGTGTCAATTGTTCAATGAATGGCTGCCGACTCCTGCTTTAAATAGGGTTGATTAGGGTTTTCTGATTCTGCCGCGGAAAAGGAAGATATTTTCGCCGAAAATATCAAATGATTTTCCGCAAAAACTTTAGTTAAAATCCCCTGTGTTATTTCTTCTATGATTTTCGGCGAAAACATAAGGAAGTTTTCGCCGAAGACTTCAGTGCAAATCAGCCTGTGAGTTCTGAAGGTATTTTCGCCGAAATCCTCATAGTCTTTTCGGTGAAAACATTGTGCTGGGCAGTTGGATCTTTGGTTCTGACTCTGGTTCGATTTCTGGTTCGATTTCGGTTCACTCCTTGAGGTCTTGAATACGTCCATGGCTACGTAAATGATGGCAAAAATCTGTGCTATCACAAAAACGCTAGAAAACCATCAAATTGACCCAAAAAGGGCCAAAGTAACCAAATCGGTAGGAAATAGGGTAGTTGAGTGAATATTCGCTATTTTACCCCTAAAACCACGTTTCAAGCAAGGAAATGTCGCTTAAATGAGGCTGATAATCACGTCAAATTGAGTGTCATCAATAATTTGGTGACCCCGCCCGGTCGTTGTTATGCGGACGTTTCAACCAAATAAAAACTACTAATGCTAAAAAGCGTATAGCAGATCGTATTCCGAGGGCTTTCTATGATTGGTTACTTCAGAACTAGCAAAATACTCAAAGGTAAACACGTTGTGCGTGGTGTGAGTTCCACGACTTCTACTTCTAAGGAATGCAGAAAAATTAAAAAGGATTAAACTAAAGCAGATTGGGAATTAGGGTTTGAAAACAAGAATGACAGACGAACTTAGACTTTGAATCCCCCTTCGTTCCCCAGAGCATTGGCAATCAACAGATCAGCGGATTTCGATTCTCATTCAATCAATTACTAAGACACCACCATAACTCCTTACCCTTAGGTTTAAGACCGGCGAACGTTCGCTCTATCCGTTCTAACTACCAAGATTAACTAGCCGCCCGGGTACGGTCGCCTCTCGCAACGACTTAATTAATTGGTGTGATTACTAGTGATTAATGAGTTACTCTTGCAGTGAATTAACCCTAACCGGTTCCTACGAAAGGCACACTCCAATTATAAGGTTAATTGTTCAAGTCGATGTTCTAAAGTAAGGCGAGCGTTCGCTTCTATCCTTAGCTTAACAAGAATCTAAACTAGGTGATCAATCCAGACAAGAAACATGAACAATGAAGAACGAATCAAACATGAAAAAGAACTGATTGAATTTCGAATCTAATCACCGCCGATCCGTGACCGCTTTAAAGCCCTGGGTCACTTAGGGTTCATCTAGTCTAAGCTCTAAAGGGTTTAGCTACTCATGATTATTACAAAAGAAACAAAGACAAGGAAAGAGTTCATCATTCAGAGGAAGAACAGAAAAGAATCTGAAAAACCTAATTTAGACGACTCTGGCAGACTTCGATATTCGGTAAGTTACACTCCTAGCTCCGGTTCGTCGAGGTGGAAGGGATGGCATCACGATCTCTATCCGGCACTTCGAACTCCAACTCTTCGCTCCAGAACTCAGATAATTCTGATCTCGAAAAGTTGTATTATGATTAATTATGATTCCCCTCTGTTGGGCCGCCGGGTTAAGTATAAATACTTAACCCTAAATTAGCCGAGTCAGCCTAATATTTTCGCCGAATATTCCTTAAGAATTTCGGCAAAAATTCCTTTGAGTTCAGGGGCTGATTTCTCTGGTCTTGAATTTCGGTCCGAAGAGTTGATTGATTTCATCGAAGACATGCTTTGACTCGGCACCAGTTGATTTGCACTATTGATTTCGTCGAAGATGCAAGCCTGTTTTCGCCGAAAATGCAAGTGTGAATGGGCAGATTTTGGCTTGAACTTGATCGACTCCTTTGATCGATTCCGGTTTGATTCCTCGAGGTTCCTACGCCTTAGACACGTCCATGGCTACGCTATTTGACGGCAAATACCTGTGCTAACACAAAAACACTAGAAAACAATCAAATAGACCCGAAACGGGCCAAGGTAACACAAATGGCACGAGATAGGGCAATCGATTGAATATTCGTTATTCTACCCTAAAAACCATGTCTTAAGCAAAGAAATGTCGCTTAAATGAAGCTGATAATCACGTCAAATCGAGTGTCATCAAATACCCCATACTTAAGCTTTTGCTTGTCCTCAAGCAAACTGAATAGAAATGCTCATGTTCATAAATGATAAGATCGATTAAATTGGAGTTCAACCAAACACAATGAATTATTAGACAGATCGATCCTAGAACAAGAAACCTAACATGCATACAGATCAGCCAAACTACCTGGTCTCACTAATAAACTGCACACGACAAGTAATTAGCAACCAATTATGCACGAATTTGACCTGACCGACCAGACTCCTCACACAGGATGTATATAGTACAATGGGAACTCTCACTCTCTGTGTTTAGGGACGTGTTTCTGCTCTCGATCATTTTCTGTTACCGAATTCTGTCATAGGTTTGCATTTCGACCACATCTCCACCACTGTGACAACACGAGTATCTAGTCAAGAAGGACTTCCCTGCTAGGACCGTAATGAATTATACACTACTCGGGTTTATAATGAGATGGATGATGGGAATGAATGATGATGACTTTGTGCGGTGTAGCTTTCGACTAACTTCCCTCGAATCTAATCTATGGCTTCCTACCGTCTAACCAAACACGGGTGGAATAATGAACGCTCGTCCTATGATACCCTCAAGCAACCTAGCACTTATTCTTTTTCTTTACACGATTTTTTTCTCTTTTGCTTTCTTTTGAACTTTTCTTTTGACTTCATTCTTCCATTTGTAGGGAGAAGAACGTTTTATTGAACAATACTTTGAAACTTTTCTTATTTTCTGATTTTTCTGCTTCTCTTTTTTTTTTCTTTTTCTGAAGCTTGCTTCTTTTCTTTCTTCCTATTTTTTTTTCTTTTGTGCCGATTTTCTTTTAGTTGCTAGAGGGTTTACACGTCTGGACATATTAGCTAAGACCACCTGTTTAATGGCTATAGGCAGGTTACCACAAACCAACTTCCGGTAGGTCAATCTAGAACTACAACCACAGGGGATCAACGGGGAATGAAAGAAATGGGAAATGGCTGTAATGTATTATCGAACCGAAAGAATAGGCCAAGCTCAAGGGTCTAAACCTAGTGGATTTTATCATTTGGTAGGCTATCTGACTTAGTAGCTGAATCTAAGTACCCCTATCCTTCTAGAACTCGTGTCATCGTGTGGTCTCGAGTAGGTCTCATGCAAATTCTAACTCATTCAAGTAAACAGAAAACCACTTAGAAAGAATTAAAATTGCAAGTTACGTGCAATGGATCAAAAGCTCACAGTTGGTTTGCTAGTCGGATTCGGTCATTTTCATGCAATCAAGGCTACAAACTACAAGTGTGATTTTTAAAATTTTGTTCTGACCAGGCAATTTAGCATCAAAGCATACAAGTTGGTTCTCAAGTTCTAGGTTAAGCAGTCTAAGCATCATTATGAAAGTTTGAACAACAACTTAACATAAAAAATCAAGAACTGAGCCATTCTAATGCTAGAGAGACTGGAATGGAATCACGAGGCACACATAAAACATAATCAAGGGCAATCAAGTTCATGCAAGGTTCTCTAGCATCCTACCCCACACTTAAATCGGACTGTGTCCTCACAGGACTAATTCTAGAGTTTAGAGTGGAATGGAAGAACCTGGAAGAGGACGGTTGATTTCAGAGGGTAAGCACGGATCCTCGGAGCGGAGGGAGGTGTAACAGAACCTGAAGCAAAGGGAGTCCACCGATTGCCTACAAAACAAAAACAATTGAAACATAAAAAGGAAACCGGGGCAAGTGTCCCGGATCCACACAGAAAAAAGTTGGACCGGAATCCGAAAATAATAAATAAAAAGAAGGCACCAGAAAAGGAATACAACCCGATCACTGCTGGTCCGGTGAGCCGGGAGGTGGAAAGTGGAGAAATTCACCGAGCTGGCGTTGCCACGCCATCTGTGCCTCATATCGCCGGTCGGCGCGGCGCATATGTTGCTGCATAATAGTCCATCGCGCCTCTTGAGTGGCGTTGTCGGTGATGCGCCACTCCTGCAGTCGCTCGTATAACTCACCCACGTCCGCTGGGTGCGGCTGGTGATGTTGAGTATGCGCCGGATATGGCTCGGGGATGTGCGGCGGCGACTGGTGGATGTACCCTGCCTGATGGTGTGGCGAGGGTATATAATCATGAAACTCAGGCGGCGGCTGCGGCTGCTGCTCCTCAGCAACATCTTCTTCCTCTGACTCGACCACAGGCTGGAGTGGAGGATCAGCTGCTACATGGGGACTGAGGTCGAGTTCTAAGTCGTACTCAACCGCCAAGTCTCCACCAACAGTCCTAACTTGGTGGCGTGGAATGTGTGGGCCATACTCATGGCTGATGCCGAAGGAGATGATGAGCTGTCCTATGAAGTTGCCCCCCCAAGAGTTTGCGAGGTGGCGTCTTCCTCTTGGTCTTCTGGCTGAAGATGCGAGCTAGCACCCAGCCGGGGTGGAGGGGGTAGCTCTCTCGGATGGCTCGGTGAAGCATGAGCTCCTCCTTGAGGATATGGTGGCGATCCTTGTCTCGA
Source organism: Linum lewisii (assembly GCA_034768395.1). Classification (NCBI taxonomy): domain Eukaryota; kingdom Viridiplantae; phylum Streptophyta; class Magnoliopsida; order Malpighiales; family Linaceae; genus Linum; species Linum lewisii. The sequence goes on from CM068296.1 coordinate 55,487,280, forward strand.
ACATATAAAAGCGACCTCCGCCAAACCATATGAATAAATTTATAGAGCAGGTGAGAGAGAGACTTAACTGAGTTTCTCGTCCCGAGGCGATCGCCAGGTACGCCTGTCATGTGGCTCCAGAGCGCGTGGTACTCCTCGTCATCATCATCCTCGCCCCAGCCCAGGTGATGATCATGATAGTGCTCGTAGGGGATGCCCAGATGAGCGGCAAACTCATCGTAGGTGAGCTGTCAGTACACCCCACCAAGAAAGAAGGTGACAACCTTCTGGCGCTGCTTCCTCTTGTGCTCCTCCAGGTCAAAGGTCGCCCAGAACTCCTGGAGGGCAATGTCTGGGTAATCAGCAGCTATGGTGGTCAACTCCAGGAGACCAGCCGGTGCTAAGGCGTCATGCACGTTTCGGTAATAATCCTCGTCATGCTCCTGGAGTGACTCCATGGACAGAGGGCGCACGTCAGCTCCACGGATGTGCTGAATCTTCTGGAAGCACTCAAAGTAGTAATCCGGTAGACGGGCGATGGTGGGATGGTATCCAGCCCGGTGAGGGAGTGCAGGTGGTGGACCCAGAATAGCAGGTGTGACGGGTGCGGCAGCTCCTGAGCTCGAGGCGCCATCAAGTCGCGCCTTAGTCCTGCGCTCAAAAGTGTTCCTAAACCAAGAACGAAACCAGATTAGTCAACCAAAACCTTACCCCACACTTAGTAGAAAAACTCGATTTCACAAAGAAATGAGGGAAACTAAGTGGGGTAAGCAAAGCGGAGTAGCCGGCAATCATAGACAGTAAAACACACACCTAGGAACAGCCAGAATCGGATAAGCACAATCAGAGTTCAAAAACCGACATTTAGAAAGTCAACATTTAGGCAAATTGAACCTGAATCATGGCAAGACTATCATAACTTGGAGAATGACGATAAAATATGATTTCAAATGGCAGCACGATAATATGATCAAGACTGAACACTTATGACAGCCACACGATCAACAACAGTTCAAAGTCAACCCGACATTTCTCACAAAAGTCAACATAACAAGAAATTAATCGTATGCATAGCAACACATGACCAACTGATATGAAAATTAAGCACGGGACTCCCTAAGCATCCAAGAACAGTTCTATAAGTTTAGTTAATCCTAGTTCACACGAAACAGTCGGCACGCAAAACGAGGCAAACCGAAAAGTCAATCGAAAGTCAACCCGGCGAAATTCAGCAATCCATATGTCAAAAGATTCGTATTGAAAAGCTCTACAACTTACCTTGAAGTCATGACTGCTAAAAATGAACGAGTTGAGAGGAATCGGTGAAAAACGTTGAAAACTAGGTTTCGGAGAACTGGAGCTGCAAAGCTCCGATTCGAACGTTCTAGGGCTTGAATCGATCGAAAAATGGAGGGGAAGGGAGCGACGGCGGTCGGCGATAACGGTGGCGACGGGAAACGGTGGCGACGGCGGGTTGAAAGAAGTGGTGGTCGGCGGCGATTTTAAATATATAGGGGGTGTTTTCGTTGGTTTTGAACGAAAATGAAAGAAGGGAAGGAAGGAGAGAGAGGGAGACCGGATTTTTAAAGTGGGAATTTTCTGATTTTTGAAATTATTTTCGGCGAAAAGAAAAGGGTGTTTTCGCCGAAAATTTCAGTTAAAATGGACTAACCTACCGAAGTAGACTAGAGTCCTTTTTTTAATTATTGAGTCAGTCTTTTTCGTCGTTCGAGTCGGTTTCGGGAAGCCAAAAGTGTCAGTTTGTTTGATTTCATATTTTTTCGTGAGTTGTTTGCATGTCATAGAGTCAGTAGCAAGTTGATTGAGGTCGTTCCAATTTTTGTGGATTTAACTGTGATTTTCTGAAGTTGGCCGGATTTGCGAAAATATTTTAAACCCGAACAGTTCAAAATTTTCGGCAAAATCACCCTACCATTTTCGGCGAAATCACCTTTTGGATTTTCAACTGAGTCCCCTGTTTCATATTTTCGGTCCGAAGTGTATAATGTTTTCACCGAAATTGATTTTGAAAACCAAGCAGTGATTTGAACTAAAGTTTTCGGCGAAACCATATGGTTATTTTCGGCGAAAACGCCTTCGAAAATCCGGCAGTGCATTTGAACTAAAATTTTCGGCGAAAACACCCTTTTATTTTCGCCGAAAATCCTTTTGAAAACCACCCAATCCTCCACCTAAAAATAGTCAAAATATTTTCAAACTTCCCCTTAACCATCTTTGTTCGACTTTTATTCTGTGTGGATCCTTGACACTTGTCCCGGTATCCTTTTGATCTTTTTGTTGTTTTTATTTTTGTAGGAACTCGAGTAGCTACTCCGCTCTGCTCCGGACTCTCCGTGTTCATCCCCTACACCGACCATCTTGTCACAGGTTCTTCGTATCTCTCTACTCTAGTTTAGTCCTGTGAGGACACAGAACCGTTTAAGTGTGGGGTAGGATTCTAGGATTATGCATGATCTTGTTTGATTTTCTGTGATTCCGTGGTTAAATTTTAAAATTTCTCTTGCATAGAATTGCTCAATTCTTGACTTTTGATGTTAAATTGACTTCAATTTTGAACAATGACGTCTAGACTGTTCCACTTAGAACCTGTAACCAACGTGTCAAAACTGATATTAAATGAGTCTAGGTCAGAACAGATCATAAATCACTCTTGTAGTTGAAAATTTGAATCAATTAAACTGATTGACTTGTTAATAACAAAGCTCGATAACACCGTTCTAAGATGATAAATGCTAGCTTCTCTCATTTTTTTCACTCCATATTTGATCACCTGTGATTGTGGCTTGAGATTAGATGGAAACCCAATTCGAAATCTTGTGTAAAAAGTTATAACTAGCTAAGACCAAGTGGCTAAATTGTTGAATCAAGTAATTGAGTTGTTCAAGTTAATGTTAAGTTCTTTAAAGTGCTGAAAATAAAGCTAGGCAAGCCCGACACCTAAGTGAAGTGTTCGGGTTGAGCACTAGCAAAGGCACAAATACTGTGAGCTAGGCAGGTCCAACACCTAAGTGAAGTGTTTGGTATCGAGCACTAGTATGCAGTAAATAAATTGAAGGAATAAGTTGAAGCTTGAACGAAATTGTTGTTAAAAAGCGGTCCTAGCTAGAACATGTAACGTACAGATCTAGAAACGGATGAAGTCGAGTCGATAGCCATGTCACTTTTCCTACCTCCGCCTCCACATCATGGCTAGAGCTTAAAGTCTTTTCTCATTAGAATTGGTGTTATCGTAGTCGGTTAATTATGATTAATTGTTTTGCCAAGAAACGAGCTTTGTTAAAACTACTACTTGAAGTGTGCAGAAATTAGTGAGATCGAAAACTTGTTTGGTTGATGTTCTTGCATGTGTAGGTCACTCTTTCTACGTGGAACAGTCTAAACCAAATTGTTAGAATTGAATCTCGGTTTAATCTCGTGTCATTTGTGAATTTGAGTGTGTTCTAGTTCAGTTTGCTTGAGGACAAGCAAAAGCTTAAGTGTGGGGTATTGATGACACTCGATTTGACGTGATTATCAGCCTCATTTAAGCGACATTTCCTTGCTTGAAACGTGGTTTTAGGGGTAAAATAGCGAATATTCACTCAACTACCCTATTTCCTACCGATTTGGTTACTTTGGCCCTTTTTGGGTCAATTTGATGGTTTTCTAGCATTTTTGTGATAGCACAGATTTTTGCCATCATTTACGTAGCCATGGACGTATTCAAGACCTCAAGGAGTGAACCGGAATCGAACCAGAAATTGAACCAGAGTCAGAACCGAAGATCCAACTGCCCAGCACAATGTTTTCGCCGAAAAGACTATGAGGATTTCGGCGAAAATACCTTCAGAACTCACAGGCTGATTTGCACTGAAGTCTTCGGCGAAAACTTCCTTATGTTTTCGCCGAAAATCCTAGAAGAAATAACACAGGGGATTTTAACTAAAGTTTTCGCCGAAAATCATTTGATATTTTCGGCGAAAATATCTTCCTTTTCCGCGGCAGAATCAGAAAACCCTAATCAACCCTATTTAAAGCAGGAGTCGGCAGCCATTCATTCAACAATTGACACCACACAAATCATTATTCATATTTTCACAAATCAGACTTTTGAGATTCAGCCGACTCTAGGGTCGATAGATAGAGTTTAGAGAGTTCAAAGATCCGTGGAGAGATCGTGACGCCATCCTTCCACCTCGGAGAACTCGGAGCTTAAAGTTGAAGATCCAGGAGATTGAAGCTTCGCGGGAGTCGTCAGAATTAGGTTTTTCAGTTCTTATCTGTTCTTCCTCTGTATGATGATCTTCATTGTTGCCTTTGATTTTCTTGTTTCTGATATGAGTAACTGAACTCGTTAGAGCTTAGACTAGATGAACCCTAAGTGACCCAAGGCTTTAAAGCGGTCACGGATTGGCGGTCACGGATTGGCGGTCACGGATTGGCGGTAATTAGATTCGAAGTTCAATCAGTTTCTCTTTGCATGTTTGATTCGTTCTTTATTGTTCATGTTTCTTGTCTGGATTGATCCCCTAGATTAGATTCTTGTTAAGCTAAGGATAGAAGCGAACGCTCGCCTTACTTTAGAACATCGAATTGAACAATTAACCTTATAATTGGAGCGTGCCTTTCGTAGGAACCGGTTAGGGTTAATCCACTACAAGAGTAACTCATAAATCATTAGTAATTACACCAGTTAATTAAGTCGTTGCGAGAGGCGACCGTAACCGGGCGGCTAGTTAATCTTGGTAGTTAGAACGGATAGAGCGAACGTTCGCCGGTCTTAAACCTAAGGGTAAGGAGTTATGGTGGTGTATAGAAATTGATTGAATTAGAATTGAAAACCGCTGATCTGTTGATTGCCAATGCTCTGGTGAACGAAGGGGGATTCGAAATCTAAGTTCGTCTATCTTCTCGTTAGTCAACCTTTTACTTTTCTGTCTTTTATTTTCCTTTGTTCATTAGATTAGAAGTCGTGGAACTCACACCACGCACAACGTGTTTAAACCTGAATAAATTGCCAGCTTCTTCAAAGTAGTCGATTAGAAGAAACCTTGTGGAATACGATCTACCCTAGCTTTCCAGCTTGGTAGTATTTGATTGACCGCTATTCTGCAGCTTATCAGTCAACTCTATAGTTTCAACAGCTAGACAATGAGATTGTTCATTCAAAGGAGTATATTTCATTCTGTCCTTAAGGCGGAATGTTATCGTTTCCTTACCAACCCTCAAGGTCAAGGAACTATTTGGAACGTTAATTTGCATTCCGGTTGTTGCCATGAAGGGTCGACCTATGAGAATGGTAGAATCATCCTCTAGTATCTATGATCACATAGTCAGCTAAGAACGTGAAAGGACCACATTTAGTAACAATGTCTTTGATCTCTCCTCTAGGGGTTTTCAGTTATCTATCAGCAAAGACAAGTTGTATGCTAGTTGGTTCAAGTTCTCCTAGATTCAATTTTTCAAATAAACTCATAGGCATAACATTGACAGACGCGCCTAGATCAACCAAACTACGTTCTATCTCAATATCATTAATAACTAGAGGAAGAGTGAAAGAACTAGGATCAGAACACTTAGCTGGATATGGCGATGAAGGTTTCTTGCTACGAGCGGCAGGATATCCTTCCTTTTTCCCTACATACAGTCTCGATCCTCGCGTTAGGTAGCATTGCTCTTGGAAAAGGAGGCTTCACGTAGTACGGAGCAAGAGGAGGATCATACTCCTTAGGCGCCTCCTTCTGTGCTTCCTTCTTCTCCGGAGTTTCATCGGTCCTGCGTAAATTAGAAGAAGCATTAGTAGACGAATTTGTCAGATCTTGAATAGATACCATCTTAGCTTGCTCCTTTCTCGGATTTGGCTCAGTTTGGCTCGGAAGTTGGCCAAACGGTCGACCAGATGTTAGCATGTTAGAGATCTGGTTCACTGCCTGCTCAATTCTTTGACCGGATGCAATCTGTTCTTGGTTGAGAAGAGCTTGGGCTTTGAACTGACTGTCATGATCGTCAAGTCTGGTGATGATCTGACTGAGCTTCTTGTCGAGTTCACTGACGTTGTTCTCGCTCTGATGTTGCTGCCCTGGATAGGTATTGTTCAGATATTGATTCTGACGATTGACAGGAGCAGTTCCATAGTTACCCGGATTTCGGTGTGGCGGCTGGTAGACACCTCCCGGCGGATGATTTGGCTTCTGATCCTAAGCTGGACCAGTTGGTCGGCTGTTCTGGTTCTGGTTGGCACCGTCATTGTAGGGAGGTCTATCTTGATAATTCCCCTGCTGTCTGTAGTTGCGGTAGCCAACATAACCGTTCTGATTGTTGTTGAAGCCTTGTTGAACGAAATTGACTTCTTCGGCAGACCAGACTTCTGTTTTACCAAAATTCTGGCATCGGCCTCCATTATGCGCACAAGCTCCACACCACTCGTAATCGGCAACGTAGACAGATGCAGCCGGCGGCTTGATGGGTGTAGAAGAGTTCTTAAGATGCTTCTCTACTTCTGCCTTAATGGTTGCTTCAAGATCGAGCTTGCTTCTTGATCCTTCAGATTGTCGTTCCCAGTTCCTTGACTTGAAAGCACAGTTCGCAAAATGAAGAAGAGCAGCTTCAGGTGTAAGTGTAGGGCAATCCCCTTCAGCTAGGGAATTGACCCATTTGGCAGATTCTTCACGAAGACCTCAAGCAAAGATTTCAGCTAACTGCCACTGCTCGAAACTGTGGTGAGGACAGTTGTAGAGAAGTTCTTGGAATTCATTCCAAGTATCATATAAGCTCGCTCCTTCCTTCTGAGAGAATCTGGTGATTGCTGTCCTTGAAGGCTGTGGTTCTGGAAGGAGGGAAGTACTCTTCGACGAAGTCTTGAGCAAGAGTCTCCCAGTTGGTGTAGTAACCAGGTGGTTTACCAGTGAGCCACCTCTTAGCTGTGCCTTTCAGAGAGAACGGGAAAGCTCTCAAGCAAAGAGTGTTCTTGTCGAGATTCCCACTCTTGAAAGTGCTGCAGAGATCAAGGAAATCCGCCAGATGCGTGGATGGATTTTCTAACGGCCTGCCTTTAAATTGTAGATCCCTAGAGATCATAGTCAAGAATGGAATCTTGATCTCATAGTCAGGATCTCCTTCAATGCGCGGCACGGCGATAGAAGATCAAACGCTAGTCACGCTCGGATTTTTGTAGTCAGCTAGACTCTTCAGTGCAATCGGTGGTGGTGGTGGTTGATGACCGCCTGGTGGTGGTAACTGATCAGTCATCCTGGGAGATGGAGGAGGTGAAAGTGATTCGGTGTATGAAGCGGATGAAGATGACGGTGAAGATGGAGATGAGGAACTCTCTTTTAGTTCCTCGATCTTGATCGGAGTGACGGATGGAGGTGGATTGGTTCTACCTCTCTTTGGAATCTGTGATTGTCTTGGTGGAGCAGAACTGCCTGGTCTCTCTATACTCTTAGCCTTGTCGTTCTTGGCGCTTTGGAGACGCGTGAGAGGGCGGTGGTGCATAAACCTGTGAACAACCTACAAATGACAAAAAAAAAAACAAAACCAGTGTAAAATTGAAGTGGATGGAAAGGTGAAAGATGGAAAGTAGAAGAATAAATGCCAGTTCTTCTTTCAAACAATTAAAAGCAGTTCCCGACAATGGTGCCAATTTGATGTACCAATCGTAGAGCGGTGATCAAATACTACCATTCTAGAAAGCTAGGGTAGATCGTATTCCACGGGTCTTCTAATAATCGTCTACTCAAATATAAAGGCAGATTACTCAGGTTTAACACTTTGTGCGTGGTGTGAGTTCCACGACTTCTAATTCTAGAAAATGCACGGAAATTAAAAACTAAAACTGAAAGACAGATCGAAAGATTGGTTGATTTGACAAAGATGATAGACAAGCTTAGACTTCGAATCCCCCTTCGTTCACCAGAGCATTGGTAATCAACAGATCAGCGGATTTCAATTCTCGTTCAATCAATTCTAAGACACCACCATAACTCCCGACCCTTAGGTTTAAGACTGGCGAATGTTCGCTCTATCCGATCTAGCTACCAAGATTAATTAGCCGCCCGGGTACGGTCGCCTCTCGCAACGACTTAACTAACTGTGGAATTACTAACAATTTATGAGTTACGCTTGCAGTGGATTAACCCTAACTGGTTCCTACGAAAGGCACACTCCAATGAATAGGTTAATTGTTCGATTTGGTGTTTTAAAGTAAGGCGAGCGTTTGCTTCTATCCTTAGCTTAACAAGAATCTAATCTAGGTGATCAATCCAGAAAAGAAACATGAACAACGAAGAACAAATCAAACATGAAAGAGAAACTGATTGAACTTTGAATCTAATCACCGCCGATCCGTGACCGCTTTAAAGCCCTGGGTCACTCAGGGTTCATCTAGTCTAAGCTCTACGAGTTTAGCTACTCATGTTCATAACAAAAGAATCAAAGACAAAGACAGAGTTCATCTTGAACAAGGAAGAACAGAAAAGGATCTGAAAAACCTAATTAAGACGACTCCGGTGAAACTTTGATCTCCGGTAATCTTCACTCCTAGCTCCGAGTCTCTGAGGTGAAGGGATGGCGTCACGATATCTTCCTGGCTCTTCGAACTCTAAACTCTCCTCCAGAACTCGTGAGAATTCTGAAATTATGAGGTCTCTCCCCTTTTGGGCCGCCGGTTAAGTATTTATACTTAACCCTAATACCGCCAGATTTTGCCTTGAGTTTTCGCCGAAAACTTGAGTGTAAATGAGGCGTCTGTCGGCTGATTATCCTGTGTTTTTTGGACCTAGGGTTCTAAACGAAAACTTGGAGTTTTCGCCGAAAACTTCTCTTTGTTGAACTCAGCCGATTTCTTCCTGAGTTTTCGCCAAAAACCTGGGGGATTTTCGCCGAAAACTGCAGTGTAAATCGGGGCAGGATTTGATTCGACTTCATTGACTCCTCGGATCAATTTTGGTGCGATTCCTCCAGGTTCCAACGCCTTAGACACGTCCTTGGCCACTATATTTGACAGCAAAAACTTGTGCTATCATGAAAACACTAGAAAACCATCAAATAGACCCGAAACAGGCCAAAGTAACACAAATGGCACGAGATAGAGCAGTTGAGTGAAAATTCGCTATTCTACCCTAAAAACCATGTCTTAAGAAAGGAAATGTCGCTTAAATGAGGCTGATAATCATGTCAAATCGAGTGTCATCAGCAGCTTGCCCAAGCATTCTAGGATGAATTATTTCCGCCCTCCAAGACTTTGGAGTTTCAGAAGAGGATTGCGCGATTCATGCATCTGGATGATGAATCGTTGTATGACTACTGGTACAGATTCCAAGAGTTCATGAGAGCTTGTCCACACCATGCGTTCAGAGATGTACAACTTGCCAATTTATTTGGCACCAGTTAAATGATGTGACAACGATGACGGTGAATCGGTTGACGCAAGGTGATTTTTCTGCTCTTTCTCTAGAAGAGGCTCTTGGTCATTATGCGTCCGTTGCAAAGCAGGGTAGATCATGGACGAGGAGAGCTGGTCTTCATAATACTAGTAAGGGAGATATCATTCCTTTACAAACTCTGGTTGATTCTCAAGCAACCGAGTTGAAGAAGTTGCAGCAACAGTTAACAAGATGTCATCTGGACAGCCTAAGTCTGGAACTTCCTCATCTGAAGGTTCTTTAAAGAAGTGAAGAGCTGTGAGAGTTGTGGTGATCCTCCTCACCCAAAGCATGCTTGTTTCACATATCCTGGATCTAAAACTTTCCAGGAGTCGTGTGGATGGTGCGGAACTTGCAACCACAATGGTGGCGTATACCACAAATTTGGGAGCAATCTTTCTTTGAACAGTGAGGAGCTGAACTTCATTTCTCAAGGCTATCATCATAATCAGTCTGGGTATGGCGAACTCAACCAACAAGGGCGATTCAACCGTGATTACAACAAGGGCGGCTCTACTTCAGACAAGCCGAGTAGTTCTGCTCCGCCTAAGCAACCGCGAGTTTCAAAGCAAGTCAGAATCGATCCACCCCCATCCTCTACACCTATTAAGACCGAGGATTTTAAGGAGAGCTCCTCGTCTTCTTCTGCTTCATCCATATCGTCAGATTCACCACCACACTCTCCCATCGCAATGGCTGAGCAGAAGAGTCTTGCGGATTATAATAAGCCAAGCGCGACTAGCGTTCGGTCCTCCATCTATGTGCCACGCAATGAAGCTGATCTTATGAGATCAAAATCCCCTTCCTAAGAATGATCTCTAGGGATGTGCAGTTATAGGGAAGCCGCACGATAATCCTTGCACACATTTGGCGGACTTCATTGCTCTCTGTGAAACTTTTAAGAGTGGAACCCTAGACAAGAACACCTTGTGCTTGCGAGCCTTTCCATTCTCTCTCAAGGGCCCGCAAAGAGATGACTCAAAAGCAAGCCTCTCGGTCACTACAACAACTGGGATAAGCTGGCTCAAGAGTTTGTAGAGGAATACTTTCCTCCTTCAAGAACAATAGCCTACAAGGATAACATCACCAGGTTCAGACAGAAGGAAGGAATGAGCTTGTACGACGCTTGGAATGAATTCCAAGAACTTCTCTACAACTGCCCCCATCATGGCTTCGAGCAAAGACAACTAGCTGAAATCTTTGTTTGGGGTATGAATGAGGAGTCATCCAAATGGGTCAATTCCTTAGCTGAAGGAGATTGCACCGCTCTTACCCCAGAAGCCGCTATGCTTCACTTTGCTAACTGTGCTTCCAAGTCAAGGATTTGGGAGAGCAAATCAGAAGGAGCTAGAAGCAAGCTCAACATTGAAGAGCAGGTTAAAGCAGAAGTCGAGAAGCATTTGAAAAAGTCGAGTGCGCCAATCAACCCTCCATCATCCTCTGTCTATGTAGCTGACTGTGAATGGTGTGGAGCTTGTGCTCATAACGGAGGGAGCTGCCAGAATTTTGGAAAAAGTGATGTCTGGTATGTGGATGACGTGAGCTTCATTACTCATGGCTTCCCTAATAACCAACAAGGCTACATCGGTTACCACAACTACAGGCCAGCTCCACAACAGGGAAGTTTCCAAGAGCGACCTCCCTACAACTTCAGAGACAACCAGAACCAGAATCAGAATAGCCGACCATCTGGGTCATACCAAGAGCCGAAGCTGAACACCCAATCTGGAGGAGTGTATCAGCCAACACATTGAAATCAAGGTAATTATGGTACAATACCTGGCAATCATCATAATCAGTACCTGAACAATAACTATTAAGGCCCTCCTGGATTCACTGGAGGACAACAGCCTCAACGACCCACACCTCAAGATAACAAGGAGACCGAGTTGGATAAGAAGCTCAATCAGATCATCTCTAGGCTTGATGATCATGATAGTCAATTTAAAGCTCAAGCCATCTTGAACCAAGAACAGATTTCACAAGGTCATAGAGTGGAGAGCCAAGTGAACAACATCGCTAGCATGCTCTCTAGTGGTCGTCCCTTTGGTAAGCTTCCAAGCAAGACAGAATCAAACCCGAAGAATGAGCATGTTAAGACTGTCTCCACTTGAAGTTGCAAGAGCTCAACTGCTACTACATCTCCCGAACCGGTCATGACTCCTGATGTTGTGGCCATTGATATACCAGAGATCGAAGAAGAAGAAAAGATGGCTGCCTCGCCAAGAACCACACGAGCACTGGAGCCACCTCTTGCTCCGTATCAGCCAAGAATTCCCTTCCCCAAAGCGTTGCTACCCAAGGGAGAAGATAAGGACAGCTCGAAGAAGAAGAAGGAATCATCTTCCACTCCCTCCAAGGGAGAATGCTCTGCCGTCCAGTCTCGACCACCACCCATAACGGTCCCAGCTAAGTGTTCCGATCCTGGCTCTTTTACATTGCCTTGCATCATTAATGATATTGAGATTGAACGTAGCTTGGTTTATCTAGGCGCTTCCATAAATGTCATGCCTATGTGCTTATATGAGAAACTGAACTTTAACTGAATTCAAAACGATTAGCATGCAATTGGTTTTTGCTGATAGATCCATGAGAGCACCTAGGGGATTGGTCAAGGACGTGGTTGTGCGATGTGGTCTGTTTACCTTCTTAGCTAATTTTGTCGTCATGGATACCCAAGAGGAGGATGCTACTCTTTTCATAGGCCGACCTTTTATGGAAATGTGCGGGATGACAATCAATATCCCTAACGGATCGCTAACATTAAGGGTTGGAAAGGACAGTGTCACATTCCGTCTCAAGGACGGTATGAAATACATTCCTAAGGGAGAAGCACATTATTTATCTGTTCAAACTGTGGAATTGGCCTCGGTCAACTCCGTTACTAATATCATTCCAAGTGTTTCTTCAAAGATAGCTGCTACAGGTGCTGAACAAGTGAGCAACCAGAAGAAAAAGCCTCCGGCACAGAAGCCAAAGAGGAAGGAGGAACCAAAAGTACCTTCTTCCAAGTCGCCGCAACTTAAAGATCCTGGTGAAGTGAAGAAGAAGAATGCAAAGAAGACCAAGATGGTGTGGAAGCCTGTCACTCTGCCACCCTCTGCCGAGCCAATTCGTCTGCCGCCTTCGAGAGACCTCTTCGGGCCATTTGAAGTTATCGGGCATTGATGAACGTCTGAAGTACAGGTTATCAAATAACTACTTAGCTAGAAGCTAAGCAGATCGTATTCCACGGGCCTTGTAATAACTGTCTACTCAAATGTAAAGGCAAATTACTCAGGTTTAACACGTTCTGCGTGGTGTGAGTTCCACGACTTCCATTCTAGAAAATGCAAGCAAATTAAAAACTAAACTGAAAGACAGATTGAAAGATTGGTTGACTTAACAAAGACGACAGACAAGCTTAGACTTCGAATCCCCCTTAGTTCACCAGAGCATTGGCAATCAACAGATCAACGGATTTCAATTCTCGTTCAATCAATTCTAAGACACCACCATAACTCTTGACCCTTAGGTTTAAGACTGGCGAACGTTCTCTCTATCCGATCTTGCTACCAAGATTAATTAGTCGCCCAGGTACGGTCGCCTCTTGCGATGACTTAACTAACTGGTGGAATTACTAACGATTTATGAGTTACTCTTAAAGTGGATTAACCCTAACTGGTTCCTACGAAAGGCACACTCCAATGAATAGGTTAACTGTTGATTTGGTGTTTTAAAGTAAGGCGAGCGTTCGCTTCTATCCTTAGCTTAACAAGAATCTAATCTAGGTGATCAATTGATGACACTCGATTTGACGTGATTATCAGCCTCATTTAAGCGACATTTCTTTGCTTAAGACATTGTTTTTAGGGTAGAATAACGAATATTCAATCGATTGCCCTATCTCGTGCCATTTGTGTTACCTTGGCCCGTTTCGGGTCTATTTGATGGTTTTCTAGTGTTTTTGTGTTAACACAGGTTTTTGCCGTCAAATAGCGTAGCCATGGACGTGTCTAAGGCGTAGGAACCTCGAGGAATCAAACCGGAATCGATCAAAGGAGTCAATCAAGTCAAACCGAAAATCTGCCATTCACACTTATAGTTTCGGCGAAACCAGACCCCCAGATTTGGCGAAACCAGCAGTTCAAATCAGCCAGTGCCAAGAGAAGAATGGTTTCAGCGAAACCACTCAACTGCTCGGACCGAAAATATTGAACAGCCGGCGGAGCCCTTGAACTTAAAGCCAGTTTCGCCGAAACTATCCCTATGGTTTCGGCGAAAACATCAGCTCAGCCCGGCCCAACTAGGGTTAAGTATTTATACTTAATCCGGCGGCCCGAGGAAAGAGAGAGATCATAATTAATCATAATACAACTTTTCGAGATTAGAATTCTCTGAAGTCTGAAGCGAAGAGTTGGAGTTCGAAGAGCCGGATAGAGATCGTGACGCCATCCCTTCCATCTCGAAGAACCGGAGCTAGGAGTGCAACTTACCGAAGATCGGAGTCTGTCAGAGTCGTCTGAATTAGGTTTTTCAGATCCTTTTCTGTTCTTCCTTTGAATGATGAACTCCTTCCTTGCCTCTGTTTCTTTTGTAATGATCATGAGTAGCTAAACTCGTTAGAGCTTAGATTAGATGAACCCTAAGTGACCCAGGGCTTTAAAGCGGTCATGGATCGGCGGTGATTAGATTCGAAATTCAATCAGTTCTTTTTCATGTTTGATTTGTTCTTCATTGTTCATGTTTCTTGTCTGGATTGATCACCTAGATTAGATTCTTGTTAAGCTAAGGATAGAAGCGAACGCTCGCCTTACTTTAGAACATCGAATTAAACAATTAACCTTATAATTGGAGTGCGCCTTTCGTAGGAACCGGTTAGGGTTAATTCACTGCAAGAGTAACTCATTAATCACTAGTAACTACACCAATTAATTAAGTCGTTGCGAGAGGCGACCGTACCCGGCGACTAGTTAATCTTGGTAGTTAGAACGGATAGAGCGAACGTTCGCCGGTCTTAAACCTAAGGGTAAGGAGTTATGGTGGTGTCTTAGAAATTGATTGAATGAGAATCGAAATCCGCTGATCTGTTGATTGCCAATGCTCTGGGAACGAAGGGGGATTCAAAGTCTAAGTTCGTCTGTCATTCTTGTTTCCAAACCCTATTTCTCAATCTGCTTTAGTTTAATCTTTTTAATTTTTCTGCATTCCTTAGAATTAGAAGTCGTGGAACTCACACCACGCACAACGTGTTTTTCCTTGAATAATTTGTTAGTTCTGAAGTAGCCAATCATTCGAAGGCCCGTGGAATACGATCTATCCTAGCTCTTGAGCTTGATAGTTATTTGATTGAACCTGCTCAGCACAACGACGGTTTCATCAAATTGGCGACGTTGCCGGGGACTTCTTTTGATTGTTGAAAGAAGATCTGGCAATTTATTCTTCTACTTTCCATCTTTCATTTTTCCATTCACTTCGATTTTACACTGGTTTTGTTTGTCTTTGTTATCTGTACGTTTACAGGTGTATGCCTCACCGTCCTTGGACTCGCTCTCAGACCGAACAGGCTAAGATTGCAGGAAATCCAAGCAGTTCTGCTACACCTCTACGATCACAGATTCTGAAGGAAGGCAGATCCAATCCATTCATCACTCCGATCAAGATCGAGGAACCGAAGGAGAGTTCCTCATCTCCGTCTTCACCGCACTCTTCATCCGCTTCATACACCGAGTCACTTTCACCCACTCCATCTCCCACCATGACCGATAGATTACCACCAAACGGCGATCAACCGCCGCCACCCCCACCTGCACAAAAGAGTCTAGCAGACTATAACAAGCTGAGCGCGACTAGCGTTCGATCTGCCATTGCCGTTCCGCGCATTGAAGGAGATCCTGACTATGAGATCAAGATTCCATTCTTGACCATGATCTCTAGGGATTTACAGTTTGAAGGCAGGCCCCTGGACAATCCGTGCACTCATCTTGCAGACTTCCTTGATCTCTGCAACACTTTTAAAAACGAAAACCTCGACAAAAACACTCTTTGTCTGAGAGCTTTCCCGTTCTCTTTGAAAGGCGTTGCTAAGAGGTGGCTTACTGGCAAACCACCTGGCTACTACACTAACTGGGATACTCTGGCTCAGGACTTTGTTAAAGAATACTTCCCTCCGGCCAGAACAACCGCCATCAAGGACAGCATCGCCAGATTCTCCCAGAAAGAAGGAGAAAGTTTATATGATACTTGGAATCGATTCCAAGAACTTCTCTACACCTGCCCTCATCATGGATTCGAGCAGAGGCAGTTTGCTGAAATCTTCTCTCGAGGACTTCGAGAAGAATCTGCCAAGTGGGTCAATTCTCTAGCTGAAGGGGATTGCACTACACTCACTCCTGAAGCTGCTCTTCTGCACTTCGCAAACTGTGCCTCCTAGTCAAGGAACTGGGAGCGACAATATGAAGGATCGAGGAGCAAGCTAGATTTCGAAGCAGCTATCATTGCAGAGGTAGAGAAGCATTTGAAGAAGTCTACCACACCAATCAAGCCACCGGCAGCTTCTGTCTATGTTGCCGATTGCGAGTGGTGTGGAGCTTGCTCACATAACGGAGGCCGTTGTCAGAATTTTGGTAAGGCAGAAGTCTGGTCTGCCGAAGAGGTAAATTTCATCCAACAAGGCTTCGTTAATAATCAGAATGGTTATGCCGGTTATCGTAACTTCAGACAGCAAGGGAACTATCACGACAGACCTCCCTATCATGCTGGCGCCAATCATAACCAGAACCAGAATAACCGCCCGGCTGGTCAAGTTCAGGATCAGAAGCCTAACCATCCGCCGGCGGGTGTTTACCAGCCCCCGCATCGCAATCCGGGTAATTATGGAACTGCTCCTGGCAATCGCCAGAATCAATATCTTAACAACACCTATCCAGGACAGCAGCATCAAAGAGATAATAATGTCAGTGACCTGGATAAGAAGCTCAGCCAGATCATCACAAGACTCGATGATCATGACAGTCAGTTCAAGGCTCAAGCTCTTCTCAATCAAGAACAGATAGCATCTGGACAAAGAATTGAGCAAGTCGTGAACAACATCTCGAGCATGCTAGCATCTGGTCGACCATTTGGCCAGCTTCCAAGCCAGACAGAGCCAAATCCGAGAAAAGAACAGGCTAAAATGGTAACTGCTCGAAAACTCCCGAACTTAATTGCTGATGCTTATTCTGTTTTACGCAGGATCGCTGAAACTCCGGAAGAAGTGGAAGAAGAAGAACAGAAACCGGCGCCTAAGGAGGATCCTCCTTTTGCACCGTACGTCGTGAAACCTCCCTTTCCTAGAGCACTGCTGCCAAACGCAAGGATCGAGACTGGCATGAAGGGGAACAAGGAAGGATATCCTGACATTCGTATTAAGAAACCTGTCTCTCCATATCCAGCTAAGTTATCTGATCCTGGTTCTTTTACTTTGCCTTTGGTCATCAATGATGTTGAAATTGAACGTTGCTTAGTTGATCTAGGAGCATCTGTTAATGTCATGCCTGTGAGTCTATATGAAAAGTTAAACCTAGGGGAACTTGAACCGCCCAGTATGCAACTCGTCTTTGCTGATAGATCGCTTAAAACCCCTAAGGGAGAGATTAAAGACGTTGTCACCAAATGTGGTCCGTTCACGTTCTTAGCTGATTATGTGATTATGGATACTAGTACAGATGATGCTACTATTCTCATAGGTCGACCTTTCATGGCTACTACTGGAATGAATATTAACGTTCCTAATGGTTCTTTGACTTTAAGACTTGGTAAAGAAACGAAAACGTTCCGTCTTAAAGATGGCATGAAATATGACTCTAGGAATGAAGAATCTCACTGCCTTGCTGTTGAAACTGTGGGGTTGACTCTGGTCAACTCCGTTACTAATGCTTCTTCCAGTGTCTCTAGATCAGTTGTTGCTACAGGCATTAAACAGGTCACTACGAAAAAAACCAGAAATTTTGGTTCAGAAGCCGCTTAAGAAGAAGAAGGAACTGCAAGCCTCTTCTAAATCACCGAGCAAACCTCAGGGAAAGAACAAGAAGACGAAGACCCAAATGGTCTGGAGACCAAAAATTCCACCGTCTTCCACCGAGCCAGCTGCACCACCAACACGTTCCGAGAAACCGGCGCCGGAACAAGTATGGAAGGAGAAGCCGAAAGCATCTCCTAAGGAAGTACTAACGATCACCGATCCTGGTGATAACAAGCCGAAGAAGAAAGAAAAAGAGAAACCGACAGTCCTCATTCCTTCCATCGTCACACTAAAGAAGGATGACCTCTCAAGAGAGCTGTTTGGACCATTCAAGTTCGTTGATCATCTTCCTGACGGACGTACCAAACTACTACATGCGAACGGGAAGAAATTCACGTTTATCGGAGAAGTCCCGAAGCTGTACTTTATGAACTCCGACGCGAGGTGAAGGAGAATCTAAGTTGGGATGTCTCCTAATACCGTCCAGGTATCGTCCAGCTCAAGGACGTTAATAAAAGAGCGCTTCGTGGGAGGCAACACACGGCTGGAGTCAGTTTTGTTTTGTTTCAACCTTGGTATTTTAGAGTCGGTTCGGGAGAGCCAAAAGTGTCAGTTTGTTTGATTTATTATTTTTCGTGTAGAGTCTGCATGTCATAGAGTCAATCGCAAGTTGATTGAGGTCGTTCTGATTTTTCTGGATTTAACTGTGATTTTCTGAAGTTGGCCTGATTTACGAAAATATTTTAACCCCGAACAGTTCAAAATTTTCGGCGAAACCACCCTTGTTTTCGGCGAAACCGGTTTTCAAATTTCGAACCTGTTCTCCTGTTCCTCATTTTTGGTTCGAAAATTTTCTGATTTCGGCGAAACCATCCCAACTAAAATTTTCGGCGAAACCGAGCTTCCATTTTCGGCAAAACCGCCAGTTCAAATCGGTCAATCCATTTTAACTAGTAGTTTCGGCGAAACCACCCCCCTACTTTCGCCGAAACTGATTTGCAAAATCACTTAATTTATCCTTTAAAATTTCGGACCACCCCCTCTCTCATCCATTCGCTTATTTTCGCTCAGCCTACCCGAAACCCCCCCTCTCCTTTTGAAATCGCCGAACGCCCCACTTTCAAAACCCGCCGTCACCGCCGTTTCACTCGCCGCCGCCATCGCCGACTGCCGCCGCTCCTCTCCCCTCCTCATTCCGATCCCAACAAGCCCTAGAACGTTCGAATCGAAGCTTTGCAGCTCCAATTCTCCGAAACCCCAGTTTTTAAGTTTTTCACCGATTCCTCCCAACCCGTTCAGTTTTTGCTTCCATGGTTTCAAGGTCAGCTGTATAACTTTTCAATACGAATCTTTTGACGTATGGATTGCTGAATTTCGTCGGGGTTGACTTTCGGTTGACTTTTCAATTTGCCTCGTTTTGCGTGCCGACTGTTTCGTGTGAACTAGGATTAATTGAACTTATAGAACTGTTCTAGGATGCTTAGGGAGTTCCGTGCTTAATTTCCATATCATTTGGTCATGTGTTGCTATGCATACGATTGATTCGTTGTTATGTTGACTTGTGAGATATGTCGGTTTGACGTTGGATTGTTGTTGATCGTTTGGCTGTCATAAGTGTCCATTCTCGTTCATATTATCGTGCTTGCCATTTGAAATAATATTTTACCGTCATTCTCCGAGTTGTGACAGTCTTGCCATGATTAGGGTTCAATATGACTTAATGTTGACTTTCTAAATGTCGGTTTGACTTTTTGAACTCTGATTGCGCTTACCTGATTATAGTTGTTCTTAAGATATGTGTTCTATTGTCGATGGATACCAGTTACTCCGCTTTACTTACCCCACTTAGTTTCCCTCATTTCTTTGTGAAATTGAGTTTTTCTACTAAGTGTGGGGTAGGATCTTAGTTGACTAATCTGGTTTCACTTCTGGTTTTTAGGAACACTTTTGAGTGCAGGACTAAGGCACGCCTTGATGGCGCATCGAGCTCAGGAGCTTCCGCTCCCGTCACACCCGCCATTCTGGGTCCTCCACCTGCACTCCCTCGCCATGCTGGATACCATCCCACCATCGCCCGTCTACCGGACTTCTACTTTGGGAACTTCCAGAAGATCGAACACATCCGTGGAGCTGACGTGCGTCCTTTATCCATGGAGTCACTCCAGGAGCATGATGAGGATTCATACCGGAATGTGCATGACGCCCTCGCACCGGCCGGTCTCCTAGAGCTGACCACCATAGCCGCCGAGTTCCCAGACATTGCTCTCCAGGAGTTCTGGGCGACATTTGACTTGGACGAGCATAAGAGGAGACGGGGCCAGAAGGTGATCACCTTCTTTCTTGGTGGGGTGTACAGGCAGCTCACCTACGATGAGTTTGCCGCTCATCTGGGCATCCCCTACGAGCACTATCACGATCACCACCTCGGCTGGGGCGATGATGATGACGACAAGGAGTTACACGCCCTCTGGAGCCACATGACAGGAGTGCCTGGCGATCGCCTCGGGAAGAACAACGCCACTCAAGAGGCGCGGTGGACTATTATGCAGCAACATATGCACCGAGCCGACCGGCGTTATGAGCGACAGCTGGAGTGGCAGCGACAGCTCGGCGATTACTTCCACTTCCCCCACCCTGACACCTTTGCCCAGTGATGATCAGGTGGTGTCCTTTTTCCTTCTCCTTTCTTTTTATTTATTCTTTTCGGACTTCGGTCCAACTTTTTTTGTGTGGATCCGGGGCACTTGTCCCGGTTTCCTTTTTATGTTTCATTTGTTTTTGTTTTGTAGGCAGTTGGGAGACTCCCTTTGCTTCAGGTTCTGTTACACTTACCTCCGCTCTCTGGATCCGTGCTTACCCTCTGAAATCAACCGTCCTCTTCCAGGTTCTTCCATTCCACTCTGAATTCTAGACTTAGTCCTGTGAGGACACAGTCCGATTTAAGTGTGGGGTAGGATGCTAGAGAACCTTGCATGAACTTGATTTCCCTTGATTGTGTTTTGTGTGCCTCGTGATTCCATTCCAGTCTCTCTAGCATTAGAATGGCTCAGTTCTTGATTTTTGATGTTAAGTTGTTGTTCAAACTTTCATAATGATGCTTAGACTGCTTAACCTAGAACTTGAGAACCAACTTGTATCCTTTGATGCTAAATTGCCTGGTCAGAACAGAATTTTAAAATCACACTTGTAGTTTGTAGCCTTGATTGCATGAAAATGACCGAATCCGACTAGCAAACCAACTGTGAGCTTTTGATCCATTGCACGTAACTTGCAATTTAAATTCTTTCTGAGTGGTTTTCTGTTTACTTGAATGAGTTAGAATTTGCATGAAACCTACTCGAGACAACACGATGACACGAGTTCTAGAGGGATAGGGGCACCTAGATTCAGCTACTAAGCCAGATAGCCTACCTTAACGATAAAATCCACTAGGTCTAGACCCTTGAGCTTGGCCTGTTCTTTCGGTTCGATAATACATTACAGCCATTTCCCATTTCTTTCATTCCCCGTTGATCCCCTGTGGTTGTAGTTCTAGATTGACCTACCGGAAGTCGGTTTGTGGTAACCTTCCTATAGCCATTAAATAGGTGGTCTTAGCTAATATGTCCAGACGTGTAAACCCCTCTAGCAACTAAAAGAAAAATCGGCACAAAAGAAAAAAAAGTAAGAAAAGAAGCAAGCTTCAGAAAAAAAAAGAGAGAAGCAGAAAAATCAGAAAAATACGAAAAATTTTAAAGTGTAGTTCAGTAAAACGTTCTTCTCCCTACAAATGGAAGAACGAAGTCGTAAGAAAAGTTGAAAAGAAAAAATGTATGCAAAAGAAAAAAAGAATAAGTGCTAGGTTGCTTGAGGGTGTCATAGGACGAGCGTTCATTATTCCACCCGTGTTTGGTTAGACGGTAGGAAGCCATAGATTAGATTTGAGGGAAGTTAGTCGAAAGCTACACCGCACCAAGCCATCATCATTCATTCCCATCATCCATCTCATTACAAACCCGAGTAGTGTAGAATTCATTACGATCCTAGCAGGGAAGTCCTTCTTGACTAGATACTCGTGTTGTCACAGTGGTGGAGATGTGGTCAAAATACAAACCTATGACAGAATTCGGTAACAGAAAACGATCGAGAGCAGAAACACCTCCTTAAACACAGAGAGTGAGAGTTCCCATTGTACTAAATATATCCTGTGTGAGAAGTCTGGTCGGTCAGGTCAAATTCGTGCATGATTGATTGCTAATTACTTGTCGTGTGCAGTTTATTAGTGAGACCAGGTGGTTTGGCTGATCAGTATGCATGTTAGGTTTCTTGTTCTAGGATCGATCTGTCTAATAATTCATTGTGTTTGATTGAGCTCCAATTTAATCGATCTTATCATTTATGAACATGGGCGTTTCTATTCACTTTGCTTGAGGACAAGCAAAAGCTTAAGTGTGGGGTATTTGATGACACTCGATTTGACGTGATTATCAGCCTCATTTAAGCGACATTTCTTTGCTTAAGACATTGTTTTTAGGGTAGAATAACGAATATTCAATCGATTGCCCTATCTCGTGCCATTTGTGTTACCTTGGCCCATTTCAGGTCTATTTGATGGTTTTCTAGTGTTTTTGTGTTAACACAGGTTTTTGCCGTCAAATAGCGTAGCCATGGACGTGTCTAAGGCGTAGGAACCTCGAGGAATCAAACCGGAATCGATCAAAGGAGTCAATCAAGTCAAACCGAAAATCTGCCATTCACACTTACAGTTTCGGCGAAACCAGACCCCCAGATTCGGCGTAACCAGCAGTTCAAATCAGCCAGTGCCAAGAGAAGAATGGTTTCGGCGAAACCACTCAACTGCTCGGACCGAAAATATTGAACAGCCGGCGGAGCCCTTGAACTTAAAGCCAGTTTCGCCGAAACTATCCCTATGGTTTCGGCGAAAACATCAGCTCAGCCCGGCCCAACTAGGGTTAAGTATTTATACTTAATCCGGTGGCCCGAGGAAAGAGAGAGATCATAATTAATCATAATACAACTTTTCGAGATTAGAATTCTCTGAAGTCTGGAGCGAAGAGTTGGAGTTCGAAGAGCCGGATAGAGATCGTGACGCCATCCCTTCCATCTCGGAGAACCGGAGCTAGGAGTGCAACTTACCGAAGATCGGAGTCTGTCAGAGTCGTCTGAATTAGGTATTTCAGATCCTTTTCTGTTCTTCCTTTGAATGATGAACTCCTTCCTTGCCTTTGTTTCTTTTGTAATGATCATGAGTAGCTAAACTCGTTAGAGCTTAGATTAGATGAACCCTAAGTGACCCAGGGCTTTAAAGCGGTCACGGATCAGCGGTGATTAGATTCAAAATTCAATCAGTTCTTTTTCATGTTTGATTTGTTCTTCATTGTTCATGTTTCTTGTCTGGATCGATCACCTAGATTAGATTCTTGTTAAGCTAAGGATAGAAGCGAACGCTCGCCTTACTTTACAACATCGAATTAAACAATTAACCTTATAATTGGAGTGTGCCTTTCGTAGGAACCGGTTAGGGTTAATTCACTGCAAGAGTAACTCATTAATCACTAGTAACTACACCAATTAATTAAGTCTTGCGAGAGGCGACCGTACCCGGGCGGCTAGTTAATCTTGGTAGTTAGAATGGATAGAGCGAACGTTCGCCGGTCTTAAACCTAAGGGTAAGGAGTTATGGTGGTGTCTTAGAAATTGATTGAATGAGAATCGAAATCCGCTGATCTGTTGATTGCCAATGCTCTGGGGAACGAAGGGGATTCAAAGTCTAAGTTCGTCTGTCATTCTTGTTTCCAAACCCTATTTCTCAATCTGCTTTAGTTTAATCTTTTTAATTTTTCTGCATTCCTTAGAATTAGAAGTCGTGGAACTCACACCACGCACAACGTGTTTTTCCTTGAATAATTTGTTAGTTCTGAAGTAGCCAATCATTCGAAGGCCAGTGGAATACGATCTATCCTAGCTCTTGAGCTTGATAGTTATTTGATTGAACCTGCTCAGCACAACGACGGTTTCATCATCAATCCAGACAAGAAACATATACAACGAAGAACAAATCAAACATGAAAGAGAAACTGATTGAACTTTGAATCTAATCACCGCCGATCCGTGACCGCTTTAAAGCCCTAGGTCACTTAAGGTTCATCTAATCTAAGCTCTACAAGTTTAGCTACTCATGTTCATAACGACAAAATCAAAGACAGAAATAGAGTTCATCATGAAAAGATAGAACAGATAGAAACTGTAAAACCTAATTAAGACGACTCTGGCAAAGCTTCGCTCTACGGTAATCTTCAATCCTAGCTCTGAGTCTCCGAGGTGAAGGATTGGCATCACGATCTCTTCCTGGCTCTTCAAACTCTAAAACTCTGCTATCTCGAACTCCTTAGGTCTAGAACTCGTGAGAATTCTATTTCTGAAAAAGTATATCCTCCTATGGACCACCAGTTTAAGTATTTATACTTAACTCTAAGTCGCCGGATTTATGAAGGATTTTTCGGCGAAAACTTGATGAGTTTTCGACGAAAACTTCAGTGTAAATGAAGGCTTCCATCGGCTGATTCTCCTGTGTTTGTGAAGTCCAGAGTTTTCGGCGAGAACTTTGACTTTGTGCCGAAAACTTCTTCTTGTGAGCTCTGCCGATTTCCGCTGGAGTTTTTGCCAAAAACCTGAGGAGTTTTCACCGAAAACTGTAGTGTAAAATGAGGCAGGATTTCTGTTGACTTGATTGACTTCCTAGACTAGTTCCGGTGCGGTTCCTCGAGGTTCCAATGCCTTAGACACGTCCTTGGCTACTTTATTTGACGGCAAAAACCTGTGCTATCAAGAAAACACTAGAAAATAATCAAATAGACCCGAAACGGGCCAAAGTAACACAGATGGCACGAGATAGGGCAATTGGTTGAATATTCGCTATTCTACCCTAAAAACCATGTCTTAAGCAAAGAAATGTTGCTTAAATGAGGCTGATAATCATGTCAAATCGAGTGTCATCAACACTCAATTTGACGTGATTTTCAGCATCATTTAAGCGACATTTCCTTGCTTAAGACATGGTTTTTAGGGTAGAATAGCGAATATTCACTCAACCGCTCTATCTCGTGCCATTTGTGTTACTTTGGCCGGTTTGGGTCTATTTGATGGTTTTCTAGTGTTTTTGTGTTAGCACAGGTTTTTGCCGTCAAATAAAGTAGCCAAGGTCATGTCTAAGGCGTTGGAACCTCGAGGAATTGCACAGGAATCGATCAAAGGAGCCAATCAAGTTCAGAAAATTCCTGCCCGATTTACAAAGGAATTTTCGCCGAAAATACCCTAGTATTTTCGGCGAAAATATCAGCACAAATCAACTGATGACCGGCTGAAGGAGTTTTCGACCGAAGCGAAAATTACAGGAGATACCAGCCAAAGGACCGTCCATTTTCACCATCCTTTTCAGCGAAAATAATCCTTTATTTTTGGCGAAAATAATAGAAGAAATCCGGCTGAATTAGGGTTAAGTATAAATACTTAACCGGTGGCCCAAATCAAAAGATACCTCATAATATCAATCATAATTTCCAGACCTAGGAGTTCGAGAGAGAGTTTAGAGAGTTCAAAGAATCATGGAGAGATCGTGACGCCATCCCTTCACCTCGGAGACTCGGAGCTTGGATTGAAGATTACCGGAGATTGAAGCTTTACGAATTCGTCAGATTAGGTTTTACAGTTCTTCTATGTTCTTCCTACCTGAGATGTATTCCTTGTTTGTTTTCGATTCTCTTGTTCCTAATATGAGTAGCTTAACTCGTAGAGCTTAGATTAGATGAACCATAAGTGACCCAGGGCTTTAAAGCGGTCACGGATCGGCGGTAATTAGATTCAAAGTTCAATCAGTTTCTCTTGCATGGTTGTTTTGTTCTTGATTGTTTATGTTTATTTTCTGGTTGGTCGCCTAGATTAGGTTTTTGCAAGCTAGGGTTAGTCGCCAGACATCTCCCTGCTTTGGCGCATAAACTTGTCTTTCATGATCACCTAGTTTAGATTCTTGTTAAGTGGAGGATAGAAGCGAACGCTCGCCTCTCTTTAAAACATCAATTCAACCAGTTAACCTAATCATTGGAGTGTGCCTTTCGTAGGAACCAGTTAGGGTTAATCCGCTTCAAGAGTAACTCATAAATCATTAGTAATTGCACCAGTTAAGTTAAGTCGTTGCGAGAGGCGACCGTACCCGGGCGACTAATTAATCTTGGTAGTTAGAACGGATAGAGCGAACGTTCGCCGGTCTTAAACCTAAGGGTCAGGAGTTATGGTGGTGTTTAGAAATTGATTGAACGAGAATTGAAATCCGCTGATCTGTTGATTACTGTTGCCTTGGTAATCTAAGGGGGATTCGAAATCTAAGCTTGTCTGTCGTCTGTCTAAACCAGCAATTCATTCTGTCTTTCAATTTCATTTTAATTTTCTTGCATCTTAGTCTAGAAGTCGTGGAACTCACACCACGCACAACGTGTTCAAACCTGAGTAATTTGCCAGCTTCTTTGAGTAGTCAATTAGAAGAAACCCTGTGGAATACGATCTGCTTAGCTTTTCTAGCTTGGTAGTATTTGATCACTGTTCTGCAGCACATCAAATTGGCACCGTTGCCGGGGACTCTTCTATATTGTTTGAAAGAAGAGTTGGCATTTTATTCTTCTACTTTCCATCTTTCATCTCCCGTCACACTTTGATTTTACACCGGTTGTGTTTGTTTTTGTCTCTTGCAGGTTAAGAAAATTCAGAAGCAAATCACTTCCGATCCATCTTCCCCTACCGCAATGGCTGCTCAAAAGAGTCTTGTGGATTACAATAAGCCAATGGCTACTAGTGTTCGTTCTTCCATCTTTGTGCCGCGCAATGAAGACGGTCCTGACTATGAGAACAAGATCCCCTTCCTGGAAATGATCTCTAGGGATTTACAATTTGAAGGCAGGCCATTAGACAATCTGTGCACGCATCTGACGGATTTCCTTGATCTCTGCAGCACTTTCAAGAATGGGAATCTCGACAAGAACACTCTTTGCTTGAGAGCTTTCCCGTTCTCTTTGAAAGGTGCAGCTAAGAGGTGGCTCACTGGCAAACCACCTGGCTACTACACTGACTGGGAGACTCTTGCTCAGGAATTTGTCGAGGAATACTTCCCTCCTTCCAGAACAACTGCTTATAGGAAAAACATCTCAAGGTTCAGACAGAGAGAAGGAGTAAGTTTACATGATGCTTGGAACGAATTCCAGGACCTCCTCCACGATTGCCCTCATCATGGTTTCACTCAGAGGCAACTAGCCAAGATCTTTGTTTGGGGCATGAACGAAGAGTCATCTGAATGGGTTAACTCCTTAGCTGATGGAGACTACACCGCATTCACACCGGAAGCTGCTCTTCTTCACTTTGCAAACTGCGCATCTAAGTCAAGAAGCTGGGAGAGACAGTTTGGAGCAGCTAAGAGCCGACCAAGCCGTGAAGATCAGATCAAGATTGAAGTGCAGAAAGAAATGAAGAAGATTTTCGGTAACTGGTCTTCAGAGGAAGTGAACTTTATTGATGAAGGCTTCACCAACAGTCAACAGGGCTACCCCGACTATCGTCAGTTCAGACAACCTCCTCAACAACAAGGAAGCTTCCAAGAGCGTCCCCCTTACAACTTCGGATTCAACCAGAGTCAGAATCAGTATTTGAGCGATAGTTATCAAGATCAACCTCAGAGATCTACATCAGGGAACACAAGGGATATCGAGGTAGACAAGAAGCTCGACCTGATCATGGCAAGGCTCGATAACTATGAGGAGAAATTCAAGCTTCAAGCCGTCATAAATCAAGAACATGAAGCTCGAGGTCAACGAATGGAGAGCATGATAAATAACATGGTTAGCTTGATAACTAGTAGCCCCCTCCTTAATCAATCCTCGGTTCAAGTCGACTCTACCATTAGGAGGGAGCACGTCAAGGCCGTCTCCACAAGAAGCGACAAGCAATCAGCTGATACTGTAGCTTCTGAACCAGCCATAATCCCTGAAGCTATAGCCATTGACAAGCCAAAGATCGAGGGGGAGGATAGAGAAAAAGAATAGGAGGTGACTGCCCCGCCTCCCCTGGCAAAGATGGTACCCGCGCCACCTCTCCCTCCATATCAACCTTGGATTCCGTTTCCTAAGGCTACGCAGTCAAAGGAGAAAGATCATGATACCCGGTACAGAAAGTGGTATGGATACTTGAAGAACACAAATATGAATACACCAGTTACTGATGCTAACTAGGTGATACCGGAGGCTGACAAAATCGCAAAGGATCCTGCGAGGAACAAGAAGAAGGAAGAGTTGTCTCCCGTCTCCATCAAGGAAGAATGCTCCACTATCCAGGCCAGGCGACACCCATACCACCCCCAGCTAAGTGTCGAGATCCCGGTGCTTTTACTTTGCCTTGCACTATTAATGATGTTAAGATTGATCGCAATGTAATTGATCTAGGTGCTTCTATTAATGTTATGCCTACTTGCCTGTTTAAGAATTTAAACTTAGGGGATTTGAAACCAATTAGCATGCATTTAGTGTTTGCCGACAGATCTGTTAAACTACCTAGGGGAATAATCGAAAACGTGGCTGTCCGTTGTGGTCCTTTTACTATTCTGACTGACTTTGTTGTTATGGATACTCAGAGGAAGATGTCACTCTTCTCCTAGGCCGACCGTTCATGGCAACAGCTGGTATTACCATTAATGTCCCAAATGGCTCGTTGAGATTAAGGGTCGGCAAGGATACCATGACATTCCGCCTCAAGGACGGTATGCAAACCCCAGTCAAAGAAGAGATGCATTGTTTATCTGTTGAAACTGTGGAGTTGGCTTCAGTCAACCACGTTACTAATGAAAAAGCTAGAGTTTCTGCAGAAATTTGCTTGCCAGATGGTGGACAGGTCCCTAATCTGAAGAATGAGCTGCTGGCACAAAAGCCGAGAAAGAAGGAGGGTCCGACATCATCTCCTCATGAATCGCCAAAAGTTAAAGATCCTGGTGAGATAAAGAAGGAGAATAAAGAAAAGACGAAGGAGGTTTGGAAGCCGATTGCTCAGCCCCCGTCTACCGAGCCACCGGAGAAGAATGATCCTCTGAAGGATGCTTCTTCGAAAGAACTGTTCGGGCCTTATAAAAATTTTGGTCACCTTCCTGATGGACGAATCAAGTTAATTCACGCAAACGGGAAGAAGTTCACACTTGCCGGAGAATCCCCAAGGCAATATTTCATGAACTCCGGCTCGGGCCTAAGAGAAATCCTTAGTTGGGATGTCTCCTAACACCATCCAGGTATCGTCCAGCTCAAGGACGTTAATAAAAGAGCGCTTCGTGGGAGGCAACCCACGGCTGGAGTCAGTTGTTTTCATTTTGAGTCGTTCTGTTTTAAAGCCTCTCTTAAAAAAAAACAATACTGCCGACTGTTTGAAGTGTTATTTTCGCCGAAAATTCCCCATTATTTTCGCCGAAAATTCATGTGTATTTTCAACCCGTTTTCTCCTGTTTCAACTTTTCGACAGAAAACAACCTAACTTTTGGCCGAACCAGACTTTGATTTTCCAAGAAATTTTCGCCGAAAATCTTGTGTTTTTTCCGCCGACTATTTATACCGGTTTCGACTTCTGCTTTTCACCCCCGCCCTCGGAACAGTGATCAGGTTGTTTCTATCCTTTCCATTTCTTTTCTTTCTTCTTTTCGGATCTCGATCCACTTTTATTCTTTGTGGATCCGGGACACTTGTCCCGGTTTCCTTTTGATATTTTTGTTGTTTTTGTTTTTTAGGAACTCGAGTAGCTACTCCGCTCCGCTCCGGGCTATCCGTGCTCATCCCCTACACCGACCATCTCATTCCAGGTTCTTCGTATATCTCTACTCTAGTTTAGTCCTGTGAGGACACAGAACGATTTAAGTGTGGGGTAGGATGCTAGAGAACCTTGCATGAACTTGATTGCCCTTAATTGTGTGTTGTGTGTTTCTCGGTGCCTTTCCAGTTTCTCTAGCATTAGAATTGCTCGGTTCTTGATTTTTTAAGTTAAGTTGTTGTTCAATCTGTCATAATGATGCTTAGACTGCTTAACCTAGAACCTGAAAACCAACGTGTATACTTTGATGCTAAATTGCCTGGTCAGAACAGAATTTTAAAATCACACTTGTAGTTTGTAGCCTTGATTGTATGAAAATGACCGAATCCGACTAGCAAACCAACTGTGAGCTTTTGATCCATTGCACGTAACTTGCAATTTCAATTCTTTTTGAGTGGTTTTCTGTTTGCTTGATTGAGTTAGAATTTGCATGAGACATACTCGAGACCAAATGATGACACGAGTTCTAGAATGATAGGGGCACTTAGATTCAGCTATTAAACCAGATAGCCTACCTAACGATAAAATCCATTAGGTGTAGACCCTTGAGCTTGGCCTGTTCTTTCGGTTCGATATACATTACAGCCATTTCCCATTCTTTCATTCCCCGTTGATCCCCTGTGGTTGTAGTTCTAGATTGACCTACCGGAAGTCGGTTTGTGGTAACCTGCCTATAGCCATTAAACAGGTGGTCTTAGCTATTATGTCCAAACGTGTAAACCCCTCTAGCAACTAAAAGAAAGAATCGGCACAAAAAGAAAAAAAAATAATAAGAAAAGAAGTAAATCTCAAAAAATAAGAAAGAAGAAAATTCAGAAAAGTTTCAAGTTGTTAGTTCAATAAAACGTTCTTCTCCCTACAAATGGAAGAACGAAGTCAAAAGAAAAGAAAAGAAATGCGTAAAGAAAATAAAGTGCTAGGTTGCTCGAGGGTATCATAGGACGAGCGTTCATTATTCCACCCGTGTCTGGTTAGACGGTAGGAAGCCATAGATTAGATTTGAGGGAAGTTAGTCGAAAGCTACACCGCACAAAGCCATCATCATACATTCCCATCATCCATCGCATCATAAACCCTTGTAGTGTAGAATTCATTACGGTCCTTGCATGGAAGTCCTTCTTGACTAGATACTCATGTTGTCACAGTGGTGGAGATGTGGTCGAAATGCAAACTTATGACAGAATTCAGTAATAGAAAACGATTGAGAGCAGAAACACGTCCTTAAACACAGAGAGTGAGAGTCCCCCATTGTACTAAATATTTCCTGTGTGAGGAGTCTGGTCGGTCAGGTCAAATTCGTGCATAATTGGTTACGATTACTCGTCGTGTGCAGTTATTAGTGAGACCAGGTTGCTTGGCTGATCAGTATGCATGTTAGGTTTCTTGTTCTAGGAACTATCGGTCTAATAATTCATTGTGTGTGATTGAGCTCCAATTTAATCGATCTTATCATCTGTGAACATGAGCGTTTCTATTCAGTTTGCTTGAGGACAAGCAAAAGCTTAAGTGTGGGGTATTTTGATGACACTCGATTTGACGTGATTATCAGCCTCATTTAAGCAACATTTCTTTGCTTAAGACATGGTTTTTAGGGTAGAATAGCGAATATTCAACCAATTGCCCTATCTCGTGCCATCTGTGTTACTTTGGCCCGTTTCGGGTCTATTTGATGGTTTTCTAGTGTTTTTGTGTTAGCACAGGTTTTTGCCGTCAAATAAAGTAGCCAAGGTCATGTCTAAGGCGTTGGAACCTCGAGGAATTGCACCGGAATCGATCAAAGGAGCCAATCAAGTTCAGAAAATTCCTGCTCGGTTTACAAAGGAATTTTCGCCGAAAATACCCTAGTATTTTCGGCGAAAATATCAGCACGAATCAACTGATGACCGGCTGAAGGAGTTTTCAGCGAAACTGTTAAGTTTTCGATCGAAGCGAAAATTACAGGAGATACCAGCTAAAGGACCGTCCATTTTCACCATCCTTTTCGGCGAAAATAATCCTTTATTTTCGGCGAAAATAATAGAAGAAATCCGGCTGAATTAGGGTTAAGTATAAATACTTAACCTGCGGCCCAAATCAAAAGATACCTCATAATATCAATCATAATTTCCAGACCTAGTAGTTCGAGAGAGAGTTTAGAGAGTTCAAAGAATCGTGGAGAGATCGTGACGCCATCCCTTCACCTCGGAGACTCGGAGCTTGGATTGAAGATTACCGGAGATTGAAGCTTCACGGATTCATCAAATTAAGTTTTACAGTTCTTCTCTGTTCTTCCTACCTGAGATGTATTCCTTGTTTGTTTTCGATTCTCTTGTTCCTAATATGAGTAGCTAAACTCGTAGAGCTTAGATTAGATGAACCCTAAGTGACCCAGGGCTTTAAAGCGGTCACGGATCGGCGGTAATTAGATTCAAAGTTCAATCAGTATCTCTTGCATGGTTGTTTTGTTCTTGATTGTTTATGTTTCTTTTCTGGTTGGTCGCCTAGATTAGGTTTTTGCAAGCTAGGGTTAGTCGCCAGACATCTCCTTGCTTTGGCGCATAAACTTGTCTTTCATGATCACCTAGTTTAGATTCTTGTTAAGTGGAGGATAGAAGCGAACGCTCGCCTCTCTTTAAAACATTAATTCAACCAGTTAACCTAATCATTGGAGTGTGCCTTTCGTAGGAACCAGTTAGGGTTAATCCGCTTCAAGAGTAACTCATAAATCATTAGTAATTGCACTAGTTAAGTTAAGTCGTTGCGAGAGGCAACCGTACCCGGGCGACTAATTAATCTTGGTAGTTAGAACGGATAGAGCGAACGTTCGCCGGTCTTAAACCTAAGGGTCAGGAGTTATGGTGGTGTTTAGAAATTGATTGAACGAGAATTGAAATCCGCTGATCTGTTGATTGATGTTGCCTTGGTAATCTAAGGGGGATTCGAAATCTAAGCTTGTCTGTCGTCTGTCTAAACCAGCAATTCATTCTGTCTTTCAATTTCATTTTAATTTTCTTGCATCTTAGTCTAGAAGTCGTGGAACTCACACCATGCACAACGTGTTCAAACCTGAGTAATTTGCCAGCTTCTTTGAGTAGTCAATTAGAAGAAACCCTGGGAATACGATCTGCTTAGCTTTTCTAGCTTGGTAGTATTTGATCACTGTTCTGCAGCACATCAAGTGTCATCAAAATACCCCACACTTAAGCTTTTGCTTGTCGTCAAGCAAACTGAATAGAACACGCTCACGTTCACAAATGATAAGATTGATTAAATTGAAGTTCAAACATACACAATGAATTATTAGACAGATAGATCCTAGAACAAGAAACCTAACATGCATACTGATCAGCCAAACAACCTGGTCTCACTAATAAACTGCACACGACAAGTAATCGCAACCAATTATGCACGAATTTGACCTGACCGACCAGACTCCTCACACAGGAAATATATAGTACAATGGGAACTCTCACTCTCTGTGTCTAAGGACGTGTTTATGCTCTCAATCATTTTCTGTTACTGAATTTTTTCATAAGTTTGCAATTCGACCACATCTCCACCACTGTGACAACACGAGCAACTAGTCAAGAAGGACTTCCCTGCTAGGACGGTAACGAATTCTACACTACAAGGGTTTATGATGAGGTGGATGATGGGAATGTATGATGATGGCTTTGGTGCGGTGTAGCTTTCGACTAACTTCCCTCGAATCTAGCCTATGGCTTCCTACCGTCTAACCAGACACGGGTGGAATAATGAATGCTCGTCCTATGATACCCTCAAGCAACCTAGCACTTTATTTTCTTTACGCATTTCTTTTCTTTTCTTTTCTTTTCTTTTCTTTTGACTTCGTTCTTCCATATATAGGGAGAAGAACGTTTTATTGAACTAAGAATTTTTGAACTTTTCTTTTTTTCTGCTTTTTCGACATTTTTCTTATTTTGCTTCTTTTCTTTTACTTTTTTTTCTTTGTGCCAATTCTTTCTTTTAGTTGCTAGAGGGGTTTACACGTTCGGACATAATAGCTAAGACCACCTGTTTAATGGCTATAGGCAGGTTTCCACAAACCGACTTCCGATAGGTCAATCTAGAACTACAACCACAGGGGATCAACGGGGAATGAAAGAATGGGGAATGGCTGTAATGTATATCGAACCAAAAGAATAGGCCAAGCTTAAGGGTTTAAACCTAATGGATTTAACGTTGGGTAGGCTATCTGGCTACGTAGCTGAATCTAGGTGCCCCCATCATTCTAGAACTCGTGTCATCGTGTGGTCTCGAGTAGGTCTCATGCAAATTCTAACTCATTCAAGCAAACAGAAAACCACTCAAAAAGAATTGAAATTGCAAGTTACGTGCAATGGATCAAAAGCTCACATTTGGTTTGCTAGTCGGATTCGGTCATTTTCATGCAATCAAGGCCACAAACTACAAGTGTGATTTTTAAAATTCTGTTCTGACCAGGCAATTTAGCATCAAAGTATACACGTTGGTTTTCATGTTCTAGGTTAAGTAGTCTAAGCATCATTATGACAGATTGAACAACAACTTAATATCAAAAATCAAGAACCGAGCAATTCTAATGCTAGAGAAACTGGAAAGGCACCGAGAAACACACAACGCACAATTAAGGGCAATCAAGTTCATGCAAGGTTCTCTAGCATCCTACCCCACACTTAAATCATTATGTGTCCTCACAGGACTAAACTAGAGTAGAGATATACGAAGAACCTGGAATGAGATGGTCGGTGTAGGTGATGAGCACGGATAGCTCGGAGCGGAGCGGAGTAGCTACTCGAGTTCCTACAAAACAAAAACAACAAAAAGATCAAAAGGAAATCGGGACAAGTGTCCCGGGTCCACACAGAATAAAAGTCGTAACGAAGAAGGTTAGGGGAATTTTGAAAATATTTTGACTCTTTTTTTTTTCAAATTCACGGCACGACACTCCTAGAGCAATCTAGAAGATCTAAGCTCAAGCAGTGCAGAAAAAATCACACTGAAACAGTAGGCATGCTGATGTGATCATATTTAGTGCATTATAAGTCCTCGATTAGCCTAGGGATCCCCCATGTTTGATCTCATTTTGCTATGATTTATAGGCCTTTATGAATGTTTTATGCAAAGTGCCCTTTTGTTGCCCGGTTGCCACTTTGAGGCCAATTCTATCTCTATTGGAGTTTTTTTCTTTGCATTTTCAGGTCTTGGCATTGAATTACTAGTGACAAGGAGCACGTAGGATCAAACGGGAGGTCAATCGGAGCTAGGACGAAGGAGATATGATCGTTGGAAAATCGAGAAAAATGCACCCTTCAGCTGAGGAAGTTTTCGGCGAGAATTTCAAAAGTTCTCGACCAAAAACCGAATTACAGGAGACAGCCGTTCGATTTATGAAGACATTTTTGGCGAAAATATTGTAGAATTTTCGCCGAAAATCTGTGAAGGAAAGCCAAGCCGTTCGGTGTTTTTCAAGGACATTTTCGGCGAAAATCTTGTAGGATTTTTGCCAAAAATTCAAGGCTATTCCAGCAGTATTTAAAGAAGGCGGCGGACGAAAATTGCATCAATTCAATTCTAATTTACAACACACCATCGCCGACTCTCAATTCCTCTCAATTGCCAATCACCATTCTCTCTCAACCAAACATCATCCTCCCTCAATTGTTGATCAACTTGAAGATCAAGGATCTAAGTGAAGACCTCCACACTTGGATTAAAGCTTCAAGAGCCAAGTGGCAAGATCCTCCATGGAAGCAAGGATGGTCTCCTCTACTCAATTTCAGGTTTCTTCCATGGTTATGCTAGGCTAAGCTTAGGTTTAGTTTAGTGGGGGATGGATCAAGCTAGGATAGGTGATTGATTGTATGGATTGAGTTTCTCATAGCCATTTGTGTAAGATGATGACCCTAGACCTTGTGCTTTGTAGCCATTAGAGCTTGATTGTTCTTTTGGTATTGTTTATGTCTTTCAATACATGAGAATGATTGATTGATGTTGATCTAAGGTCTTGGGATTGTAATTGGATGATTTGAGAGATTGGATTATACAATTGCAACCATTTTGAGCTTGTTTTCCTTGTTGTCATTTTATCAAACACTTGGTGTGCATTGAGTTTTCTTTCATTTGAAGGTTGAGAGACCCTTATGATTGCTAGACTAGTGTTATATGATTGACATGAGAGTGTCTTGCATCATTTACATTGTGCTAGATGAATGTTAGCATAGAACTCAAGTTTTTGGCATTTCATTGAGCAAGTTAAGGCACTCCATTACCTTTGTTCACATAGCGAGAGCATGGTGCATTTGGTCTAGGAGTAGAGATTCAATTGTGCGAGAGTTCGTTGATTCTACTTGAGTGAATTGCATGGTCATTAGTTTACACATCGTTGCTTGAGATTCAATCCAGCTTTCATGAACCTTGAGCTTGAAGAAACCCCTTGCTAAGCTAAACTCCCTTCTCTCTTGTTTGATCCTCAATTTCACTTGTTAGTTTTACCTTATTGTTTATGCTTTTGATTTGTTCTCTTTCAAAACCAAAACTCAATTTTAAATGTTTAGACCGTTCATGAATTTTGTGAGTATTAGCTTATGAGAGGACCTCGTGGAATACAACCTTGATAAAATTCTTATCACACGCAAAATGAGGTAGACAGAATTTAAACTCGTCAAAATTCAAAAATAAACATGTCAAAAGATTCAAAATTGAAAACCCAACAACTAACCTTTAAGACACGACTTAAGAAATTGGACGGAAAGTGACGAAGTTGGCCAAAAACGTGAAAAAACTTGTTTCGAGGATAACCGGAGCTACAGAGCTCCGATTTGGACGATCAAGTATGCGTTGAAATCGGACCAAAAAAAGGAAGCTGATTTTCAAAACAGACACAAGTTTTCGGCGAAAACTTCTTTGAAAATCAGCAAAAATAATGCAGACGATCACTGTTTGAAAATTGAGAAATGTTTTCGGCGAGAACTTTTAATTCTCGCCGAAAACCTATTTAAAACGTTTTTTTTGTTCTTTTTTTTTCAAAACCCAACCGAAAACAAATCAAAACGAAAGGAAATTAAACTGTCTTTGGCTCCCCCGAACCTAACTCGAACGACGAAAAGACTGACTCAAAAATTCAAAACGGACTCTAACCGTGGGTTGCCTCCCGCGAAGCGCTCTTGCTTAACATCCTTGAGCCGGACGATACCTGGTCGGCGATCAAGAGACATCCCAACTCAGGATTTCTCTTAGGCCCGAGTCGGAGTTCATGAAATACGGCCTTGGGGATCCTCCGGCAAGTGTGAACTTCTTCCCGTTTGCGTGAATTAACTTGGTTCGTTCTTCGGGAAGATGACCAGAGATTTCAAATGGCCAGAACAGTTCTTTCGAAGGAGCGTCCTTCAGAGGATCACTCTTCTCCGGTGGCTCGGTAGACGGGGGCTGAGCAATCGGCTTCCAAACCGCCTTCGTCTTCTCTTTATTCTCCTTCTTTCTCGGCTTTTGTGCCGGCAGCTCATTCTTCAGATTAGGGACCTGTCCACCACCTGGCAAGCAAATTTCTGAAGAAACTCTAGCTTTTTCATTAGTAACGGAGTTGACCGAAGTCAACTCCACAGCTTCAACAGATAAGCAATGCATCTCTTCTTTGACTGGGACTTGCATACCGTCCTTGAGGCGGAATGTCATGGTGTCCTTGCCGACCCATAATGTCAACGAGCCATTCGGGACATTAATGGTAATGTCGGCTGTCGCCATATACGGTCGGCCTAGGAGAAGAGTGACATCTTCCCCTCGGGTATCCATAACAACAAAGTCAGTCAGAATAGTAAAAGGACCACATCGGACAACCACATTTTCTATTATGCCCCTAGGTAGTTTAACAGATTTGTCGGCAAACACAAAATGCATGCTAATTGGTTTCAACTCTCCTAGGTTCAATTTCTCAAACAGGCAAGTAGGCATAACATTAATAGAAGCACCTAGATCAATTACACTACGATCAATCATCACATCATTAATAGTGCAAGGCAAAGTAAAAGCACCGGGATCATGACACTTAGCTGGGGGAGGTATGGGTGTCGCCTGGCTCTGGATGACGGAGCATTGTTCCTCGAGGGAGACGGAGGACAACTTCCTTCTTTTTGTTCTTCGCAGGATCCTTTGCGACTTTGTCAGCCTCCGGTATCACCTGGATAGCATCAGTAACTGGTGTATTCATATTCGTTTTCTTCAAGTATCCATACCACTTTCTGTACCGAGTATCATGATCTTTCTCCTTTGATTGCGCAGCCTTAGGAAATGGAATCCGAGGTTGATATGGAGGGAGAGGTGGCGCGGGTGCCGTCTTTGTCAGGGCAGGCGAGGCAGTCACCTCCTTCTCGATCTCTGGCTTGTCAATGGCTATAGCTTCAAGGATTATGGCTGGTTCAGGAGCTATAGTATCAGCTGATTGCTTGTCGCTTCTTGTGGAGACGGCCTTGACGTGCTCCCTCGTAATGGTAGAGTCGACTTGAACCGATGATTGATTAAGGAGGGGGCTACTAGTTAGCAAGCTAAACATGTTATTAATCATGCTCTCCATTCGTTGACCTCGAGCTTCATGTTCTTGATTTATGACGGCTTGAAGCTTGAATTTCTCCTCATAGTTATCGAGCCTTGCCATGATCAGGTTGAGCTTCTTGTCTACCTCGATATCCCTTGTGTTCCCTGATGTATATCTCTGAGGTTGATCTTGATAACTATCGCTCAAGTACTGATTCTGACTCTGGTGGAATCCGAAGTTGTAAGGAGGACGGTCTTGGAAGCTTCCTTGTTGTTGAGGAGGTTGTCTGAACTGACGATAGTCGGGGTAGCCTCTTTGATTGTTGGTGAAGCCTTGATCAATAAAGTTCACTTCCTCTGAAGACCAGTTACCGAAAATCTTCTTCATTTCTTTCTGTACTTCAACCTTGATCTGATCTTCACGGCTTGGTCGGCTCTTAGCTGGTCCAAACTGTCTCTCCCAGCTTCTAGATTTGGATGCGCAGTTTGCAAAGTGAAGAAGAGCAGCTTCTGGTGTGAGTGCGGTGTAGTCTCCATCAGCTAAAGAGTTAACCCATTCAGATGACTCTTCGTTCATACCCCAAGCAAAGATCTCAGCTAGTTGCCTCTGAGTGAAGCCATGATGAGGGCAATCATGGAGGAGTCCCTGGAATTCGTTCCAAGCATCATGTAAACTTACTCCTTCTCTCTGTCTGAACCTTGAGATGTTTTTCCTATAAGCAGTTGTTCTGAAAGGAGGGAAGTATTCCTCTACGAATTCCTGAGCAAGAGTCTCCCAGTGAGTGTAGTAGCCAGGTGGTTTGCCAGTGAGCCACCTCTTAGCTGCACCTTTCAGAGGGAACGGGAAAGCTCTTAAGCAAAGAGTGTTCTTGTCGAGATTCCCATTCTTGAAAGTGCTGCAGAGATCAAGGAAATCTGCCAGATGCATGCACGGATTGTCTAATGGACTGCCTTCAAATTGTTTAACACGTTGTGCGTGGTGTGAGTTCCACGACTTATATTCTAGAAAATGCAAGCAAATTAAAAACTAAACTGAAAGACAGATTGAAAGATTGGTTGACTTAACAAAGACGACAGACAAGCTTAGACTTCGAATCCCCCTTAGTTCACCAGAGCATTGGCAATCAACAGATCAGCGGATTTCAATTCTCGTTCAATCAATTCTAAGACACCACCATAACTCCTGACCCTTAGGTTTAAGAGTGGCGAACGTTCGCTCTATCCGATCTAGCTACCAAGATTAATTAGTCGCCCGGGTAAGGTCGTCCGGGTACGGTCGCCTCTTGCGACGACTAAACTAACTGGTGGAATTACTAACGATTTATGAGTTACTCTTGCAGTGGATTAACCCTAACTGGTTCCTACGAAAGGCACACTCCAGTGAATAGGTTAATTGTGGATTTGGTGTTTTAAAGTAAGGCGAGTGTTCGCTTCTATCCTTAGCTTAACAAGAATCTAATCTAGGTGATCAATCTAGACAAGAAACATAAACAACGAAGAACAAATCAAACATGAAAGAGAAACTGATTGAAATTTGAATCTAATCACCACCGATCCGTGACCGCTTTAAAGCCCTGGGTCACTTAGGGTTCATCTAATCTAAGCTCTATGAGTTTAGCTACTCATGTTCATAACGACAGAATCAAAGACAGAAATAGAGTTCATCATGAAAAGATAGAACATATAGAAACTGTAAAACCTAATTAAGACAACTCTGGCAAAGCTTCGCTCTCCAGTAATCTTCAATCCTAGCTCTGAGTCTCCGAGGTGAAGGGATGGCGTCACGATCTCTTCCTGGCTCTTCAAACTCTAAAACCATGCTCTCTCGAACTCCTTAGGTCTAGAACTTGTGAGAATTCTATTTCTGAAAAAGTATATCCTCCTATGGACCACCGGTTTAAGTATTTATACTTAACCCTAAGTCGTCGGATTTGTGAAGGATTTTTTGGCGAAAACTTGATGAGTTTTCGCTAAAAACTTCAGTGTAAATGAAGGCTTCCATCGGCTGATTCTCCTGTGTTTGTGAAGTCAAGAGTTTTCGGTGAGAACTTTGACTTCTCGTCGAAAACTTCTTCTTGTGAGCTCTGCCAATTTCCTCTGGAGTTTTCGCCAAAAACCTGAGGAGTTTTCGCCGAAAACTACAGTGTAAAACGAGGCAGGATTTATGTTGACTTGATTGAATTCCTGGACTGGTTCCGGTGCGGTTCCTCGAGGTTCCAATGCCTTAGACAAGTCCTTGGCTACTTTATTTGACGGCAAAAACCTGTGCTATCATGAAAACACTAGAAAACCATCAAATAGACCCGAAACGGGCCAAAGTAACACAAATGGCACGAGATAGAGCAGTTGAGTGAATATTCGCTATTCTACCCTAAAAACCATGTCTTAAGCAAGGAAATGTCGCTTAAATGAGGCTAATAAGCACGTCAAATCGAGTGTCATCATGCATCTTCCCGATGGACGAACCCAATTGACTAATATCAATGGGAAGCATTTCTTACTTTCCGGAGGTAAACCGAAGCTGTACTTCTTCGACTCCGACGCGAGCGTGAAGGAAATTTTGCATTGGGACACATCTTGAGTGCCATCCAAGTATCGTTCAGCTCAAGGACGTTAAGCAAGAGCGCTTCGAGGGAGGCAACCCACAGCTGGAGTCAGTTTCTGATTTTTCAGTCAGTTCTCGTGTGTAGAGTTGGTTCGGGGGAGCCAAAAGTGTCTTTCCTGGTTTCTTATTTTTCTTGTGTGTGTCGTGTGTTCTCGGTTCAGTTCCTATTTAGTTGGAATTTTTTCTGATTTTTTTAGTTTTTGTTTTGATTTTTTCAAAGTTAGTTTGCCGGTGTTTTCGAAAATCTGTTTTTGAACTGCACAGGTCAATTGTTCTCGACGAGAACTTTCAAAGTTTTCGGTGAGAATTTTGGTTTTAAAACCCACTGCCTCCTATCCCT
The DNA here is from genome assembly GCA_034768395.1 of Linum lewisii. Classification (NCBI taxonomy): domain Eukaryota; kingdom Viridiplantae; phylum Streptophyta; class Magnoliopsida; order Malpighiales; family Linaceae; genus Linum; species Linum lewisii. Next base: position 55,527,998 of record CM068296.1, read on the forward strand.
AATTTCGACAAACTCCTCGCTGAAAGTTTTCGACGAGAACTTTTCGACAACTTTTCTTAATATTTTAATCATTTTTGAAGGAGTTTTCGGCGAGAACTTCAAAAGTTTTCGCCAAAAAATTCTGTCAAAAATTTGAAATCCCCCCTTATCCATTTGTTTTCGCGTCAGCTCCTCATTTTCCCATTAGTTCTCGTCGAACCGAACCAAAACCTCTCCACCGTCATCTCTTCTTTCTCGCCTCACCGTCCCAATTTAGCAGCCATCGTCCGTCACCGCCGCCGCCGGTCGACCCCCCTCCCTGAGCCAGTCAGTCCGCCACCTATATCGTCCGAATCGGAGCTCTAGAGCTTCGGTTCCACCCGAATACCCCACCTGTCAATTTTGCCGATTTTCTTTTCTTCCGTCCATTTTTCGTGATCATGTCTTGAAGGTTAGTTATTGGATTTTCAATTTCGAATCTTTTGACATATTGATTGTTGAATTTTGTGGGGTTTGATTTTGGTTGACTTTTTGGTCTACATCGATATGTGTGCTAGCTATTTTGGTGTGATTTGTGTTTAATTGTTCAAACTTAGACGATCTAGACTGCTTAGGGAGTGCTATGCCATGAGTTTATGATAATTGAACTTAGTTTGCTATGCTTGATTGCCAAATTTGTTGGGAGTTGACTTTTCATATAATGTCGGTTTCACTTTGAGTGAATGAGATGAATTTTCTGCCCGGACAGTTCCTATGCATGTTTTAGGATCAACTATGGTTACTGATTGTTGAAATTAACCTATCCCCACTCGGTTTTCCTCGTTTGTATGTGAAATTGAGTTTTTCGACCAAGTGTGGGGTAAGTTGTCGATTTGACTAATCTTGTTTTCTGTTTTTGACAACTTTTAGGAACAGGGGTAAGAGGCCGAGAGTTAGCGGCGTAGGATCATCTTCCGCCGGAGCTGGTACTAGTGCCCCCACCCCTATCACTGCCGCTCTCGCTGATCCTCCTCCGGCCAACCCCAACCGCCAAGGAGTCTATTGGTTCCTCGCATACCTTCCAGACCACTACTTCGAGCGCTATTGGAGGATCCAAAATGTTCCTCCAGTTGACGTTGCACCTCTCTCCCTGGAGTCTGTCCATGAGTGGCACGTTAGCGTTTCCCACTCCCTCGCCATGACGGGACTCCTGGAGCTCGCCACCATCACCGACAACTTTCCGCATGTCGCTCTCCAGGAGTTCTGGAGCACTTTCGAGCTCGACACCCGCAAGAACAGGCGGAACTCCAAGGTGATCACTTTCCGACTCGCCGGCCAGAGATGCGAGCTCACATACAATGAGTTCGCCCACTACCTCGGCATTCCAGCCGAGCACTACACCGGTCGCCACCACGGCTGGGAGGACAACAAGGCGAAGGGTCCGATTTTTGATGCCCCCTAGAGCCACATCACTGGACAACCGGGTGTCGAGTCCACCAACAAGAACTACATTAGTATGGTTTCTCACCCTCTCTTTTGATTTATTCATTACGTTTGGCGCCGTTCTTTATTTTATGCGCCAGAGAGAGACCACCACCACATAGCCGCCGAGGAGCTACTCCTCTCCAGAGCCGTCCATGAGGGTTACCCCCTCCATCCGGGCTGGGTCCTTGCCCGCTTGTTCCACCAGAAGATCAGTTCTTCCAAGATCCCGCCTTTCCTCATTGGCGGTGCTTTCATTGGCCGCCTCATAGCTGGCCTCGGCCTCTCCAACTCCTGAGAGCCTTGGGTCCCACGCGTCCAGGTGCATACCATTGGAGGAGAGCTTGCGGTGGAGTTCGATCTGGACTTGACCATCGCACCAGAGCTGTACGTCCCAGCCCCCATCCTTGAGGATCCCGCAACAGAAGAAGAGGAAGACAAAGAGGAGGAGCCCCAACAGCCCCAGGAGTTCCACCCCTAGCCTCCGCCAGAGCCTCAGTTTCACCCCTAGCCGCCACCCCAATACTCTGGCGAGTATGGTGAGGTTCTTACTCATCTGGAACAGTGGCAGACAGACTTTTCCTCCGGTTCTCACCAGTGGTAGAAGGATCGGGTGGCATTTGAGACCAGAGCCACGGCTTGGCATGAGGAGGAGGACGCAAGGTGGATCACCACTCAGCGTCACCACGCGGAAGAGACGGCGACACGACGAGCGATGCTTGCTCACTTTGGCATTCCACCACCACCACCCCCACATGAGGGACAGTGATCAGGTCGTATCCTTTTCCTTTCTTTTTATTTATTCTTTTTGGATTTTGATCCAACTTTTTTCTGTGTGGATCCGGGACACTTGTCCCAGTTTCCTTTTGATCTTTTTGTTCTTTTTGTTTTGTAGGATCTTTTGTAGCTACTCCTCTCCGCTCCGGACTCTCCATGTTCATCCCCTTCACCGAGCATCTTGATCTAGATTCTCCGTGTCTCTCTCTCCTAATTTAGTTTTGTGAGGACACAGAACGGTTTAAGTGTGGGGTAGGAGTTAGAACTTGCTTGATCTTGACTTGTTTTCTGTGATTTTCGTGACATATTCTTGTTCCTCTAGCATAGAATTGCTCGATTCTTGACTTGTGATGTTAAGTTGTCTTTCAATATTTCATAATGATGCTTAGACTGCTTAACCTAGAACCTGTAACCAACTTACCTGCATTGATGCTAAATTGCCTGGTCAGAACAGAAAATTTTATCACGCTTGTAGTATTTCACCTTGATTGCATGAAAATGATTGAATCCGACTAGCAAACCAATAGTGAGCTTTTGATCCATTGCACGTAACTTGCAATTCTATTCTTTTTAGTGACTTTCTCGTACCTTGAATGAGTTATATTTTGCATGAGACCTATTCGAGATCACACAATGAAACGAGTTTTAGGAAGATAGAGGCACCTAGAATCAGCTACTAAACCAGAAGCAAACCTAACGATAAATCCATTAGGTGTAAACCCTTGAGCTTGGCCCTTCTTTCAGTTTGTTATACATTACAACCATTTCTCATGTTTTTCATCACCTCGTTGATCCCTTGTGGTAGTAGTTCTATATTATCCTACCGAAAGTCGGTTTGTGGTAACCTGCCTATAACCATTAAACAGGTGGTCTTAGCTATTATGTCCAGACGTGTAAACTCCTCTAGCAACTTGAAAGAAAAATCGGCACTAAGAAAAAAAAGAAGAAGAAGAAAAACAGAAAATTCAAAAAATGAAAGTCAAGTAGTAGAGTTCAATAACGTTCTTCTCCCTACATATGGAAGAACGAAGTCAAAGAAAATGTAGAGAAAAATCAGAACAATTCTGAAAAAGAAAAAAAATTATAAATAAAGTGCTAGGTTGCTTGAGGGTATCATAGGACGAGCGTACACTATTCCACCCGTGTCTGGTTAGACGGTAGGAAGCCTTAGGCTAGATTCGAGGGAAGTTAGTCAAAAGCTACACCGCACCAAAGCCATTCCATCATTCATCCCATCATCCATTCATCATAAACCCTTGTAGTGTAAGAATCGATGCAGTCCCTTGCGAAAGTCCTTTTGACTAGTTACTCGTGTTGTCATAGTGGTGGAAATGTGGTCGAATTGCAAACTTATGATATACTTCGGCCGAGAAAGTGATTGAGAGCAGAAACACGTCCCTAAACACAGAGTGAGAGAGTCCCCTTTGTACTAAATATTATATGTGTGAGGAGTCTAGTCGGTTAGGTCAGATTTGTGCATGATTAATTTGTGATTGCTCCTTGTTGTGTGCATATAATTAGTGAGACCAGGTCGTTCGGTTGACGTGTATGCATGTTAAGTCACTTGTTCTAGGAGTAGCGGTTTAATAATTCATTGTGAAGGCTTGAATCTTAACTTGATTGATCTTGTCATTTGTGAATCTCAGTGCGTTCTAATTTAGTTTGCTTCAGGACAAGCAAAAGCTTAAGTGTGGGATATGTGATGACACTCGATTTGACATGATTATCAACCTCATTTAAGCGACATTTCCCTGTTTGAGACACGGTTTTTAGGGTAGTTTAGGTGTTTTTCACTCGATTGCTCTAGTTCCTACCATTTTGGTTTCTTTGGCCCGTTATGGGTCAGTTTGATGTGTTTTCTAGTGTGTTTGTGAATGCACAGGTTTTTGCCATCAATAACGTAGCCACGGGCGTGCATGGGAAGCAAAGGAACCTCAAGGAATCACCCGGAATCAATCTAGGCCAGAAGAAATCACTGCCCCGGCTGTAACTGAAGTTTTAAGCGAGAAGTCTGATGTCTTCGCCGACAACTATGCAGGAAATTCGCAGACGAAGACAGTAGAAACCAACCAAAGTGTAACCTGAAGTCTTCGGCAAAAACTCCAAAGTTTTCACCGAAAACTAATTCCTTTTTTCGGCTGGAATCTTAAACCCTATAAATCTTAAATCCACGGAATAGGTATATATCGAATGTGGCCGCCGGTTTAGTATTTATAGGGTTTAAGATTCCAGCCGAAAAAAGGAATTAGTTTTCGGCGAAAACTTGGGAGTTTTTGCCGAAGACTTCAGGTGACACTTTGGTTGGATTCTCTTGTCTTCGTCTGTGAATTTCGTGCATAGTTTTCGGCGAAGACATCAGACTTCTCGCTTAAAACTTCAGTTATAGCCGGGGCAGTGATTTCTTCTGGCTTGGTTGATTTCTGGATTGATCTCGGGCCGCTCCCTTGGCTATGTATTTGATGGCAAAAACCTGTGCATTCTCAAAAGCACTAGAAAACCATCAAATAGACCCATAACGGGCCAAAGTAATCAAAACGGCATGAATTAGAGCATTTAGGTGAAAACATGCTAAATCACCTTAAAACCCAAGATTCAAGTAAGGAAATGTAGCTTAAATGAGGCTGATAAACACGTAAAATTGAGTGTCATCAAATACCCCACACTTAAGCCTTTGCTTGTCCTCAAGCAAACTGAACTAGAATGCACTCAGATTCACAAATGATACGATCGATCAAGTTAAAGTTCAAGCAATCACAATGAATTATTAAACTGCTACTTCTAGAACAGGTGACCTAACATGCTTACATGTCAACCAAACAACCTGGTCTCACTAATTATCTGAACACAACAAGTAGTAAACACAAATCATGCACGAATCTGACCTAACCGACCAGACTCCTCACACAGATAATATTTGGTATAAGGGAACTCTCACACTCTGTGTTTAGGTACATGTTTATGCTCTCAATCACTTTGACAACACGAGTAACTAGTCAAAAGGACTTTAGCAAGGGACTATAACTATTCCTACACTACACGGGGTTATAATGAGATGGATAAAGGGATGAATGATGGAATTGGCTTTGGTGCGGTGCAGCTTTCGACTAACTTCCCTCGAATCTAGCCTGTGGCTTCCTACCGTCTAACCAGACACGGGTGGAATAGTGTACGCTCATCTTATGATACCCTAAGGCAACCTAGCACTTTATTTTGCATATTTTCCTTTTCTTAATTTTTCTAATTTTTTTTTACATTTTCTTTTGACTTCGTTCTTTGATGACACTCGATTTGACGTGATTATCAGCCTCATTTAAGCGACATTTCCTTGCTTAAGACATGGTTTTTAGGGTAGAATAACGAATATTCAATCAATTGCCCTATCTCGTGCCATTTGTGTTACCTTGGCCCGTTTCGGGTCTATTTGATGGTTTTCTAGTGTTTTTATGATATCACAGGTTTTTGCCGTCAAATAAAGTAGCCAAGGACGTGTCTAAAGCGTGGGAACCTCGAGGAATCGCACCGGAATCGATCCAAGGAGCCAACCAAGTCAAACAAATTCCTGCCCGGTTTACAAAGGAATTTTCTCCGAAAATCCCTTAGTATTTTCGGCGAAAATGCAAGCACAAATCCACTGATGTCAACTGAAGGATATTTTCGGCGAAAACACTAAGTTTTCGCCGAGAAGTGTTCGACCAAAAATTACAGAGAAAACAGCCGGCGGTTACCCACTTTTGTAAAGGAATTTTTGACCAAAATTCCTTAATATTTTCGCCAAAAATCCTAGTTAAAATCCGGCGGTTTAGGGTTAAGTATAAATACTTAACCGGCGGCCAACACTTAAAGACGATATCATAATACACTTTTCATAATCAAAATTTTGAGGATTCTCTGAGAGTTCTGAAGGATAGATTAGAGTTCGAAGAGCCGGAAAGAGATCGTGACGCCATCCCTCCCATCTCGAGGACTCGGAGCTAGGATTGCAGTCTACCGGAAGATCAAAGTTCTGCCGGAGTCGTCTTAATTAGGTTTTTCAGATACTTTTCTGTTCTTCCTTTGTATGATGAACTCTTTCTTTATCTTTGATTCTTTTGTTACGAACATGAGTAGCTAAACTCTTAGAGCTTAGACTAGATGAACCCTAAGTGACCCAGGGCTTTAAGCGGTCACGGATCGGCGGTGATTAGATTCAAAGTTCAATCAGTTTCTCTTTCAGGTTTGGTTTGTTCTTCATTGTTCATGCTTCTTGTCTGGATTGATCACTAGATTAGATTCTTGTTAAGCTAAGGATAGAAGCGAACGCTCGCCTTACTTTAAAACATCAAACTGAACAATTAACCTTATAATTGGAGTGTGCCTTTCGTAGGAACCGGTTAGGGTTAATCCACTGCAAGAGTAACTCATAAATCGTTAGTAATTCCACCAGTTAAGTTAAGTCATTGCGAGAGGCGACCGTACCCAGGCAGCTAATTAATCTTGGTAGCTAGAATGGATAGAGCGAACGTTCGCCGGTATTAAACCTAAGGGTTAGGAGTTATGGTGGTGTCTTAGAATTGATTGAATGAGAATTGAAATCCGCTGATCTGTTGATTGCCTATGCTCTGTTGAACGAAGGGGGATTCGAAGTCTAAGTTCGTCTGTCATCTCTGTTTTCAACCCTAATTTCCAATCTGTTTTTAGTTTCAATTTTTAATTTCTCTGCATTTCTTAGAATTAGAAGTCGTGGAACTCACACCACGCACGAAGTGTTTAATATGAGTAATTTGCTAGCTTATTTGAGTAGTCAGTCATAGAAGACACGTGGAATACGATCTACCCTAGCTTTTGTTAGCTTTGTTAGTTATTTGTTTGAACGCAGCACAACGACACGTTCATCAAATTGGCACCGTTGCCGGGGACTTCTTTTGATTGGTTGAAAGAAGAACTGGCAATTTATTCTTCTATTTTCCATCTTTCACTTTTCCACCGACTTCGATTTTACACTGGTTTTTGTTTGTTTTTGTTATTTGTAGGTTGTTCACAGGTGTATGCATCGCCGCCCTTGGACTCGCTCCCAAACCGATAAGGCTAAGAGTATAGAGAGACCAAGCAGTTCTGCTCCACCTCGACAATCACAGATTCCAAGGAGAAGTAGAACCAATACACCTCCATCCGTCACTCCGATTATGATTGAGGAACTGAAGGAGAGTTCCTCATCTTCACCTTTACCGTCACCTACATCCGTTTCATACACCGAGTCACTTTCACCTCCTCCATCTTCTACCATGACTGATCAATTACCAGCACCACCACCAGGCGGAAATCTACCACCGCCGCCTGCACAGAAGTGTCTAGCTGATTACAACAAGCCGAGCGCAACTAGCGTTCGATCTGCCATTGCCGTGCCGCGCATTGAAGGAGATCCTGACTATGAGATCAAGATTCCATTCTTGACTATGATCTCTAGGGATCTACAGTTTGAAGGTAGGCCACTAGATAATCCGTGCACACATCTAGCGGATTTCCTTGATCTCTGCAGCACTTTCAAGAACGGAAACCTCTACAAGAACACTCTTTGTTTGAGAGCTTTCCCGTTCTCTCTGAAAGGCACAACCAAAAGGTGGCTTACTGGCAAACCACCTGGATATTATACTAATTGGGATACTCTGGCTCAGGACTTCATTGAAGAATACTTCCCTCCTACCAGAACAACAGCCATCAAAGACAGCATCGCCAGATTCTCCCAAAAAGAAGGCGAAAGCTTGTATGATACTTGGAATCGATTCCAAGAACTTCTCTACAACTGTCCTCATCACGGATTCGAGCAGAGGCAGTTAGCCGAAATCTTTGCTTGTGGTCTTCGAGAAGAATCTGCCAAGTGGGTCAATTCTCTAGCTGAAGGGGATTGCACTACACTCACACCCGAAGCTGCTCTTCTTCATTTTGCAAACTGTGCTTCCACATCGAGGAACTGGGAACGACAATCAGAAGGATCAAGGAGCAAGCTCGATCTCGAAACTACTATCAAGGTAGAAGTAGAGAAGCATCTGAAAAAGTCTTCTACACCCATCAAATCGCCGGCAGCTTCTGTCTATGTTGCCGACTGCAAATGGTGTGGAGCTTGTGCGCATAATGGAGGCTGATGCCAGAATTTTGGTAAGACAGAAGTCTGGTCCGCTGAAGAGGTAAATTTCATTCAACAAGGCTTCGTTAACAATCAAAATGGTTATGCTGGCTACCGCAACTTCAAGCAGCAAGGGAACTATCAAGACAGACCCTCCCTACAATGCTGGCGCCAACCATAACCAGAACCAGAATAACCGCCCAGCTGGTCCAGCTCAGGATCAGAAGCCTAACCATCCACCGGGAGGTGTCTATCAGCTGCCACATCGTAATCCGGGTAACTATGGAACTGCTCCTGGCAATCGCCACAATCTATATTTGAATAACACCTATCCAGGGCAGCAACATTAGAGAGAAAACAATGTCAGTGACCTGGACAAGAAGCTTAGTCAGATCATCACCAGACATGACGATAATGACAATCAGTTTAAAGCTCAAGCTCTTCTCAATCAATAACAGATAGCAGCCGGTCAAAGAATTAAGCAGGCTGTGAACAACATCTCAAGCATGCTAGCATCTGGTCGACCATTTGGCCAACTTCCTAGCCAGACAGAGCCGAATCCGAGAAAGGAACAAGCTAAGATGGTATCTGTTAAAAAGTTTACAAGCTTATCTGCTGACGCTTGTTCTGTTTTACGCAGGATCGCTGAAACTCCAGAGAAGAAGGAAGCACTGGAAGTGGCGCCTAAGGAGGATGATCCTCCTCTTGCACCGTACTATGTGAAGCCTCCGTTTCCAAGAGCATTGCTGCCAAATGCAAGGATCGAAACTGGCATGAAGGAGAATAAAGAAGGTTATCTTGATGCTCGTAGCACGAAACCCTCCTCTCCATATCCAGCTAAGTGTTCTGATCCTGGTTCTTTCACTCTACCTCTTGTCATTAATGATGTTGAGATAGAACGTTGTTTGGTTGATCTTGGCGGTCTGTTAATGTTATGCCTATGAGTCTATATGAAAAACTGAACCTAGGAGAACTGGAACCGCCTAGAATGCAACTTGTCTTTGCTGATAGATCACTTAAAACCCCTAGGGGAGAGATAAAAGACGTTGTTACTAAATGGGTCCTTTCACGTTCTTAGCTGACTTTGTTATCATTGATACTAGTAAGGGTGATTCTACCATTCTCATAGGACGACCTTTCATGGCTACTACTGGAATGCAAATTAACGTTCCGAATGGTTCTTTAACTTTGAGGGTTGGTAAAGAATGATAGCATTCCGCCTTAAAGACGGAATGAAATATAATCCTAAGAATGAAGAATTTCATTGTTTAGCTGTTGAAACTGTGGAGTTGACTCCGGTCAACTCCGTTACTGATGTCTCTTCTAGTATGCCTAGATCAATTGCTGTTGCAGGTGCTGGACAGATTACCAAGTAGAAACCGAAATCTGTTCCTCAGAAGCCGCCAAAGAAGAAGGAACTGCAAGCCTCTTCTAAGCCACCGAGAAAAGATCCTAGTAGATCCCGGGGGAAGAACAAGAAGACGAAGACTCAAATGGTCTGGAGACCAGTTGTGCCGCCACCTTCTATCAAGCCAGCTGCCCCACCAATTCGTTCCGAGCTACCGGCGCCGGAACAAGTATGAGCCAAAAGCATCTCCTAAGGAAATACTGACGATCACCGATCCTGGTGATATCAAGCCGCTGGTTAAAGAAAAGAAGGAGCCGATCGTTCTCATTCCATCCACTGTCTTCCTTGTGGAAGATGATCCCTTGATAGAACTATTCAGACCATTCAAGATCACTGAGCACCTTCCCGACGAACGTACTAAGCTTACACACGCTAACGGGAAGAAATTCATGCTCACCGGAGAAGCCCCGAAGCTCTACTTTATGAACTCCGATGCTAGCATTAAGGAGAACCTGAGTTGGGATGTCTCCTAATACCGTCCAGGTATCGTCCAGCTCAAGGACGTTAATCTAGAGCGCTTCGTGGGAGGCAACCCACGGCTGGAGTCCGTATTTCATTTGTGTCAACCTTAGTGTTTTACAGTCGGTTTGGGGGAGCCAAAAGTGTCAGTTTGTTTGATTTCTTATTTTTCGTGTGTAGTCTGTGTGTCGTAGTGTCAATTGCAAGTCGTTTGAGGTTTTTTTGATTTTTGTGGATTTAACTGTGATTTTCTGAAGTTTGCCAGGATTGCAAAAATATTTTCAATCGTAGAGTTCAATATTTTCGGCGAAAATAACCCATGTTTTCGGCGAAAATTCTCTTTAAAATCCCACTGAGTTTTCCAGAACGTTTTTACTTAACATTTTTGGCGAAAACTATTCCACATTTTCGGCGAAAATTCTTTTGAATACTGACAGTACTTTTTAACTAACATTTTCGGGGAAAACTTGCACTTATTTTCGCCGAAAATCCCTTTGAAAATCAACCAAATTTTCGTTTTAAAATCCGGATTCACCCTCTCTCTCTTACTTCTTTCATTTTTGAAACCAAAACGAAAACAGTCCCCTGTTTCCAAAACTCGCCGACCGCCGCCCTTATTTCATCCGCCGCCGCCCAAGCCGACCGCCGCTCCCTTCCCCTTCCATTTCCGATCAATCCAAGCCCTAGAACAGCCGAATCAAAGCTCTAGAGCTCTAGTTCACCCAAACCCTAAAATTTTTGGATTTTCACCGATTTCTCCTCCTCCGTTCACTTTTAGTGTCCATGGCTTCAAGGTAAGTTGTAGAACTTTTCATTACGAATCTTTTGACATATTGGATGCTGAATTTCGTCGGGGTTAACTTTCGGTTGACTTGTCGGTTTGCCTCGATTTGCGTGCCGACTGATTTCGTGTGAACTAGGTTAGCTGAACTCGTTGGACTGATCTAGCATGATTAGGGAGTATTGTGCTTAATTGTTATATCATTTGATCATGTGTTGCTATGCATAAGACTTATTCTTTGTGATGTTGACTTTTGAGAAATGTCGGTTTGACCATGAACTGTTTATGATCAGTTGGCTGCCTTATGTGCTCATTTACGTTCATATTCTTGTGCTTGCCATCTGAGATCATATTTTTCCGTCATTTCCCGCTTTGTGATAGTCTTTCCACGATTAGGGTTCAATGTTCGATTCTGTTGACTTTATGAATGTCGTTTTGACTTCTGAACTCTGATTGTGATAATTCCATTCTGGCTGTTCCTAAGCATGTATTTTATTGTTTGTGATTGCCGGTTAATCTGCTTTGCTTACCCCCCCACTCGGTTTTCCTCGTTTCTTTGTGAAATTGAGTTTGTTGCCTAAGTGTGGGGTAGGGTTTTAGTTTGACTAATCTGGTTTGTTTTCTTGGTTAGGAACACCACTTATGAGCGCAGGACCAAGCAGAGACTTGACGCCGCCTCGAGCTCCAGAGCCCCCGCTCTCGTCACACCCGCCGTCCAGGGCCCTCCACCAGCATTCCCTGGCCGTGCTGGGTACCATCGCACTGTTGCTCGTCTACCCGACTACTATTTCGGGTGCTACCATAGGCTCGAGCATGTTCCGGGAGCTAATGTTCGACCACTTTCGATGGAGTCTCTCTTCGATCACGATGAGGACTACCACCGGAACGTGCACGATGCCCTGGTACATGCTGGACTCCTTGAGTTGACCACCATAGCTTCCGACTTCCCAGACGTCGCTCTAGAGGAGTTATGGGTGAGTTTTGATCTGGACGAGCACAGGAGGAGGCAGCACAGAAAGGTCGTTTCCTTCTATATGGGCGGGGTGCACAGGACACTCACTTACGATGAGTTTGCAGCTCATCTAGGCATCCCCTACGAGCACTACAATGGTCATTACCTCGGTTGGGAGGACGACGATGTCGACGGGGAGGAGTACCATGCACTCTGGAGCCACATGACTGGAGTGACCGGCGATCGCCTCACGGACCATAATTCAGTTAAGTCTCTCTCTCACCCTCTCTATAAATACATTCATATGGTTTGGGGTGGATCGCTATTATATGCTCCAGAGAAGGACCGCCACCATATCAACAAGGAGGAACTTCTGCTTCACCGCGCCATCCGGGAGAGCTACCCTCTTCATCCCGGACGGGTGCTTGCTCGCATCTTCCGCCAGAAGACCAAGAGGCGGAAGCCACCTCGCTCACTCCTGGGAGGCAACTTCATCGGCCGACTCATCATTTACTTCGGCCTCAGCAATGAATAAGGCCCGAACATCCCACGTCGCAGAGTACGCACCGTTGGAGGCGATTTGGCAATCGAGTACAACCTCGAGCTGGACCTCAGCCCCCAGGTAGCAGCAGATCCTCCTCCCTAGGACGAGGATGAGTTGGAGGAAGAAGATGATTATGAGGAGTCTCAGCCTCAGAACGAGCCAGAATTTCATGATCATACACCCTCGCCACACCATCAGGCAGGGTATGCACGCCAGTCGCCACCGCCCATTCCAGAGCCATATCAGGCGCCTCACCCATAGCACCACCCGCACCCCGTGGATGTCGGAGAGCTGTATGAGCGACTGCAGGAGTGGCGCATCCAGGACAACGCCACTCAAGAGGCGAGATGGACTGTTATGCAGCAACATATGCACCGCTCCAACGAGCGGTATGAGGCACAGATGGCGTGGCAACGTCAGCTCGGCGATTTCCTCCACTTTCCACCTCCCGACGCGCCTGACGAGCAGTGATCAGGTTGTATCCTCTTTCTTGACCCTTCTTTTTATTTATTCTTTTCGGATTTCGATCCAACTTTTTTTTTGTGTGGATCCGGGGCACTTGTCCCGGTTTCCTTTTTATGTTTCATTTGTTTTTGTTTTGTAGGCAGTAGGGAGATTCCCTTTGCTTCGCTTTGATAGATTCCCTCCGTTCCGAGGATCCGTGCTTATCCCCTCGCCAACCATCTCGGTCCAGGTTCTTCTACTTCACTCTGAACACTAATTTCAGTCCTGTGAGGACACAATACGATTTAAGTGTGGGGTAGGATGCTAGAGAACCTTGCATGAACTTGATTGCCCTTGATTGTGTTTTTGTGTGCCTCGTGATTCCTGTCAAATTTCTCTAGCATTGGAATGGCTCAGTTCTTGATTTTTGATGTTAAGTTGTTGTTCAAACTTTCATAATGATGCTTAGACTGCTTAACCTAGAACTTGAGAACCAACGTGTCTACTTTGATGCTAAATTGCCTGGTCAGAACAAAATTTTTAAAATCACACTTGTAGTTTGTAGCCTTGATTGCATGAAAATGACCGAATCCGACTAGCAAACCAACTGTGAGCTTTTGATCCATTGCACGTAACTTGCAATTTCAATTCTTTCTGAGTGATTTTCTGTTTGCTTGAATGAGTTAGAATTTGCATGAGACCTACTCGAGACCACACGATGACAAGAGTTCTAGAATGATAGGGGCACCTAGATTCAGCTACTAAGCCAGATAGCCTACCCAACGATAAAATCTATTAGGTTTAAACCCTTGAGCTTGGCCTGTTCTTTCGGTTCGATAATACATTACAACCATTTCCCATTTTTTCATTCCCCGTTGATCCCCTGTGGTTGTACTTTTAGATTGACCTACCGGAATTTGGTTTGTGGTAACCTGCCTATATCATTTGTGAACATGAGCGTTTCTATTCAGTTTGCTTGAGGACAAGCAAAAGCTTAAGTGTGGGGTATTTTGATGACACTCGATTTGACGTGATTATCAGCCTCATTTAAGCGACATTTCCTTGCTTAAGACATGGTTTTTAGGGTAGAATAACGAATATTCAATCAATTGCCCTATCTCGTGCCATTTGTGTTACCTTGGCTCGTTTCGGGTCTATTTGATGGTCTTCTAGTGTTTTTATGATAGCACAGGTTTTTGCCGTCTAATAAAGTAGCCAAGGACGTGTCTAAGGCGTGGGAACCTCGAGGAATTGCACCGGAATCGATCCAAGGAGCCAACTAAGTCAAACAAATTCCTACCCGGTTTACAAAGGAATTTTCGCCAAAAATCCCTTAGTATTTTTGGCGAAAATGCAAGCACAAATCCACTGATGTCAACTGAAGGCTATTTTCGGTGAAAACACTAAGTTTTTGCCGAGAAATGTTGGACCAAAAATTACAGAGAAATCAGCCGGCGGTCACCCACTTTTGTAAAGGAATTTTCGGCGAAAATCCCTTAATATTTTCACCGAAAATCCTAGTTAAAATCTGGCAGTTTAGGGTTAAGTATAAGAACTTAACCAGCGGCCCATAATAAGAGACGATATCATAATACACTTTTCATAATCAGAATTCAAGGATTCTCTGAGTTCTGAAGGAGAGTTTAGAGTTCGAAGAGCCGGAAAGAGATCGTGACGCCATCCCTTCCATCTCGAGGACTCGGAGCTAGGATTGCAGTCTACCGGAAGATCAAAGTTCTTTCGGAGTCGTCTTAATTAGGTTTTTCAGATACTTTTCTGTTCTTCCTTTGGATGATGAACTGTTTCTTTATCTTTGATTCTTATGTGATGAATATGAGTAGCTAAACTCTTAGAGCTTAGACTAGATGAACCCTAAGTGACCCAGGGCTTTAAAGCGGTCACGGATCGGCGATGATTAGATTCAAAGTTCAATCAGTTTCTCTTTCATGTTTGGTTTGTTCTTCATTGTTCATGTTTCTTGTCTGGATTGATCACCTAGATTAGATTCTGGTTAAGCTAAGGATAGAAGCGAACGCTCACCTTACTTTAAAACGTCAAACTGAACAATTAACCTTATAATTGGAGTGTGCCTTTTGTAGGAACCGGTTATGGTTAATCCACTGCAAGAGTAAATCATAAATCGTTAGTAGTTCCACGAGTTAAGTTAAGTCGTTGTGAGAGGTGACCGTACCCGGGCGGCTAATTAATCTTGGTAGCTAGAACGGAGAGAGCGAACGTTCGCCGGTCTTAAACCTAAGGGTATGGTGGTGTTTAGAAATTGATTGAATTAGAATTGAAATCCGCTGATCTGATGATTGCCTATGCTCTGGTGAACGAAGGGGGATTCGAAGTCTAAGTTCGTCTGTCATCTCTGTTTTCAACCCTAATTTCCAATCTGTTTTTAGTTTCAATTTTTAATTTCTCTGTATTTCTTAGAATTATAAGTCGTGGAACTCACACCACGCACGAAGTGTTTAATCTGAGTAATTTGCTAGCTTATTTGAGTAGTCAATCATTTGAAGGCCCTTGGAATACGATCTACCCTAGCTTTTGTTAGCTTTGTTAGTTATTTGATTGAACGCACACACAACGATTGCGCTCACCATATGCCTATGAGTCTGTATGAAAAATTGAACCTAGGAGAACTTGAACCACCTAGCATACAACTTGTCTTTGCTGATAGATCACTTAAAACCCCTAGGGGAGAGATAAAAGATGTTGTTACTAAATGTGGTCCTTTCACGTTCTTAGCTGACTTTGTTATCATTGATACTAGCAAGGATGATTCTACCATTCTCATAGGATGACCTTTCATGGCTACTACTGGAATGCAAATTAACGTTCCAAATGGTTCTTTAACTTTGAGGGTTGGTAAAGAAACGATAACATTCCGCCTTAAAGACGAAATGAAATATAATCCTAAGAATGAAGAATTTCATTGTTTAGCTGTTGAAACTGTGGAGTTGACTCCGGTCAACTCCGTTACTGATGTCTTTTCTAGTATGCCTAGATCAATTGCTGTTGCAGGTGCTGGACAGATTACCAAGCAGAAACTGAAATCTGTTCCTCAGAAGCCGCTAATGAAGAAGGAACTGCAAGCCTCTTCTAAGCCACCGAGAAAAGATCCTAGTAGATCCCGGAGGAAGAACAAGAAGAAGAAGACTCAAATGGTCTGGAGACCAGTTGTGCCGCCACCTTCTATCGAGCCAGCTGCCCCACCAATTCGTTTCGAGCTACCAGCGCCGGAACAAGTATGGAAGGAGAAGCCACAAGCATCTCCTAAGGAAATACTGACGATCATCGATCCTGGTGATATCAAGCCGGCGGTTAAAGAAAAGAAGGAGCCGATGGTTCTCATTCCATCCACTGTCTTCCTTGTGGAAGATGATCCCTTGACAGAACTGTTCGGACCATTCAAGATCACTGACCACCTTCCCGACGGACGTACAAAGCTTACACACGCTAACGGGAGGAAATTCATGCTCACCGGAGAAGCCCCGAAGCTCTACTTTATGAACTCCGATGCTAGCATTAAGGAGAACCTGAGTTGGGATGTCTCCTAATACCGTCCAGGTATCGTCCAGCTCAAGGATGTTAATCTAGAGCGCTTCATGGGTCGCAACCCACGGCTGGAGTCCGTTTTTCATTTCTGTCAACCTTAGTGTTTTAGAGTCAGTTCGGGGGAGCCAAAAGTGTCATTTTGTTTGATTTCTTATTTTTCTTGTATAGTCTGTGTGTCATAGTGTCATTCGCAAGTTGATTAAGGTTTTTCCGATTTTTGTGGATTTAACTGTGATTTTCTGAAGTTTGCCAGGATTGCGAAAATATTTTCAATCGTAGAGTTCAATATTTTCGGCGAAAATAACCCATGTTTTTGGCGAAAATTCCCTTTGAAATCCCACTGAGTTTTCCAGACGTTTTTACTTCACATTTTGGCCGAAAACTATTTAACATTTTCGGTGAAAATTATTTTGAAAACCGGCAGTACTTTTTAACTAACATTTTCGGTGAAAACTTGCACTTATTTTCGCCGAAAATTCCTTTGAAAATAAACCAATTTTTCGTTTTAAAAATCCGGATTCACCCTCTCTCTCCTCACTTCTTCATTTTCGAAACCAGGAAAAAAACCCCCTGTTTCAACTAAATCGCCGACCGCCGCCCTTATTTCATCCGCTGCCGACCGCCGCCGCCGCTCCCTTCCCCTTCCATTTCCGATCATCTTGAGCCCTAGACCAGCCGAATCAGAGCTCTACAGCTCTAGTTCACCCAAACCCTAAAATCTTCGATTTTTCACCGATTTCTCCTCCTCCGTTCACTTTTAGCGTCCATGGCTTCAAGGTAAGTTGTAGACTTTTCATTACGAATCTTTTGACATATAGGATGCTGAGTTTCGTCGGGTTGACTTTTCAGTTTGCCTCGATTTGCGTGCCGACTGATTTCGTGTGAACTAGGTTAGCTGAACTCGTTGGACTGATCTAGCATGATTAGGGAGTATTGTCCTTAATTTTTATATTGTTTGATCTTGTGTTGCTATGCATAAGACTTATTCTCTGTGATGTTGACTTTTGAGAAATGTCGGTTTGACCATGAACTGTTTATGATCAGTTGGCTGCCTTATGTGCTCATTTACGTTCATATTCTTGTGTTTTCCATCTGAGATCATATTTTGCGTCACTTCCCGCTTTGTGGTAGTCTTGCCATGATTAGGGTTCAATGTTCGATTCTGTTGACTTTATGAATGTCGTTTTGACTTCTGAACTCCGATTGTGATAATTCCATTATGGATGTTCCTAAGCATGTATTTTACTGTTTATGATTATCGGTTAATCTGCTTTGCTTACCCCCACTCGGTTTTCCTCGTTTCTTTATGAAATTGAGTTTTTCGACTAAGTGTGGGGTAGGGTTTTAGTTTGACTAATCTGGTTTGTTTTCTTGTTTAGGAACACCACTTATGAGCGCACGACCAAGCAGAGACTTGACGCCGCCTCGAGCTCCAGAGCCCCCGCTCCCGTCACACCCGCCATCCAGGGCCCTCCACCAGCATTCCCTGGCCGTGCTGGATACCATCGCACTGTTGCTCGTCTACCCGACTACTACTTCGGGTGCTACCAGAGGCTCGAGCATGTTCCGGGAGCTAATGTTCGACCACTTTCCATGGAGTCTCTCTTCGATCACAATGAGGACTACCACTGGAACGTGCACGACGCCCTGATACATGCTGGACTCCTCGAGCTGACCACCATAGCTTCCGACTTCCTAGACGTCGCTCTACAGGAGTTCTGGGTGACTTTTGATCTGGACGAGCACAGGAGGAGGCAGCACAGGAAGGTCGTTTCCATCTATCTGGGTGGGGTGCACAGGACACTCACGTACGATGAGTTTGCAGCTCATCTAGGCATCCCCTACGAGCACTACAATGGTCATTACCTCGACTGGGAGGACGACGATGCCGATGGAGAGGAGTACCATGCACTCTGGAGCCACATGACTGGAGTGCCCGACGATCGCCTCACGGACCATAATTCAGTTAAGTCTCTCTCTCACCCTCTCTATAAATACATTCATATGGTTTGGGGTGGATCGCTATTATATGCTCCAGAGAAGGACCGCCACCATATCAACAAGGAGGAACTTCTGCTTCACCGCGCCATCCGGGAGAGCTACCCTCTTCATCCCGGACGGGTGCTTGCTCGCATCTTCCGCCAGAAGACCAACAGGCGGAAGCCACCTCGCTCACTCCTTGGAGGCAACTTCATCGGCCGACTCATCATTTCCTTCGGCCTCAGCAATGAATAAGGCCCGAACATCCCACGTCGCAGAGTACGCACCGTTGGAGGCGATTTGGCAATCGAGTACAACCTCGAGCTGGACCTCAGCCCCCAGGTAGCAGCAGATCCTCCTCCCCAAGACGAGGATGAGTCGGAGGAAGAAGATGATTCTGAGGAGTCTCAGCCTCAGAATGAGCCAGAATTTCATGATCATACACCCTCGCCACACCATCAGGCAGGGTATGCACGCCAGTCGTCGCCGCCCATTCCAGAGCCATATCAGGCGCCTCACCCATAGCACCACCCGCACCCCGTGGATGTCGGAGAGCTGTATGAGCGACTGCAGGAGTGGCGCATCCAGGACAACGCCACTCAAGAGGCGAGATGGACTGTTATGCAGCAACATATGCACCGCTCCAACGAGCGGTATGAGGCACAGATGGCGTGGCAACGTCAGCTCGGCGATTTCCTCCACTTTCGACCTCCCGACGCGCCTGACGAGCAGTGATCAGGTTGTATCCTTTTTCTTGTCCCTTCTTTTTATTTATTCTTTTCGGATTTCGATCCAACTTTTTTCTGTGTGGATCCGGGGCACTTGTCCCGGTTTCCTTTTTATGTTTCATTTGTTTTTGTTTTGTAGGCAGTAGGGAGATTCCCTTTGCTTCGCTTTCATAGATTCCCTCCGCTCTGAGGATCCGTGCTTATCCCCTACGCCAACCATCTCGGTCCAGGTTCTTCTACTTCACTCTAAACACTAATTTCAGTCCTGTGAGGACACAATACGATTTAAGTGTGGGGTAGGATGCTAGAGAACCTTGCATGAACTTGATTGCCCTTGATTGTGTTTTTGTGTGCCTCGTGATTCCTGTCAAATTTCTCTAGCATTGGAATGGCTCAGTTCTTGATTTTTGATGTTAAGTTGTTGTTCAAACTTTCATAATGATGCTTAGACTGCTTAACCTAGAACTTGAGAACCAACGTGTCTACTTTGATGCTAAATTGCCTGGTCAGAACAAAATTTTTAAAATCACACTTGTAGTTTGTAGCCTTGATTGCATGAAAATGACCGAATCCGACTAGCAAACCAACTGTGAGCTTTTGATCCATTGAACGTAACTTGCAATTTCAATTCTTTCTGAGTGATTTTCTGTTTGCTTGAATGAGTTAGAATTTGCCTGAGACCTACTCGAGACCACACGATGACACGAGTTCTAGAATGATTGGGGCACCTAGATTCAGCTACTAAGCCAGATAGCCTACCCAACGATAAAATCTATTAGGTTTAAACCCTTGAGCTTGGCCTGTTCTTTCGGTTCGATAATACATTACAACCATTTCCCATTCTTTCATTCCCCGTTGATCCCCTGTGGTTGTAGTTTTAGATTGACCTACCGGAATTTGGTTTGTGGTAACCTGCCTATAGCCATTAAACAGGTGGTCTTAGCTATTATGTCCAGACGTGTAAACCCCTCTAGCAACTAAAAGAAAGAATCGGCACAAAAGAAAAAATAGATAAAGAAGAAAAGAAGCAAATTTCGAAAAAAGTAAGAAAAGAGAAAGAAAAAAATCAGAAAAGCCAAAAAGTTTTAAGTTCAATAAACGTTCTTCTCTCTACACATGGAAGAACGAAGTCAAAAAGAAAAGTCAGAAAAGATAAAAATTGCGTAAGAAAAAAATAATAAAAGTGCTAGGTTGCTTGAGGGTATCTTAGGACGAGCATTCACTATTCCACCCGTGTCTGGTTAGATGGTAGGAAGCCACATATTAGATTCGAGGGAAGTTAGTCGAAAGCTACACCGCACCAAAGCCATCATCATACATCCCCATCATCCATCTCATCATAAACCCAAGTAGTGTAGAATTTGTTACAGACCTAGCAGGGAAGTCCTTCTTGACTGGTTACTCGTGTTGTCACAGTGGTGGAGATGTGGTCGAAATGCAAACTTATGACAGAATTCAGTAACAAAAAATGATCGAGAGCAGAAACACGTCCTTAAACACAGAGAGTGAGAGTTCCCAATTACTAAATATTTCCTGTGTGAGGAGTCTGGTCGGTCAGGTCAAATTCGTGCATAATTGGTTACGAGTACTTGTCGTGTGCAGTTTATTAGTGAGACCAGGTAGTTTGGTTGATCTGTATGCATGTTAGGTTTCTTGTTCTAGGATCTATCGGTCTAATAATTCATTGTGTTTGATTGAGCTCCAATTTAATCGATCTTATCATTTGTGGACATGAGCGTTTCTGTTCAGTTTGCTTGAGGACAAGCAAAAGCTTAAGTGTGGGGTATTTTGATGACACTCGATTTGACGTGATTATCAGCCTCATTTAAGCGACATTTCCTTGCTTAAGATATGGTTTTTAGGGTAGAATAACGGATATTCAATCAATTGCCCTATCTCATGCCATTTGTGTTACCTTGGCCCGTTTCGGGTCTATTGATGTTTTTCTAGTGTTTTTATGATAGTACAGATTTTTTCCGTCAAATAAAGTAGCCAATGACGTGTCTAAGGCGTGGGAACCTCAAGGAATCGCACCGGAATCGATCCAAGGAGCCAACCAAGTCAAACAAATTCCTGCCCGGTTTACAAAGGAATTTTCGCCGAAAATCCCTTAGTATTTTCGGCGAAAATGCAAGCACAAATCCACTGATGTCAACTGAAGGATATTTTCGGCGAAAACACTAAGTTTTCGCCGAGAAGTGTTGGACCAAAAATTACAGAGAAATCAGCCGGCGGTCACCCACTTTTGTAAAGGAATTTTCGGCGAAAATTCCTTAATATTTTCGCCGAAAATCCTAGTTAAAATCCGGCGGTTTAGGGTTAAGTATAAATACTTAACCGGAGGCCAACACTTAAAGACGATATTATAATACACTTTTCATAATCAGAATTTCGAGGATTCTCTGAGAGTTCTGAAGGAGATTTTAGAGTTTGAAGAGCCAGAAAGAGATCGTGACGCCATCCCTCCCATCTCGAGGACTCGGAGCTAGGATTGCAGTCTACCGGAAGATCGAAGTTCTGCTGGAGTCGTCTTAATTAGGTTTTTCAGATACTTTTCTGTTCTTCCTTTGTATGATGAACTCTTTCTTTATCTTTGATTCTTTCGTTACGAACATGAGTAGCTAAACTCTTAGAGCTTAGACTAGATGAACCCTAAGTGACCCAGGGCTTTAAAGCGGTCACGGATCGGCGGTGATTAGATTCAAAGTTCAATCAGTTTCTCTTTCATGTTTGGTTTGTTCTTCATTGTTCATGTTTCTTGTCTGGATTGATCACCTAGATTAGATTCTTGTTAAGCTAAGGATAGAAGCGAACGCTCGCCTTACTTTAAAACATCAAACTGAACAATTAACCTTATAATTGGAGTGTGCCTTTCGTAGGAACCGGTTAGGGTTAATCCACTGCAAGAGTAACTAATAAATCGTTAGTAATTACACTAGTTAAGTTAAGTCGTTGCGAGAGGCGACCGTACCCGGGCGGCTAATTAATCTTGGTAGCTAGAACGGATAGAGCGAACGTTCGCCGGTCTTAAACCTAAGGGTTAGGAGTTATGGTGGTGTCTTAGAATTGATTGAATGAGAATTGAAATCCGCTGATCTGTTGATTGTCTATGCTCTGGTGAACGAAGGGGGATTCGAAGTCTAAGTTCGTCTGTCATCTCTGTTTTCAACCCTAATTTCCAATCTGTTTTTAGTTTCAATTTTTAATTTCTCTGTATTTCTTAGAATTAGAAGTCGTGGAACTCACACCACGCACGAAGTGTTTAATCTGAGTAATTTGCTAGCTTATTTGAGTAGTCAGTCATAGAAGACCCGTGGAATACGATCTACCCTAGCTTTTGTTAGCTTTGTTAGTTATTTGTTTGAACGCAGCACAACGACATGTTCATCATTCTTCCATATGTAGGGAGAAGAACGTTATTGACTATACTACTAGCTTTGAAACTTTATACTCTTTTTAATTTCTTGAATTTTCTTCTTTTTCTTTCTCTCTTTTTCTTTCTCTTTTTTTTTCTGTGTGCTGATTTTCTTTTAGTTGCTAGAGGGGTTACACGTCTGGACATAATAGCCAAGACCACCTATTTAATGGCTATAGGCAAGTTACCACAGACCGAATTCCGGTAGGCTAATCTAGAACTACAACCACAAGGGATCAACGAGGTGATGAAAAATCGGGATTAGTTGTAATGTATAACGAACTGAAAGAAGGGCCAAGCACAAGGGTTTACACCTGATGGAATTAACATCAGGTTGGCTGTCTGGCTTAAGTAACTTTAACTAGGTGCCTCTATCCTCCTAGAACTCGTGTTATCGTGTGGTCTCGAATTGGTCTAATGCAAATTTTGACTCATTCAAAGTACGAGAAAACCACTAAAAAAGAATTGAAATTGCAAGTTTATTCGCAATGGATCAAAAGCTCACAGTTGGTTTTGCTAGTCGGATTCAGTCATTATCATGCAATCAAAGTGAAAAAACTACAAGAGTGATAAAACTTTCTGTTCTAACCAGGAAATCTAGCATTGATGCAAGCAAGTTGGTTATAGGTTCTAGGTTAAGCAGTCTAAGCATCATTATGAAAAATTGAAAACTAACTTAACATCACAAGTCAAGAATCGAGCAATTCTAAACTAGAGGAATCAGATAAGCCACGAGATCACAGAAAGCAAGTCAAGTTCGTGCAATTTATATACCCTACCCCACACTTAAACCGGACATTGTCCTCAATGGACCAAACTTAGCAGAGAGAAATAGAAGAACATGGACCGAGATGGTTGGTGTAGGGGATGATCACGGAGCTTCGGAGCGAGAAGGAAATCTACCAAAACTTGACCCTACAAAACAAAAACAAACAAAAGATCAAAAGGAAACCGGGACAAGTGTCCCAGATCCACACAGAATAAAATTAGACCGAAATCCGAAAAGAATAAATAAAAAGAAGGACAAGGAAGAGGATACAACCTGATCACTCCTCAGGTGGTGGAGGTGGCGGGGGAATGTGCCAGAAATCCTCGAGCCGCTACTGCCACGCCAACTGCGCCTCGTATCTGGTGTTCTACTAGCACATGTACTGCTGAGTAATAATCCAACAGGCATCTTGGGTGGCGGTGTGGTCGATCTACCAACCCCAGATCTGGCTGAGCAGCTCCCCGTAGTCACCCAGAGGTGTCTGCAGAGGCTCTTGATGGTGAGGCTGCTGCTGGTGTGCAAACCCCGCAAACGGCTGCTGCGGGGGTATCTGGTGGTGAACTGCCAGGTCTATTTGGGGCTCATCCTCCTCAGAATCATCCTCCTCATTCGAGTCGAGGCCTTGGTAAAGAGGTGGAGGTACCCACACTCTAGGACCGACGTTCAACTAGACATCATACTCCACTGCCAGGGCGGCACCTACGGTGTAGACTTGGTGGCGTGGAACCTCAGGTCCCCAAACCTAGTTGAGACCAAGGTTGGTGATGAGGCATCCAATGAAGTTACCGCCGAGGAGGAAGGGTGGAAGTCTTGTGGAAAAAGCAAGCAAGAACCCATCCTGGGTGGAGGGGATAGCCCTCATAGATAGCTTGGAGGAGGAGAAGCTCCTCTCGGCAAATGTGGTGGCGATCGTTCTCTGGAGCAAACAACAGAGATCTACTCCAAACAGCATGAACAAAACTAAAGAGAGGGTGAGAGACCGAACCAGATGTGTTGTGGTTCTTAGTCTGAGCACCAGGCACTCCTGTGATGCTCCAGCCGAGGTGGTGGAGTTGATAGTGCTCGTGTGGAATGCCGAGGTGATCGGCAAACTCATCATATGTGAAGTCTCTGTGCACTCCACCGAGGTAGAAAGAGATGACCCTCTGATGCTGTCTGGACTTGTGGGTGTCCAGCTTGAAGGTGGCCTAGAACTCCTGAAGGGCGAGAGGCGGGAAGTCGTCCGCAATGGTGGTCAGCTCCAGAAGTCCTACAGCTGTGAGAGAGTCGGAGACGTTGTTGAAGCACTCCTCATCAAACTCCTGGATAGACTCTAGGGAGAGGGATGTCACATCAGCCACAGGTATGTGCTGGATCCTCTGGTATCACTAGAAAAAGTGCTCCGGCATCCTGGCAATGATGGGGTGGTACCCTTTGCTGTTCGTGAAAGCCGGTGGAGGATCGTGGATGGCAGGAGTGATGGGAGGGGGTGCTCTGGAGCTATCTCCGGTATTGGGAGCGACAAAGGTAGATCATGGACCACTGAGTGCGGCTCTCAGTCTCTTACTCCTGTTCCTAAAAGAAATAACAACATTTGGAAACCAAATTAGTCAAACCGACAGCCTACCCCACACTTGGTCAAAAAAAACTCAATTTTACTTAGAAACGAGAAAACCGAGTGGGGATAAGCTAATCTAACAACCGGTAATCAAATGTAATCATGAGAAAAACAAAAGGAAAAATATGGCAGCTTATGCACATCATTCAATCAAAGTCAAGCCGACATTCATGAAAAAGTCAACACCTCACTAAAATTGGCAATTAAGCATAGTAATTCTCGAACAAGACATCAATTGGCATAATCAGGGGTTCAGGAACAGTAAAACATGATGTGAACCGCTGCAAAGATGGGCAGACGACCCTTGAACACCACAAGCTGATGATCCTAACAACGTGAAGAACCTATGGAACCGGGGCGGATTAGGACATTGACCAGCTAGCTATAAAAGAGCTAGGAACCAGAAGTATCAAGTCGAGGGTGCCACGCCAAGAGATGGATGCTCTTGATGATAAGCCAAACCTTAAGCCGTGCTCTTGCACATACTCGAAGGGGTTTAGAAAAAAGTTCTGAAAAGGGGTTTATTGATTGATAAAAGTATGAATAACAAAGATGGTCGGCGGCCTCCATTTATAGGGAGGGAACAAGCTCTCCTCACCTATTTAGCTACTTCCTAACTAGGAATAAAATAATCTAATCCTAACTAGGAAAGATTAAAACGACCTAAACAAGCTAACTAATTAAGGAAAACTAGAAAGGGAAAGATAAAAGTGTCTTGGTATGCAAGGAAAAGACTAAACGGGTAAAAACCCTAAATTCGGGCAACTTCAAGGGTGGTCGGGCAGTTCTGGGCCGGCGGGCAGGGCTCCTCACGCGGCTTTGGCCTTCTGATGGTGTCCCAGTCCTAGAAGGACTTAGGCCCGGGGTATTCTGGTCGTGGCAACCTGTTCTCCTGGCCCAGGTGGGATTCCTTGTCTCGGCGGGATTGCATGCATGGACCCGAATCGTGTATGAGCACTTCCCTACATGGCTCCTCCTTCATTCCTCCTCCGATTGCAGCACTATTTATTGAGTCGTGTTCCTGAGGTCTCCAGCTATCCAGAGCAATTGGAATTTCCCAAAAGGCCTGAGCCGTTTGGCGGCTCGGCCCTAAGTGCTCCTTTGTAGTGCCGAGCGTCGTGCCTGGTGCCCGGGGCTGGCTCATGTCTCGGTCATCTTCATTTATGGCTAGG
Organism: Linum lewisii; assembly: GCA_034768395.1. NCBI lineage: Eukaryota > Viridiplantae > Streptophyta > Magnoliopsida > Malpighiales > Linaceae > Linum > Linum lewisii. The sequence continues at coordinate 55,554,125 of CM068296.1, forward strand.
CCTTTGGAATTATGCCTCGGCCAAGTCTTCAGAAATGTCCTCAAAGGATCTTCAAGGGCTGAAGTTGGTCTAGGGCTCGTGGCACTTAGTCTAGGGCCCTGTGCTTGCACTTGGCTCGGTCCGGGGCTCGCTCCTGGGCCTGTCTTCAGGTGCCATCCCTTGCTGGTCATGTACTCTTGGGTCCTTTGCTTATTGTACTCCAGGAATGCTTCCAGAGGATCCTAGAAGTGGTCAGCTCCTCCAGGGCTCGTGGGGATTGGTCCGGGGCATTTTAGGGCCCTTAGGTTCGGCCTTCGGTCCGGCACGGGGCTCGGATCGGGTGCCTTGGCCAGCAACATTGCCTGGAGTGGAAGCTCCTTCAATTTAGCTCTCCTACCTACTGGTGGTGGCCTGAGTCTATATTTGGTCATATACCTTGGCCTCATGATGTGTTGAAGAGGTTTCCTTGGCCCTACACGCTTCTTGTAGGGCCCTAGGGTTCTGCCTTTGACCGAGGACCCGAGTGGGGTGTAGGAATAGCTGTAGGCCTTTGGGCAGCCGTGGAGGATCACATCATCCCCCTCTTCTTGCCTTGGATTAGCCCTCGAATCCATCTTGGGCTCTCTTTGTGCACTCAGCAATCCTCTTCACACTTCTGTAACTTGGGTAGCTGATGAACGGTTGTATAGCGGTTTCAATCAAATAACTACCAAGCTAACAAGCTAAGCAGATCGTATTCCACGAGTCTTCTAATGATTTATTACTCAAATATAAAGGCAAATTACTCAGAGTTAACACTTTGTGCGTGGTGTGAGTTCCACGACTTCTAATTCTAAGAAATGCATGGAAATTAAAAATTTAAACTGAAAACGGATTGAAAGATTGGTTGAAAACAAAGATGACAGACAAGCTTAGACTTTGAATCCCCCTTCGTTCACCAGAGCATTGGCAATCAACAGATCAGCGGATTTCGATTCTCGTTCAATCAATTCTAAGACACCAGCATAACTCCTTACCCTTAGGTTTAAGACTGGCGAACGTTCGCTCTATTCGATCTAGCTACCAAGATTAATTAGCCGCCCGGGTACGGTCGCCTCTCGCAACGACTTAACTTAACTGGTGTAATTACTAACGATTTATGAGTTACTCTTGCAGTGGATTAACCCTAACTGGTTCCTACAAAAGGCACACTCCAAGATTAGGTTAATTGTTCGATTTGATGTTTTAAAGTAAGGCGAGCGTTCACTTCTATCCTTAGCTTAACAAGAATCTAATCTAGGTGATCAATCCAGACAAGAAACATGAACAATGAAGAACAAATCAAACATGAAAGAGAAACTGATTGAACTTTGAATCTAATCACCGCAGATCCGTGACCGCTTTAAAGCCCTGGGTCACTTAGGCTTCATCTAGTCTAAGCTCTACGAGTTTAGCTACTCATGTTTTTCACAAAAGAATCAAAGACAATGATAGAGTTCATCTTGAACAGAGGAAGAACAGAAAAGGATCTGAAAAACCTAATTAAGACGACTCCGACAGAACTTCGATCTCCGGTAAGCTGCAATCCTAGCTCCGAGTCTTCGAGATGAAAGGGATGGCGTCACGATCTCTTCCTGGCTCTTCGAACTCTAAACTCTACTCCATAACTCTTGAGAATCCTTGAAGTATTTGGTATTAGTTGTAAAAATCAGCTCTGTGTAATGATGTAGTATCTTTGATTTTAGGGCCGCCGGTTAAGTATTTATACTTAACCGTAATACTGCTGGTTTTGCCTGGAATTTTCGCCAAAAATCTCAAGGAATTTTCGACGAAAATCTCTTTGAAATGGGATCATCGCCAGCTGTTTTCTCCTATGATTTTCGGACGACAGGTTCTCAGCGAAAACTTAGAGTTTTCACCGAAAACTTCTTCTTGAATGCACTGCCGATTTGTTCATGAGTTTTCGCCGAAAACTCCAAGGGATTTTCACCGAAAACTTTAGTGTAAATGGAGCAGGAATTGGTTCGGCTTGATTGACTCCTTGGATCGATTCCGGTGTGATTCCTCGAGGTTCCAACGCCTTAGACACGTCCTTGGCTACTTTATTTGACGGCAAAAACCTGTGCTAACATGAAAATACTAGAAAACCATCAAATAGACCCGAAACTGGCCAAAGTAACACAAATGTCATGAGATAGAGTAGTTGAGTGAATATTCGTTATTCTACCCTAAAAACCATGTCTTAAGCAAGGAAATGTCGCTTAAATGAGGTGATAATCACGTCAAATCAAGTGTCATCAAAATACCCCACACTAAAGCTTTTGCTTGTCCTCAAGCAAACTGAATAGAAATGCTCATGTTCACAAATGACAAGATTTATTAAATTGGAGCTCAATCAAACACAATGAATTATTAGACAGATAATTCCTAGAACAAGAAACCTAACATGCATACTGATCAGCCAAACAACCTGGTCTCACTAATAAACAACACACGACGAGTAATTGCAACCAATTATGCACGAATTTGACCTAACCGACCCGACTCCTCACACAGGAAATATTTAGTAAATGGGGAACTCTCACTCTCTGTGTTTAAGGACGTGTTTCTGCTCTCAATCGTGTTCTGTTACTGAATTCTGTCATAAGTTTGCAATTCGACCACATCTCCACCACTGTGACAACACGAGTAACTAGTCAAGAAGGACTTCCCTGCTAGGACTGTAAAAATTCTACACTACAAGGGTTTATGATGAGATGGATGATGGGAGTGTATGATGATGGCTTTGGTGCGGTGTAGCTTTCGACTAACTTCCCTCGAATCTAGCCTATGGCTTCCTACCGTCTAACCAGACACGAGTGGAATAGTGAACGCTCGTCCTATGATACCCTCAAGCAACCTAGCACTTTATTTTCTTTATACTTTTTTTTCTTTTCTGACTTTCTTTTGACTTCGTTCTTCCATTTGTAGGGAGAAGAACGTTTATTGACTAAACTTGAAACTTTCTTTTTCTTTTTCTCGACATTTTCTTTTATTTTTTTTTCTTTGTGTCGATTCGTTCTTTTAGTTGCCAGAGGGTTTACACGTTCGGACATAATAGCTAAGACCACCTGTTTAATGGCTATAGGAAGGTTACCACAAACCGACTTCCGGTAGGTCAATCTAGAACTACAACCACAGGGGATCAACGGGGAATGAAAGAATGGGAAATGGCTGTAATGTATTATCGAACCGAAAGAACAGGCCAAGCTCAAGGGTTTAAACCTAATGGATTTATCGTTTGGTAGGCTATCTGGCTTAGTAGCTAAATCTAGGTGCCACTATCATTCTAGAACTAGTGTCATCGTGTGGTCTCGAGTAGGTCTCATGCAAATTCTAACTCATTCAAGCAAACAAAAAATCACTCAAAAAGAATTGAAATTGCAAGTTACGTGCGATGGATCAAAAGCTCACAATTGGTTTGCTAGTCGGATTCGGTCATTTTCATGCAATCAAGGCCCAAACTACAAGTGTGATTTTGAAAATTCTGTTCTGACAAGGCGATTTAGCATCAACGTAAACACGTTGGTTCTCAAGTTCTAGGTTAAGTAGTCTAAGCATCATTATGAAAGATTGAACAACAACATAACATCAAAAATCAAGAACTGAGCCATTCTAATGCTAGAGAGACTGGACAGGAATCACGAGGCACACAAAAACACAATCAAGGGCAATCAAGTTCATGCAAGGTTCTCTAGCATCCTACCCCACACTTAAATCAGACTGTGTCCTCACAGGACTAAATCTAGAGTTCAGAGTGAAGTAGAAGAACCTAGACCGAGATGGTTGGCGTGGGGGATGAGCACGGATCCTTGGAGCAGAGGCAATCTACCAAAGCGAAGCAAAGGGAATCTACCTACTGCCTGCAAAACAAAAACAAAAGAAAGAGAAAAAGGAAACCGGGACAAGTGTCTCGGATCCACACAGAAAAAAGTTGGATCGAGATCCAAAAAGAAGGGACAAGGAAAAGGATACAACCCGATCACTGCTGGTCAAGTGCATCGGGAGGTGGAAGGTGTAGGGCGTCGCCGACCCGAAGTTGCCACGCCAGCTGTGCCTCATACTGCTAGTCAGAGCGGTGCATGTGTTGCTGCATAATGATCCATCTCGCCTCCTGAGCGGCGTTGTCAGTGATGCGCCACTCCTGGAGTCGCTCATACAGCTCTCCAACATCCGCGGGATACGGTCGGTGTTGCGGGTGAGGCGCCTGATATGGATCTGGAATGGGCGGTGGTGACTGGTGTGCATACCCTGCCTGATGATGTGGTGAGGGTGTATGATCATGAAACTCTGACTCTGTCCGGGGTTGCTGCTCATCAGCATCATCTTCTTCCTCCGACTCTTCCATATGCTGGAGGGGAGGATCTGCTGCTACCTGGGGACTGAGGTCCAGGTCGAGGTCGTACTCGACCGCCAAATCACCTCCGATGGTGTGTACTCTGCGTCGTGGGACGTCCGGGCCATATGCTTGGCTAAGACCGAAAGAGATGATGAGCTGGCCCACGAAGTTGCCTCCCAGGAGTGAGCGAGGTAGCCTCGGCCTGAGTCTTCTGGCGGAGTAAGCGTGCAAGCACCCATCTGGGATGAAGAGGAAAACTCTCCCAGATGGCGCGAAGGAGGATAAGCTTCTCTCTGCTGATATGGTGGCGGTCCTTCTCTGGAGCAAACAAAAGGGAACGACGCCAAACCATGTGAATGAATTTATAGAGAGGGTGAGAGAGGGACTTAACTGAGTTATGCTTCGTGGTACGATCACCGGGCACTCCAGTCACGTGGCTCCAGAGCGCATCGTACTCCTCTCCGTCACCATCATTGTTCTCCCAGCCGAGGTGATGACCCGCGTAGTGCTCGCGGGGGATCCCGATATGAGCTGCAAACTCATCATAGGTGAGTGACCTGTGCACCCCGCCAAGGTAGAAGGATACCACCCTCCCACGCTGCCTCCTCTTGTGCTCGTCCAGATCGAATGTCGCCCAAAACTCCTGGAGAGTGACGTCTGGGAAGTCAGCGGCTAGCGTGGTCAGCTCCAGCAGTCCCGCAGGTATCAATGCATCAAGCACATTCCGGTGCCAATCCTCATCGTGCTCGAAGAGTGACTCCATAGATAGGGGACGAACATCAGCTCCAAGGACATGCTCGAGCCGCTGGTAGCGCTCGAAGTAGTACTGGGGCAGGCGGGCAACGGTGGCGTGGTACCCGGCACGGTCAGGGAAAGCTGGTGGAGGACCGGAGACGGTGGGTGTGACGGGAGCGGGAGCTCGGGAGCTAGAGCCGGCGTCAAGGCGCGTCTTAGTCCTGCGCTCATGAATGACATTCCTAAAACCAGAAACGAAACCAGATTAATTAACTAAAAACCCACCCCACACTTAGTAGAAAAACTCAATTTCACAGAAAAACGAGGAAAACCGAGTGGGGGTAAGCAAATTATGTAACCGGTAATCACGATAAATCACAAATCATGCATATGTCTAGCCGGAATGGAATTATCACAATCAGAGTTCAGAAGTCAAACCGACATTCAAAAAGTCAACATCATGGCACAGTGAACCCTAATCATGGCAATTACTAGCTCAAAGCGGGAAATGACGGCATAATGAACACTCAGATGGCAAGCACAGTAATATGAACGTGAATGAACACACATGGCAGCCAAAAGAACATAAACAAGTCATGGTCAAACCGACATTTCTCATAATGTCGACACCGCAAAGAATAGGTCTTTAAGCATGGCAACACATGATCGAATGACATTAAAATTCAGCACAATTCTCCCTAAGCATGCTAGATCAGTCCAAAGAGTTCAGCTAACCTAGTTCACACGAAATCAGTAGGCACGCAAATCGAGGTAAACCAAAAAGTCAACCCCGGCAAAATTCAGCATTCAACATGTCAAAAGATTCAGAATGAAAAGTTCTACAACTTACCTTGAAGCCATGGCTGCTGAAAATGAACGGAGAAAGAGAAATATGTGAAAAATTGAAAAATCTAGGGTTTGGCTGAACGGGAGCTATAGAGCTCCGATTCGGACGATCTACGTCTCAAAATGATCGAAAAAGGTAGGGGAGTAGGGCGGTGGCGATCGGCGACGGCGGCAGCGGATGGTTTTGGCGGCGGTCACGGAAATGTGGCGACGGCGATGAGTTTTTGAAAACAGGGGAGGGTTTTGAGTTTTGTTCGAAAATGAAAAGTGAGGGGGAAAGAGAGAGTGACCGAGAATTAAAAGAGAAATTTTTTTTGATTTTCACTCAAGTTTTCGGCAAAAATGTGTGCAATTTTTCACCAAAAACCCAAGGCAAAATGGTCTGCCTGTTTTCAAATACATTTTCGCCGAAAACTTCATAGAGTTTTCGCCGAAAAGTTTAACTAAAATCATCTGGAAAACACAGTGGAATTTGAAAGGGAGTTGTCGCCGAAAATTGGGATAGTTTTTGTCGAAAATTGGGACAGTTTTCGCCGAAAATTTTGACCTGTACGATTGAAAATATTTTCGCAATCCCGACAAACTTCAGAAAATCACAATTAAATCCATAAAAATCGGAACAACCTCAAACAACTTGCGATTGAAACGATGACACAAAGACTACACACGAAAAATAAGAAATCATGCAAACTGACACTTTTGGCTCCCCCGAACTGACTCTAAAACACTAAGGTTGACACAAATGAAAAACTGACTCCAGCCGTGGGTTGCCTCCCACGAAGCGCTCTTTTATTAACGTCCTTGAGTTGGACGATACCTGGACGGTATTAGGAGACATCCCAATTCAGGTTCTCCTTAATGCTAGCATCGGATTTCATGAAGTAGAGCTTCGGGGCATCTCCGTTAAGCATAAATTTCTTCCCTTTAGCGTGTAAGAGCTTGGTACGTCCATCAGGAAGGTGATCAGTGATCTTGAACGGACCAAATAGCTCTGTTGAGGGGTCATCTTCTACAAGGAAGACGGTGGAAGGGATGAGAATGATCGGCTTCGTCTTCTCTTTATCCTCCGACTTTGTATCACCAGGATCGGTGATCGTAGGTATTTCCTTAGGAGATGCTTTTGGCTTCTCCTTCAATACTTGTTCCGGCGCCGGTAGCTCGGAATGAATTGGTGGTGCAGCTGGCTCGGATGAAGGTGGCGGCATAACTGGTCTCCAGACCATTTGAGTCTTCATTTTCTTCTGATTCCTTCTTCGCGACCTGCCAGGTTCCTTGCTCGGCGGTGAAGAACAGGCTTTCAGTTCTTTCTTCTTTGGCGGCTTCTGAGCAGCAGATTTTTGCTTCTGCTTGGTAATCTGTTCAGCACCTGCAACAACAATCGATCTAGGAACACTAGAAGAGACGTCAATAACGGAGTTGACCGGAGTCAATTCCATGGTTTCAACAGCTAGGCAATGAGATTCTGCATTCAAAGGGGTATATTTCATCCCGTCTTTAAGGCGGAACGTTATCGTGTCTTTACCAACCCTCAAAGTTAAAGAACCATTTGGCATGTTAATTTTCATTCCAGTTGTAGCCATGAAGGGTCGTCCTATGAGAATGGTAGAATCATCCTTACTAGTATCAATGATCACATAGTCAGCTAAGAACGTGAAAGGACCACATTTAGTAACAACGTCTTTTATCTCTCCTCCCGGAGTTTTCAGTGATCTACCAGAAAAGACAAGTTGTATGCTAGTTGGTTCAAGTTCTCCTAGGTTCAATTTTTTAAATAAACTCATAGGCATAACATTGACAGACGCGTCTAGGTCAACCAAACTACGTTCTATCTCAACATCATTAATAACTAGAGGAAGCGTGAAAGAATTAGGATCAGAACACTTAGCTGGATATGGCGATGAAGGTTTCTTGCTACGAGCGGCAGGATATCCTTCTTTACCTCCCCACATGCCAGTCTCGATCCGTGCATTCGGTAGCAATGCTCTTGGAAAAGGAGGCTTCACGTAGTATGGAGCAAGAGGAGGATCATACTCCTTAGGCGCCTCCTTTGGTGCTTCCTTAGGAGATTCACCAGTCCTGCATAAAATAGAAGAAGCATTAGTAGATGAGTGTGACGGTTCTTGAACAGATACCATTTTAGCTTGCTCCTTTCTCAGATTTGGCTCGGTTTGGCTTGGAAGTTGGCCAAATGGTCGACCAGATGCTAGCATGCTCGAGATGTGGTTCACAGCCTGCTCAATTCTTTGACCGGATGCGATCTGTTCTTGGTTGAGAAGAGCTTGAGCCTTGAACTGACTGTCATGATCGTCGAGTCTGGTGATGATCTGACTAAGCTTCTTGTCCAGTTCACTGACGTTGTTTTCCCTCTGATATTGCTGCCTTGTGTAGGTATTGTTCAGATATTAATTATGGCGATTGCCAGGAGCAGTTCCATAGTTACCCGGATTGCGGTGCGGCGGCTGGTAGACACCTGCCGGCGGATGGTTCGGCTTCTGATCCTGAGCTGGACCAGCTGGGTGGCTATTCTGGTTCTGGTTGGCACAGGCATTGTAGGGAGGTCTGTCTTGATAATTCCCCTGTTGCCTAAAATTGCGGTAGCCACCATAACCAATCTGATTGTTGTTCAAGCCCTGTTGAACGAAATTGACTTCTTCGGCAGACCAGACTTCTGTTTTACCAAAATTCTGGCATCGGCCTCCATTATGCGCACAAGCTCCACACCACTCGCAATCGGTAACGTAGACAGCGGCTGTCGGTGGTCGGGTGTAGTAGACTTCTTCAGATGCTTCTCTACTTCTGCCTTGATAGTAGCTTCGAGATCGAGCTTGCCTCTTGATCCTTCAGATTGTCGTTCCCAGTTCCTCGACTTGGAAGCACTGTTCGCGAAATGAATAAGAGTAGCTTCAGGTGTAAGCGTAGTGCAATCCCCTTCAGCTAGGGAATTGACCCACTTGGCAGATTCTTCTCAAAGACCTCGAGCAAAGATTTCAGCTAACTGCCTCTGCTCGAACTCGTGATGCGGACAGTTGTAGAAAAGTTCTTGGAATTGATTCCAAGTATCATATAAGCTTACTCCTTCCTTCTGAGAGAATCTGGTGATGCCGTCCTTGATGGCTGTTGTTCTGGCAGGAGGGAAGTACTCTTCGACAAAGTCCTGAGCAAGAGTCTCCCAGTCGGTATAGTAGCCAGGTGGTTTGCCAGTAAGCCATCTCTTAGTTGTGCCTTTCAGAGAGAACGGGAAAGCTCTCAAGCAAAGAGTATTCTTGTCGAGATTTCCGTTCTTAAAAGTGCTGCAGATATCAAGGAAATCCGCCAGATGTGTGCACGGATTGTCTAGTGGCCTGCCTTCAAACTGTAGATCCCTAGAGATCATAATCAAGAATGGAATCTTGATCTCATAGTCAGGATCTCCTTCAATGCGCGACACGGCAACGGAAGATCGAACGCTAGTCGTGCTCGGCTTGTTGTAGTCAGCTAGACGCTTCTGTGCAACTGGTGGTGGTTGACCGCCTGGTGGTGGTGGTGGTGGTAACTGATCATCCATGGTAGGAGATGGAGGAGGTGAAAGTGACTCGGTGTATGAAGCGGATGAAGACGAAGGTGAAGATGAAGATGAGGAACTCTACTTCAGTTCCTCGATCTTGATCGGAGTGGCTGATGGAAGTGGATTGATTCTGCCTCTCTTTGGAATCTGTGATTGCCTTGGTGGAGCAGAACTACATGGTCTCTCTGCACTCTTAGCCTTGTCGTTCTTGGCACTTTGGAGACGCGTGAGAGGGCGGCATTGCATAAACCTGTGAACAACCTACAGATGACAAAAAACAAACAAAACCAGTGTAAAATCGAAGTGGATGGAAATGTGAAAGATGGAAAGTAGAAGAATAAAATGCCAGTTCTTCTTTCGAACAATCAAAAGAAGTCCCCGGCAATGGCGCCAATTTGATGAACCAGTTTAGAGCGGTATCAATCAAATAACTACCAAGCTAACAAGCTAAGCAGATCGTATTCCACGGGTCTTCTAATGATTGATTACTCAAATATAAAGGCAAATTACTCAGAGTTAACACTTTGTGCGTGGTGTTAGTTCCACGACTTCTAATTCTAAGAAATGCACGGAAATTAAAAATTAAAACTTAAAACAGATTGAAAGATTGGTTGAAAACAAAGATGACAGACAAGCTTAGACTTTGAATCCCCCTTCGTTCCCCAGAGCATTGGCAATCAACAGATCAGCGGATTTCGATTCTCGTTCAATCAATTCTAAGACACCACCATAACTCCTTACCCTTAGGTTTAAGACTGGCGAACGTTCGCTCTATCCGATCTAGCTACCAAGATTAATTAGCCACCCAGGTACTGTCGCCTCTCGCAACGACTTAACTTAACTGGTGCAATTACTAACGATTTATGAGTTACTCTTGCAGTGGATTAACCCTAACTGGTTCCTACGAAAGGCACACTCCAATGATTAGGTTAATTGTTTGATTTGATGTTTTAAAGTAAGGTGAGCGTTCGCTTCTATCCTTAGCTTAACAAGAATCTAATCTAAGTGATCAATCCAGACAAGAAACATGAACAATGAAGAACAAATCAAACATGAAAGAGAAACTGATTGAACTTTGAATCTAATCATCGCCGATCCGTGACCGCTTTAAAGCCTTGGGCCACTTAGGGTTCATCTAGTCTAAGCTCTACGAGTTTAGCTACTCATGTTTTTCACAAAAGAATCAAAGACAAAGATAGAGTTCATCGTGAACAGAGGAAGAACAGAAAAGGATCTGAAAAACCTAATTAAGATGACTCCGGCAGAACTTCGATCTCTGGTAAGCTGCAATCCTAGCTCCGAGTCTTCGAGATGAAAGGGATGGCATCACGATCTCTTCCTGGCTCTTTGAACTCTAAACTCTAGTCCAGAAGTCTTGAGAATCCTTGAAGTATTTGGTATTAGTTGTACAAATCAGCTCTGTGTAATGATGTAGTATCTTTGATTTTAGGGCCGCCGGTTAAGTATTTATACTTAACCGTAATACTGCCGGTTTCGCCTGGAAAATCTCAAGGAATTTTCGGCAAAAATCTCTTTGTAAATGGGATGATCGCCGGCTGTTTTCTCCTGTGATTTTCGGACGCTGGGTTCTAGGCGAAAACTTGGAGTTTTCGCCGAAAACTTCTTCTTGAATGTACTGCCGATTTGTTCACGAGTTTTCGTCGAAAACTCCAAGGGATTTTCGCCAAAAACTTCAGTGTAAATGGAGCAGGAATTGGTTCGACTTGATTGACTCCTTGGATCGATTCCGGTGCGACTCCTCGAGGTTTCAACGCCTTAGACACGTCCTTGGCTACTTTATTTGACGGCAAAAACCTGTGCTAACATGAAAACACTAGAAAATCATCAAATAGACCTGAAACGGGCCAAAGTAACACAAATGGCACGAGATAGAGTAGTTGAGTGAATATTCGTTATTCTACCCTAAAAACCATGTCTTAAGCAAGGAAATGTCGCTTAAATGAGGCTGATAATCACGTCATATCGAGTGTCATCAGTGGCCATGTCTGGCAGAGACTCAACATCATCTTTTAGACTAGGAATGTCATTTTAATCGGTGACAGACCAAGGTTCTGGTCCTTCCGAGCTTTGACCGTCAGTGTCCATGTCTTCCCTTTCTGAAAAACTGTCCACAAGGATATTTAGGCTCGGTGAGGTGTCTGGCGAGATTACCTCGATTTCTTCGTCCAGCTCTTCAATCGGGCAGCCCTTAGGATTCAATGGGAGATAGCTTCCCATTGAAATCCGAAGTTGTCGGGTGCGCCGGGGTGGGGCCGGGGTGTATCGGGCCTGGGAAGGTACGTACCTGGGTCGGTCTGGGGGTCGGGGCGGTGCTAAGGCATACCGGGGGTGGTCTGGATGATACCGAGGCTGGGGCCGACCAGGGGGCTTGTATCGGGGCCGGTCAGGACCGTACCAGGGCTGATCTGGAGTGTGCCGGGTTTGGCCTGGGGGCCGGTGCTGGCCTGGGCGCCGGGGCTGGCCTTGGTGTCGGGGCTGGCCTGGGTGCCGTGGCTGGGCTAAGCGTCGGGGCTGGGCTGGGCGCCGGGGCGGGGGTGAGCGTCGAAGCTGTGCTGGGCGCCGGGGCTGTGCTGTGCGCCGTGGCTGGGCTGAGCGTCGGGACCGTGCTGAGCGTCGAAACTGTGCTGAGCATCGGGGTTGTGCTGGGCGCTGGGGCAGTGCTGAGCGCCGGGGCTGTGCTGGGCGCTGACTCCGAGGCTAGGCAGATTCGTTGACTCCGAGGCTGGGATTTTTGAGAACATCCCAGTAAACTTCTCAAGCCCTTCTAGCTTCACTTCTTCTCCTTCCTCAGATTCTTCTCCTTCTTCTTCCTTCTTTTTCTCATCCTCCTCTTCATCATCCATCTCGATCTCTCCTTCTCTCATCACCATGGTCCTTTGGTTGGGGCAGTCCCTTGATACGTGTCCTCTGCCTTGACATTTAAAGCACACAATTCCACTAGGACGTGGGTTAGAATTTTGAACATTAGGAGTAGATTGAGTGGGTGTTACCCATGGTGCCGATTCCTTAGGGTTAGGGTTTGCTCGGGGCCTGGTGCTTCGGGGCTGGCCGGGCTTCCATGGGGGCTGGCTGGTACTGGAGCCTCCTCTCCAATGGCTACTGGCTGGAGGGGCTGGCTTTCTTGTATAGCCTCTCTTCATCTCCCTTTCCACTCAGATGGCTAGGGCTTTCAAGTCTACATAGTCAATGTAGTTGAGTATGTTGACTTGGTGCATGATGTTCAGGTGTAGCCCTCCGACAAACCGGGCTATCCTGGCTTCTTGCTCCTCCATGAGGTCTAGCCTTGCCACTAGCTTCTCTATCTCCTTGGCATACTGCTCTACAGACATGGTTCCTTGCTTCAAGGTCTGGAGTGAGGTGTGTAAGTCTCGGGTGTAGGCGGTCGGGGCAAACCTCTTCCTGATCTTCCTTTTGAGGTCTCTCCATGACTCGATGGGTACCTCCTCATCTCTTGAACTTGTCTCTTGAATTGGCTCCACCAAAGAGCAGCATAGTCAGTAAATTCAAGGGTAGCCACAATTACCTTCTTTCTCTCCGAATAGTGATGGCACTCAAGGAAGTCTTCCATACTTCTCTCGCAATCCAAGTACTCATCAGCATCATTCTTGCCGGCAAACTTAGGGATGGTGAGCTTGAGGTTGCTCACATCATCATCAATTTCTTGGACTAACCTTCTAGCCCTTCGGATGAGGTCTCCCTCTTCTTCATACTCTCCAAGGTCATCTCTTCTCTCATGGAAGTCTCGGCAGTTTCTCTCAAGTCTTGCTATGGCTTCTTGTATCCCAGCCAAGGCTCCTTCAAGGCCTTAGATCTGGCCTTGCGAATTCTCCATTCTCTCGTCTGCCATGGTTAGTTTCAAGCAAGTAGAAGCAAATACCTATCTCCTCTTTTTATAATTTTTCTTACAACTAAAGGAAACAAACAGCAAGGGTGGCCTTGCTTTTTTATAGTTTTCTCTTAATTTTTCTCTTACAACTAGAGCTTCTTGTAGGGTGTCTAGGGTGATATTGAGTACGTTGGCCTCCATATTGTTGAGTCTTTTGTCTGCCATGTTAGTTTAAAAATACAGGGAATCAAATATATCTATCTACCCCTCTTCTTAAGATCAACCTAAATTGAACGAAAACTAGGGCAGATTGCCTTTCTTTTTGTTTTCTTTTCTGTTTCTTAAGTATTTTCTAGATGACTCGTTGGCCACCGATTTTCCTTACAAAATTTCGAACAAGAATGAAAAATAGATGGGATTTTCTAGACAGATTTTCTAACAACACGTACACAATGAGAGATACGGTTTTCAAGGGTTTTCTTAAGACTGAAAGTAAAGATATGAATCCAGGGTTTCAAACCTGAAGACTGAGATAGATTTTGGTCCTCGTGTTGAATCGAAGCTATGATACCAAAACTAATGTGAACCACTACAACCGTGGGCAGACGACCCAAACCACCGCTAGTCTTGGACCCTAGCTTCAGCTAAACGTCGGCATCGGGGCGGAAAAGTACTAGGACCCGCCAGTTGCAATTAATCGGGAACCCTGAGTGTCCGGTAGAATGGCTCCACGACATAAGGGGATTACTTCTATTGATAACACCATTGCCTAAGCTATGTACGAGCAAGAACTTAAAAGGAATTGAGAGAACAAAGTTCTGATTTATGATTAATTCTGAAAAAAGGTTGAGTTTACAATGAGGCCGAAGCCTCTTATTTATACTAGAGGAGCCGGGACATCCCCGCGGCTTCCTACTTAGGCTAAAACTCAGAAATAATAAAGAATTAAACTAGAGTCCTATTTAGAATACTAAAAGGACTTAATTATTCCTAAATAAATGAAAACTAAAAAAGAAATCCGAGTTCAATACTTAAAAAGGAATTAAAACAAACAAAACGTGCAAAAAACCATAAACTGGCGGATTCGGTCGGACTTGATGCTCACGCGCGGTCTGGTTTATGAAAAGGCGGCACCGCCTTTGATGTCAGGCTTGGAATTGGTGGCGGCGTCAGGTGCTCGGGCTTGGAAATGCACGGGGCTCCAGATGCTGGGCTCCGTCGGGTCTGATGCTGATGCTGCTCTGCATCTGGGGTTCCTGCTCGACTGGCCTGATCGGTCTTCTTCTTCTAACTTCTTCATTTCTTTCCATTTTGTCTCATCTCCTAGGGTGGCGGCAGCTAGGCTAGGCTCCGGTGCTCCTGTGGGGCCGAGGGCAATGCTAAACCCCCTAAGGCTCGAGCCCTTTGTTGGTCCGGTGCTGAGTGCTGATCGGGGTCCTCCGGTGATGTGATCCTGGCCACCAAGCCCGACTTGGACACAACTAAGGCCAATCCAGCCCCATCACTGATGCCGTGCCAAGACTACACCAGGCCTAGATCTACGCCAGCACCACCCCTGGAGCCTAGGAGAGCCAAAGCCCCGGAGCATGAAGACACACTTGGGAGGATGCTGATCCTTAGCCAATCACCAAGGCTTTCTCCTACCACAGCCAGAGTAAGGCTATTGACTCTCCAGGAGCTGATGTTGAGGCCAAGCCTCGACCCGGACCACGGGCCGAGCCTAGCACCAAGGCTAGGCTCCAGATCGACTCCTACGAGCCCCAGAGCCCAAATAGACCTGAAAGAGACTCATGACGCATCCTTGAAGACCCGGCCAAGACAGAAGCCAAAAGCCCCGTACAGAACTGAAGAAGTCCGAGAGCTAAACCCGACACCTGAGCCGAGCCCGTGCCCGGATGCCACAGAGAAGCACTTTTGGCCCAGCCAAAAATCAATTTCGCCGAAAATGGGGTTTTAGTTTCGCCGAAAATTTTGAACTGTTCAGGTTGAAAATATTTTCGCAAATCCAGCCAACTTCAGAAAATCACAGTTAAATCCACAAAAATCGGAAAGACCTCAATCAACTTGCGACTGACTCTATGACACACAGACTCTACAGGAAAAATAATAAATCAAACAAAATGACACTTTTGGCTCCCCCGAACCGACTCTAAAATACCAAGTTCGACAAAAAATTAAAACAGACTCCAGCCGTGGGTTGCCTCCCACGAAGCGCTCTTTTATTAACGTCCTTGAGCTGGACGATACCTGGACGGTATTAGGAGACATCCCAACTCAGATTCTCCTTCACGCTCGCGTCGGAGTTCATGAAGTACAGCTTCGGAACTTCTCCGGTAAGCGTGAATCTCTTCCCGTTTGCATGTAAAAGCTTGGTACGTCCATCGGGAAGATGATCAACGAACTTGAACGGTCCGAATAGTTCTCTGGAGAGGTCATCCTTCTGGAGTGTGACGATGGAAGGAATGAGGACTGTCGGCTTCTTCTTTTCTTTAATCTTCGGCTTGTTATCACCAGGATCGGTGATCGTTAGTACTTCCTTAGGAGACGCTTTCGGCTTCTCCCTCCATACTTGTTCCGGCGCCGGTTGCTCGGAATGAAATGGTGGTGCAGCTGCCTCAATGGAAGATGGCGGAATTTTTGGTCTCCAGACCATTTGCGTCTTCGTCTTCTTGTTCTTTCCTCGAGGTCTGCTCGGTGGTTTAGAAGAGGCTTGCAGTTCCTTCTTCTTCTTCTTAAGCGGCTTTTGAACCGAAATTTCTGGCTTCTCCTCAATAACCTGTTCAATGCCTGCAGCAACAACTGATCTAGAGACACTAGAAGAAGCATTAGTAATGGAGTTGACCGGAGTCAACCCCACAGTTTCAACAGCTAGGCAGTGAGATTCTTCAGTCCTAGAGTCATATTTCATGCCATCTTTAAGACGGAAAGTTTTCGTTTCTTTACCAACTCTTAGAGTTAAAGAACCATTTGGAACATTAATATTCATTCCAGTAGTAGCCATGAAAGGTCAACCTATGAGTATGGTAGAATCATCTGTACTAGTATCCATAATCACATAGTCAGCTAAAAACGTGAACGGACCACATTTAGTAATAACGTCTTTAATCTCTCCCTTAGGGGTTTTAAGTGATCTATCAGCAAAGACGAGTTGCATACTAGGCGGTTCAAGTTCTCCTAGGTTTAGCTTTTCAAACAGGATCATAGGCATGACATTAACAGACGCTCCTAGATCAACTAAGCAACGTTCGATCTCAACATCATTGATTACCAAAGGCAAAGTAAAAGAACCAGGATCAGATAACTTAGCTGGATATGGAGAGACAGGTTTCTTAATATGAATATCAGGATATCCTTCCTTGTTCCCCTTATGCCAGTCTCGATCCTTGAATTTGGCAGCAATGCTCTAGGAAAAGGAGGCTTCACGACGTATGGTGCAAGAGGAGGATCATCCTCCTTAGGCGCCGGTTCCTGTTCTTCTTCTTCCTCCGGAGTTTCAGCGATCCTGCGTAAGACAGAACAAGCATCAGCAATTAGGTTTGGAAGTTTTCGAGCAGTTACCATTTTAGCCTATCCTTTTCGCGGATTTGGCTCTGTCTGGCTTGGAAGCTGGCCAAATGGTCGACCAGACGCTAGCATGCTCGAGATGTTGTTCACGGCTTGCTCAATTCTTTGCCCATATGCTATCTGTTCTTGATTGAGAAGAGCTTGAGCCTTGAACTGACTGTCATGATCATCGAGTCTGGTGATGATCTGGCTGAGCTTCTTATCCAGCTCACTAACATTGTTCTCTCTTTGATGCTGCTGCCCTGGATAGGCATTGTTGAGATATTGATTCTGGCAATTGCCAGGAGCAGTTCCATAATTACCCGGGTTGCGATGCGGTGGCTGGTAGACCCCTACCGGCGGATGGTTAGGCTTCTGGTCCTGAGCTGGACCAGCCGGGCGGTTATTCTGGTTCTGGTTATGATTGGCGCCAACATTGTAGGGAGGTCTGTCTTGATAGTTCCCTTGCTGTCTGAAGTTACGATAACCAGCATAACCATTCTGATTATTAACGAAGCCTTGTTGGATGAAATTGACCTCTTCGGCAGACCAGACTTCTGCCTTACCAAAATTCTGACAACGGCCTCCGTTATGTGCGCAAGCTCCACACCACTCGCAATCAGCAACATAGACAGAAGCTGCTGGCGGCTTGATCAGTGTGGTAGACTTCTTCAGATGCTTCTCCACCTCTACCTTGATTGTAGCTTCGAGATCTGGCTTGCTCCTTGATCCTTCAGATTGTCGCTCCCAGTTCCTTGACTTGGAAGCACAGTTTGCGAAGTGAAGAAGAGCAGCTTCAGGAGTGAGTGTAGTGCAATCCCCTTCAGCTAGAGAATTGACCCACTTGGCAGATTCTTCTCGAAGTCCACGAGAGAAGATTTCAGCTAACTGCCTCTACTCGAATCCATGATGAGGGCAGGTGTAGAGAAGTTCTTGGAATCGATTCCAAGTATCATACGAGCTTTCTCCTTCTTTTTGGGAGAATCTGGCAATGTTGTCCTTGATGGCAGTTGTTCTGGCCGGAGGGAAGTATTCTTCAACAAAGTCCTGAGCTAGAGTATCCCAGTTAGTGTAGTAGCCAAGTGGTTTACCAGTAAGCCACCTCTTAGCAGCGCCTTTCAGAGAGAACGGAAAGGCTCTCAGACAAAGAGTGTTTTTGTCGAGGTTCCCGTTCTTAAAAGTACTGTAGAGATCAAGGAAGTCTGCAAGATGAGTGCAAGGATTGTCTAGGGGCCTGCCTTCAAACTGTAAATCCCTAGAGATCATAGTCAAGAATGGAATCTTGATCTCATAGTCAGGATCTCCTTCTATGCGTGGAACGGCAATGGCAGATCGAACGCTAGTCGCGCTCGGCTTGTTATAGTCTGCTAGACTCTTCTGTGCAGGTGGTGGTGGCGGCGGTTGATCGCCATTTGGTGGTAATCTATCACCCATGGTAGGAGATGGAGGAGGTGAGAGCGACTCGGTGTACGAAGCGAATGAAGATGACGGTACAGCTGAAGATGGAGATGAGGAACACTCCTTCGGTTCCTCGATCTTGATCGGAGTGATGAATGGATTGGATCTACCTTTCTTCAGAATCTGTGATCGTAGAGGTGTAGCTGAACTGCCTGGTCTCTCTGCACTCTTGGCCTGTTCGGTTTGAGAGCGAGTCCAAGGACGGTGAGGCATACACCTGTAAACCTGCAGATAACAAAGACAAACAAAACCAGTGTAAAATCGAAGTGGGTGGAAAAATGAAAGATGGAAAATAGAAGAATAAATTGCCAGTTCTTCTTTCGAACAATCAAAAGAAGTTCCCCGGCAACGGCGCCAATTTGGTGAGGCCGCAATCGTTGTTATGCGTTCACACAAATAACTACTAATGCTAAGAAAAAGCTATAGCAGATCGTATTCGAGGTTCTCCTATGACTGACTACTTCAAAACTAACAAAGTACTCAAATGCAAACACGTTGTGCGTGGTGTGAGTTCCACGACTTCTATCTCTAAGAAATGCAGAGAAATTAAAACAAATTAAACTAAAACAGATCGGGAATTAGGGTTTGAAAACAAGGATGACAGACGAACTTAAACTTTGAATCCCCCTTCGTTCCCCAGAGCATTGGCAATCAACAGATCAGCGGATTTCGATTCTCATTCAATCAATTACTAAGACACCACCATAACTCCTTACCCTTAGGTTTAAGACCGGCGAACGTTCGCTCTATCCGTTCTAACTACCAAGATTAACTAGTCGCCCGGGTACGGTCGCCTCTCGCAACGACTTAATTAATTAGTGTAATTACTAATGATTAATGAGTTACTCTTGCAGTGAATTAACCCTAACCGGTTCCTACGAAAGGCACGCTCCAATTATAAGGTTAATTGTTCAATTTGATGTTCTAAAGTAAGCGGAGCGTTCGCTTCTATCCTTAGCTTAACAAGAATCTAATCTAGGTGATCAATCCAGACAAGAAACATGAACAATGAAGAACAAATCAAACATGAATGAGAAACTAATTGAACTTCGAATCTAATCACCGCCGATCCGTGACCGCTTTAAAGCCCTGGGTCACTTAGGGTTCATCTAGTCTAAGCTCTAACGAGTTTAGCTACTCATGATCATTACAAAAGAAACAAAGACAAAGAAAGAGTTCATCATTCAAAGGAAGAACAGAAAGGAATCTGAAAAACCTAATTTAGACGACTCTGACAGACTTCGATCTTCGGTAGATTACACTCCTAGCTCCGGTTCTCCGAGATGGAAGGGATGGCGTGACGATCTCTATCCGACTCTTCGAAGTCCAACTCTTCGCTCCAGAACTTGAGAGGATTCTCTGAATTCTGATCTCGAAAAGTTGTATTATGATTAATTATGATGTCTCCCTTTTGGGCCGCCGGGTTAAGTATAAATACTTAACCCTAAATTGGCCGAATCAGCCTAATATTTTTGGCGAAAATCCTTGTTAAAATGCACGGCCCCTTCGGTTGAATTCTTCTGTCCTTTTCGCCGATTGAGTTCTCGGTCCGAAAACATATTGTTTTCGCCGAAACCATCCTTCAAGTGGCATCAGTCGATTTGCACTAATATTTTCGCCGAAAATAACAAGGTATTTTCGGCGAAATCTTCTTTGTAAACGGGCAGGAGATTGCTTGAACTTAATTGGCTCCTTTGATCGATTCTGGTTCAGTTCCTCGATGTTCCAATGCTTTAGACACGTCCATGGCTACTTTATTTGACGGCAAAAACCTGTGCTAACACAAAAACACTAGAAAACCATCAAATAGACCCAAAACGGGCCAAGGTAACACAAATGGCACGAGATAGGGCAATCGATTGAATATTCGTTATTCTACCCTAAAAACCATGTCTTAAGCAAAGAAATGTCGCTTAAATGAGGCTGATAATCACTTCAAATCGAGTGTCATCATCTTTCGTCTGTCATGTTAGCTTAAAAATACAGGGAAGCAAATATATCTATCTACCCCTCTTCTTAAGATTAACCTATAATGAATGGAAACTAGGGCAGATTGCCTTTCTTTTTGTTTTCTTTTCTGTTTCTTATGTATTTTCTAGATGACTCGTTGGCCACCAATTTTCCTTACAAAATTTGAACAAGAATTAAAAATAGATGGGATTTTCTAGACAGATATTCTAACAACACGAACACAATGAGAGTTAGGGTTTTTCAAGGGTTTTCTTAAGACTGAAAGTAAAGATATGAATCCAGGGTTTCAAACCTGAAGACTGGGATAGATTTTGGTCCTCGTGTTGAACGGAAGCTCTGATACCAAAACTGATGTGAACCGCTGCAACCGTAGGCAGACGACCCGAACCACCGCTAGTCTTGGACCCTAGCTTGAGCTAACCGTCATCACCGGGGTGGAAAAGTACTAGGACCCGCCGGTTGCAATTAATTGGGAACCCTGAGTGTCCGGTAGAATGGCTCCACGATAGAAGAGGATTACTTCTGTTGATAACACCGTTCCCTAAGCTATGCACGAGTAAGAACTTAAAAGGAATTGAGAGAACAAAGTTCTAATTTATGATTAATTCTGAAAAAAGGTTGAGATTACAATGAGGCTGAAGCCTCTTATTTATACTAGAGGAGCCGGGACATCCCCGCGGCTTCCTACTTAGGCTAAAACTCGGAAATAATAAAGAATTAAACTAGAGTCCTATTTAGAATACTGAAAGGACTTAATTATTCCTAAATAAACGAAAACTAAAAGAGAAGCCGGAGTTCAATACATAAAAAGGAATTAAAACAAACAAAACGTGCAAAAAATTCTAAACTGGCGGATCCGCTCGGACTTGATGTTCACGCGCGGTCCGGTTTAGGAAAGCCGGCGCCACCTTTGATGTCGGGCTTGGAATTGGCGGGGGCGTCGGGTCCTCGGGCTTGGAAATGCACGGGGCTCCGTCGGGTCTGATGTTGATGCTGCTCAGCATTCGGGGTTCCTGCTCGACCGGCCCGATCGGTCTTCTTCTTCTAACTTCTTCATTTCTTCCCATTTCCTCTCATCTCCTAGGGTGGCAGCTGCTAGGCTAGGATCTGGTGCTCCTGTGGGGCCGAGGGCCAATGCTAAACCCCCTAAGGCTCGGGCCCTTTGTTGGTCCGGTGTTGAGTGCTGATCGGGGTCCTCCGGGGGTGGTGCCGGCGCCCGTAGGGAGTCTTTCTTCCGGCCTTCTTCCTTCTGGTCCATGCCTTTCCTTCCCCGCTTCTCCCAGTTGTCAAGGATGGTCTTTAGAGGTTCTCCTAGTGTGGTCATCTTCTTCTTAAGCTCTTGAAAGCCTAGTTTTGGTGCTAGGGCTGGCGTGGCACTCGGGGCGAGGTTGGTTGGAGCCTCTTTCAGGTGGTGCTCGGTCCTCTTCCGCCGGCACTCCTCTAGGAAAGCATCTAGGGGATACCGGGGCTGTATAGCACTTTCTGGGTCCTTAGAATGAGTGCCAGAACTGCAAGGCAAGTCTGACAACTTGGTAGCTTCGAGCGTCGGCGCCCAAGTTTGGGCTGGATGGGTCCGGACGCTTATTCTTGCTTGTTGGGTCCTTCGGGGAGGGCTGTACTCGAACTTCACCATCTGTTGAGGCTTTATAAACCTTCGTGGGGCTAGGCTAGGGGGCTGGCGAAGCTCCAAGCGCTTCTTATAAGGCCCTATGGCCTTTTCTCTCGTGGGTGACCCCGGCGGGGTGTAGGAATAGGAATTTTCAGCCGGTCGGCTGACCGGGGTCATTTCACCATGCCGAGAGATGGATGCTCTTGATGATAAGCCAAACCTTAAGCGGTGGTCTTGCACATACTTGAAGGGGTTTAGAACAAAGTTCTGAAAAGGGGTTTATTGATTGATAAAAGTCTGAATAACAAAGGTGGCCGGCGGCCTCTATTTATAGGGAGGGAAAAAGCTTTCCTCACCTATTTAGCTACTTCCTAAATAGGAATAAAATAATCTAATCCTAACTAGGAAAGATTTAAACGACCTAAACAAGCTAACTAAGTAAGGAAAACTAAAAAGGGAAAGATAAAAGTGTCTTGGTATGCAAGGAAAAGACTAAATAGGAAAAATCCGGCAATTCGGGCAACTTCAAGGGTGGTCGGGCAGTTCTGGGCCGGCGGGCAGGGCTCCTCACGCGGCTTTGGCCTTCTGATGGTGTACCAGTCTGAAGTGACTCCGGGCAGCCGACCGGCTGGAAATTCCTATTCCTACACCCCGCCGGGATCACCCATGAGGGCAAAGGCCTTAGGGCCTTATAAGAAGCGATTAGAACCTCGCCAGCACCTTAAGATAAACCCTCAGAGGTTTACCAAGCCCCAACAGGTAGTGAGATTCAAGTACAGCCCTCCCTGAAGGGCTCAACAAGCACGGATGAGCGTCCGGACCCATCCGGCCCTAACTTGGGCCCCGGTGCTCATGGCAGCCAAGGAACCTAGCTTGGCCGGCACCTCAGGTACTAAGTCTAAAGACCCAGGAGGTGCTACACAACCCTGGGATCCTCTAGATGCCTTCTTAGAGGAATGCCGAGTGAAGAGGGCCCAGCCCCGGCCTGAAGGAGCTCCAGTCGGCCCTACCCCGAGCGCTCCTTCGACCCTAGCACCAAGGCTAGGGTTCCAAGAGCTCAAGGACCGGATGATGACCTTAGGGGAACCTCTAAGGACCTTCCTAGAAAACTGGGAGAAACAAGAAAGGCCAGGCCTGAGCATATCCGGAGAAGGCCCGAAGGCAGACTACACCCGGGCGCCAGCCCCTGCCTCGGAAGGCCCCAACCGGGCCCTGGCACCCAGCCAGCAGGGGACGCTGCCCCTAGGAGGACCTACACCATCCCTCAACCCCGTACAAGGCCTGAAGCCAAGCCTAGGAGTTGCCAACCTAGGAGCGCAGAAGGAAATGGAGGAAATGAGGAAATGGAAGAAAGGCTGAACGGGCAGGCCAAGCAGGAACCCCGGGAGCCGAGCAGCATCAGCATCAGACCCGCCGGAGCCCAGCACTAGGAGCCCCGAGCCATGCCTAGCCCGAGCAGCTGATGCCGCCGCCAATTCCAAGCTCGATAGCGAAGGCGGCGTCGACTTTCCTAATCCGGCCCGCGGGTGAGCGGCACACCCGACCGGATCCGTCGGATCCATCGGTTTAGGGTTTTTAGCCGGTTTTGTATTAGTTAAGTCTTTTAAGAGTTGGACTTGGATTTTCCCTTTTAGTTTCAATTCTTTAGGAGCAAGTAAGTCCTTTTATTCTATTTAGGACTCTCGGCTATTATTTTATTAATTTAGAGTTCTTTTCCAAGTGGGAAACGTGTGCCTGTTCACGATTTCCTCACCTATAAATAAGAGGCTTCGGCCTCATTGTAACAACCAACCCTTTTCAGAATAAATCAATCAAACAAAACTTTGTTCTTCAATTCTTAGTTTTATGCTGCGTGCATAGCTTAGAGTAGGTATTATCAACAGAAGTATTCCCCTTCTGTCGTGGAGCCATTCCTGGACACTACGGGTTCTCGGCTGTTATATAGCCGACGGGTCCTAGTACTAATCCGCCCCCGGTGCCAAAGGTGATCGAGCGAAGGTTCAAGACTTGCGGTGGTTAGGGTCGTCTGCCCACGGTTGCGGCGGTTCCCACCAGTTTTGGTATCAGAGCTTCTGTTCAACTCAAGGAACCACAATCTATCCCAGTCTTCAGGTTTGAAACCCTGGATTCTTATCCCTTACTTTCAGTCTTAGAAAAATCCTTGAAAAACCCTACCTATCTTTGTTTTCGTGTTGTTAGAAAATCAGTTTAGAAAATCCATCTATTTTTCATTCTTGTTCGAAGCATTGTAAGAAAAAGAGAAGAAAACAAAAAGAAAGGCAATCTGCCCTAGGGTTTCTCGTTCATTATAGGTTGATCTTAAGAAGAGGGGTAGATAGATATATTTGCTTCCCTGTATTATCAAGTCATATGGCAGACGAAAGACTCAACCACATAGAGACCAACGTTCTCAATATTACTCAAATTCCAACCACGTTACAAGAATCTATGGCTCGGCTGGAAAGGAGAGCCGCGGAGCAAGGATTTGAGAGGGAGAGACCTCGTGGCGATCGAGAGCGGGAGGACAGAAGACCGCCCCAAGACGTTGACGACGATGTGAGCAGCCTTAAGCTCATTGTGCCTAAGTTCAACGGGAAGGCCAACGCCGACAACTACTTAGACTGGGAAAGAAGCATGGAAGACTTCTTGGACTGCCACAACTACTCCGAGAGGAAAAAGATCAAGGTAGCCACCATAGAATTCACTGACTACGCTGCCTTGTGGTGGAGTCAGTACCGGCGGCAAATCCTGAGAGAAGAAGAAGAACCCATTGGGACATGGAGATAGCTGAAGAGAATAATGAGAAAGAAGTTTGTACCGGCTGCATATACAAGAGACTTGCATATCAAGCTACAAACCCTAAAACAAGGAAGTATGTCCGTAGAAGACTACCACAAGGAAATTGAGATGTTGGTAACACGACTTGACCTTAAAGAGGATGAGGAGGCCAGAATAGCCCGGTTTACCAACGGCCTACAAAGGGATATCATGCATCAAGTCAACATCATTCATTATGTTGACTATGAAGATTTAGTAGCCTTGGCGATCCGAGTGGACAGGGAGATCAAGAATGGCTTCGGCAAGAGGTCCGCACCACCCGCCACTAGCACTTGGAAGGGAGCTGCCAGCACCAGCCAGCCCCCATGGAATTCCGGCCCTAACCGGGCCCAAGGCGGCAAGCCAAACCCTAGCCCCGCTGCCAATCAGGTAACCCCGAGCACCGCCCCTACTGTACCGAGTACTAACCCTAGGCCTAGCGGCATTGTTTGTTTTAAATGTCAGGGCCGATGACATGTGGCAAGGGACTGCCCCAATCAGAGGGTAATGGTACTCAAGGAAGGAGAAGTCGTCACCGACGATGAGGAAGAAGAAGCGAAGGATGGCCAAGAAGAAGACTCTGACAGCGGAGAAGAAGTAGAGGTTCAAGGCCTTGAAAAATTCACGGGGATGTTCGTGAAAGACCTAACACTAGGTCCTAAGGCCTGGCGAGATATTTTGGCCAAGCCATACATCCCTGGCATCGGCCCAAATCAAGAACAGCGGCCGGCCAGCATCGGGTCAACCCCGAGCGCTCCTTTGACCCTAGCACCAAGGCTAGGGTTCCAAGAGCTCAAGGACCGGATGACGACCTTAGGGGAACCTCTAAGGACCTTCCTACACAACTGGGAGAAACAAAGAAGGCCAGGCCTGAGCATATCCGGAGAAGGCCCGAAGGCAGACTACACCCGGGCGCCAGCCCCGGCCTCGGAAGGCCCCAACCGGGCCCTGGCACCCAGCCAGCAGGGGACTCTGCCCCTAGGAGGACCTACGCCATCCCTCAACCCCGTTCAAGACCTGAAGCCAACCTAGGAGCTGCCAACCTAGGAGCACAGAAGGAAATGGAGGAAATGAGGAAATGGAAGGAAGGCCGAACGGGTAGGCCAAGCAGAAACCCCGGGAGCCAAGCAGCATCAGCATCAGACCCGCCGGAGCCCCAGCACTAGGAGCCCCGAGCCATGCCTAGCCCAAGCAGCCGACACCGCCGACAATTCCAAGCCCGATAGCAAAGGCGGCGCCAACTTTCCTAATCCGGCGCGCGCGTGAGCGGCACACCGGACCGAATCCGCCGGTTTAGGGTTTTTAGCCAGTTTTGTATTATTTAAGTCTTTTTAAGAGTTGGACTCGGATTTTCCGTTTTAGTTTCAATTCTTTAGGAGCAAGTAAGTCCTTTTATTCTATTTAGGACTCTCGGCTATTATTTTATTAATTTAGAGTTCTTTTCCAAGTAGGAAACGTGAGCCTGTTCACGATTTCCTCACCTATAAATAAGAGGCTTCGGCCTCATTGTGACAACCAACCCTTTTAAGAATAAATCAATAAAACATAACTTTGTTCTTCAATTCTTAGTTTTATGCGGCTGCATAGCTTAGAGTAGGTATTATCAACAGAAGTATTCCCCTTCTGTCGTGGAGCCATTCCTGGACACTACGGGTTCCCGGCTGTTATATAGCCGACGGGTCCTAGTACTAATCTGCCCCCGGTGCCAAAGGTGATCGAGCGAAGGTTCAAGACTTGCGGTGGTTACGGTCGTGTGCCCATGGTTGCGGCGGTTCACACCACAGTCCTAGAAGGACTTAGTCCTGGGGTCTCCTGGTCGTGGCAACCTGCTCTCCTGGCCCGGGTGGGATTCCTTGCCTCGACGGGATTGCATGCATGGACCCGGATCGTGTATGAGCACTTCCCTATGTGGCTCCTCCTTCATTCTTCCTCCGACTGCAGCGCCTTTTGCTGGGCCATGTTCCTGAGGTCTCGAGCTATCCAGAGCAATTGGAATTTCCCAAAAGGCCCGAGCCGTTTGGTGGCTCGGCCCTAAGTGCTCCTTTGTAGCGCCGAGCGCCGTGCCCCGTGCCCATGGCTGGCTAATGTCTCGGCCATCTTCCTTTCTGGCCAGGCCTTTGGCATTATCCCTCGGCCAAGTCTTCAGAAATGTCCTCAGAGGATCTTCAAGGGCTGGAGTTGATCCAGGGCTCGTGGCACTTGGTCCAGGGCCGATTGCTTGCACTTAGCTCGGTCTGGGGCTCGCTCCGGGGCCTGTCTTCAGGGGCCATCCCTTGCTGGTCAGGTACTCTTGGGTCCTTTTCTTCCTGTACTCCAGGAATGCTTCTAGAGGATCCCAGGAGTGGGCGGCTCCTCCAAGGCTAGTGGGGATTGGTCTGAGGCCTTTTAGCGCCCTTAGGCTCGGCCCTCGGTCCGGCACGGGGCTCGGATTGGGTGTCTTGGCCAGCAACATCGCCTGGAGTGGCAGCTCCTTCAATTTAGCTCTCCTACCTGCTGGTGGTGGTCTGAGTCTATATTTGGTCACATACCTTGGCCTCATGATGTGTTGGAGAGCTTTCCTTGGCCCTACACGCTTCTTGTAGGGCCCTAGGGTTCTGCCTTTGACCGGGGACCCGTGTGGGGTGTAGGAATAGCTGTAGACCTTTGGGTAGTCGTGGAGGATCACATCAAAACATCATTAAGCACATGTAAACATAAACCGGGCAGCCAGATAAGTTCAAAATTTCGAGGTCAAACCGACTCTTACACAAAAGTCAACATCGCACTAGAATTATCGATTAAGCATAACAATCCTCGTTCAAATGTTATCAAATCATACCACAATAATCCCTAAGCATACTTGATCAACTAAGTTCAAACAATTCTGCAAAAATCACACTGAAACAGCAGGCACGCAAAACAAGGTAGACCAAAAAGTCAATCGAAGTCAAACCCGACGAAATTCATCAATCTATATGTCAAAAGATTCGTAATGAAAAACCCAACAACTTACCTTGAAGACATGGTGGCTGAAAATAAATGAAAATTGACGAATCGGAAAAAACTCAAAAAATTTAGTTTCGGGTAGAACTGAAGCTCTAGAGCTCCGATTTGGGCGATCTATATGTCGAAATGCTCAGGGGGAAATAGGAATGGAGCGGCGGTGACAGTGGTGGCAGCGAGAATCAGTGATGACTAGGGTTAAAAGGGCAGCGTCGATTTATTTTTCGAAAAGAGGGGGCTGCGGTGGTGTTCGAAAATGAGGAGGGAGAGGGTTGTACCGAAAAAAAAATGAAAGGATAAGGGGGAATATTTTTTGGATTTTTTTGAACATTTTCGGTGAAAAGAATAAAGTTTTCGCCGAAGAAAATTTTTGAAAACAGTCTGCCGGATTTTTAAGAAAAGTTTACGGCGAAAAGTATGAACTTTTCTCCCGAAGAGTAAGTTAAAATCTGGTCAAAAATCATTGGAGGTTTTAAGGAAAAGTTTTCGGCGAAAAGAAGTGCAATTTTCGCCAAAAATTATGACCTGCAGTTTTAACAAAATTTTCTGAAATTTTGGCAAACTTTGAAAAATCAAAACAAAAACAACAGAGGTCGGACAATCCCAAATGAACTAGAACTAAACCGAGGACACACGACACACACAAGAAAAATATAAGATCACACAAAGACACTTTTGGGTCCCCCGAACCGACTCTAAAACGAGACTAACTCAAAAATTCAAAAACTAACTCCAGCCGTGGGTTACCTCCCACGAAGCGCTCTTAATTAACGTCCTTGAGCTGGACGATACCTGGATGGCGGTCAGGAGACATCCCAACTCAGGATGTCTCTTAGGCTCGAGTCGGAGTTCATGAAATAAAGCTTCGGGGTACCTCTGGTGAGCGTGAATTTCTTCCCGTTAGCATGAATGAGCTTGGTTCGCCCATCGGGAAGATGGCCAGCAATCTCGAATGGCCCGAACAGTTCTTGGGAGGGATCATCCTTCGCAAATGTGACGGTAGAAGGAATCAGAGTAGTCGGCTTCCAAGCCGTCTTCATCTTTTCCTTGTTGTCATGCTTAATTTCACCGGGATCTTTAATCTTCGGTGGTTCCGTGGAAAATGCTTTCGGCTTCCCTTCTTCATAGGTTTATTCACCGATGGCTCGCTAGGAATTGGTAGAGCAATTGGCTCGGTAGAGGATGGCGAAGCAACTAGCATCCAAACCATTTTAGCTTTCTTCGGATTCTTCTTCCTTGGCTCGCCAGGATCTTTACTTGGTGGCGGTTTAGAAGGGGAGGCTTGTAGTTCCTTCTTCTTCTTCTGTGGCTTCTGTGTTGGAGATCCGGTCTTCTGCTTGATGACCTGTTCAGCACCTGGGACAACAATCTTTGGAGAAACACTAGAAGAGATGTTAGTAACGGAGTTGACCAGGGCCAACTCCACAATTTCAACAGAAAGACAGTGAGCTTCTCCTTCCTTAGGGATGTATTTCATGCCGTCTTTGAGGCGGAATGTTACGGTGTCTTTTCCTACTCTTAAAGTCAATGATCCATTAGGTACATTGATCGTCATACCGGATGTTTCCATGAAAGGTCGACCTATTAAGATAGTAGCATCATCCTCCCTAGTATCCATAACTACATAATCCGCTAAGAAGGTGAAAGGGCAACACTTAGTGATTACGTTCTTAATTTCTCCTCTAGGTGTCTTTAAAGATTTATCGGCGAACGCTAAATGCATGCTAGTCGGTTTTAATTCTCCTAGATTGAGTTTCTCATACAAACACATAGGCATGACATTTATAGATGCACCTAGATCAACTAGACTACGCTCGATTGCAATATCATTAATAATTAGAGGAATAGTAAAAGAACCAGGATCAAAGGACTTATCTGGGATTGGTATGGCGAGCTTCAGATCATGAATGGTGGAGCATTCTTCCTTGGAAGGCATGGAGGATTCTTCTTTCTTCCTCAATGAGCTAAGCTGCTCGATCTTCCCTCCTCGCAATGCGTTGGGGAAGGGAATTCTTGGTTGATACGGAGCCAGAGGAGGCTCAGGTTCATGCTTCGGCTTTGGCGAAGGAATCTTCTCTTCGTCTTCCTTGATCTTTGGGGTGTCAACTGCTGCAGTATCAGGAATCATGGCCGGATAGGAAGAGGTAGTGACGGCCGAATTCTTGCAGGTTCGAGTAGAAACAGTCTTCACGTCATTCTTCGGATTTGTTGCTGTTTGACTTGGTAGCTTACCGAAGGGGCGACCACTAGAAAGCATGCTAGCGATGTTGTTCACTTGGCTTTCCACTCTATGGCCTTGAGTTGAGCCTTCAACTGGCTATCATGATCATCTAGCCTGGTGATGATCTGATTCAGCTTCTTATCCAACTCACTATCTTTGCTATCATGCGGCGGCGGCTTCTGAGGTTGACCAGAATAGTTGTTGCTCAGATATTGGTTCTGGCGATTGCCAGGAGCTGTACCGCAGTTGCCTTGGTTCCGGTGAGGCGGCTGATAGATACCTTCAGTTTGAGTGTTAGGCTTCTATTCTTGGAATGACCTAGATGGTCGGCTACTCTGATTCTGGTCTGCTCCGGAGTTGTAGGGAGGTCGCTCTTGAAAATTTCCTTATTGTCGGTTGATGGAGCGCCCGGTCATTGTTCGGACGTTCGACCAAATAACTAACAGAGCTACAAAAGCTAGGGTAGATCGTATTCCAAGGGTCTTCTAAGATTGACTACTTTAAAACTGGCAAAATACTGGAATGCAAGCAAGTTGTGCGTGGTGTGAGTTCCACGACTTCTATTTCTAAGAAACGCGGAGAAATTAAAACAAATTAAACTAAAGCAGATTGGAAATTAGGGTTTGGAAACAAGAATGACAGACGAACTTAGACTTTGAATCCCCTTTCGTTCCCCAGAGCATTGGCAATCAACAGATCAGCGGATTTCGATTCTCATTCAATCAATTACTAAGACACCACCATAACTCCTTACCCTTAGGTTTAAGACCGGCGAACGTTCGCTCTATCCGTTCTAACTACCAAGATTAACTAGCCGCCCGGGTACGGTCGCCTCTCGCAATGACTTAATTAACTGGTGTAATTACTAATGATTAATGAGTTACTCTTGCAGTGAATTAACCCTAACCGGTTCTTACGAAAGGCACGCACCAATTATAAGGTTAATTGTTCAATTTGATGTTCTAAAGTAAGGCGAGCGTTCGCTTCTATCCTTAACTTGACCAGAATCTAATCTAGGTGATCAATCCGGACAAGAAACATGAACAATGAAGAACAAATCAAACATGAAAAAGAACTGATTGAATTTCGAATCTAATCACTGCCGATCCGTGACCGCTTTAAAGCCCTGGGTCACTTAGGGTTCATCTAGTCTAAGCTCTAACGAGTTTAGCTACTCATGATTATTACAAAAGAAACAAAGACAAAGAGAGAGTTCATCATTCAGAGGAAGAACAGAAAAGAATCTGAAAAACCTAATTTAGACGACTCTGACAGACTTCGATCTTCGGTAGATAACACTCCTAGCACCGGTTCTCCGAGATGAAAGGGATGGCGTCACTATCTCTTTCCGGCTCCTCGAACTCTAACTTGAGAGGATTCTGATTCGAAAAGTATTTTCTGATGTAAATTATGATGTATATCCTTTTTGGGCCGCCGGGTTAAGTATTTATACTTAACCCTAACTGATCCGGATTCCTCTAATATTTTCTCCGAAATTCTTGAGGAATTTTCGGCGAAAATTCCTTTGCAAATGAGGGGGTATTTTTCACTCTTCTCTAGACTCAATTTTCGGTTCGAACACTTGATCGATTTTGCCGAAAATTCCTTTGACTCGGCACCAGTTGATTTGTGATGTTATTTTCGCCGAAATCAATAGGTAATTTTCGGCGAAAATATCTTTGTAATCGGGCAGGATTTTGTTTGACTTTGACTGGCCCCTTTGATCGATTCCGGTTCAGTTCCTCGATGTTCCAACCCCTTAGACACGTCCATGGCTACGTTA
Source organism: Linum lewisii (assembly GCA_034768395.1). NCBI lineage: Eukaryota > Viridiplantae > Streptophyta > Magnoliopsida > Malpighiales > Linaceae > Linum > Linum lewisii. The sequence goes on from CM068296.1 coordinate 55,585,817, forward strand.
TTTGACGGCAAAAACCTGTGCTAACACAAAAACACTAGAAAACCATCAAATAGACCCGAAACGGGCCAAAGTAACACAAATGGCACGAGATAGGGCAATCGATTGAATATTCATTATTCTACCCTAAAAACCATGTCTTAAGCAAAGAAATGTCGCTTAAATGAGGCTGATAATCACGTCAAATCGAGTGTCATCAAATACCCCACACTTAAGCTTTTGCTTGTCCTCAAGCAAACTGAATAGAAACGCTCATGTTCACAAATGATAAGATCGATTAAATTGGAGCTCAATCAAACACAATGAATTATTAGACAGCTCGATCCTAGAACAAGAAACCTAACATGCATACAGATCAGCCAAACTACCTGGTCTCACTAATAAACTGCACACGACAAGTAATTAGCAACCAATCATGCACGGATTTGACCTGACTGACCAGACTCCTCACACATGATATATATAGTACAATGGGGACTCTCGCTCTCTGTGTTTAAGGACGTGTTTCTGCTCTCGATCATTTTTTGATACCGAATTCTGTCATAGGTTTGCATTTCGACCACATCTCCACCACTGTGACAACACGAGTATCTAGTCAAGAAGGACTTCCCTGCTAGGACCGTAATGAAATCTACACTACTCGGGTTTATAATGAGATGGATGATGGGAATGTATGATGATGGCTTGGTGCGGTGTAGCTTTCGACTAACTTCCCTCGAATCTAATCTATGGCTTCCTACCGTCTAACCAAACACAGGTGGAATAATGAACGCTCATCCTATGATACCCTCAAGCAACCTAGCACTTATTCTTTTTCTTTACACGATTTTTTTTCTTTCTTTTCAACTTTTCTTTTGACTTCGTTCTTCCATTTGTAGGGAGAAGAACGTTTTATTGAACTAAAACTTTGAACTTTTTCTTCTGATTTTTCTTTTCTTACTTTACTTTTTTTTCTTTTTTTTCTTTTTGTGCCGATTTTCTTTTAGTTGCTAGAGGGGTTTACACGTCTGGACATATTAGCTAAGACCACCTGTTTAATTGCTATAGGCAGGTTACCACAAACCGACTTCCGGTAGGTCAATCTCGAACTACAACCACAGGGGATCAACGGGGAATGAAAGAAATGGGAAATGGCTGTAATGTATTATCGAACCGAAAGAACAGGCCAAGCTCAAGGGTCTAAACCTAGTGGATTTTATCGTTTGGTAGGCTATCTGGTTTAGTAGCTGAATCTAGGTGCCCCTATCCTTATAGAACTCGTGTCATCGTGTGGTCTCGAGTAGGTCTCATGCAAATTCTAACTCATTCAAGTAAACAGAAAACCACTCAGAAAGAATTAAAATTGCAAGTTACGTGCAATGGATCAAAAGCTCACAGTTGGTTTCCTAGCCGGATTCGGTCATTTTCATGCAATCAAGGCTACAAACTACAAGTGTGATTTTAAAATTCTGTTCTGACCAGGCAATTTAGCATCAAAGTATACAAGTTGGTTCTCAAGTTCTAGGTTAAGCAGTCTAAGCATCATTATGAAGGTTTGAACAACAACTTAACATCAAAAATCAAGAACTGAGCCATTCTAATGCTAGAGAGACTGGAATGGAATCACGAGGCACACACAAAACACAATCAAGGGCAATCAAGTTCATGCAAGGTTCTCTAGCATCCCACCCCACACTTAAATCGGACTGTGTCCTCACAGGACTAATTCTAGAGTTCAGAGTGAAGTAGAAGAACCTGGACCGAGATGATTGGTGCAGGGGATGAGCACGGGTCCTCGGAGCGGAGGGAATCTACCCAAGCGAAGCAAAGGGAATCTCCCAACTGCCTACACAGCAAAAACAAATAAAACATAAAAAGGAAACCGGGACAAGTGTCCCGGATCCACACAGAAAAAAGTTGGACCGAAATCCAAAAAGAATAAATAAAAAGAAGACACCAGAAAAGGAATACAACCCGATCACTGCTGGTCCGGTGAACCGGGAGGTGGGAAGTGGAGAAATTCGCCGAGCTAGCGTTCCCACGCCAACTGTGCCTCATATCGCCTGTCGGCGCGGCGCATATGTTGCTGCATAATAGTCCATCGCGCCTCTTGAGTGGCGTTGTCGGTGATGCGCCACTCCTGCAGTCGCTCGTACAACTCTCCAACATCCGCGGGGTGATGTCGGGGCTGTTGGGGAGGCGACTGGTATGGATCGGGAACGTGCGGCGGCAACTGTTGAGCATACCCCGCCTGGTGATGAGGCGGGGTATATAGTCTTGGAATTCTGGCGGCGGCTGGGGCTGCTGCTCCTCAGCATCATCTTCTTCCCGACTCGACCACAGGCTGGAGTGGAGGATCTGCTGCTACATGGGGACTGAGGTCGAGTTCTAAGTCGTACTCAACCGCTAAGTCTCCTCCAACAGTCCTAACTCGGTGTTGCGGAATGTTCGGGCCATATTCATGGCTGATGCCGAAGGAGAGGATGAGCTGTCCTATGAAGTTATCCCCAGGAGTCTGCGAGGTGGCGTTTTCCTCCTGGTCTTCTGGCGGAAGATGTGTGCCAGTACCCAGTCGGGGTGTAGAGGGTAACTCTCTCGGATGGCTCGGAGAAGCATAAGCTCCTCCTTGAGGATATGGTGGCGATCCTTATCTGGAACATATAAAAGTGACCTCCGCCAAACCATATGAATAAATTTATAGAGCGGGTGAGAGAGAGACTTAACTGAGTTGCTCGCCCCGAGGCGATCGCCAGGTACGCCTATCATGTGGCTCCAGAGCGCGTTGTACTCCTCGTCGTCATCATCTTTGCCCCAACCTAGGTGTTGATCGTGATAGTGCTCGTAGGGAATGCCGAGATGAGCAGCAAACTCATCGTAGGTGAGCTGCCTGTACACCCCACCAAGATAGAAGGTGACAACCTTCTGGCGCTGCTTCCTCTTGTGCTCATCCAGATCAAAGGTCGCCCAGAACTCCTGGAGGGCAATGTCTGGGAACTCGGCAGCGATGGTGGTCAGCTCTAGGAGACCTGCCGGTGCTAGGGCGTCATGCACATTCCGGTGGTAGTCTTCGTCGTGATCGAAGAGGGATTCCATGGACAGAGGGCGCACGTCAGCTCCCCGAACGTGCTCAATCTTCTGGAAGCACTCGAAGTAGTAATCCGGTAGACGGGCGATGGTGCGATGGTATCCAGCCCGGCGAGGCAGTGCAGGTGGAGGACCCAGAACGGCAGGTGTGACGGGAGCGGCAGCTCCTAAGCTCGAGGCGCCATCAAGTCGCGCCTTAGTCCTGCGCTCATAAGTGGTGTTCCTAAGACCAGAATGAAACCAGATTAGTCAACTAAAACCCTACCCCACACTTAGTAGAAAAACTCAATTTCACAAAGAAATGAGGGAAACTAAGTGGGGTAAGCAAAGCGGAGTAACCGGTAATCATAGACAGTAAAATACATACTTAGGAACAGCCAGAATCGGATAAGCACAATCAGAGTTCAAAAAGTCAAACCGACATTCAGAAAGTCAACATTATAGCACAATGAACCCTAATCATGGCAAGACTATCACAAGGTGGAAATTGACGGCATAATATGATCTCAAATGGCAAGCACGATAATCTGAATGAGAATGAACACATACGACAGCCAAACGATCAAAAACAGTTCATGGTCAAACCGACATTTCTCATAAGTCAACATAACAAACAATTAATCGTATGCATAGCAACACATTATCAAATGATATGGAAATTAAGTACGGAACTCCCTAAGCATGCTAGAACAGTTCTATAAGTTCAGCTAACCTAGTTCACACGAAAACAGTCGGTACGCAAAACGAGGCAAACCGAAAAGTCAACCGAAAGTCAACCCCGACGAAATTCAGCAATCCATATGTCAAAAGATTCGTATTGAAAAGCTCTATAACTTACCTTGAAGTCATGACTGCTAAAAATGAACGAGTTGAGAGGAATCGGTGAAAAACTTTGAAAACGAGGGTTTCGGAGAACTGGAGCTGTAGAGCTCCGATTTGAATGTTCTAGGGCTCAAATCGATCGGAATTGGGGGGGTTGAGCGGCGGTGGTCGGCGACGACGGCGGGTGGCGGTAAACAGCGGCGGCGGCGATTTTTAAGAGTGGTGGTGGCGACGATTTGAAAACAGTAAGGGGGAGGGGTTTTTGGGTGTTTGAACGAAAATGAAAGAAGGAGAGAGAGGATGTTAACTCTGGATTTTAAATGGGAAGTTTGGGTGATTTTCAAAAGAGTTTTTGGCGAAAATAAGAGGGTGGTTTCGCCGAAACTTTCAGTTCAAATGCACTGCCGGGTTTTCGAAGGTAATTTCGCCGAAAATAACCATATGGTTTCGCCGAAAATTTTAATTAAAATGGCTGTTGGTTTTCAAAAATCTTTTCGCCAAAAAAAATAACTTTTCGAACCGAAAATAATGAACAGGGAGATTCAGTGAAAACCAAAAGGTGATTTCGCCGAAACAATGGGGTGGTCTCGCCGAAAATTTTGAACTACTCGGGTGACACTATTTTCGTAAATCCGGCCAACTTCAGAAAATCACAGTTAAATCCACAAAAATCGGAACGACCTCAATCAACTTGCGACTGACTCTATGACACACAGACTCTACACGAAAAATAATAAATCAAACAAAATGACACTTTTACCTCCCCCGAACCGACTCTAAAATACCAAGTTCGACAATAATTAAAAACAGACTCCAGCCGTGGGTTGCCTCCCACGAAGCGCTCTTTTATTAACGTCCTTGAGCTGGTCGATACCTGGACGGTATTAGGAGACATCCCAACTTAGATTCTCCTTAATGCTCGCGTCGGAGTTCATAAAGTACAGCTTTGGGGCTTCCCCGGTAAGCGTGAATCTCTTCCCATTTTCATGTAAAAGCTTGGTACGTCCATCGGGAAGATGGTCGATGAACTTGAACGGTTCGAACAGTTCTCTGGAGAGGTCATCCTTCTTGAGTGTTATAATGGAAGGAATGAGGACTGTCGGCCTCTTCTTCTCTTTTATCTCCGGCTTGGTATCACCAGGATCGGTGATCGTCAGTACTTCCTTAGGAGATGCTTTCGGTTTCTCCCTCCATACTTGTTCCGGTGCCGGTTTCTCGGAACTAATTGGTGGTGCAACTGGCTCGGTGGAAGATGGCGGAATTTTTGGTCTCCAGACCATTTGGGTCTTCGTCTTCTTGTTCTTTCCCCGAGGTCTGCTCGGTGGTTTAGAAGAGGCTTGCAGTTCCTCCTTCTTTGACAGCTTTTGAGGAACAGATTTTAGTTTCTGCCTGGTAACTTGTCCAGCACCTGCAGTCACAATCGAGCTAGGAACACTAGAAGAGATGTCAGTAATGAAGTTGACTGATGCCAACTCCACAGTTTCTACGGATAAGCAATGTAATTCTCCCTTAGGAATGTATTTCATATTGTCCTTGAGACGGAAGGTTGTCGTATCCTTCCCAACCCTTAATGTTAACGAACCATTTGGAACATTAATGTTAATGCCGGCTGTCGCCATAAATGGTCGGCCTAAGAGAAGGGTAGAATATGTCTCTTGAGTATCCATAACTACATAATCAACGAAAAATCGGAAAGGGCCACAACAAGTGATTACATCCTTGATTACTCCTCTAGGTTCTTTTAGAGTTCTGTCAGCGAACACTACATGCATGCTAGCAGGTTGTAATTCACCTAGGTTAAGTTTCTTATATAAACACATAGGAATGACATTTATAGACGCGCCTAGATCAATCAAACTACGCTCAACTTCAATGCCATTAATAAGTATAGGTAACGTAAAAGGCCCAGGATCGGGGCACTTAGCTGGAATAGGTATGGGAGATGATTGAGAAACGATAGCCGAGCATTCTCCCGTAGAGGGAGTAGAAAGTGCCTCCTTCTTCTTCTCCAGGCTGTTCTGCTCACTGCTCTTGGTTGTGATGACTTTAGCTTGCTCGTTCTTCGTGGAGGAGTTGTTTTGAGACGGCGCCTGATTGAAGAGAGGAAGGTTGGCTAACAAGCTAGCAACTTTATTTATCATGCTCTCTATTCTCTGTCCTTGCGCGATCTGCCCTTGGTTAAAAGCTTCTTGGGCTTTAAACTTTTCTTCGTGATCCTTAAGCCGTGCTGCAATCAGATCAAACTTCTGGGCTAGTTCCCTCGCCCACATGTCTTCAGACGTAGAATCCTGAGGATGTTGTGCACTGGTGAATCTGGGAGGATCTTGATAACTATTGTCCCAGCGTTGATTCCGACTCTGGTAGAGCCCGAAGTTGTAAGGAGGACGATCAAGGAGGTTTCCCTGTTGTTGAGGAGGTGTTCTGAACTATCGGTAGTCGGGGTAGCCTCTTTGATCATTGGTGAAGCTGTGATCAATGAAATTCACTTCCTCTTTAGACCAGTTATTGGCTGTACCGAAGATCTCTTCCATGTGTTTCTGCACCTCGATCTTGATCTGCTCTTCATAGCTCGGTTGGCTCTTGACTACTCCCAACTGTCTTTCCCTATTTCTGGACTTAGATGCGCAGTCCGCAAAGTGAAGGAGAGCAGCTTCTGGTTCAAGTGTTGTGCAGTCGCCCTTAGCTGAGATGTTGACCCATTCAGCTGTTTCCTCATTCATACCTTGGGTAAAAATTTCGGCTAGCTGACTCTGGTTGAATCCATGATGAGGGCATGCAGAGAGAAGCTCTTGAAAATCATTCCAAGCATCGTGTAAGCTTACTCCTTCCTTCTGAGAGAATCTAGCGATGCTATCCTTGTAGAATGTCGTCCTTGAAGGGGGATAGTATTCCTCTATGAAGTCCTGAGCTAGATTATCCCAGTCAGTGTAGTAGCCAGGTGGTTTCGAGCCGAGCCATATCTTGGCATTGTCTTTAAGGGAGAATGGGAATACTCACAAGCAAAGATTGTTCTTACCGAGACTCCTCTTAAACGTCTCGCACATGTCAAGGAAGTTCGCCAGATGTGTGCGGGGGTTTTCTTGTGGCTTCCCTTCGAAGTGAAGATTCTTAGAGACCATGCTCAGGAAGGAGATTGTGATCTTATGGCCAGGGTCGTCATCGCTGTGCGGCACGACGACGCTAGCTCGAAAGTTAGTCGCAATTGGTCTACAGTAATCTGCCATGGTGCGCTGAGCACCTAGTATGGGAGGAGAAGGTGGTGGTGAATCTGAAGTAGTGGATGAAACGGATGGAGATGAGGAGTTCACCTTCAACTCCTTGATCTTTTCAGGGATAGGTGGTGTAGGCGGAGTGGTTATGACTTGCTTCTGAGCTCACGGTTTCTTCGGCGGAGTGGAATTACCCGGCTTAAACTGAGAATGAGCGATCGAGCGGTTCATAAACCTGTAGAACAACCTACAAGCAACAAAAGCAAACATACCAGCGTAAAATCGAAGTGGATGGAAAAATGAAAGATGGAAAATAGAATAATAAATTGCCAGTTCTTCTTTCGAACAATCAAAAGAAGTCCCCGGCAACGGTGCCAATTTGATGGAGCGCCCGGTCGTTGTTCGGACGTTCGACCAAATAACTAACAGAGCTACAAAAGCTAGGGTAGATCGTATTCCAAGGGTCTTCTAAGATTGACTACTTTAAAATTGGCAAAATACTCGAATGCAAGCAAGTTGTGCGTGGTGTGAGTTCCACGACTTCTATTTCTAAGAAATGATGAGAAATTAAAACAAATTAAACTAAAGCAGATTGGAAATTAGGGTTTGGAAACAAGAATGACAGACGAACTTAGACTTTGAATCCCCCTTCGTTCCCCAGAGCATTGGCAATCAACAGATCAGCGGATTTCGATTCTCATTCAATCAATTACTAAGACACCACCATAACTCCTTACCCTTAGGTTTAAAACCGGCGAACGTTCGCTCTATCCGTTCTAACTACCAAGATTAACTAGCCGCCCGGGTACGGTCGCCTCTCGCAACGACTTAATTAACTGGTGTAATTACTAATGATTAATGAGTTACTCTTGCAGTGAATTAACCCTAACCGGTTCCTACGAAAGGCACGCTCCAATTATAAGGTTAATTGTTCAATTTGATGTTCTAAAGTAAGGCGAGCGTTCACTTCTATCCTTAACTTGACCAGAATCTAATCTAGGTGATCAATCCAGACAAGAAACATGAACAATGAAGAACAAATCAAACATGAAAAAGAACTGATTGAATTTCGAATCTAATCACCGCCGATCCGTGACCGCTTTAAAGCCCTGGGTCACTTAGGGTTCATCTAGTCTAAGCTCTAACGAGTTTAGCTACTCATGATTATTACAAAAGAAACAAAGACAAAGAGAGAGTTCATCATTCAGAGGAAGAACAGAAAAGAATCTGAAAAACCTAATTTAGACGACTCTGACAGACTTCGATCTTCGATAGATAACACTCCTAGCTCCGGTTCTCCGAGATGAAAGGGATGGCATCACTATCTCTTTCCGGCTCCTCGAACTCTAACTCTTCGCTCCAGAACTTGAGAGGATTCTGATTCGAAAAGTATTTTCTGATGTAAATTATGATGTATATCCTTTTTGGGCCGCCGGGTTAAATATTTATACTTAACCCTAACTGATCCGGATTCCTCTAATATTTTCGCCAAAATTCTTGAGGAATTTTCGGCGAAAATTCCTTTGCAAATGAAGGGGTATTTTTCGCTCTTCTCTGGACTCAATTTTCAGTTCGAACACTTGATCGATTTCGCTGAAAATTCCTTTGACTCGGCACCAGTTGATTTGTGATGTTATTTTCGCCGAAATCAATAGGTAATTTTCGGCGAAAATATCTTTGTAATCGGGCAGGATTTTGTTTGACTTTGATTGGCCCCTTTGATCGATTCTGGTTCAGTTCCTCGATGTTCCAACGCCTTAGACACGTCCATGGCTACGTTATTTGACGGCAAAAACCTGTGCTAATACAAAAACACTAGAAAACCATCAAATAGACCCGAAACGGGCCAAAGTAACACAAATGGCATGAGATAGGGCAATCGATTGAATATTCGTTATTCTACCCTAAAAACCATGTCTTAAGCAAAGAAATGTCGCTTAAATGAGGCTGATAATAACGTCAAATCGAGTGTCATCATCGGTATTGACGGTAGCCAGTATAACCCTGTTGATTATTGGCAAAGCCTTGGCTAACGAAGTTGACTTCCTCAGCAGACCAGACTTCTGCTCTACCAAAACTTTGACATTGATTTCCATTGTGAGCACAGGCGCCACACCATTGGCAATCAGCAACAAAGACAGAGGCAGATGGAGGCTTGATAGGCGTAGTAGACTTCGTCAAGTGCTTCTTGATTTCTGCCTTGACTTGTTCTTCAATGTTGAGCTTGCTTTGAGCTCCTTCTGTCTGTCTCTCCCAATTCCTTGACTTGGAAGCACAATCAGCAAAGTGAAGCATAGCTGCTTCTTATGTGAGAGCAGTGATATCCTTTGCTCGAAACCGTGATGGGGGCAGCTGTAGAGAAGCTCTTGGAACTCATTCCAAGCGTCATATAAACTCATACCTTCCTTCTGTCTGAACCTGGAGATGTTGTCCTTATAGGCAGTTGTTCTAGACGGAGGAAAGTATTCGTCAACAAAATCTTGAGCTAGCTTATCCCAGTCACTGTAGTAACTAGGAGGCTTGCTGTTTAACCATCTTGATGTTGCTGCAGAACAGGGTATCAAATAACTACTAAGCTGAAAGCTAAGCAGATCGTATTCCACGGGTCTTCTAATAATTTTCTACTCAAATGTAAAGGCAGATTACTCAAGTTTAACACGTTGTGCGTGGTGTGAGTTCCATGACTTCTATTCTAGAAATGCAGGTAAATTAAAAACTAAATTGTAAGACAGATTGAAGTATTGGTTGACTTAACAAAGAAGACCGACAAGCTTAGACTTTGAATCCCCCTTAGATCACCAGTGCATTGGCAATCAACAGACTAGCGGTTTTCAATTCTCGTTCAATCAATTCTAAGACACACCATAACTCATTACACTTAGGTTTAAGATTGGCGAACGTTCGCTCTCCGATCTAGCTACCAAGATTAATTAGCCGCCCGAGTACGGTCGCTTCTTGCAATGACTAAACTAAATGGTGGAATAACTAATGAATTATGAGTTACTCTTGAAGTGGATTAACCCTAACTGGTTCCTATGAAAGGCACACTCCAATGAATAGGTTAATTGTTGATATGGTGTTTTAAAGTGAGGCAAACATTCGCCACTATCCTCGGCTTAACAAGAATCTAATCTAGGTGATCAAGCCAGAGAAGAAACATAAACAACGAAGACCAAATCAAACATGCAAGAGAAACTAATTGAACTTCGAATCTAATCACCGCCGATCCGTGACCGCTTTAAAGCCCTGGGTCACTTAGGGTTCATCTAGTCTAAGCTCTACGAGTTTAGCTACTCATGTTCATAATAGCAGAAACAGAGTTCATCATGAAAAGGAAGAACATATGGGAACTGTAAAACCTAATTAAGACGACTCCGGCAAAGCTCCGCTCTCCAGTAATCTTCACTCCTAGATCCGAGTCTCCGAGGTGAAAAGATGGCGTCACGATCTCTTCCTGGCTCTTCGAACTCTCAAACTCTGTTCTCTCAAACTTCTTAGGTCTGGAACTTGTGATAAGTTGTATATGGAAAAGTGTATTTTTCTTTTGAGCCGCCGTTTATATTTATACTTAACCCTTTCCCATCCGGATTAGGTTTAAGATTTTCGGCGAAAACTTAAGGAGTTTTTGCTGAAAACTTCTTTGAAAAAGGCTGACCCGGTCGACTGTTCCTCTTGTGTTGATTTCGTTCAGAGTTTTCGGCGAAGACTTTTACTTCTAGCCGAAAACTTCTTATTCTAAGCTCTGACGATTTCTTCTTGGATTTTCAGCGAAAACTTCAGGTCTTTTCGCCGAAATCTTCTTTGTAAAGCTGGGCAGGATTTGTGTTCACTTGATTGACTCCTTAGATCAATTTCGGTGCGATTCCTCAAGGTTTCGATGCTTTCAACACGTCCTTGGTTACATCATTTGGTGGCAAAAACTGTGCTATCACGAAAACACTAGAAAACCATCAAATAGACCCGAAATGGGCCAAAGTAACCAAAATGGCACGAGATAGAGCAGTTGAGTGATTATTCGTTATTCTGCCCTAAAAACCATGTCTTAAGCCAAGAAATGTTGCTTAAATGAGGCCGATAATCACGTCAAATCGAGTGTCATCAAATACCACACACTTAAGCTTTTGTTTGTCCTCAAGCAAACTGAATAGAAAACGCTCAGGTTCACAGATGATAAGATCAATTAAATTGAAGTTCAAGTATACACAATGAATTATTAGACAGCTACTTCTAGAATAGGAAACCTAACATGCATACCGATCAACCAAACAACCTGGGCTCACTAAAAACTGCACACGACAAGAAGTAGTTACCAATCATGCACGAATTTGACCTGACCGACTAGACTCCTCACACAGATTGTATTTGGTACAAGGGAAAACTCTCATTCTCTGTGTTTAGGGACGTGTTTCTGCTCTCAATCATTTTCTGTTACTAAATTCTATCATAGGTTTGCAATTCGACCACATCTCCACCATTGTGACAACACGAGGAACTAGTCAAGAAGGACTTCCCTGCTTAGGACTGTAACAAATTCTACAGTACAAGGGTTATAATGAGATGGATGATGGGAAAATATGATGATGGCATTGGTGCGGTGTAGCTTTCGACTAACTTCCCTCGAATCTAGCCTATGGCTTCCTACCGTTTAACCAAACACGGGTGGAATAGTGTACGCTTGTCCTATGATACCGTAAAGCAACCTAGCACTTTATTTTGCATAATCTTTTTTCTTTTTCTAATATTTTTTTCTCTTACATTTTCTTTTGACTTCGTTCTTCCATATGTAGGGAGAAGAACGTTATTGAACTAAACTATAAACTTGAAACTTTGGACTTTTATATTTTTTTGAATTTTCTTTCTTTTTCTTCTTCTCTTTTTTTGTGCTGATTTTCTTTTAGTTGCTAGAGGGGTTTACATGTCTGGACATAATAGCTAAGACCACATGTTTAAGCTATAGGTAGGTTACCACAAACCAACTTCCGGTAGGCTAATCTAGAACTACAACCATAGGGGATCAACGGGGAATGAAGGAATGGGGATTGGCTGTAATGTATATCGAACCGAAAGAACAGGCCAAGCTCAAGGGTTTAAACCTAATGGATTTAACGTTGGGTAGGCAATCTGGCTTCTTAGCTGAATCTAGGTGCCCCTATCATTCTAGAACTCGTGTCATCGTGTGGTCTCGAATAGGTCTCATGCAAATTCTAACTCATTCTAGCAAACAAGAAAACCACTCAAAACAAATTAAAATTGCAGGTTATGTGCAATGGATCAAAAGCTCACAATTGGTTTGCTAGTCGGATTCGGTCATTGTCATGCAATCAAAGCAACAAACTACAAGTGTGATTTTTAAAATCTGTTATGACCAGGGAATTTAGCATCAAAGTATACAAGTTGGTTCTCAGGTTCTAGGTTAAGCAGTCTAAGCATCATTATGACAAATTGACCAACAACTTAACATCAAAAATCAAGAACTGAGCAATTCTAATGCTAGAGGAATTGGAAAGGCACCACGGAACACAAAAATCACAAATAAGGACAATCAAGTTCATGCAAGGTTCTCTAGCATCCTACCCCACACTTAAATCGTTCTGTGTCCTCACAGGACTAAACTAGAGTTGAGAGTAAATAGAAGAACCTGGACCGAGATGATTTATGTAGGGGATGAGCACGGGTCTTCGGAGCTGGAAGGGAATCTACCAAAGCTCTGCCTACAAAACAAAAACAAACAAAAGATCAAAAGCAAACCGGGACAAGTGTCCCGGATCCACACAGAAAAAAGTTGGATCGAAATCCGAAAAGAATAAATAAAAAGAAGGGACAAGGAAGAGGATACAACTTGATCACTGCTGGTCAGGTGCATCGGGAGGTGGGAAATGGAAGAAGTTTGTGACCCGCTACTGCCACGCCAGCTGTGCCTCATACCTCTCATCCTGCACACACATGTGCCTCTGAGTAATAAGCCATCGGGCATCCAGAGTGGCGTTGTCCTCCACTCGCCACTCCTGGAGTCGATCCAGCATCTCGCCAAAGTCTCCTGGAGGCGGTCAGGTATGTGGATGAGGCATCTGGAATGGATCCTGGAGGGGCGGCTACTGCTGATATGCATACCCCGCAGACGGCTGCTGTGGGGGTATCTGGTGGTGAAACTCCTGCTGTGGCTGGAGCTGCTGCTCCTCAGAATCATCTTCTTCCTCCGACTCGACCTCATGGGGTGGAGGTAGAATAGCCGCCTCTTGTGGACTGTAGTCCAATTGGAGGTCGTACTCGACGGCTAAATCTCCACCGACGGTGTGTACTACATGGAGCGGGACGTCAAGTCCCCACGACTGGATGAGGCCGAGGTCGATGATGAGGCAGCCTACGAAGTTACCGCCAAGGAGGGAGCGAGGTGTCTTGGTCGTTTTAGACTTCTGGTGGAAGAGGCGTGCAAGCACCCATCCTAGATGTAGCGGGTAGGCCTCTCGGGTGGCACGGAGTAGTAAGAGCTCCTCTCTACTGATGTGGTGGCGATCCTTCTCTGGAGCACACAAAAGGGAATGCCAAACCATATGAATTAAACGAAAGAGAGGGTGAGAGAGTGACCTGACGGAGTTATGAGCCGTGGTTCAAGCACCTGGTACTCCAGTGATGTGGCTCCAGAGCGCGTCATAATCCAAACCTTTACCCGAGTTGTCCTCCCAACCGAGGTGGTGGCCTTGGTAGTGCTCTGGTGGAATGTTGAGGTGGGCTGCAAACTCGTCATAGGTGAGGTCTCTGTGCACCCCACCGAGATAGAAGGAAATGACCTTCTTGTGCTACCTCCTCTTATGCTCGTCAAGCTCAAAAGTAGCCCAGAATTCCCGGAGCGCGATGTCGGGGAAGTCATCAGCTATGGTGGTCAGCTCCAAAAGCCCTGCAGCTGCCAGAAAGTTGTGCACGTTCCTGTGCCAATCCTCGTCATACTCGAAGAGGGACTCCAGAGAAAGTGGTCTCACGTCGGCGACGGGAGTGTGCTGGAACTACTGGTAGCGCTCAAAGTAGTGCTCTGGTAGGCTGGCAACGGTGGAGTGGTGCCCGATGCGGTCTGGGAATGCTGGAGGAGGACCGTGGATGGCGGTAGTGACTGGAGCAGGTGCTCTGGAGCTAGACCCGGTGTCTAGTCAGGCCTTTGTCCATCGCTCCCTGTCAACATTCCTATAAAAAGCAAACAATGGAGCCATATTAGTTAAACCAAACACCTACCCACACTTAGTCGAAAAACTCAATTTCACAAAGAAATGAGGAAAACTGAGTGAGGGTAAGTAAAGTAAGTAACTGGAAAGCACAATTGGTCATAAAACACGCATAAGATCAGCTAGAGCGTCAGAATCACAAATAGAGTTCATAGGTCAAACCGACATTTCAAAAAGTCAACATTATAGCAAATTGAACCCTAACCCTAGCAATTTAAGAGCATGAATCATTGCACAACATGGTCTCATAATACAAACACATCGATATGAATTTCAATGAGTAAGTATGGCAGCCAAATAAGCACCAACAGTTCATGGTCAAACCGACATTTCACACAAGTCAACACCACAAAAGAATTAAGCTCTAAGCATAACAATTCATGGCTAAACGAGATTAGATTTCAGCACAATTCTCCCTAAACATGCTAGAACAGTCCAAAGCAATCAGTTCACCAAAATTCTCACGAAACAGTCAGCACGCAAATCGAGGTGGACCAAAAAGTCAACCGAAGTCAACCCCAACGAAATTCAGCATTCCATATGTCAAAAGATTCGAAAAGAAAAACTCTACAACTTACCTTGAAGACATGGTGGCTGAAAATGAACGGGAGAAGAGGAATCGGTGAAAACTCAAAAAATTATGTTTTGGTGGAACTGAAGCTCTAGAGCTTCGATTCGGATGTTCTATAGCTCGAAATGGTCAGAGATGGAAGAGGGAATGAGCGATGGCGGTCGATGAAGGCAGCGGATGTGGGCGGCGACGGCGAGGTTGTGCGGTGGTGATTTTTGGTTCGAACAAAAAGGGGGGGCTGTTTTGTTTTTCGATCGAAAAATGAGGGAGGAGAGAGGGTGTGACCCAGAAAAAGAAAAGGAAAAGAGGGGAAATTTTTTGGATTTTTCTGAAAGTTTTTGGCGAAAAGAGGTGCAAGTTTTCGCCAAAAATTTTAGTTCAAACTGTCTGCCGGATTTCAAAGTGAGTTTTCACCAAAAAGTATGAAACTTTTCACCGTAAAGTTTGTCAAAAACTGGTCATAAATCACAGTGGGTTTTAAAAGGGAGTTTTCGCCAAAAAAAGTGCAAGTTTTCTGCGAAAACTTCGACCTGCAGTTTTAAAACATTTTCGCAATTTCGGCAAACTTCAAAAAATCAGAACTAATTTAACAAAAATCAGAACAACCTCAAACAACTTGGAATTGAACCGAGGACACAGAAATTACACACGAAAAATAAGAAATCATGTAACTGACACTGTTGGCTCCCCCGATTCAACTCTAAAACACTAAGTTCGACACAAACTAAAAACTGACTCCAGCCGTGGGTTGCCTCCCACGAAGCGCTCTTGATTAACGTCCTTGAGCTGGACGATACCTGGACGGTGTTAGGAGACATCCCAACTCAGGATCTCCTTAACACTTGCGTCGGAATTCATAAGATAGAGCTTTGGGGTATCTTCGGCGAGCGTGAATTTCTTCCTGTTAGCATGAATGAGCTTGGTACGTCTGTCGGGAAGATAGCCGGTAATCTTGAACGGCCCAAACAGTTCTCGTGAGCAATCATCCATTGCCAGTGTGACGGTAGAGGGAATGAGGACAGTCGGCTTCCTTTTTTCTTTTGCCTCCAGCTTCATTTTACCGGGATCTGTGATCTTTGGTGCTTCCTTGGGAGACGCTCTCGGCTTCTCCTTCTTAACTGGCTTCTGCGCCAATGGCTTGACAAGAATTTGTGGTGCAATTGGCTCAGAAGAGGATGGCGGAGCAACTAGCCTCCAGACCATTTTAGTCATCTTTTGATTCGCCTTCCTTAGCCTGCCAAGCTCCTTGCTTGGTGATTATTGAGAAGAGGAGGCTTTCAGTTCCTTCTTCTTCTGTGGCTTCTGTGCCGTAGGTCCGGTCTTCTGCTTGATGACCTGTTCAGCACCTGTGACAACAGACTTTGGAGGAACACTGGAAGAGACATTAGTAACGGAGTTTATCTCCACAGTTTCAACAGAAAGACAGTGAGGTTCTTCCTCCATAGGAGTATATTTCATATCATCCTTAAGGCGGAATGTTATCGTATCCTTACCAACCCTCAAGGTCAAAGAACCACTCGGGACATTGATTTGCATCCCGGTTGTTGCCATGAAGGATCGACCTATAAGTATAGTAGAATCCTCCTCTCGAGTATCTATAGCCACAAAATCAGCTAGGAAAGTAAAAGGACCACATCTAGTGACAACATCTTTAATTTCTCCCCTAGGTGTTTTCAATGATCTATCAGCAAAGACAAGTTGCATGCTAGTCGGTTTAAGTTCTCCTAGATTGAACTTTTTGAACAAACTCATAGGCATGACATTTATAGAAGCACCTAGATCAACCAAGCTACGTTCTATTTCAATATCATTAATTATAAGAGGTAAAGTGAAAGAACCAGGATCGGGGCACTTAGCTGGGTATGGTGAGGAAGGCTTCTTACTACGGATGGTAGAGCGTTATTCTTTATTTCCCCACATGCCGGTCTTGATACTTGCGTTTGGTAGTAAACAATTTGGGAAGGGAGGCTTCTCGTAGTATGGAGCAAGAGGAGGATCATACTCCTTTGGCGCCTCCTTCTTTGCTATCTTCTTCTCCGGAACTTCAATGGCCTTGAATGAATTAGAAGAAGTATCAACAGGTGAGCTCATCGGACTTTGAATAGAGACCATCTTAGCTTGCTCCTTTCTTGGATTCGGCTCGGTTTGGCTTGGGAGCTAGCCAGAAGGACGGCCATTTACTAGCATGCTGGAGATCTGGTTCACCGCATGCTCTATTCTTTGTTTGGAAGCGATTTGTTCTTGGTTGGGGAGAGCTTGAGCCTTGAACTGACTATCATGATCATCAAGTCTGGTAATGATTTGATTGAGCTTCTTGTCGAGATCATTATCCTTGTTATCTTTCTGATGCTGCTGTCCTGTATAAGTGTTGTTCAAGTATTGATTCTGGCGGTTGCAAGGAGCTGTTCCATAGTTTCCTTGATTTCGGTGAGGCGGTTGGTAGATACCTCCCGTCGAATTGCTTGGCTTCTGATCCTGGATTGAACCAGCTGATTGGTTATTTTGATTCTGACCTTGGTTCTGGTTGGCGCCGACAGTGTAGGGAGGTCGCTCTTGGAAATTTCCCTGTTGTCTGTAGTTGCGGTAGCCAACATATCCTTGTTGATTGTTATTAAAGCCTTGAGAGATGAAGTTGACTTCTTCGGTAGACCAGACTTATGCCTTGCCAAAGTTCTGGCATCGGCCTTCGTTATGAGCACAAGCTCCACACCACTCGCAATCAGCTACAAGAACGGAAGCTGTTGGAGGCTTAATAGGTGTAGTCGACTTCTTCAGATGCTTTTCAACTTCTGCTTTAATGGTTGCTTCAAGATCGAGCTTGCTTCTTGATCCTTCTGATTGTCGTTCCCAGTTCCTTGACTTGGAAGCACAGTTTGCGAAATGGAAAAGAGCAGCTTCAGGTGTGAGGGTAGTACAATCCCCTTCAGCTAGGGAATTGACCCATTTAGCAGATTCTTCACGTAGACCTCAAGCAAAGATTTTAGCTAACTGTCTCTGCTCGAAACCATGGTGAGGACAGTTATAGAGAAGTTCTTGGAATTCATTCCAAGTGTCATATAAGCTCGCACCTTCCTTCTGGGAAAATCTAGAGATGTTGTCCTTGAAGGCGGTTGTTCTTGATAGAGGAAAGTACTCTTCCATGAAGTCTTGACCAAGAGTATCCCAATCTGTGTAGTAACCTGGTGGCTTGCCAGTGAGCCACCTCTTAGCTGCGCCTTTAAGAGAGAATGGGAAGGCTCTCAAGCACAAGGTGTTCTTGTCGAGATTCCCATTCTTGAAAGTTCTGCAAAGATCAATGAAATCCTCCAAGTGAGTGCACAGATTGTCAAATGGCCTGCCTTCAAATTGTAAATCCCTAGAGATCATGGTCAAGAAAGGAATCTTGATCTCATAGTCGGGATCTCCTTCGATGCGTGGCACGAAGATCGAACGCTAGTCGCGCTCGGCTTGTTGTAGTCAGCTAGATTCTTCGGTGCAACCGGTGGTAGTGGTGGTGGTAATTGATCTTCCATCCTAGGAGATGGAGGGGGTGAAAGTGATGCGGTTGATGAAGCGGATGAAGATGAAGATGAGGAACTCTCCTTCGGTTCCTCGATCTTAATTGGTGTGAAGGATGGAGGTGGATTGATTCCGCCTTTCTTCGGAATTTGTGGTCGCTTCGGCAAAGCAGAGCTACCCGGTTTCTCTACACTCTTAGCCTTGTCAGTCTTGGTTAAGGAGCGCGTAAGAGGGCGGTGCTTCATAAACCTGTAGACAACCTATAAATGACAAAAACAAGCACAACCGGTGTAAAATCGAAGTGGATGGAAATATGGAAGATGGAAAGTAGAAAAGTGAAATGCCAGTTCTTCTTTCGAACAATTAAAAGAAGTCATCGGCAACGGCGCCAATTTGATGTTGCTACAGAACATTGTATCAAATAACTACTAAGCTGAAAGCTAAGCAGATCGTATTCCACGGGTCTTCTAATAATTTTCTACTCAAATGTAAAAGCAGATTACTCAGGTTTAACACGTTGTGCGTGGTGTGAGTTCCACGACTTCTATTCTAGAAATGCAGGTAAATAAAAAACCAAATTGAAAGATAGATGGAAAGATTGGTTGACTTAACAAAGACGACAGACAAGCTTAGACTTCGAATCCCCCTTAGATCACCAGAGCATTGGCAATCAACAAACCAGCTGTTTTCAATTCTCGTTCAATCAATTCTAAGACACCACCATAACTCCTTACCCTAAGGTTTAAGACTGGCGAACGTTCGCTCTATGATGACACTCAATTTGACGTGATTATCAGCCTCATTTAAGCGACATTTCGTTGCTTAACACATGGTTTTTAGGGTAGAATAACGAATATTCAATCAATTGCCCTATCTCATGCCATTTGTAATACCTTGGCCCGTTTCGGGTCTATTTGATGGTTTTCTAGTGTTTTTATGATAGCACAGGTTTTTGCCGTCAAATAAAGTAGCCAAGGACATGTCTAAGGCATGGGAACCTCGAGGAATCGCACTGAAATCGATCCAAGGAGCCAACCAAGTCAAACAAATTCCTGCCCGGTTTACAAAGGAATTTTTGCCGAAAATCCCTTAGTGTTATCGGCGAAAATACAAGCACAAATCCACTGATGTCAACTGAAGGATATTTTAGGCGAAAACACTAAGTTTTCACCGAGAAGTGTTGGACCGAAAATTACAGAGAAATCAGCCGGCGGTCATCCACTTTTGTAAAGGAATTTTTGGTGAAAATTCCTTAATATTATCGCCGAAAATCCTAGTTAAAATCCGGCGGTTTAGGGTTAAGTATAAATACTTAACCGGCGGCCAACACTTAACAGACGATATCATAATACATTTTTCATAATCAGAATTTCAAGGATTCTCTGAGAGTTCTGAAGGAGAGTTTAGAGTTCGAAGAGCCGGAAAGAGATCGTGACGCCATCCCTTCCATCTCAAGGACTCGGAGCTAGGATTGCAGTCTACCGGAAGATCGAAGTTCTGCCGGAGTCGTCTTAATTAGGTTTTTCAGATACTTTTCTGTTCTTCCTTTGTATGATGAACTCTTTTTTTATCTTTGATTCTTTTGTTACGAACATGAGTAGCTAAACTCTTAGAGCTTAGACTAGATGAACCCTAAGTGACCCAGGGCTTTAAAGCGGTCACAGATAGGCGGTGATTAGATTCAAAGTTCAATCAGTTTCTCTTTCATGTTTGGTTTGTTCTTCATTGTTCATGTTTCTTGTCTGGATTGATCACCTAGATTAGATTCTTGTTAAGCTAAGGATAGAAGCGAACGCTCGCCTTACTTTAAAACATCAAACTGAACAATTAACCTTATAATTGGAGTGTGCCTTTCGTAGGAACTGGTTAGGGTTAATCCACTGCAAGAGTAACTCATAAATCGTTAGTAATTGCACCAGTTAAGTTAAGTCGTTGCGAGAGGCGACCGTACCCGGGCGGCTAATTAATCTTGGTAGCTAGAACGGATAGAGCGAACGTTCGCCGGTCTTAAACCTAAGGGTTAGGAGTTATGGTGGTGTCTTAGAATTGATTGAATGAGAATTGAAATCCGCTGATCTGTTGATTGCCTATGCTCTGGTGAACGAAGGGGGATTCGAAGTCTAAGTTCGTCTGTCATCTCTGTTTTCAACCCTAATTTCCAATCTGTTTTTAGTTTCAATTTTTAATTTCTATGCATTTCTTAGAATTAGAAGTCGTGAAACTCACACCACGCACGAAGTGTTTAATCTGAGTAATTTGCTAGCTTATTTGAGTAGTCAGTCATAGAAGACCCGTGGAATACGATCTACCCTAGCTTTTGTTAGCTTTGTTAGTTATTTGTTTGAACGCAGCACAACGACACGTTCATCAAATTGGCGCCGTTGCCGGGGACTTCTTTTGATTGGTTGAAAGAAGAACTGGCAATTTATTCTTCTATTTTCCATCTTTCACTTTTCCACCCACTTCGATTTTACACTGGTTTTTGTTATTTGTAGGTTGTTCACAGGTGTATGCATGGCTGCCCTTGGACTCGCTCCCAAACCGACAAGGCTAAGAGTATAGAGAGACCAAGCAGTTCATCTCCACCTCGACAATCACAGATTCCAAGGAGAAGCAGAACCAATCCACCTCCATCCGTCACTCCGATTAAGATTGAGGAACTGAAGGAGAGTTCCTCATCTTCACCTTTACCGTCACCTACATCCGTTTCATACACCGAGTCACTTTCACCTCCTCCGTCTCCTACCATGACTGATCAATTACCACCACCACCACCAGGCGGAAATCCACCACCGCTGCCTGCACAGAAGAGTCTAGCTGATTACAACAAGCCGAGCGCGACTAGCGTTCGATCTGCCATTGTCGTGTCGCGCATTGAAGAAGATCCTGACTATGAGATCAAGATTCCATTCTTGACTATGATCTCTAGGGATCTACAGTTTGAAGGCAGGCCACTAGACAATCCGTGCACACATCTAGCGGATTTCCTTGATCTCTGCAGCACTTTCAAGAACGGAAACCTCGACAAGAACACTCTTTGCTTGAGAGCTTTCCCGTTCTCTCTGAAAGGCGCAGCCAAAAGGTGGCTTACTGGCAAACCACCTGGATATTATACTAATTGGGATACTCTAGCTCAGGACTTCGTTGAAGAATACTTCCCTCCTGCCAGAACAACAGCCATCAAAGACAGCATCGCCAGATTCTCCCAAAAAGATGGCGAAAGCTTGTATGATACTTGGAATCGATTCCAAGAACTTCTCTACAACTGTCCTCATCATGGGTTCGAGCAGAGGCAGTTAGCCGAAATCTTTGCTCGAGGTCTTCGAGAAGAATCTGCCAAGTGGGTCAATTCTCTAGCTGAAGGGGATTGCACTACACTAACACCCGAAGCTGCTCTTCTTCATTTTGCAAACTGTGCTTCCAAGTCGAGGAACTGGGAACGACAATCAGAAGGATCAAGGAGCAAGCTCGATCTCAAAGCTACTATCAAGGCAGAAGTAGAGAAGCATCTGAAGAAGTCTTCTACACACATCAAACTGCCGGCAGCTTCTGTCTATGTTGCCGATTGCGAATGGTGTGGAGCTTGTGCGCATAATGGAGGCCGATGCCAGAATTTTGGTAAGACATCTGGTCCGCCGAAGAGGTAAATTTTGTTCAACAAGGCTTCATTAACAATCAAAATGGTTATGCTGGCTACCGCAACTTCAGGCAGCAAGGGAACTATCAAGACAGACCTCCCTACAATGCTGGCACCAAACATAACCAGAACCAGAATAACCGCCCAGCTGGTCCAGCTCAGGATCAGAAGCCTAACCATCCACCAGGAGGTGTCTATCAGCCGCCACACCGTAATCCGGGTAACTATGGAACTGCTCCTGGCAATCGCCAGAATCAATATTTGAATAACACCTATCCAGGGCAGCAACATCAGAGAGAAAACAACGTCAGTGACCTGGACAAGAAGCTTAGCCAGATCATCACCAAACTCGATCATCATGACAGTCAGTTTAAAGCTCAAGCTCTTCTCAATCAAGAACAGATAGTAGCCGGTCAAAGAATTGAGCAGGCTGTGAACAACATCTCGAGCATGCTAGCATCTGGTCGACCATTTGGCCAACTTCCGAGCCAGACAGAGCCGAATCCAAGAAAGGAACAAGCTAAGATGGTATCTGTTAAAAAGTTTACAAGCTTATCTGCTGACGCTTGTTCTGTTTTACGTAGGATCGCTGAAACTCCAGAGAAGAAAGAAGCACTGGAAAGTGGCGCCTAAGGAGGACGATCCTCCTCTCGCACCGTACTACGTGAAGCCTCCGTTTCCAAGAGCATTGCTGCCAAATGCAAGGATCAAGACTGGCATGAAGGGGAATAAAGAAGGATATCCTGATGCTCGTAGCACGAAACCCTCCTCTCCATATCCAGCTAAGTGTTCTGATCCTGGTTCTTTCACTCTACCTCTTGTCATTAATGATGTTGAGATAGAACGTTGTTTGGTTGATCTTGGCGCGTCTGTTAATGTTATGCCTATGAGTCTGTATGAAAAATTGAACCTAGGAGAACTTGAACTGCCTAGCATGCAACTTGTCTTTGCTGATAGATCACTTAAAACCCCTAGGGGAGAGATAAAAGATGTTGTTACTAAATGTGGTCCTTTCACGTTCTTAGCTGACTTTGTTATCATTGATACTAGTAAGGATGATTCTACCATTCTCATAGGACGACCTTTCATGGCTACTACTGTAATGGAAATTAACGTTCCAAATGGTTCTTTAACTTTGAGGGTTGGTAAAGAAACGATAACATTCTGCCTTAAAGACGGAATGAAATATAATCCTAAGAATGAAGAATTTCATTGTTTAGCTGTTGAAACTGTGGAGTTGACTCCGGTCAACTCTGTTACTGATGTCTCTTCTAGTATGCCTAGATCAATTGCTGTTGCAGGTGCTGGACAGATTACCAAGCAGAAACACCTCAGAAGCCGCCAAAGAAGAAGGAACTGCAAGCCTCTTCTAAGCCACCGAGAAAAGATCCTAGTAGATCCCGGGGGAAGAACAAGAAGACGAAGACTCAAATGGTCTGGAGACTAGTTGTGTCGCCACCTTCTATCGAGCCAGCTGCCCCACCAATTCGTTCCAAGCTACCAGCGCCGGAACAAGTATGGAAGGAGAAGCCAAAAGCATCTCCTAAGGAAATACTGACGATCACCGATCCTGGTGATATCAAGCCGGCGGTTAAAGAAAAGAAGGAGCCGAACGTTCTCATTCCATCCACTGTCTTCCTTGTGGAAGATGATCCCTTGACAGAACTGTTTGGACTATTCAAGATCACTGACCACCTTCCCGACGGACGTACTAAGCTTACACACGCTAAAGGGAGGAAATTCATGCTCACCGGAGAAGCCCCGAAGCTCTACTTTATGAAATCCGATGCTAGCATTAAGGAGAACCTGAGTTGGGATGTCTCCTAATACCATCCAGGTATCGTCCAGCTCAAGGACGGTAATCTAGAGCGCTTCGTGGGAGGCAACCCACGGCTGGAGTCCGTTTTTCATTTGTGTCAACCTTAGTGTTTTAGAGTCGGTTCGGGGGAGCCAAAAGTTTCAGTTTGTTTGATTTCTTATTTTTCATGTGTAGTCTGTGTGTCATAGTGTCATTCGCAAGTTGATTGAGGTTTTTTTCGATTTTTGTGGATTTAACTGTGATTTTCTGAAGTTTGCCGGGATTGCGAAAATATTTTCAATCGTAGAGTTCAATATTTTCGGCGAAAATAACCCATATTTTCGGCGAAAATTCTCTTTGAAATCTCACTAAGTTTTCCAGACGTTTTTACTTCACATTTTTTGGTGAAAAATATTTAACATTTAAGGCGAAAATTATTTTGAAAACCGGCAGTACTTTTTAACTAACATTTTCGGCGAAAACTTGCACTTATTTTCGCCGAAAATTCCTTTGAAAATCAACCAATTTTTCGTTTTAAGAATCCGGATTCACCCTCTCTCTCCTCACTTCTTCATTTTCGAAACCAGGAAAAAAAACCCCTGTTTCAACTAAATTGCCGACCGCCGCCCTTATTTCATCCGCCACCGCCCGCCGCCGCCGCCGCTCCCTTCCCCTTCCATTTTCTGATCATCTTGAGCCCTAGACCAGCCAAATCAGAGCTCTACAGCTCTAGTTCACCCAAACCCTAAAATCTTCAATTTTTCACCGATTTCTCCTCCTCCGTTCACTTTTAGCGTCCATGGCTTCAAGGTAAGTTGTAGAACTTTTCATTACGAATCTTTTGACATATAGGATGCTGAGTTTCATTGGGTTGACTTTCGGTTGACTTTTCAGTTTGCCTCGATTTGCATGCCGACTGATTTCGTGTGAACTAGGTTAGCTGAACTCGTTGGACTGATCTAGCATGATTAGGGAGTATTGTGCTTAATTTTTATATCGTTTGATCTTGTGTTGCTATGCATAAGACTTATTCTTTGTGATGTTGACTTTTGAGAAATGTCGGTTTGACCATGAACTGTTTATGATCAATTGGCTGCCTTATGTGCTCATTTACGTTCATATTCTTGTGCTTGCCATCTGAGATCATATTTTGCCGTCACTTCCCGCTTTGTGGTAATGTTGCCATGATTAGGGTTCAATGTTCGATTCTGTTGACTTTATGAATGTCGTTTTGACTTCTGAACTCTGATTGTGATAATTCCATTCTGGCTGTTCCTAAGCATGTATTTTACTGTTTGTGATTACCGGTTAATCTGCTTTGCTTACCCCCACTCGGTTTTCCTCGTTTCTTTGTGAAATTGAGTTTTTCGACTAAGTGTGGGGTAGGGTTTTAGTTTGACTAATCTGGTTTGTTTTCTTGTTTAGGAACACCACTTATGAGCGGAGGACCAAGTAGAGAATTGACGCCGCCTCAAGCTCCAGAGCCCCCGCTCCCGTCACACCCGCCGTCCAGGGCCCTCCACCAGCATTCCCTGGCCGTGCTGGATACCATCGCACTGTTGCTCGTCTACCTGACTACTATTTCGGGGGCTACCAGAGGCTCGAACATGTTCCGAGAGCTAATGTTCGACCACTTTCCCTGGAGTCTCTCTTCGATCATGATGAGGACTACCACCGGAACGTGCACGACGCCCTGGTACATGCTGGACTCCTCGAGCTGACCACCATAGCTTCCGACTTCCCAGACGTCGCTCTACAGGAGTTCTGGGCGACTTTTGATCTGGACGAGCACAGGAGGAGGCAGCACAGGAAGGTCATTTCCTTCTATCTGGGCGAGGTGCACAGGACACTCACGTACGATGAGTTTGCAGCTCATCTAGGCATCCCCTACGAGCACTACAATGGTCATTACCTCGGCTGGGAGGACGACGATGCCGACGGGGAGGAGTACCATGCACTCTGGAGCCACATGACTGGAGTGCCCGGCGATCGCCTCACGGACCATAATTTAGTTAAGTCTCTCTCTCACCCTCTCTATAAATACATTCATATGGTTTGGCGTAGATCGCTATTATATGCTCCAGAGAAGGACCGCCACCATATCAGCAAGAAGGAACTTCTGCTTCACCGTGCCATCCGGGAGAGCTACCCTCTTCATCCCGGATGGGTGCTTGCTCGCATCTTCCGCCAGAAGACCAAGAGGTGGAAGCCACCTCGCTCACTCCTGGGAGGCAACTTCATCGGCCGACTCATCATTTCCTTCGGCCTCAGCAATGAATATGGCCCGAACATCCCACGTCGCAGAGTACGCACCGTTGGAGGCGATTTGGAGGTTGAGTACAACCTCGAACTGGACCTCAGCCCCCAGGTAGCAGCAGATCCTCCTCCCAGGACGAGGATGACTCGGAGGAAGAAGATGATTCTGAGGAGTCTCAGCCTCAGAACAAGCCAGAATTTCATGATCATACACCCTCGCCACACCATCAGGCAGGGTATGCATGCCAGTCGCCGCCGCCAATTCCAGAGCCATATCAGGCACCTCACCCGCAGCACCACTCGCACCCCGCGGATGTCGGAGAGCAGTATGAGCGACTACAGGAGTGGCGCATCCAGGACAACGCCACTCAACAGGCGAGATGGACTATTATGCAGCAACATATGCACCGCTCCAACGAGCGGTATGAGGCACAGATGGCGTGGCAACGTCAGCTCGGCGATTTTTTCCACTTTCCACCTCCCGAAGTGCCTGACGAGCAGTGATCGGGTTGTATCCTCTTTCTTGTCCCTTCTTTTTATTTATTCTTTTCGGATTTGTTCCAACTTTTTTCTGTGTGGATCCGGGGCACTTGTCCCGGTTTCCTTTTTATGTTTCATTTGTTTTTGTTTTGTAGGCAGTAGGGAGATTCCCTTTGCTTCGCTTTGGTAGATTCCCTCCGCTCCGAGGATCCGTGCTCATCCCCTACGCCAACCATCTCAGTCCAGGTTCTTCTACTTCACTCTGAACTCTAATTTTAGTCCTGTGAGGACACAGTACGATTTAAGTGTGGGTTAGGATGCTAGAGAACCTTGCATGAACTTGATTGCCCTTGATTGTGTTTTTGTGTGCCTCGTGATTCCTGTCAAATTTCTCTAGCATTAGAATGGCTCAGTTCTTGATTTTTGATGTTAAGTTGTCGTTCAAACTTTCATAATGATGCTTAGACTGCTTAACCTAGAACTTGAGAACCAACGTGTCTACTTTGATGCTAAATTGCCTGGTCAGAACAGAATTTTAAAATCACACTTGTAGTTTGTAGCCTTGATTGAATGAAAATGACCGAATCCGACTAGCAAACCAACTGTGAGCTTTTGATCCATTGCACGTAACTTGCAATTTAAATTCTTTCTGAGTGATTTTCTGTTTGGTTGAATGAGTTAGAATTTGCATGAGACCTACTCGAGACCACACGATGACACGAGTTCTAGAATGATAGGGGCACCTAGATTCAGCTACTAAGCCCGATAGCCTACCCAACGATAAAATCCATTAGGTTTAAACCCTTGAGCTTGGTCTGTTCTTTCGGTTCGATAATACATTACAGCCATTTCCCATTCCTTCATTCCCCGTTGATCACCTGTGGTTGTAGTTCTAGATTGACCTACCGGAAGTCGGTTTGTGGTAACCTGCCTATAGCCATTAAACAGGTGGTCTTAGCTATTATGTCCAGACGTGTAAACCCCTCTAGCAACTAAAAGAAAGAATCGGCACAAAAGAAAAAAATAGAAAAAGAAGAAAAGAAGTAAGTTTTAAAAAAAAAGAGAGAAAGAAAAAAAATAGAAAAGCC
The DNA here is from genome assembly GCA_034768395.1 of Linum lewisii. Taxonomy (NCBI): domain Eukaryota; kingdom Viridiplantae; phylum Streptophyta; class Magnoliopsida; order Malpighiales; family Linaceae; genus Linum; species Linum lewisii. The sequence goes on from CM068296.1 coordinate 55,613,450, forward strand.
AAAAAGTTTTAAGTTCAATAAACGTTCTTCTCTCTACATATGGAAGAACGAAGTCAAAAAAAAGTCAGAAAAGAAAAATTGTGTAAGAAAAAATAATAAAAGTGCTAGGTTGCTTGAGGGTATCTTAGGACGAGCATTCACTATTCCACCCGTGTCTGGTTAGATGGTAGGAAGCCACAGATTAGATTCGAGGGAAGTTAGTCGAAAGCTACACCGCACCAAAGCCATCATCATACATTCCCATCATCCATCTCATCTAAACCCAAGTAGTGTAGAATCCGTTACAGACCTAGCAGGGAAGTCCTTTTTGACTGGTTACTCGTGTGTCACAGTGGTGGAGATGTGGTCAAAATGCAAACTTATGACAGAATTCAGTAATAGAAAATGATCAAGAGCAGAAACACGTCTTTAATGATATGACCCAGCCCGACTGGCCAAGTATCCGTAAGTACTCATACACTCCACCAGGGTCACCCGTCCAACGAAGAACCTTAGGGCCCTACAAGAAGCGTATAGAGCCAAGGGAAGGCCACCTACAAGACCCCAAGCCCAGGTATGAGATAAGGTACAGATTCAGGCCTCCCCCTACAGGTAGGAAAGCTCAGGAGGAAGAAACGCCACTCAAAGCCATGCTGTTGGCCGAGTGTAGAAACACTAGAGCTGAAGGTAAGCCCCGGCCGGACCCTGACCTCCTCTCCAAGGACCCTGAAGATGAAGCACACTCCAAAGACCCTCTGGAGGCATTCTTGGAGTATCGGAGCAAGAGAGCCCAAAGTACCTGGCCAAGAAGGGATGGCTACCCAAGACCGACCCGACGCCAAGTCCTGAGGAGAATTGGAGCACCTGGTTCCAAGGCACCACTCCTGGCCCGACCCTAGCCCATGAGAGTCACGTATGGAGCTATCTGAGGCGATGCCCGAAGCTAGGAGAAGAAGCCCCGAGCAGAAATGACGAAGTTCCCAAACCGGCCCCGCCCCGAGCCCTAGACCGAGAGCCGAGCCGATCGAGATTATTTTATGGGAATGGACGCCGAGTGGACCAAGCCTTTTGGCAAGGCCCTAGCCCTTGGACCAGCCCGGAGCATCAGGCCCCAAGGCCCGACGAAGGCCCGCTAACGAAGAAGAAGAAGCCCGAGCCGAGAAAAGGAGCGGCCCGAAGACCGGCTGCCCGCCGAGTCCTAGTCCCACTCGGACTAGGAAACCCTAAAACCGCCGGTTTAGGGTTTTAAGTGTTTCATTCCTATTTTGAGTTGGATTCTTGGATTTAAAGACTATTTAATTTTTTTCCTTTTTAGTAGGACTTGTTTAGGGGATTTAGGATTCTATTTAGGAATAGGACTCTTTATTCTATTCTTATTTAGGAATTAGACTTTAAGGAGGAGAGCTTATTCCCTCCCTATAAATAGAGGCAACCGGCCACCCTTGTAAAACACAACTTTGATGAAATAAACCCCCTTTTTGAAAGAACTCAGTTCTTGAAACCTTGTTGTATCTGCATGTTGCGATACTGAAGGCCCCGACTTATCATCAAGAGCATCCATCTCTTGGCGTGGCGTCATCGACTGGACAATTCTGGTTCCCGGCTGTTATATAGCCGACGGGTCAAAGTACTTATCCGCCCCTGGTTCCCGACGGTTTTACCTCGTTGCACGGTCTCAACTTGCAGTGTTTAAGGGTCGTCTGCCCACGGTTGCAGCGGTTCACATCACTTAAACACAGAGAGTGAGAGTTCCCAATTACTAAATATTTCCTGTGTGAGGAGTCTGGTCGGTCAGGTCAAATTCGTGCATAATTGGTTACGAGTACTTGTCGTGTGCAGTTTATTAGTGAGACCAGGTAGTTTGGTTGATCTGTATGCATGTTAGGTTTCTTGTTCTAGGATCTATCGGTCTAATAATTCATTGTGTTTGATTGAGCTCCAATTTAATCGATCTTATCATTTATGAACATGAGCGTTTCTATTCAGTTTGCTTGAGGACAAGCAAAAGCTTAAGTGTGGGGTATTTTGATGACACTCGATTTGACGTGATTATCAGCCTCATTTAAGCGACATTTCCTTGCTTAAGAGATGGTTTTTAGGGTAGAATAACGAATATTCAATCAATTGCCCTATCTCGTGCCATTTGGGTTACCTTGGCCCGTTTCGGGTCTATTTGATGATTTTCTAGTGTTTTTATGATAGCACAGGTTTTTGCCGTCAAATAAAGTAGCCAAGGATGTGTCTAAGGCGTGGGAACCTCGAGGAATCACACCGGAATCGATCCAAGGAGCCAACCAAGTCAAACAAATTCCTGCCCGGTTTACAAAGGAATTTTCACCAAAAATCCCTTAGTGTTTTCGGCGAAAATACAAGCACAAATCCACTGATGTCAACTGAAGGGTATTTTCGGCAAAACACTAAGTTTTCGCCGAGAAGTGTTAGACTGAAAATTACAGAGAAATCAGCCGGCGGTCACCCACTTTTGTAAAGGAATTTTCGACGAAAATTCCTTAATATTTTCGCCGAAAATCCTAGTTAAAATCCGGCGGTTTAGGGTTAAGTATAAATACTTAACCGGCGGCCAACACTTAACAGACTCATAATACACTTTTCATAATTAGAATTTCGAGAATTCTGAAGGAGAGTTTAGAGTTCGAAGAGCCGGAAAGAGATTGTGACGCCATCCCTTCCATCTCGAGGACTCGGAGCTAGGATTGCAGTCTACCGGAAGATCGAAGTTCTGCGGAGTCGTCTTAATTAGGTTTTTCAGATACTTTTCTGTTCTTCCTTTGTATGATGAACTCTTTCTTTATCTTTGATTCTTTTGTTACGAACATGAGTAGCTAAACTCTTAGAGCTTAGACTAGATGAACCCTAAGTGACCCAGGGCTTTAAAGCGGTCACGGATCGGCGGTGATTAGATTCAAAGTTCAATCAGTTTCTCTTTCATGTTTGGTTTGTTCTTCATTGTTCATGTTTCTTGTCTGGATTGATCACCTAGATTAGATTCTTGTTAAGCTAAGGATAGAAGCGAACGTTCGCCTTACTTTAAAACATCAAACTGAACAATTAACCTTATAATTGGAGTGTGCCTTTCGTAGGAACCGATTAGGGTTAATCCACTGCAAGAGTAACTCATAAATCGTTAGTAATTCCACCTGTTAAGTTAAGTCATTGCGAGAGGGACCGTACCCGGGAGGCTAATTAATCTTGGTAGCTAGAACGGATAGAGCGAACGTTCGCCGGTCTTAAACCTAAGGGTTAGGAGTTATGGTGGTGTCTTAGAATTGATTGAATGAGAATTGAAATCCGTTGATCTGTTGATTGCCTATGCTCTGGTGAACGAAGGGGGATTCGAAGTCTTAGTTCGTCTGTCATCTCTGTTTTCAACCCTAATTTGCAATCTGTTTTTAGTTTCAATTTTTAATTTCTCTGCATTTCTTAGAATTAGAAGTCGTGGAACTCACACCACGCACGAAGTGTTTAATCTGAGTAATTTGCTAGCTTATTTGAGTAGTCAGTCATAGAAGACCCGTGGAATACGATCTACCCTAGCTTTTGTTAGCTTTGTTAGTTATTTGTTTGAACGCAGCACAACGACACGTTCATCACTCTATCCGATATAGCTACCAAGATTAATTAGCCGCCCGAGTATGGTCGCTTCTTGCGACGACTAAACTAACTGGTGGAATTACTAACGAATTATGAGTTACTCTTTAAGTGGATTAACCCTAACTGGTTCCTACGAAAGGCACACTCCAATGAATAGGTTAATTGTTGACTTGGTGTTTTAAAGTGAGGCGAACATTCGCTACTATCCTCAGCTTAACAAGAATATAATCTAGGTGATCAAGCCAGAGAAGAAACATAAACAACGAAGAACAAATCAAACATGCAAGAGAAACTGATTGAACTTTGAATCTAATGACCGCCAATCTGTGACCGCTTTAAAGCCCTGGGTCACTTAGGGTTCATCTAGTCTAAGCTCTACGAGTTTAGCTACCCATGTTCATAACAGCAGAAATAAAGACAGAAACATCATCGTTGCGTGGCACAAAGATAGAGGATCGAACGCTAGTCGCGCTCAGTTTGTTATAATCGGCAAGACTTCTCTGAGCTGGCGGCGGCGGTGGAAGAGGCGGTAGATGGTCACCCATTCTAGGAGAAGGCGGCGGCGAGGTTGATGCAGTGGATGAAGCGGATGAAGATGAAGATGAGGAGCTCTCCTTCGGCTCCTCGATCTTAATTGGAGTAAAAGATGAAGGTGGGACGGCAGTAGATTGCTTTGGAACTCGCGGTTGTCTAAGCGGAGCAGAACTACCCGACTTGTATGATGTAGAAGACTTGATAGATTTAGACTGAGAACGAGTGAGCGGGCGGTTCATAAACCTAAAAAACAACCTGCAAAGAGCAAAAAAAAAACAACCGGTGTAAAATCGAAGTGGGATGGAAAAATGAAAGATGGAAAGGTAGAAAAATAAAGTGCCAACTCTTCTTTCAAAAATTTAGAAGAGTCCCCGGCAACGGCGCCAATTTGATGAACGTTGTTGAGCGTATCAAATACTATCAAGCACAAAGCAGGATAGATCATATTCCACAGGTCTCTTCTAATCGTCTACTCAAATATCAAGGAAAACTACTCAGGTTTAACACAAGTTGTGCGTGGTGTGAGTTCCACGACTTCTAAACTATAAAGCAGGAAATAAGAAATGAAAACAGAAAATAGTTGAAAGATTGGTTGACTTAACAAGACGACATACAAGCTTAGATTTTGAATCCCCCTAAGATCACCAGAACATTGGCGATCACAAGACCAGCAGTTTTCAATCCTGATTCTTTCAGTTCTTAGACACCACCATAACTCCTGACCCTTAGGTTTAAGACTGTCGAACGTTTGCTCTATCCGATCTAACTCCCAATATTAATTGACTGCCCGTGCATTCACTTCTGTGACGGAAAACTAACTGGCACGATTACTAGTGATTAATGAGTTACTCTTGAAGCGGATTAACCCTAATTGGTTCCTACAAAGAGAAATTGTTCTAATGAGTAGGTTAACTGTTGATTTGGTGTTTTAAAGTGACACGAACGTTCGCTACTATCCTTAGCTTAACTAGAATCTTAACTATGTGATCAAGCTAGAAAAGAAACACAAAAGCAATTAAGAACAAACCAAACATGCAAGAGAAACTGATTGAAACTGGATTTAATTACCGCTGATCCGTGACTGCTTTAAAGCCCCGGGTTTCTTAGGGTTCATCTAGTCTAAGCTCTATGAGTTTAGCTACTCATATTCAAAACAAAAGAATCACAAACAAAGAATACATCTTTAACTAGGAAGAACAGAGAAGAACTGTAAAACCTAATTTGAGACGAATCTGTGAAGCTTCAATCTCTTAGATCGTCAACTCCTAGCACCAAGTTCTCCGAGATGGAAGGATGGCGTCACGATCTCTTCCTGGCTCCTTGAACTCTCCAAACTCTCTCTCAAACTTTAAAGTCTGGAATTTAATCCACATAATAGGTATATATCGAATGTGGCAGCCGGTTAGTATTTATAGGGTTTAGGATTCCAACCGAAAAAAGGAATTAGTTTTCGGCAAAAACTTAGGAGTTTTCACCGAAGACTTCAGGTGACACTTTGGCTGGATTCTCCTGTCTTCGTCTGTGAATTTCGTGCATAGTTTTGGCGTAGACTTCAGACTTCTCGCTGAAAACTTCAGTTACAGTCGGGGCAGTGATTTCTTCTGGTTTGGTTGATTTCTGGATTGATCTCGGGCCGTTCCTTAAGGTTCCTTTGCTTCCCGAGCTCGTCCGTGGCTATGTATTTGACGGCAAAAACCTGTGCATTCTCAAAACCACTAGAACACCATCAAATAGAAACCATAACGGGCCAAAGAAACCAAAACGACATGAATTAGAGCATTTAGGTGAAAACATGCTAAATCACCCTAAAACCCGAGATTCAGGCAAGGAAATGTAGCTTAAATGAGGCTGATAAACAAGTAAAATCGAGTGTCATCAGTCCACCTCACTCCCGCAAAGTTTTTTGTTGGTACAGGAGGTTGGCGCAATTGAGGGAGAAGGCAAGATCCGGGAAACCTATTGAAGGAAAAAGGAGCTGATGAAGGAATGAAATTGCTGTCCGAGAAGTCGGAAGTGAAGAAAGAAGGCATATGAAAGAAGAAAACATTACTAGAAGGTGAAGGAAAGAGGATAAAGAGGAACTCAAGATTTCATCACTTGAGGCCCTCTACTCATGTACCATGAACGAAAGTCGATATCGTCGAGCTAGCGACGAGAAACTTAGTGCTTATCGGGAGGCACCCCGATATTTTTGTACATAAAGACAATTTTCAATTTTTTATTTTTAGTTTTTTAGGATTTTTGCGTCGGTTTTAGGTGTCATTATTTGATGTTTTGATTATTGATGCTTGCTCGAGTCTTTATTTCGTTGTTTTTGGTTGAGGAAAGAAGTCGGGATCAAAAGAATTTGCAAGTTAAATTGTTTAAAAGGTTTTTTTTTAAAGGCTGGGAGTTCCTTCCAACAGGTCGGCGTGCACGTCGCCTGCTAGCAGAAAAGCTCCCCTTTATTTTTGAATTTTTGGCTGATTTTCTTTCCTCTTCTTCTCCTTCTCCGATTTTGCTTATTCTTTATCTCTTCCTCTTCTTTCTCAAACCTAAATACATGAACCAATCCCCTTCACTCCTCCATACGACTCCCCTAACCCAAATCCTTCACTTCCATCTCTTTAAATACTCCTTTCATCCCTTCTTCCACAAAACCCAAACCCACATTCTCTCTCCATCCTCCATTGAAGAAGCTCTCAAAAAGCTTGAGCTCTTCTTCTTATCCACCACTCCTACTCACTTTCCCACCATAAAAACGCCACCAATCTTCACCAAACTCATTTTCTATCATCAATCTACCCTCACCCTCAAGTTTCCCCTTCTTTTTCATCAGTCCCACTCTTAGAAGAAGAAGAAAAAGTCAAACCTCTTTTGACCACGAATTTGCTCTTACATTTTTTAGGTTGGTTTTCTTGTTTCTAGTTTCTCTTAGCTTCAATTATCGTTATTATCGTATGATGCAAATTATGCTACTGTTGATGATTGATTATTGGTTAGGAGCATGCTAGGGTTGTCATACTTAAATTTTGGGATTTTTATGAGTAGAAGAGCTAGGATTGTATGCATGAACTTGATTCTCAGACTTTCTGATCAATGGTCTTGTTGAATTAAATCGATTTGCTCAGTGTTGATTGAGTTTGGATTATCGCATGATGAATGATTTTTTCTCCTCTAATTTTTAGCATAAAATACCGGTTTTGTGCCTACTTTATATGTTGAGATTTTAGGTTCCACATTCTATTGCGATTCCAAGGTACACACTCCCTTTGCCTTGATTTAAGTTGATGATTTGAACTTTGTGATGGCATGATTCATTGTTCACTTGTTGATTTTTGAATTTTGCCTCACTTAGTCGATTTTTGCCATGATATTGCTTTGAAGATGGCTTGAAATTTATGTTCTTGTCTTCTATATGATTAGGCATGATGAATTCTTTGGCTAGGATTGCATGAGAACAAGTTGATGATGCATATGCCACGAAGATGGTGCACCCCTTGTACAAGTTTACCTAGTTTATTTGTCGCAACACCATCACCCTTCGGAAGAGGGGCGCCCATCGTGTCACCATCACCAATTTAGACATTGATCGGGCAGTTTATTACATGGTCAAACTCCACCCCATTGCTCTCATGGCTGACATGTTTGAGAGTTCGAAGCCGACAATGAAGAACTACTTAGTAAGAGCAGGTTTCGTGGGAAGACTTCTTGAAGTACTTAATCTCTTTGATGAGTTTGGGGGAAAATACTCGCCTTCCCACATCCAGCTAGTGGTGCTTGACTTAGAGGCACTTGCAAAGGCTAAAGTCATACTTCCAGCATTTATCATTGACATCCCTCCTGAGTCTGACTCTGTGCCAGAAAAGAATTCCAACAGCACAAGAAAGAGCGACATGAAGAGATGTCTAGGGGATCCTGAGGCAGACTTGGCTGAACTCAGGAAAGATGTAACTCACCTCTGCGATAGCTTACATGACATCTTTCAGTATTTCCACCCCAGATTAACACAGGAGCCGGAAATACCAGACACTGCAGGAAGAAAGAGGAGGAGAAGGATTGATGGTGCATCGGGGAGCGTCGAAGAGGATGTCTAATCCTCTTGAGCTTTGGCTCACTCTGAGGAAGTATTCATACCTCCTCCACCTATCCTTTACTTTTCTGCATTTTTATTTTTCTAAGACACTTTCTCGTACTTTTTTTTCTTTTATTTTCTTCTCGGAAACTTTATTTTGGATGACTGTATTATGATTGTGATGATATTATGGTATCTGAGTTTATTTTATGTGGATGGTCAAGGTACAAAAGGAAAGGGAACATCAAGAGTGAAAAAAAACTTGAGCGGAAGTCTAGTCCTTCCAGATTTCACTATGAGCGTGCTTCTTCTTTTTCCTGGTATCATCTTTTTTCTTACTCGATTTAGATTTGTGCTTGTCCAATGAGGACATTGTCTTGTTTAAGTGTAGGATGGGAAATGCATGATCGGGATAAACTTTTTACCGTGAAGTGTACTGAAATGGGTGGTGATTGTGGCCAATTTTGGAATTTTTTTTCATTTTATCACTGCTTTTCCATTTCACCTCGTAGCTTTGACTCTTTACATTGCATAATTCCTTGTGAAAGTGTCCATGTTCTTGAATTATTTGTTGAAATTGGTGTGGTGTCTTTGCTTTGTGAATTGTGTGACAACTGCGGAATGTCCATCACCCATACTTTCATTCCGTTAGTAATCTACAAACTTGCATTAATCGGATTAGTGAATGATTGACTTAGATTTGTGCAGTGCTTATTCTACTCTATTGTCAAATTCGCTAGTCTGATGTCATGTCCAGTTTAGATAAGGGATTCCAAATAAATATTTTTGCTAAAAGTGCTCGTTAAATGTAAAAAGGTGTCGGTTGCGGGTCAATGTACGAGCTGGCATACGTGCCCGCCCGTTGCTGTAGTCCCAAAAGGAAGTCTCAATGTGGCATTCTTATTATAACCCACTCCCCGATTGTTGCTGGGGTTTAGGATAACGCGGAATTCCAAACGTTTCCGGCTGCTCCATACCCGGTAGTATCCACAACCGATCACTGAAAGTTAATGTATAGGCAATAAAAAAGTGCTTAAATTGAAAAAAATCCAAGTTTTTTATCCCTTATCTAGCAAGTGTCGAAAGTGTTGGGTGCATCCTAGAGTAAAAGTACAGATGGTAGGACGATATTGCCAGTTCTAAGTCGGTTAGTCATTACCCTAATTAGATCTAGTTCCTCTTTTACTTTCAGAAAATTGTTCGGTTTTAAGTGATTGGTCGAGCTTAATATCATATTTCATTGAGTTCTAAGATGCAATTACATCGATTGATGATTCATGATGTTCTGGATGTGTACATGCTTGCATGGGTGCATTTGTTGTTTTAACATTTGCTTAGGACAAGCAATGTTCAAGTGTGGGGTGTTTTGAAAGACAAAAATATGTGATGCTTTTTCCCCATATTTTGATACGTATTCATGTGGCATTTAAGCTATAATGTTATTCGTTTAGTGATTTTGATCAACTTTATGAATTTTCGTCTCAAATAATCCCTCGTGATAATTATGGTCTGTTTTCACATTTTCCAAGGTGTTTTTTTTATGATAGTTAAGGTCATATCACTATTTAGATAGTGTCGATAATAAGCCACAGGTTCAAACGGTGCTCAAATCGGAGTCCAGATGTTCAAGATATCAAGTTTTGAAGTTCTAACGTAAAAATAATGAGACGCTAAGGAAAGGACCACTCCTAGCGTCCAGCCAGCAAATATCGGCTTTCAAACGGCATGTAAACGGTATGCACTCCAGTTAAATGTTGTTTACATGCCTTGGGTCTGGGCAGATTTTATAAATAATTTTTAGAAACCTAATGTCAAAGACGACGGCTAGACTTCGTTCCCAGCTCGTTTTCGACGAACACCCACGACCTCCAGCACCTGGAAAACCCTCTCGAAGTCCATAAATCATCTATCGTCATTCTTCATCTCCCATATCCCATAATCAGCAGGAGAAGATCAAGACTCATCCGGACACTAAGAAATCTATGGAGCTTTTCATCTCTTTCTCTCTAGGTCGTATTTCTCATATCTTCAATATATACTGCTGTAACTAAACCCCCTAGGTTTCGGTGAGTGGAACCTTATGGGGATTGATGTTGTAACTAAATCCCCGTGCTTGAGTTAGTCGTTTATAGCTTGAGCCAGTTTGTTTTGAGATTTAGATTGCAAAGTGTGTGTCTGTGTGTGTTTTGTCTGTCCCATCAATTTGAACACCTCTCCCAGAACTGAGTAAGCCGAACTAAGAAGACCATTGGGAAATACCACCCTGTCCAAAATCCAGGTATCTTTGGTCACGCTTTCTGTAATGATCAAAAGGTTGTAGTGCAGTGCTCGTGGTTGGAGGCTATCTCATTTCTGGTTGGAATTCAAGAGTCGGCCAAGGAAACTGTGAGGGATTGTCACTGAAATGCTATCATTTCCTACAATGATCCATACCTGGCTTTAACTACCAATATTGTAAATTTTTATTGAATTCCACCTATGTGCGTAATTCTGACTAAGTTGTTAGGTTTCCTTGATTGATATCGGTAAGCTTTACGTGCATGTTTAGACTGATCTCACAGGTCGGAATTAGGTATAAGCGCGGGTGATCCAATTTTGGATTGCGCAATCCCTAGGTTATAAAGGGCTACAAGGGGGTCTTAATGACCAGGAACAGTGCCTATAAGGCACCGAGATGGTCAGTAGACCTTACAGACTTTATTGATCATTTCAAAGGACCGGGATAGGGATTGCTCGTGCTACCAACTTCTGACTGCTGTGATCTTTTATGACTTGGTTTATCGATTTACTGATTTATAGCATGTGGGATTTTCTTTTACTGGTTCACTAAGTGCATGTCACTGACCCCTCTTTCTTTGGTTTCATTGTCGGTTCATTTTGGGGTATGGTGAGTAGGTCACCATGCCTCCTAGGAGAGCTCAGAGGAGATGCATTGCCAGGTATACCGACGAGTCGATTCATGGTAGGTATTTCTGGATGTTCAGACCCACTTTTGAATTTACTACTTTCACCAGGTTTCGGGGATTTCCTTTCTTTTTATATGGATGTTTATAATTTATTTTGGTATCTCCTTCCCTCCATTCTTTGGATGTATGGATTCATGTTCTGGTTGAGCCGGTTTGGCCTATTCATTATTTCATTATGATTGGCTCAGGTTTCCATTATTGTAATATGATGTATGTTTGATGTGTTGCATCGAGTCTGTGATGCCTCAGTAGAGTTGTATGGGTCAAACTTGTGGTTTAACCGGGTCGTCTAGGATGGAGTGTTACAACGGGTATCAGAGTCTGGTTTATTTTCTGCTACATAGTTGTGCTACCAGCTTTCTCAAGGCGTCATGAACCTTATAAAGAGAGTTGGTATTGACTTCCGTGTAAGCACTAGCCATTCCAAGGGAATGGTTTCCGCTTTTCTGCTATATGAAAATGGTTTTGGAGAAAAGGAGTGTTTTGAATGATTTAATGATGTGACTTTATTTAGTGCATTTTGAGCCTATGATTGACCTATGAAATACCCGTGTTTGATCGTGAGATGCCATGCTCTATATGCTTTTATTGATATTTTGAGCAAAGTGTCCATTTGTTGTCCGATCCCCACTTTGGATCCAAATTAGTGTTCTATTGGAGTTACCTCTGTGCATTTTCAGGTTATGGCATCGAAGTAGAGATGACAAGGAATCCATAGGACCAAACGGAAGCCAAATCGGAGCTTGGATGAGGGAGAAACGAGCGAGGGAAAATCGTGATTTTTGCAGACTTTTCAGGGTACACGACGTGTAGTCATACACGACGTGTATGCCCAGCAGAATCCTATCTATCACTATTCTTTCATCTCTCTTAAACCCAAAACACAACCCCATAAACCCTAGAACTCATTTTATGGAGCTAAGTGGAGCTAATTGGAACTGAAGTCAACAAACCTTGGGAGAGGAGCTTACAAGTGGAGAATTGAAGATTGATTCAAGGATCCACTCCATGGTGTTCTTGGTGATCAACTTCCCTTCTCTTTTACTTACTCCCTTGGCCATGTGTGGCTAAGTTCCTAGGTTCATCTTGGATGGGTAGATTAGTTATGCTATGATAGAGAGATGATTGTAAAAACATGCTATGAATGATTGTGGTTGTATGAAGATGATCATTAGACTTGTTCTTATTGCCAATTTATGCCATGTTTGATTGATTTGGTCCATTCAATGTGATTTAATGCATAAGAGTGCTTAGATTACATGGATTGTAGGTCTAGGGATTGAAGGGAGTGTTTTCTAAGAGATTAGATCATCTCAATTCAACCATTGTTGCAAGATTTCTCTCTTAGGCATTTTATCGAACACTTGGTGTGCACTTGGTTTTTCGTTCATTTGAACTTTGATTGGTATTTTGATGTTTCTCTTAGTGTTAAGACATTGATATGACAGTATTATGTCTAGCCTTGTGGACACAGAGTTCTAGGAGAGGATTTTGTGACTTGGCATTTCATCAAACACCTTTAATGCATCCTTAGTCACTTAGGTTGAGAGCGAGAGCCTAAGTCTAGTGGTTTTAGGATAGGGATTTTGATGCGAACCGCCTCCTCTAGGAAGGGATCGACTCAGCACCCAAAACTATATTATCAGCCCCACGAAAACCTAACCTTTGAAGCCGCGGAGAACCTTGAAATCCACTAAGTAACGACTTAGGAACCCTAAGTGTTCGGTCGAGTTGGTGCCACAAACAAAGGATGATAGCCTTTGATGATAAACCAAAACCTTAAGCTAAGCAACAACGAGCAAAGACTTGAAGGAAAAAGAACAAAGTTCTGAAATTTTCATTAATCATTCAACGTGTGTTACAATCGTGGTCGAGGCCTCTATTTATAGCACAAAGGGTGGCCAAGGCCGGTTCCAACTCTAAAAAGGAAAAATTAAAATAATCGTAAAAAATAGGCCGAAGAAACTATTAAAATAAACTAAGTTGTCCGAAAGTAAAACTCATAAACTTGCTAAAATTCAGAGAAACCCTAATACGGGCGGATTAGGGCAAATCCGGCTTTCCTTATCCGGATGGGATTGGGAAACCTCCGGGCGCGGGCAGGAATCCGGACGCGGCTAAGAAAGGGGTTCCAGGAGCGCGCGGTGGCATTTCCATAAATACCGCTGGCTCCGGGTGACCGGGTGGCCAGGTGAGATCCTTCGGCTGTGGTGACCGGCTCGGCATCACTCGCTCCAGGACCCGCTGCTAGGGTTTCAGTGATGTCGGGGCATCCGACCTTCTTGGTTGACATTTCCTCGGACAAGTGAGGTTTTTCCCAAGTATTTTGACCTCCTGAGTCTTCTGGCATCAACTTGTCCGCCAGGTTTTGAATGCTGAGCAAGGTTGTCCGGGGCTTGTGTTGGCTGTCCGCATCCGCCGGGGCCGGGGCAGTGCCCTTCGGGCATTTGTCTTCCATGTTGGATTTCTGTCGGCCATTAAGGGTTAGCACCGTGCATCCTTCTCTGATGAACCTCTGGTCCAGCACCTCATGCTTGGCTCGACTCCAATCTCCTATGAAGGCTGTGACCCATGTCTTGAAAGCTTTGACTTGGCTCCGGGTCAAGGGCAGGTCTGGTCGGTCCAGGGCACCGGGGGTTCATCATTCCCCTCTTCTTGAGGAGGATTCGTCCTCGAATCTGTTTCCGCAAAGTCATCATCATAGAACGGAGTTAAGTCAGCAACGTTGAAGGTAGCACTTACACCATAGGTATTAGGTAAATCTAAAACATAAGCATTATTGTTTATCCTTTCAAGGACAGTGTAAGGTCCACCTCCTCTTGGCAGCAACTTAGATCTCCTTTGCTCAGGGAATCTGTCCTTTCTGAAGTGAATCCACACTTGGTCACCAGGTTGGAAGATTTTCTCCTTTCTTCCACGGTTTGCATTCCTTAGGTATTGAGCTGTCCTTCTTTCGATGTTGGCTTTGGCCTTCTTATGAAGCTTTCGAACGTACTCAGCCTTGGTGTGTCCATCTGCATCTAGAAACTCATGCATAGGCAATGGTAATAAATCCAATGGGGTTAGGGGGTTAAAACCATAAACCAATTCAAAAGGTGAGTATTGAGTGGCTGAGTGGACAGATCGGTTGTAAGCAAACTGGACATGGGGTAGACAGTCCTCCCAAGTCCTAAGGTTGGATTTGATGATGGCTCTAAGCATTTGGGATAGTGACCGATTGACAACCTCTGTTTGGCCATCTGTTTGAGGGTGGCAGGTTGTGGAAAACATAAGCTTGGTTCCTAGTTTAGCCCATAAGGTCTTCCAAAAATAGCTTAGGAATTTTGAGTCTCGGTCAGAAACTATAGTCTTAGGGATGCCATGAAGTCTAACGATTTCACCAAAGAATAAGTCAGCTATATGGGATGCATCATCAGCCTTATGACATGCAATGAAATGAACCATCTTTGAGAACCTATCTACAACCACAAAAATCGAATCTTTGCCCCTCCTAGATTTAGGTAATCCTAGAACAAAATGCATAGATATATCTACCCAAGGGTGTTCAGGGATAGGCAAAGGGGTATATAAACCAAAGAGTTGAAGGTGTGACTTAGCTCGTTGACATTTGGCACATTGGTTGATGATCTTCTCAACTTCTTTCCTCATTCTAGGCCAGTAGAAGTGTTCCTTAAGGCAAGCTACGATTTTAGCGACTCCAAAATGTCCCATGAGACCTCCTCCATGAGCTTCTCTTATGATTAGGGTAGCATAGCTTGGCTCCTTTGAATAGGTATCCATTCTACCTATAGTAATCCTCAAACCCTACATGTGTGCAAGACTCAAAGATATCTTTAAAGTCGTGGTCAGTCACATATAAATCTTTGATATGCTCAAAACCAATGAATTTAGAACTTAAGGCAGTGATTAGGGCATACCTTCGAGAAAGGTGATGACACTCGAATTAACGTGATTATCAGCCTCATTTAAGCAACATTTCATTGCTTAAGACACAGTTTTTAGGGTAGAATAGTGAATATTCACTCAATCGATCCATCTGATACCTTTTGTGTTACCTTGGCCCATTTCGAGTCTATTTGATGGTTTTCTAGTATTTTCGTGTTATCACAGGTGTTCGCCATCAAATACGGTAGCCAAGGACGTGTCTAAGGCACTGGAACCCCAAGGAATCACACCCGAATCAACCAGAAAAGTCATTCAACTCAAAAGAATTCCTGCCCCATTTACACACAGATTTTCGGCGAAAATACCCTTGAGTTTTCGCCGAAAATGAAAGAAGGAATCCACTGTCCCGATCAAGAAGAAGTTTTCGGCGAAAACCTTGGGAGTTTTCGCTGAAAACCCTAAGCCATTTAAGCCAGAAGAAACAGACGAATTCAACAGATACTTTCGTTGAAAATTCCCTTGTATTTTCGGCGAAAATCCCAGTGAAAAAGCAATAGTCGCCGGTTAGGTTTAAATACTGAATCGAGCGGCTAAATAAAGGAGATCAGAATTTACACACAATTTTAGACGAGACGAAAAATCCCAAGACTGAGAAATAGAGAGAACGAGTGGATAAAGTTCGAGGAGCCAGGAACGGATCGTGACGCCATCCATCCATCTCGGAGAACCGGTGCTAGGAGTTGAAGATCCAGCAGATTGAAGCTGCAAGGAGTCGTCAAAATTAGGTTTTGCAGTTCTTCTCTGTTTTCCCTACCTGAGATGTATTCTTTTTCTGTCTTCGATTCTTCTGTATTGAATATGAGTAGCTAAACTCGTATAGCTTAGATTAGATGAACCCTAAGTGACCCAGGGCTTTAAAGCGGTCACGGATCGGCGGTGATTAGATTTGAAATTCATTCAGTTTCTTCTTCATGTTTGACTTGTTCTTTGTTGTTTGTGTTTCTTGTCTGGTTTGGCCACCTAGATTAGATTCTTGTTAAGCTAAGGATAGAAGCGAACGCTCGTCTTACTTTAGAACATCAAGTTGAACAATTAACCTTATAATTGGAGTGTGCCTTTCGTAGGAACCGATTAGGGTTAATCCACTGCAAGAGTAACTCATAAATCGTTAGAATTTGCACCAGTTAAGTTAAGTCATTGCGAGAGGCGACCGTACCCGGGCGGCTAATTAATTGTGGTAGCTAGATCGGATAGAGCGAACGTTTGCCAGTCTTAAACCTAAGGGTCAGGAGTTATGGTGGTGTCTGAGAACTGAATGAACTAGAATCGGAAATCGCTGATCTGTCGATTGCTATTGCTCTGGTGATCTAAGGGGGATTTGAAATCTAAGCTTGTCTGTTGTCTGTCTTAGTCTATCAGTCAACCTTCCTTCGCCTTAATTTCATTTCAATTAATCTTTGCATTTTTAGTATAGAAGTCGTGGAACTCACACCACGCACTAAGTGTTTACCCTCGAATTTAATTGCCAACACATTTGAGTAAAGAACTAGAGGAGACCCGTGGAATACGATCTACCCTAGCTTCACAACTTGGTAGTTATTTGATTGATCGCTATTCTGCAGCATCATCAAATTGGCGCCGTTGCCGGAGACTCTTCTATTTCGTTGAAAGAAGAGTTGGCATTTTTATTCTTCTACCTTTCCATATTTCATTTCCATCACACTTAGATTTTACACCGGTTGTGTTTGTTTTTGTCTCTTGCAGATCATAGCAGGTACAGAAACGGATCACTTCCGTCTCATCTTCCTTTACTGCAATGACTGCTCTTAAGAGTGTTGCGGACTACAGTAAGCCGCGTGCATCCAACTTTCGATCCCCCATCACCGTGCTTTCTAATGACGATGATCCCGATTATGAGATTAAGATTCCTCTCCTAGAACTAATCTCTAGGGACATATAATTCGAAGGAAGACCAGATGATAATCCCTGCACACATATAACCGACTTTCTGGCTGTCTGTGAAACCTTCAAGTCTGGGAACCTCAACAAGAATACTTTATGTCTCCAAGCTTTTCCGTTCTCTCTAAGAGGTGCAGCTAAGCAGTGGCTTGGAAGCAAAACACCAGGTCATTACACTAACTGGGAGGCATTAGCTCAAGATTTTGTTGAGGAATACTTTCCTCCCTCAAGGACAACTGCTTATAAAGACCGCATCTCCAGGTTCACTCAGAGAGAATATGCAAGCCTGTATGACACTTGGAATGAATTCCAATCTCTTCTCTTCAACTGTCCTCACCATGGGTATGAACAAAGACAGCTGGCTGAATTCTTTGCTCGTGGTATGCGCGAGGAATCTGCAAATTGGGTCAACTCCTTAGCAGGCGGAGACTGCACCGCCCTTACTCCTCAGGATGCTCTTCTGCATTTCGCTAGCTGTGCTTCAAAATCTAGAAACTGGGAGAGGCAAAGAGAAGGAACCAAGAGTCAGAGTCAGATGAGTGTTGCAGAGCAGATCAAAGCAGAGGTTCAGAAACATTTACAAGCAGTTGGTATTCCTCTCGACCCCCCGTCAGCTACCATCTTTTCGGCTGACTGTGGATGGTGTGGATCCTGTGCTCATAACGGTGGAAGCTGCCTCAACTTTGGTACAACATAAGTCTGGTCTACAGAAGAGATAAACTTCGTTGATCAAGGCTTCGCTAACAATCAAAAAGGCTATGCCGGTTACAGAAACTACGGGCCACGAAACCAGAGCAACCGGTTAGTAGATCCTTATCAGAGACCTCCGGGATTCATTGGAGGACAGCACCAGTTTCAAGCAAAGTCGTACTACAATAGAGACATAGACTATGAGAAGAAGTTCGAATCAGATTATGAGCAGACTTGACGACCACGACATTCAATTAAAAGCTCAAGCTGCACTCAATCAAGGACAGAGAGCTCAGAGCCAGAGGATTGAGGATGCTTATAAGCAATATGACTAAACTCTTTACTAGCAATCCTCTCCTTAATCCAGCAGCATTTCAAGCAGACTCCGGTGCAAAGAGCGAACACGCTCAAGCTATTACCACCAGGAGTGGCAAGCAAACAACTGATCCAAGCTCCGGAACCTGACGTGATACTAGATACCAGTGCCGACATGGATATGCCAAAAATTGAAGATATCAAGAAGAGGAAGAAGAAGCATCTGCTCCTCCTCTCCTCCCAGGACAGCTCCTGAGCTGTCTTGGCCCATATGTACCTCAGATTCCTTCCCAAAAGCTGCAATGAGCAAAGCCAAGGATCATGACACTCAGTATAAGAAGTGGTACAATGTTCTTAAGACTGCAGAGATCAAGATACCAGTGACAGAAGCTGTGGAGATTATACCGCCACTGGGAAGTTCTTTAAAGACCTAGTGAAGAAAGTGAAGAACGGAGAGGCGTACTCTGTCACGCTTACTAATGAATGCACTTCTATTCTCGGTGCGCCATCTCCCATAAGACAGCCGCCACCACCCCCAGTTAAGTGTTCTGATCCCGGTCCTTTTACATTACCGTGCATTATTAATGGCATTAAAATTGATCGCAGTCTGGCTGATTCTGGTGCTTCTATTAATGTTATGCCTGTTTATCTATATGAGAAGCTGAATCTAGGGTAGTTAAAACCGATTACTCTGCTCCTAGTGTTAGCCGATAGGTCTGTTAAACTACCTAGGGGAATAATAGAAGATGTAGCTGTCTGCTGTGGTCCGTTTACTATAATTGCAGATTTTGTTGTTCTAGATACTCGCGAGTCAGACGGAACACTTATCCTAGGTCGACCTTTCTTAGCAACTGCTGGTGCAAATATTAACTGCAAACAAGGCCTGTTAACTTTGAGTGTAGGACAGGAGAGTGTTGCATTCCGCATTAAAGATAGCATGAGATACTCTATTGTTCAAGATGATAACTATTATACTATTGATCCCCTAGAGTTGGCCTCTGCCAACTTCGTTACTAATGCCTTATCTAGTGATCCACTAGAGTTGTGTTTGATTTTAGGGATTGACAATGCATTAGAAGATCCAGAGCAGCGCCTATGGCGAGATGAGTTAGACGAGCAGAAGGCGACATTCACACCCATCACTGCGCCCACACACATCGAGCCAGCATCGAGTCGGATTACTACCTCATACAAGAATCTGCCAGAACTTACTTTGAAGGAGCTGCCTGACCACCTAGAATACGCATTTCTGGGGAAGGACTGCCAGTTACCAGTCATCATCAATTCGAATCTATCTCCCGAGCAGAAAGAGCAACTGATCAAGCTACTCAAGAAGCATGTCCGAGCTATTGCCTAGCAGTTAGCAGACATCAGAGGCATCTCTGAAACCTTCTGCAAACATCGGATAGTCATTGATGAATAATTCAAACCAGTCAAACAACCACAACGCCGACTTAACCCTCTGATGCAGGAAGTTGTAAAGAAGGAAGTACTCAAGCTTCTAGATGCCGGTATCATCTATCCTATTGCCGACAGTCCTTGGGTCAGTCCGACTCAAGTCGTTCCGAAGAAAGGAGGAATCACCGTCATCCCTAATCCAAAGGGTGAGCTCATCCCGACTCGCACGGTTATCGGATGGAGAGTCTGTATCGATTACCGACGACTCAATGATGCCACAAAGAAGGATCACTTTCCACTGCCGTTCATTGATCAGATGCTTGAACGATTGGCTGGTCATGAATACTACTGTTTCTTAGACGGGATGTCCGGTTACTTCCAGATCCCCATCGAGCTTGATGATCAAGAGAAGATGACTTTCACCTGCCCGTTTGGTACGTTTGCTTATCGTCGTATTCCTTTTGGTTTATGTAATGCTCCCGCTACCTTTCAGAGATGCATGCTTGCTATATTTGGAGATCTGGTAGAGAATGTGGTGGAGGTATTCATGGATGACTTCTCCGTCTATGTAGATTCATTTTCTAAGTGCCTGGCTAATCTGGACAAGGTGCTAGCTCATTGTGAGGAAACCAACCTAGCTCTTAATTGGGAGAAGTGTCACTGCATGGTTACAGAAGGCGTTGTTTTTGGACATAGGATTTCTAAGGCCGGTATAGAAGTTGATCGTGCAAAACTTGAAACCATCGCCAGCTTACCACCGCCGACCTCAGTTAAGACAGTTTGAAGTTTCCTCGGTCATGCTGGATTCTACCGAAGATTCATCAGAGACTTCTCCAAGATCACTCTTCCAATGACGAAGCTCCTTGAGAAAGATGTTCCTTGAAGCCTTTGAGACTTTGAAGACTCAACACACCACGCACTAAGTGTTTACCCTCGAATTTAATTGCCAACACATTTGAGTAAGGAAGTAAAGGAGACCCGTGGAATACGATCTACCCTAGCTTCACAGCTTGGTAGTTATTTGATTGACCGCTATTCTGCATCCCATCAAATTGGCGCCGTTGCCGGGGAACGACGCCAATTCTTACAGCACCAGATTGGAATCTTCCATTCGAGATTATGTGCGATGCTAGCGACTTCGCCGTTGGCGCAGTTCTTGGTCGGAGAAAGTAGAAGAGATTTCATCCTATTTACGTTGCTAGCAAGACACTCAATGATGCTCAGACAAACTACACTGCTATGGAGAAAGAGCTTCTGGCCATCGTTTTCTCCTTTGACTAGTTCAGACAGTACCTGGTTCTTTCACATACCATTGTCTACACAGATCACGCTGCCCTGCGCCATCTATTAGCCAAGTAGGACTCAAAGCCACGTCTCATCCGATGGATCCTTCTCCTCCAAGATTTTGACATAGAAATTAAAGACAATAAAGGAGCAGAGAACTTAGCGGCGGATCATCTTTCCCGACTGGAGGAATCACAAGCAGGTAAATCTACTACCCCTATCAATGATTCTTTCCCTGACGAGCTGTTGCGTGTTAAAACCTATGAACAGGTTAACAGCATAGCTATCAAGCCCTGGGCAATCCCTCATGCTCAAGATCTGAGTAATGCAGCCAACTCGGAAGAACCATGGCATGCAACCCTAGCTAATTACCTCTCTCACGGCATTGTACCTCCTGAGCTAGATTTCAATGAACACAAGTAGCTCTTTAAAGAAGCCAAGTCATACTTCTGGGATGAGCCCTTCTTATACCGCATCAGTATTGATGGAATGATCCGGAGATGTGTCTCTTACATCGAAGCAGCTGACATTATGCGTAAATGCCATGAAGGACAGTTCGGAGAACACTTCGGAGGCAACCGCACTGCGAGAAAGGTGCTCGAAATAGTTTTTTACAAGCCTTCAATCTTTAGTGATTGTGATGTTTTTGCTCGACGTTGTGATGCGTGCCAGGGATCAGGGAATTGATTTTATGGGTCCGTTCACACCCTCCAACGGAAACAAGTACATTCTTGTAGCCGTTGATTATGTTTCTAAGTGGGCCGAAGCTGAAGCTCTACCCACTAATGATTCAAGAATGGTGGGTCGGTTCCTTACCCGTCTTTTCACGCGTTTTGGTTCACCGCGCTTCATCATAAGCGATAGGGGTACCCACTTCCATGGACAATTCGACCGGGTATGCAAACGCTTTGGCGTCACCCACTGTATGTCCATATCTTATCATCCTCAAGTGAATGGTCAAGCGGAAGTGACGAACCGTGAGCTCAAGCGGATTCTTGATAGGACAGTTGGCCGGTCCCGCAAGGACTGGTCATCTAAGCTCAATGATGCCTTATGGGCTTATCGAACTGCCTACAAGACTCTGATCGATACCTCACCGTATCAGCTGGTCTATGGCAAGGCATGTCATTTGCCAGTTGAGCTTTAGCACAAGGCATTCTGGGCTAACAAAGAGTTGAACATGAGCTATGCAGTAGCAGGTAATATGCGTCACGACCAGATCGCTGAGCTTGAAGAGCACCGACTCCACGCATATGAGAGCACGAAGTTATACAAAGAGCGCACGAAGAAAATTCATGACTCTCAATTGAAGACGATCAAGCAGTTCTACCCTGGAGATGAAGTCCTCTTATATAACTCTCGATTGAAGCTCTTCCCGGGTAAACTGAAGTCCCATTGGTCCGGCCCTTATACCGTGGTGCGGCAGGCATCTTTAGGCAGTGTCCTAATCAAATTGCATGATCAAAAGCCGTTTATGGTCACCGGGCATAGGCTTAAGAAGTATCTGCAAGGACTAGCTGTCTCTTCCATAGACGTGCACTACTTTGCTTTGGAATCATGACACAAATCCAGGTATCGTCTGGCTCAAGGACGTTAAAGAAGAGCGCTTCGTGGAGTCAACCCACGGCTGGAGTCAGTTGTTTTCGTTTCGAGTCGTTTTGTTTTAAAACCCCTCTTCTTCAAAAAAAAAAACACAGCCGACCATTTTCAAGTGAATTTTTGCCGAAAATATACCCAAATTTTCGCCAAAAATTCTTGTTTTAAATCAACCTGTTCCTCCTGTTTCTCGCCACCAAGCCTTCTTGCCGAAAATACTCCAACATTTTCACCGAAAATGTTATGCCTTTCCCGCCGGTTATAAATCCCCCTTCGGTTTTTGTTTTTCGCGAAAACTTCCCCCCCACTGAAACCTATTTTCGCTTCTCTCTCCCTCTGTTCCATTCTTCCTTCCCGCCGCCGCCTCCTGTTCGCCAGACCCGAGATGCCGCCGCCGCCGCCCCCCCTCCCTTGATCGCTTTGCCGGCTTTAGAACCCTAGATTCGGAGCTCCACAGCTCTGGTTCCTCCCGAACAAGTTTTTTAATCTTATCATCAATTTCTCGGATATCCAATCGTTTTCTCGAGTCATGTCTTCACGGTTAGTTGTTCAGCCTTTGATTGTACATCTTTGGGCTTTTTGACTTTCGTTTTTGGCACAATTGACCTTGGTTGACTTTTTGGTTCTTCCTCGATTTTCATGATTGCTATTTCGGTGTCGTTTGGCTAAACTTTGGCATTACCATTTGATCTATTTTGCCTCGTGAATTGTTGTCTATGCGATCATGCTAATGGATTCCTTCATGCTCTGTGCTTATCGGTCTGAGTTATTTCTCATGCTTGATTGATTGAATGCCGTTTTCCTTTCTACGTGCTGGCCATGCCTTTGCTGCTATGTTTTGTTTGGTGGTCTCTCGGTTAATTTGCTTACCCCTCTTTTCAACTTAAGTGTGGGGTAGGATTCTTGTCATCTGATTCTGGTCTTTCCTGAGTTGTGTTTTACAGGGCTCCCAAACGTTTTAAGACCACCAGTGCAGATAGAGCGCAGCGATCCTCAGCTCGCCAGAACCTAACTCAACCCTCACGACCACCCGCACCAGCTGCACCAACATCGACGGCTGTGGCCATCATCCCCGAGGATGCACCCACCCCTGTGACCCCTCTCTCCTCTGTTCCTGCACCCGCCACTGGGGCCCTACATCCTTTCCTCGCAGCCCTGGAGCGGCACCAGCTAGAGGTCTTTCAGAAGATCAAAGACATTCCTCCAGCTAAGGTGGCAGTTCTTTCTCTAGACAGTCTCAAGGCCCACAATCCGGCTTGGCACTCCACCATCGACACCGCCCTTCATAAAGCCAGTTTACGAGTGCTGACCGCTTATGGTTCCCCTACCCGCTTGTCGCCCTTCAAGAGTTCTGAAGTTCGTTCCGGCGCCTCACCCCGAAGCCCATCCGTGAGCAGAAATTTGTATCCTTTCGCCTCGGTGGCATTCTCCACGAGAAGTCCCTCCACGAGTTCGGCCATCTGCTAGATCCGCACGCCAACCTCCAGGATACGTTCGTTGGTTTCGCGGACACCTACTCCATCACGAGTGCTCCGTACCCAGAAGTGTGGAAGTGGGCCGCTGACCAATCTGAGATCACACCTATCGTCAACCCCACGGTCGGTGACATCTTTCACCCTATCCTTAAATTCTTACATTATGTTTGGGTGCAGTCTTTGTGTTATTGCAGCAAGACGGGCCGTCACCATGTCTCTCTGGAAGAGCTCGTACTCTTCCGTGCTTTAGAGGAGGATGCCAACTTCCATCCCGGATGGTGGCTTGCACGATTCTTTCACAAGCGCACTACCACCAAGAAGCTTCCTTCTGAACTTCCGGGGGGACCCTTCATTTCTATTCTGATCGACAATCTCCAGCTTAGTGACAAATGGGGCCCCAATATTCCTCGTGTCCCGATTGAGTACATAGGTGCCGACCTCGCCATAGCACGGGGCATCAACCTTTCATTGGATTTTGAGCATTGCAAATTGCTCCAGCCAGTTGAACGCCCACCGTCGCGGGCGCTAATCACCGCTGAGATGAATGAGAGGCTGGCACGTATCGAGAAGTGGCAGCTTGACTACTCAGCTGGTTCGCTTCCGTGGCAGATGGCCCGGGTAGCACATGAGGAGACACAGAATGAGCGATGGACCATTCTTCAGCAGTTCATGGCCAACCAGTCAGCCAGACACAGGGATGATATCGCTTGGCGACAGCAGCTGGAGCAGCGGCTTGGCATTTCACCTCCCCCGACCCCGCCTCCACCCCCACCCTCAGAACAGTGATCATGTTGTTTCTATCCTTTCCATTTCTTTTATTTTCTTTTCTCTTTTTGGATCTCGATCCTCTTTTATTCTGTGTGGATCCGGGGCACTTGTCCCGGTATCCTTTTGATCTTTTTGTTGTTTGTGTTTTGTAGGATTTTGAGTAGCTCCTCCGCTCCGCCCTGGACTCTTCGTGCTCAACCACTACACCGCCCATCACCCTTCAGGTTCTTCATATTTCTCTACTTTAGTTTGGTCATGTGAGGACACAGAACAGTCTAAGTGTGGGGTAGGATGTTAGAGAACCATGCATGATCTTGATTGCTGATATCTTTGTGTGCCTCGTGATTCCTGTCCAGTCACTCTAGCATAGAATTGCTCAATTCTTAACTTTTGATGTTAATATGACTTCAATTTTGAACAATGACGTCTAGACTGTTCCACTTAGAACCTGTAACCAACGTGTCGGAACTGATATCAAATGAGTCTAGGTCAGAACAGATCATACATCACTCTTGTAGTTAAAACTTGAATTATTTGAAGTTTTTGACTTGTTAATAACAAAGCTCGATAACACCGTTCTAAGATGATAAATGCTAGCTTCTTCCATGTTTTCACTCCATATTTGATCACCTGTGATTGTGGCTTGAGATTAGATGGAAATCCAATTCAAAATCTTGTGTAAAAAGTTATAACTAGCTAGGATCAAATGGCTAAATTGTTAAATCAAGTAATAAGTTGTGCAAATCAATGTTAAATTCTTTAAAGTGCTGAAAATCAAAGCTAGGCAAGCCCGACACCTAAGTGAAGTGTTCGGGTTGAGCACTAGCATAAGCACAAATACTGTGAGCTAGGCAGGTCCAACACCTAAGTGAAGTGTTTGGTATCGAGCACTAGTATGCAGTAAATAAATTGAAGGAAGAAGTTTGAATCTTGAAAGATATTGATGTTTAAATCAGTCCTAGCTAGAACATGTAACGTACAGATCTAGAAACGAATGAAGTCGAGTCGATAGCCACGTCACTTTTCCTACCTCCGCGTCCACATCATGGCTAGAGCTTAAGGTCTTTTTTATTATAATTGGTGTTATCGTAGTCGGTTAATTATGATTCATTGTTTTGCCAAGAAACGTGCTTTGTTAAAACTACTACTTGAAGTGCGCAGAAATTAGTGAGATCGAAAACTTGTTTGGTTGATGTTCTTGCATGTGTAGGTCACTTTTTCTACGTGGAACAGTCTAAACCAAATCGTTAGAATTGAATCTCAGTTTAATCTCGTGTCATTTGTGAATTTCAGTATGTTCTAGTTCACTTTGCTTGAGGACAAGCAAAAGCTTAAGTGTGGGGTATTTTGATGACACTCGAATTAACGTGATTATCAGCCTCATTTAAGCAACATTTCATTGCTTAAGACACAGTTTTTAGGGTAGAATAGTGAATATTCACTCAATCGATCCATCGGATACCTTTTGTGTTACCTTGGCCCATTTCGGGTCTATTTGATGGTTTTCTAGTATTTTCGTGTTATCACAGGTGGCCATGAAATACGGTAGCCAAGGACGTGTCTAAGGCACTGGAACCCCGAGGAATCACACCCGAATCAACCAGAAAAGTCATTCAACTCAAAAGAATTCCTGCCCCATTTACACACAGATTTTCGGCAAAAATACCCCTGAGTTTTCGCCAAAAATGAAAGAAGGAATCCACTGTCCCGATCAAGAAGAAGTTTTCGGCGAAAACCTTGGGAGTTTTCGCCGAAAACCCTAAGCCATTTAAGCCAGAAGAAACAGACAAACTCAACAGATATTTTCGCCGAAAATTCCCTTGTATTTTTGGTGAAAATCCCAGTGAAAAAGCAGCAGTCGCCGGTTAGGTTTAAATACTGAATCGAGCGGCTAAATAAAGGAGATCAGAATTTACACACAATTTTAGATGAGACGAAAAATCCCAAGACTGAGAAATAGAGAGAACGAGTGGATAGAGTTCGAGGAGCCAGGAACGGATCGTGACGCCATCCATCCATCTCGGAGAGCCGGTGCTAGGAGTTGAAGATCCAGCAGATTGAAGCTGCAAGGAGTCGTCAAAATTAGGTTTTGCAGTTCTTCTCTGTTTTCCCTACCTGAGATGTATTCTTTGTCTGTCTTCGATTCTTCTGTATTGAATATGAGTAGCTAAACTCGTATAGCTTAGATTAGATGAACCCTAAGTGACCCAGGGCTTTAAAGCGGTCACGGATCGGCGGTGATTAGATTTGAAATTCATTCAGTTTCTTCTTCATGTTTGACTTGTTCTTTGTTCTTTGTGTTTCTTGTCTGGTTTGGCCACCTAGATTAGATTCTTGTTAAGCTAAGGATAGAAGCGAATGCTCGCCTTACTTTAGAACATCAAGTTGAACAATTAACCTTATAATTGGAGTGTGCCTTTCGTGGAACCGATTAGGGTTAATCCACTGCAAGAGTAACTCATAAATTGTTAGAATTTGCACCAGTTAAGTTAAGTCATTGCGAGAGGTGACCGTACCCGGGCGGCTAATTAATCGTGGTAGCTAGATCGGATAGAGCGAACGTTCGCCAGTCTTAAACCTAAGGGTCAGGAGTTATGGTGGTGTCTGAGAACTGAATGAACTAGAATCAGAAATCGCTGATCTGTTGATTGCTATTGCTCTGGTGATCTAAGGGGGATTCGAAATCTAAGCTTGTTTGTTGTCTGTCTTAGTCTATCAATCAACCTTCCTTCGCCTTAATTTCATTTCAATTAATCTTTGCATTTTTAGTATAGAAGTCGTGGAACTCACACCACGCACTAAGTGTTTACCCTCAAATTTAATTGCCAACACATTTGAGTAAGGAAGTAGAGGAGACCAGTGGAATACGATCTACCCTAGCTTCACAGCTTGGTAGTTATTTGATTGACCGCTATTCTGCAGCATCATCAAAAGGGCATCGGCTACCACATTCTTCTTACCTTGTTAAGGGAAGGATTCAATGAAATCCACCCATCTTGCATGCCTTTTGTTCAATTTATGTTGAGCCTTCAAATACTTGAGGGACTCATGATCGGAGTGGATTATAAACTCCTTGGGCCACAAGTAATGTTGCCAAGTCTTCAAGGCTCGGACTAGAGCATACAATTCCTGATCGTAGGTGGGGTAATTGAGGGTTGCACCACTCAATTTCTCACTGAAATAGGCAATAGGTCTCCCTTCTTGCATTAACACGGCTCCAATTCCTACTCCCGGAGCATCACACTCGATCTCAAAAGGTTTTAAGAAATCGGGTAGTTTGAGCAATGGGGCTTCGGTGAGCTTCTTCTTGAGTGCTTCAAAGGCTGCTTCTTGAGGTGCTCCCCAATGGAAGGGAACATTCTTTTTGATGATAGCCGTGAGAGGGGCAGCTATTGTGCTAAAGTCTCTCACAAATCTCCTATAGAAGCTTGCAAGTCCATGGAAGCTTCGGACATTAGTGATATTCTTTGGGGTTGGCCATGACTTGATTGCTTCAATCTTGTCCTCATCAACCCTAATTCCTTTAGAGCTAACAACAAAGCCAAGAAACACAAGGTGATCGGTGCAAAAGGTGCACTTCTCCATGTTTGCATACAGTTGTTCTTGTCTTAGGGTTTCTAGGATAGATTTTAAGTGACCTAGGTGATCCTCTAGGGTTTTTGAGTAGATTAAGATGTCATCGAAATAAACTACTACAAATTTCCCTATGAACGGCCTAAGGACTTGATTCATTAACCTCATGAAGGTACTAGGGGCATTAGTCAAACCGAAAGGCATGACCATCCATTCATACAACCCTAGCTTAGTTTTAAAGGCAGTTTTCCATTCATCACCATCCTTCATTCGGATTTGGTGATAGCCTGATCTTAAATATATCTTAGAAAAGATTGTAGATCCATGCAATTCATCAAGCATATCATCTAGCCTAGGGATGGGATGTAGATACTTAACTGTGATGTTATTGATGGCTCGGCAGTCGACACACATCCTCCAAGTTCCTTCCTTCTTTGGTACAAGGATGACTGGAACAGCACATGGACTCTTGCTCTCCCTCACATAACCCTTGTCCGTCAATTCTTTGACTTGTTGCTGGATTTCCTTAGTCTCATCCGGGTTTGTCCGGTAGGCAGCCTTGTTGGGTAGTGATGCTCCCAGTACAAGGTCAATTTGATGCTCAATGCCTCGGATCGGGGGCAGCCCACTAGGGATCTCCTTGGTGAATACATCTTCAAAATCCTGCAAAAGTGAAGACACAGCACTAGGAAGAGAGGTGTTAGGGTTAGAAATCAAGCATTCTTCGTAAAGAATGACCACTAGGGCCTTCCTAGATACTAGGGTTTGTTTGATCTCACTAGGTCGAGCTATCAGGTTTTCTCTTCTCTCAACCTCACTCATTTGAGCTCTTTGATCCTTAGGATCATGAATTTCCATTTTTGATTTTATTTCTGTTTTTATAGCTTTTTCTTTCGAGGGCTCACTCTTTTCTTCCCTCATCTCTCGTTTCTTGAGCTCTTTCTCTTTTTTCTCTCGGCTCACCTTTCTCTCTATTTGATCTTTGAGTATCTCAGTAGGTGATAGTGGCTTTAACTTGAATGTAGTGTCCCCATGTATGAGTTGATACTTGTTTGCCCTCCCGTCGTGTTGTGAGTATCGATCAAACTGCCAAGGCCTTCCAAGTAGCATGTGGGCAGCCTCCATGGGAACTATATCACAAAGCACCACATCCTTGTATCTTCCAATGCTCAAAGGGATGTGTGCCTGTTTGTTGACCTTCAAGTCTCCACTATTGCTCAACCAATGCAGTCGATAGGGCTTAGGGTGGGGTGAGTAGCAATTCCCAAGCTTTTAACAAGATCCAAACTCACTGCATTTTTACAACTTCCACCGTCAATAACCAAAGTGCAAACCTTATTTAAAATCACACACCTTGTATGGAACAGGTTGTCCCTTTGCTCCCATCCATCTTCTTTAGGTTGTGTACTAAGGATTCGTCGGGAAACTGCTGAGAATTGAACCCTAGGGCCGGTGGCCATCGGGTTGGTGCCCATCGGGGCAATGGCCGTCGGGGTGGCCAGATGGCCGTCGGGGCCGGCGTTCTGCTCCAGGACGTCAACAAGTCCTTCTTCTGTCTTCAAACCAAAATTGGCCGAGGGAATGTTCAAAAAGCCCGGGGTAGGCCGATGGACATCATCTGACTCGGGCAGGATGGCCGGGGCAGACTCCCGTGTCGGGCCGACTGGCGTGATCTGCTCGGAATCAGCCGGTGCATCCGGGGTGATCACTCGGCTGTTGAAGGCTAAAAATTTCTCCAGGCCTTCCACGTTGACTTCTTCTCCTTCACTGGACTCCTCCTCTATTTCTTCAACAATTGGCTCCTCTTCATCATCCATGACAACCTCTCCTTCTCTAAGCACCATGGTTCGGGTGTTAGGGCAGTCCCTTCCCATGTGACCCCTGCCTTGACATTTGAAACACACAATGGCACTAGGTCGGGCATTAGTAGTAGGAATTTTTGAGCCGGGGTTAGGTGTTACCCGTGATGTCGGTCCTTGATTAGGGTTTGGCCTCGATCCAGCATTCCTACCAGTGTTTGACCTCCAAGGGGTGTTTCCTGCACTCATGTCTCCTCTCACAGGGGCACTGATGGGTGGCGGGGTAGTAGTCCTTCTTCCAAGACCATTCTTTAGCTCCTTCTCAACCCTAATAGCCGTGGTTACCAAGTCATCATAATCAACAAAGTTTAGGATGTTGACTTGGTGTAGGATTTCTCTTTGTAATCCTCCAGTGAACCTTGCTATTCGGGCATGTTCATCTTCACTCAGGTCAAGCCTTGTGACCAGGATCTCCATCTCTTTATTGTACTCTCCAACCGACATGTTCCCTTGCTTCAAAAGTTGAAGCTTTGTATGCAAGTCTCGGTTGTAGCTACTTGGCACAAACTTTCTCCTCATCTTCCTCTTGAGACTCCTCCAACTAAGGATAGGATCCTCTTCTTCTCTCCTGATCTGATTCCTGAGCTGAGCCCACCACAACGCAGCATAGTCAGTAAACTCAAGTGTGGCTAGGGTTACCTTTTTCCTCTCGGAATAGTTATGGCATTCAAAGAAGTCATCCATGCTCCTTTCCCAATCAATGTACTCGTCAGGATTTGCTTTGCCAGCAAATTTGTGTACGTTGAGCTTCAAGCTGCTCACATCATCATCGACCTCTTGCAAATTCCTCCTTGGCCGTTGAGGGCCATCTCCATTAGGGGCGCCGAGTTGCTCGGTGAGTCGGTTGATGTTTTGAGCCATGGCAGCCATGTGTGCCTCCATAGCAGCAAATCTTTCATCTGCCATGATTAGTATACAAACAAAGGACCTCTCAAATCACTCTAAGAAAACCTCACACACTCTTTTTCCTTACCACTCGTGTATAAATTTTCAAGTCACTCAAATTAGGGTTTTCTTTGAAAATTCCAAAACAAAGGCAATTTCAATTCAAGTAGTTGCAAGTTTCTTCGAAGCTATAAGTCTAAGTCTACCAATGACACAAAACAAGACCTTATACCTAGGGTTTCGGATTTCTAGGGCAAGAACTTGTGATGCTAGGTCGTGGGATGACAAGACAACAAGTTTGGGTGTTACTAAGAAAGCTACTAGCTAATCTTATGAAAAAAACCCTCTTCTTGAACTTAACCTGCTACCTTGATTGTGAACGTGGCCTTGCTTTTTGGCTAGGTTAATTTTCTGTTTTTCTAGACCTCGATTCTTTTCTTTTCTTTTCTTTGATTCTTCTTTTTGTATTTTCTTTTGATGGCCACAGCTTTTTCTCACAACGAAACAAAAAGAAAGGTAGAAGATTAGAACAAACACAATGAAGCTATTTAGGGTTTTTCTGAAATTGAAAGCAACGAAAATTTAATGATATGAATCCAAGCAAAGAACCTGGAAACTGGGATAGATGGTCCAAGAGTTGAACCGTGCTCTGATACCAGCTGATGCGAACTGCCTCCTCTAGGAAGGGTTCGACTCAACACCCAAAACTATATTATCAGCCCCACGAGAACCTAACCTTTGAAACCGCAAAGAACCTTGAAATCCACTAAGTAACGACTTAGGAACCCCAAGTGTTCGGTCAAGTTGGTGCCACAAACAAAGGATGATAGCCTTTGATGATAAACCAAAACCTTAAGCTAAGCAACAACAAGCAAAGACTTGAAGGAAAAAGAACAACGTTCTGAAATTTTCATTAATCATTCAACGTGTGTTACAATCGTGGCCGAGGCCTCTATTTATAGCACAAAGGGTGGCCAAGGCCGGTTCCAACTCTAAAAAGGAAAAATTACAATAATCCTAAAAGATAGGCTGAAGAAACTATTAAAATAAACTAAGTTGTCTGAAAGTAAAACTCCTAAACTGGCTAAAATTCAGAGAAACCCTAATCCGGGCGGATTAGGGCAAATCCGGCTTTCCTTGTCCAGATGGGATTGGGAAACCTCCGGGCGCGGGCAGGAATCCGGACGCGGCTAGGAAAGGGGTTCCAGGAGTGCACGGTGGCATTTCCGTAAATACTGCTGGCTCCGGGTGACCGGATGGCCAGGTGAGATCCTTCGGCTATGGTGACCAGCTCGGCATCACTCGCTCCGGACTCGGTGCTAGGGTTTTAGTGATGTTGGGGCATCCGGCCTTCCTGGTTGACATTTCCTCGGATAAGCGAGGTTTTTCCCAAGTATTTTGACCTCCTGAGTCTTCTGGCATCAACTTGTCTGCCAGGTTTTGAATGCTGAGCAAGGTTGTCTGGGGCTTGTGTTGGCTGTCCGCATCCGCCGGGGCCGGGGCAGTGCCCTTCGGGCATTTGTCTTCCATGTTGGATTTCTGTCGGCCATCAAGGGTTAGCACCGTGCATCCTTCTCTGATGAACCTCTGGTCCAGCTCCTCATGCTTGGCTCGACTCCAATCTCCTATGAAGGCTGTGACCCGTGTCTTGAAAGCTTTGACTTGGCTCCGGGTCAAGGGCAGGTCTGGTCGGGTCCAGGGCATGGGGGGTTCATCAGATTTAGTGCTACGAGAGTGCATTGAGTCTATAGAATTGATTTGCATGGTCATCCGAATGCTTCCTCAACCATGATTGGCTTGTTTGTTCAATTAGATCTCTTGAGCATGATCAAACTACCCACCAAGAGAACCTCCTTTGTCTTTGATTTGATCGGCCTTTCTCTCTTGTTTAATCTTTGTTAGTATTGCTAATATTTGCCTTTGTTTCTGAATTTCTTAATCAAACCAACCCAATTTCAAATGTCTAAACCGTCTCTGAGAAGTGTGAGTATTGGTTTATGAGAGGACCCCGTGGAATACGACCTTGGTAAAATCTTTTATCAAGTTTTTGGCGCCGTTGCCGGGGACCTTTCTCAATCCTAAGAAAGCATTTAGTAGTGGACCGATCTATTCATGATATGACCCGGCCCAGCTGCCCTAGTACCCGTCGGTACACCTACACCCCACCAGGGTCACCTGTACGAGGCAGAACCCTAAGGTCGTACAAGAAGCGTGTAGAACCAAGGGCCGGCCACTTACAAGCCCTCAAGCCAAGGTATGAGATGAAATATAGGCTAAGGCCTCCCCTGCAGGTAGGAAAGCTCAGAAGGAAGAAATGCCACTCCAGGCCATGCTGCTGGCCGAGTGTAGAAACCCTAGGGTTGAGGATAAGCCCCAGCCAGATCCTGTCCTAATCTCCAAGGGCCCTGAAGATGAAGCACACTCCAGAGACCCTCTGGAGGCATTCCTGGAGTACAGGAACAAGAGGGCTCAAGAGTACCTGGCCAAGAAGGGATGGCCACCCAAGACTGACCCGGCGCCAAGTCTAGATGAACATGGAAGACCCTGGCTCCAAGGCACCACCCCTGGCCCGACCCTAGCCCATGAGAGCCACATATGGAGCTACCTGAGGAGATGCCCGAAGCTAGGAGAGGAAGCCCCGAGTAGAAATGAAGAAGTCCCCAAACCGGCCTCACCCCGAGCCTTAGACTGAGAGCCGGGCCGATCGGGAGTATTTTATGGGAATGGTCACCGTGTGGACCAAGCCTTTTGGCAAGGCCCCAGCCCTTGGACCAGCCCGGAGCATCAGGCCCCAAGGCCCGACGAAGGCCCGCCGTTTGAAGAAGAAGAAGCCCGGTGCCTAGCGAAGGTCCGGCCCGAGACCGGCTGCCCGCCGAATCCTAGTCCCACCCGGACTAGGAAACCCTAAACCGCTGGATTAGGGTTTTAGGAGTTTTAGTCCTATTTTGAGTTGTATTTTCGGTTTTTAAAGACTATTTAATTGTTTTTCCTTTTTAGTAGGATTGTTTAGGGGTTTTAGGAGTCTAATTAGGAATAGGACTCTTTATTCTATTCTTATTTAGGAAGTAGTGTTTAGGGAGGAGAGCTTGTTCCCTCACCTATATATTGAGGCCGCCGGCCACCCTTTGTAAACACAACTTTTATGAAATAAACAACCCCCTTTGATAGAACTTTGTTCTTGAAACCCTTATTATATCTGCATGTTGCGATACTGAAGGCTCGACTTATCATCAAGAGCATCCATCTCTTGGCGTGGCGTCTACGACTTGATACTTCTGGTTCCCAGCTGTTATATAGCTGACGGGTCAAAGTCCTCATCCGCCCCCGGTTCCCGACAGTTCTACCTCGTTGCACGGTCTCAACTTGCGGTGTTCAAGGGTCATCTGCCCACGGTTGCAGCGGTTCACATCAGTTGGTATCAGAGCACAGTTCAGCTCACGGACCACAATCTATCCCAGTCTCCAAGTTCACCTGGATTCATATCCTTTACTGCTTTTTAGAAAATAGCTTCGAAAATTCCCTTCTATTTCAGTTCTTGTTTTCAGTTTCGAGTTGTAAGAAAAAGAAAAGAAAGCAAGGCCACCTTGCCATGTAATTTCCTTTCGTTGTAAGTTTATTTCTAAGAAGAGGGGATAGAAAATTGCTTCCGTTTGCTAGTACTAACCATGGCAGACGAGAGATTAGCCAACATGGAAGGCCACCTTCAGAATCTGGAAGCTACTATGGCCGTCGTCCAAGAAACCCTAGCCAGGCTTCAAGCCGGTAGAGGATGAGATGAGCGCCAAGAAGACAGCCCTGAAGGTCTGAACCGAAGAGCCCGACGGCTAGCTCAGGATTTTGATGATGATTTGAGCAACCTCAAGCTCACGGTGCCTAAATTTGCCGGCAAGTACAATGTCGATGAATACTTGGATTGGGAGAGAAGTATGGAGGACTTCCTCGAGTGCCACCACTATTCTGAACGTAAGAAGGTAATCCTCGCCACCCTTGAATTCACTGACTATGCTGCTCTATGGTGGAGCCAGTTCAAGAGCCAAGTTCAAAGGGATGAAGAAGACCCCATCGAATCGTGGAGAGATCTCAAGAGAATAATGAGGAAGAGGTTTGTTCCGGGAACTTATACCCGAGACCTACACACATCTCTCTGGAACTTAAAGCAAGGCACCATGTCCGTGGAGCAATACACCAAGGAGATCGAGATGTTGGTAGCCAGACTCCACCTCAGATAAGAGCCCGAAGCGAAGATAGCCCGGTTTGTGGGTGGGCTACACCCCGAGATCATGCATCAAGTCAACCTACTTAACTATGTTGACTACGAGTATCTCAAGGCCCTAGCTAACCGTGTGGAGAGAGAGTTGAAGAGGGGTTACATGAGAAGATCAGCCAATGCCCCGTGGAGAGGAGGCCCGAATACAAGCCAAGCCCCATGGAAGCCCGAACAGCCCCGAGGCTCAAGCTCACGGCCAAACCCTAACCCTAGGGATTCGGCCCCACCGGTAACACCTGCTCAACCTACTTCTAAGGTTCAAAATTCTAACCCACGTCCTAGTGGAATTGTGCGCTTTAAATGTCAAGGTAGAGGACATATCTCAAGGGACTGCCCTAACCAACGGACGATGGTGGTAAGAGAAGGAGGAATCGAGACAGATGATGAAGAAGAGGAGAAGAAGGAAGAAGAAGAGGAGTCTGATGAAGGAGAAGAAGTTAAGCCCAAAAGGCTTTAGAAGTTTGTAGGGTTCACCTCTAAAACCCTAGCACCAGGCACTCCGGCACTAGCCCCGACCCCTGCCCCGGCACACAGCCCCGACCCCAGCCCCGTCACCAGCCCCGCCCCCAACCCCGGCACCAGCCCCGCCCTCAACCCCGGCACCAGTACCCAGCCCCAGCGCTGCCCAATCAGACCTCAGCGCCCCAGTGCTCGGCCCCAGCCCCGGCGCTGCCCAATCAGGCCCAGCGCCCCAGCCCCGACGCTGCCCAACCAGCGCCCCAGCGCTCGGCCCCAGCCCCGGCGCTGCCCGACCAGGCCCCGGCCGCCCCATCACCCGGCCCCGACCTGTCGCTGCCCGACACCCCGCGGCGCATCACCACCCGACGTGGCCCCCAACGGATCACTACCCGACGAGTCCAGTGTGTCCCTGCCCACCGCTCCGTCCCGGTCCTGCCCGACCCTGACGTGACAATGTCCGACGCCACCAACTGGCCGATGCCCGACCACCCCGACGCATCACTGCCCGCCACCGCCAGCTTTCCACTGCCCGCCGCCGCCGGCCCTCCATTGCCAGCCGCCGCCGCCTTCCCACTAGCCGCCGCAACCTCCCCACTGCCCGACGCCGCCTCCCCACTGCCCAGCGCCGCCACCATGCCCGATGTGCCCTGGTTTACCTCCGGCACCCCCGTGCCCCGACCCGACGCTTCACCGATGGTCCCCTGTGAGGAACTCTCACCCGCTACCCCGAGTAAAGAAGATCCGGATGCTGACCCGGACGTGGAAATGAGTGAGGAACTCTCACCCGCTACCTCCCGAGCCTTAACATTATTGTTGATAGTTTTTCAGGAGAAGGAGCTATGGAGACCGATGGAGAAAGCACTGAAGGACCCGAGCCTTGGTCCGTTACTGACTCAAATGACACTTCTAGGTCTGAAGATAATGCTGAGTCTTCCCCGACCGTGGCCAACAAAATTGCTGAAGTTTGAAAGAGGGTGATGAGTGCTAAAAGAGACCCCGAGATGGATTTGGGGACAAATCCAAGGCAAGAAGAGGGGGATGATATGACCCGGCCCAGCTGCCCTAGTACCCGTCGGTACACCTACACCCCACCAGGGTCACCTGTCCGAGGCAGAACCCTAGGGTTGTACAAGAAGCGTGTAGAACCAAGGGTCGGCCACTTACAAGCCCTCAAGCCATGGTATGAGATGAAATATAGGCTAAGGCCTCTCCCTGTAGGCAGGAAAGCTCAGAAGGAACAAATGCCACTCCAGGCCATGCTGTTGGCCGAGTGTAGAAACCCTAGGGTTGAGGATAAGCCCCAGCCAGATCCTGTCCTAATCTCCAAGGGCCCTGAAGATGAAGAACACTCCAAAGACCCTCTGGAGGCATTCCTGGAGTAGAGGAACAAGAGGGCTCAAGAGTACCTGGCCAAGAAGGGATGGCCACCCAAGACTGACCCGACGCCAAGTCTAGATGAACATGAAAGACCCTGGCTCCAAGGCACCACCCCTGGCCCGACCCTAGCCCATGAGAGCCACATATGGAGCTACCTGAGGAGATTCTCGAAGCTAGGAGAGGAAGCCCCGAGCAGAAATGAAGAAGTCCCCAAACCGGCCCCGCCCCGAGCCCTAGACCGAGAGCCGGGTCGATCGGGAGTATTTTATGGGAATGGTCACCGTGTGGACCAAGCCTTTTGGCAAGGCCCTAGCCCTTGGACCAGCCTGGAGCATCAGGCCTCAAGGCCCGACGAAGGCCCGCCGTTTGAAGAAGAAGAAGCCCGGAGCCGAGCAAAGGCCCAGCCCGAGATCGGCTGCCCGCCGAATCCTAGTCCCACCCGGACTAGGAAACCCTAAACCGCTGGATTAGGGTTTTAGGAGTTTTAGTCCTATTTTAAGTTGTATTTTTGGTTTTTAAAGACTATTTAATTGTTTTCCTTTTTAGTAGGATTGTTTAGGGGTTTTAGGAGTCTAATTAGGAATAGGACTCTTTATTCTATTCTTATTTAGGAAGTAGTGTTTAGGGAGGAGAGCTTGTTCCCTCACCTATATATAGAGGCCGCCGGCCACCCTTTGTAAACACAACTTTTATGACATAAACAACCCCCTTTGATAGAACTTTGTTCTTGAAACCCTTATTGTATCAGCATGTTGCGATACTGAAGGCTCGACTTATCATCAAGAGCATCCATCTCTTGGCGTGGCGTATACAACTTGATACTTCTGGTTCCCAGCTATTATATAGCTGACGGGTCAAAGTCCTCATCCGCCCCCGGTTCCCGACGGTTCTACCTCGTTGCACGGTTTCAACTTGCGGTGTTTAAGGGTCGTCTGCCTGCGGTTGCAGCGGTTCACATCAATTCACTTCCTTCCATTTTAGTTTTTGCTTCTTTGTATTTGTTTGTTGAATTTTGTTATCTCGCTTTGTCGTGTTACTTTGATGTCTTGTTGAGCTTGTGTGTAGGTACCTTGTGCTAGTGTATGAGTTTATTCACTCGCTTCCAAGCACAACCTCAAGGCCTCGAGTAAGTTATTGATCCACCAATATGTTCTCTACCTCATTTAGTTCATGGGAGCAAGGTTGCAAGTAAGATGAACTCGTGGAATGGAAGTAATGGTTATGGTACCTATCAAATGTGGAATCCGTCTCCTAATCAATACTATGGTCATCCTACTTCATCCAACTACTACCAAGAGACTTTTGAGGGAAATGGCCAATGGTGGGATCAAGGTCAGCAAGCTTCAACACCAATGTGGAATGAACAATGTTCCTCTCCACCACCACTCTACCATCAAATATTCTCAGAGTATAGTAAAGACGAATTCACAAGCCATGAACAACACCCTCAACCACCTTCCATGCTAGAGGAACTCTTGAAGATGGTGAAAGAAAGTGAGAGTCCTCAAGAGGAGTTTGTAAGCCATGAGCAACACTATCCACCTCCCCCCACAATTGAGGAAATGTTACAAATTGCGGAAGAAAATGCTACTCGGATTAGTCAATTAGTTCAAAGCATGGAGCTCATCACGGAGATTCTTGAGAATGAACGATGCCCCCAATAATTTGGAGCACGTCTATGGTGATGAGGATGACACTTGTGAACCGGAAGTACTTGACATGGATGAAGAGTTGGTAGTGGAGGAGATTGAAGAACATGTTCTTCCCAAGGACACACCACATGACCATGATGCTTGGATAGGAGTGATGACACTCGATTTGACGTGATTACTAGCCTCATTTAGGCGTCATTTCCTTGCTTAAGACATGGTTTTTAGGGTAGAATAGTGAATATTCAATCAATTGTCCTATCTCGTGCCATTTGTGTTACTTTGGCCTGTTTCGCGACTATTTGATGGTTTTCTAGTGTTTCTATGTTAGCACAGGTTTTTGCCATCAAATAAGTAGCCAAGGACTTGTCTAAGGCATTGGAACCTCGAGGAATCGCACCGGAATCGATCCAAGGAGCCAATCGAGTCAAACCAAATCCTGCCCCGTTTTACACTGACATTTTCGGCGAAAAACACCTAAGGTTTTCGGCGAAAATCCATGAACAAATCGACTAAGCTTACCAAAGGAAGTTTTTGCTGAGAACCGACAGTCCGAAAACCACAGAAGAATCCAGCCGGCGGCCACCCCCTTTTACAAAGGGATTTTTGCTGAAAATTCCTTAACATTTTCGACGAAAATATCATTTAAAATCCGGCAGATTAGGGTTAAGTATAAATACTTAAACCAGCGGCCCAGAACAGAGGGACCTCATAATATCAATCATAATTTTCAGACCTAGGAGTTGGAGAGAGAGTTTAGAGAGTTCAAAGAATCATGGAGAGATCGTGACGCCGTCCCTTCACCTCGGAGACTCGGAGCTAGGATTGAAGATTACCGGAGAGCGAAGCTTTGCCAGAGTCATCAAAATTAGGTTTTTCAGTTCTTATCTGTTCTTCCTCTGTGTGATGAACTCTATTTCTGTCTTCGATTCTTTTGTTATGAACATGAGTAGCTAAACTCGTAGAGCTTAGATTAGATGAACCCTAAGTGACCCAGGGCTTTAAAGCGGTCACGGATTGGCGGTAATTAGATTCAAAGTTCAATCAGTTTCTCTTTGCATGGTTGTTTTGTTCTTGATTGTTTATGTTTCTTTTCTGGTTGATCGCCTAGATTAGGTTTTTGCAAGCTAGGGTTAGTCGCCAGACATCTTCCCTGCTTTGGCGCATAAACTTGTCTTCCTTGATCACCTAGTTTAGATTCCTGTTAAGCTGAGGATAGAAGCGAACGCTCGCCTCCTTTAAAACATCAATTCAACCAATTAACCTATTCATTAGAGTGTGCCTTTCGTAGGAACCAGTTAGGGTTAATCTGCTTCAAGAGTAACTCATTAATCACTAGTAATTGCACCAGTTAGTTAAGCCGCTGCGAGAGGCGACCGTACCCGGGTGACTAATTAATCTTGGTAGTTAGATCGGATAGAGCGAACGTTCGCCAGTCTTAAACCTAAGGGTCAGGAGTTATGGTGGTGTATAGAAATTGATTGAACGAGAATTGAAATCCGCTGAACTGTTGATTGCTGTTGCCTTGGTGATCTAAGGGGGATTCGAAATCTAAGCTTGTATGTCGTCTGTCTGAACCAACCAATCATTCTGTCTTTTAATTTCATTTTAGTTTTCTTGCATCTTAGTCTAGAAGTCGTGGAACTCACACCACGCACAAAGTGTTTAAACTTGAATAAATTGTCAGCTTCTTTGAGTAGTCAATTAGAAGAAACCCTATGGAATATGATCTGCTTAGCTTTCTAGCTTGGTAGTATTTGATCACTGTTCTGCAGCTCATCAAATTGGCGCCATTGTCGGGGACTCTTCTAATTGTTTGAAAGAAGAGTTGGCATTTACTCTTCTACCTTTCCATCTTTCATATTACATCACACTTCGATTTTACGCTGGTTATGTTTGCTTTTGTTGCTTGCAAGTTGTTTTACAGGTTTATGAACCGCTCACTCACTCATTCTCAGTTTAAGCCGGGTAGTTCTGCTCCGCCAAAGCAACCGCGAGTTCAGAAGCAAGTCAGAATCATTTCGCCTACACCTCCTACCCATATTAAGATCGAGGAGTTGAAGGAGAACTCTTCATCTTCGCCCGCTTCATCCACTACTTCAGATTCATCACCACCTTCTCCTTCCGTAATGGCTGCTCAACGCACCATGGTGGATTACTATAAACCGAGCGCGGCTAATTTTCGGTCTAGCATCATTGTGCCGTACAACGATGACGATCCTGACTATGAGATCACAATCCCCTTCCTGGAAATGATCTATATGGATGTTCAGTTCGAAGGGAAGCCGCAAGATAACACATGCACACATCTGGCGAACTTCCTAGCCATGTGCGAGACGTTCAAGAGTGGGAACCTCGGTAAGAACACATTATGCTTACGAGTCTTCCCATTCTCCCTTAGAGGCGATGCCAAGAGATGGCTCAGTATGAAACCACCTGGCCACTACACCGATTGGGATAGTCTAGGTCAAGACTTCGTAGAGGAATACTTTCCTCCTTCAAGAACTACTTTCTACAAGGACAACATTGCCAGATTCGTTCAGAAGAGAGGAGTAAGCTTATATGATGCTTGGAACGAATTCCAAGGACTCCTCTACGATTGCCCTCATCATGGATTCGAGCAGAGACAGCTAGCCGAGTTCTTTGCCTGAGGGATGAACGAAGAATCAGCTAAATGGGTTAACGCCTTAGCTGATGGCGACTACACCGCACTCGCACCAGAAGCTGCTCTTATTCACTTTGCAAACTACGCATCGAAGTCTAGAAGCTGGGAGAGACAGTTTGGAGTAGCTAAGAGCCAACCAAGCAGTGAAGATCAGATCAAGATCGAAGTACAGAAAGAAATGAAGAAGATCTTCGGTACAACAAATAACTGGTCTATAGGGGAAGTGAATTTTATTGATCAAGATCCCCCTGGATTCACCGGAGGACAGCAGCCTCAGAATTATACGTTTGACAATACTTGGGAGATCGAGGTAGACAAGAAGCTCGACCGGATCTTGGCAAGACTCGATGACCACGAGGAGAGATTCAAGCTTCAAGCTCTCTTAAATCAAGATCATGAAGCTCGAGGTCAACGAGTGGAGAGCATGTTGAATAACATGTTTAGCCTGCTAACTAGTAGCCCCCTCCTTAATCAATCATCGGTTCAAGACGAATCTACCATTAGGAAGGAGCACGTCAAGGCCATCTCCACAAGAATTGGCAAGCAATTAGTTGGTCCTGCAATCTCTGATCCGGCCATGATTCCTGATGCTATAGCCATTGACACGCCAGAGATCGAGGAAGAGGTGACTGCCCCGCCTCCCCTAACAAAGACATCACCTGTGCCACCTCTTCCTCCATATCAGCCTCGGATTCAGTTTCCTAAGGCTGCACAATCAAAGGAGAAAGATCATGACACCTGGTACAGAAAGTGGTATGGATACTTGAAGAACACAGATATCAAGATGCCTGTTACTGATGCTATCCAGATGATACCGGAGGTTGGAAAAGTCACGAAGGATCTTGCGAAGAACAAGAAGAAGGGAGAGTTGTCTTCCATTTCCCTCGAGGAAGAATGCTCCACGATCCACAGCCAGACGACCGCCATACCTCCCCCAGCTAAGTGTCGCGATCCCGGTGCTTTTACTTTGCCTTGCACTATTAATGATGTGAAAATTGATCGTAGTTTAATTGATCTAGGTTCTTCCATTAATGTCATGCCTACCTGCTTGCATGAGAAATTGAACCTAGGAGAATTGAAACCGATTAACATGCATTTAGTGTTTGCCGACAGATCTGTTAAGTTACCTAGGGGAGTAATAGAAGACGTGGTTGTCAGTTGTGGTCCTTTTACTATTCTAGCTGATTTTGTTGTTATGGATACCCGAGGGGAAGATGTCACTCTTCTCCTTGGCCGACCATTTATGGCGACAGCCGGCATTAGCATTAATGTCCCGAATGGCTCGTTGACATTAAGGGTCGGCAAGGATACCATGACATTCCATCTAAAGGATGGCATGCAAGTCTCTGTCAAAGAAAAGGCGCATTGCTTATCTGTTGAAGCTGTGGAGTTGGCTTCGGTCAACTCCGTTATTAATGAAAAAGCTAGAGTTTCTTCAGAAATTTGCTTACTAGGTGGTGGACAGGTCCCTAATCTGAAGAATGAGCTGTCGGCACAAAAGCCGAGAAAGAAGGAGGATCCGACGGCATCCCCTCATGAATCGCCAAAAGTTAAAGATCCTGGCGAGATAAAGAAGGAGAATAAAGAGAAGACGAAGGCGGTTTGGAAGCCGATTGCTCAGCCACCGTCTACCGAGCCACCGGAGAAGAGTGATCCTCTGAAGGACGCTCCTTCGAAAGAACTGTTCGGGCCATTTGAAATCTCTGGTCATCTTCCCGAAGAACGAACCAAGTTAATTCACGCAAACGGGAAGAAGTTCACACTTGCCGGAGGATCCCCAAAGTTGTATTTCATTAACTCTAGCACGAGCATAAAAGAAATCTTGAGTTGGGATGTCTCTTGATCGCCATCCAGGTATCGTCCGGCTCAAGGACGTTAAGCAAGAGCGCTTCGTGGGAGGCAACCCACGGCTGGAGTCCGTTTTGAATTTTTGAGTCAGTCTTTTTCGTCGTTCGAATCAGGTTCGGGGGAGCCAAAGTGTCAGTTTAATTTCCTTTCGTTTTGATTTGTTTTCGGTTTGGTTTTGAAAAAAATGGGGTTTTAAAATCATTTTTCGGCGAGAATTGAAAATTTTCGCCGAAAACTTTTCCCAACTTGCAAACAGTGGCGTCTCTTTTATTTTTGTCGATTTTCAAGGAAGGATTCGGCGAAAACTTCCATAGTTTTCGCCGAAAACTTGTGTCTGTTTTGAAAATCAGTTTCCTTTTTTTGGTCCGATTCTAACGCATACTTGATCGTCCAAATCGGAGCTCTGTAGCTCCAGTTATCCCCGAAACAAGTTTTTCACGTTTTTGGCCAACTTCGTCGCTTTCCGTCCATTTGCTCAAGTCGTGTCTAAAAGGTTAGTTGTTGGGTTTTCAATTTCGAATCTTTTGACATGCTGATTATTGAATTTTGATGAGTGTCAACTTAGTCTACCTCATTTTGCATGCCTGCTGTTTCGGTGTGATTTTTTCTGAACGACTTGAGCTTAGATGATCTAGATTGCTCTAGGAGTGTCGTGCCGTGAGTTTGAAAAAAAAATCAAATTATTTTCAAAATTCCCCTAAACCTTCTTTGTTCGACTTTTATTCTGTGTGGATCCGGGACACTTGTCCCGGTATCCTTCTGATCTTTTTGTTGTTTTTGTTTTGTAGGAACTCGAGTAGCTACTCCGCTCCGCTCCGGGCTATCCGTGCTCATCCCCTACACCGACCATCTCATTCCAGGTTCTTCGTATCTCTCTACTCTAGTTTAGTCCTGTGAGGACACAGAACGATTTAAGTGTGGGGTAGGATGCTAGAGAACCTTGCATGAACTTGATTGCCCTTAATTGTGTGTTGTGTGTTTCTCGGTGTCTTTCCAGTTTCTCTAGCATTTGAATTGCTCGGTTCTTGATTTTTGATGTTAAGTTGTGGTTCAATCTGTCATAATGATGCTTAGACTGCTTAACCTAGAACCTGAAAACCAACGTGTATATTTTGATGCTAAATTGCCTGGTCAGAACAGATTTTTGAAAATCACACTTGTAGTTTGTAGCCTTGATTGCATGAAAATGACCAAATCCGACTAGCAAACCAAATGTGAGCTTTTGATCCATTGCACGTAACTTGCAATTTCAATTCTTTTTGAGTGGTTTTCTGTTTGCTTGAATGAGTTAGAATTTGCATGAGACCTACTCGAGACCACACGATGACACGAGTTCTAGAATGATAGGGGAACCTAGATTCAGCTACTAAGCCAGATAGCCTACCTAACGATAAATCCATTAGGTGTAAACCCTTGAGCTTGGCCTTTTTTTTTCGGTTCGATATACATTACAGCCACTCCCCATTCTTTCATTCCCTGTTGATCCCCTGTGGTTGTAGTTCTAGATTGACCTACCGGAAGTCGGTTTGTGGTAACCTGCCTATAGCCATTAAACAGGCGGTCTTAGCTATTATGTC
This sequence comes from Linum lewisii, assembly GCA_034768395.1. Classification (NCBI taxonomy): domain Eukaryota; kingdom Viridiplantae; phylum Streptophyta; class Magnoliopsida; order Malpighiales; family Linaceae; genus Linum; species Linum lewisii. Next base: position 55,658,124 of record CM068296.1, read on the forward strand.
CTAACGTGTAAACCCCTTAGCAACTAAAAGAAAGAATCAACACAAAAGAAAAGAAAAATATATGAAAAGAAGAAAAGAAGAGAAATTTCGAAAAAAACAGAAAAAGAGAAAAGTTCAAGAAAGTTCAAAGTTCAATAACGTTCTTCTCCCTGCATATGGAAGAACGAAGTCAAAAGAAAATTCAGAAAAAAATGTGTGTAAAAGAAAATTAAGTGCTAGGTTGCTTGAGGGTATCATAGGACGAGCGTTCACTATTCCACCCGTGTCTGGTTAGACGGTAGGAAGCCATAGGCTAGATTCGAGGGAAGTTAGTCGAAAGCTACACCGCACCAAAGCCATCATCATACATTCCCATCATCCATCTCATCATAAACCCTTGTAGTGTAGAATTCGCTACAGTCCTAGCAGGGAAGTCCTTCTTGACTAGTTACTCGTGTTGTCACAGTGGTGGAGATGTGGTCGAATTGCAAACCTATGACAGAATTCAGTAACAGAAAATGATTGAGAGCAGAAACACGTCCTTAAACACAGAGAGTGAGAGTTCCCCCATTTACTATATATTTCCTGTGTGAGGAGTCTGGTCGGTCAGGTCAAATTCGTGCATAATTGGTTGCGATTACTCGTCGTGTGCAGTTTATTAGTGAGACCAGGTTGTTTAGCTGATCAGTATGCACGTTAGGTTTCTTGTTCTAGGAATTAGAAGTCTAATAATTCATTGTATTTGATTGAACTCCAATTTAATAGATCTTATCATTTGTGAACGTGAGCATTTCTATTCAGTTTGCTTGAGGACAAGCAAAAGCTTAAGTGTGGGGTATTTTGATGACACTCAATTTGACGTGATTATCAGCCTCATTTAAGCGACATTTCCTTGCTTAAGACATGGTTTTTAGGGTAGAATGGCGAATATTCAATCAATTACCCTATCTCGTGCCATTTGTGTTACTTTAGCCCGTTTTGGGTCTATTTGATGGTTTTCTAGTGTTTCTATGTTAGCATAGATTTTTGCCGTCAAATAAGTAGCCAAGGACGTGTCTAAGGCGTTGGAACCTCGAGGAATCGTACCGGAATCGATCCAAGGAGCCAATCGAGTCAAACCAAATCCTGCCCCGTTTTACACTGACATTTTCGGCGAAAAACACCTAAGGTTTTCGGCAAAAATCCATGAACAAATCGACTAAGCTTACCAAAGGAAGTTTTTGGCGAAAACCCTAAGTTTTCACCGAGAACCGATGGTCCGAAAACCACAGAAGAATCCAGCCGGCAGCCACCCCCTTTTACAAAGGAATTTTCGCCAAAAATTCCTTAACATTTTCGGCGAAAATATCATTTAAAATCCGGCAGATTAGGGTTAAGTATAAATACTTAAACCAGCGGCCCAGAACAGAGGGACCTCATAATATCAATCATAATTTTCAGACCTAGGAGTTGGAGAGAGAGTTTAGAGAGTTCAAAGAATCGTGGAGAGATCGTGACGCTATCCCTTCACCTCGGAGACTCGGAGCTAGGATTGAAGATTACCGGAGAGCGAAGCTTTGCCAGAGTCATCAGAATTAGGTTTTTCAGTTCTTATTTGTTCTTCCTCTGTGTGATGAACTCTGTTTCTGTCTTCGATTCTTTTGTTATGAACATGAGTAGCTAAACTCGTAGAGCTTAGATTAGATGAACCCTAAGTGACCCAGGACTTTAAAGCGGTCACGGATCGGCAGTAATTAGATTCAAAGTTCAATCAGTTTCTCTTTGCATGGTTGTTTTGTTCTTGATTGTTTATGTTTCTTTTCTGTTAGGTTTTTGCAAGCTAGGGTTAGTCGCCAGACATCTTCCCTGCTTTGGCGCATAAACTTGTCTTCCTTGATCACCTAGTTTAGATTCCTGTTAAGCTGAGGATAGAAGCGAACGCTCGCCTCTCTTTAAAACATCAATTCAACCAATTAACCTATTCATTGGAGTGTGCCTTTCGTAGGAACCAGTTAGGGTTAATCTGCTTCAAGAGTAACTCATTAATCACTAGTAATTGCACCAGTTAGTTAAGCCGCTGCGAGAGGTGACCGTACCCGGGCGACTAATTCATCTTGGTAGTTAGATCGGATAGAGCGAACGTGCGCCAGTCTTAAACCTAAGGGTCAGGAGTTATGGTGGTGTATAGAAATTGATTGAACGAGAATTGAAATCCGCTGATCTGTTGATTGCTGTTGCCTTGGTGATCTAATGGGGATTCGAAATCTAAGCTTGTCTGTCATCTGTCTAAACCAACCAATCATTTTGTCTTTTAATTTCATTTTAGTTTTCTTGCATCTTAGTCTAGAAGTCGTGGAACTCACACCACGCACAAAGTGTTTAAACTTGAATAAATTGTCAGCTTCTTTGAGTAGTCAATTAGAAGAAACCCTGTGGAATATGATCTGCTTAGCTTTCTAGCTTGGTAGTATTTGATCACTGTTCTGCAGCTCATCAAGGAGGATCGAGGAGACTTGAGGATGATGACCCTTTAGAGGTGGTGAGAGATGATCTGAAGACTCTTCAAGAAGAGGTGGTACCGAGAGTGGAGCACGAAAGTGAGCAACACCACCCTATTGTGGTACCACCAAAGATTGAGAGTACCCTTCAAACTTCTTGCTTGGTCATGAAGTATTTGTTCCAAGAGACCAAGGACACATGCATCTCGACCCCTCCTAAGGTATACATAAGAGTGGAGCCGCCTATACTTGAACCGGAGGACTCCTTGTGTGGCATCGCCAACTTGGAGACGATGGAGCTCAATGGTGGCCCCCCATCTTACTCTCTTCCTCAAGCTTCGAATTTCAAGGGTAGCAAGCAATCCCAAGGTACCAAGTGGTATGCAAGCATTAATGTGCATTGGCTAGTCTACCATTCTCTCAAGATGTTTCTTGGAGCTCAACTTTCATCATGGAAGAAGCTACTTGACTTCAAGGAGGTACTAAGTTGGATACCATAACACAGGTATCGTCGAGCTTAAGACGGTAACCAAGCGCTTCTTGGGAGGCACCCCATGTTATCTTTACCTTATCGCTTTTATGTGTTCTTTTATGTTTTTGTGTTCTTTTATGTTTTTGTGTTCTATTAGCTTTTTGAATAAGGTTTGGCAAGCACATGGGAATCACTCTTCACAAATGTTCTTCATGGGACTCTCTCACTACTCTTGCATCCTATGCTCTACTTCGCCACGCGGTATTCTCGTTCTACCTTACTCTCTCTCTCTCTTGTGCATTGAGGACAATGCTCGTTCTAGTCGTAGGGGGGATTTGAGGTTTGGTATGATTGTCACTACAAAAAAACTGACATTTTGCGACGGAAAAAACCGTCGCAGAAACCTCAAATTCCGTCGCCAAAAGTTTTCAGCGACGGATATTTCCCGTCGCTAGGGTCGTCACCTATAGTGCGTCCCCGAATGATCTTGGCAACGGTCAACCAAAATCCGTCGCTGAATATGAGATCTTTCCGCGACGGTTGAATCCGTTACCGTTGGGTCTACTTTCCGCGATGGTTGAATTCGTCACCGTGATTGGTTGATAAAATCCACTCAACAGTAATACACATAATATGCTAAACACAAAGGTAAAAATACCTATATTCGAAACCCAACTTAGATGTGAACAATATTAACAACTGTAACTGAGGAACTTGGAATACATCCGTCATAATTTTCTTGAAAGCAGCTGTGATTCCCAAACCTTCTTGAAAGAAGCTTCAGTCTACAAACAACATTACATACATTAGTCTTAATTTTCTTGTTAATTTTGGCAGAAACAACAAACACATATGATGCTTAGCCAATTCCAATTGAAGCTACTGTATCAGCTGCAATTTTCTGTCAAGCTCTTGATGTAGTCCTGCAATAAACAAGGAATAACTTTCTCCAACCTCTTGTCAACTTAAAGCCAAGGGAAAAATCACTTACCAAGAAAGCAGGATCGTAGAACTTCAACTATCGCTAATGCATTGGAGAAGGAGCCACTCGCAAAGTCTACAAGGTAGCCACCGATTACTGGCGGTTAAGAAGTTTAACCCTAAATCAATCACAGTGGTGAGGAAGAGTGACGAGAAGACGGGATTGAAGAGTTATACCAGAGAACGGGGGTTTCTCGGCTGCGATGTTGAGAATCAATAAGCCGGCGGAGAAGGAATCGAGTTACAATTAGTTTAGGGTTTACAAACCTTACCTACTGCATTGAAAACCGGAGGAATGGAAGAGAGGGCTTGATGCGATGATGGTGGATCTGCCAACAACGATGGAGGACCGATCGACGATGATGAAAGAGAAGACAAACCAACAGACAATGATGGAAGAGATAGAGTGGGTTCAATCGGACAAACAAAAAGCAGGAAATCGCAAAAGAATAGGGTTCATATACTTTGACAAGCTTCCAGAATCCGAGTTCTTACCTGAATCTCAACCAAGTTTCTTGTCAAAAGTAAGACTCCAGACACTCGATGACTACCACAAAGACGAGAAATGGATTCTGGATTAGGGACAGAGGAAACTAATTTTGGGATGCAGGGAAAACGCCATTGGAAAGGGTTTTTATGTTGAGGTAAAGAATTGTGAGGGGAGAAAATGCGAAGAGAAAGATTAGACTGAAGAAGAAAGGTGAAGTATTGTGACGTATTAGAGTATAAAAAGGGAGACTACATGAAAACGTGTGTTAGCATAACTGGTAAAGTGTTCAACTGCTTAAGAGAGGGACACGGGATCGATACTCTCAGGTAGCAAAACATTTTTCCAGATTTTACATGTGGCCAATGGCGACGGAAAATCCTAAGTCACCAAAAGAAATGAGACCAACGGCGACGGAAAACCCTCCGTCACCAAAAGAAATGAGACCAACGGCGACGGAAAACCCTCCGTCACCAAAGAAATTGACCAACGGTGACGGAAAATCTTTCGTCGCCAAAGAAATTTGACCAACGGTGACGGAAAACCCTCCGTCGCCAAAGAGATTTGACCAACGGCGACGGAAAAACCCTCAGTCGCCAAAGAAATTTGACCAACGGCGACAGAAAACCCTCCGTCGCCAAAGAAATTTGACCAACAGCGACGGAAAACCCTCCGTCGCCAAAGAGATTTGACCAACGGCGACGGAAAACCCTCAGTCGCCAAAGAAATTTGACCAACAGCGACGGAAAACCCTCCGTCGCCAAAGAAATTTGACCAACGGCGACGAAAAACCCTCCATCGCCAAAGAAATTTGACCAACGGCGACGGATATTTGAAACTGTCACCGAATATTGTATTTTTAGCGACGGTTTTAGATCCATCACTATTTTTCCGTTGCCAAAAATCACTTTTCTTGTAGTGTGTGTTCCGATAGAAGTAGAATGTTATGCTTTGATAGTGTGCATGATTTTGATTGAATGTCAAATTCCTCTATCGTAGAATCATTCAGTTCTTGACTTTTGGTGTTTAGGTTGTTCCACTTAGAACCTATAACCAGCATGTTGGCACTAATATCAAATGAGTCTAGACCAGAACAGAGATTGGATCACTCTTGTAATTTGAATTGATTAAAGTCCCTCGATAACACCGTTCTAAGATGATAAAGGCAATTAGAGTTTCACCACTTTCAGCCAAATTGCCTGCCCGAATCAGTTTCCTTTAGAATAACCCCGTTGAGCCTTGGCCTGTTTGTTGGTTTACACACATTTTCAGCTCCACTCCATGTTTTTTTCACCTTTTTGATACCTCGTGATTGTGGCTTGAGATTAGACGGAAATCCAATTCGAAATCTTTTGTGAGAGTTATAGCTAGCTGAAATCAAGTGGCTAATTCGACAAATCAAGTGGCTAGTGTGTGAAGAAAGTGTTCAAGTTTTTCAAATTCTTGAAGTGTCGTAAGAAAAGCTAGGCAAGCTCGGCACCTAAGTGAAGTGTCGGGTTGAGCACTGGCATAGGCAAAGGCTGTGAGCTAGGCAGGTCCAACACCTAAGTGAAGTGTTGGATCGAGCACTAGTATGCAATAGAAAAAAGAAGAAGAAAAGAAAAAGAAAAGAAAAAGAAAAAAGAGTTCTTAAAAGTGGCCCTTGCTATAGTGATCCTAGCTAGAGCTTGTAAAGTGCAGATCTAGAGGCGGATGAAGTCGAGTTGATAGCCACATCACGTTTACTCACCAATTCCCAAATACTTCATACCTTCACCTAAACCGCATCATTTCCCGAGTTTAAGACCTTTTGATTAGAATTGGTGTTGTCGTGGTCGAACTTTCAAGATCAATTACTTGAAGTATGCAGAAAGCAGTGATGTCTAGACTTGTTTGGATGACGTTCTTGCATGTGTAGGTTAAGTTTGTTCGTGGAACAGTCTAAGCCAAATTGTAATTGCTTGAATCTCAATGTGACCGATCTTGTCATTTGTGAATTTGGATGTTTTCTAATTCATTTGCTTGAGGACAAGCAAAGCTTAGTCGTAGGGGAATTTGATGTGACTTTATTTAGTTCATTTTGAGCCTATGATTGACCTATGAAATACCCATGTTTGATCATGAGATGCCATGCTCTATATGCTTTTATTGATATTTGCTCAAAGTGTCCATTTGTTGTCCGATCGGCACTTTGGAGCCAAATTCGTGCTCTATTGGAGTTACCTCTGTGCACTTTCAGGTTATGGCATTGAAGTAGAGATGACAAGGAGTCCATAGGACCAAACGGAAGCCAAATCGGAGCTTGGATGAGGGAGAAATGAGCGAGGGAAAATCGTGATTTGTGCAGACTTTTCAGGGTACACGACGTGTAGTCATACACGACGTGTATGCCCAGCAGAATCCTATTTAAAGATGATTTTTGGGGATCTATCACTATTCTTTCATCTCTCTTAAACCCAAAACACATACCCACAACCCCATAAACCCTAGAACTCATTTTATGGAGCTAAGTGGAGCTAATTGGAGCAATTGGAGCTTGGATTGAAGTCAACAAACCTTGGGAGAGGAGCTTACAAGTGGAGATTTGAAGTTTGATTCAAGGATCCACTCCATGGTGTTCTTGGTGATCAACTTCCCTTCTCTTTTACTTACTCCCTTGGCCATGTGTGGCTAAGTTCCTAGGTTCATCTTGGATGGGTAGATTAGTTGTGCTATGATAGAGAGATGATTGTAAAAACATGCTATGAATGATTGTGGTTGTATGAAGATGATCTTTAGACTTGTTCTTATTGCCAATTTATGCCATGTTTGCTTGATTTGGTCCATTCAATGTGATGTAATTCATGAGAGTGCTTAGATTACATGGATTGTGGGTCTAGGGATTGAAGGGAGTGTGTTCTAAGAGATTAGATCATCTCAATTCAACCATTGTTGCAAAATTTCTCTCTTAGGCATTTTATCAAACACTTGGTGTGCACTTGGTTTTTCATTCATTTGAACTTTGATTGGTATTTTGATGTTTCTCTTAGTGTTAAGACATTGATATGAGAGTATTATGTCTAGCATTGTGGTCATAGAGTTCTAGGAGAGGATTTTGTGACTTGGCATTTCATCAAACACCTTTAATGCATCCTTAGTCACTTAGCTTGAGAGCGAGAGCCTAAGTCTAGTGGTTTTAGGATAGGGATTTAGTGCTACGAGAGTGCATTGAGTCTATAGAATTGATTTGCATGGTCATCCGAATGCTTCCTCAACCATGATTGGCTTGTTTGTTCAATTAGATCTCTTGAGCATAATGAAACTACCCACCAAGAGAACCTCCTTTGTCTTTGATTTGATCCGCCTTTCTCTCTTGTTTAATCTTTGTTAGTATTGCTAATCTTTGTCTTTATTTCTGAATTTCTTAATCAAACCAACCCAATTTCGAATGTCTAGATCGTCTATGAGAAGTGTGAGTATTGGTTTATGAGAGGACCCCGTGGAATACGACCTTGGTAAAATCTTTTATCATTTAACCTTAAAGGTTTTAAAGTGAGTCCATTTCAAACTAGGTAAATGAACCTCCTACTCTTCTGTAGTGATCGAGATAGTGCCACGGGTAGCCAGAATATTGTTGGTAACCCGCCTGCTCTAGGTTAGATTTTATGCGACTCGTTAAGATGGGTGGCGTCACATTCGACGGGAAAACCTCAGATTCCCAGCTGGCTCTGGAGTGGTTGAGGGAGAACGAGAATGTGTTCACTTTCACGGGAGCTACAGATGAGCAGAAGCTGTGGTACTAATGAGCAGAAGCTGTGGTACTAAATCTTCTTGCTGAGGGAAGATGCTAAGGTGTGGTGGAGTAACTTGGCGGCTGTGGAGGATGATCCTTTTTCCATTGGGTTTGAGGGTTTCAAGAGTGAATATATGCCTCCCACTTGGAAAATAGGCTGGAGTTTCAGAATTTGCGACAGGGTAGCAGGACTGTAGTTGAGTACTACAGAGAGTTTATGATTCTAAGCACATGGTATCAGGGTGATCCAGAGTACAAGGAGGAAGAGCTAAAGCAGCAATTTATGGAGGGTTTGAAGGCTTCAATTCGACCCGGTGTCACCTCAAATGACATGGGTAAGATTGCAGACATCAAGGTTGCTACCCTCGAGGCTGAGTTGCTGGACAACAAGTGAGGGAAGAGCGTTAGGCGTGGTAGGAAGAGAAGAAGAGAAATTCTAGTTTGGCAGGTTTGGTTGGTCTTGTTCATCAAAGGAGGAGGGAGTTTGCTGGAGATGCAAGCCAAAAAACTAAGAGGTCTGCTCCACCCGTGCAACAGCCACACACCGATCCACAGACCAGCGGGCGGCCGTCTTACAGGAAGTGTGGCGTGGTGCATCCAGGAGGCTATTATGGATATGGCGGTTGCTATTGGTGTGGCGAGATGGGTCATTTCAAGAGGGAGTGCCCGAACAGGTTTGCTGCTGCTGGGAGGCCGGTGTCTGAGGCCACGGTGTAGTAGAGTAGAGCTCCGACTGGGAGCGGGTTTAGAGGTGGTTTTGGTAGAGGTAGAGGACCGACGACTGGCGCTAATACTCAACCTTTGGGTACCAGATCGGTGTAAGGAGGTAACACGGAGGTGCAGGCTCTAGTCTTTGCTATGACAAGAGCCAAGGCAGAGGCATCTCCGGACACGGTGACTGGTACGGTTTCACTCCTTAAGCATACTCTTTACCTTTGTTTGATACGATTTCCACCCATTATTTTGTATTTACTAGTGTAGCAGCATTGCTTGGGGTTGGGTACGGTGTTTGGGGTGAGTACTCCGGTTGGGATAACTCTTGCTGTAAATTCTATTCTGTGGGGTTTGGGTTTGCAGATAGCGAGAAGGGTGTTAGAAGCAGATTTGATGTTGCTACCTTTCGATGAGTTTGATCTCATCTTGGGGATGAATTGGCTAGCCAGACATGGAGTTGTGGTATATTGCAGGAACAAGGCAGTCAAGTTGCTACCTGGTGCAAGGGAAGAGGTGGTTCTAAAGGGCGTGAAGACTGTTGGGAAATGCAGGATGACGTTCCTGTCAGCTTTGAAAGCTCACATAACAGGTTGTTGCAGAAAGGATCTCAAGCATTTCTGTCTCATGTGATCTTGGAACCGAGCTCGAGGTTGGAGGATGTAAGAGTAGTGCGGGAGTTTCAAGACGTCTTTCCTAAGAATTTATCAAGTGTTCCGCCGGAAAGAGAGGTTGTTTTTTATATTGAGTTGGTACCTGGTATTGCTCCTATCTCAATACCGCCTTACCAGATGGCACCGGTCGAGTTGAAATAGCTTAAGGAGAAGTTTCAAGAGCTTATGGATCGGGGTCATTCGCCGAGTGTGTCTCCATAGGGAGCACCGGTTCTGTTTGTGAAGAAGAATGATGGGAGCACGAGGATGTGCATTGATTACATGCGTCTCAATCAGGTTACTGTTAAGAACATGTATCCTCTTCCAAGGATCGACGACTTGTTTGATCAATTGCAAGGAGCTTCGGTCTTTTCTAAGATCGACTTAAGGTCGGGATATCATCAAATGAAGGTTGCTCAAGGAGCAATCCCGAAGATAGATTTCAGGACGAGGTATGGGCATTATGAATTCCTGGTTATGCCTTTTGGTTTGACTAATGATCCTGATCCGTTTATGGCTATGATGAACAAGGTATTAGTGATTACCTTGGCAAATTCATCATTGTGTTCATAGGTGATATTCTGGTGTACTAAGTCGAGAGGAGCATAATGAGCATTGAGGTGGTGTTGGCTAAGTTAAGGAGAGCGTTGTTTGCTAAGTTTTCCAAGTGTGAGTTCTAGTTGAGAGAGTTCTTTCCTCGGTCATCTAATCTTTGGCAAGGGGATTGAGGTAGATACCACGAAAATCAAGGCTGTTGTGAAGTGGGCGCCTACTCAGAATGTGGCTGAAGTGAGAAGCTCTTCGGGTGGCTGGTTGCTACAGGCGGTTTGTGTACGATTTTTCCAAGTTACCAGGACCACTCGCAAGTTTCTTAGGAAGGAAAGAAAGTTTTTTTGGAGCAAACTTGTCAGGTGAGCTTAGACGGGTTAAAGGAGCGGATCACTATGGCGCCGGTACTCGCCTTGCCGGTTAGTGGAGGTGAGTATGTGGTGTACAGTGATGCTTCCTACTAAAGTTTGGGTTGTATGTTCATGCAGAAGGACAGGTGATAGCTTATGCGTCAATTCAGCTTGAGACGCATGAGACGAACTACCGTGCATGACTTGGAGCTGGCTACGGTGGTCTTTGCACTTAGGCTTTGGAGGCATTATCTATATGGGGAAACTTTTGTGATCAAGACTGATCATAGAAGTTTGAATACTTATGGACCACAAGGAGCTTAATAGCCACCAAAGGCGTTGGGGAGTTACTCAAGGATTATGACTGTACCATTGAGTATCATCCAAGTAAAGCAAACGTGGTGGTAGATGCCTTAAGTGGGAAGGGTAAGTCGTCCGAGTTGGGTCAGTTGAAGAATCTAGGAGTTGAGCTTTCGGTGGAAGAAGGGAAGGGCTTGCTAGCCAAGTTAATGGTGTGGCCGGTGTTGTCGGAGTAGATCCGTCAAGCTCAGTTGGAGGATTCCAAGTTTGTGGAGATCAAAAAGCAGGTTGAGGAAGGGAAAGCAGGTTTGTTCTCGATAGAGAACGGGTTAGTCACCCTGCAGGGTAGGGTTTGTGTTCCTGATGTAGGGAGTTGAGAAGAGAAATTTTGGATGAAGCTCATTCATTCGTCTATGTTATGCATCTTGGAGTAGTCAAGATGTATCGGGCCTTGAAGCCTCGCTACTGGTGGTCAGGCATGAAAAATGAGGTGGCTAACCATGTGGTGTGCTGTCTGGTATGTCAGAAGGCTAAGGCAGAGCATAGGGTGACAGGAGGGTTACTTCAGTCGATGCATGTGCCAGTGTGGAAGTTTGATGATCTGACAATGGATTTTATTAGTGGTTTCCCTGCAGTAGGAGATAAGGATGCCATCTGGGTGATTGTGGATCGTCTGACCAAAGTAGCTCATTTCATTCCTATAAAGTTCCAGAGGAACATGGAGAATTAGCTAGGCCGTATATGGAGCATGTAGTCAGGCTGCATAGCGTTCCCAAGACCATAGTGTCTGATAGGGATCCGAGCTTCACCTCTCAGTTTTTGAGGAGCTTACATACTGCTATGGGGACTAACCCAAATTTCTCTACAGCTTACCATCCTCAGACGGATGGACAGTCTGAAGGGAGATTGTAGAGGAAATTGGCAACAAGGTTAAGCTGATCCGAGCTCAGCTTGGGATAGCTCAGAACCGGCATAAACAGTATGCAGATGGAAAGGCCATGGAAGTTCAGTTCAGTGAAGGTGGGAAGGTTTTCCTCAAGGTTTCACCTTGTAAGGGTGTTATGCGGTTTGACAGGAAGCGCAAGTTGGCGCCTAGATTTATCGGTCCTTATGAAGTTTTGAGGAAGGTTGGACCGTTGGCTTATGAGTTAAACTGAATTCATAACGTCTTCCATGTTAGCGTACTTTGAATGTATGTGGGTAAACCTGATCATGTGATTAGGTCGGATGAGATTGATCTAGCTGAAGATCTCAGCTATGTTGAAGTGCCAGTGCAAATTTTTTACCATCAGCTTCAGAGTAAGCTCATTCGATGTTCAAGGTGGTCTAGAGGAACCAGGATGTTGAAGCTGCGACTTGGGAGCCGGTTGCTGTTATGAAGCAGAAATACCGCGACTTGGTGGATGCCTATCTCGTTGGTAAGGAATTACCGCTCTTTAGTGCATCCCTTAGTTAAGGTAGAGAGGGGGATTTTAGTCGGCTTCGGGATGAAACCTATTTGAAGTGGGTGAGAGTTGTAACATCCCGTTTCCGTGCTTGTTAGTTCAGGTGGAAATGATTGGATTTGGTGAACTGTACAGTTTGTTGTTGGAAATAATCTACAGGCTGGGGAGGACAATGAGCGTTACCATAAGATTAACGGTCATATTCGTCCTGGGGATAAAGGGCGTTACCTTGTTGGTAAAAGTCTATCCTTTCAAGGACAACGGGCGTAACATTGTATACAGCGACCATTATCTCATCCTATTTATAAATAGCACAGTCGACTACATAGTCGCACAACTTCTCATTTCTTTCTTTTTTCACTTTGACGAACAACGGGTACTGGGAGAGGGGATTTGGAGCTCAGTGCCATCATTCAACAAGGGAGCATGAGAGAAGGTTCAAGGGTCTATTTAGGTCAATCACTCAGGCTTGATTTAGGTAAGTTGTTCTCGGTCAAGCGGTTTCAAGCTCTAGCAATTAGGGTTCTGTAGTTGGGGATTTTGGCTTTCTTCTCTTCTCTGATCATTTCTAAAGATCACGGTGGCTTGGAATCTTGTGTAGGAAGGTTATGGTGCAGTGCTCGTGGTTGGAGGCTATCTCATTTCCAATTGGAGTTCAAGAGTCGGCCAAGGAAAGTGCGAGGGGTTTTTCACTGAAATGCTATCACTTTCTACTATGATCCATACTTGGGTTTAACTACTATTATTGTACATTGTTATTAAATTCCACCTACGTGTGTAATTTGGGCTAGGTTGCTAGATTTCCTTGATTGATATCAGTAGGGTTTACAACCATGTTTAGACAGATCTCATAGGTTGGAATTCGGTGTAAGCACGGGTGATCCAATTATGGATTGCACAATCCCCTAGGTTATAAAGGGCTACAAGGGGGTCTTAATGAAAGGGACTGGGGTCTATAAGGCACTAAGATGGTCAGTAGACCTTACATACTTTATTGATCCTTTCAAAGGATTGGGATAGGGATTGCTCGTGCTACCAACCTCTAACTATTGTGATCTTTCTTGTGACTTGGTTTTCGATTTACTACTTTATAGCATGTGGGATTTTCTTTTACTGGTTCACTCAGTGCATGTCACTGAACCCCTCTTTCTTGGTTTCTTTGCCGGTTCATTTTGGGGTATGGTGAACAGGTCACCATGCCTCCTAGGAGAGCTCAGAGGAGAGGCACTGTTGGGCATACCGACAAGTCAGTTCATGCTAGGTATTGTTGGATGCTCATACCCACTTTTGGATTTACTGCTTTCACCGGGTTTTGCGGATTTTCTTTCTTTTGATATAGATGTTTATGATTGATTCTGGTATCTCCTTCCCTCCAGTCTTTGGATGTATGGATTCATGTTCTGGTTGAGCTGGTTAGGCCTATTTATTATTTCATTATGATTGGTTCAGGTTTCCATTATTATAATATGATGTATGTTTGATGTGTTTAATCGAGTCTATGACGCCTTAGTAGAATTGCATGGGTTATACATGTGGTTTAATCAGATCGTCTAGGGACAATGATTCCTACAGACTTTGTAGTTATCGACACGGAGGACATCACCTCTACCCTCATCCTCGGTAAACCTTTCTTAGCTACCGGAGGAGCGATTATCGATGTCAAGGGTGGCAGCCACACCCTTCGCATTGGGGGAGAGAGTGCAATGTTTTGACTATCTGATGGCATGACACGTGCTCATGAGGTAGAGGATGACACCGTGGGTGTCATTGATGTGATCAACGAGGCTACGACCTTGTAGGTTGCTAATGAATTTGCTAGTGGTATGCAGGATGTTCCTTGTTTCTCTACTTCTGTTTCAGAATTCAGGAGGTCTCGAGGCTTGTTACCTGATCGGCAGGAAAATCTCCTTCAAGAAAGATACATCCCTTCGTTCAGCTTACTCACAGAGAGCGAGTTTGCTCAATGGGGGGTATGACAAACACACACACACACACTTCGCAATCACAAAACAAGGATGGCTCAAGTTATCACAAATCAAACTCAAGCGTGGGCTCAAAGAGCATGGAAATGGTTGGATACAACCAAGGCAACGCAAACAAAACAATCAAGACGAATGAGGATGAGGATGGAAGGGCGTAGATAAGTTCAACCCTAAGGATCATGACAATTGACTAAGTTGGTGAATCTAGGATGAAAAAAACTTGTATCCATGCATTGAAACGAATAGACACACTAAGGCTAGGCTAGGCCAAACACAAACCAATAGGACTCTCGTCACTAATTGACCAAATGCAAGGCGCACGCCAAGTGTTCAATAAAATGCCTCAATGAATTTTCACCCAAAGCGACCTAATTCTCGCCCCCTCTATCGAGTTTAACGAAGAATCAAGCGAATAATCCTAAGTTCTGTGACAAAATCACCCTCTCGGGACAAATCAAATCAAACATCAAAGCCGAAATCAAACATAACACTTAAACATGACAAAAACACATAAAGAACATGGATATTCTACTCAACTGCATTAACAACAATAGTTCATTATCATCTAACACAACGCAAAAAAACAATAAAGTCAATCCCCTTAGGGTTCCACAAATATAAACCAATAGGTTTCAGTTACACATGAAAGAAGAAAGAAAGAGAAACCTAACATGAAGAACAAGGTCATGAATCTTCAATCTGAGGAGTTTTCTTCTTTTATTCGTGTTTCTGAGGTGTAGATGATGATTGGGGATGATTAGGAATGAGTGGATGGTGTCTAGGGATGATGGGGAGGCTGTGGAGTAGTTTTCCCTTCATCAAAATAGCTCTAGAGGCGAGCCTAGGTTCAATCCTCTCTAAAAATCCCAAAACCAACATTTTATAAGTTGCTGCCCAGCGCTGGGCGTGTAGCTGGCGTGGACGCCGCCTGCGCACCGTCTGGCGCTGACGCTACGCTAGCTCCTTTTTTACGACCTAGCATAACTTTAAACTGCAAAACTTGATATCTTGAGCATATGGACTCCGATTCGACCATTGTTTGAACCTGCGGATTCGTATTAACGTGCTCTATCATGGCATGATCTGAAAACTAATCAAAAAATACCTCAAGAAATGTGAAAATAAACTGCAAGGATCTCAAGAGGCTAATTAAGACTAATTATCATCAATTGGTCAAACACCAATCAAAATGAAACATCAACACTAAAATACCACTCAAATGTGTATCAATTATGGGGAATAAAATGTGACATATGTCGAGTCATCATTACCCATTATAGCTCGGATGACATGATGAACGACGCACAAGATGAAAGGAAAGAGTTGTGTGGAATTTGCAAGCTCAGTATGCCATCCAAGGGTAAGTACGAGGAAGAGGTTGGTGGACACCAAGGCCAAAATGATTACCAGATTCGCGGCTCTGGAGCTACAATTGGAGGAAGAAAGAGTGAAGAAGCATATGAAAGAGGAGGTAGAGAAGTGGTTGAAATTTGTACAAGATTTGGAGGCTAGGGTCAAGACTTTGGACATCAAGGATGAATATCGAGAGCCCCAAGTGCAAAATGAGGAAATCGAGGGTTCACTACTCCTTTTAAGAGAGTCGAGCGTTAACATGTATCCCGCTCACCATGGAGGGGAGTCGAACACTCCTAATGATAGAGCTCATGAGACGAGTGTTTTTTGTCGGAGGTTCCACGAACATGAGTTGGTCAAAGAAAAGGGAAGCGGCTCCGAGAAGGGATGAAAGAGAGTGAAAAGAAGGAGGAAGAATCTTCGGTCGACATCATTGAGGGGTCTCCATCCAGCACTCCTCCCCCACTTGTGATACCTCAATCTGACACTATTCCTCCCAAGGCTCCAATGAAAAGACCTGGTAGGAATGAGCGTGAACAACGGAAGAAAAAAGGCTAGTTTCTAGATCTTGAGTTGGTGTCTTCAATCAACAACCGTGGGAAGGAGCCTATAAATCCCATCACCTCCCCTCACGAGGACCCTACATCTCTGAATATTCCTAGGAAGAATCAAGGCAAGAAAGCAAGGGAGCGATGTAAGAGGAAGCTAGCCAGGTTAGAAGCAGGGAATCGGGTTGTGGTCTCGCTCGTGGAGCCTCTCCTGGAGACGCATTCGAGTTTTGATACATTCACCCGGAGGTTCACGGACTTTCACCCTCCCATCATTACCTCAACAAGGAACTACAAGGAATCCCTTGAATGGGATGAAAAAATGGTGAATCCCTAGGGGTGACGCGCCCTCGTTTCTATTCTTTTTACTTTTCCGCTTTTTGTTTTATTTCTGGATTGTTGAACAATTTACATTCGCTGTGCTTGTCTTTTCATTTTCATGCTTATGACTTTCTGTGAGTGCATGTTTTAGCTTCCTATCTTGTTAGGTTGCTAAATTTTCCTTGCATGCCACTCTCCATCGGATATTAGGATGTAGACTCTGTTACTTTGCAATTTCTATCTTCAAATTCCTGTTTCTGTAAATATGTATTTTGTGTTGTGGTTCTCTCGTGTTTTCTTTTCTCTGTGTTTTCTGTAAGTACCCATGATTCAGGTCCTCGTCCTAAACAGGCTACTTGATCCGGAGTTTCATCTCTGACCCTTCTTTTTACCCGCGGTAACCTCTTCCCTAACTTTGTCTGGATCCATGCCTTGCAATGAGGTCATTACAATGTGTGGGGTGGGGATTGGTGTTTAAGTTTAGGAGGGTTACCAATTATTTTGTTTCCTTTCTTTTCGTTTTTGTCTTTCTTTTTTCAAGTTTCGGGCGGTGACTACGTTTTGTTTTGTCGTTCTTTCATTCTTTCCCAATTTTTTAACCAAAATATTATGGCCCTTGGGATATTTTTGTTTTTGAGGTTATTGGTGCTTGTTTCCGAAAGTCTTTGGCTCATCGTGTTGCTTTAAACTCTGCTCGTTCGAATTGAGTTTCTGATCTCTTGGTGAGTTTGGTGTTGTAATCGAGTCCCTTAGTAGGATGTTCGGATTTCTATGTTTATGTTGCACCCTCGCGTCTCTTGTTTGATAGTACTTTAGGAGCCAACTTTTAAAAGATTTGAGGAGAGATAACTTGCTTTGTTTGGGTTACTTTTGGTGGCCCAAATTTTTGCGATTGAATGTGGTCTATCTTGCCTTTCCCGATCTCTCTAGCTCAATGCAAAAACCAAGTTTCATATTAGAGTTCTCAATGGCTTTTAAATGTTTAAATTTAAGTGGTAAACTTGCATGGGTGGTGATTGGTGGTGGTGGAGTAGAAATTCCCAGTATTCACCATTTCCCCTCTTCTTGGACCAAAAATTTTTCAAACCAGTAATGGGGTGTTACATGCATGTTGTGCAAAGGGTGAACATCGTCCAGCTTCCCAAGAAAATTTGAGATTTCTATCATTGGACATTTTTTTAGACCATGCAAGGATGAACGTCGTGCACTTTCCCATGTACTATAAATATGCCCGAATTTGAGTGATTTTTTTAGACTTCTTGATCCCCAACTTTCCCCTTTCATCACCCAAGACCACTCAAACCCTAGAATAGACATTCGAAGATGATTGGAGCCAAATAGAAGGCATTAGCCCATAGATTGAGGCTTTGGAACTCAAGTCTCTTAGCCCGCTGCTAGGTAGCTGGGATGTACTCGTGCTTGGGCACATCATGCAACCCTTTCCATCCCATGGCATATGGATCGACCTCCATTTCTTCCATGTTCATCCACCATTCCTTAGCATCTCCCTGAAGTAGGAAGACTGCATACTTCAGTTTTTACTCATCATCAGCTTCCATATCGTTAAAAGCATGTTTTACCTCCCTCAACCACTATAGTGCCAGCTGAAAATTTGAGGTATTCCCCTCAAGTGTCACCCCACCCATCTTCATCAGACAGCCAAAATCCAATGGTTGGACAGGTTGGTCAGCTTGAGCACTTTTAATACTTGTTATGCTATCACGGTCCCTGTAAAGACAGAGGAGTATTTAATGAACCTTTGAATTGACTCGTTTCAAACTAATTTGAAATTAGAATCTCTTTCTATTTTTCTAAAATCTCTTTTTGTACATCAAGCAGCAAAGCATATAACACCCTCTTGGAAATTTAGTACTAACACAAGAGTGGAATACTAACTTTATTTTGAGGTTCACGATGCCTCAAGAAAGCAAGTAGCACCCATATGCAATAGAGAACAAACTAGGCCCTAATACCCGTTATAACATGTTTCAAACACTCTCCTTGTTATACTAAACATGTTCCAGAATCATCGAACCAGGGAATCACAGAAAATCATTCAACATGTCAGAAAAGCTAACAACAGAGAGGACACAGTCTCCTACGATTCAACCCGTCCAACAAGAGGGGATTACCCAAAATTGAAGAGGAATGAATCTTGATGGTTCCCTCCCTTCTCTCAAACTTGCATGATGGTTCGAGGCTCCAAGCTCTGGATTTGGTGAAATTTCTCTCCAAGGGTCGACTATTCGTCAATATAAGAGGGAATTTTCAGAATTATGAACATGTTGCTTGAGGTTTTCATCTAAACCCTAACAGCCTACTCCCGTGGAACATTCCCTCATGGTCGTTGTCAACTTGATCATCGTCGTTGGACATGATCCCACGCTCGTGGTCTTCCATACACCACGACTGTTGGTTGAATCACCACTCGCATGGTCTATTATAGGCCACGACTGTGGGTTAGATCAACACGCCAATGGTGATGTTTGTGTAAGGAATTCCAGAAACACGGTAGTAGTGATACAAATTCAAGCAACAACTCACACATTTCAATCCCAAATTCACGTCCAACTCAGTGAACCAGTAACGCGGCATCACAATTGCCATAATTGAAGATGCTGCAAGGGATGATTGGTCGATTTGGAGGATAATCATTGACATCGGACAAGAATCAAGGGACATCGATATTGAGAGGCAATTTTTGGGGAATCAGCGAAGATTTCTCTCAACGATGGACAATCATGTAGGTCTAGGGTTAAGGGTTTCTAATCGATTTTGGTATTACATAAGCTGAAATGAAGGATGCTAAAAATGTTAGGATTTTTTTCACCCTTATATACTAATCTATGAACAACGTAATATGAGCATACCGGGGTGTCTACTGCGGGTTCGGGGTGGATACTGTGTAATCCATCACTGTTTGATCCCCAATTTGGGCGAATATTGGTTTTTTCCTGTGCTAGGTGAGTCCCCATTTGAGTCGGGTAAAAACTAGGCCGACTGGACGATTTTCGGGCGGGTACCCAAAAATAATTTTCGAATTGGCAATCATGAAGCATAGAAATTAGAACGGTAAATAGTTCATTTAATTATATAACCCTAATTCAAAAAGATGCGTATAATCTATCCTGGGTTGTAAGCAGTTCGTCGCCGGCCACTGAAGCTTGCCTTGCCAGCCAGATCAAAAGCAGGTTGATGGAATAGTGTTAAGAATTTTTTAGGGTGCGAATATAGAAACGACGAATTGAAAGGAAGGGGGAAACTGAAAATCCCTCTTGTCAACTATGGGCGATCAAAATGCAGTAGCGAGTATTGTTGTTTCAGGAAAGGAGGAACAGAAGAAGAAAGCAGGCGCAGAAGCAGAAGCAGATGGTAAGGGCTCTTACGGCGTCTGCATCTTGGGAGGAATGGTGAGTGCTGGCACTACTCATCTAGCTATCACTCCTCTTGATGTTGTCAAAGTCAACATGCAGGTTCCTTCCTTCCCCCTTTGTATTTCTTGGCTGTCAAACACCACCACATGTTCTTCCATTTTGTATTCTTGAGAAGAGAAGGACGTTTCATCGATGAAGATTTCAGTTTTTATTTGTGAAAAATCCCAGCTCAGTCCAATCAAGTACCCCAGCATCTACACTTGCTTTAGCAGTCTACTGAGGGAGCAAGGCCCTTGTACATTTTGGAGGGGTTGGGGAAGCAAGTTGTTTGGATACGGACTTCAAGGAGGTTGCAGATTTGGGTTATACGAATACTTTAAAACCCTATATACCAATCTAATTCCAGCAGACTACCAGCGGAATCGTAGTGTGGTATTTTTCACCAGTAGCGCGACTGCCGAATTGTTTGCAAACCTTTGTCTGTGCCCTTTTGAGGCCATCAAAGTCCAGGTTCAAGCTCAACCTGGGTTCGCCAGGGGACTGATTGACGGATTTCCAAGGATATATGCATCAGAAGGCCTATTTGGGTACTGAAACAACACTCCTTTCCTACCTTATCTCTGCTTCCGTTCCGTTGCACTTGCATGACATAAATAGATGATTTTTGTTGGTTGCAGTTTCTACAGAGGTCTTGGTCCGCTTATGGCTCGAAACATCCCATGTAAATAGCTCTTCTCTCTCAATTATATGTAGTAGTTTGTGTTGGGTTAGGCAGAGAAGTGAATGTTGATGATGATAATGATGGGTAAGTTGTGTGTTGTGTTGCAGTCTCGATGGTTATGTTCTCAACATTTGAACACAGTGTAGATATTTTGTACCGTAAAGTAATGAAAGCAAGGAAGGAGGATTGCTCGAAAGGGTGGCAGCTAGGGATCACATGTATGGCTGGATATGCAGCTGGTTCTGTCGGCAGCCTCGTGTCTAACCCAGCCGACAATCTTGTAACACATCTTTATAACAACAACAACAACAACAACAACAGGGGTGATGGTGTTATCATGGTATGTGTAATTGTGGGTGGACTCTTTATCCCTACAAGCTGTCATTTTCATTTTTCCAAATGCATCATGTGATGACTCATGACTCATGTGTGTGTGTGTGTGTAAGAGAGAGAGAGATCACGTAATTAAGGTGGTGCTCCCAACGATACTAACACTGCCAGATGGGTCGTTTCCCTTGTTAGCTAGCTGGTGTTCTTCTTCTTCTTCTTCTTCTTTTTTCCTTTTTAAATGGCTTCTTTTGTTTATCACATGGACCACGTTCTTCCTTCCTTGTTGGCAGGCTGTGAAAAAGATTGGTTGTCTCAACTTGTTTACGAGAAGCCTTCCTATCAGAGTATTACTGGTTGGACCCGTCGTCACTCTCCAGTGGTTGTTGTTCGACACCATTAAAATTATGAGTGGATTGTAAGTATATTGCAGTAGCAGTTTCACTCAATTCTCTCTCTCTTCGATAGGAACTAACTAATAATACTGTTTCATTTCAGGCCAACCAGTGGAGAGGTCAAAACTGATGCTAGCTTGCACCACAACATATGCACCACCTTCTCCGCTCCCAGGAACTAAACAAACCTTTGTTTCTTCTTCCTTGTCTGCTTCCATGCTACCTACAGAATCTCTATTCTCTTCTCTACGCACTCTGTATAAACATTATTCTATTTACAATGAACCTCTTCCATTCCATTTCATTCACTCATAATAATGAACAAGGAAGCACCGGCTTCATTCAACAGTTGAACAAGTACACACACACGGCAACCCCCACCTCTTTAACTTCTATTCTCTACCCACCCAGCTAATCAATATAATAAACAAGATCAACTCAAATAACAACTAATAGCAGCAACCATGACAACAGATTGAATTGAAAGTAATGTTTTCTGCAGCATGGTCTGGATTCTATTTGCAGCCTTCCTTTTCCTTCACCCTAAGTGCATTAGTTCCTGCTGAACTCAGCGCAGTTAGAACCTCTTCTGGGATTGGGAATGACAATATGTTAAACACTAAGCAGCCACATTTCATTCACTGCTGCCCTTTCCGTCCAGAAACAGGTTACCAGGCTACCATCCACAGCCATTCTTGTCGGTATGGTTTACTTGAGCACAATGGACCAACACTCAACACAGTTGTTGGTACTCTTTACTCTGCCACAATGGATCAACACAATAGTTCGCTGCTCAAATGTACAACTCCCATCAGTCAATCAGTCAGTCAGTCGTCAGTCACGCTTTGACGTAGTCCATCCCATCACGCTTCCTTTTGTTAGACTCGGAAAAGCAGCATATCTGAGCCCAACTCTTCTTCTGTTTGACGGGTTGTATCTTGATGTCTCTTTTCTCACCCATTTCCACCATGAACTGAACAACAGCCTAAAAAAAAAAGAAACAACGTTGATCAGTTAGTTCATGGACTCAGATTACAATGCAAATTAAGGAAAGGGAGTCATTACCTGTGCTCCTTTGTCAGCGACATGCCTTGGTGGCATCTCCAGAGGATTCTCTTCCACACGCAGGACCTTCAACCGGGAAAGCAGCTTGAAGGAGTCTGGAAGAACGCGAATCTGATTGTTGCTTATATCTAGTTCCTCAAGGTTGCCAAGATTCCCAATGGACCTCGGGAGGAACCTAAGGTCAGCAAAGTTGTTTCCAACATTGATCTTCACAAGAGAAGTGGCGAAACACAAACTCTCAGGCACTGCCTCCAGCTCATTGAAACTCGCATCAAGCTCCCGCAGATTCACTAGAGAAGACATGGTTGTTGGCAGCTGTCTAATGTTGTTGTAGCGGACAGAGAGAATCTCTAAAGTCTCT
This sequence comes from Linum lewisii, assembly GCA_034768395.1. Classification (NCBI taxonomy): domain Eukaryota; kingdom Viridiplantae; phylum Streptophyta; class Magnoliopsida; order Malpighiales; family Linaceae; genus Linum; species Linum lewisii. The sequence continues at coordinate 55,680,726 of CM068296.1, forward strand.
ATCTTACCCACAGCTTCAGGGAGAGCTTTCAACTTGTTGTAATCCGCATGGAGCTCCTTTAGTGAAGTACAATGACCAACAGTATGTGGAAGCTCTTCAACCTCGTTTGTCTCAATGTTCAGCTTTTTAAGGTTAGCTAGTGATCCTAATGAATCCGGAAGGGAGTTGAGTCGGTTTGAGCTCAGATCAAGATCCTCGAGGCGTACCAATCGTCCAATTGTTGTAGGAAGTGTGGATAACTGGTTAGCACGGAGATCCAGAAAGACCAAGCAAAGTAGATCGCCAATTGATTCAGGTAGCTGAGCAATTCTGTTTGAATGCAAATCCAATCTTGTCAAGGAAGAGAGGCCGCCAATGGAAGGTGGCAAGACCATAATCCTATTGTCAGACAAATCTAGGGTTACCAAACTTGATAACTTGCCTATTGAATCAGGTAGCCACTCAATCTGATCCATCAGCTTGCTCCCGAGGTTGAGCTCCGTAGCGCCTTTCTTAGCAGAGACTTCTATTAGGCTAGCCAGCTTAATGAGGCTCAATTTCTCACTGCCATCTTGACCTACAAAAACCAACAGGTTTCGAGAATAATAAAACTGCCTAGAAGCAAGTACTACATCTTAGAAATCAGTTGGTCTAGAAACTTCGAAACTCACCTGAAGCGTTAATCGCGGATTTCAGAGTAGAATCCAATACGGTTGGTTCACGAACACCAATTCCAGCAGTAGTAGCGGCTCCTTCGGAGTAAAACAATGGCTTCACCTTTTTCATGTAGCTGTCATCTCTGGTAACCAAATCCGGAGCTCTAACAGGCTGCTTTTCCGAGAAGTTGAAGCTGGATTTCGTTCCGACGGAATAGGAGTACGAAGATCCGGCGTCAGGCTTAGACGAAGATCCGTCGGAGACGGAAGTAGCATAGTTTGGGGTAGATGAGGAGGAAGAGGAAGAAGGGAGACACATAGACGCCCTCTGGATAAAATCGTCGAAATGAGAGTGGAGGTTTTCGAGGTCGAGCAATCTGAGGGCGTCTCGCTTCTGGTCCTTTCCATGGAAACAGACTGAGTTCTTCTGCATCTCCACGAGAATGGAGAAGAGTTCTTCAGGGACATCAGGGCTCTTGCGCTGCCGGAAGATGGCATCCAGCCTAGCCTGTTCTTCTTTGTCAACGCTCAGGATCAAGTCCTTGGCGGCTTCAACCTCGTCGATTGTCGGTCTTGCAGGTAAGGATCTGTGAATTTTCATGATTTCCGCCACCACTTCATCCACGGGTAGCACCGAGTGGGGGCCACTAGACGCAACCATAACTTTCAACGTCGCAGAAAAGCGGTGATTCAGAGATTACGATTTTGAATTTCACCGGTGATGGGGACGGCGGCCACGGCGGCGGTCGTCAAGTAAGACAGCTAAGGAGCAGGATAGGGTGAGAGGAGGGGGGCTGCAATTCTTCAATGGAATCTTCGTCCGCTTCTTTCTATTTCTGTGGCTTTGCTGGAGGTGATACTCTGGCAACCAAAAGATATAATAAATTGACGAAATGAGTGTGCAACCAAAAGGAAAAGGGGTCTTACTTGCCAACAATGAAACAGATTACTTGATGAAATCAAATAAATCCTGGTCGTCCATTAAACAACTAGAACAACTAAATCTCTAATGACACGTGTAAAAATGATATTTCGCATAATAAAAAAATAGGGTCAAATAATTAAAACGTCCCGGAACTATAGGTCAAGTTACAAACTCGTCCTAAAACTTTAATCAGAGTGGTCTTATTACTATGAAATGAGTTACAGAATAGTTCTAATGACGTCATCATATACTTTTTCAGCTATTTTGTCATGTCACCATTGACATGTCATCAAAAATATGATTTAAAAGTTAGTTTAACATGATTCAAATCTAAAATTAAATCAATATAACTCGTTAAATAAATTTAGTTTCGAACCAAAATGTATGAGTTAAATGAGTTTAGATTTAGATTAGAATCAAATTGTTAAATTTTAAATTATATTTTTGATGACATGTCAACGGTGACGTGACAAAAAGGCTGAAAAGTGCATAAATGATGTCATTAGGACTACTCCGTAACCCGTTTCATAGTAATAGGACCACTCTGTAACGGATTAAAGTTTCAGGACGAGTTTGTAATCTGGCCTATAGTTCCAAGACGTTTTAAGTATTTGACCCTAAAAACATATATCTAAAAATTTGAAAAACAATTCCTCCTAAAAATCACTTTTTCCGAAAACTGTAAAAGTTTTACGGAATCTCCGACAATCTCCACTACAAATCTCGATTCGATGCCAATTTTTTGGTGATTATGAAAGTATCATACTACAAGTACATCACAAAATTCACCTCAAACCAGCTGGAAAAATAGTGAGACAAACACTATACATAAGCCACATTCTATTTATATATTTTTTTTTTGATGAATTATTTTTATATTTTTTTCCTTTGTACTAGATTTATCTTCTTTCCTTGATTATTCAGTCTTAGACCATCTCCAATGCTAGTGTATAATGGTTAAAAAGTGGATATATTTAGCAAAAGTGTCCTCCAATGCATTGGCTAAAAATGCAAATTGTTTAAAATGTGTATTTTTGTATGTATATTTAGAGAATGTTGAGGACAAATTGGCAATAATGGATAAATTGGGGACCACCATATATAGAGAAAAAGAAGAAGCCATGGAGAAAGTGGATTCCACATGGCACTATGCCATTGGTTGGACTAAGTTAATGTATATTTAAATTAATGTGTATTTAAAGTAATTTTTTTGAATCAAGTTAATATATTTTATTTTAAACTAATTTAAATTTTTTTTTAACTAAGCTAATATATTTTATTTTGCACTAAGTTCATGAATTTTCTTATGAACTTATCTAATGATTAATAGGTCCTCGTAGTACCCATTTCACCGATGAAATCGTTTCCTTCGACCATGTCATAGACTGAAAATGTCGAACCCAACGTTGAACCCATGTTTGTCATATTTGTCCATGTTTATTTTAAAATTAATGTATTGTACCCTTGTTAAAGAAAACTTCATCCGAATGAAAAAAAAAAATTACATCGAAATGTTCGTTGGGAGTAATTAATAATATATTCGTACATATGATAAACCAATTATTAAAAAAAAAAATGTATAGATTAACACTAATTTAGATTTATGTAAATAGCCAAAGAGGAGCATATTCACTTTTCAATGGATAAAATTGAAAAAATAGCCTAAAAGATAGCATTTTTAGCCAATGCATTGGAGATGGTCTTAACGTTGGTATTCTTCAAATCATAATATAGATTCAAATTCTGGTCCTCGAGAATCAATAGAAGGACAATGTTGAACCATGTGCATAACCGATTATGGATCATCTATTGTGCAGAGTATGAATCCTAGTGGACAAAAAGTATATATATGTTTATTCATAAAAAAAAGTATATATATGTATTACATATTCTATATTTGTATTATTATTATCAAAAATCTTAAAAGACTTATATTCTATATCATTTTATAGGAGTGGGAATCGGTTAATTCGGTCATTAATTGATTAAAATCAGTTAACCTACGTTAATCGACCTTCAATAAACTTTAACCGATGACAGACCGATAAAAAATCAGTCAAAACCGACCAAAATTTGGTTAACCTACTTTGACTGAATTTGACCGATTTAACCTTAAAATTCCTTACAAATTGAATAATTTCATAATTACTTGCATTAAAACTCATTATTTCATTATTATTTCGGTCAAAATCGGTCAAGGTCGGTAAAGCGCATTTTAACGGTTAACTGACTTGCTAAAAAATTGTTAACCGCTCTCTGACAGATCGATCAATCGGTTGACCAGTGGTTAACCAAATTCGGTCTATTAATCTAGTTTAACCATTAACTTTAACCGAATTGCCACTGATGGGCCCCTAAGGTAAATCCGCCCTCCCACCTGACCAGGGCGGATCTTCACTCCCGGGGCGGTCCTCTGACCGCCTTAACTAAAGGGTCACCTGACACATCTACAGGAGACCACCGCCCATTACTGTTGACGGTGACTCCTTGCGGCCCACTCAGAGCAAGACACGTGGATCCTGTCCATACCAATGGGACCTATAAATAACAGGGTCCCCCATTCAGAAGAGGACACGAAAAAGACCCGGGACCATACGCCTGATACTACAAGCTTCCGCGCTGTACGCTAAAGGCTATCGGTTCCGCCCACACCAAAGGGCACTCGCCCGTACTTCTCTGTAACCCATTCTCCCTACATTATCTACATACTTACCACCCTACATATATTAACCCCCTTGCACGTCCGCCCTGCAAGGTACCATCCGCCGAGACACTCCGAGGACGGATACATTGCCTAAGCCTCCAAAGAACCACAGTATTGATCCCCCGGTCCAACGGGGCGGATCAATTGGCGCGCCAGGTAGGGGAATAGCTAAAACGTCTTATTCCCGAAAGACAAACAGCATGCAAAATTTGGAGGAAAATCCCACGGGTGGTACCCCGCGGGAACACTCGTCACCCCGGCTAAACAAGTAATATCAGCGGGTGTCCCCCGAGACCCTCACCCGTACATAGACACACTTCGTCCAATCCGCCCCCTGGGACTCGGATTGAACGAGGGGGAATCCCACATCCCCCCTCCGTTGGAAGATAGAGTGGCGACCGATCCCGCCGCGGGGGACCTAGCGGCGCAGGTAGCCGATCTACAAAAACAGAACGCTGAAATGGCAGTGATGATGAAGTTCCTGGTGGCCAAGGCGACCCCCGGAAATCACACCGAGGGCTCATCCGGCGGACTGGCAACCGGCATGGCGGACTCGGACGAAATGTACCGACTGTTCCTCCCTTGCCACCAGTCAGGCCCAAGGCAACTCGCCATGAGGCAGCCTCTGGACAAGAGTCTCCTCAGCTTTCCTCCCCCACAAGGATTCGTGCCACCAGCAATCAAAGCGTACGACGGAACTGGGGATCCCGACCAACATCTGTTAACATTCACCATTGCCATGCAGATGTTCACGGCCCCGGACGCCACCTACTGCCGTACGTTCCCTGGAACGTTAAATGGAGCTGCACTAACCTGGTATGGAGGTTTGGCAGAAGGAATCATAAAGAATTGGGAAGATTTCTGCCAACTCTTTCTCCACAAGTTCTCAAACCAAAAGGAGGCGGGGCGCAACTTGTCCGCTTTCTGGAACTTGAAACAGAACCGGTCAGAGACTCTTCGGCAGTACTACGAGAAGTGGGCCAAGGCGGTCGCGGCGGTGCCCAACCTCGCACTGGACATTGTGCTCCACCATATCCAAACCACCACGCTTAGCACCGAGCTGGTGAAGGACTTGGTCCGGAGAAAGCCAAAAACCCACACCGAGTTAGAGACATGTATCCTCCAGTGTGCTGAAGTGGAAGAGAATGTCGCCATGATACAGGGCGGGTACGGGCGCTCAAGCGATCAGAACAGGGACAAAGGATACCAAGGGCGAAAAGAGAAACGCTCTGACGACAGAAGAGACAACCGCCCTCACGGAGAGGGAAGATCGGAAGAAGGGTACACCCCCCTGTCGGGATCAAGGCGAAGGCTCATGTACGTCCTCCAAGAAAAGAAAGGAGGATTGCGGTGGCCGGCCCCGTTACCCAAAGCGGCAGTGAAAAGAGGGAACCCAAATGAGTATTGCGAGTTTCATGGGCAGAAGGGGCACGACACGGAGGACTGCCGGGAACTCCGCAGTGAGATTGAGCGAGCCATAAGGAATGGTGACCTCAAGGAATTCATCATAAGTAACCGAAGGAGAAAAGAGCGGGAACGCTTAGAATCGCCAAGACGAAGAGAAAAGGAAAGGTTAGAGACACCCCCTCCGAAGGCGGGTAGACACACGCCCCCCAGAAAGGCGAGTGTCTTCGATAGAATAACGGATAAGGAGGAAAGTCCGGATACCCAAAAGGAGGGCGGAAAGCCCAGATACAAGAAAACATGCAGCATGATTTTGGGAGGAGAGGAGGATACGCCCCAGAACAAAAGGGTCGTTGGTGAATGTTCCATGGTCAGACAGTCGGATGGAGAGCCGCCATTGACGTTCACATCGGCAGATTTGCGCGGGGGGAGTCCCAGCACCCAAGCGATGGTGATCCGTGTCATCGTTGAAGACACTCTGGTAGAGCGGGTGCTAGTGGACGAGGGCAGTTCGGCGGATATACTCTCAGCCGATGCTTTCAGCAGGATGGGATTAGACCCCGCCCTACTCAAGCGTTCTAAGATCATGCTGACTGGCTTCGCGGGAAATGACGTACCTGTACTGGGCGTGATCACCTTACCCATCACATTGGGGGACGACGATCACCAGGAAACAAAGCACATAAAATTTTACGTCACCAATTACAATTCGGCGTATAACATGATAATGGGGCGGCCCAGTTTGGCCGCTTTCGAGGCAGTTTCCTCCACAGTCCATCAAGTCATGAAGTTCCCTACTGCAAGAGGGATCGGAGTAGCATGGGGAGACACTCCATTGGCACGAAAATGCTATAGGGTGGCTCTCAAGAAAGAACAGGCATGTTTCTCAGTAGATACTAGAGACGACGCGTATGTCCGCCCAGAATCCGCGGAGGCGGATACGGAAGTCCCACTGTATCCTGGCGATCCTGAGAGAGTGATACGGCTGTCCGCTCATATGTCGGTCCCAGACCGAGATCGCACAGTGGTACTGCTGAGAGAGTATGCTGATTTGTTCGCGTGGAAACCCCAGGATATGCCTGGGCTGGACCCCGCGATCATGCAGCACCACCTAGCTGTGAGAGCAGACGCCCGCCCCGTGTCACAAAAGAAGCGGACGGTAAATTGGACAAGAAAACAAGCGGTCCAAGAGGAAATCACGAAACTGTTGGAAGCAGGTTTCATCAGGGAAGTCCAGTACCCGACGTGGCTGTCGAATGTAGTAATGGTGGGCAAGGCGGATGGAAGCTGGCGGATGTGCATAGATTTTACCAACCTCAACGACGCCTGTCCCAAGGACCCATATCCACTGCCCAATATCGACCAACTGGTGGACGCCACAGCAAACCATGAGACGTTGTCTTTCTTAGACATGTTCTTGGGATACCACCAGATCCCTCTGGCAAAGGCGGACCAAGAAAAAACGTCATTCTCGACGCCCTTCGGCAATTACTGCTACAATGTGATGCCGTTTGGCCTCAAAAACGCCGGAGCGACGTACCAGAGGATGATTGACAGAGTTTTTCAAGATCAGCTGGGTCATCACATGGAAGCATACGTAGATGACCTGCTGGTTAAGACCAAGGCGGGTGATGACCACCTGGGAGACCTCCGGAAAACCTTCGACACCTTGAAGGCGTTCCAACTTCGCTTGAATCTGAAGAAGTGCGTCTTCGGCGCCTCCTCAGGGAAGTTTTTGGGATTCATAATCACCAGGCGGGGAATCGAGGCGAACCCCAAAAAGATAGAAGCTATCATGCAGACACCACCCCCCAAGACGGTCAGAGATGTCAAAACATTGACGGGGCGGTTAGCGGCAATGAACAGATTCATCCCGAAGTCCGCCGAGCGGCAGGCGCCATTTTTTGCCATTCTGAAGGCGGCGGCCAAGTTCTCATGGACGGAAGAGTGTTCTAAGGCTTTTGAGGAACTCAAAGCATTCCTCACCACTCCACCGACGCTAGCAGCCCCGATTCCCGGAGATGAGCTATACCTGTACGTCGCCATCGCGGCTACAGCTGTCAGCTCAGTTCTCGTGAAGCGGATGGACAAGGAAGAACGCCCGGTCTTCTACACGAGCAAGCCGTTAGTAGATGCCGAAACCAGGTATTCTCCATTGGAGAAGTCAGCCTACGCGGTGATTATCGCCTCCAGGAAGCTGCGCTCGTACTTCCATGCTCACACAATTCACGTTGTGACGAACTTACCACTCAAGGCAGCTCTCAGGTCCATGGGAGTGGCAGGGCGCATGTCCAAATGGGCGGTAGAGCTCAGCGAATATGACGTACACTTCCAACCACGGACAGCCATCAAAGCACAGGCTCTGGCTGATTTTGTGGTCGAAGGATGTGTCCGGGCGGAAGGACGCCCGGATGATTACTGGGAGCTCTACGTGGATGGGGCATCGAGCAAGAACAGAGCGGGAGCGGGTATAGTGTTAAAAAGCCGCCAGGGAGTCCTACACGAAACAGCCCTCAGTTTCAACAAGTCACGAACCAACAATGCGGCGGAGTACGGGGTGCTCATTGCGGGGCTCAGAATGGCCAAAACCATGGGAGTATCCCATCTCAAAGTTTTCTCCGACTCCGCCATTGTGGTCAACCAGCTCAGCGGGGTGTACGAGGTCCGGGAGGAAACTTTGGCCCCGTACAACGATCAAGCCAAGATCGCCCTCAAGGGTTTTCAAACAACGGAGATCCATCAAGTGGCGAGGGAAGACAACGCCCACGCCGACGCTCTCTCCAAGCTCACTACTGCTCTCAGCTTCGAAGAGGACAGGATGATCACCGTGGAGAAAGAAAGAGAAGAGGGCGAGTGTATGGTCGTCGATGCCCAGACAAGCGTAACACCGCCCACAGCGCCACTCACGGATTGGCGTGCGCCAATACGGACTTTTATTGAAACGGACGCCCTCCCGGCGGACCGAGCACTGGCCACCAAGATTCGTAGACGAGCGGCAAGGTGCGTTTTGCTGGACGGCGAAATGTATCGTAAGTCCTCGGCAGGGCCATACTTGCGATGCTTAAGTGATGAGGAGGCTTCTTTCACTTTGAGAGAAATCCACCAAGGCGTATGCGGGATGCATATAGGCGCCAAAAGCCTGGAAAAGAATGTATTATTGCAGGGGTACTATTGGCCAACAATCCACCGAGACTCGGAAGAGCTGGTCAAACGATGCCACAAGTGTCAGCTATTCGCTAACACGCACCACCTGCCCTCCACCGCTCTCCAGCCGATAGTTTCACCATGGCCGTTCGCCTTCTGGGGGATGGATTTGCTAGGACCGTTCCCAGAAGCGGTGGGCAAGAGAAAGTATATCATCGTGGCGGTGGATTACTTCACCAAGTGGGTTGAAGCCGAAGCTCTCGCCTCCATCACGGCATATCAGGTGCAGAAGTTCGTGTTGAAAAACATCATCACTCGCTTCAGCCTTCCTCTGGGATTTGTCTGCGATCACGGCACTCAGTTTGATTGCACGACGTTCCTTAACTTTTGTGAAGAATTCAAAATCATGGTTCGCTTGGCGTCTGTAGCATATCCCCAGGCGAACGGGCAGGCGGAAGCCATCAATAAGCTCATCTTGCAAGGATTGAAGAAGAGAGTGGATGCGGCGAAGGGAAAATGGGTCGATGAGTTGCCCAACATCCTATGGGCGCATAGGACTTCGTACAAAACAGCCACAGATGAAACCCCTTACACCCTGGTATATGGAACCGAAGCAGTCCTACCCGTGGAGGTTAATCTGCCTAGCCTTAGGATTCAGCATTTCAACCACGCCAGCAATGATGCAGGCTTACATCATAATCTGGACATGTTAGAAGAACGAAGGGAGGATGCAGCTATCCGCCTGGTAGCTGAAAAGGAACAACTGGCTAGGCGATACAACGCTCATCTTCGCCCTCATCACCTGGAAGAAGGTGACTGGGTAGTTCGAAAGGTTTTTTCGGCCGATCCCCCAACAGGGCAAACTAAACGCCAATTGGGAAGGGCCATACAAGGTCCGTGAAGTGATCGGTCCAAGCACCTTTAAACTCGAACACCCTACCGGCGAACCCATACACAAGACATGGGCATGCACTTGCGGAAGTACAGTGCCAATGAAGACGAGGTCTAGCTTACTCCGCCACTTTCCGTCCGTTTCTTAACTTTTGGATTTTCTATTGTTTTTGAAAACGGCCTACTAAGGGCGTGTATGTAAGGAAAGGAAGACAAGATCACTAAAGATATATATTATATAATATATATATATATATATATGATATTATGTATATCAATGGACAAGTGCTACTAAAAGCATGGCCGGGTTCGAGTTCCCCTGGGAGGAACTTAACCCCTGTGCCAAGTTCAGGTTCCCCAAGGCGGAACCCAACATACCTCTTCGAATTCGGATTCCCCAGGGCGGAAACCAATTCGTCGTCGTTCGGGTTCCCCAAGGCGGAACCCAACATTCCTCCGAGTTCGGATTCCCAGGGCGGAATCCGAACGCATCTTTGTTCGGGTTCCCCAAGGCGGAACCCAACATTCCCCCGAGTTCGGATTCCCCAGGGCAGAATCTGAACGCATCTTCGTTCGGGATCCCCAAGGCGGAACCCAACTTTCCTCCGAGTTCGGATTCCCCAGGGCGGAATCCATCCCTGATACCCAGGGCAGATTCCTCAGGGCGGAATCTAACTTGACAAAGAAACAAGGCAGTCGACATAAGAAAGTGTTGGCATCATCATTACAATCCGTCAATCATTCCGGTTTACTGAGTCTGGATAAAAAAAACAACAGCAGAAACACGATGGAAAGTACAAGGTAGCGACCACTACGACTGCCCGCCCGACGACCTCGCTTTGTTCGCCTGCGACCTCTCAGCACGAGCTTTCTTCCTCAGCTCCTTGTGGCGAAGGCTCACCTCAGAGAAGGCCTCGGACAACAGCTCCTTGCGGCGGTCCGAAGGAATCACTTGGGAGTCAGCAGATTCTTCTTTAAACTCCTGCGCCATCAGCCGCCGAGACGCAGAACGGAACATCTGCTCCTGATTCCAGGAGCAGTCCACGTTCCCCCGTCGGAGTTCGTGGCGGACAGCAGCAAGGGTGTTGTCCAAAGCGCCCTGCACCCGGTCGCCCAGCTCCTCCGCAGTCTTCTCGGCGACGGCCTTTTTCACATCCGCCTTCAGCGCCTGAAGGGTCTCCTCCGTTTCTTTCAAGGCAAGGTCGCGGCTTTCCAAGTCCTTTGTTTTGGCCCTCAGGTCCTCGGCCATGACTGCCTTGTCGGTCTCCAAGAGGACCACTTTCTCTTTCAAGGCGTCCCTATCAGCTTCCGCCTGCGTCAAGGCGTTCTCCACCTTGTATCATTTCTCCTGCTCCGCCTGTAAGTCCAACATGTGTTCAGTAGCTTGGTTAGCGTGCGCAACACGGAGCAAGTCCAATTGATAAGAGGTAGTTACCAGAAGCTGGGCCGCCTCCTCTTCCATTTCCTTTTTGGCCTTGGAGTATTTGGCCTTCCATTGTTGAGAGGCGGCCCGGGCCTCCCTCAACTCAGCCTCCATCTCCTCAACACCTTGCGGCCGCTCTACCCTGTGCGCCTGATCGGCTGACAGCAGGGCCCCGGCGGTACCTAAGAGCTGCAACAGGAGTAAAATCCAGGCTGATCAGATTGTGAAACGGAACGTGGTCGACGAGCACGCAGCGCCAGTCTTCTGACTGTAATTTGATCTTACCCTGGCCCCAATCGCCATTTGCTCCATCGCCAAGCGGCGGACCCCGTCCTCGGTACGAGGGTGGTCGATATCCCAGTCGGCCGCCAGTTGAAGGGCGGCCTGGGTGAGAACCTCGCTGCCACTAAGCGTTGGCTGCATGATAGGGAGACGGGCGGTGCTGAACTCCCCTGACGGGGTCTCTGGCCTGGTTCTGCCACCGGTTTTCTGCTTCCCAGCGTCCTTCCTCATGATCATCTTTCGGCGTTTTGTACGCTCCAAGTTCTGTGCTGGAGGACTCTGCTGAGACCGTTTCTTCTCAAGGCGTTCCTTATCCGCCTTTTCTTGGTCAGGGCGCGTCTGATCCGCGTCTTTTCGTTGCTGATGTTGCTCAGCTCTCGAACCTTCGGGTTGAGGCTGAGTGTGGCCAACCGCTCTCCGGGTCTTGGCGTTCAACAACGCAGCGAAGATGGAACTCTCTGCAAAAACAGTAATAGCAAGACAAGGAAACAGATTAAGCACCAGCACCACAATAAACATGTATAATAACGGCGCACGACAATAGACGCATCGCCCTCAGTTGTTGTCCGCTCACCACCGCCATCTAGCCAGTGCTTCAGAGCGTTTAGGCCCCGCTTCTTAAGGTTGTAGTTCCAGGTATTCACCCAGTCTACAATGCTAGCGTCATTCCCCTGAAGACGGCGGGGTCGGTTGAACTCCTCGATTGCACCATACGACCAAGTAGGTCGAAGGCGCTCCGCCCAGGAGGCATCCTCCGGCGATTCAGCTCTCATAAAGAAGAAGCTGTGAAACCACACAGAGGACGCCTTGATGACGTCGTAGATTCCGCTCCCAGAGTACGCTCTCCTCTTTGAGAACGTAATGCCATTCTGCCCAATTTTGGCGGAGTAAAGCTGGCGGAATACTCTGGCGCTTGGAGCAACATGCTTTTTGATGCATGACACCTTGAATGCAGTCATAACCGCCCAAGCATGAGGTTGGAGCGCTCCCAGGGACGCTCCCAAAAGATCCAGAACATCCACCTCCCAGGAGTCCAAGGGGAAGCGGAGGCCGTACCTAAGCGCCTCAACCCACACGCCCACCCATCCAGGTGGACAGTTTCCGATTGAGCAGATTCGAGCGGGGGCGGCGTATAAACAACGCTGAGGCATGTCGCACTCATTCAACATCCTCGCTAGGGCGCTCGTCTTGACATAGGGGAAGTACCCCGGCCCATACACCTCTCGGCAGTCCGCGGGCGCGCCATCCCACATCTGCTCCCAGGATAAGACCTTGTATCCATACTTATCCACAGCTTCGGTCTGCAGCTCAAAACCCCAAGCCTCCTTGGTGAACCCGACCTGCCACGAGGCGAACCACCGACAGATATTTGAGTTGGGTCCCTGGAACCTGGCCTCTGCCTGCTGGCGGAGCTGCTCCGCCGACGGAGTAGGCAGCGTTTCGTTATCATCAGAAAACACGTACTCGGCGGTGAAGTCCGCGTACGGATTAAAGACGAGGTCGGTGTCCTCCGGATAGGCATCTGCCCTTTCTGTTTTGGGATCTGCGGCGTCTGATCCCTCGTCATCGACTTCCTCTTCCTTAGAAGGCTCAGGAGTCAGAGGAGGACTCGATTGCACGGACGGGGCTGACGATGTAGACGCTTCGGCGGACGTATCTGCCCCTGATCCTCTCCTCCCTTCATCATAACCTCCTACAACAGAAGGATAAGGGGCGCAAATCAGAAGAGGAGGAGGAATGAACGCCAATGGGCGGGCAGATACAGGAGCAGTTTTCGTCCCCGCCTCTCGAGAAGGGCGGGCGGTAGACCGCCGTCGTCCCCGCATGCCCCTCAACAGACTCTCTAAGTGGTCATAATCTAAGGACGATGACGACCCACTAGACGACATCTCACACGCCCAAGAAGGAAATAGAAAGGGCGGGGCACGTAATACAGACAAATGCGAAAGAAAAAACTAATGGGCGGATAAAAAAATTTGAATGCAAGAATTTTCAAAGGAACCTACTTCCTTCGGCGGAAGAAGACGACTCAACATCAGAAGGCATCTTCGGTGAATGTTTTGGAAGATGGCGAACAGAGGCAAAGTTTAATAAGGGAAAGGCGGACTCAGCTGACAAGGCGGACACGCTCAAAGAAGTTGGCAAGAGGAAAGGGCGGAAGCTCTCAAAAAAATTAATTTTCAGGCTAAGGTGCCAAATCGGAGGGGGAGACCCCATATTTATACTAGTGACGTGGGTAAGTGAACCGTCGCCGAGTATAAAGTTGCCACGTGTCCCCCAAGCAGTGGGCTGGTACGCTTCGAGTAGGCTACTAACCTACTGCTCGGGGGACACGAAACGTCGCCAAATACAATGGGGCCACGTGTCCCCCAGGCAGAGGGCGAATAGGCTAGCAGCCTACAGAAAGAAGGGGAACGCGTGCAAGTTCACCTCAAAAGAAGGGCCCCGCCCGTTTAGATCACCAGCAACAGGTTCAATCTGGAAGGGGCGGATCTCTCGTCTCGGGGCGTTCAAACAGTTCCATAGTATCCCCTCGAGCCTCTCGCGGCCTCAAGGTCATACTGGGGGCAATTGATGGGCCCCTAAGGTAAATCCGCCCTCCCACCTGACCAGGGCGGATCTTCACTCCAGGGCGTTCAAACAGCTCCATAGTATCGCCTCGAGCCTCTCGCGGCCTCAAGGCCATACTGGGGGCAATTGATGCGCCCATAAGGTAAATCCGCCCTCCCACCTGGCCAGGGCGGATCTTCACTCCCGGGGCGGTCCTCTGACCGCCTTAACTAAAGGGTCACCTGACACATCTACAGGAGACCACCGCCCATTACTGTTGACGGTGACTCCTTGCGGCCCACTCAGAGCAAGACACGTGGATCCTGCCATACCAATGGGACCTATAAATAACAGGGTCCCCCATTCAGAAGAGGACACGAAAAAGACCCGGGACCATACGCCTGATACTACAAGCTTCCGCGCTGTACGCTAAAGGCTATCGGTTCCGCCCACACCAAAGGGCACTCGCCCGGTACTTCTCTGTAACCCATTCTCCCTACATTATCTACATACTTACCACCCTACATATATTAACCCCTTGCACGTCCGCCCTGCAAGGTACCATCCGCCGAGACACTCCGAGGACGGATACATTGCCTAAGCCTCCAAAGAACCACAGTATTGATCCCCCGGTCCAACGGGGCGGATCAGCCACCCTTAATTTTGTAGATGTTTAATTGATTTCTACAAACTGTGTACATTTATATTTAAAACCTATTAATGTACACAGTTGTAAGCTATTTTAAATTATAAGTGCATTGTTATACTAAAATTTTGAAATTGAGCCATTGTTATATTTCTCTCTCTCCTATTCTCATAGTCCTCCCTTGAGCTAATGGTTTGTCGTCAAGGTTCTAGGGTTTTCCCTGGAGAATAGAGGCGCGCTTTGGGATTTGGCTTGTGAGCCTTCGACACGCCTTTAATTCTGCTTAGAGAATTGAAGAACAGGTGGCGCAGCTGACTATTACGGATGAGGAAGATGGGGAAGGGATCTGCGTCCAGGAATTCAATTTTGGAAAGTTTCAAACCTAAAACACGGAGGGGCAAATTCATCAATTTGAAAAAATAAAATAAAAACCCTAAATCCTAATTTCCCAGCCCCTGTTCACCGCCGTCGTTCCACTGTTCCGTTCCGATCATCGCCTCTCCCTCCCCCGTGGACTCCCGATCAAGCCGATGGCCGTCGTCTCCCCTTCCTCTCCCTCTCCCGTCGCCTCTCCCTCCCTCGTGGACTTCTGATCAAGCCGTCGGTCGCCATCTCCCCTTCCTCTCCCTCTCCCGTGGACTTCCGATGAAGCCGCCGACCACCGTCTCCTCTTCCTCTCCCTCTCTCGTCAGTCTCTCTTTCGTCATCCATGGCAACCTCGAGCTCACATCTTCAGAGCGCATCTGCCGTCCGAATCAGAGATCCAGATTTGGAAGTCAGCCAAAGCAGGATGGTATCAGAGATGGAAATCAGAAGATGCTTATTGTCGGTCAGCTATCAACGCTCGGGATGAAGGAGAATCGTCGGACTCTCGGCTGATTTTGGAGAGATGTTGGTGGTCGACAATGGAGGGTGGATTGGTGAGGAAGAAGAGTGACTGACTTGTCATCCAATTAAGTTAAAGGATTGGTTTTCACTTTATTTAAGTTAAGTGATTGATTTATAGTTACACAAAATTGGATTATTGTTTAGTAATTATTAAAAATTCACAATCTCGCTTAATACTATAGGCTGTTTCATTTGGTTGGGTGTGGACAACAGAATTGGTAGTTCATGTTTTTGTTGTTTGTTTTACTCTGTTGCGATATCATGTTGGTCGTTTATTTAGTAAAATTTAGAATATTTGATTATAAGTTAACTAGTTAACTCAACTGGTTAACTAGTTAACACGAGTTAGATAACTTGTTAACTAACTAGTTAACTCTATTAGATAATTGGTTAACTCGATTGGATAACTAAATTCGAGAAGTTAACTAGTTAACGTGATTAACTAGTTAACAACTTGGTAATTAGTTAACTCGATTGTTTAACTAGTTAACTCGATTGTTTAACTAGTTAACTCATTATCTAAATCATGATGTTAACTAGTTAACTCGATAAGTTAACTAGTTAACCAATCGAGTTAACTAGTTATCTAATCAAGTTAACTAGTTAACCAATCGATTTAGCTAGTTAACTCAATTGGTTAACTAGTTAACAACTTGATAACTAGTTAACTCGATCTTGTTAACTAGTTAACTTGTTCTCGCCGGAAAAGGCACCGGAGTTTGGTCAGTCGCCGGAAAACATGTTAACTAACTAGTTAACTGGGAATTCCTACTATCATGACACATGAAGTGTCCTTCATATGATGACACCAATATCCACCCTCCATTTTTTAGTTTTGATCTAATGGTCCTTATCAAATGGATACAAGGGTAATTGCATCTATTAATTTGCATATTCATATTAAATATATTTATTTCCATTTTTAATAGCATAAATGATTTTATGGCAGTTATTTCCCAGATTTTTGGGCAGTTACCTAATTAAAATTGATTTCTTTTTATTTTTTATTATATAAATATTCTCGTTTTCTTCCTAATTTTGGTTTCTTCTCGGCGGCGGAACTTGTTTTCACTGTTCTCTTTTTATTTTTAGGAACATTTCATACGAAAAATTAGTTTTATGCATTGTTCCATTTTCATATTTAGGAACAATCTTATAGACAGTCATTGTATAATATTACTGTTTATTATTCTTTTTTCTGTTTTTAGGAACATTCATACTTAGAATTAGGTTAGGATTTTGTTCCATTTTCATATTTAGGAACAATCTCAAATGTAATGGAACGTGTTGAAAATCGATTATACAAAATCGGAACACAGAAAATCATAAAATCTTGAATCAAATTGAAAATGGAACAATAATATCAGCTTTCTGTTCCATAAGTAGCTATATGGAACAATACAAACATGTTCCTAAATCATCAAAATGGAACAACGTGGTAAGAGGGGGGAAGTTGCACAGAAACGAGGGAGGAAGAATGAAGAAGTGGCAACGTGGGGGGCAAATCTGATGATGGCGGCGGCGGATCTGATGACGGCAGCGGGGCTAGAGCGCAGTGGCAGATCTGATGATGGTGGCGGCGGATTTGATGTAGTGGCGTGGCGGCGGATCTGATGTAGCGGCGTGGGGGCAGATCTGATGCGGCGTGGGGGCATATCTGATGCGGCGGTAGATCTGATGATGGCGGCAGATTTGATGGCGTGGTTTTCTGGAGTGCGGCAGCGAGGATGGCGGTTGTTAGGCAGCGGTGTGCGGCGGCGCGAGGCTGCCTGCTGCGAGGCTGGCGGCGGCTAGGCGGGAAGCGAGCGGCGGCTAGGCGGGCGGCGAGGCGAGCGGCGGCTATGCGGGCCGGCGGCTAGGCAGGCGGCGAGGCGAGCAGTGGCTAGGCGGGCGGCGGCGAGGTTGGCGGCAGCGAGGCTTGCGGCGGCGAGGCTAGAGCACACGGCTGTAACTTTGAAGGGAGAGATGAAAATAGAATTAGGGTTTGTGAAACCCTAATATGATTTAGTATATATAGGAATTTCAAATTACTATTTTGTCCAGATTAATTTAGGCCATTAGATCTACCTTCTAATCCTACGGTTCTAAAGGGTGTCATGATATGATGACACTAAGGGGTGTCATCACCCCAGTAGATCCCTAGTTAACTAATTATCAATAAAAAATCATGTTAACAAGTTATTAAAAATCAGGTTAACATAAAGAAGTGCTGGCGCGTGGGGCGCGTGTAGTCGAAAGTTTTTCTCTCAACTTTCTGTCCCCGCTTTTTCTGATCGTCGCCTCCGATAGGGGGTTTTTCCTTCGGCGGGTGAGCTCCCGAAGGGCTCTTTCGGGGTGTGACGTCGCCGGTCGGTCTCTGAGACCCCTGATTTCCACTTGGCCTGTACTTTTTCCGTTTGATTTCGCTTTCCTTGAGGTGTTTTCACTGTTCTATTGACTTGGCTCAGTTCTCAGCTATGATCGCCGCAGTTGTTGAGAGTTTATCCTTGGCGGGTGAGCTCCCAAGGACTTTCCGACTGTGGCTGGATCGTCGGCAGACCTCTGAGGTCCCGTGGTAGTTGCTGGGATTGAGACCTGTTCTGGTTTATCGTGCTATGGAGAAAGGAAACTCTTCTGGTACGTCTAGGAAAACATGGGCGGATTTGATCTCTAACCCTAAGGATGATCTGGAATTCATAGATATTCCAGATTCAGCCAGACAGGGGGATGTTGTTCGTCTGCCGAAGGAAGTGCTAGATAAGGGAGTGGAGCGACTGAAAGCGGCGTTAGTCGTCCAATTCCTTGGTAACCCTCCACCTATCCGTGTGTTTGCTAATGTGGCTAATAGATTGTGGGGATATGAAGGAGGAGTGATAATCGCAAGCTTGGAAACTAATTTTTTCTTGGTTGAGTTCAAGTCGGTTGAGCTCTGTGAGTGGGTCTTGAGTAGGTCTTGGCATGTGCATAACACTGGTATGATCATGAGGAAATGGGCTAGAGGGATTGGACCTGTGGTAATTCCTGATGGGCAGAGCCCAGAGTGGATTACGTTCCAAAGGGTTCCCCCTGCTGCAATATCTCAAGAAGGTATCAGCTGGCTGTCAAGTCTGGTTGGGAAACCGGTGAGGAATTTTGTAAGGGATGGGCTGGACATTAAGGTATGCATAATAAGAGATAAAGATATCCCATGTCCTGAGGTTCTGAAAATTTTGGATGAGGATGAACAACATTTTATACAAGTGGTTCAAGCTAAGGCCAGAGACTATACACGAAAGAACTTTGAAAGACAAATTTATAGGCCTAAAGTTGTAGTGGCGGTGGATAATACTCAAGCTGATAAGGTAGCGAGCCCTACTGTTGCTGTGGATGGAAACCAAACTCCAAATGGGATAGTGATTTAGGATGACAACCATTCTTCCCCTGAGAATGAAAAGCAAGATGAATCATCACCTAAGGAGCAGAAAGATGGGAGTAAGAGGAAAAAGGCTAAGAAGAGAAGGAAGAATGCTAAAAGAAAATTGGCCACTGAAACCACTGAAGTTGAGGGAAGTAGTGTGGTTAAGCCTGCAGATATTGAAGAAATATTGGAAGCTGATAAGGAACCTGCATCTTTGCAAAAAGGGACAGGATCGCCTGTTGATCAAATGACTGTAGGAACTGTGGAATGCCCTAGACCTAGCCAGTTGAGTGTCTTACCTGAAGACCTACGGTTGAGAGATGGAAAGATAAGTAAATGGACATCTGAGGATGAGCCAGAGGTTATACATTCAGTCAGGAAAGCCACTTTGGAGGACTTTATGCAGCACACGAAGCATGTTAAGAAGAAGTATCAAGTTTCAGGTGTCAAAACAAGGTACAAAAATCCCCTTAGATGAAATACTGGATATGGAATACAAGAGGGTTTAATAAGGATAGTAAGTATAAAGCTGTGTTGAGTTATGTTAGACAATATAGTATTGATGTGATTGCTGTTATTGAACCTAGAATAAAGGAAGAGAAAACTTTGGATCTCTTCAAAGATAGGTTTCCTGGTTGGACAGGTGCATTTGCTTTTGAAGGCTCTTTGGGGAAAATCTGGTTAATTTGGAAAAATGACGTTCCTCTTGTAGTGTTGGAGTGTTCTAGCAGATTTATTCACTTTCGGATAGACCTTCCTCAGAGTTATTATGGAACAATAGTGTATGGGGATAATGACACTATGGAGAGAAGACAGACTTTCAACAAGTTGAAGAAGTTTAAGCAAAATACTATCCCTTGGTTTATAGCAGGGGATTTTAATGCCTTCCTAGACCTTTCTGAAGCTTGTCCACCTCCAAATTCCTTTGAAGGTATGGATGATTTTAGAAAGTATGTGGCAGATTGTGAATTGATTGACCATATAGCTTCAGGCCCTGTTTTCACTTGGATGAATAATAGACTTGATGGTTTGGTGGTTCGTAAGCTGGACAGAGTTTTGATTAATCTGGCCTGGCAAGGTGCATTCCCTGATAGTAAGGTTGAGCTTATCCCTTCGTCTGATTCAGATCACTGTGCAGTCTACTTGAACAATGTGAGGAGTGTTATTTCTAAACCAAAAGGGTTTAAGTTCTTTAATTGTTGGATCAAACATCCGGACTATAGAGGAATAGTTGATCAGGTTTGGAAACAGAAAATTCCTGGGGGAGATTTTATGTTCTGTACGAAAAAATGAGGAGACTAAAGGACAAACTGAAGATGTTAAACAAGGAATGCTACTCGGGTATACAGAAGAGAGTTGCAAGTAAGTACACAGAGCTTATGGTATTACAGAAGGAGGCTTTCACAAACCCTACTGTGCAAAATCTTGAAGATCTAATCACTTGCAGAACTGACTATCAGATTGTTAAAAGGGATGAAGAGAGTATATTGCGTCAGAAAGCTAAGGTCAGATGGATCCAATTAGGTGATAGCAACTCAGCTTTCTTTCATGATTATGTTAGGGTGAGGAATGCTGCCAACACTATTAGGCAGTTAAAAAATAGTAATGGGGAGATGGTCGAAGGTGCTGATGACATTGCTGATATAGCTGTTAATTTTTATAAAGGCCTTTTGGGGGGAGAGTACTGTGGTGAAAAAAATTGACCTGAAGGAGATTGTTAAGCATAAGCTGGAGGATGAGAAAGTAGGCTGGATTGCCAGACCAATGAGTAATGAGGAAATAAGGAAAGCTCTTTTTAGTATCTCAAGTGATAAAAGCCCGGGGCCTGATGGTTATAATGCAGAATTCTACAAGGATAGTTGGCCGCTGATTGGGGGAGAGGTATGCAATGCAGTCTCAAGTTTTTTTGAGAAAACCTATATGCCTCCATATGTGAATTCAATTGCTTTAGCCTTGATTCCAAAGGTGAAGAATGCTGATGATATTAAGAAGTTTAGGCCTATATCGTGCTGCAATGTCATTTATAAAACAGTTTCAAAGGTCTTATCTAATAGGCTACCTGAAGTGCTTCCTGGTTTAGTAAGCATGAATCAAACTGCATTTGTGAGAGGAAGGCATATAGGAGATGGGGTGCTGATGGCTCATGAGTTGCTTAGCAAATACAAGTCAAAAGGTATTTCCCCCAGATGTGCTATACAGATAGACTTGATGAAAGCTTTTGATTCGGTAGAATGGTCTTTTATACTAGATGCTATGAGAGCTATGAATTTCCCTGAGGTATATGTCAAATGGATTGAGGCCTGTTTCATCTCTTCCAGGCTCTCTGTTAAGATCAATGGCAGTTTGAGTGGTTATTTCCCAGCCAAAAGAGGGTTTCGTCAAGGGGATCCAATTTCCCCCTTCTTGTTTGTGTTGTCAATGGAGATCCTAAGTATATTGTTTGACAGAGCTGTTATTAAGGGTGGCTATCAACTGCATCCGCAATGCAAGGGGACCAAGCTTACACACTTAAGCTTTGCAGACGATCTCCTAGTGTTCACAAAGGCCAATACTGAAGCTATAGAGGTAGTACAGTCTATCTTAACCGAATTCAAAGAAGTCTCAGGTCTGCAGTTTAATCCAGAGAAAAGTAAGATATATTTGGCTGGTAGCTGCTTCAGGGTTCTGCGGAGGGGAACTACCATTTAGATACCTGGGTGTACCGCTCACAACTGGTAAGCTTAGAAGAGTTGATTGTAGAGCTTTAATGGACAAGATTACTAAAAGAATCACAGATTGGAGATCAAAAAAACTATCATATGCAGGTAAAATCCAATTACTTAACTCTGTCATTCATGGTATCCTTCAGTTCTGGATGTCGTCCTTTATCCTGCCAAGCAGTCTCATTAAGGATATAGAGAGCATCTGCAATATATTCCTATGGGGAAAGCTTGAAGGGGGCAGGCCAAAGGTTGCTTGGGACATTGTGGCTTCTCCAAAGGTTGATAGGGGTGTAGGCATTCGGGATCTCAGGACTTGGAATGTGGCAAATGTAGTTAGACACATTTGGAAAATCATGTTGAAAGCAGGGCCTCTTTGGGTTGCTTGGGTGAATTACTACAGGATCAAGAAAGCCTCTTTTTGGACAATGACTTCAGATGCAGGTTCCTGGCACTGGAAAAGGCTGCTCAAACTGAGAGATTGTGTTAAGGAATATATAGATCAAGATGATGAAGGTGATCTGAAGTGGAAAGGAAAGGTTGTTAAGAAGCTAAAGATTGGAACGATTTGGGAGGATATAAGGAGAAAGAAAACTGCTGTGGATTGGTATAACAGTGTTTGGTCAGGGTATAATATACCTAGAAGAGATGTGGTAGCTTGGCTAATTGTGACAAATAGAATCAACACAAGGGATAAAGTCAAGGCATGGGATCCCTTGGTGGACGCTCTTTGTGCATTATGTGAGAAGGAGGAGGAAAGTAGAGAGCATCTATTTGCCCACTGTGAGTTCACTAACACTCTGCTGAATCATTTCTTCATTGGCATCAGACTGGCTTCGTTTGAGGAAATGGTTAAGATGGTTTGTAGTTGGGGAGAAACTGTAACAGATAGAGCTAAAAAGCTGCTCTGGAGAGTTCTTATTTGTCATATTTGGAAGGAGAGATGTAATCGTATCTTTGGGGGGGGTAGATTGTAGAGTAGTTCTCATGTCATAGAGAAAATCAATAGTGAAATGCTGAATTTTGCTCTTGGGAGGCGTGAAGCTGATAGTATCATAGGGGTAGTAAAGTTTTTTGAGTCTCTCCTTCCTTTTATTGTACTGTTATTCCACGTTTTGATGAATACAAACCCAGCTCAATTCATAAAAAAAAAAAATCAGGTTAACTAGTTAACTTGTCCTCGCCGAAAAAGTCGCCGGAAAATATGTTAACTAACTAGTTAATTGTAAAAATCCAAGTTAACTAGTTAACTAGTTATCAATAAAAAAATCTTATTAACAAGTTATTAGTAAAAATCAGGTTAACTAGTTAACTTGTCCTCGCCGGAAAATTCACCAGAGTTTGGTCGGTCTCCGAAGCCTCGCTGGAAAAGTCACCGGAAAACATGTTAACTGTAAAAATTCAAGTTAACTAGTTAAGAATAAAAAAATCATGCTAATAAGTTAATAGTAAAAATCAGGTTAACTAGTTAACTTGTCCTCGTCGGAAAAGTCACCGGAAAAAGTCACCGAAAAAAATCATCAAAAAAAGTTGTTTGAAAAAAGTCGTCAGAAAAGTCACCGGCGACGATGGTCGGCCACTGGCGACGGTGGCCGGCCGCCGGTGACGGTGGTCGGCCGCCGGCGACGGTGCCTACTGTAATAAATAAAATAAAATATTTAATATTAAATATTTAAATTAAATATAATAATTAAATTGTTTGTGTAAAGTCCTAAATGCCCCTATCAAATCTGGACCATTAGATTGGTCAAAGGGTCAAACTAGATCTAATGGTTGGAAATGAGTTTGGAACTTTCCAAACCCAAAAAATCCTGGACGCTGATCTCATCCCGAGGAAGATGAGCTCGTCCTCAATGAGTTGTCCGATGTGGCGGTGGTGGAAAGTGATGACATAAGCATTGTAGGCACTACAACAAAAAGGCATATTAGTCACAGTTTTTTTGCACCATTAGTCACAGTATTAACCGTGACTAAAAAAATTAGTCACGGTTCTTAAAACTGTGACAATATTGACCATATTTTGTCACGGTTTATTATGAAATCGTGACTATGAATTTGGTCATCGGAGAAGTTTGGCAGGAATGGTGGAGGATTAGTTAAGGGTGATGGTGCAGGAGATGACGTATGATAATATAGGGAGTGTTCTAGGAAGATGACATGATATGCTGTATAAATGCGGTGAAGAAGAGGATCATAAAATAGATAACCTTTGTGATGATCTGTGTACCCAATAAATACGCAACGAATAGTCTTTGCAGCCAATTTAGTCCTGTCTTTCTTAGGTAAGAGCACAAAGCACGTGCACCCAAAGACTCGGAGTCGAGAATAGTTAGGTTGTCGTCCATGTAAGGCCTCAAATGGAGACTTATCACCTAGCACGGGAGTCGGTTGACAGTTGATTAAGTGAACAACCGTGCGAACTGTCTCAACCCAAAAAGTAGATGGTACTCGAGATTCAAGCAACCATGCTCGGGTAAGATCGAGAACATGACGATGCTTCCGTTCTACTAAACCATTTTGTTCAGAAATCATTGGACAAGATTGCTAAAATAATATGCCATTATCACGGAAATACTGATATAGAGCATGGGAGGTGAACTCACCTTCTGGATCCAAACGGAATCCCTTGACAAGTCGGTCAAACTGTTTGCGAATCATAGTGACGAACTCCTTGAGAACTTGAGTGAGCTCAGACTTCAACCGGAGAAAATAAACCCAAGCATAACGCGTTTTATGATCAATAAAGAGAATAAAGTATTGAAATCCCAACCGAGAAGTTATTGGACTCGAACCCCACACATCTGTATGAATCAAAGCTAAGGGCTCATGTATTTCAGTGGTGCTAGAGTGAAATAGTAGAGAAACCGTCTTTGCCTCAATACAATGCAAGCAATCAGGAACTGCAAATTGTTTCAAAGTATTATCAACCGGTAATAAACGTTTCCGAAACATCGACAAAAGTCTACTAGAATTTGGATTCCCTAACCGACTGTGCCACAAATACCACAATTGTTCTGAACTCAATTTAACCGAGTAACTAGCAAAATTGTAAGTAACTGAATGATCCAAAGAATTCCCATCTCCATGTGAGGCTTCATCCATGCCACTGGATAGCACCTCCAAGTGATAGTTTCGGCCATGCTTACTCCCCCGACCCAGGTTTCTCTTGGTCATTGGATCCTGTATCACACAAACAGAACGTCCAAACAGAACAGTACACCCATAATCAATCAGTTGCCCAACGGAAACAAGGTTGGGAACTAAATGCGGCACGTGAAGAGTAGATGGCAGAGTAATATTAGCAGTCTGAACGGTCCTAGTCCTAGTGATAGATAATCATTGACCATTTGCCACCTCAACCTAATAATTAGATATAAGAGTATATGTACTAAACATAGATGCTTTACTAGACATGTGATTGAAGGCGGCAGAGTCTATAAACCATGGACGAGAGGAGTTACCTAAAATACCAAGAGTAGCAAATGCAGAGTTCAAGGCTTGTGGAAGAAGACGAGCCAACTCGGCCTGAACTAGATGAGATAAATCGGTGGAGGCGTCCACATTTGAGACAGAGGAACCAACATTAGACCCCAAAGATGAGGATTCCTGAACTGCGTAACCCACAGGTCCACGACCAGCATTATTCCCATTATTCCCACGTTTTCCTCGAGCTCGGCATTCAGAAATAATATGTCTTGTTCGTTTACAGTAATTATAAGTGTTCCTTTTACGGCACAAGGCTATTGGGTGTCATGTTTCATTACAGAAGTTGCATTTTATATTTGTGTTGAAGATGTTAGAGGAGTTCACAGTACCTGTGTTGGTGGTCATGGGAGACAATGCCGAGGAGGAAGCTTTTTGGAGAAGAATTGAGGACGCATCCTGATGAGCCCCCTGTTCCCTAGACCCGGCCAGAGCTGCCACCAACACTGAGCCAGACTAAGACCTTCAAAGATCGGCTCAATGCATAAATGGTGGCCTGGGGCAAGGACAAGCATGAGGAGGATGCTGACCGGATTATCAGACAGGAATACACCCTCCTGATAGTTGAGAGATCACTTGAGAATCCAAGACAGGAACCAGCCCTCGAAGTAGCACCAAGCCTAGCACTGATGCTAAGGCCAAGCCCCGGCACCGGCCCCAGGCCGAGTCAAGCGCTCGATCGAGGCCCTAGGAAAAACCCTATGGGCCTCGAGGGCATATAACTACCTCAAGACTGTCCTAAGGTGTCCCTAACAGAAGGCCCCACCAGAACTTAAAAGGCCCGACGGAATTTGGAGAAGGCTCAAAGTGGAGCCAGCTATGGGCGCCAGCCCCGGTCACGGAGGGCACCGATTGACACTTTGGGCCGAGCCAACAAATGACTCGGGCCTTTGGAGGTTTTGTACTGGCCTTAGAGACCTATGGCCCCAGGAGCAGCCTACAACAAATGCTACCCAAGACGAAGCTGAGGAGATTAAGGAAATGAAGGTCTTGGCAGATGAGAGTTCTAGAGGCCAATCGAGTATGAACCCCGAAGCCCGGCCAAGCTCAGCATCAGCACCCGGTGTAGCCCCAGCATCCGGATCCGAAGCAGTCCCAGCATCAGCACCCGGAGCCGATGCGACATCTATGCTTGACACAAAGGCAACGCCGGCTTTCCTAATATGGACCGCGCCTATTTAGGGTTTATCTGCCGGTTTTGCTGGATTAGGGCTTTTGCACGTTTTCTTTTAATTTTCACCTTTTATTTGTTTGAGTCAGATTTCTCTTTTAGTTGAATGATTATTTAGGAGTTCTCAAGTCCTTTTAGTTTTCTAAATAGGACTCTAGTTCTTTATTTAATTATTTTTCGAATTCTAGTATAAGTAGGAAACCGTGAGCTTGTTCACGGATCCTCTAGTATAAATAAGGACTACCGGTCCTCTTTGTAAGGCAAAACCCTTTTGATTAAAATAAAATTCAGAACTCTTGTTCATTCCTCAAGTCTTTGCGAGTTGTTGCATTGCTTAGGTTAGGCTTATCACAGAAGTTACACCCTTCTGTCGTGGCTCCATCGAATGGTAACTAAGGTTCCTAGACTACGTGTGCTAGTGGGTCTCAGTACGTATCCACCAAGGTTTCATAGGTTCAGCCAGCAAAACTGACGTCCAACAGAGGGTGATCGGGTCTCATAGTGACTTTAGCCGTGGTTCCAACCAAGAGGTGACAGGTCTCAGACAGTCTACTTCAGGGTTCACATCAGCTTGGTATCAGAGCTTTCGGTTCAACACTAGGACCGCCATCTATCCCATCTTTCAGGTTTTACTTCGATTCATATTTTTACGTTTTTGTTCTTAGAAAAATTGTTAGAAAACTTCATCTTTTCATATTTCTATTCAAAGTTATTGTAAGGCAAGAAAAAGTTGGTGGCCGATCAAACCATCAAAGAAAAATACACAAAAGAAGAGTAGAAAATAGAAAACAAAAAGCAAGGCCACCTTGCCCTAATTTTCTTTCGTTGTAAGTTGGTTATAAGAAGAGGGGATAGAGAAAATATTGCCAAAGCTTTCGTTGCTAGGGTTTTAGTGAACCCAAGCCCTATTCTCACTACCATCAAGCTGTCTGAACCACACATCAAAAGGGGGAGCTCGTAGCCAGAGGAACAACCCTAGGACTCCAAGTCTTCAGGTGCCACATGATCAGATAAGTCCTCAACCGCTAGCTTTGAAGAAACTTTCAACTACTTGAGCCGAATCCTACAGGTTCTGATATCCATTTTGAGTGTTCATTTAAATTTTATACACGAGAGGAAAAATCAAGAGAGAGTGAGGTTTAATTAGAGAGATTTTTGTGAGGTCTTGTTCTTGTTAATTGTTAACCATGGCAGAAAAGAAGTTAGCTCTACTGGAGGCTACCTTGCCAACCATCTCCCAAATCTTAGCTCAGATGAGGTCCATGATTGAGAGATTGGAGAGAGAAGAGGCTGATTTCCGGAGACAACCCCGCGCTGGCATCAGGCCAACATCGGGCCAGCCCCGGGCTAGCATCCGACCAGCATCAGGCCACCCCAGGCCATCATCCGGCCAGCCCCGGGCCAGCAACTGACCCGCCCCCAGTCTTCTTCAGACCAGCACTAGGCCAACACCCGGACGACCTCGGGTCAGCATCAGGCCATTCCCTAACCGACCCTGAAGCCAGTGCCAAAGCCGCACCGGCCCTACACCAAGACGACCCCGCATCCAGCGGAGGCTCGACACCTAGACCTCAACCCAGTCCGACTATGACACGAGTTATCACTCGCACCATGGCACGAGCCCGAGCCCAGGCCTCGGTTCACGACACCGTTCAGACCCCTCGGCCCCAGCCCCTGGACATGCCCCGGCCCGTTCCGGACTCACTGTCCAGCCCCGACTCCTTTGCCACCCCCAGCACACCACTCGACGCCAGAGAAGATACCCTGCCCCACCACGAAACCATCACCCGATCTAGGCATGCCCGACAATTTTCAGGCGTCTCCTGAAGGCTTCTAAGTGCCCAAATCATAAAGGATGGGTGGGAACAAAGAGACAACCTCTTCCATACCAGGTGTGTCATTAAAAATAAAATTTGTAGTATGGTAATTGACGAAGGAACCTGCACCAATGCTGTAAGCCAAAATTTAGTCAAAGGCCTTGGTTTACAAACGCAAAACACCCTAAACCCTACAAGTTGCATTGGCTTAGCAACTGTGGAGAGTTGAGGGTGAAATTTCAGACTCATGTACCGTTTAGCATTGGAAGGTACACCGATCTAATCTTATGTGATGTAGTTCCTATGGAAGCTGCTCACGTCTTACTTGGAAGACCATGGCAGTTTGATAGATTCTCTAAACATGATTGGAGGACTAATAGTTACTGCCTCATCCATGGAGACACCAAGTACAAGCTAAAGCCCCTATCACTAACGGAGATCCTCCAAGATCAACTAGATAGGAAAGCCAGTCGAGAGAAGAAAGAGAGAGAGCTCAAAATAGAGAGAAGAGAGAACAAACGAGTAACACCGTGAGTGCAAAGACAGAAACACAAAACCCTAGAGGTACTAGAGCTCAAAAAATGAAGATGAGAGGAGAGAAAACCTGCTAGCCACCCCGAGTGAGGTCAAGCAAACCCTAATTGCCAGGAAACCATCGGTGGTCATTCTCTACAAGGAATGCTTGATCTCTAACCCTACCACGTCCTTGCCTAGTGTTATTTCTTCTCTTTTAAAGGAATTTGAGGATGTGTTTCCTAAAGAAATCCCAAGTGGACTGCCCCCACTTAGAGAAATTGAGCACCAGATTGACCTAGTACCTGGAGCATCCTTGCCAAACAAGGAAGCCTACAGGACCAATCTGGAGGAAACCAAGGAGATTCAGGCCCAAGTTGAAG
The DNA here is from genome assembly GCA_034768395.1 of Linum lewisii. Taxonomy (NCBI): domain Eukaryota; kingdom Viridiplantae; phylum Streptophyta; class Magnoliopsida; order Malpighiales; family Linaceae; genus Linum; species Linum lewisii. Next base: position 55,709,660 of record CM068296.1, read on the forward strand.
ACCTGATGGACAAAGGATAAGTAAGGGAAAGCATGAGCCCTTGTGCCGTGACGGTTATCCTTGTACTTAAGAAGGAAGGAACCTGGATAATGTGTGTCGGCTGTAGAGCCATCAACAATATCACAGTTAAGTACTGACACCCAATTCCTAGGCTAGATGATATGCTTGATGAGTTGCATGGGTCTACAATCTTTTCAAAAATTGATCTTAAGTCAGGATATCACCAAATTCGAATGAAGGAGGGTGATGAATGGAAAACAGCTTTCAAAACCAAGTTAGGGCTTTATGAGTGGATGTTCATGCCCTTTGGTTTAACTAATGCCCCTAGTACCTTCATGAGGCTAATGAATCAAGTCCTTAGATCATACATTGGCAAATTTGTAGTAGTATATTTTGATGATATCCTAGTTTACTCCAAAAACCTAGATGATCATGTAGGCCACTTGAAGACTATCCTAGAAACCCTAAGAAAGGAACAATTGTATGCTAACATGGCCAAGTGCACCTTTTGCACAGATCACCTTGTTTTTCTTGGTTTTTTTTTTGTTAGTTCATCAGGTATAAAGGTTGATGAAGACAAATTTGAAGCCATCAAATCCTGGCCAACCCCACAGAACATCAGTGATGTTAGGAGTTTCCATGGACTAGCCAGCTTCTATCAAAGATTTGTGAGGGATTTCAGCACCATTGCTGCCCCTCTCATGGCTGTCATAAAAAAGAATGTGCCCTTTCACTGGGCACACCCCAATAGGAAGCCTTTGACACCCTAAAGAAGAAGCTGACTGAGGCTCCACTACTCATGCTGCCCGATTTCACCAAGCCCTTTGAAATTGAGTGTGATGCTTCTGGAGTGGGAATTGGAGCTGTCCTTATGCAGGAAGGAAGACCAATTGCATACTTCAGTGAAAAACTGAGTGGAGCCCCGCTAAACTATCCAACCTATGACAAGGAGTTGCATGCCTTGGTTAGGGCCTTGAAGACTTGGCGGCATTACATATGGCACAAGGAATTCATCATCCACACGAACCATGAGTCCCTCAAATAACTTAAGGCTCAACACAAACTCAATAAGAGACATCCTAGGTGGGTATAATTCATTGAATTATTCCCCTACAACATCAAATTCAAACAAGGTAAGGAAAATGTAGTGGCCGATGCCCTATCCCGAAGGTACACCCTCATCTCTGTCCTTACCACTAAATTCATTGGTTTTGAATAAATAAAGGATCTCTATGCTACTGACCGTGATTTCAAAGACATATTTGAAGCATGTGAACAGGGAGGTTTTGGAAAATTCTACAAGTAAGACGGTTATTTGTTTAATGAATCCAAACTGTGCCTACCTAACTATTCATGCCAGACCGTCCTAGCCCTAGAAGCTCATGGGGGAGGGCTCATGGGACATTTTGGAGTAGCCAAGACTCTAGCCACCCTCAGGGAGCACTTCTAATGGCCCAAAATGCGCCATGACGTGGAAAAACTCCTTGCCCAATGTTCTAAGTGCCAACGAGCCAAATCCCACCTCCAACCTTATGGGTTGTACACCCCTCTACCTATTCCCGAACACCCTTCGGTTGATTTATCTATGGATTTCATTCTAGGGTTACCCAAAACTAGGAAAGGTAAAGATTCCATCTTTGTGGTTGTTGACCGATTCTCTAAGATAGCTCACTTCATTGCATGCAACAAAGCGGATGATGCTTCCAACATAGCTGACTTGTTTTTCTGAGAATTCGTCCGACTTCATGGGATTCCCAAGACCATAGTGTCAGATAGGGACTCCAAGTTCATGAGCTACTTTTGGAAGACTTTATGGGCCAAGATAGGCACTAAACTAATGTTCTCCACAACCTGCCACCCTTAGACCAACGGCCAAACCGAAGTAGTCAACAGGTCTCTGTCTCAAATGCTTCGGGCTATCATTAAGTCCAACATCAAGTCATGGGAATACTTACTGCCTCATGTGGAGTTTGCTTACAACGGGGCTGTCCATTCAGCCACCCAATACTCCCCCTTTGAACCTGTCTGTGGTTTTAACCCCTTAACTCCTTTAGACTTGTCCCCCCTTCCTATACATGTATCTTTGGATGCAGATGGTCAAGAGAAAGCCGACTATGTCAAGAAACTACATAATAGAGCTAAAGCCAACATTGAGAGGAGGACTGCCCAATACATACGTAATGCTAACAAAGGCAGGAAGGAAAAGATCTTTGAAGTGGGAGATCAAGTGTGGATCCACTTCAGGAAGGACCGGTTCCCTGAGAAAAGGAAGTCCAAATTATTACCTAGAGGAGATGGACCCTACACGCTCCTTCAAAGGATCAACAACAACACCTATGTCCTTGACTTGCCAAATTCATATGGGGTTAGTGCCACCTTTAATGTTTCTGACCTAACACCCTATTTCGATGAGGTTTATGTAGATCTATATTCGAGGTCGAATCCTTCTCAAGAAGAGGGGAATGATGAGCCCCCTGTTCCCTGGACCCGGCCAGAGCTGCCACTAACGCGGAGCCAGACTAAGACCTTCAAAGATCAGCTCAATACAAACATGGCACCTGGGGCAAGGACAGGCATGATGAGGATGCTGACCGGATTATCAGACAAGAATACACCCTCCTGGCAGTGGAGAGATCACTTGAGCATCCAAGACAAGAACCAGCCCTCGAAGTAGCACCAAGCCTAGCACTGATGCTAAGGCTAAGCCCCAGCACTGGCCCCGGGCTGAGTCAAGCGCTCGATCGAGGCCCTAGGACAAACCCTATGAGCCTCGAGGGCATAGAACTACCTCAAGACTGTCCTAAGGTGTCCCTAATAGAAGGGCCCAAAAAGAACTTAAAAGGCCCGACGGAATTTGGAGAAGGCTCAAAATGGAGCCAGCTACGGGCGCCAGCCCTGGTCACGGAGGGCACCGATCGGCACTTAGGGCCGAGTGATGAACCCTTGTCGTTGTGCTGGTTCAAACAAATAACTAACAAAGCTAACAAAAGCTAGGGTAGATCGTATTCCACGGGCCTTCTAATAATCGACTACTCAAATAAGCTGGCAAATTACTCAGATTTAAACACTTCGTGCGTGGTGTGAGTTCCATGACTTCTAATTCTAAGAAATGCAGAGAAATTAAAAATTAAAACTAAAAGCAGATTGAAAACAGAGATGACAGACGAACTTAGACTTCGAATCACCCTTCGTTCACCAGAGCATAGGCAATCAACAGATCAGCGGATTTCAATTCTCATTCAATCAATTTCTAAACACCACCATAACTCCTGACCCTTAGGTTTAAGACCAGGGAACGTTCGCTCTATCCGTTCTAGCTACCAAGATTAATTAGCCGCCCGGGTACGGTCGCCTCTCGCAACGACTTAACTTAACTGGTGGAATTACTAACGATTTATGAGTTACTCTTGCAGTGGATTAACCCTAATCGGTTCCTACGAAAGGCACACTCCAATTATAAGGTTAACTGGTTGAATTGATGTTCTAAGGTGAGGCGAGCATTCGCTTCTATCCTCAGCTTAACAAGAATCTAAGCTAGGTGATTAGGAAAGACAAGTTTTAATGTTTAAAGCAGAGAAGCTGTCTGGCGACAAACCCTAATTCAACACAAACCTAATCTAGGCGATCAATCAGAAAAGAAACATAAACAATCAAGAACAAAACAACCATGCAAAGAGAAACTGATTGAACTTTGAATCTAATCACCGCCGATCCGTGACCGCTTTAAAGCCCTGGGTCACTTAGGGTTCATCTAATCGAAGCTCTACGAGTTCAGCTACTCATATTAGGAACAAGAGAATCGAAAACAAACAATGAGTACATCTCAGGTAGGAAGAACAGAGAAGAACTGTAAAACCTAATTTGACGAATCCGTGAAGCTTCAATCTCCGGTAATCTTCAATCCAAGCTCCGAGTCTCCGAGGTGGAAGGATGGCGTCACGATCTCTCCACGATTCTTTGAACTCTCTAAACTCTTCGCTCCAGAACTTTAGAGAATTCTTCGAATTCTGATTACGAAAAGTATATTATGATCTATATTTATTGTTGGGCCGCCGGTTAAGTATTTATACTTAACCCTAGTCCAGCCGGATTTGCCTGATATTTTCGCCGAAAATAACAAGGTATTTTCGCCGAAAATCCTAGTGTAAATGGATGGCCCTTCGGTTGAATTCTCCTATGATTTTCGTTTCGGTTAGAAAACTCAACGGTTTCGCGAAAACTCCTTTTTGCCGGACATCAGTTGATTTGTGCTGATATTTTCGCTGAAAATACTAGGGTATTTTCGGCGAAAATTCCTTTGTAAATCGGGCAGGAATTTTCTGAACTTGATTGGCTCCTTTGATCGATTCCGGCGCAATCCCTCGAGGTTCTAACGCCTTAGACATGACCTTGGCTACTGTATTTGACAGCAAAATCCTGTGCTAACATAAAAACACTAGAAAACCATCAAATAGACCCGAAACGGGCCAAGGTAACACAAATGGCACGAGATAGGGCAATCGATTGAATATTCATTATTCTACCCTAAAAACCATGTCTTAAGCAAAGAAATGTCGCTTAAATGAGGCTGATAATCACGTCAAATCGAGTGTCATCAAATACCCCACACTTAAGCTTTTGCTTGTCCTCAAGCAAACTGAATAGAAACGCTCATGTTCATAAATGATAAGATCGATTAAATTGGAGCTCAATCAAACACAATGAATTATTAGACAGCTAATTCCTAGAACAAGAAACCTGACATGTATACAGATCAGCCAAACAACCTGGTCTCACTAGTAAACTGCATACGACAAGTAATTAGCAACCAATTATGCACGAATTTGACCGACCAGACTCCTCACACAGGATAAATATAGTACAACGGGAACTCTCGCTCTCTGTGTTTAAGGACGTGTTTCTGCTCTCGATCATTTTCTGTTACTGAATTCTGTCATAGGTTTGCAACTCGACCACATCTCCACCACTGTGACAACACGAGTATCTTGTCAAGAAGGACTTCCCTGCTAGGACCGTAATGAATTCTACACTACTTGGGTTTATGATGCGATGGATGATGGGAATGTATGATGATGACTTTGTGCGGTGTAGCCTACTAACTTCCCTCGAATCTAATCTATGGCTTCCTACCATCTAACTAGACACGGGTGGAATAATGAACGATCGTCCTATGATACCCTCAAGCAACCTAGCACTTATTCTTTTTCTTTACACGATTTTTTTCTTTTCTTTTCAACTTTTCTTTTGACTTCGTTCTTCCATCTGTAGGGAGAAGAACGTTTTATTGAACTAAAACTTTGAAACTTTTCTGCTTTTCTGATTTTTCTTTTCTTCACTTTTTTTTCGAAATTTTCTTTCTTTTCTTACTTGACTTTTTTTTCTTTTAGTTGCTAGAGGGGTTTACACGTCTGAACATATTAGCTAAGACCACCTGTTTAATGGCTATAAGCAGGTTACCACAAACCGACTTCCGATAGGTCAATCTAGAACTACAACCACAGGGGATCAACGGGGAATGAAAGAAATGGGAAATGGCTGTAATGTATTATCGAACCGAAAGAACAGGCCAGGCTCAAGGGTCTAAACCTAATGGATTTTATCGTTGGGTAGGCTATCTGGCTTAGTAGCTGAATCTAGGTGCCCCTATCCTTCTAGAACTCGTGTCATCATGTGGTCTCAAGTAGGTCTCATGCAAATTATAACTCATTCAAGTAAACAGAAAACCACTCAAAAAGAATTAAAATTGCAAGTTACATGCAATGGATCAAAAGCTCACAGTTGGTTTGCTAGTCGGATTCGGTCATTTTTCATGCAATCAAGGCTACAAACTACAAGTGTGATTTTTTAAAAAATCTATTCTGACCAGGCAATTTAGCATCAAAGTATACACGTTAGTTCTCAGGTTCTAGGTTAAGCAGTCTAAGCATCATTATGACAGATTGAACAACAACTTAACATAAAAAATCAAGAACCGAGCAATTCTAGTGCTAGAGAGACTGGAAAGGCACCGAGAAACACACAACACACAATTAAGGGCTATCAAGTTCATGCAAGGTTCTCTAGCATCCTACCCCACACTTAAACCGTTCTGTGTCCTCACATGACTAAACTAGAGTAGAGATATACGAAGAACCTGGAATAAGATGGTCGGTGTAGTGGCTGAGCACGGATAGCCCGGAGCGGAGCGGAGTAGCTACTCGAATTCCTCTCGTCAGTGTGGAGCATGTGCTGCTGGTACCCGACACGGCCATGGAAAGCCGGTGGAGGGCCCTGGACGGCGGGTGTGAGAGCCGGTGTCAAGTCGCTCCTTGGTCCTGCGCTCATGAATGACATTCCTAAGACCAGAAACGAAACCAGATTAATTAACTAATAACCCACCCCACACTTAGTCGAAAAAAAACTCAATTTCACAAAGAAATGAGGAAAACCGAGTGGGGGTAAGCAAAGTAAGTAACCGGTAATCACAATAAATCACAATGTATGCATATGTCTAGTCGGAACGTTCATAACATAGTTAGGGATCAGAAGTCAAACCGACATTCAAAAAGTCAACATCACAAAGAATTTATCTTTAAGCACAACAACACACGATCAAATGGTTTCAAAAATTAAGAAGAGAGGAGAGAGAGATTGAATCCGGATTTTAATACGAGAATTTGGTTGATTTTCAAAGGAATTTTTGGCAAAACTAAGTGCAAGTTTTCGCCGAAAATATTAGTTAAAAAGTACTGCCGGTTTTCAAAATAATTTTCGCCGAAAACATTAATACATTTTCACCGAAAATATGAAACAGAGACGTCTGGAAAACTCAGTGGGATTTCAAAACAAATTTTTCGCCGAAAACATGGGTTATTTTCGCCGAAAATATTGAACTCTACGATTGAAAATATTTTCGCAAACTCGACAATCTTCAGAAAATCACAGTTAAATCCACAAAAATCGGAACAACCTCAAATGTTTTGCGATTGACACTACGACACAAAGACTACACACGAAAAATAAGAAAACAAACAAACTGACATAGGTTGACCCAAATGAAAAACTGACTCCAGCCGTGGGTTGCCTCCCACGAAGCGCTCTTTCATTAACGTCCTTGTGCTGGACGATACCTGGATGGTGTTAGGAGACATCCCAACTCAGGATTTCTCCTAGGCCCAAGCCGGAGTTCATGAAATATGGCCTTGGGGATTCTCCGGCAAGTGTGGACTTCTTCCCATTTGCGTGAATTAACTTGATTCGTCCATCAGGAAGGTGACCAGAATTTTTATAAGGCCCAAACAGTTCTTTCAAAGAAGCGTCCTTCAGAGGATCACTCTTCTCCGGTGGCTCGGTAGACGGGGGCTGAGCAATCGGCTTCCAAACCGCCTTCGTCTTCTCTTTATTCTCCTCCTTTATCTCGCCAGGATCTTTAACGTTTGGTGATTCATGAGGGGACGCCGTCGGATCCTCCTTCTTTCTCGACCTTTGTGCCGGCAGCTCATTCTTCAGATTTGGGACCTGTCCAACACCTGACAAGACGATTTCTGCAGAAACTCTAGATTTTTCATTAGAACTAGAGTTGACCGAAGCCAACTCCACAGCTTCAACAGATAAACAATGCATCTCTTCTTTGACTGGGACTTGCATACCGTCCTTGAGGCGGAATGTCATGGTGTCCTTGCCGACCCTTAATGTCAACGAGCCATTCGGGACATTAATGTTAATGCCGGCTGTTGCCATGAACGGTCGGCCTAGGAGAAGAGTGACATCTTCCTCTCGAGTATCCATGACAACAAAGTCAGTCAAAATAGTAAAAGGACCACAACGGACAACCACGTCTTCTATCAATCCCCTAGGCAGTTTAACAGATCTGTCGGCAAACACTAAATGCATGCTAATTGGTTTCAACTCTCCTAGGTTTAATTTCTCAAATAGGCATGTAGGCATAACATTGATAGAAACACCTAGATCAATTACACTACGATCAATCTTCACATCATTAATAATGCAAGGCAAAGTAAAAGCACCGGGATCTCGACACTTAGCTGGGGGTGGTATGGGTGTCGCCTGGCCCTGGATAGCAGAGCATTTTTTCTCGACAGATACGGAGGATAACTCTCCCTTCTTCTTGTTTTTCGCAGGATCCTTTGTGATTTTGTCAGCCTCCGGTATCACTTGGATAGCATCAGTAACTGGTGTATTCATATTCGTGTTCTTCAAGTATCCATGCCACTTTCTGTACTGGGTATCATGATCTTTCTCCTTTGATTGCGCGGCCTTAGGAAACGGAATCCGAGGCTGATATGGAGGGAGAGGTGGCGCAGGTGCTGTCTTTGTCAGGGAAGGCGGGGCAGTCACCTCCTCTTCTTCTTCTCTATCCCCCCTCGATCTTTGGCTTGTCAATGGCTATAGCTTCGGGGATTATGGCTGGTTCAGGAGCTACAGTATCAGCTGATTGCTTGTCGCTTCTTGTGGAGACGGCCTTGACGTGCTCCCTCCTAATGGTAGAGTCGACTTGAACCGAGGATTGATTAAGGAGGGGGCTACTAGTTATCAAGCTAACCATGTTATTTATCATGCTCTCCATTCGTTGACCTCGAGCTTCATGTTCTTGATTTATGATAGCTTGAAGCTTGAATTTCTCCTCATAGTTATCGAGCCTTGCCATGATCAGGTCGAGCTTCTTGTCTACCTCGATATCCCTTGTGTTCCCTGATGTAGATCTTTGAGGTTGATCTTGATAACTATCGCTCAAGTACTGATTCTGACTCTGGTTGAATCCGAAGTTGTAAGGGGGACGCTCTTGGAAGCTTCCTTGTTGTTGAGGAGGTTGTCTGAACTGACGATAGTCGGGGTAGCCCTGTTGACTGTTGGTGAAGCCTTCATCAATAAAGTTCACTTCCTCTGAAGACCAGTTACCGAAAATCTTCTTCATTTTTTTCTGCACTGCAATCTTGATCTGATCTTCACGGCTTGGTCGGCTCTTAGCTGCTCCAAACTGTCTCTCCCAGCTTCTCGACTTAGATGCGCAGTTTGCAAAGTGAAGAAGAACAGCTTCCGGTGTGAGTGCAGTGTAATCTTCATCAGCTAAGGAGTTAACCCATTCAGATGACTCTTCGTTCATACCCCAAGCAAATGTCTCTGCTAGCTGCCTCTGAGTGAAACCATGATGAGGGCAGCTGTGGAGGAGTTCCTGGAATTCGTTCCAATCATCATGTAAACTTACTCCTTCTCTCTGTCTGAACCTCGAGATGTTTTTCCTATAAGCAATTGTTCTGGAAGGAGGGAAGTATTCCTCTATGAATTCCTGAGCAATTGTCTCCCAGTCAGTGTAGTAGCCAGGTGGTTTGCCAGTGAGCCACCTCTTAGCTGCACCTTTCAGAGAGAACGGGAAAGCTCTCAAGCAAAGAGTGTTCTTGTCGAGATTCCCATTCTTGAAAGTGCTGCAGAGATCAAGGAAATCCACCAGATGCGTGCACGGGTTGTCTAATGGCCTGCCTTCAAATTGTAAATCCCTAGAGATCATTTCCAGGAAGGGGATCTTGATCTCATAGTCGGGACCGTCTTCATTACGCGGCACAAAGATGGAAGAACGAACACTAGTAGCACTTGGCTTATTGTAATCCGCAAGACTCTTTTGAGCGGCCATCGCGGTAGGGAAGATGGAACGGAAATGATTCGATTCTGTACCTGCTATGATCTGTAAGGGACAAAAACAAGCACAACCGGTGTAAAATCGAAGTGTGATGGGAAATGAAAGATGGAAAGTAGAAGAATAAAATGCCAACTCTTCTTTCAAACAATATAGAAGACTGCCCGGCAACGGCGCCAATTTGATGCTGCAGTTTTAGCGGTATCAAATAACTAACCTACCGAAGTAGACTAGATCGTATTCCACAGGGTTTCTTCTAACTGACTACTCAAAGAAGCTGGCCATTTATTCAGGTTTAAACACTTCGTGCGTGGTGTGAGTTCCACGACTTCTTGACTAAGATGCAGGACAATTAAAATGAAATTAAAAGACAGAATGATTTGTTGATTTAAACGGACGACAAACAAGCCTAGATTTCGAATCCCCCTTAGATCACCAGAGCATTGGCAATCAACAGATCAGCGGATTTCAATTCTCATTCAATCAATTTCTAAACACCACCATAACTCCTGACCCTTATGTTTAAGACTGGCGAACGTTCGCTCTATCCATTCTAACTACCAAGATTAATTAGTCGCCCGGGTACGGTCGCCTCTCGCAACGACTTAACTTAACTGGTGCAATTACTAATGATTTATGAGTTACTCTTGCAGTGGATTAACCCTAATCGGTTCCTACGAAAGGCACACTCCAATTATAAGGTTAATTGGTTGAATTGATGTTCTAAAGTGAGGCGAGCGTTCGCTTCTATCCTCAGCTTAACAAGAATCTAAGCTAGGTGATCAGGAAAGACAAGTTTTAATGTTTAAAGCAGAGAAGCTGTCTAGCGACAAACCCTAATTCAACACAAACCTAATCTAGGCGATCAATCAGAAAAGAAACATAAACAATCAAGAACAAAACAACCATGCAAAGAGAAACTGATTGAACTTTGAATCTAATCACCGCCGATCCGTGACCGCTTTAAAGCCCTGGGTCACTTAGGGTTCATCTAATCTAAGCTCTACGAGTTCAGCTACTCATATCATGAACAAGAGAATCAAAAACAAACAAGGAGTACATCTCAGGTAGGAAGAACAGAGAAGAACTGTAAAACCTAATTTGACGAATCCGTGAAGCTTCAATCTCCGGTAATCTTCAATCCAAGCTCCGAGTCTCCGAGGTGGAAGGATGGCGTCACGATCTCTCCACGATTCTTTGAACTCTCTAAACTCTTCGCTCCAGAACTTCAGAGAATTCTTCGAATTCTGATTACGAAAAGTATATTATGATCTATATTTGTTGTTGGGCCGCCGGTTAAGTATTTATACTTAACCCTAGTCCAGCCGGATTTGCCTGATATTTTCGCCGAAAATAACAAGGTATTTTCGCCAAAAATCCTAGTGTAAATGGATGGCCCTTCGGTTGAATTCTCCTGTGATTTTCATTTCGGTTCAAAAACTCAACAGTTTCGCTGAAAACTCCGGACATCAGTTGATTTGTGCTGATATTTTCACCGAAAATACTAGGGTATTTTCGGCAAAAATTCCTTTGTAAATCGGGCAGGAATTTTCTGAACTTGATTGGCTCCTTTGATCGATTCCGGCGCAATCCCTCGAGGTGCTAACGCCTTAGACATGACCTTGGCTACTTTATTTGACGGCAAAAACCTGTGCTAACATAAAAACACTAGAAAACCATCAAATAGACCCGAAACGGGCCAAGGTAACACAAATGGCACGAGATAGGGCAATCGATTGAATATTCGTTATTCTACCCTAAAACCATGTCTTAAGCAAAGAAATGTCGCTTAAATAAGGCTGATAATCACGTCAAATCGAGTGTCATCATGGGGTCAAGAACAACAAGCTTCAACACCCATGTGGAATGAGCAATGTCCCTATCCATCTCCACCCCACCATCAAGTCTTGCCGGAGTATTATCAAGAGGATTTCACAAGTCATGAACAACATTCTCAACCGCCTTCTATGCTAGAGGAGCTCTTTAAGATGGTTGAAGAAAGCAAGCGTCCTTGAGAGGAGTTCACAAGCTATGAGCAACCCTCTCAACCTTCTTCTATGCTAGAGTAGCTCTTGAAAATGGTGAAGGAAAGTGAGCGTCCTCGAGAGGAGTTCGTAAGTTATGAGGAGCCTTCTCCACCTCTTCCCACGCTTGAGGAAGCTTTGAAGATTGCGCAAGAAAATGCGAACCAACTTAATCGCTTAGCTCAAAGCGTGACACTCATCAAGGAAGCTTTAGAGGATAAACAACACTCTCCACCTTCCCCCACAATTGAGGAGATGTTGCAAATTGCGGAAGATAATGCGGCTCAGTTGGATCGTTTAACTCAAAGTGTGAAGCTCATCTCCGACACCTTTGAACCGGAAGTGCTAGTCATGGAAGAAGAAGAAAGTGAGTCTCCCCAAGAGGAATTCATGAGCCATGAGAAACCTCTTCCACCTCCTTTCATGCTAGAGATCTTGCGAATTGCGGAGGATAATGCAAGCCGAGTTAACTGCTTATCCCAAAGCATAAAGCTCGTTACGAAGATTCTTGAGAATGAACGACATCTCAATAATTTGGAGCAAGTTTATGATGATGAAGATGACACTTGTGAATCCGAGGAGCTTGACACGGAAGAAGAGTTGGTAGTGGAGGAGATTGAAGAGCATGTTTTTCCCATGGAAACACCAAGTAACGATGATGTGAGGATAGAAGAATCAAGGAGACTTGAGGATGATGACCCTTTAGAGGAGGTGAGAGATGATTTATAGACGCTTCAAGAAGAGGTGGCACCGAGAGTGGAGCATGAAAGTGAACAACACCACCCTATTGTGGCCCCACCAAAGATTGTTAGTGCTCTTCAATCTTCTTGCTTGATCATGAAGTATTTGTGCCAAGAACCCAAGGAGACATGCATCTCAACCTCCCCTAAGGTGATAATGGAAGAGGAGTCACCCATGTTTGAACCGGAAGACTCTTCGAGTGGCATCACCAACTTGGAGACAATGGAGCTCAATGGTGCCCCCTACCATAAGCAAGCCACCCCAAGGTATCAAGTGCTATACAAGCATCATTGTGCATTGGCTAGTCTACCATTCTCCCAAGATGTTTCTTGGAGCTCAACTTTCATCATGGAAGAAGCTACTTGACATCAAGGAGGTACTAAGTTGGACACCATAGCACAGGTATCGTCAAGCTTAAGACGGTAACCAAGCGCTTCTTGGGAGGCACCCCATGTTATCTTTAATTTTTCGCTTTTAATTGTTGTTCGAGGTTTTTGTGTTGTTTTAACTTTTTGAATAAGGTTGGCAAGCATTTGGGATCACTCTTCACCAATGATCATCATGGAACTCTTTCGCCGCTATTACCTCCTATGCTCCTCTCTACCAACGCGGTAACTTCGTTCCACCTTACATTCTCTCTCTGGATCATTGAGGACAATGCTCATGTTAGTCGTAGGGGAGTTTGAAGTTTGGTGTGATTATTTGTCGGTAGAAGTCTAAGGCTATGCTTTGATGAGTTGCATGATCTTAATTGAATGTCAATTTCCTCTATTGTAGAATCATTCGGTTCTTGACTTTTGGTGTTTAATTGACTTCAAACTTTCATAATGACGTTTAGACTGTTCCACTTAGAACCTATAACCAGCATGTTAGCACTGATGTCAAATGAGTCTAGGCCAGAACAGAGATTTTATCACTCTTGTATGTTGGTTGATTGGTTTGATACGTGTTTTTGTACCACTCGATAACACCGGTCTAAGATGATGAAGGCAATCAGCATTTTCACCCTAATCCATGTTTTTCATCACCTTTTTCATCCCTCGTGATTGTGGCTTGAGATTAGACGGAATCCAATTCAAAATCTTGTATTGAAGTTGTAAGGGGCTAAGGATCAAGTGGCCAATTTGCAAAAGAAAATGCTCAAAAGAAAAGAAAAGCTAGGCAAGCTCGGCACCTAAGTGAAGTGTCGGGTTGAGCACTAGCAAAGGTAAAAGCTGTGAGCTAGGCAGGTTCAACACCTAAGTGAAGTGTTGGATCGAGCACTAGTATGCAGTAAGAAAAAAGAGAAGGAAAAAATGAATAAAAATGGAAAGAAAAGAGAAAAAAAAGAGTTCTCAAATGTAGCCCTTGATCCTAGCCAGAGTTTGTAAAGTGCGGATTTAGAAGCGGATGAAGTCGTGTCGATAGCCACATCATGATCACTCATCACTCTCCTACCCCCGCCTTATAGTCCTTTTAATTAGAGTTGGTGTTGTCGTGGTCGGTTTTTCTGTATCCCAATTAACCACTACTTGAAGTGTGCAGAAAATAGTGAGGTCTAGACTTGTTTGGTTGATGTTCTTGCATGTGTAGGTTTAGTTTGTTCGTTGAACAGTTTAAGCCAAATTGTTTTTGCTTGAATCTCAATGGGACCGATCTTGTCATTTGTGAACTTGGATGTTTTCTAATTCATTTGCTTGAGGACAAGCAAAGCTTAGTCGTAGGGGAATTTGATGTGATGTTATTTGGTGCATTTTAAGCCTTTGATTAGCCTAAGGATTTCCTATGTTTGATCTCATTTTGCTATGATTTATATGCTTTTATTGAAGTTTTATGAAAAGTGCTATCTTGTTGTCCGGTTGCCACTTTGAGGCCAATTATGTGTCTATTGGAGTTATTTTCTTTGCATTTTCAGGATTTGGCATTGAAGTACTGGTGACAAGGAGCACGTAGGATCAAACGGGAGGTGCAAATTGGAGTAAGGAGCTTGGATTGAAGCCCAGAACCTTGGGGAGAGGAGCTTGCAAGAAGAGGATTGCCATAGAGCTCTTGGTGACCATCTCTCCTTCTTTCTCTTTTGTACCCTTGGCCACGTGTGGCTGATTTCCTAGGTTTCCTTGGATTGATAGATAGTTATGCTAGGATAGAGGTTGATTGTACAAATTTGCTATGATTGATCTTGGATTGTAAGAGGATGATCTCTAGACTTGTTGTTAATTTCAAATTGTGTTATGTGCTTGATTTGGTCTATCATTTGTGATGTAATGCATGAGAGTGCTTAGATTACATGGTTTGTAGGTCTAGGGATTGAAGGGAGTGTGTTCTAAGAGATTAGATCATCTCAATTCAACCATAGTTGCATGATTTCTCACTTGTGCATTTTATCGAACACTTGGCGTGCGTTAGGTTTTTCATTCAATTGAGCTTTGATTAGTCTTTTGATGATTCTCTTAGTGTTAGGACATTGTCATGAGAGTGTGGTGTCTAGCCTAGTGGTCATAGAGTCATAAGAGAGGGTTTTGTAGCTTGGCATTTCATCAAACACCTTTAATGCATCCTTAGTCACTTAGCTTGAGAGCGAGAGCCTAGGTTGAGTGGTTCTAAGATAGGGATTTAGTGCGACGAGAGTGCATTGAGTCTATAGAAGGGATTTGCGTGGTCATTCGATTGCAACCTCGATCATGTTTGGCTTGTTTGTGCTTTTGTTCCTCTTGAGCATGATAAAGCTATCTTTCCAAGTGAACCTCCTTTATCTTTGATTTGCACCATTTTGTTTTGCTTTCTTGTTTAGTTTCCTTTATGTTTTTATTTCCTTTTCAAACCAAAACCAATTTTAAATGAATAGACCGTCCATGAACCGTGTGAGTATTAGCTTTTGAGAGAGCCCTCGTGGAATACGACCTTGATAGTTGTGAGTTAAATCTCACACATCACTTAAGCAAGGAAATGTCGCTTAAATGAGGCTGATAATCACGTCAAATCGAGTGTCATCAAAATACCCCACACTTAAGCTTTTGCTTGTCCTCAAGCAAACTGAATAGAAATGCTCATGTTCACAAATGATAAGATCGATTAAATTGGAGCTCAATCAAACACAATGAATTATTAGACAGATAGATCCTAGAACAAGAAACCTACCATGCATACAGATCAACCAAACAACCTGGTCTCACTAATAAACTGCACACGACAAGTAATCGTAACAAAATATGCACGAATTTGACCTGACCGACCAGACTCCTCACACAGGAAATATTTAGTAAATTGAGAACTCTCACTCTCTGTGTTTAAGGACGTGTTTCTCCTCTCAATCATTTTCTGTTACTAAATTCTGTCATAAGTTTGCATTTCGACCACATCTCCACCACTGTGACAACACGAGTAACCAGTCAAGAAGGACTTCCATGCTAGGACTGTAACGAATTCTACACTACAAGGGTTTATGATGAGATGGATGATGGGAAAGTATGATGATGGCTTTGGTGCGGTGTAGCTTTCGACTAACTTCCCTCGAATCTAATCTGTGGCTTCCTACCATCTTACCAGACACGGGTGGAATAGTGAACGCTCGTCCTAAGATACCCTCAAGCAACCTAGCACTTTTTATTTTCTTTTAACACATTTTTTTCTTTTCTGACTTTTCTTTTGACTTCGTTCTTCCATATGTAGAGAGAAGAACGTTTATTGAACTTAAAACTTTTTGGCTTTTCTGATTTTTCTTCTTTCTCTTTTTTTTTAAACTTGCTTCTTTTCTTCTTTTTCTATTTTTTCTATTTTTTCTTTTGTGCCGATTTTTCTTTTAGTTACTAGAGGGGTTTACACGTTTGGACATAATAGCTAAGACCACCTGTTTAATGGCTATAGGCAGGTTACCACAAACCGACTTCCGGTAGGTCAATCTAGAACTACAACCACAGGGGATCAACGGGGAATGAAAGAATGGGAAATGGTTGTAATGTATTATCGAACCGAAAGAACAGGCCAAGCTCAAGCGTTTAAACCTAATGGATTTTATCATTGGGTAGGCTATTTGGCTTAGTAGCTGAATCTAGGTGCTCCTATCATTCTAGAACTCGTGTCATCGTGTGGTCTCGAGTAGGTCTCATGCAAATTCTAACTCATTCAAGCAAACAAAAAATCACTCAGAAAAGAATTGAAATTGCAAGTTACGTGCAATGGATCAAAAGCTCACATTTGGTTTGCTAGTCAGATTCGGTCATTTTCATGCAATCAAGGCTACAAACTACAAGTGTGATCTAAAAAATTCTGTTCTGACCAGGCAATTTAGCATCAAAGTAAACACGTTGGTTCTCAAGTTCTAGGTTAAGCAGTCTAAGCATCATTGTGACAGTTTGAACAACAACTTAACATCAAAAATCAAGAACTGAGCCATTCTAATGCTAGAGAGACTGGAAAGGAATCACGAGGCACACAAGAACACAATCAAGGGAAATCAAGTTCATGCAAGGTTCTCTAGCATCCTACCCCACACTTAAATCGTACTGTGTCCTCACAGGACTAAATCTAGAGTTCAGATTGAAGTAGAAGAACCTGGTCCAAGATGGTTGGCGTAGGGGATGAGCACGGATCCTCGGAGCGGAGGAAATCTACCCAAGCGAAGCAAAGGGAATCTCCCAACTGCCTACAAAACAAAAACAAATGAAACATAAAAAGGAAACCGGGACAAGTGTCCTGGATCCACACAGAAAAAAGTTGGATCGAAATCTGAAAAGAATAAATAAAAAGAAGGGACAAGAAAGAGGATACAACCCGATCACTGCTCGTCAGGCGCGTCGGGAGGTGGAAAGTGGAGGAAGTCGCCGAGCTGACGTTGCCACGCCAGCTGTGCCTAATACCGCTCGTTGGAGCGGTGCATATGTTGCTGCATAATAGTCCATCTCGCCTCTTGAGTGGCGTTGTCGGTGATGCGCCACTCCTGCAGTCGCTCATACAGCTCTCCAACATCCACGGGGTGCGGGTGGTGCTGCGGGTGAGGCGCCTGATATGGATCTGGAATGAGCGGCGGTGACTGGTGTGCATACCCTGGCTGATGGTGTGGCGAGGGTGTATGATCATGAAATTCTGGCTCATACTGAGGCTGAGATTCCTCAGAATCATCTTCTTCCTCCGACTCTTCCTCGTCTTGGGGAGGAGGATCTGCTGCTACCTGGGGCTGAGGTCCAGCTCGAGGTTGTACTCGACCGCTAAATCGCCTCCAACGGTGCGTACTCTGCGGCGTGGGATGTTCGGGCCATATTCGTGGCTGAGGCCGAAGGAGATGATGAGTCGGCCTACAAAGTTGCCTCCCAGGAGTGAGCGAGGTGACTTTGACCTCTGAGTCTTCTTGCGGAGTAGTCGAGCAAGCACCCATCCGGGGTGAAGAGGATAGCTCTCCCGGATGGCGCGATGAAGAAGAAGCTCCTCTCGGCCGATATGGTGGTGGTCCTTCTCTGGAGCATACAAAAGAGAACGACGCCAAACCATGTGAATGAATTTATAGAGAGGATGAGAGAGAGACTTAACTGAATTATGCTCCGTGAGACGATCGCCGGGCACTCCAGTCATGTGGCTCCAGAGTGCATGGTACTCCTCTCCGTCGTTGTCGTCGTTCTCCCAGCCGAGGTAATGACCATGGTAGTGCTCGTGGGAAATGCCTAGATGAGCTGCAAACTCATCATAGGTGTGTGTCCTGTGCACCCCGCCCAGATAGAAGGAAACAACCTTCTTGCCCTGCCTCCTCTTGTGCTCGTCTAGATCGAACGTCGCCTAAAACTCCTGTAGAGCGACTTCTGGGAAGTCGGCGGCTAGTGTGGTCAGCTCCAGCAAGCCAGCATGCGTCAGTGCATCGAGCACGTTCCGGTGCCAGTCCTCATCGTGATCGAAGAGCGACTCCATGGAAAGGGGGCGAACAGCAGCTCTAGGGATATTCTCTAGCCTCTGGTAGCACTCGAAGTAGTACGGGGGCAGGCGAGCAACGGTGTGGTGGTACCCAACACGGCCAGGGAAAGCTGGTGGAGGTCCATGGATGGCAGGTGTGACGGGAGCGGGGGCTCGGGAGCTGGAGGCGGTGTCAAGTCTCTGCTTGGTCCTGCGCTCATGAGTTACGTTCCTAAGCAAGAAAACAAACCAGATTAGTCAAACTAAAACCCTACCCCACACTTAGTCGAAAAAACTCAATTTCACAAAGAAATGAGGAAAACCGAGTGGGGGTAAGCAAAGCTGATTAACCGGTAATCCTAAACAATTAAAATACATGCTTAGGACACAGCCAGAATGGAATTATCACAATCAGAGTTCAGAAGTCAAAACGACATTCAAAAAGTCAACATAATCGAAAATTGAACCCTAATCATGGCAAGACTATCACAAAGCGGGAAATGACGGCATAATATGAGCTCAGATGGCAAGCACAATAAGATGAACGTAAATGAGCACATAAGGCAGCCAACTAATCATAAACAGTTCATGGTCAAACCGACATATCTCAAAAGTCAACACCACAAAGAATAGGTCTTATGCAAAGCAACACATGATCAAACGATATAAAAATTAAGTACAATACTCCCTAATCATGCTAGATCAGTCCAACGAGTTCACACACACGAAATCAGTCGGCACGCAAATCGAGGTAAACCGAAAAGTCAACCGAAAGTCAACCCCGATGAAATTCAGCATTCAATATGTCAAAAGATTCGTGATGACAAGTTCTACAACATACCTTGAAGCCATGGGTGCTGAAAATGAACGGAGAAAGAGAAATCAGAGAAAAACTGAAAATTTTAGGGTTTGGCTGAACGGGAGCTCTAGAGCTCCGATTCGACTGTTCTAGGGCTCGGGTTGATCGGAAACGGAAGGGGAGACGTGCGGCGGCGGTGGCGGTCGGCAACGGGCGGCGGTGGCGACGGGTTTGTTTTGAAACTGGGGGAGGTTTTTGAAATTTTCGAAAATTGGAAAGTGAGGAGAGAGGGAGACACGACCGGGAATTAAAAGTATAAGTCCGAAAATTTTGCCTTGAGTTTTGGCGAAAATTAGTGCAATTTTTTGCCAAAAACATCAGTTAAAAAGCACTGTCGGTTTTCAAAAGGGTTTTCACCGAAAACATTAAATAGTTTGCAGCGAAAATGTTAACAAAAATCGTCTGGAAACACAGTGAGATTTTAAAGGGAATTTTCGCCGAAAACAGGGTATATTTTCGCCGAAAATTTTGAACTGCACGATTGAAAATATTTTCTCAATCCCGGCAAACTTCAGAAAATCACAGTTAAATCCACAAAAATCAGAAAAACCTCAAACGACTTGCAATTGACACTACGACACACAGACTACACACAAAAAATAAGAAATCAAACAAACTGACACTTTTGGCTCCCCCGAACGGACTCTAAAACACTAAGGTTGACACAAATGAAAAACTGACTCCAGCCGTGGGTTGCCTCCCACGAAGCGCTCTAGATTAACGTCCTTGAGCTGGACGATACCTGGACAGTATTAGGAGACATCCCAACTCAGGTTCTCCTTAATGCTAGCATCGGAGTTCATGAAGTAGAACTTCAGGGTATCTCCGGTGAGCGTGAATTTCTTTCCGTTAGCGTGTGTAAGCTTGGTACGTCCATCGGGGAGGTGCTCAGTGATCTTGAACGGACCAAAGAGCTCTATCAAGGGATCATCTTCTACGAGGAAGACGGTTTAAGGAATGAGAATGATTGACGTCGTCTTCTCTTTAACCTCCGGCTTTGTATCACCAGGATCGGTGATCGTAGGTATTTCCTTAGGAGATGCTTTCGGCTTCTCTTTCAATACTTGTTCCGGCGCCGGTATCTCGGAATGAATTGATGGTGCATCTGGCTCGGTAGAAGGTGGCGGCACAACTGGTCTCCAGACCATTTGAGTCTTCGTCTTCTTGTTTTTCCCCCGGGATCTAGCAGGTTCTTTGCTCGGTGGCTTAGAAGAGGCTTTCAGTTCCTTCTTCTTTGGCGGCTTCTGAGGAACAGATTTCAGTTTCTACTTGGTAATCTGTTCAGCACCTGCAACAGCAATTGATCTAGGGATACTAGAAGAGACATCAGTAATGAAGTTGACCGAGGCCAACTCCACAGTTTCTACGGATAAACAATGTGATTCTCCCTTAGGAATGTATTTCATACCGTCCTTGAGATGGAATGTCGCAGTATCCTTCCCAACCCTTAATGTTAACGAGCCATTTGGAACGTTAATGTTAATGTCGGCTGTCGCCATAAATGGTCGGCCTAAGAGAAGGGTGGAATATGTCTCTTGAGTATCCATCACTACATAATCAGCGAAAAACCGGAAAGGGCCACAACAAGTGATTACATCCTTGATTATTCCTCTAGGTCCGTTTAGGGTTTTGTCGGGGACCACTAAATGCATGCTAGCAGGTCGTAATTCACCTAGTTTCAGTTTCTTATATAAACACATAGGCATGACATTTATAGATGCACCTAGATCAACCAAACTACGCTCAATTTCAATGACATTAATGATTAAAGGTAATGTAAAAGGGCCAGGATCAGGGCACTTAGCTGGGATAGGTATGGGCGGTGATTGAGATACGATAGCTGAGCATTCTCCCATAGAGGGAGTAGAAAGTGCTTCCTTCTTCTTCTCCAGGCTGTTATGCTCAATGCTCCTGGTTGTGATGACTTTAGCATGCTCGTTCTTCATAGTGGAGTTGTTTTGAGACGGCGCCTGATTGAAGAGAGGAAGGTTAGCCAACAGGCTAACAACTTTATTTACCATGCTCTCTATTCTCTGTCCTTGTGTGATCTGTCCTTGGTTAAAAGCATCTTGGGCTTTAAACCTTTCTTCATGATCATTGAGCCGTGCCGCAATCAGATCAAACTTCTTGGCTATTTTTCTCTCCCAAATGTCCTCAGATGTAAAATTCTGAGGTTGCTCTGCTCCGGTGAATCTAGGAGGATCTTGATAACTATTGTCCCAGCATTGATTCTGACTCTGGTTGAATCCAAAGTTGTAAGGAGGACGCTCAAGGAAGCTTCCCTGTTGTTAAGGAGGTGTTCTGAACTGACGGTAGTCGGGGTAGCCTCTTTGATCCTTGTTGAAGCCTTGATCGATGAAATTCACTTCCTCTTTAGACCAGATATGAACTGTTCCGAAGATCTCCTTCATATGTTTCTGTACTTCAATCTTAATCTGATCTTCACTGCTTGGTTGGCTCTTGGCTGCTCCAAACTGTCGCTCCAAATTCCTGGACTTAGATGCGCAGTTCGCAAAGTGAAAAAGAGCAGCTTCTGGTTCGAGTGCTGTGCAGTTGCCATTAGCTAAAGTGTTGACCCATTCAGCCGTTTCTTCATTCATACCTTGGCAAAGATTTCGGCTAGCTGCCCTTGTTTGAATCCATGATGAGGGCATTCAAAGAGAAGCTCTTGGAATTTGTTCCAAGCATCGTATAAGCTTACTCCTTCGTCCTGAGAGAATCTAGCGATGCTATCCTTGTAAAATTTTGTTCTTGAAGGGGGGTAGTAGTCCTCTATGAAGTCCTGAGCTAGATTATCCCAGTCGGTGTAGTGGCCAGGTGGTTTCCCACTGAGCCAAATCTTGGCGGCGCCTCTGAGGGAGAATGGAAAGACTCGTAAGCATAATGCGTTCTTATCGAGGTTTCCACTCTTGAACGTGTCGCACATGTCAAGGAAGTTCGCCAAATGTGTGCAGGGGTTTTCTTGCGGCTTCCCTTCAAATTGAAGATCCCTAGAGACCATTTTCAGGAAGGAAATTGTGATCTCATAGTCAGGGTCGTCATCGTTGTGCGGCACAACGACGCTAGGTCGAAAGTTAGCCGCACTTGGTCCACAGTAATCCGCCATGGTGCGTTGGGCAGCCATTTCGGGAGGAGAAGGTGGTGGTGAATCTGAAGTAGTGGATGAAGCAGTCAAAGATGAGGAGTTCTCCTTCAACTCCTCGATCTTTTCAGGGATAGGTGGTGTAGGCGGAATTATTATGACTTGCTTCTGAGCTCGCGGGTGCCTTGGCAGAGTAGAATTACCCGGCTTAAACTGACAATGAGAGATCGAGCGGTTCATAAACCTGTAGAACAACCTACAAGCAACAAAAGCAAACATAACCGGCGTAAAATCGAAGTGGATGGAAAGGTGAAAGATGGAAAATAGAAGAATAAATTGCCAGTTCTTCTTTCAAACAATCAAAAGAAGTCCCCGGCAACGGCGCCAATTTGATGAACCCTTGTCGTTGTGCTGGTTCAAACAAATAACTAACAAAGCTAACAAAAGCTAGGGTAGATCGTATTCCACGGGCCTTCTAATAATCGACTACTCAAATAAGCTGGCAAATTACACAGATTTAAACACTTCGTGCGTGGTGTGAGTTCCACGACTTCTAATTCTAAGAAATGTAGAGAAATTAAAAACTGAAACTAAAAGCAGATTGAAAACAGAGATGACAGATGAACTTAGACTTCGAATCCCCCTTCGTTCATCAGAGCATAGGCAATCAACAGATCAGCGGATTTCAATTCTCATTCAATCAATTCTAAGACACCACCATAACTCCTAACCCTTAGGTTTAAGACCGGCGAACGTTCGCTCTATCCGTTCTAGCTACCAAGATTAATTAGCCGCCCGGGTATGGTCGCCTCTCGCAATGACTTAACTTAACTGGTGGAATTACTAACGATTTATGAGTTACTCTTGCAGTGGATTAACCCTAATCGGTTCCTACGAAAGGCACACTCCAATTATAAGGTTAATTATTCAATTTGATGTTTTGAAGTAAGGCGAGCGTTCGCTTCTATCCTTAGCTTAACAAGAATCTAATCTAGGTGATCAATCCAGACAAGAAATATGAACAATGAAGAACAAATCAAACATGAAAGAGAAACTGATTGAACTTTGAATCTAATCACCGCCGATCCGTGACCGCTTAAAGCCCTGGGTCACTTAGGGTTCATCTAGTCTAAACTCTAAGAGTTTAGCTACTCATGTTCATCACAAAAGAATCAAAAACAAAGATAGAGTTCATCATACAAAGGAAGAACATAAAAGTATCTGAAAAACCTAATTAAGACGACTCCGGCAGAACTTCGATCTTCCGGTAGACTGCAATCCTAGCTCCGAGTCTTCGAGATGGAAGGGATGGCGTCACGATCTCTTTCCGGCTCTTCGAACTCTAAACTCTCCTTCAGAACTCTTGAGAATCCTTGAAGTATTTGGTATTAGTCGAAAATTATGATTATGAAAAAGTATATCAAGATTTGGGCCGCCGGTTAAGTATTTATACTTAACCCTAATACCGTCGGATTTTAACTAAGATTTTCGGCGAAAATATGAAGGAATTTTTGCCGAAAATTCCATTACAAAGTGGGTTGTCCGCAGGCTGAATTCTCCTGTGTTTTTCGGACCGATGGTTCTCGGCGAAAACTTGATATTTTCGCCGAAAACTTCCTTGGTTGAGCTCCAGTGGATTTGTTCCTGTATTTTCGCCGAAAACCCTAGGTGTTTCCGCCGAAAATTCCTTTGTAAAACGGGTTGGATTTGGTTTGACTTGGTTGGCTCATGTGATCAATTCTGGTGCGATTCCTCGAGGTTCCAACGCCTTAGACACGTCCTTCGCTACTTATTTGACGGCAAAAACCTGTGCTAACATAGAAACACTAGAAAACCATCAAATAGACCCGAAACGGGCCAAGGTAACACAAATGGCACGAGATAGGGCAATTGATTGAATATTCGTTATTCTACCCTAAAAACCATGTCTTAAGCAAGGAAATGTCGCTTAAATGAGGCTGATAATCACGTCAAATCAAGTGTCATTACCGAGCCAACAAATGGCTCGGGCCTTTGGAGGTTTTCCACTGGCCTTAGAGATCCTATGGCCCCAGGAGCAGCCTACAACAAATGCTACCCAAGACAGAGCTGAGGTGATCAAGGAAATGAAGGTCTTGGCAGATGAGAGCTCCGGCGGCCGATCGAGTAAGAACCTCGGAGCCCGGCCAAGCTCAGCATCAGCACCCGGTGTAGGCCCAACATCCAGAGTCGAAGCAGTCCCGACATCAGCACCTGGAGCCGACGTGACATCGATGCCAGACACAAAGGCGACACCGTTTTTTCTAATCTGGATCACGCCTAATGATGAACCGTCGTAGAGCGGTCGATCGAATAAACTACCAAGCTGGAAGCTAGGGTAGATCATATTCCACGGGTCTTCTAATGATTGACTACTCAAATATAGAGGCAAATTACTCAGATTTAACACTTTGTGCTTGGTGTGAGTTCCACGACTTCTAATTCTAAGAAATGCACGAAAATTAAAAAAAAATCAAAACTGAAAACATATTGAAAGATTGGTTGATTAAACAAAGATGACAGACAAGCTTAGACTTTGAATCCCCCTTTGTTCACCAGAGCATTGGCAATCAACAGATCAGCGGATTTGGATTCTCATTCA
Source organism: Linum lewisii (assembly GCA_034768395.1). NCBI lineage: Eukaryota > Viridiplantae > Streptophyta > Magnoliopsida > Malpighiales > Linaceae > Linum > Linum lewisii. The sequence continues at coordinate 55,734,473 of CM068296.1, forward strand.
ATCAATTCTAAGACACCACCATAACTCCTTACCCTTAGGTTTAAGACTGGCGAACGTTCGCTCTATCCGATCTAGCTACCAAGATTAATTAGCCGCCCGGGTACGGTCGCCTCTCGCAACGACTTAATTAACTGGTGCAATTACTAATGATTTATGAGTTACTCTTTCAGTGGATTAACCCTAACTGGTTCCTACGAAAGGCACACTCCAATGATTAGGTTAATTGTTCGATTTGATGTTTTAAAGTAAGGCGAGCGTTCGCTTCTATCCTTAGCTTAACAAGAATCTAATCTAGGTGATCAATCCAAACAAGAAACATGAACAATGAAGAACAAATCAAACATGAAAGAGAAACTGATTGAACTTTGAATCTAATCACCGCCGATCCGTGACCGCTTTAAAGTCTTGGGTCACTTAGGGTTCATCTAGTCTAAGCTCTACAAGTTTAGCTACTCATGTTCATACAAAAAGAATCAAAGGCAAAGACAGAGTTCATCTTGAACAGAGGAAGAACAGAAAAGGATCTGAAAAACCTAATTAAGACGACTCCGGCAGAACTTCGATCTCCGGTAATCTGCAATCCTAGCTCCGAGTCTTCGAGATAAAAGGGATGGCGTCACGATCTCTTCCTGGCTCTTCGAACTCTAAACTCTACTCCAGAACTCTTGAGAATCCTCGAAGTATTTAGTATTAGTTGGTATTATGAGATATATGATTTTGGGCCTCCGGTTAAGTATTTATACTTAACCCTAATACCGCCGGATTTTGCCTGGAATTTTCGCCGAAACCTAAGGGATTTTTCGCCGAAAATTCCTTTGTAAATGGGATGACTGCTCGGCTGTATTCTCCTGTGATTTTCGGACCTCCGATTCTCGGTGAAAACTTGGTGTTTTCGTCGAAAACTTCTTCTTGTAAGCTCTGCCAATTTCTTCATGAGTTTTCGCTGAAAACTCCAAGGGATTTCGCCGAAAACTTCTTTGTAAATGAGAGCAGGATTTTGTTCAACTTGATTGACTCCTTGGATCGATTCCGGTCGATTCCTCGAGGTACCAACGCCTTAGACACGTCCTTTATTTGACGGCAAAAACTTGTGCTAACATGAAAACACTAGAAAACCATCAAATAGACCCAAAACGGGCCAACATAACACAAATGGCACGAGATAGAGTAGTTGAGTGAATATTCGCTATTCTACCCTAAAAACCATGTCTTAAGCAAGAAAATGTCGCTTAAATGACGCTGATAATCACGTCAAATCGAGTGTCATCAAAATACCCCACAGTTAAGCTTTTGCTTGTCCTCAAGCAAACTGAATAGAAACGCTTATGTTCACAAACGATAAGATTTATTAAATTGGAGTTCAATCAAACACAATGAATTATTAGATAGATAATTCCTAGAACAAGAAACCTAACATGCATACTGATCAGCCAAACAACCTGGTCTCACTAAAAAAATTGCACACGACGAGTAGTAGCAACCAATTATGCACGAATTTGACCTGACCGACCAGACTCCTCACACAGGAAATATTTAGTGAACGGGGAACTCTCACTCTCTGTGTTTAAGGACGTGTTTCTGCTCTCAATCATTTTCTGTTACTGAATTCTGTCATAAGTTTGCAATTCGACCACATCTCCACCACTGTGACAACACGGGTAACTAGTCAAGAAGGACTTCCCTGCTAGGACTGTAACGAATTCTACACTACAAGGGTTTATGATGAGATGGATGATGGGAGTGTATGATGATGGCTTTGGTGCGGTGTAGCTTTCGACTAACTTCCCTCGAATCTAGCCTATGGCTTCCTATCGTCAAACCAGACATGGGTGGAATAGTGAACGCTCGTCCTATGATACCCTCAAGCAACCTAGCACTTATTTTCTTTATACTTTTTTTTTCTTTTGACTTTTCTTCCATTTATAGGGAGAAGAACGTTATTGACTAAACTTGAAACTTTTCTGATTTTTTTTTCTAATTTCTCTTCTTTTCTGCTTTCTTTTTCGCCATTTCTTTTGTTTTTCTCTTTTTTTTTCTTTGTGCCAATTCTTTCTTTTAGTTGCTAGAGGGGTTTACACGTTTGGACATAATAGCTAAGACCACCTGTTTAATGGCTCTAGGCAGGTTACCACAAACCGACTTTCGGTAGGTCAATCTAGAAAACCACAGGGGATCAACGGGGAATGAAAGAATGGGAAATGGCTGTAATGTATTATCGAACCGAAAGAACAGGCCAAGCTCAAGGGTTTAAACCTAATGGATTATCGTTTGGTAGGCTATCTGGCTTAGTAGCTGAATCTAGGTGCCCCTATCATTCTAGAACTCATGTCATCGTGTGGTCTCGAGTAGGTCTCATGCAAATTCTAACTCATTCAAGCAAATGGAAAATCACTCAAAATGATTTGAAATTGGAAGTTACGTGCAATGGATCAAAAGCTCACAGTTGGTTTGCTAGTCGGATTCGGTCATTTTCATGCAATCATGGCTACAAACTACAAGTGTGATTGTTAAAAATCTGTTCTGACCAGGCAGTTTAGCATCAAAGTAAACACGTTGGTTCTCAAGTTCTAGGTTAAGCTGTCTAACCATCATTATGAAAGATTGAACAATAACATAACATCAAAAATCAAGAACTGACCATTCTAATGCTAGAGAGACTGGAAAGGAATCACGAGGCACACAAAAACACAATCAAGGGCAATCAAGTTCATGCAAGGTTCTCTAGTATCCTACCCCACACTTAAATCGTACTGTGTCCTCTCAGGACTAAATCTAGAGTTCAGAGTGAAATAGAAGAACCTGGACCGAGATGGTTGGCGTAGGGGATGAGTACGGATCCTCGGAGCAGAGGCAATCTACCAAAGTGAAGCAAAGGGAATCTCCCAACTACCTGCAAAACAAAAACAAATGAAAGATAAAAAGGAAACCGGGACAAGTGCCCCGGATCTACACAGAAAAAAGTTGGATCAAAATCCAAAAAGAAGAAATAAAATGAAAGGACCAGAAAAGGAATACAACCCGATCACTGCTGGTCAGGTGCATCGGGAGGGGGAATATGGAGGGCGTCGCCTATCTGTCGCTGCCATGCCAGCTGTGCCTCATACCTCTCGTCAGTGCGTAGCATGTGCTGCTGCATAATAATCCATCTGGCACCCTGAGTGGCGGCATCTTGGATCCGCCACTCCTGGAGTCGCTCGTACAGCTCTCCAATATCCGCGAGATGCGGTCGGTGCTGAGGGTGAGGTGCCTGGTATGGCTTTGGAATGGGCGGCGGCGACTGGTACTCATACCCTGCCTGATGATGTGGCGAGGGTGTATGATCATGAAACTCCGGCTCTGACTGGGGCTGCGGCTCCCTAGAATCATCTTTTTCCTTCGACTCGGCCTCGTGATGGAGAGGAGGAGGCGCCGCCACCTGTGGACTGAGGTCCAGCTCAAGGGCGTACTCGACCGCTAAATCTCCACCGACGGTGTACACTCTGCGTCGTGGGACGTCCGGGCCATATTCTTGGCTGAGACCAAGAGAGATGATGAGTCGGCCGACAAAGTTGCCTCCCAGGAGTGAGCAAGGTGGCTTCGTCTTCTGAGTCTTCTGGCGGAATAAGCGTGCAAGCACCCATCCGGGATGAAGAGGGTAACTCTCATTGATGGCGTGATGGAGGAGAAGCTCCTCTCTGCTGATATGGTGGCGGTCCTTCTATGGAGCAAACAGTAGTGATCTACGCCAAACCATATGAATGAATCGATAGAGAGGGTGAGAGAGGGACTTAACTGAGTTGTGCTTCGTGGTCCGAGCATCAGGCACTCCGGTCATGTGGCTCCAGAGCGCGTCATACTCGTCTACGCTGCCAGAGTTGTTCTCCCAGCTGAGGTGATGTCCCTCATAGTGCTCACGGGGGATCCCGAGATGAGCTACAAACTCATCGTAGGTGAACTCCTTGTACACCCCGCCAAGATAGAAAGAGACGACCTTCTTGCGCTGCTACTTCTTGTGCACAAATTTGACCTGACCGACCAGACTCCTCACACAGGAAATATTTAGTAAATTGAGAACTCTCACTCTCTGTGTTTAAGGACGTGTTTCTGCTCTCAATCATTTTTTGTTACTGAATTATGTCATAAGTTTGCATTTCGACCACATCTCCACCACTGTGACAACACGAGTAACTAGTCAAGAAGGACTTCCCTGCTCGGACTGTAGCGAATTCTACACTACAAGGGTTTATAATGAGATGGATGATGGGAATGTATGATGATGGCTTTGGTGCGGTGTAGCTTTCGACTAACTTCCCTCGAATCTAGCCTATGGCTTCCTACCGTCTAACCAGACACGGGTGGAATAGTGAACGCTCGTCCTATGATACCCTCAAGCAACCTAGCACTTAATTTTCTTTTACACACATTTTTTTTGAATTTTCTTTTGACTTCGTTCTTCCATATGCAGGGAGAAGAACGATATTGAACTTTGAACTTTCTTGAACTTTTCTCTTTTTCTGATTTTTTCGAAATTTCTCTTCTTTTCATATATTTTTCTTTTCTTTTGTGCTGATTCTTTCTTTTAGTTGCTAGAGGGGTTTACACGTTTGGACATAATAGCTAAGACCACCTATTTAATGGCTATAGGCAGGTTACCACAAACCGACTTCCGGTAGGTCAATCTAGAACTACAACCACAGGGGATCAACGGGGAATGAAAGAATGGGGAGTGGTTGTAATGTATATCGAACCGAAAGAACAGGCCAAGCTCAAGGGTTTACACCTAATGGATTTATCGTTAGGTAGGCTATCTGGCTTAGTAGCTGAATCTAGGTGCCCCTATCATTCTAGAACTTGTGTCATCGTGTGGTCTCGAGTAGGTCTCATGCAAATTCTAACTCATTCAAGCAAACAGAAAACCACTCAAAAAGAATTGAAATTGCAAGTTACGTGCAATGGATCAAAAGCTCACATTTGGTTTGCTAGTCGGATTCGGTCATTTTCATGCAATCAAGGCTACAAACTAAAAGTGTGATTTTCAAAAATCTGTTCTGACCAGGCAATTTAGCATCAAAATATACACGTTGGTTTTCAGGTTCTAGGTTAAGCAGTCTAAGCATCATTATGACAGATTGAACCACAACTTAACATCAAAAATCAAGAACCGAGCAATTCTAATGCTAGAGAAACTGGAAAGGCACCGAGAAACACACAACAAACAATTAAGGGCAATCAAGTTCATGCAAGGTTCTCTAGCATCCTACCCCACACTTAAATCGTTTTGTGTCCTCACAGGACTAAACTAGAGTAGAGAGATATGAAGAACCTGGAATGAGATGGTCGGTGTAGTGGATGAACACGGAGTAGAGCGAAGTAGCTACTCGAGTTCCTACAGAACAAAACCAACAAAAAGATCAAAAGGATACCGGGACAAGTGTCCCGGATCCACACAGAATAAAAGTCGAACAAAGAAGGTTTAGGGGAATTTTGAACATATTTTGTCTTTTTTTTTTCAAATTCACGGCACGACACTCCTAGAGCAATCTAGATCATCTAGCCTCAATCAGTTCAGAGAAAATTACACCGAAACAGCAGCCACGCAAAAACGAGGTATACCGAATTTAAACTCATCGAAATTCAGTAATCAGCATGTCAAAAGATTCAAAATTGAAAACCCAACAACTAACCTTTAAGACACGACTCAAGAAAATGGACGGAAAGCGACGAAGTTGGCCAAAAACGTGAAAAACTTGTTTCGGGGATAACCGGAGCTACAGAGCTCCGAATTGGACGATCAAGTATGCGTTGGAATCGGACCGAAAAAAGGAAACTGATTTTCAAAACAACACAAGTTTTCGGCGAAAACTATGGAAGTTTTCGCCGAAAACTTCCTTGAAAATCGACAAAAATAAAATAGACGCCACTGTTTGCAATTTGGGAAAAGTTTTCGGCGAGAATTTTCAATTCTCGCCGAAAAATGATTTTAAAACCCCTTTTTTTATTTTTTATTTTCAAAACCCAACCGAAAACAAATCAAAACGAAAGGAAATTAAACTGACACTTTGGCTCCCCCGAACCTAACTCGAACGACGAAAAGACTGACTCAAAAATTCAAAACGGACTCCAACCGTGGGTTGCCTCCCACGAAGCGCTCTTGCTTAACGTCCTTGAGCCGGACGATACCTGGATGGCGATCAAGAGACATCCCAACTCAGGATTTCTTTTAAGCTCGTGCCGGAGTTCATGAAATACAGCTTTGGGGATCCTCCGACAAGTGTGAACTTCTTCCCGTTTGCGTGAATTAACTTGGTTCGTTCTTTGGGAAGATGACCAGAGATTTCAAATGGCCCGAACAGTTCTTTCGAAGAAGCGTCCTTCAGAGGATCACTCTTCTCCGGTGGCTGGGTAGACGGGGGCTGAGCAATCGGCTTCCAAACCGCCTTCGTCTTCTCTTTATTCTCCTTCTTTATCTCGCCAGGATCTTTAACTTTTGGCGATTCATGGGGGGATGCCGTCGGATCCTCCTTCTTTCTCGGCTTTTGTGCTGGCAGCTCATTCTTCAGATTAGGGACCTGTCCACCACCTGGCAAGCAAATTTCTGAAGAAACTCTAGCTTTTTCATTAGTAACGGAGTTGACCGAAGCCAACTCCACAGCTTCAACAGATAAGCAATGCGCCTTTTCTTTGACAGAGACTTGCATGCCGTCCTTGAGACGGAATGTCATGGTATCCTTGCCGACCCTTAATGTCAACGAGCCATTCGGGACATTAATGGTAATGCCGGCTGTCGCCATAAATGGACGGCCAATGAGAAGAGTGACATCTTCCCCTCGGGTATCCACAACAACAAAATCAGCTAGAATAGTAAAAGGACCACAACTGACAACCACGTCTTCTATTACTCCCCTAGGTAACTTAATAGATCTGTCGGCAAACACTAAATGCATGCTAATCGGTTTCAATTCTCCTAGGTTCAATTTCTCATACAAGCAGGTAGGCATGACATTAATGGAAGAACCTAGATCAATTAAACTACGATCAATTTTCACATCATTAATAGTGCAAGGCAAAGTAAAAGCACCGGGATCGCGACACTTAGTTGGGGGAGGTATGGCGGTCGTCTGGCTGTGGATCACGGAGCATTCTTCCTCGAGGGAAACGGAAGACAACTCTCCCTTCTTCTTGTTCTTCGCAAGATCCTTCGCGACTTTTCCAACCTCCGGTATCATCTGGATAGCATCAGTAACTGGCATCTTGATATCTGTGTTCTTCAAGTATCCATACCACTTTCTGTACCGGGTGTCATGATCTTTCTCCTTTGATTGCGCAGCCTTAGGAAACGGAATCCGAGGCTGATATGGAGGAAGAGGTGGCGCAGGTGATGTCTTTGTTAGGGGAGGCGAGGGAGTCACCTCCTCCTCGATCTCTGGCGTGTCAATGGCTATAGCATCAGGAATCATGGCCGGATCAGAGATTGCAGGACCAACTAATTGCTTGCCGATTCTTGTGGAGATGGCCTTGACGTGCTCCTTCCTAATGGTAGATTCATCTTGAACCGATGATTGATTAAGAAGGGGCTACTAGTTAGCAGGCTAAACATGTTATTCAACATGCTCTCCACTCGTTGACCTCGAGCTTCATGATCTTGATTTAAGAGAGCTTGAAGCTTGAATCTCTCCTCGTGGTCATCGAGTCTTGCCAAGATCCGGTCGAGCTTCTTGTCTACCTCGATCTCCCAAGTATTCTCAAACGTAAAATTCTGAGGCTGCTGTCCTCTGGTGAATCCAGGGGGATCTTGATCAATAAAATTCACTTCCCCTATAGACCAGTTATTTGCTGTACCGAAGATCTTCTTCATTTCATTCTATACTTCGATCTTGATCTGATCTTCACTGCTTGGTTGGCTCTTAGCTGCTCCAAACTGTCTCTCCCAGCTTCTAGACTTAGATGCGCAGTTTGCAAAGTGAAGAAGAGCAGCTTCTAGTGCGAGTGTGGTGTAGTCGCCATCAGCTAAGGCGTTAACCCATTTAGCTAATTCTTCGTTCATCCCTCGGGCGAAGAACTTGGCTAGCTGTCTCTGCCTGAATCCATGATGAGGGCAATCGTAGAGGAGTCCTTGGAATTCGTTCCAAGCGTCTTATAAGCTTACTCCTCTCTTCTGAACAAATCTGGCAATGCTGTCCTTGTAGAAAGTAGTTCTTGAAGGAGGAAAGTATTCCTCTACGAAGTCTTGAGCTAGACTATCCCAATCGGTGTAGTGGCCAGGTGGTTTCATACTGAGCCATCTCTTGGCATCGCCTCTAAGGGAGAATGGGAAGACTCGTAAGCATAATGTGTTCTTACCGAGGTTCCCACTCTTGAACATTTCGCACATGGCTAGGAAGTTCGCCAAATGTGTGTATGGGTTATCTTGCGGCTTCCCTTCGAACTGAACATCCCTAGAGATCATTTCCAGGAAGGGGATTGTGATCTCATAGTCAGGATCGTCATCGTTGTACGGCACAGCGATGCTAGACCGAAAATTAGCCGCGCTCGGTTTATAGTAATCTGCCATGGTGCGTTGAGCAGCCATTACGGAAGAAGAAGGTGGTGATGAATCTGAAGTAGTGGATGAAGCAGGCGAAGATGAAGAGTTCTCCTTCAACTCCTCGATCTTAATATGGGTAGGAGGTGTAGCCGGAATGATTCTGACTTGCTTCTGAACTCGCGGTTGCTTTGGCGGAGCAGAACCACCCGGCTTAAACTAAGAATGAGTGAGTGAGCGGTTCATAAACCTGTAAAACAACCTGCAAGCAACAAAATCAAACATAACCGGCGTAAAATCGAAGTGTGATGTAATATGAAAGATGGAAAGGTAGAAGAATAAATGCCAACTCTTCTTTCAAACAATTAGAAGAGTCTCCGGCAACGGCGCCAATTTGATGAGCTGCAGAACAGTGATCAAATACTACCAAACTAGAAGCTAGGGTAGATCGTATTCCACAGGGTTTCTTCCAATTGACTACTCAAAGAAGCTGACAATTTATTCAAGTTTGAACGCGTTGTGCGTGGTGTGAGTTCCACGACTTCTAGACTAATATGCAGGAAAATTTAAAATGAAATTAAAAGACAGAATGATTGGTTGGTTTAGACAGACGACAGACAAGCTTAGATTTTGAATCCCCCTTAGATCACCAAGGCAGCAGCAATCACAAGACCAGCGGTTTTTCAATTCTCATTCAATCAATTTCTATACACCACCATAACTCCTGACCCTTAGGATTAAGACCGGCGAACGTTCGCTCTATCCGCTCTAACTACCAAGATTAACTAGCCGCCCGGGTACGGTCGCCTCTCGCAACGACTTAACTAACTGGTGCAATTACTAATGATTTATGAGTTACTCTTGCAGCGGATTAACCCTAATCGGTTCCTACAAAAGGCACACTCCAATTATATGGTTAACTGGTTGAATTGATGTTTTAAAGAGAGGCGAGCGTTCGCTTCTATCCTCAGCTTAACAAGAGTCTAAACTAGGTGATCATGAAAGACAAGTTTATGCGCCAAAGCAGAGAGATGTCTGGCGACTAACCCTAGCTTGCAAAAACCTAATCTAGGCGATCAACAAGAAAAGAAACACAAGAACAACGAAACTAATCTAGGCGTCAACTAGACAAGAAACGAAGTACAACAATCAAGAACAAAACAACCATGCAAAGAGAAACTGATTGAACATTGAATCTAATCACCGCCGATCCGTGACCGCTTTAAAGCCCTGGGTCACTTAGGGTTCATCTAATCTAAGCTCTACGAGTTTAGCTACTCATATTAGGAACAAGAGAATCGAAAACAAACAAGGAATACATCTCAGGTAGGAAGAACAGAGAAGAACTGTAAAACCTAATTTGACGAATCCGTGAAGCTTCAATCTCTGGTAATCTTCAATCCAAGCTCCGAGTCTTCGAGGTGAAGGGATGGCGTCACGATCTCTCCACGAATCTTTGAACTCTCTAAACTCTCTCTCGAACTCCTAGAGAATTCTGAGAATTATGTGAATTATGAGGTGTCTCTTCTGGGCCGCTGGTTTAAGTATTTATACTTAACCCTAATCTGCCGGATTTTAAATGATATTTTCGCCGAAAATGTTAAGGAATTTTCGGCGAAAATTCCTTTGTAAAAGGGGGTGGCCGCCGGCTATTTCTTCTGTGGTTTTCGGTTCAACAGTTTTCGGCAAAAACTTAGTGTTTTCGCCGAAAACATCCTTCAGTTGACATCAGTGGATTTGTGCTTGCATTTTCACCGAAAATACTAATGGATTTTCGACGAAAACTCCTTTGTAAATCGGGGCAGGAATTTGTTTGACTTGGTTGGCTCCTTGGATCGATTCTGGTGTGATTCCTCGATGTTCCAACGTCTTAGACACGTCCTTGGTTACTTTATTTGACGGCAAAAACCTGTGCTATCATAAAAACACTAGAAAACCATCAAATAGACCCGAAACGGGCCAAAGTAACACAAATGGCACGAGATAGGGCAATTGATTGAATATTCGTTATTCTACCCTAAAAACCATGTCTTAAGCAAGGAAATGTCGCTTAAATGAGGCTGATAATCACGTCAAATCGAGTGTCATCACTCTTCGAACTCTAAACTCTACTCCAGAACTCTTGAGAATCCTCGAAGTATTTGGTATTAGTTGGTATTATGTGATATATGATTTTGGGCCGCCGGTTAAGTATTTATACTTAATCCTAATATCGCCGGATTTTGCCTGGAATTTTCACCAAAAACCTAAGGGATTTTTCGCCGAAAATTCATTTGTAAATGGGATGACTGCTCAGCTGTATTCTCCTGTGATTTTTGGACCGCCGGTTCTCGACGAAAACTTGGTGTTTTCGCCGAAAACTTCTTCTTGTAAGCTCTGCCGATTTCTTCATGAGTTTTCGCCAAAAACTCCAAGGGATTTCGCCGAAAACTTCTTTGTAAATGAGAGCAGGATTTGGTTCGACTTGATTGACTCCTTGGATCGATTCCGCTGTGATTCCTCGAGGTTCCAACGCCTTAGACACGTCCTTGGCTACTTTATTTGACGGCAAAAACCTGTGCTAACATGAAAACACTAGAAAACCATCAAATAGACCCAAAACGGGCCAACGTAACACAAATGGCACGAGATAGAGTAGTTGAGTGAATATTCGCTATTCTACCCTAAAAACCATGTCTTAAGCAAGAAAATGTCACTTAAATGAGGCTGATAATCACGTCAAATCGAGTGTCATAACCTATTTAGGGTTTATCCATCGGTTTTGCCGGATTAGGGCTTTTGCACGTTTTCTTTTAATTTTTCCTTTTATTTGTTTAAGTCGGATTTCTCTTTTAGTTCAATGATTATTTAGGATTTCTTAAGTCCTTTTAGTTTTCTAAATAGGACTCTAGTTCTTTATTTAATTATTTTCCGAATTCTAGTCTAAGTAGGAAACCGTGAGCTTGTTCACAGATCATCTAGTATAAATAAGGACCGCCGGTCCTCTTTGTAAGGCAGAACCCCTTTGATTAAAATAAAATTCAGAACTTTTGTTCATTCCTCAAGTCTTTGCGAGTTATTGCATTGCTTAGGTTAGGCTTATCATAGAAGTTACACCCTTCTGTCGTGGCGCCATCGACTGGAAACTAAGGTTCCTAGACTACGTGTGCTAGTGGGTCTTAGTACGCATCCGGCAAGGTTTCATAGGTTTAGCTAGCAAGACTTGCGTCTAACAGAAGGTGATCGGGTCTCGGAGCGACTTTAGCCGTGGTTCCCACCAAGAGGTGACGGGTCTCGGACAGCTGACTTCAGGGTTCACATCACATCCTTCCGGCAACGAACGTAGATCCAGTAGTAGTAGAGGAAAGAGATCGACCATCAAGTTGGGCTTGAGTGAGAAAGTGAGTCTCGGCTCGAAGAAGCTCTCCGAGAATAGTATCAATGTCCATATTTCAATTGTTGATCAGCTTATTAGAACGAACCTGTTCAAACTTGGGTCGGAGACGCATAAGGAACTGAAGACTCCTACTGCGTTGTCACTCTATTAACATATCTTGATTAACCGTAGCAGCCGTGGTGAGTGATGACACTCGAATTAACGTGATTATCAGCCTCATTTAAGCGACATTTTATTGCTTAAGACACAGTTTCTAGGGTAGAATAGTGAATATTCACTCAATCGATCCATCTTATGCCTTTTGTGTTACCGTGGCCCATTTCGGGTCTATTTGATGGTTTTCTAGTATTTTCGTGTTAGCACAGGTGTTCGCCATCAAATGTTGTAGCCAAGGACGTGTCTAAGGCACTGGAACCCCGAGGAATCACACCCGAATCAACCAGAAAAGTCATTCAACCCAAAAAGAATTCCTGCCCCATTTACACATATATTTTCGGTGAAAATACCCTTGGGTTTTCGCCGAAAATGAAAGAAGAAATCCACTGTCCCGATCAAGAAGAAGTTTTCGCCGAAAACCTTGGGAGTTTTCGCCGAAAACCCTAAGCCAAATCAACCAGCAGAAACAGACTGATAAAGCCACATTTGAACAGATATTTTCGCCGAAAATTCCCATGTATTTTCGGCGAAAATCCCAGTGGAAAAGCAGAAATCGCCGGTTAGGTATAAATACTGAAACAAACGGCTAAATAAATATATATCAGATTTTACACACAATGATAGACGGGACGAAAAATCCCAAGACTGAGAAATAGAGAGAACGAGTGGATAGAGTTCGAGGAGCTAGGAACGGATCATGACGCCATCCATCCATCTCGGAGAGCCGGTGCTAGGAGTTGAAGATCCAGTAGATTGAAGCTACAAGGAGTCGTCGAAATTAGGTTTTACAGTTCTTCTCTGTCTTTCCTACCTGAGATGTATTCTTTGTCTGTCTTCGATTCTTCTGTATTGAATATGAGTAGCTAAACTCGTATAGCTTAGATTAGATGAACCCTAAGTGACCCAGGGCTTCAAAGCGGTCACGGATCGGCGATGATTAGATTCGAAATTCATTCAGTTTCTTCTTCATGTTTGACTTGTTCTTTGTTCTTCGTGTTTCTTGTCTGGTTTGGCCACCTAGATTAGATTCTTGTTAAGCTAAGGATAGAAGAGAACGCTCGCCTTACTTTAGAACATCAAGTTGAACAATTAACCTTATAATTGGAGTGTGCCTTTCGTAGGAACCGATTAGGGTTGATCCACTGCAAGAGTAACTCACAAATCGTTAGAATTTGCACCAGTTAAGTTAAGTCGTTGCGAGAGGCGACCGTACCCGGGCGACTAATTAATCGTGGTAGCTAGATCGGATAGAGCGAACGTTAGCCAGTCTTAAACCTAAGGGTCAGGAGTTATGGTGGTGTCTGAGAACTGAATGAACTAGAATTGGAAATCACTGATCTGTTGATTGCCTATGCCTTGGTGATCTAAGGGGGATTCGAAATCTAAGATTGTCTGTCTTCTGTCTTAGTCAATCAATCAATTAATTCGTTTTAATTTCATTTCAACCTGTCTTTGTTCTTTTCGTATAGAAGTCGTGGAACCCACACCACGCACTAAGTGTTTTTAACCTTGAATTTAAATTGCCAACACATTTGAGTAAGGAAGTAGAGGAGACCCGTGGAATACGATCTACCCTAGCTTCACAGCTTGGTAGTTATTTGATTGACCGCTATTCTGCAGCTCATCAAATTGGCGCCGTTGCCGGGGACTCTTCTATTTCGTTGAAAGAAGAGTTGGCATTTTTATTCTTCTACCTTTCCATAGTTCATTTCCATCACACTTCGATTTTACACCGGTTGTGTTTGTTTTTGTCTGTTGCAGATCATAGCAGGTACAGAAACGTATCGCTTCCGTTCCATCCTCCTTTGCCGCAATGGCTACTCCTAACAGTATTGTGGACTACAGTAAGCCGCGTGCTTCCAACTTTCGATCTTCCATCACCGTGCTTTCTAATCACGATGATCCTGCTTTTGAGATTAAGATTCCTCTCCTAGAACTAATCTCTAGGGACATACAGTTCGAAGGAAGACCAGATGATAACCCCTGCACACATATAGATGACTTTCTAGCTGTCTGTGACACTTTCAAGTCTGGGAACCTCAACAAGAACACTTTATATCTCCGGGCTTTTCCGTTCTCTCTCCGAGGTGCAGCTAAGCATTGGCTTGGAAGCAAACCACCAGGCCATTACACTAACTGGGAGGCATTAGCTCAAGATTTTGTTGAGGAATACTTTCCTCCCGCTAGGACAACTGCTTATGAAGACCGCATCTCCAGATTCACTCAGAGAGAAGATGCAAGCCTGTATGACACTTGGAATGAATTCCAATCTCTTCTCTTCAACTGTCCTCACCATGGGTATGAACAAAGACAGCTGGCTGAATTCTTTGCTCGTGGTATGCGCGAAGAATCCGCAAATTGGGTCAACTCCCTAGCTGGCGGAGATTGCACCGCCCTTACTCCTCAGGATGCTCTTCTGCATTTCGCTAGCTGTGCTTCAAAATCTAGAAACTGGGAGAGGCAAAGAGAAGGAACCAAGAGTCAGAGTCAGATGAGTGTTGCAGAGCAGATCAAAACGGAGGTTCAGAAACATCTACAAGCAGTCGGTATTCCTCTCGATCCCCCGTCAGCTACCATCTTTTCGGTTGACTGTGGACGGTGTGGATCCTGTGCTCATAACGGTGGAAGCTGCCTCAACTTCGGCACAACAGAAGTCTGGTCTACAGAACAGATAAACTTCATTGATCAGGGCTTCGCTAATAATCAGAAAGGCTATGCCGGTTACAAAAACTACGTGCCACGGAACCAGAGCAACCGGTTAGTAGATCCTTATCATAGACCTCCGAGATTCATCGGAGGACAACACTAGTTTCAAGCAAAGCCGTACTACAATAGAGACATAGACTATGAGAAGAAGTTCGATCAGATTATGAGCAGACTTGACGACCACGACATTCAATTGAAAGCTCAAGTGCACTCAATCAAGGACAGAGAGCTTAGAGCCAGAGGATAGAGGATGTTATAAGCAATATGACTAAACTCTTTACTAGCAACCCTCTCCTTAATCCAGCAGCATTTCAAGCAGACTCTGGTGCAAAGAGTGAACACGCTCAAGCTATTACCACCAGGAGCGGCAAGCAAACAACTGATCCCAAGGCTCCGAAACCTGACGTGATACCAGATACCAGTGCCGCCATGGATATGCCAGAGATTGAAGATATCACAGAAAAGGAAGAAGAAGCATCTGCTCCTCCTCCTCCTCCTCCCAGGACAGCTCCTGAGCCTGTCTTGGCGCCATATGTACCTCGGATCCCTTTCCCAAAGGCTGCAATGAACAAAGCCAAGGAACATGACACTCAATATAAGAAATGGTACAATGTTCTTAAGACTGCAGAAATCAAGATACCAGTGACAGAAGCTGTAGAGATTATACCACCACTGGGGAAGTTCTTTAAAGACCTAGTGAAGAAAGTGAAGAACGGAGAGGCGTACTCTGTCACGCTTACTAATGAATGCGCTTCTATTCTCGGTGCGCCATCTCCCATACGACAGCCGCCACCACCCCCAGCTAAGTGTTCTGATCCCGGTTCTTTTACATTACCGTGCATTATTAATGGCATTAAAATTGATCGCAGTCTGGCTGATTCTGGTGCTTCTATTAATGTTATGCCTGTTTATCTATATGAGAAGCTGAACCTAGGGCAGTTAAAACCAATTACTCTGCATCTAGTGTTAGCTGATAGGTCTGTTAAACTACCTAGGGGAATAATAGAAGATGTAGCTGTCTGCTGTGATCCGTTTACTATAATTGTAGATTTTGTTGTTCTAGATACTCGCGAGTCAGACGGAACACTTATCCTAGGTCGACCTTTCTTAGCAACTGCTGGTGCAAATATTAACTGCAAACAAGGCCTGTTAACTTTGAGTGTAGGACAGGAGAGTGTTGCATTCCGCATTAAAGATAGCATGAGATACTCTGTTGTTCAAGATGATAACTGTTATACTGTTGATCCCTTAGAGTTGGTCTCGGCCAACTTCGTTACTAATGCCTTATCTAGTGATCCGCTAGAGTTGTGTTTGATTTCAGGGATTGACAATGCATTATAAGATCCAAAGCAGCGCCTATGGCAGGACGAGTTAGACGAGCAGAAGGCGACATTCACACCCATCACTGCGCCTGCACACATCGAGCTAGCGTCGAGTCGGATTACTACCTCATACGAAAATCCGCCAGAACCACTTTGAAGGAGCTGCCTGATCACCTAGAATACGCATTTCTGGGAAGGACTGCCAGTTACCAGTCATCATCAATTCAAATCTATCCCCCGAGCAGAAAGAGCAACTGATCAGGCTACTCAAGAATCATGTCAGAGCTATTGCCTGGCAGTTAGCAGACATTAGAGGCATCTCTGAAACCTTCTGTAAACATCGGATAGTCGTTGATGAAGAATTCAAACCAGTCAGACAACCACAACGCCGACTTAACCCTCTGATGCAGGAAGTTGTAAAGAAGGAACTACTCAAGCTTCTAGATGCCAGTATCATCTATCTTATCGCCGACAGTCCTTGGGTCAGTCCGACTCAAGTCGTTCCAAAGAAAGGAGGAATCATCGTCATCCCTAATCCAGAGGGTGAGCTCATCCCGACTCGCACGGTTACCAGATGGAGAGTCTGTATCGATTACCGACGACTCAATGATGCCACAAAGAAGGACCACTTTCCACTGCCATTCATTGATCAGATGCTTGAACGATTGGCTGGTCATGAATACTACTGTTTCTTAGACGGGATGTCCGGTTACTTCCAGATTCCCATCGAGCTTGATGATTAAGAGAAGATGACTTTCACCTGCCCATTTGGTACGTTTGCTTATCGTCGTATTCCTTTTGGTTTATGTAATGCTCCCGCTACCTTTCAGAGATGCATGCTTGCTATATTTGGAGATCTGGTAGAGAATGTGGTGGAGGTATTCATGGATGACTTCTCCGTCTATGGAGATTCATTTTCAAAGTGTCTGGCTAATCTGGACAAGGTGCTAGCTCATTGTGAGGAAACCAACCTAGCTCTTAGTTGGGAGAAATGTCACTTCATGGTTACCGAAGGTATTGTTCTGGGCCATAGGATCTCTAAGACCGGTATAGAAGTTGATCGTGCCAAGCTTGAGACCATCGCTAGCTTACCACCGCCGACCTCAGTTAAGACAGTTCAAAGTTTCCTCGGTCATGCTGGATTCTACCGAAGATTCATCAGAGACTTCTCCAAGATCACTCTTCCAATGACGAAGCTTCTTGAGAAAGATGTTCCTTTCGTATTTGATAAAGCTTGTCTTGAAGCCTTTGAGACTTTGAAGACTCAACTAACCACCGCATCGATTCTTACAGCACCAGATTGGAATCTTCCATTCGAGATTATGTACGATGCTAGTGACTTCGCCGTTGGCGCGGTTCTTGGTCAGAGGAAGGAGAAGAGATTTCATCCTATTTACTATGCTAGCAAGACACTCAGTGACGCTCAGAGAAACTACACTACCACGGAGAAAGAGCTTCTGGCCATCTTTTCTCCTTTGACAAGTTCAGACAGTACCTGGTTCTTTCACATACCATTGTCTACACAGATCATGCTGCCCTGCGCCATCTATTAGCCAAGCAGGACTCAAAGCCCCGTCTCATCCGCTGGATCCTTCTCCTCCAAGAGTTTGACATAGAAATTAAAGACAAGAAAGGAGCAGAGAACTTAGCGGCAGATCATATTTCCCGACTGGAGGAATCACAAACAGGTAAGTCTACTACCCCTATCAATGATTCTTTCCCTGACGAGGTGTTGCGTGTTCAAACGTATGAACAGGTTAACAGCATAGCTATCGAGCCCTGGGAAATCCCTCACGCTCAAGATCTGAGTAATGCAACCGACTCGGAAGAACCATGGTATGCAACGCTGGGCTAATTACCTCTCACGGCATTGTCTCTGGCTGGTTATCAATGCGCAAGAAGCTCTTTAAGAAGCCAAGTCATATCTTGGATGAGTCCTTCTTAACGCTCAGTATTGACCGGAATGATCCGGAGTTGTGTCTCTTACATCAAAGTAGCTGACATTATGGTCAAAGCCAGAAGGACAGTTTGAGACACTTCGGAGGCAACCGCACGCGAGAAGGTACTCGAACAGGTTTCATGGGCCTTCAATCTTAGTGATTGTGATCTTTTGCACGACGTGGATGTGCCACGATCAGGTAAATCTTCTATGTAAATGAATTGCCAAATTGTTTCTTTAACCGTTTGAAATTCGTTGGAATGATTTTAGGGTCCGTTCAAACCCTCCAACGGAAATAATACATTCCTTGTATCCGTTGATTATGTTTATAATGGCCAAGGAAGCCTACCACTAATGATTCAAGAGTTAGGGCGGTTTACCTTACCGTCTTTTACAGGTTTTGGTTCACACGCTTCTCATAAGCGACAGGGGTACCCTTCCATGACATTTTTGACCTGTGAAACGCTTTGGCGTCAGCACCGTATTGTCCAAGTTTCATTCCTCAAGCGATGGTCAGCGGAAGTGATGAACTGATGTCAAGCGGATTCTTGATAGGACAGTTGGCCGGTCCCGCAAGGACTGGTCAACTAAGCTCAATGATGCCTTATGGGCTTATCGAACTGCCTACAAGACTCCCATCGGTACCTCACCGTATCAGTAGGTCTATGGCAAGGCATGTCATTTGCCAGTTGAGCTTGAGCACAAGGCATTCTGGGCTAACAAGGAGTTGAACATGAGCTATGCAGTAGCAGGTAATATGCGTCACGACCAGATCGCTGAGCTTGAGGAGCACCGACTCCACGCATATGAGAGCACGAAGTTATACAAAGAGCGCACAAAGAAAATTCATGACTCTCAATTGAAGACGATCAAGCAGTTCTACCCCGGAGATGAAGTCCTCTTATATAACTCTCGATTGAAGCTCTTCCCGGGTAAACTGAAGTCCCGTTGGTCCGGCCGTTATACCGTGGTACGGCAGGCATCTTTAGGCAGTGTCCTAATCAAATTGCATGGACTAGCTGCAAGGACTAGCTTTCTCCTCCATCGACGTGCACTACTTTGCTTTAGAATCATGACACAAATCCAGGTATCGTCTGGCTCACGGACGTTAAACAAGAGCGCTTCGTGGGAGGCAACCCACGGCTGGAGTCAGTTGTTTTCATTTTGAGTCGTTCTGTTTTAAAACCCCTAAAAAAAACACACTGCCGACTGTTTTGAAGTGTTATTTTCGGCGAAAATTCCCCATTATTTTCACCGAAAAATTCATGAGTATTTTCAACCCGTTTCCCATGTTTCAACTTTTCGACCGAAAACAACCTAACTTTTCGCTCGAACCGGACTTTGATTTTCCAAGTAATTTTCGCCGAAAATTTTCAATCATTTTCGCCGAAAATCTTGTGTTTTTCCGCCGACTATTTATACCAGTTTCAACTTCTGATTTTCGCCCCCCATCCGAAAATTTCACACAAAAAAAAATAAACTCTCTCTCCCTCTGTTCGCCAAGCGCCGTCCAGCCCGCGGCTGCCCTCTTGTCCGCCGACCAACCGCCGCCGCCTTAACCAAAGCCGAGCCAACCCTTCCCCCTTGCCTAGCCCGCAGATCAAACCCTAGAATCGGAGCTCCACAGCTCCGGTTCCTCCTGACCTAGTTTTCAAGCTCTTTTCATCATTTTCCCGGAATTTCCAATCGTTTTCTCGAGTCATGACTTCACGGTTACTTGTTCAGCCCTTGATTGTGAATCTTTTGGTTTTTGACTTTCAGTTTTCGGCATGGTTGACTTTGGTTGACTTTTTGGTTCTCCCTCAATTTTCATGCTTGCTATGTCGGTGTCAATTGGCTAGGTTCTGGCATTTCTTTGTGACCCCTTTGATGGCTCGTGACTTGTTGTCTGTGTGATTGTGTTAATGAATCATTCCATTCCGCATGCTTGCTTAATTGATTGACAGTTCTTTACTGCTATATCTCGATTCGGTGATCTCTCGATTTTATTTGCTTGCCCCCGCTTGTCAACCTAAGTGTGGGGTAGGATTCTTGTCTTCTTATGCTGGTCTTTTCTGAGTTATGCTTTACAGGGCTCCCAAACGTTTTAAGACCACCAGTGTAGATAGAGCGCAGCGATCCTCAGCTCGCCAGAACAGGACACCACCCTCCCGACCACCCGCACCAGCTGCACAAACATCGAGGGCAGTGGCCATCATCCCCGAGGACGCACCAACCCCTATGACTCCTATCTCATCTATTCCTGCACCTGCCAATGGGGCCCTACATCCTTTCATCGCTGCCCTGGAGCCGCACCAGCTAGAGGTCTTTCAGAAGATCAAAGACATTCCTCCGGCTAAGGTGGCAGTTCTTTCTCTAGATAGTCTCAAGGCGCGCAATCCGGCTTGGCACTCCACCGTCGACACCGCCCTGCATAAAGCCGGTTTACGAGTGCTGACCGCTCATGGTTCCCCCTACCCGCTTGTCGCTCTTCAAGAGTTCTGGAGTTCATTCCGGCGCCTCACCCCGAAGCCCATACGTGAGCAGAAATTCGTACAACATAAACTCGAGAATGGACTTCTCCACGAGAAGTCCATTCTCGAGTTTGGCCGCCTGCTGGATCCGCACGTCAACCTCGATACAACATTAGTTGGCTTCAAGGACACATACTCCATCACGAGTGCTCCTTACCCAGACGTGTGGAGATGGGCCTCTTGCGAAGATGAGATCTCACCTATCGTCAACCCCACGGTCGGTGACATCTTTCACCCTATTCTTAAATTCTTGCATTATGTTTGGGTGCAATCTCTGTGTTATTGCAGCAAGACGAGCCGTCACCATGTTTCTTTGGAGGAGCTCGTATTATTCCGTGCTGTAGACGAGGATGCCAACCTGCATCCCAGATGGTGGCTTGCACGATTCTTTCACAAGCGCACTACCGCCAAGAAGCTTCCTTCTGAGCTTCCAGGAGGACCTTTCATTTCAATTCTGATCGACAATCTCCAGTTCGGTGACACATGGGGCCCCGACATTCCTCGTGTCCCGGTTGAGCGTATAGGTGCTGAACTCGCCATAGCACGGGGCATCGACCTTTCAGCGGATTTTGAGCATTGCACGTCGCTCCCTCACCGCATTCCCCAGTCAATTGACCGCCCGCCGTCGCGAGCGCAAATCACCGCGGAGATGAATGAGAGGCTGGCGCGTATTGAGAGGTGGCAGCTAGACTACTCGGCTGGTTCGCTTCAATGGCAGAAGGACCGAGTAGCACATGAAGAGACTCAGAACGAGCGTTGGTCCATTCTCCAGCAATTCATGGCCGACTAGTCTGCCAGACACACGGATGATATCGCATGGCGACAGCAGCTGGAGCAGTGGCTTGGCATTTTGCCTCTCCCGACCCCGCCTCCACCCCCACCCTCGGAACAGTGATCAGGTTGTTTCTATCCCTTCCGTTTCTTTTCTTTCTTCTTTTCGGATCTCGATCCACTCACTTGTCCCGATATCCTTTTGTTCTTTTTGTTGTTTGTGTTTTGTAGGATTTTGAGTAGCTGCTCTGCTCCGCCCCGGACTCTTCGTGCTCGACCACTACACCGCCCATCACCTTTCAGGTTCCTCGTATCTCTCTCCTTTAGTTTGGTCCTGTGAGGACACAGAACGGTCTAAGTGTGGGGTAGGATGTTAGAGAACCATGCATGATCTTGATTGCCCATATCTTTGTGTGCCTCGTGATTCCTGTCCAGTCACTCTAGCGTAGAATTGCTCAATTCTTGACTTTTGATGTTAAATCGATTTCAATTTTGAACAATCACGTCTAGACTGTTCCACTTAGAACCTGTAACCAATGTGTCAGAACTGATATTAAATGAGTCTAGGTCATAACAGATCATAAATCACACTTGTAGTTGAACTGGAATTAATTGAATTGATTGACTTGTTAATAACAAAGCTCGATAACACCGTTCCAAGATGATAAATGCTAGCTTCTTCCATGTTTTTCACTCCATATTTGATCACCTGTGATTGTGGCTTGAGATTAGGCGAAAATCCAATTCGAAATCTTGTGTAAAAAGTTATAACTAGCTAGGACCAAGTGGCTAAATTGTTGAATCAAGTAATTGAGTTGTGCAAGTTAATGTTAAGTTCTTTAAAGTGCTGAAAATAAAGCTAGGCAAGCCCGACACCTAAGTGAAGTGTTCGGGTTGAGCACTAGCAAAGCACAAATAATGTGAGCTAGGCAGGTCCAACACCTAAGTGAAGTGTTTGGTATCGAGCACTAGTATGCAGAAAATAAATTAAAGGAAAAAGTCGAAACTTGAAATAAATTGTGGTTTAAATCAGTCCTAGCTAGAACATGTAACGTCCAGATCTAGAAACGGATGAAGTCGAGTCGATAGCCACGTCACTTTTCCTACCTCCGCGTCCACATCATGGCTAGAGCTTAAGGTTTTTTCTATTAGAATTGGTGTTATCGTAGTCGGTTAACTATGATTAATTGTTTTGCCAATAAATGAGCTTTGTTAAAACCACTACTTGAAGTGTGCAGAAGCTAGTGAGATCGAAAACTTGTTTGGTTGATGTTCTTGCATGTGTAGGTCATTTTTTCCATGTGGAACAGTCTAAACCAAATCGTTAGAATTGAATCTCAGTTTAATCTCGTGTCAGTTGTGAATTTGAGTGTGTTCTAGTTCAGTTTGCTTGAGGACAAGCAAAAGCTTAAGTGTGAGGTATTTTGATGACACTCGAATTAACGTGATTATCAGCCTCATTTAAGCGACATTTTATTGCTTAAGACACGGTTTCTAGGGTAGAATAGTGAATATTCACTCAATCGATCCATCTTATGCCTTTAGTGTTACCGTGGCCCATTTCGGGTCTATTTGATGGTTTTCTAGTATTTTCGTGTTAGCACAGGTGTTCGCCATCAAATGTGGTAGCCAAGGACGTGTCTAAGGCACTGGAACCCCGAGGAATAACACCCAAATCAACCAGAAAAGTCATTCAACCCAAAAAGAATTCCTGCCCCATTTACACATATATTTTCGGCGAAAATACCATTGGGTTTTCGCCGAAAATGAAAGAAGAAATCCACTGTCCCGATCAAGAAGAAGTTTTCGGCGAAAACCTTGGGGGTTTTCGTCGGAAACCCTAAGCCAAATCAACCAGGAGAAACAGACGGATGAAGCCACATTTGAACAGATATTTTTGCCGAAAATTCCCTTGTATTTTCGGCGAAAATCCCAGTGGAAAAGCAGAAATCGCCGGTTAGGTATAAATACTGAAACAAGCGGCTAAATAAATATATATCAGATTTTACACACAACGATAGACGAGACAAAAAATCCCAAGACTGAGAAATAGAGAGAACGAGTGGATAGAGTTCGAGGAGCTAGGAACGGATCGTGACGCCATCCATCCATCTCGGAGAGCCGGTGCTAGGAGTTGAAGATCCAGTAGATTGAAGCTGCAAGGAGTCGTCGAAATTAGGTTTTACAGTTCTTCTCTGTCTTTCCTACCTGAGATGTATTCTTTGTCTGTCTTTGATTCTTCTGTATTGAATATGAGTAGCTAAACTCGTATAGCTTAGATTAGATGAACCCTAAGTGACCCAGGGTTTCAAAGCGGTCACGGATCGGCGGTGATTAGATTCGAAATTCATTCAGTTTCTTCTTCATGTTTGACTTGTTCTTTGTTCTTCGTGTTTCTTGTCTGGTTTGGCCACCTAGATTAGATTCTTGTTAAGCTAAGGATAGAAGCGAACGCTCGCCTTACTTTAGAACATCAAGTTGAACAATTAACCTTATAATTGGAGTGTGCCTTTCGTAGGAACCGATTAGGGTTGATCCACTGCAAGAGTAACTCACAAATCGTTAGAATTTGCACCAGTTAAGTTAAGTCATTGCGAGAGGCGACCGTACCCGGGTGACTAATTAATCGTGGTAGCTAGATCGGACAGAGCGAACGTTAGCCAGTCTTAAACCTAAGGGTCAGGAGTTATGGTGGTGTCTGAGAACTGAATGAACTAGAATTGAAAATCGATGATCTGTTGATTGCCTATGCCTTGGTGATCTAAGGGGGATTCAAAATCTAAGCTTGTCTGTCTTCTGTCTTAGTCAATCAATCAATCGTTAATTCATTTTAATTTCATTTCAACCTGTCTTTGTTCTTTTAGTATAGAAGTCGTGGAACCCACACCACGCACTAAGTGTTTTTAACCTTGAATTTAAATTGCCAACACATTTGAGTAAGGAAGTAGAGGAGACCCGTGGAATACGATCTACCCTAGCTTCACAGCTTGGTAGTTATTTGATTGACCGCTATTCTGCAGCTCATCAGTGAGCGAGGTCAAAATTTGGTCAATTTCGGTCCAGAGATTTGTGGCATCGAGAAAATATTCATTGATGTTTGACTCTCCTTGTACGAGATTAGCCAAAGCATATTCCAGGTCAAAGAACCTGATTGTATTGATGTGAGAGTATGACTTTTGAATTTGAGACCAAGTCGCCGCAGTCAATGGAAAGGAACGAAGCGTGAGAGTGATGGCTGGTTCGACCGAGTGAATGAGATACGAGAGCACCCTTGCATTGTTGATTACGCAAGTTTGCTTCTCCATAAGAGGATCAGCCACAGTTGTAGTATCACCGGTAGCAACCTTGGCAGCGTCAGGAATAGCTGTACCAGAAGAGGAGGATTTCATAGATGACAGAGAAGACGGAGGCAAGCTGGTGCCGTCAAGGTATGACGTCAATCCTTTGCAATCTATAATGGTTCGGAATGAAAATTCCCACAAAGCATAGTTCTTGCCATTGAATTGGATTCCCACAGAATCAGAGGACGATTGAATCTCAGGCTATGATACCATGTCAGACATAGTATGCAAATAGAAAGGAAGAACACAACACGAGATTAACGCGGTTCACTAACGGTATGTTAGCTACTCCACGGACGGAAGAGAGAACTCTTATTAACTTGGAGAGGAAGAAGAAGAAGGGAAGAGAATACAATCACAACCACCACATTAGGGCTTTATAAATAGGATATTAGGCTAATTAGGACAAGATTAGATATAACCCTAATTTACCATAATAACGTTGTACATAACCCGCTAACAGGTTCCATAATGAACCGTGACCAATATTGGTCACAGTTTTATTATGAAATCGTGACAAACTTTAGTCACCAGAGTGTAAGAAATTTTCCAATGACTGAATTTATAATTTCCAAGAATTATAGTATGAAACCCTCAACTCCTTCAATTAAGCAAACTAATCCATAAACTTATAAGGTTAACAAAAAAGTCCCAATTTTATTCCTTCCGTTTTAAATACCATTCACTCCAGTTTTCTGGTTATGCAACTTGGTCCAGAAACTTCATTAGTTAACAAATCAGTCCTTCGTTAAGGTTTATTGTCTTCTCCGGTGACTATGCCATCGACGTCGAGTTTCTTCTTCTTCTCCTCTCTTTCTTCAATCTCCGGCGAGCCTCTCTTCTCCCTCTGTTTCTTTCCTCTTTCTCCCTCTTCTTCTTTCCTTCTCCGCTCCTCCTCTGTTTCAGATCTGTGTCGATCTCCATGCCTCCGTCGATCTCCACTCGTCCACCTCTATTTCAGATCTAGCGTCGGGGGCACTAGAAGTAGAAGGTGTTGACTCCAATCCCCCCAAGTACCAAGCCTCAAGTACCAGTCGGAGAAGAAAGGGCCATGGTTGGGCATGTGGAGGCATTGGCAGGTGGAGCTTTGGCTTGTGGCGGCTGTGGCATCGGAGAAATTAAGGCTTTGGCACTAGAAGAGAAGAAGGCCTGGAGAAAGAAAAAGGAGAAGAGAATAAGCTGCATCATCGGAGAAAGAATGAGAAGAAGAGAAAAAGTTGCATCGTCAGAGAAAGAATGAGAAGAAGAAAAGAAGTTGCATCGTCGGAGAAAGAATGAGAAGAAGAGAAGAATTGAAGGAGTGGGAGAAGAAAGAGAAGAAGAGAAGAATTGAAGGCGTGGGAGAAGAAAGAGAAGAAGAGGATTGCCAACGTGGAAAGAGCTGTCAAACGGGCAGGTTGGGCGGGCCACGAGTCGGGTTAGGCGGGCGGGCTCATCGGGTTGGGGGTTTATCGGGTCATTTATTCATTATATTATGGGTAAACTATTTGGCAGTTTGCTTAGTTTGAAGGTTTTTTAGTCATTAAAATTGGGCTAGCTTTGAAATGTTGGCTTTAAGCCTATTTAATTTTTTGGTTAAATTGAGTCGGGCTGAGTCGGGTCAGCTTTTTGCCAGCTCTGAAAACCCATTAGTCACAGTTTATTAAGAACCGTGACTAATTAGTCATGGTTCTTAACCCGACAATCAATCTTAGCCCGACGCTTTGTCAAGGAAAACAACTAAGTCGTGACACAAGTGTTAGTGCATTGGACTCACCATTCTGAAGCATATGCAAGCGGGAAAGATTGGACCTCATTCAAAGCTCAGTTTCCAAATTTTCAATCTTGAGACAAGATTGTGCTTAAGGGGAGGGGGATTGTCACAATAGTGACCCTTTTGTCATTTATATAATTTCGGGTAGTGAATTAAACTATGTAATTCATGGAGTGTCTCTGTAATTTTGGATTGCAAGCTGTTTGTCATTTTTCAGCTGCAGAAAACGACTTCTTATTTAGGCTAGACATGCTATTGTGGCACAGACATCAAATTAATGAAACAACAATTCTGATTCCTCTCCCAATTTCTCTCTGTTCTCATCCCCTTTTCTCCTTTCTCTTCTCAACTAACTCTCAACCTAAACCTTTACCAGAGACTCAGCCAGGTTGTGACAAAACCCTTGCCTCCGGTCGGATTGATGTCGACAGTTTCATCCGATAAACAAAATGATCCAAACCCTTCAATCATTACGGTTCAGGTATGAACTCGATTGTTCTTCCCCATATGCTCTTTCCCCTCGTTTTAAACTCCATATAACGTTAGACTCAATTTTTTTTAAAATCTAGTTTCTGATGAGTTAGTCCGACTTGGAAGCTTCAAATCATTAGCCATTGACCTCGGAAGTGAGGCATTTCCCCGATCTTAAATCGATCCCGACCTTCCGTCTATGAATAGTAGAGCCTCACCAAAGTCTGGGTTTGTTAACCAATGACGTGCAACACCTTGGTCACTAAGATTTAAGTGACTACGAATCAGTCATTGAGTTTCCAGTAATATCCATAATAGTCTTTCAATAATCTTTAAATACTATTTAAGCCAGGAACTTATGTATGTTTTTTTTTTGGCGTTAAAATTTGACTGATTGTATTAATCATCAATAGAGATCCATAACAGGAGGAACAAAAAACAAAACCAGCATCGGAGGCATACATCAATCAATAAATCTACCCAGTAAGTCGTTTCTCCACTCATGCTGTAGACTTCGGTCCCCTGGCTTTCTTAGCAATTCGGTCAGCTATTTCCACTCTCTTCCTGTCACATTTAATCACTTCAATTGAAGGAAAGCTTCGTAGAAGACCCTTAATTTCCCCCACCACAGCCGCACATTCCCATGGGCAAGCATCATCTTCTTCGTAACAAGCTCTAACGAGTTGTCTACATTCAGACTAGATTTCTGCTTCTCCCCCCTCCTGACTCGCAATCTTGCAGGCTGTTAGTACAGCAACCGCTTCCGCGACGATAGAGTCTCTACACAAAAGATGGTGAGCAACACCATCAACAATGCGCCCTTCGGGATTCACACTAATAATCCCGATTCCTGCCTCCTGGATCTCTCTCTTAAAAGAGCCATCACACAAAAACCTCCACTTCGGGTTTCTCGGCAAGTGGTCGTCATGTTGTTGGTTTCCTGTCTCTCCATCACTACTGGTATTTAATCCACCACGCTGATCTGCAACATCTCTACTTCTTCCCCATAAATTGATTTCTGCAAACAATCGCCTCTTCATCCTAGTAGCCGTCGGGCTAATGTTTTGAAAGCACCACTCATTCCTGCTTTTCCATATGACCCAGCAGCAGAGTGCGGCCTTAATGCCCCGCTCTCGTTGTCCCTCTTTGATCAGCATCTGAAACCATTCTGAAATCGGTTGTTGCTCTGTCGGCGGCGCTATCCCCGGGAGCAGTTCCTTCCATACTTCCTTCGTCTTACCACAATCAAAGAGGAGATGGTATGTCGATTCATCGTCCCTGCTGCATAACGGACATAGCGGCGTTTGGGCACACTTTCTCTTCATTAGGTTTTCCCGTGTAGCAAGCAGGTTCGTGCATACCCTCCAAAGGAAGAACTTAATTTTTGGAGGCATTGAGAGTTGCCACAGCCATTTCCAGGCTCCTTGCTGGTCATCCTCCCTTCCCTTCTTCCCCTGCCTCCATTTTTGAGAAGTTTATAACATGACTTAACTGAAAACTTTCCCTTCGAGTCAAAATGCCATATCCATCGGTCCCTCATATTGGCTGGCCCGATCGGAATTCTTCTAATCTCCTGCACAACTGATTCTGTGAACAGCGCCCTGAGTTTCCCCAGATCCCACTGCCGAGTGCTTTGAGAAATGCAGTCAGCAATACGGATATCTCCATTCATATCTGGGCTGCACCTGAAATCATTAGAAGAAGGGAACCATGCATCTTCAAATGTTGTATCCTCACCATTCCCAACATTTCTCCTTAAACCCTTTATCAGCGCCTCTCTCCCCTTTCAGAATACTTCCCCAAATCCACGATGGGCGATGATGTCCCTTAGCTCTCATAAAGTCCGTATGCGGGAAATACAATGCCTTAAGCACTCGAGCCCAAAGGTCGTTGGGTTGCTTAATGATTTTCCAGCATAGTTTAACCAGATGAGCAATGTTAAACTCTTTGAAGCTTCTAAACCCTAGCCCCCCATTCCGCTTTGCTGTGGTAAGTCGATCCTTGGAGCACCAGTGTATGCTTCTCCTCTTCACATCTCCTGACCACCAAAATTTAGCAACTACCGCATCCATCTTCTTGGTGAGATTATCCGGGAGCATGAAACACGAGAAAACATAAGACGAAATGGCTTGTAGGATAGCTTTCGCAAGGGTCTCCTTTCCTCCTTGAGAGAGCAAAAGACTCTTCCAGTTTCCTGCTTTACAAATCATCCTTTCAACCAAGAAGTGGAAGGTCTCAGATTTGGAGTTGCCCCATTCTGCTGGTAGGCCCAGATACTTCCCTAGCTTAGCATCTCGGGGCACTCCTAACTCAGCAACTATCTCCTCACAAAGCTCTTTCAGGGTATTCCTGGAGAAGAAGAGTGCTGATTTCTCTTTGTTTACCTTCTGCCCGGAAATGATAGAGTATCGTGCCAGAATTTCCTTAATCTTGGAGGCTTCATCCTTCTTTGCTTTACCAAAGACGACTGTGTCGTCGGCAAACAAAACATGGGTTAGGATCGGACACCTCGGTGTGAGCTTAATTCCTTGAAGCCTCCCTTGCGTAACTTCCGAATGGATCAGCAGAGATAGGGCATTAGTTATCATAATAAATAGGAAAGGGGATAGAGGATCCCCTTGCCTTAGGCCTTGTGACGGTGAGAAGAACGTCGTTTCTTGTCCATTAATCATGACCGCAAATTTCACCGAGCTATGTATGTTATACAGTTAGTTTGTGGAAACCAACAATATAGTCGTTGGACCTTTTTCCCAGTTAAGCAAACCAGCCTTTAAGTTTTAAAAGTAGTCAAGCTAGACCCAAACAGTTATTGGAATAATAATTATGTTAATAAGTAAACATTAGAGTTTAATAATATTTAGGAGATAATTATTATTTAATCTTTAGAAAATGAATCATGATTTTAATAATAATTGAGTTTAAATTAGAAATATTTGGTAATTTAATTTAGAAATTACATTATTGTCTAAATGATCTAAAATTCGAATATTAAATTAAATGGAATAAAATTATTTCAAATTGGGTACTATTAAGGAATAGAGTTTATTAATGGTAATAATTAATTTAGATAAGTTTATGTAAGAAAAGATTAAATAATAAATTTTAAGGTTAATACTTTATCTCTTTATCTCGAAATTAGAGAATTAGGTTCTTTACTAATGAACTTATTTAACACAAAAAATCCTTGGTTTCAATTCTTAATAATTTTGTTCCATCACTTTTCGATTTGTTGAGAAGTGATTCTTCATTGAATTTTTCCAAGTCCGTTGTTAGTACCAAATGAATCTAGCCTTGACTTAAATTTGATCTCATCAGATTCCTCGTCTTTAGGGTTGACTCATTCCCCATACCCTATGGATCTCTCTCGTGCTTTGTCGATGTGGAATTTGCTTAGCATGTCACAACTCAAACATCACAACCTCCCCTCAGGGAGTACACAACACCTCTGTGCAACTAGGGGGCAGTATACACTACAAGAAAAATTGCCATTGGTCACGGATTTATAGTCACGGAATAGTGAACCGTGACTAATTAGTCACAATTCGTATATACCGTGACCAAATTAGTCACGGTTCTTAGGAAACCGTGACCAAATTAGTCACGGTTCTTAGGAAACCGTGACCAAATTAGTCACGGTTTCCTAAAAATCGTGACTAATTAGTCATCCACGCTGGCAATCCTTTCCCCTCTTCCAGCGCGCCTCTATTCCCTTCTTCTTCTTCCCTCTTCCTCTTCTCCATATCTCCATACCCAGACCCTCTTCTCCCTCTTCCTCTTCCCTCTTCCTCTTCTTACTCTTCCCTCTTCCTCTTCTTCCTTCTCCATTCATCCGTCATCTCCAGTCATCCGCCACCGCGGCCTCCGCCATCACTCTGATTCTTCTCCAGATCCCTTCGATTCTGCCTCTTCTCTTCTTCTCCCCAGCCAACCTTCATCTTCTTCCTCTTCCTCTTCCTCTTCTTCCCTCTTCCTCTTCTTCCTTCTCCAGATACCCAGCTCCTCTTCGAATTTACATCCTCTTCCTCTTCCGCCGTCTCCAGTCATCCGTCGCCGCCACCGCCGTCGTCATCGTCGTCACTCCCCATCTAAATCTAAGCGACATGACCAAAAGGGTGACCTAATAAATTTAAGTGACCAAGTTGCATAATTGGAAATTAACTATTATAACTGGACATTAAAAAATTGAGTGACTGATTTGTAATAACGGAATTAGTTTAATTGGGACATTTTGTTAACATTTTAATTTTATGGATCATTTTGCATAACGAAAGATGTTGAGGGTCTGGTCCTATAATTTAAGAAATTAACAAATGGGTCACTAGAAATTTCATTAGAACACTTTGGTCACTTGGTTTAGTCACGGTTTTCAAAGAAACCGTGACTAAATTTAGTCACGGTTTTTATAGGAACCGTGACTAAATTATGTCACGGTTTATCAATAAAATGGTGACGGAAATCTTAGTCACAGTTTCACTAAAAACCATGACAAAATGGGTCAATATGGTCACGGTTTTCAAAACCGTGACTAAGTTTTTACCGTGACTAATAGTGCTAAAAACTGTGACTAATGGGGTATTTTCTTGTAGTGATAGGCTCCTTCCGGTTCTAGCATTTCACATTAACAATTGACGATCACTTAATTCAATTCTCAATTCATCAATGACAACTCATATATTCCACATCACCATCATCAACAACATCACAACATCTCATCAATTTCTAGTTGTTCCATTCCCAATTTCCACATCACAATTCCATAATATAATTCCACATCACAATTTCACATCCCACACTTATTACGGGCGAACTGCAAGCCTTACCAACCACCCTACCTATAATAGTAAAATCAAAGCGGTGATCATGCTGAAGGCCCAGGGCCACCTTTAGGTTCATCCTTCTAAGATGATCCTTCATTGGGATCATTCTCCTGCATCTACCATACAACAATACATACAACACAACTATCAAATCAAAGGGGTGATCATGTCGAAAGGTCTAGGGTCACCCTTAGGTTCATCCTTCTAGGATGATTCTTCATTGGGATCATCTTCATGCATCCACCATACAATAGTACATACAATACAACCATCAATTCAACAAACATATGCAAAATTTATTCTCTCATCTATCCACCTAGTCAACCATTCAATCAACCAAGTCAACCAATACATCATCAATCAATCACCGAAACACCTACGGGTCGTTTGGATGGGTGATTTGGGAGGAGGAGATTTCAAATGTATAGAGACTTGGAATAGCATGAGAATTAAGGTCCCCTTGCTATTTGAAGAATAGATTGTTTGGTTAAGTGTTTTGAGAGATTATTGAGGGAAGAAATTAAAAAAATTAAAAACTAAAAATTACATTCATATTACAAATGACAAAAATATCCTTCATTAAAATTGTGAATAGGAAAATTAGTTAAGGGCAACTAGTAAATTTGCCTCAAATCTCTCTCAAACTCCCCAAATCTCTACTTTTATGTGGAGATTTTAAAATCACTCTCAAATCTCTATGGGCCCACCAAAGAGATTTAAAATCTCTCACAATCTCCCTACAATTTTGTAGCCCAAACAAGTGATTTTATTGAAATCTCTAGGGAAGGGATTTTTTACCCCAAATCACCCAAAATCCCCACCCCAAATCTCTAATACAAACAACCCCATAATTAACCATTTCCAACTCTCCAATTCATGCATCCCTATAAATTACTAAGTCTGATTGTAATTCCTCACGTCTCTACCTATCAACGCTAAGCTATCACATTAGCCTAAATTTAAGACTCTGAATTATGCCTGAGAAGATCGTCTCGTCATCCTGGTTCAACGGGTTCTGACGTTGTGTCGTTTGGACTTCAAACGAGCAAGATATGTCCAAAAGACTGATCTGGCACTCTCTGAACTTTCTGGTGACCGAACTAATATTTTCCCCTAACTTCAGCAGCAGCCCCTCAAATTTTCAAGTTATTCAACGAGATCCAGAGCTTCAAAAAGTTAACAAAAGCCACCCAAGTCCTCATCTGTCCAGTTTACCACAGTTAAGCACCCAAACAACAGTTTATATCAAAATTCCCAAACAGACCACCAAGTTCAATAACTCACACGAGAGTCACTTAACTTTCTGGTTTGATGATCTGGTCATCCAACTTCCAGAAAGTTCCAAAACAATCATTCATCTTCTCCGGAAACTTCGGAGCACCACCGACGAGTCTCAAGCCGCCGCCGGCAGTTTCCATTCCCCTCAAAACTCGGTCTTCTGGTCGTTTCACCGTTCCAGCCTCCCGCTTCTCTGTTGACGGACCTCTTTTGGGTACCGACTCATCCGATCGAACTCCTCCTAGCATCCCACGTCGCCCGAACAAGCCGCCACGTTCTACCCTTTTTGTTTCTCGATTCCAACCACTCACCATCAACACCTCAGTTCCTCCTCTACTGCTTCCGATTACCACAACGCCACCACCGACCATCAGCACTCCTCCCCCTTCCTTCGCCGGCACCTCCGCATTTGAACCAACTGCTGCCGTCTTCGATTTCAGTGACTCTCCAATCCAAACCCTTCTCTTTTCTTTAGTCCAAGTGTGCAATGGAACGGGGTTCAAGGCTTAAAGCCCGCTTCTTCTTTAATTAACCGTACAGCGAGGAGGCTCCCTCTCCTTTCCTTGTCCGAAACTCACCACGGCCCATGGCCATTCCATTAAAAATTCACTTCGACAAAAGTCCATGTCCTTTTCTCTGTTGGCTGAAAATTGGGGATCAAATAAACTAGGTCGGGTCAAATCGATCCGACCAATTGATTTAAGACGTCGATTAATTTATTAATTTTTGAAATTCAGTTAACAGAATAAAATAAACGACGAATCAACAGTTTAATTCAAACACACCGGGTTGTTTGTTACACATGCTTCTGTAAAAGAGTTCCAAAAGGATCCTACGACCAACGTGGCGACTAACCAAAATGATGCTATGTCGAGGGATTATAATGTACGGAAGAAGAAGGAGATATCAAGCAAAGTGCATCATCTCGACTTTGGGGCGAAAGACAACGGGTGAGTATTAGTTAATATTAATGTGAATTGGTTAGATAATTAATTAGTTTGTGTGCAATGTGAACTATTTGGTTTGTGAAGACGTGGTGGAAGAGTATAATTAATTAGTCTGAGTGTAAGTAATAAGAATTAGTTAGTTAGTTTTTGAATTAGTAGTGTTTGTTCATTTTGTAGGCTGAATAGTAAGAGATTAGTAGTAGATAAGAATAGGTCATGGTAATTTTTTTTCTAAATTCATGTTGAATAATTTGTTGCAAGTGTATTGTGGGTCATCTTCTTCTTCTGGGTCCCAGGAATCTTTCATTGGCTTATCCCCAGACTTGGAAAAACTGTGAAGAATATTCGCGAGCCAACAAGGATGCGGTGGAAGCACTTCTGACCCGCCTATAGCCGATGAGAACATCCCTAACATTGAAGATGAGGATGATGATGCAAGAAAAGATGATGACGCTTAGATAGTATGTGTATTTGTATTATGCAACAAAAAAAAAGACTTGTACTTGGTTAGTAGTTCTGGACAACTTTAAGTAACATTCTAGTTATTGTGTGTTTGCTTCTTAAACAATGACCAATGATCTTGATGCTTATGTCAATAACAAGTTCAAATTCGTTTCATTGAATCTAGTGTCGAAGACTCAAAATGCAAATCAAATTGTTTGTTTCAAAAGCAAAAATTAAGTACTCAAATCATTTGGGCAGAAAATTGAATATGCCCGGATAGTAACTAAATAAATCGTATTATTTAACTTCAAAATGCAAATCAAATTGTTTGTTTCAAAAGCAAAAATTAAGTACTCAAATCATTTGGGCAGAAAATTGAATATGCCCGGATAGTAACTAAATAAATCGTATTATTTAACTACTGCCAGCAAGACGCTGTTAAATTGATTATTTAATATCGGTGTGGAGGGGGAGAAGATCCAGACCCAACCCTTTAAGGGTAAAATTGGCATTTTCAAAAAATTGAACTAACCCTAATAAGCCTCTCCTTCCTTCCCTTCTATCTGCTTTCTTTCCCAAACATAACACTGTCGGCGGCCAAACAAGTTCCAGACGACAATTGTGGATGCTATCAATACTCTTCTCCTTGTCCTCCTCCTCCACCGCAGCAGCAGGATCTCCTCCTCAAATTCTCAAAGTACTGTTGGAGCCCTCCCCTGATTCCCATACGCCTACACCAGAGGCCGCCGCTGCATCCGGGCCCAAGGTCGTCGGAGAAGGCGGCGGCGGCGGGACAAGTAAATTGAGACCTAATTTATCGATAGTGAGAAAGACGAAGTTGGAGACGATTAGGAGGAGAAGTCTGATTGGGTGCAGGAGTTGTGGATTGATGTTCTGTTTGGTATCCCTTTCTATTTTGGCTGCTGATAAGGATCAAGGCTGGGCTCTCGACTCTTTCTACCGTTACAAAGAATTCAGGTCATCTCTTACAATCCACGAATTTGATTAACACAACAACGGTCAATACTTCGTATCCTGAATTTGTGTTGAATTTGGTCTGTGTGCAGGTATTGCTTGACAGTGAATGTGATAGGGTTCATGTACTCAAGTCTGCAAGCAGCTGATGTAGCCTACAGAATGATAAAAAGACAGATGAATCTGACAAGTAGCCGGCTCCGGGATTGCTTTGATTTCTGTCTCGACCAGGTGTAACACCCGTCTCAAACCGACCCGGGTTTACCCATGCTCGAACCAGTATGAGTGCTACTCGAAGATCCAGCATTTAAAATAAAAAGGGAAACAACCTTGAAATTCGAATTAAACTTAAGTCCAAAGTACGGCGGAAGCGCTTCCAATAAAATAAAACTGAGTATAAACTGAAATCCGAAATCCAACAACCAAATTACAAAATGTCCCAACCCAAAAGTGTCAACTGAAACACAAAACCAAAAAGAGGTCACTCCAAAGTAGTCCATTAATCTTCACCTCAAAGCTCCAACCTGCAACTCCACTGAACTCAACCGAAACATCCTTACTTCAACACACTCTCGTTAACCAAGAGCACCTGAAAGGGGAAGAGGGGAGGGAGATCAATTTCCTAATGAAATTGAGTGAACCCACTGGGTTTAACTATGCGCCGAACCTAACCTGAAGAGCGATCCCAACTCCGCACACAAACAACAATGCAATCTGACACAACCATTCATATTTTAATTTCCTAACATAGTCTAGGTGATCACATAAGCTCAAACCTCAATTCAACATCCACAATTCACTATAACATCATGCACGAGAGTATAACATGCATAAGCTCAATATTATACCACATCCAACTCATGATTATATAACAGAGAAAACAGCATGCATATTACACACTGATGAACCCCCGGTGCCCTGGACCCGACCAGACCTGCCCTTTACCCGGAGCCAAGTCAAAACCTTCAAGACAAGGGTCACCGCCTATATAGGAGATTGGAGTCGAGCCAAGCATGAAGAACTGGATCAGAGGTTCATCAGAGAAGGATGCACCGTGCTGACCCTTGATGACCGACAGAAATCCCATGAGGAAAACAAATGCCCGAAGAACACTGCCCGGGCCCCGGCGGATACGGCCAACCAGCCCCTGCCTCGGCTAACCCTACTCCACACTCAGAACCTGGCGGACAAGTTGAAGCCAGAAGACTCAGGAGGTCCAAAGACTTGGAAGGAACCTCACTTGTCCGAGGAAATGTCCAGCAAGAAGCCAGAACCGCCCGGCATCACCAAAACCCTAGTATCGGGTCCGGAGCACTTGATGCCGAGCCGGTCACCAGCGCCGAAGGACGCCACCCGGCCTCCCGGTCACCCGGAACCCGCGGTAATTACAGAAATGCCACCGCGCGGGTTCCGGGCACTTTTCCTAGCCGCGTCCGGAGTCCAGCCCGCGCCCGGAGGACTTTCCTAAGCCCGATCGGACACGGACACCCGGTGTGCCCTAATCCGCCCGGATTAGGGTTTTGCTCGACTTTGCCGGTTTTAGAGTTTTATTCTCGGACAACTATGTTTATTTTAATATTTTCTTCGGCCTATCTTTTAGGATTATTTTAGTCTTACCTTTTTAGAGTTGGAGACGGCTTAGGCCACCCTTGTGCTATAAATAGAGGCCTCGGCCATCATTGTAAGACACGTTAAGTCATAATTGAAATTTCAGAACTTTGTTCTTTTTCCTTCAAGTCTTTGCTCGTTGTTGCTTAGCTTAAGGTTTGGTTTATCATCAGAGGTTATCACCCTTTGTTGTGGCACCAATTCGACTGAATACCTTGGGGTTCCTAAGTCTATACTTAGTGGATTTCAAGTATTCCCCGCGGTTTCAAAAGTTAGGATTCGTGAAGCTGGTAATATAGTTTTGGGTGTTGAGTCGATCCCTTCCTAGAGGAGGCGGTTCGCATCAGCTGGTATCAGAGCACGGTTCAACTCTTGGACCAACAATCTATCCCAGTTTTCAGGTTCTTTTACTTGAATTCATATCCTTTAGTTTTCGTTGTTTTCAGTTTCAGAAAAACCCTAAAAAATCGTGCATTGTGTTTGTTCTATTCTTCTACCTTTCTTTGAGTTTTTGTTGTGAGAAAAAGCTGTGGCCGATCAAAGAAAAGAAAAAGAAAAGAAAAAAAAATTCAAAGGTCTAGAAAAATTGACCTAGCTAAAAAGCAAGGCCACGTTCACAATCAAGGTAGTAGAATAAGTTCCAGAAGAGGGGTTTTTCATAAGTTAGCTACTAGCTTTCGCACTACTAGCTTCCTTGGTAGAACACCCAAATTTGTATGTCTTGTCATCCCACGCCCTAACTCAAGATTCTGGCCCTAGAAATCCGAAACCCTAGGTATAAGGTCTTGTTAGTGACATTGGTAGACTTAGACTGCATAGCTTCGAAGAAACTTGCAACTACTTGAATTGAGATTGACTTTGTTTTGAAAATTTCAAAGAAAACCCTAATTTGAGTGACTTGTTAAAAAAAAAAAAAAATTCATACACGAGTGGTAAGAAAACGAGTGTGTGAGGTTCAATTGAGAGATTTTGTGAGGTCCCTTGTTCGTGACTAACCATGGCAGACGAGAGATTCAATGCTTTTGATGCCCGGTTGACCGCCATGGCTGAAAACATAGCCCGAATCGCCGAGCAGTTCGGAGCCACGAATGGAGATGGCCCCCGGCGGCCAAGGAGGAATGAGCAGGAAGAAGATGATGATGTGAGCAGCCTGAAGCTCAGTGTGCCTAAATTTACTGGCAAAACCAACCCCGACGACTACATTGATTGGGAGAGGGCCATGGAGGATTTCTTTGAGTGCCACAACTATTCCGAGAGGAAAAAGGTAACCCTAGCCACACTAGAGTTTACTGACTATGCTGCCTTGTGGTGGTCTCAACTCAGGAATCAGATCAGGAAAGAGGAAGAGGACCCCGTCCTTACTTGGAGGAGTCTCAAAAGAAAGATGAGGAGGAAGTTTGTACCGAGTAGCTACAACCGAGACTTGCACACCAAGCTTCGATCCTTGAAGCAAGGGAGCATGACGGTTGAGGAATACAACAAGGAGATGGAAATCTTGGTTGCACGGCTTGACCTGAGTGAGGATGAAGATGCCAAGATAGCCCGTTTCACCGGAGGGTTGCAAAGAGAGATTCTACACCAAGTCAATATTCTCAACTTTGCTGACTATGATGACTTGATCAACGTAGCTACTAGGGTTGAGAAGGAGCTGAAGAACGGTCTTGGAAGAAAGACTACCCCGCCGCCACCGATCAGTGCCCCGGTGAGAGGAGACCGAAGCGCCGGCCACACCCCATACCGGCCAAACCCTAGTCGGAGCGCCGGATCGCGACCAAACCCTAACCAAGGGTCGGCATCACGGGTAAACCCTAATCCCGGTTCAAAAATCCCTACTACTAACGCTCGGCCAAGTGCCATTGTGTGTTTTAAGTGTCATGGTAGGGGTCACATAGCAAGAAACTGCCCTAACACCCGAACCATGGTGCTTAGAGAGGGAGAAGTCGTGACAGACGACGAGGAGGAACCAATGATTGAAGAAATGGAGGGAGAGTCGAGTGAAGGAGAAGAAGTTGAGATAGAAGGCTTGGAAAAATTCTCAGCCTTCAGCAGTCGAGTGATCACCCCAGCACTGCCCCAGCACAGTGCCCAGCACTGCCCCAGCACAGTGCCCAGCACTGCCCCAGTACTGCCCCAGCACTGCCCCGGCACGGCGCCCAGCACTGCCCCGGCCCAGCGCCCAGCACTGCCCCAGCACAGCGCCCAGCACTGCCCCGGCCCAGCACCCAGCACTGCCCCGGCCCTGCACCCCGCGCTGCCCCGGCACCGCACCCAGTACTGCCCCGGCCCAGCACCGGCCCTGCCCCGGCCTAGCATCACGACTGCCCCGGACATCCTGTCCGCGCCGAATGATGTCAATCGGCCCACCCCGGGTCTTTTGAACATTTCCTCGGCCAATTTTGACCTGAAGAAAGCCGGAGGGCTCTTTGACGACCTGAAGCCAAGCGCCGGCCCCGACGACCACCCGGCGCCCCCGACGGTCATGAATCCGACGGCCACCCGCCCCCGGGTTCAATTTTCAGCCGTCTCCCGGCGGATCCTTAGTGCACAACCTAAAGAAGATGGTTGGGAACAAAGGGACAACCTGTTCCATACCAGGTGTGTGATTTTAAATAAAGTTTGCAATTTGGTTATTGACGGTGGAAGTTGTACAAATGCAGTGAGTTGGGAACTTGTCAAGGGTTTGGGAATTACTACTCACCCACATCCTAAGCCCTATCGCCTGCATTGGCTAAGCAATACTGGAGAGTTGAAGGTCAATAAACAAGCACACATCCCTTTGAGCATTGGAAGATACAAGGACGTGGTGCTCTGTGACGTAGTTCCCATGGAAGCTGCCCACGTCTTACTTGGAAGACCGTGGCAATTTGACAGGTATTCACAACATGATGGGAGGACCAACAAGTATCAACTTCTACATGGAGACACCACATTCAAGCTGAAGCCACTATCCCTACCGAGATACTCAAGGATCAAATAGAGAGAAAGGTGAGCCGAGAGAAAAAAGAGAAAGAGCTCAAGAAAAGAGAGATGAGAGAAGAAAAGAGTGAACCCTCAAAAGAAAAAGGAGCAAAAACAGAATCAAGCTCAAAAACAGAATTTCATGATCCTAGGGATCAAAGAGCTCAAAAGAGAGAGGGTGAGCGGAGAGAAAACCATGTTAGCTAAACCTAGTGAGATCAAACAAACCCTAGTATCTAGGAAATCCCTCGTGGTCATTCTTTACAAAGAATGTTTGATCTCTAACCCTAACACTTCTCTCCCTAGTGTTGTGTCTTCACTTTTGCAGGATTTCAAAGATGTTTTTCCCAAAAACATCCTAGTGGATTACCCCCAATCCG
Source organism: Linum lewisii (assembly GCA_034768395.1). Classification (NCBI taxonomy): domain Eukaryota; kingdom Viridiplantae; phylum Streptophyta; class Magnoliopsida; order Malpighiales; family Linaceae; genus Linum; species Linum lewisii. The sequence continues at coordinate 55,774,728 of CM068296.1, forward strand.
AGGCATTGAGCATCAAATCGACCTTGTACCGGGAGCAACACTCCCTAACAAAGCTGCCTATCGGACCAATCCAGAGGAAACAAAAGAAATCCAACAACAAATTGAAGACTTGATGGACAAGGGATATGTAAGGGAGAGCATGAGCCCATGTGCTGTTTCCTGTCATCCTTGTGCCTAAAAAGGAAGGAACTTGGAGGATGTGTGTCGACTGCCGAGCCATCAATAACATCACAGTTAAGTACCGAACCCCCATCCCTAGGTTAGATGATATGCTTGATGAATTGCATGGGTCAACAATCTTTTCTAAAATAGATTTGAGATCAGGCTATCACCAAATCCGAATGAAGGAAGGTGATGAATGGAAAACTGCCTTTAAAACTAAACTAGGATTGTATGAGTGGATGGTTATGCCCTTTGGATTGACTAATGCACCTAGTACCTTCATGAGGTTGATGAATCAAGTCCTTAGGCCTTTCATAGGAAAATTTTAGTAGTTTATTTCGTGACATCCTAATCTACTCAAAAACCCTAGAAGATCACCTAGGCACTTGAAATCTGTCCTCGAAACCCTAAGACAAGAACAACTATATGCAAATATGGAAAAGTGCACTTTTTGCACCGATCATCTTGTGTTTCTTGGTTTTGTTGTTAGCTCTACAGGAATTAGAGTTGATGAGGACAAGATCGAAGCAATAAGTCGTGGCCAACCCCAAAGAACATCACTGATGTCCGAAGCTTCCATGGACTTGCAAGCTTTTATAGAAGATTTGTGAGGGACTTTAGCACCATAGCTGCCCCTCTCACGGCTGTCATCAAAAAGAATGTTCCTTTCCATTGGGGAGCACCTCAAGAGGCAGCCTTCGAAAACCTCAAGAAGAAACTCACCGAAGCCCCCTTACTTAAGCTACCCGATTTCTCAAAACCTTTTGAAATCGAGTGTGGATGCTTCGGGAGTAGGAATTGGCGCCGTGTTGATGCAAGAAGGAAGACCTATCGCCTATTTCAGTGAGAAATTGAGTGGTGCCACCCTCAATTACCCCACCTACGACCAAGAATTGTATGCCCTAGTCCGAGCCTTGAAGACTTGGCAACATTATTTGTGGCCCAAGGAGTTCATAATCCGCACGACCATGAATCTCTCAAATACCTAAAGGCTCAACACAAATTGAACAAAAGACATGCACGGTGGGTGGAGTTCATTGAATCTTTTCCTTACATCATCCACTACAAGCAAGATGGACACACCAAGGCTGAATATGTTCGGAAGCTTCATGAGAAAGCCAAAGCCAACATTGAAAGGAGAACGGCTCAATACCTAAGGAATGCAAACCGAGGGAGAAAGGAGAAGATCTTCCAACCTGGCGACCAAGTGTGGATTCACTTCAGAAAGGATAGGTTTCCTGAACAAAGAAGATCAAGCTGCTACCAAGAGGAGATGGACCCTACACTGTCCTTGAAAGGATAAACAACAATGCTTATGTTTTAGATTTGCCTAACACCTATGGTGTGAGTGCTACTTTTAATGTTGCTGACTTAACTCCTTTCTATGATGATGATTTTGTAGAAACAGATTCGAGGACGAATCCTTCTCAAGAAGAGGGGAATGATGAACCCCCGGTGCCCTGGACCCGACCAGACCTGCCCTTTACCGGAGCCAAGTCAAAACCTTCAAGACAAGGGTCACCGCCTATATAGGAGATTGGAGTCGAGCCAAGCATGAAGAACTGGATCAGAGGTTCATCAGAGAAGGATGCACCGTGCTGACCCTTGATGACCGACAGAAATCCCATGAGGAAAAAAAATGCCCGAAGAACACTGCCCGGGCCCCGGCGGATACGGCCAACCAGCCCCTGCCTCGGCTAACCCTACTCCACACTCAGAACCTGGCGGACAAGTTGAAGCCAGAAGACTCAGGAGGTCCAAAGACTTGGAAGGAACCTCACTTGTCCGAGGAAATTGTCCAGCAAGAAGCCAGAACCGCCCGGCATCACCAAAACCCTAGTATCGGGTCCGGAGCACTTGATGCCGAGCCGGTCACCAGCGCCGAAGGACGCCACCCGGCCTCCCGGTCACCCGGAACCCGCGGTAATTACAGAAATGCCACCGTGCGGGTTCCGGGCACTTTTCCTAGCCGCGTCCGGAGTCCAGCCCGCGCCCGGAGGACTTTCCTAAGCCCGACGGACACGGACACCCGGTGTGCCCTAATCCGCCCGGATTAGGGTTTTGCTCGACTTTGCCGGTTTTAGAGTTTTATTCTCGGACAACTATGTTTATTTTAATATTTCTTCGGCCTATCTTTTAGGATTATTTTAGTCTTACCTTTTTAGAGTTGGGACGGTTAGGCCACCCTATGTGCTATAATAGGGGCCTCGGCCCCTCATTGTAAGACACGTTAAGTTCATAATTGAAATTTCAGAACTTTGTTCTTTTTCCTTCAAGTCTTTGCTCGTTGTTGCTTAGCTTAAAAGGGTTTTGGGTTTATCATCAGAGGTTATCACCCTTGTTTGTGGCACCATTCGACTGAATACCTTGGGGTTCCTAAGTCTATACTTATGGATTTCAAGTATTCCCCGCGGTTTTTAAAAGTTAGGATTTGTGAAGCTGGTAATATAGTTTGGGTGTTGAGTCGATCCTTCCTAGAGGAGGCGGTTCGCATCACACCCCTCCAAAAATCACATAACAAGTTGTCACACAATCCAACCATACTTACACATACACACACTACGTTTCTCCCTTTATATTATCTAGGTGATCAGCAGGTGCGCTACTCATCTGATGCCCACAATGACAATCCAACCATAAAACCAAAGTCATCCAATTCACCAATACAACGAATAGCCAACTCATGAAGCACAGGGTTCAAATTACATCACAATGCAAATCACTATCACAACAAACATTTCCACTCACACATCGACTACACCACTCACATTTCACAGATTCACAATTATCAACATTACAATCTAAAAAACCCTTGAACCCCTAACTCACATCTCACACACAACACAATTCACAAAAACAACACAAGACACCTCACAAACACATCCAACACACATATCATCCCCAACACACCGTAAAATCATTAAATTCGCTAGGGAGT